>OY728147.1:1468917513-1470231680 GCA_963277665.1 Viscum album | reverse complement strand
AATAATATTTTATTATTAGTAATAATAAATAATAAATAATAAATAATAAATAATAAATAAATATAAATAATAAATAAATATAAATAATAAATAAATATAAATAAATAAATAAATATAAATAATAAATAAATAGTAAATAATAAATAAATAGTAAATAATAAATAATAAATAAATAAATAAATAATAAATAAGAAATAAGAAATAACCAGTAACAAATAATATATAATAAATAAATTAAAGTATATTATAAATAATAAATAATAAAGGAAACACATGAAAAAGTATGAAAAGACGTGATAAGGGATGAAAAATCATGAAAATGCATGAAAATGGATGGAGAAGCATATGAAGAATGAGACATTAGAAAGAATGAGAACGCCTGAAAACTCAGGACAACTCCGAAAAACCCCTTAATAATTTAACATAATCATCATAGTAACCCACAAAAAACCATTGATAAAGATAACAAGTCATGGAAACCCAAATAAACAGTAATAAATGGAGCTACCGTTAAAACCCGTCAAAACGGTCATAAAGAGACAAAAACATTGGACTCACATTAATGGAGATAACTTATGATTCGAGAGTCCGTTTTAGATCCGTGACCTGTCAAATCAAATATCCTGAAATGATATTCGACCTGATAGGTGAAAGAGTCTGAATGGACAGGATGATTAGAAGTTACGACCATTTAAAAAAAATTTGATGGGGAACGGGTGCTAGAAACGAGGCGTCGAAAAACATAACAAACCTGATACCCACTAAAAAGGCCATAACATATGATCCAAGAGTGCATGTAGGCGCCGAAACTAGTCAAACTGAAGCTCATGGAACGAACTATGATCTAGCAGGTGGAGGAGTCCGAACTGACCTGCAGATCGAAAGTTAGGTCCGTTTGAAGACAAGTTCGACGGGACACCGGTGACAGAAATGGGGTTTTGGAGGTCTTATATGGGGTTTTGGGGGTTGAAAAATATGACAACAGCCTACTCTATTGAACTGGTGTGTAGCTCTCTTTGTTGGCTTCAATTTTATATGTGGTAGAGCTCAAACGGACACCCGGAATGAAAGTTATGGTCGTTTGAAGTTGGAGAACTTTTTTCAACATTATTATAACTCTAATATCTTCCACACCTTAGACTGTCTCACAGTTTTGATTATATGTGCCTCTAGATCTCTTCAGGAGATTCGATTTGACTGGTCGTGGCGCTCCAACAGACACCCAGATCAAAAGTTATGGTCGTTTTAGTGATTTCGGGGTTTCTCGTTTTTTTTTATTTTTTCGGTTCATTTCACGGCGGTATTACCGAAACCGCCGCTATTTCATGGTGGTTTTTTAAAAAACCACTGCTAATCCTCAAAAAAAAATTATGTCATTTCGCGGTGGTTTAAAAACCACTGTGAAATGGAGGCCCGAAACACGTTTGGCGGCGGTTTTTAAAACTGTCGCGAAAAAACCGCCGCTAAACGGCAGTTTTCCTGTAGTGTGTGATTTTGAAATAATGGATATGAAATTATATTTTTGACTCAATAATCTCCCCAACAATGGTCATGTTAAACATGGCTCATTCAAGGTTCTATTAGGCATCTTTTGAAATAGATAGTGATTTTTTAGACTGTATTTGAGTCATCTATTGTTCTAGTGTGCATCAATTTTAAAGTTTTTCTATTTTATCTTCAAGATCAAAGATCTATTTTCTTAGTTCTTGGTTAAATTATAAATCCACTAAACATGTATTTATCCATCAATAATCTAAACATACCATCAACTATAAAAGTTGTTATTAAATTGGGACTTACTAAGGAAATTTCTTATGATATCTGGATTGTAAATGATAATTTTAGTTTTATGAAATCATTTATGAAAATAAATTTATTTATTACTCTATTTTTATAAAATTGTGACATTATAAGGATAAATTTATAAAATCATTTAAATTTAAGAATTCTTTTGTAGTGGAACCTAACCTTCAATTCCTAATCCTTAAGGTTTATCTAAGAAAATTTCCACTAATAATGTTCCATCAGGTAACATGGATTTAAAACCAAAGTAAATTATTTCAGATTCTCTAAAGGCTACTATGGTTCAAAGTAACGATCCACATCTTAAATCTTCTCAAGTTTTGGTATGGCCTTAGAAAGGTGAAAATGATTCTATTATATTTATTTATAATGAAGTGATTCAATTCTATAACGAATGATTTGCTTCAAATTTATAACTTCCATAAATAGGTCAAAACATCAAAATTAAATATTTGAATATTCTCAATGAGAAACTTCAAAATAACATAGATGATATCAAATAAAAAGTTTATTATTATCCATTGATAGACTCTGAAGAATTTATAATAGTTATTAATCCAAAAATTAATGATATAATGATTGGACTTCATTACTCTATGAATTTTTAAATATTTTATAAGAATGGATCAAATGAATATTCTTTATAATAAAAATGATTATTACATTATAATAGAATAATAGGGGATTTCATCATCCTGTAAGAGGATCAAATTTCTAGTAAATCAAGAAAATACTCATTCAGTGGAAATTTTTTAACCAGTGATTTCTTACTCCATGGACATTTTATTTCATCATAAACATGGATTATCTAATTATTTATTCTACACTAAATGTATTATTTAAAATAACAAGGTACTATATTTTATGGACCAATAAATTTATTATAAAGTGGATTAATTTCATTTCAAACACTAACCTTTTAACAATTTTTTTTGGTTTATTTTTATATATGATAAATATACTATATCAAAAATATAGTTTCTTTAAAATTATTATGATTTCTAAAAACATATAATAATGAACCTTATCACCTGAGGGGAGACTATAATGTGGTAACATCATGTAAAAAAATCCAAGGTATTAGGATTCCTTGATTGAGTAGTATATTATATTTTCCAAGCTACATTAATGAATATAATCTTATTCAATAAGATTAGTTGGTATATGAAGATATTATAAGGGAAAACCTATAGGTTGAATGATATTTTTTTTCACACATGGTTTTCCTTGACCTATTTGATTATTATATAGTTTCTCATCTTAGAAAATAAACTTTTAATCATATTCCAATTTTTATCAGAATTTCCACAGAGTATTCAGCAAGTCCCAAATAATTTATTTTATAAAATATGTGGCTTTCTCGTTAATACTTTTATGATATTAACTCAAAAAAATTTGAAATAGGATCACTTTAGAGGAAATATGTAACGCCCCGACCCTAGTTACCCAGAGTCGGTGCATTATTACATAACATTGGCATGATCACAAGAAAGATCAAATCTCGAAAGACCGATTGGTTTAGTAGCCTTGGAAACACTAGATATATTCATAAGTCTTACATTACATCATAAAATGAAAAACTACTACAACAACATATTTTCTCCATAATCCACACTCATATCCCCACATAATATCCCTGCAGGTCATTCATAATTTACTTCTTCACTTCCTGGGAAAAATAAAACATAGAAAAGGGGTGAGCTCAAACGCCCAGTACGGATAACAATATAGCGGAAACTTTCATAAATAAGAATAAACATTTAAGGCAATGTATAACTAAAACAAAAGCCTTTAAAACATGAACTTTGAACATGGTATGGCATGAATAAAATGAAATAATTCCATTTACTTATTCACATGGATATTCTACTAATCGAATAATCACATGAAAAATCAATAACCTCTTTCATAATGATTGAATGCATAATGTTGAACATTAATTTCTTTGTCAAGGCCTCGTCCCAAGACCTTGGGGCTAACTGTAACCGGTACCCAACCCGGAGTGCCTCTAATAACCGGACACCAACCCAGAGTGCCTCTAATAACCGGACACCAACCCGGAGTTCCTCTAATAACCAGAGACCAAACCGGAGTTCCTCTAATAACCGGAGACCAAACCGGAGGGATTACTTTTACCGGTCCCCAACCCAAAACATACTTGTCTAACACATTCATCTGAATGAAAGGTTGAAATATAACATAAACATTTGGATTAAAAATAACTTATAAAGTGTCAATACTTTAAACAAAAACCATGAGTGACATAAGAATAACTTATCCACAGTCAAAAATATCACAAAAACTTCAATAAAATAGGGATGTTTTTTATCATAATAAATCAACTTCAAATAAGCTTAAAAATCCATCAAAGGATGTTGACATAGATGAAATCAAAACTATTTTAGATAAATATCTCTTTTTTTAAATCATTTTAAAAGTAACGTAATTATAAAATAAAACATTCAATTTGAAAATGTTCTTATAAGCTTGTAATGGAAGCTTCGACAGTTTTATAATGGCGGAAAATAACTGCACCCGCCGTATAAGTTAAAAAAACATTCTTACCTTAATTCTGTCCAAAAGGTTAAAAAGTACCTTGTTTGGAAAATGAAGGAAATATTCCTTTATAAACCACTTATAAAAAGTCAAAAAAAGGGTATAAATGACTTTAACCCATATTCTTGTAAATAGTAAAAATGTTTTGAAATACATTTTTAAGAAACATGGATATGGATGATAAAGAGATCCGAGTAGATTATTATGTATAAACAACCTCGAATAATGAAGAGATTGTGAAATAACCCTTACCAGTTTGGTAACTTATGAAACATACAACCAATGAAAGAGGTATCATACAATGAATATGTAAATACACATAAATTAGAGTGTATTACATAAAGAATATAATTATGGGAAGTACATACACCACAC
The DNA here is from genome assembly GCA_963277665.1 of Viscum album. Lineage (NCBI taxonomy): Eukaryota > Viridiplantae > Streptophyta > Magnoliopsida > Santalales > Viscaceae > Viscum > Viscum album. The sequence continues at coordinate 1,470,226,946 of OY728147.1, read as the reverse complement.
AAAAGGTGATGGTGGAAATATGGCATGAATCTCACGGGAATAAGGAGTGAGATGAAAACCCCTTACCTTGTACTTTTCCTTGGTTGGGGTAGGTTAACCTCCTGTATAATAGTGAAATAATTGTTATTAAATTATACAAGAATCATATACATTAATATGATATCATATATTATCTTTTAATAATGATTTGATAATAATATCTTAGTATTATCGTTGTTTCGGGTGTTAACTTACGTGTTTTCGTTTATATGTTTTGTTACATAAGCCATGTTTGTAATGGATAGGTTGTATATTATTCATATCCAGAATGATATCAAGTCCTTAAACATCATTTTTAAATCATCAAATGATAATTATACTTGAATGGATACGATGGAGAATGAATCTCATCGCGTTCGTGGAGACGGTAGTCCGTACGTACGCACGAGCGACAATATCATTCTTTTGATATTAAAATAATATATAAATGGAGACGGTAGTCCGTACGTACGCACGAGCGACAATATCATTCTTTTGGGTACTTATATTAACCTTATCTTTAAGTATTAACTCTAAGTTAATTAGTTTCACTTTTACAATGTCTCTTTTTATTTTTATATAATATGGTTAATAAACTGACTATATACATCCAAGAGACCCCCAAGTGGTCCATTAATGATGAACCTATCATGATATAAGTCTCTTGGCCGAACCTTAGATTTTTAGGAAATTAATAATATAATATTTGTTTTAAGAACTCTTTTATGTCAATTTTGACACTATTCAATAGTTGATTTTTGTGAAACTCATAACAGATTGATTACTTCGAAAAAAGTCAATTAAATAAATACTAATATATCATATTATCCTATAAAATTAGTTTAATTCATTAAAAGTTTCATATTATATTTATTTGGGTATTTATAATATCAATTATTTTAATTTTTCACTATTATAGTAATTAATACATCATCATTGTGTCATAAATAAATTAAATTATTTAATGTCTAAAAATTATAAATAAAATATCATTATGTATGAAAGCTTTTTATCTTTCTAATTAATATTTATAATCTAAAATCCAACATATATAACCCTATGTAATAATTGTTTTTCTAAAAGATATATGCTTGTGTCATTTTTGTATTCATTTTAACTTAATTAAAAAAACTGTCCCTATCACCTACAAGTGGAACCATGGGGTCCCAAAATCGACCCAAAGATTCCTATGGTAGAACATGTATCAACCAATAATTCTAGGACACGTTTTAGGGTAATTTAGTATTATTATAATATTATTTTTTAACCCTTATTTACCAGATTTACCCTTAACCATGGTAAATAAAATATTTACCACAGTAATTATTCAAAATGTCTAAAAATAAAAGTTACCTATTTACACAATTTGGACATCCTGATTTCAAATATGGAATCCATTTTTCTAAATTCAAAACACATAAGTGGCAGAAATTAATTTAAAATTAATTCCCGCTGCCAAAACAAAAAACGTGTTTTTAAGAGATAATAACTATCAAAAGATTGACACTTGTTTATGTTCGGTTTAATTGTAAAATTATGTACAATGAACAACATTATATTAAATGGTAAAAATATATTCTAAATATACTTTAAAACCACTCAAATTCATAATTTATCACTATTAATTATTTTGATTAAAAAAGTTGTTTTTAATTAAAATTTAGTAATTTTCACTATTCATCAAAATATTAAAGTTATCCGAAAAGTACCAAAATTTCACCTTAGGCTAAATTAGATATTCCGAATCCAAAAATGAAGTCAATTTTGAAATATAAAATATATATAATTTCAAAAAGTACGTATTACTATTCATAACGACTAGTTTGATTGGTTGTGGTGTGTGTTAGAACTCGAAGTTGCGTACAGCACACGCTACTGTATTACTCAAAGGAAAGCGTACCGTGGAAGCTTGGGATGTTTCATTTTAAATTTTTTTGATGTCCCTATTTAGTCAAAAATTTTAAAATATTGTATTTAAAAAGGGTTCACTGTTAAAAGTTGGTAAAAGTGCAATACTGAAAATGAATTTGTTCTTACATTATGCCTAAGAAACTCATAATATGGATTCTAAAATTATAAGGATTATATAAAGTTTAAAATTTAGTTAATACTATTCATAACCTCTTTTGAATGGCTTGTTTGGTAAGTCATAGTGTGCTTGAACTCGGTGTTGCGTGTAGTGCATATTATTGTATTATTTTGAAGAAATAACACACTATGAAATCTTGGGGTGTTACAAAATATAAGGGGTTTAATGTAAAATTACATAAATTCTATTTTACAGAATGGAATAAATTAGTTTTTTGGGATATGTTTAAAATAGTTAGAAAATTTTATGAAAAATAATCTCAAGAAGCTAAAATTAATTTTGATTTGTAACCCTCTAATGAAAATAAATAAATATGGTAAAGATTAAAATCATAACTAAACTATTAAAAGTAAAATATAATTTAGATTAAATATAGATATTCTAATACCAAATTACACTAATCATGGGTTAAATATATGAAATCTGGGAAATAGTTCATACTATTTTATATATTGATGGAATATCATTATTGATCTAGATAAAATGGGATAAAAAGTTATATCATTATTAAAAAATATATTTACCAATAAATAAAATGATCTTAGGTAATCAATCTAATTATTAAATATATAAATTCTATTATTAATCACCAAGAATTTTTTTTACTCTTATCTATAATGGCAAGCAAGGAAATCAGATAATCCATTTGGAGTATATACTCTAATAGTGAACTGGGCCAGATTGTTTTGATATATTATTCTTCAAAAATTACAGGAATTTAATTTTAATTGATGTGATATCTATAACATCTAAAATATTTATTTGAACAATTATCCCATGTTAGATTCCTTACTCTAAGATTACTCTTATCTCTAAGATCATATAAAAATTTTAGGGAACTTAAAACTATCAATTTATCTAATTTTATTAGTAAATCATTCTAAAATAGAACTGATGGGTATAGATATCTTCTTCATATAATTACATTAAAAAATATGGATTCATAAAATAAAGATATACTAGAGACCATATTTTCTATCTAGAAAATAGTCTATGGAACTCATAATAAAGTGAGAGGATATAATATTGAAATTAAAACTTTTATAGATAAAGATTTTGATAGAATATCTTTAAAATTCCATAAAATGATGAATATTAATTATGTATTTTCAAATTAAATTTTAAATCACTATTTGAAGAATATTAATTAGAAATTTTCTCAATCATGATTAATGGGAAATGTTATGTATTATTCAATCCAAGTAAAGTGGTTAAGCAGGGTGAACCTTTATCTTCTTATCTTTTTATCATTGCATCACAAATTTTTAGTATAAATATTAATGACCTATTTGAAAACATGTTATTTTATTCAATATATTGTTAAGATGGGTATACAAATACATTCAAATTTTTATTTTGCGGAATACCTTTATATTTTCTTAAAAATGAATCCACATTCCATTTGGGATTTCAGTAGCCTCATTTTTTAATATTAGGGAGTTATTTATAAACTCTTTAATACCAAAAAAAATAGACAATAGAAAATTTGATCTTTCTTAGAGACTTCTTTTAGAAACTATTTTTAACATGTGGGCCACTAGTTCACCTTTTACTTATTTGGGGGTTTTGATTCATAAAGGGATATATGGATTGAATAATTATACCCATGTTATTGGTTTACTCTGATCAAAAAATTTTACTTGGAAAGATAAATTCCTTAGTCGAGGTGTAAAATTGATTCTTATTAACATGTTTTATCTTATTTTTATTTATACCATATATAATTATCTTAATTACCTAAATATATAACATAAATTTTGGAAGAGAAAATTAAAAATATTCTTCTAGAGTTTGGATTTCTTCCCAATAAATATTATTTGGATTCAGGTAAAAATATTTAAAAATAGAGGGAAAGAGGAAGACTATGAGGTATATAAATATTCACCATGTAAAAATCTTACTCTATCAAAATATAGTAGGATTATAAGGAGAGAAATTTTATTTGTGGTTCATTTATTTGTTTTAGGTATTGAAGACAAACCAATCTATAAGTTAATCAAAAAGATTATGTTATTTAGAGAATATTTTTTTCAATTATATTATTATGGTGGTTATATAGAACAATTTTTATGGATATATGATTTGTAATACTAAAAATAAGATCTTCTTTTTCAATAAAATCAGTTTATAATTGGTTCTTTAACATAGTTTCTACTATGATTTCTTAAAAGAATAACTGGGGTGAGAGGAAACACCTTAAAATATAAATTTTTTATAAATTATTGAATGATTTTATTCCCTTCCTAGAAATTATTCTTAGGTTTAATGTGAAACAAGAATCTAGATTCCCCTTATGTGAAGACTTTTTTACTAAAACCAACAACTGTTTATTTTTGTATATATATATATATATATTAGTGGTATATAGTCCATATTTTCATGATGTTAAATATTCAGTAGCTTGATACTATATTCATTCATCAAATTCGGATTTCCTGGTTCTTAAAAAGTGATAATAGATCAATTTAAGGGTTGTTTTATTCTATTATTTTGGTTTTAATTTTTAGATTTATATAGAAATTTGTTAACATGGTAATCTAGGAAGATAAATTAATACATAAAAAGGTATTTAGCTATCATATTGTTCAAAATCTGCACCACCAGAGATTATAGTTGAAAGACTCATATCTTTCCTTCTCTAATGCATCTAATCATATTGATCTTGACATACTGGATAAATCATTTTTCACCCCTCATCATAAAATAAATACAATATATTATATTACTATTTTTACTACTTTTAAGCTCAATGTTTTTACCCTATATAAATGTGGTTCAACTTCATATGGGGTGATTTTAAAGAGTTTTTAAGGAGAATTAATAAAATATTTTTGTTTTTCTATCAGGTAATAATCTTGTTTTCTTACTAAAGTTGATGAAATTTGTAAGAGAATGGAAGGTATAATTCAATAAGCATATTTCTCCTCCAAGATAGAACTAGGCTGTAAATCATCGGTGGATCACATCAATAGTAATAAGGATTCATCCACTTTCTATAATAAAATCAAGGAGGTGAAAACCAAGAATGATATCAAAATCCTATATTGTTTTAGAGTGAAAAATACTGAAAAAAAAATTATTTCTAAACTTGGTATTATATGATTTTTCTTTTATATTACTCAATTTTGATTGATATGCCTACCGTTTTAAGGAGTTTATTAGTTGACACAAGTTTTATGCACCATAATTTTTATATATGTTTTATTTATTCTTTTATTTTAATATATATGTATGTGGGTGTGTTTGTGGGTCCAATATATTATAATATTTATATATATATAATATAAAACATATATATATTATACATAATATATTTAACTTATTCAAAAATAGGAAATATGAAATATATATATATATATACATATATCTATAAATCAATATGTGTGTGTATTTATATATATATATATATATATATATATATATATATATATATATATGTATGTATGTATTTTATTGTATAAACACACACAAACATATATATATATATATATATATATATATATATATTTGTGTGTGTGAGAGAGAGGTAAGAAGAGTGTAGAAGAATATTCATGATTTATATAAACATTTTTGATTCATATACCTTGGTTTTGATATCAATTTGAAAAAACAAATCTCAATTTTTAGTGGAGTGGCATAATGAAGTAGTGATTCAGTATGAGTTATCATTGAGAACTAATGGGAATAGTTTAAATAATAGGTTTTTATGTTAAAATGAACTAGTCTATATTATTGTTATAAGTAAAATATCTAATAAATCATATCATTTCTAATTATTATTACTATTAAAAAAGTTTGAATTTCTCAATGCTAATACATGGGGACTTTCTCAATAATTTTTAAAAGAACTATGAAAAGAATTTATTTTTAAACTAGATTTTGGCATATTTTAAAATAAGTATTTCTATGATTAATTTTCTATTTGAAGATTGTATAGGTAATATAATTTTTTTATTACGATGTCTTATAAAGATCCACATTATGTCTCATGATGTGAGTTTCTCACTGTAAATAGTATTCAAAAATTCCCCCATCCCTATATATGTATATATAACATCCTAGGTTTATTTTTATACCATAACACATGTAGAATATAATCTTCCACTTTATTATTACATGTATATATTTTTTCAAGTCATATCTTCAAATACTAATAGAAGACACATGTGGCTCATCATTTGTCTCACTATGTTAAACAATGTGTGATTCCTCATATTATTAATTAAAATACATTGAAGTTTACTATGATAAGTTAGTTGGGATATTATCCCATACTTTTTCTAATGATTGAATAATACTTAGCTAAGATATTATCCATCTCGATTTAAATTCAGTCTCATTATTTTTCAATAATATTATTTCTCTTATTCAGTTTCAAATTCCTTAAACATTATAAATAACTCTAATCATACCTCATTTAATGTATATACCCATATCTACTAAATTCATCATTAAAAGTGATAAAGTACAAGAAATAACCTATTATTTCTACTATAAGTGTTATACTTACATCAATGTAGATCAATTCTTGAATTTCATTAGCCCTTTCACCTTTATCACTAAAATTTTATTTAACCCTTTTTGTGTAAATAAACATAGAATACAACTAACTATTTTAACATAAAAGATTCTAAATACCCTTCTTAGTGTAATTTTTCCAAACACGTTTCATTTACATGACCAAGTTTAAGTTCTATAATTAAGTGTGATATGAGTAATTCACATTTGATTAATCATAGATTTCTAACGAAATATTTTTTAATTTAATCCTCTATAAACCATTATTTAAATTTTTTATGACATAACATATGTCATGTTAATAAAATATATAACTTTTATTTTTAAAATTGAAATAAAATTAATTTTTGACTAATTTTAACATTGAAATTATGTTTATAGTATAAATTAATATATAATAATAGTTTTATAATACGATAACTAACCAAATATATAAAGAATGATAGTATTATCTTATTATTAATCTTTAATGTCTAGACACAATATCTACTAAAATATCCAATTCATCATTTATGATCTTCTTGAATATATTTGGTTCTAATATTTGAATACAAATGTTTTATCCCCAAGATGTATCCAATACCAAAGTTTTAGAAACAAAAATATAGTATTCAGTGAAAAATTTAGAAAAGGTTAATATTTTCCAATGAATCATCTTCTTAGTATTTTATTTATTTTCCTTTTTTTCTTTCTTTACATATACAAATAAAATAGATTCATTTCCATTAATCTACCTTGGTATCTTTTTCATTTTAAAATAACCATGTAATGGTGCTATTGGATTTGAATTTTTCATTGAAATATTTTCCTTAAACTTGTTTCTTATTAACCATTATAATTATAGGATTAAAATTTTAATGTATTTATTCTCTTGGTGAATCATTTCCAAAGTATTTTTGGAGTATCTTATCCACATTTTTCATGTTGTAATTAATAGTAAAACTAGAGGAACTAGTTTGTAATGATGACAATATGAGATTAGTGGATAGTTTACTGTCTAAATCTAACCCTAAATTTTTCTATCACTAAATTTTCTATATCATTTTTAATACTTTAGGACTATATTGGGTTCCTTCTCCTAACATACACATTAAAATTTAATTAGAGATCTAATATCTCTCTTACCACAATACCTATGGGTATAACTCCTAGAGATGAGACCATATCTTATATATATCTTCTTTCTCATTCATTTTATAAAATTCACTAGGAATTAAGGATAAAATAATGCATTTTACATCCAATAAACCATATATGTTCCTCATATAGTCATATTTATCTACCTTAGTGGTTCCCTGAGTAGGCTCAATGGGAAAAGGGGACTCTGATATATGAAATGTCCACAATTTTCATAGTATGACGTTCTATATCCAACACAACCCCTCGATATTATTTTCGATAAAGAAATTTTCATTCTCCAAGATCACTCATATAAATAATTAATTTTTTATTTTATTTTCCATTCATTTATAATAAATAAAATTATAACAAATTATTACTATTATCTTGATTAATGACTAGTTAGACATTGTTTATTGATTAATCATTAAATGTATCCCAATATTTTCTTTAAATCCTAATCACCCTCAACCACTGGTTTATGAATATTCAGTCACTCAATTACTGAAATAGGAAAGAATCCTTAAACCTCTATACGTAGTCCAAGTGATCGATATGAAACTAGAGTTTATAGTAGGATTTACACTAGCCAAATAAATTGATTTTAAACTCCTTGGTTCATTGTGTGAGATTCTATCTCCTTTAAAGACTAAACATTGATTTTCTCAATATTTTCCTTCAAACTTTTACAAATATGGCTATAACTAATTCTTCCCTATTAATTTTCACTAATTCAACCCATAACTCTTAGTTGTACTCTTAAAGTGTTTAAAGTGTGGGAAGAGGTGAGTTTGTGAAGGTTGGTATTTATAAGGCGATGAGAGGGGTATTTTAGAGTAAAATATTGATCAATTTATTGTTTATACCAAAAACATTTTTGTTAGTATTGATTCCCATGAAATTAGTCAGTTTATTAATAAAAAAGGAGGGTTGTTTGTCATTAGAATCATCACATAACTAAATATAATCACTCAACCACTAAATTCAATTCAAAAAATCCATAAATATTTTTTTATTATAATAAAATATAACTTAGCTCTCAAAATTTTAAATATAGGTTTCTAAATTCAAAATATTATTTTTAAATGCATATTTATACTCTTAAAATCTATTTTGGGTTGAAGAAATAGTTTCATAAATTTTTTTGTTATATTTATATAGTGATTATGTCATGTAAGTAATGGAATTCTCAAGAACAATATTTTTACTATTAAACTAAAAATTGAATTTTTTCAGAAATTTCAACAATTAATTGAAAACTAAATTTTATGTGAAGATTCCAAAAATTATGTTCATTTTATCAAAATTATTTTCTAATTTTGATAAATTTAATTTCTAAATTAATATCATTTTATTGAAATATTTTATTTTTTGGACATGATGAAATTTCTAACCATTATAAAAACAAATTATGATTTAATAAAATTATATGATCAAATAAATAGTGTTTTAAATAAACATTTTATTAAAAAAATTATTTAAAAAACAAAAATATATATTTCAATGAAAATAAAACATATATTTTTTACTAAAAATAAAATTATACTTTATTCTTGGAGAAACATTTGTTTTATCATTTTTAAAACTTTTATTTAATCGACTTGTGATATTAATTTATTATATTTGATATTTTAAATTAATATAATGGATTTAATATGTTTAATAATAAATTACAAAATATGACAAATGTGTGTATTGATAATGGGAATTCAATTTAAAAATTTCTTTGTTATTATAACATGATTGTCGGTTCATGACTTGGGGTATTCCTAATTATATGTCTAAACACACCAAGTCAGATTAATGGCTTGTAAAATCACATACCATATTAAATTAAAAGACATGGCTTGATCTAGGGTACATGACTTGGTACCCCGTGTGGCTTTCTTTCCATGAGTGCCCTTGTAACACACTATGTATTTAGGAAATACATGTCGAGATAGGAATAGATACATGCCTAGAGTGTTGAAATGAATGTGCATGTTGTGTACCCCATAATACACATCATGTAATGGAAATTAAATTCTATGATTGGTAGAGGTAAATTCCTAGAGTATAGTTTTGGGTGTATACAATGAGTTCACCAAGATACATGTTATGTACTTTTCCCTCAGAGGGGTTTTGTGTTTTTTCTTGATTTGGAGAAAAAATGGATAATTCAGTAGTTTATTTGGAGAATCTGTCTACATAGAATAAAAAGGTGAGGCCTTATTCACTATTAGAGGACTTGGGAATGATTATTCAATGCTAGATGAGGTATTTCATGTGGGTTCCCTCCTTGTGATGGGTTGGGATATCTCTTACAAGAGGCATGGATTGAGACCCTGGTGAGGGTCTTGAGGTTGATTTGATGACATTGCATGGGATTGTCAAGGTCCTGGGTGTAGGCTATCTCAAGATGGTCCCTGGTAAATATAACCAAGTATGATGGGTAAATGGGATAAGTTTTGGACCAACCTATTATATATATGATTGGAAAGTGACTATGTCATAACCCATCCTAGTAGGGACCATGTTGTGACTCTCCATGCCTGCCTCCAATAGGCTAAGGACTATATACTAGCACTGAGTAGGTATATCACTAACATTGGATTACTTAGCCTATGAACATATCTCCAATCCTATAAAATTCTTAAAAGTAAAAAAACAATTGAGAAACCATGGATTCATACATATAAATCTTAAAACTAGAGTATGATAATAAGTAAAGTAAATAGGACCAAATACAAACCCATCATAAAGGGTATGAAAAAATTCCAACCTGAAGGTAAAACTGAAACAACTATAAAGATATTGTAGGAATAAACCTCGGTCTATCTAGTCTCACTAAGAACCATCTGGTCCGGGTTCATCTTGGACTCTTCCAAAAGTTTGGTCGTCTGCACAAGGCATGATACATGGGAGAAAAGTCCATGCATGGGTGAGTATAAAAATACCTAGTAGGACACCCCGAAACCAAAAATAAAATAAAAAAATAAGTATATTCATCTCTATATAGGTATATTTATACAGGACATATAGTAAGAATATCCATATATACTCAAAAAAGACACAAAGTATTAAAGGTAAATTCACTACCGTAATATTCCAGGCTAGGATTCCAGCTTGAAGATTCTACAAAGCACTCTTCGGAGAGAACACACTCATGATTTTGATAAGAATGATGGAATACATATGATATTTAATGCTCGTCAGGTATTTCCATTAGAAGTACATGTTGAAGGTCTGAAGAGATATGATACATATGTGAGGATCACACCCAATTCCATGGGGTATACCAATAACTCAATCTACATTAACCTTCTAAGTAGAGGATTGGTGCTGACGTAGTTTTGGTCATGATGATACCAAAAACTACACCTAATGCATGAATATGAATATAATATCTCACTCTAGTACTCATGGAAGGATTCCAACAACTCTATCCAAGAAGTTATATTGAAGTGATCATTGTCCTAGGAGTAAGTGGGAATTTCAACTAAACCTTAGGGAATGGATATGGGGAAATCACCCTAATGAAAATTGTAGATTATACAAATGATAATGACTTAAATCCATGTTTAAGGAAGTACACATCATGTAGAAGGGTTACACATCATTTCTCTTGACTCAAGGTCCTACCCATGTACATGGCATATGTCTCATCTGATGTTAGTGTCTGTGTAGAAGTACACGGCACGTTGGATGCTCATGTACTCTACCTATGTACTAGTACATATCTTATCCCATGTACTTTTCCAATCTGTGTTCATGTGGGGGAGTACATGACTGCTCCACCACATGAACCCCAACGCATGTCTATGTAACCTCTAAGGTACACGTTGAGTTTTCATAGAGATTACACATGCCATGTGACCTAGTCACATGTCGTGTAATACTTAACTATATCCTGAACCCCTAGCCGCTACAAAGGGGGACCCACATGGCATGTATCTCTATAGTACACATTGTGTTGATAATAAATTTACAAAAAATATAGATATTCAATTATGCATCTCCTTCACTACTTCGTCAATAGATTCGACTACACCTCAATCCAGAAATCAAGGAGTAATGTTGGTCAGAGATTTCCATCATGGAAACATCATAATATAACTGTCAAACCATTTGGAAAATGGGATCTTTTATCTTTATTTATTGGGTTCTAAAGAACACAAAATCAGGTATCTAAAGTTATATGATCCATCGTCGCTCCCATCATCACACCAACTTCATGTCACGCTGATCCCATATCTACAATATCAGATCATTTCACTAATAAGGATATGTTTAACCACAATCCAAATAAAGAACACCCATGATTAATAATGAATCGGGGGACAAAATTACAAGAACAATCAAGAGGAACGGACCTCAGTCGATGTTCATATTGACCTCAATTAATTTCCATGGGAATAATAATGGAGAAATCAAAAATCACAAAGTAATTGTCCCAAAAACACAATTAATCTAACCCATCTCGCAAGATGAATGATACGTGAATCAATATATTGGTCTATTGATTCATGTTCATCAAAGAGACTAAGAAAAGGGAAAAAATCCAATCAAAACAAACATCCTACCTCAATTCAGATCGATCACAGATGAATAATGGAGTTGTGTCATGATTTTTGGCAAGATCCTTTGACTCTATAGTGCATCGATCATTAATCCATGATCTGGTATCCATTTATCTGAGAGAGATTCTCCAATGCTCTCTTCAACAACTCTCCAACGAATCTAAGGTGTTGTGGTTAACCCTGGAATTTATATATAGAATCCTACTTAAAGACTCAGAAAATATTTGTGTCAAAAAAAAGAAGTAAAATAATTTAATTTATTATTTTATTCATTTCCACATCCATGATGACTTTTCCACAAATAAATTTTTCCAACAAAGATTATGTCACATCTAGGGTAAACACCATGTTTTGAACTCAACAGTGCACTCAGATTTTGGATTTGGGCCCCCATTTAGATGTTATTTCACTTTTTAGGAAATTTTTATGCATGTTCTTTTTAATATATTAAATATATTTAAAAAAATTATTATGGGAACATTGGGCCTCAGAATCGCACACCATCTCAGTGTATGGTCTCAAAAATAATCCATAAAATATCCAAAAAATAATACATAGAAAATATAAGCCATTACATTCTCCCCACCTTAGGGATTTACATCATTGAAAGGCCAGAACAAGGTCTATACAAAGTGATGTGGGTACTAATAATGAATATAAGTCTCTCACTCTCTAGTTCTCTCCTAGAGATTCTTGTGCTGCCAACGAACATGTACTAAATGAATTGATAATCCAAAAAGGATCCTATCATGCTGATCCTCAGTCTCTACTAGGTACTCAGCAAAGGTATCTTCGTCCTTGATGTCCAACTCCCTCCAAACAATAAATTACAATGATTCATGCATTTACCTCCTTAGTTGTGACACGTAGAAGACTTCATGTACCCTATCTAACTATGGAGGTAGAGCTAAGTGGTATTCCACCTTACCAACTTAATAAATTATCTTTAAAGGGAAAATTAATCTTAGAGATATCTTGCCACCCCAACCAAATATTTTTAATCCATGTCAAGTTGAAACCCGTAAGAACACCTGGTCTCCTTCATCTTACTCTAGATGCATCCACCGTCTACCTTCATAAGACTTATGATGGTTCTCTGTAGTCTTCATATTCTTCTAGATGATCTACACCTTCTCGATATTTTATCGCACTAACTCTGGGCCCATGGGTGCCGACTCTCCTAGGTCAGTCCTTCAAATTGGAGACCCTCATGGTCACCCATACATATCCTTGAATGGTTCTATACAAATGGTTTAATGGTAGTTATTATTGTATGAAAACTCCACCAGTGGTAGGTGATCCTCCCAAAAATGGACAAAGTCCAACATATAAGCTCACAGCATGTCCTCCAGAAAATGTGTGGTTCGCTCAGTCAGGTCATCAATTTCAGGATGAAACATCATGCTCAAGAATAACCGAGTATCAAATTCCTCTTAAAATCCCTTTCACAATGGGGATGTGAAGTGATCGTCATGGTCAAAAATGATCATTGAAATAATTACATGGATTCGAACTATCTCCTGCATGTAGAGGCATCCCAAGCTCTCTAATAAACTATTCTCTCGAATTGCGAAATAGAGGGTTGGCATAGTGAGTTGGTCTATGATCCCCTATATGGAGTCATGTACCCTAGACATACATGGTTAGACCTTCATAAAGTTCATGGATATTCCATCCCACAACCACTTTGGCACCTCAAGGGGTTGAGCTAAACCCATTGGAACTTAGTGATCAACCTTTACTTACTGACAAGTAAGGCATAGAGAGGAAAACTTTGCAACTAATTTATTCATTCCTAGCCACCAAAACTGATGTCAGAAGTTCTAGTACATCTTTACCATGCCTAGATGTTCTGAAAAAAGATATGTATGAAACTCTCTTGGAACCTCCTCCTACAATGTCATTGGTACCATCATGTGTCCTTTTAAAGGAATGACATGCTCCCCACCTTGATAAAATCTATCATGAGAATTCCTAGTGGATATATAAGTGTGTAGGGTATAACGGTTGGTATCCCATATTTTTTCCTCCCTAACTCACTAAAAGAGTGTAGTGATGACTATTGACTAGAGGTAAGCTTCCCTATCTTTATCCATAAAGGATAACTATAATGAGGAAAACTACTCTCATGCCTCATTTAGAAACTATGAACAATATCTCTTATTGAGAGAATATTCTACTAAGTTACCTTCCCCATGAGTATATACAATCTTGATTTCATAATCATAGAAGAACTCTAGCCATTGCCTTTATCTCAAATTAAGATCCTTCTAAGAGAAGATATACATAAGACTCTTATTAACAGAATAGTTGATAAACTTCTCACTTATCAGGTAGTGTTTCCATATCTTTAGTACAAATAATACCACTAATAACTCAAGATCATGGGTTTCGTACTTTTTCTCATGTTGTCTCAACTGATGTTAACTGTAGGTATTCATCACCTACCTCTGCATCTGAACAAAACCAAGATCGATTCCTAATGCATCGCATAACACTATGTACTCGACACCCACCTCCATCAATATAAAGATCGAAGCACTCTTCAAACACTAACTCAACTGCTGAAAATCCTGATATCACATTTATGTCTATATTAAAGGCTTCCCCTTTCAGATCAAATTGGTCATGGGTGTTGATATCTTGGAGAAATCATGTGTGAATCTTCAGTAATAATATACCAACCCAAGGAAGCTCCATACCTCTATCATTCTCTTGGGTGGATCCCAATCTAACACTACCTCGACCATGGATAGGCCCATTGTCACTCCATCTTCTAAGATAACATGTCCTAGAAAGTGGACCGCCTGAATCTAGAATTGAAACTTTGAGAGATTTTTGTAAAGCTGATGATCTCAGAGTACATCTATAACTACCCTCAAGTGTCTCACATGATCCTCCTCGAATGTCAAGTACATAAGGATATTGTTGATGAATAATACCATGAATCGGTATAATAATGGTTATAAGATTCTTCCATGAGTCACATAAACACTATTGGGGTGTTCATCAGGCCAAAGTGAATCACTAAGTACTCATAGTGACTATAGAGACATATGAATGTCATCTTTGGTATATCCTCATCTCATACTCATAACTAGTGATAGCCTGACTTGAGATCAACCTTCAAGAACCATCATTCCCCTATCAACAAATCAAATAGTTCATCAATCTAAAGTAGTGGATACTTATTCTTCATGGTCACCTAGTTAAACCTCCAGTAGTCCACACATAACCTCAAGCTCACGTCCACCTTCTTGGTGAAAAAAATTAGGGCTACCCAGGGTGAAACACTAGGTCTAAAAAATCCCTTCCTCTATAATTCCTCTAACTGCACCCTTAGCTCGTGAAGCTCTATAGGAACCATTCGATATAATGGAGAAGATATTGATTTTGTCCCAGGGTGTATATTAATTCCAAATTCAATCTCTTGGTATAGAGGTAAACCTATAACATCCTCAGAGATGATATCCTTATACTTCACCAAAACTTTAGGAAACTAGAAACTCACAACATCCTCCACACCAAGGGTAAAGCTAGTCAATTGATGAGTAATCAGTTGTACCCTCTTATGCATGATTCCATCCTGAATTGCTTGGGTTTCCTTTTAACCGATAAAGGATAACCTAGTTTTTGTCACTATGGAAACACTGCATCCTCCACTTTAAATAGTCAATCTAGGCATGAACATTGGATAATCAGTCCATACCTAATATTACATCATAAGGGCTCATCACTACTATAAATATATCCCAATAGAAACTCTAACCTCCAATAGTCAAGTCACACTATCAGAAAAAGTGTTTTATTTCTTAGTCGTCTATAGTAAGAGTCTTCAAACGCAAGGTTCAAGCCAAGGGATCAACCAGAATCCCTAAGTCTCAAAAAAGATATGTGGTAAGAAAGGAATGACTGGTGCCTATGTCTATTAGTATTGAGGCTAAGGTAGAAATGACAAATATTGTACCTCAAATCATTTCTGGAGCCTCTATGTTGTAATATTAGACCACCTAAATTTATCATCACCCCTGTACTCCAACTCACTGAGCCTATTGTGGACCACCTGGGGTGGTAGTGGTAACAAGTCAAAGCATCTACAACCTCCTGCTTCTCTATCATCTCCTCTTCCATGTCTATCGCCCTATGAACCTACATTCTCCTACAACTATCTCTACCTCAGCAGACCATCCATGGTCTCTCTAGAAGTTGTATGGTGGATTGTAAAATCTCAAGCAAGATGTCCCCTATCATCACATGAGTATCATCGCCACTATCTAGGGTGACCAGACCCACCCTATGATCCCTAAACTGTAGATCCTCCATCCAGGAACCTCTGATTAAAATTTCTGGCATGTTTAAATACCTATTACTGATGCCAAATCCCTACTACTGAGGTCTCTACTCTTATATGTTCACTACTAGTAACCACTAGATATATCTTCTCAACCAAGAAACTCCCAACCTCTAAAGTTCGCTCTAGCACCCCAGCATAGGTAGGAATGCATAGAGGGATAACACCAGCATGGATGTCTATATTCATACCTTTTTTAAAGGTCCAATCCCTAAATAATGGGTCTGAAACAATATCTATATAATTATTAGAGAGGTTGTTAAACGTCGATGAATACTCATTTATTGTTGTGCTACCCTACTAGACCTGAAGAATATCTTATATACACACAAACCTTATCATATCTAGATATAACTTCTCTCTAAAAAGGTATTCAAACTCTAACCATGGTAGAGTCACCCCGTCATATGTCTGGGTCACTAAAACCCACCATATCCCTATTGATCCATGAAGAAGGCTCGCCTTCAGGACCACCATCTTCTCTACTGTTGTCCTAACTAGATGGAAAACTTGGGTCACCAAATAAATTCAATCCTCAACTACTTCTGGTTTGGGATTTCCACCTAACCTAAGGTATATCTATCGTTGAACCTCATAAAGTGTGCTCATCATGTTCACCTCATCTACTGGTATTGCAGGTACCATGTTTTTTTCTACAGGTGGTGGAATAGTCGGCGCACCACCTGGAAGTAACATCTCCAGAACTGGTAATTTTATCAATGCCTCATCTCTAATTGTATCATCCTCATGATCTTGATATTGTTTCCTAGCTGGAATACATCATGGAGTCATCCTGTAAATAAATAATATGTTCCATGGTCAATGAGTATATATGGAGAGCTAACTCATGAATTACTTGGAAACCACAACCCATTCATATATGATTCATGTACCGTTGTCAAGATACCACAAGAACAATTAGGATCACATCTTGGAGAACTATTGTCATTCAGTCTCACTAAGCACCATCTAGATACCACAAGAATCTTAACAATGGTACATGAATCATATAGAACTGTTTTCAAGATACCCCAAGAACACACCTTTGTATGTCCGGTCTCACTAAGCACCATCTAGTCCAGGTCAGTCTATAACTCTATCACAATGTCGGTCATATTCACAAGAAACAATTCATACAATAAATTCTCATGCATTGGTGAGTATAAAAATACCCAATAAGACACCCTGAAACCACAAAGTATACAAAAAAAAATAAGTACAATCATCTCTACATAGGTATATGTCTACAACACATATAACAAGAATATTCAGATATACTCAACAAAGACACATAGTCTCAAAGGTAAATTCAAAAGCATAATATGTCATCCTAGGATTCCAGGTCGAATATTCTATAAAGCACTCATCTTGGAGAACGCACTCCTAAGTCTGATAATACTGATGAAATCTATCATAGTGGTATTTCTCATTCGGTCTATTCATTAAAAGTACACACTAAAGTCCTGAAGAGATATGATACACATATGAGGATCACACCCAAGTCCATGGGGGTATACCAACAAATCTCTTTGGATTAACATGCTAAGTAGAAGATTGGCTCTTGTGTAGTGTTGGTCATGATGATGCCAAAAACTCCACCTAGGTAACAAAGATGACTAGAGGATCTCACTACAGGCCTCATGGAAGGATTCCAATACCTGTATCTAAGAAGTACTAATGAAATGATAAATGTTCTATATATAGGGATGATTCCATAATAACACTTAGGGAATGGATATGGGGAATGCATCCTAATGAAACTTTTCCATGATATATAGGACAAGGGATTCAATCCATGTTTAAGGAAGTAAAAGGTGTGTAAAAGGGTTACACTCCATGTCCCTTAACCTGGGATCCTGCCCATGTAAATGGATTGCGTCTCATATAATGCTTGTGTCCTTGTAGAAGTACACGGAATGTTGGTTGCACGTGTACTCTACCTGTGTACCAGTACATGGCCTAGCTCATGTACTTTTCCAAGATGTGTCTATGTGGGTATTACACGGAATGCTCTAACCTGTGTACCCAAACCTATGTTCATGTACACTATAAGGTACATGATGAGTCTCTAGGAAGAGGTCACATGTCATATGACCCAATAACACATCATGTGATACTTAATTACCTCCAAAAACCCTATCCACTACAAAGGGGGACCCACACACTATGTAGTTACATAATACACACTAGGTTGATCGAAAATTCCTAGAAATCTAGATATATAATCACTCATCTACTTCACTGCTCCACTAATAGATCGGGCCTCACCTCATGTTGAAAATCAAGGAGTAACACTAACCAGACTTTTCCTTCATGGAAACATCAAAATACAGCTGTCAATCTATTTGTAAAATAGAATCATTCATTATTCTTCATTTTGTGTTGAAGAACATGAAATCGAGTATCCATATCCATTCTATCTTTCACCACTCACATCATCTCACAATTATCATGTCATGTCTACCCTATATCTACAATATCAGATCATTTCACTGAGAAATGGGTGTGAAATGATCGATTCATCAGTATATGTCTAACCCTGGTCTAAACAAAGAATGCTCACGATGAAAAATTAATAGGGGGATAAAAATAAAAAAACAATCAAGAGTAATAGACCTTGGTTAATGTTTGTTTCTACCTTGATTCATTTCTATAATAATAACAAAAAATATATCAAAAATAACAAATTAATTATCCCAAAAACCAGATTAATCTAACCCATCACACAAGACAATTGATTTTTGAATCAATATGTTGGTTGATTGATTCATTTTCATCATAGAAACTAAGAACAGGGAAATAATCTAATCAAAAAAATGCCTTACCTTGATTCGGATCGATCACTAATGAAGGATGGAGTTGAGTTGTGATCATTGGTGAGATCTTTTGATTCTGTTGCGCATTGATCATTGATCCATGATTCCATCACTATTTTTCTTAGAGAGATAATCCAATTCCCTCTCAAAAACCTATCCAATGGCTCTAGGGTTTTGTAGTTAACCCAAGATTTTCATCATATCATTCTACCTAAAGACTTTCAAAAATATTTTCATCAATTAAAACAAATAAAATAATTTATTTAATGATTTTATACATTACCACACCCATGATGAATTTTCCATAAATGACTTGTGCTAACAAAGGTTATATCATGCCTATTGTAAACCTCACATTCTGAACTCAATGGTACCCTTGGATTTCTGATTTGGGCCCCTGTTTATAAGTTATTTCACTTTTTCAGGAAAACTATGCATGTATTATATTTAATGTATTTCAAACATTTATTCTAGGAAAACCAGGCCTTGTAATCACAAGTATTCTAAGTTCCTGGTCTCTAAAATAATCCATACAATATCCATAAATAAAACATGGAAAATTCGAGTCATTACAACCTATGTAGTGAGAAAATAACATAGGGTGATGGATACAGCCAGGTGTCAATGATCAGAGACAGAGATGGGTCAAGAGGACCCTAATGGATTCCCATATAGGTGAGAAGATACTAATAGGTTTTTTTATGTACATATGTGATCAGGATGCTATTGAGGAAATTCATCCTTTAAGACTATTCTGATGATGAATCTTTCTTTTAGGTGTGGCTAGTACATGAGTAAAAATTCTAGGTTTTTTCTTGAGAATCTAGTATAGGAAATGTGTGCTGGGATTGGTCATATAGCGAACCCTTGTGAGGATAATTTATGATGGTGTTATATTTGGACATCTAGTTTCTTGATATGATATGTGTTTCCAGGTGGGTAATTGGATAACCCCAAGTTTTCAGATGATATAAAATATGTTTCTATGTAGTTATTGGGTATTCCCCTAGTTTTCTTAATGACACAATATGATTTTTCAAGTGGGTGTGGTTTTTATTCTAATCTGCCTAAGGATATATGAAATGTGTCTATAGGCAGGCAGTGGGTATGCCACTGGGTTTCTAATGATGCAATCTGTGTTTTAGGGAAAGGTGCAGGTATAACCCTAGCTTTCCTATGTATATATGAAAGGTGTTTCCAAATAAGGATAGAGTACACATCTAGGTTTCCTGATGACATGATATGTATTTCTAGGAAGGTTTTTGGTGTGTGAGATTCTTAGTAAACTTGTACAGACACTTGATAGGCTGGGGTGAATCGGGTGTGGTAAAATATTTTACCAAATTCCACTTTCTATTTTAATTGTTTTCTCCCTTTGGAACTTGAACCCCTATGTCCAGTTAAGATAATAATTAATCTATTTATCTCTACCAAATCACATACACTACATTCAATGTAGAATATAAATAGAGATTGAATCGCATTATTTATTTAAGGTTAATCTCTAATGTGATAAAAATACTCCTTACAGGGATCATATTTCAACAAGTCACATATTTTACACTATAATTTTATGATCAATTACAAATGGGTTTAGGTAAGAAACATCATATACCCTATCACTATATTACATGGGTGAATGAATACCACTCTAACAAGTTATTTATACCGGATATTTTCAGTTCCAAACAAATTCCATTACTAATGAAGAAGATCTGCACTCATTAAAGGATGTCACTGCATCCGCGTGATCTGATCTATTTCCTAAAAAATAAAGTCTTTCAATTCTTTTTTATATTTATATTCATTGCATGAAACTGAATCTCTACTTTAAAACCTTTCTTCCATGTAATTTTTATAATCTATTCACAGGCTTATCTCAATCAATCTTCAAGAATTAAGACTACAATTATATTATCAGTGAAGCTTCCTACACATATCACTTTATTATTCGTTTATTTATCTTTTTTTCTTAATAGTTCTATAATAGAGAGTATCATAGTTTTATTTATTATTCTCCTTTATATTCAATAAATAAGTTCTAATTTATTAAACTAGGACAGATAATTATTCTATTTTGATACCCATAGGGTATATCTTCTTTAGTATTTAATCAGGATATTCACTTCTTATCTCAGTGAACTCCCCATTTCTTTAAATAATAGATTTATTATTAATATTTATTCTTCATTTTTATATATTTTTCATGGTAATATATTTTTATATTTATGAAATAGAAAATATCCAATGAATTTTAGTTCCTAGATCCTCTAGATCACTTTTTATCAACTTTTTTACATTGGTATTTTCCAAGATCTCAATATATCCCTTTTCCATAACTACTTATCTCAAGTAAAATTCAAGTAATACCCTTTATTTTTATTCTTTCACATTTTTTCGCCTATATATTTTCATCATTTTATTCTCTAGTGGATTTTAGAGTCTTACTCTCAAAACACTTACACTATATTCATAAATAAATCAATATATACTTATTCATAGAAATCACACGTCATTTAATATTGTGGCATGGATCATCACTTCACAACATAGAAGGATTTGAACTAAAAATCGATGCATCTTGTATGCATATTTTTAGAACACTCCACAACTCAGTATTCTTATTTAAAAAAAGAATCAAAAATAGTCTTGTGATATTTAAAACATTGAATTTAAATAACAATATAATCAAGTTCAATTTATCTTCTGAATATCTTTTCTATAAAATAGTAATTTTAGGTATATTTTTCTGCTAAAAATCTCATCCAACTTTTATCTTCTTTATAGTTTAAAGATCAGTCTCTTATTTTTATTAGTTTCGATCACAAATATTTTTTCAAGTTTTAATCCATTGATATCAGCTCAAGAATCATCAGATTTAAATTTATCTTGATCATCAAAATTGGTTTTTAAATGTTATCATTTGAAAATATTAACTTAGTGAAATAATGATCCCTTCTATAAAATATCCCTTCATCTTCATCAAATAATAGATTGAATCACGTCTTGACATAACATCATGGTATTTGATCATGGATTTAAAGATTAAGTATTATTTGATTTCATTTTATTTGAAATAATTATTCCATAATTTCTTATTTTTTTTATACTATTGAATTCTCAAATTTTTTCAAAGAAAGTATCTTTATTTATTCCCTTGGTACTTTTATCTATCTTCATAATTTTTTTTAATATTATGGTATTTCATAGGGTTTATTGGCCTTCTAAAGTCTCTTGTAATCTATGAATTATAAACTCTAAGATGTAACTTGAAAATTTTATGTATGAACTTTACATGTTCTCAATTTACCCTTTAAACTCAAATATAGGGTTCATGACTTTATTAAAATTATAAAAATATACTCATCATCCCATAAACTACATGAAGTTTCATAGATAAAAATTATAAAGGTTGTAAATCTTAAAAAGTTTTCAATATAAGCCTTATAACCTTCATGAACCTTAAAAATATCTATAACTTACAATGTTCAGTATCTAAACCATATGATGTTCAGAAACATTACAAGGTTTTGTGGTTAAACCTTGAAATGTTTAGAATGAACCTTAAAAGGTTTATTTTTCAAAAATGATCTAGACAAACTCTAGGTAACCTTATAAAGACTAGATAAACTAGATGATGATCTATATATAATTTTATGATACACCATTGAAACTTATGATGATCAATGTAGAGTTTAAGACTTTACCATTTTTCCAGCATCAACTTTAGAATTCTAGAATTATTTAAATAAATTTTGAACACCTCTACAACATCTCAAACACTAATTAATCAATTCAAAACAACTGAAATGACTTAAAATTAATTTAACAAATATCAAAATATATACAAATTACTTCAAACATCATTCTAATGTCTTTTAAAGAAATTAAATACTCAAGTAGAGTATTTTAAGTACCTCACTACCTTCTCATTTCTTAGAATCAGTCTGAGCCTTCATTCAATATTATTTACACTAGTTTGTAATCTCCAACACTAAGCCACATCAAACAATTATTCATATCTCTGAGATGGTTTCTCTAAAAAAAATAACTATCTTTCTTAAAACTTTAAACCTGTTATAATCTTTTCAATTTCAACTATACAAATTATATAGTAAAAAGTTTAGAAACTGAATTTATTTAAACACATTATACATTATGGTAGATAAATACCCTTCATAAACACTTTCCTTTAACTTGAATATAAACTCACCAATCATCATATATCAATGGGTTTCTCACAAATTAGTATTTTCACTTAAATTTACTCTTAAAATTTTGGGAGGCACCTCCAACTTTTATATTGGGTGGACACTTCCACCATCACTCAACTTCAACACACACATATTTTAATGATCATTAATAAAAAATCATTGAAAACAAATATAACTAGTACACACCTTTTTTCATTTCAATCTCCCCTTTGTGTTTCTTTTCAATACCATTAATTACTTCACATATATGTATATTAGTGTTCTTTTCTCTACCCCTTAATGATAATAAATTAAAAGAGGATATGTTTTCTCCAATTTATTGATATTAAAAATATAACATAATGTCTTAATGGGAAAATTATTCTCCCCTTATTCATTATAATTATAAAAATAATCTTATCCCCTTTTTATTTTCTCTCCCCCTTGAAAAAAGAATCAATCACTTTTTGATAATATAAGGGTGTTATTCATGGTAATGTGGCATCAACCAATCAACTCTAAGACTATATGGGATAACTCAGTGTAGAAAAAAAAAGAGTGATCAATTTAGATAACACAGATATTTATGTTCAATCATAATTTGATTTCATCTCAATAATCACTTATTTGGGGATTTAAAAACTAATTTTCATGAAATATTATGAACCTACCCTCAACTTGAGAAATCAAATTAAAAAAATTCAAGTGAATGTTGATTTATCCTTCATTATTTTTGATAGCCACTCCCCCTTAACAATTAGATTCAACACAAACAAAAATAGTGATGGAAAATTTAAAACCATTAATTATCCACTAGTTTCTTCAAATATACTAGAATTATAGATTTAACCAAGAGAGTTAAAATTATGGAAACAACACTTATTTTAGCTCCCCCTTTGTGGATAATCTTAAAGAATATTCATTATGGGTGATTTAATATTTATAAAGAATCTCCAAGACTTTATGTTACCGTTTTTTTTTTCATGACCCCCTCCCTCCAAATTTACCCCTCCTGGGATGAAAATAAAGGAAGAGAGACAATGACCCTTGAGTCTCATCTCTAATAGGCCCCAAATTAGTGACTAGTGCTGATAGTATAAAGATATCACATATGGAAGGAATTATACCCATTAATAATATAAGATTGAGAGATAGGATAATCAACCACCAAGAAAATACAAATCATAATATAAAAGTAAACACAAACCATACAAAAATTCAAGAGAAATATAAACAAATACCAATAAAAGTCTCAAAGAAAAGACCAAATAAATTTTATTTAGTAGAGACTCAATAGAATCTCTAAATCCAAGCTAGTAATGTCCATATCAATCCCCAAAGTGATCTTGAAAACTTCCAAAATAATTTTATATATGTATATTGAGCATAACAAGTATGATCAGTAGGATCATACCCAATGTCTATAGTGTACATGAGAAAATAGAATATTAATGAAATAGTGAACAAACAGTAAACACCATATGCACCTAAATAGGTCAAATAACCAAACTCAACCACACTATGGAATTCTTCCAAAATAATTTATCCAATATAGTAACATTGTATCAAAATAACACCAAGGAAGGTTCCCTATAACTGCTTCCCCACTGATTTTATTCTCTTGTTCCCTAACATCAAACTTATTGTGCTCTCGTCCCTTCTATACATATCACCTCACATATCCATTCACATTTGATGTTGTTTATGATGCATACCTACCTATCCTAACCTCCCATTGGGTCTAGCATATTGTTTTAACATCATCTATAATAACATCACAACCTCATCACATCACAACCTCAACACATTATCAGGGATTTAAGGAATCATAAACATGAAGGACACCAACCTCATTCCATAATCCCTCTACGCATGACCCCCACCACATCTCACATCCTCAATGTCATTTGGTATTCTCCAACACCAACTTGTATCATCATTGGGAGGTCTTTAACACCAAAAAATATCATCACTGGGTAATCTCCAACACTAACCTATATCATCACCACTACTTAAGGGACAGTGGGAAAGAGGGCGTAGTGATCCATCTGAATCGCCACTAGCCTAGATACTGGGGAAAAATCCCTGAACCAAAATAAGTTTTTTCTTGGTAAGTTTATCCAACTCAAGTGGGGTTCGTATAAATATAAAATACAATACAAGATAGGTAGATATCACAAAAAACCCAACTTATGGGCTCACATCAACTACATTAGTATACTCCACATCATTAATACTTAACCACATGAAATTCATGATAACCACTATCAATATTAAATGCATCAGACCACATAACCACTATACATAACTACACAATTCAACTTAAAGTCAAAGCTTCCACCTTTTACATATTTTAACGAGTTCCCACTAACACTCGTTTACTAATACATTTTATTCACATTAACTCATACCATAAATTTATTATTAATTTTATTTTAGATAAAAAAAATCACATATAAACTCTATCTTATTCTCATATTCAAAAATATCCCATGCTTATTCATTTATCAACCTGTATGATTTCAATTTCAACCTTTCGAATTCACCACATGGATAACCGGAAAACTAGAATAACCAAACCACATAACAGTTATACCATATCACATACACCACCACCTCAACATGTTGTAAATTAATCCATATCACCACAAATGAACCATCTCAACAGAACAGCCATGCATCACAACCACTGCACACCATGTCATATCACATCCATGCCAACCAACTATTGTTTCACTTCCCAACACATTCCACCACCCTATTCATCACCACCATCACTATAAAACATCCCACATCACACAAGTAAACACAACAAGAACAACCTCCCATAGAAACACATCTTGAGTTCCATAAATTACCATAATTCCATATTTAACAAGGGCTTTAATTATATTACATTATTAATTAGAATGGGTATTATCACGAAAAAATATACATTTACATGGGAATAAAATTTATTATATATATATATATATATATTCTTATACTTTTATTCTAGTGATATAAAATAATAAATACAACAAAGGTCTCACAGTCACATCAACTAAATCACAATCAAGGATCCCAATAGGTATGATTTTAAGTAATCGTAACAATAATGTATAAAATCATTAGAAAAAACTTCCAAAGCAGTAAAACATGAAATTTATCCCCACTCCCATCAAATTATAAATTATAAAATTAATTATATTCTTAATTCGAACCTTACTATCCAGCCAAAGGAAGAAAAAAACATGAAATCCCCACACATGTATGTATATAGATAGATAATGAGGATCCCCTATCATAAAGGATCTTTCTAAATCACTGTGCACCATAGGGATAAGGAGAAACAAGCAATAGAACAGAACTACACATAGAAACCTTGAATCAACCTGAACCACACCAAGGAATCATCAAAAACAAATCCATAAACACTCCTCAAACAAACATCATCACCGAGATTTCCCAAATATTAACTAGAGAAACTGAGGGAGAAAAGGGGGATTTTCCCACCATGGATTTCCAAAGATAAACCTTTATAAACTAAGGCTCAAAGTAAGAGGAAAGGGTATAAAAGTTACTTTAAAAAATTTTATGGTTTTCCCATGGTTTTAGGGAAATGATAAAGGAATTAAGAAATTTACCAGAGCCCCATAATTTATAAACAAGGTGGACATTAGCACATTCAAATTGTGAATCACCATTTCAAGTTATGAATCTTCATGAGGCCCTTAAATTTAGGTTTTGAAACATATTCAAGACATGAATCACTCAAAATCCAAACTTGATGAACATATACTTATTTACATGGAACCTCTTCCTTGAATTATTTCATGTTGTGAATTATTATTTCACATCATGATTTACTTGTACATAGAACCACCATCCAAAACATTCAAGCCATAAAATATTAGCCTCTAACATACAAAAAACATATCACATCATGAATACATATTCTTTTTATGAATAAACTTCTATAGTATAATTTCATCTAAAAACTCCACTAAATACTCCTTGATCCTCCTAAAAACACCTATAACTCTCAAAATACTAAAGTAATGGTCTAAGAAGGAATTGACCATTAGATTATATACCTCCCAAATAATTCCTATCACCAAGAATAAAAACAAAATCCAAAAAGGATGGGTAAGGGTTTGAAAAACCATATCGTGAGATACCACATAGGGATCTCATTAAACTCCAAACACTACCACTAGACAAACACATGAATCCTAGACAAAACATACATGAAACAGTACACAGAACCACATCAATATCTCACCATCCAAACACAACACCACACACTCTCACACCAACCCTAATATAACTCTCTTCCACATAACCTCTCATACAACCATTTTAACCTCTACATAACCTAAGTCAACAACCACCTCAAACATCACAAAACATCTCCCCAAGAACAAAAAATATGTAAACCCACACTCTATATCGAGATATTATCCACATTAGGTAGCACAAACGTACTCACATGATTTTAAAACATGTTTTAATTATAATGCACCTTAATTGGGAAGGGTTTTTTCCCTCTTTGTATACTAGAAACCATAACACACACCACTAGTAAAGTGAAAAGTCACATATCATAGGCCGTGAGATTCATACATTACATCATTAAATAAAAATAATAATAAGGAAAAAATTAAAAAAAAACTTTTAGTACTGGGAACGCATCTGCATATCCTACTCCCAAGTACTCTCCCCCAAGACAACATACCTCCACAGCACACAAACCTTATGGATGGTTCACCCATAAACCACTTTCTATCAATGATCTTTAAACTCTAATTTTCACTCCATTAATTTCATGTCATCCACATTATCCAACTCTCCTCATTTAATGATGTGGGAGTCCTCATGAAGATACTAATGAATCTGGGACACATAGAAGGTGTTGTGAATCCTGTCTATCTGTGGGGGTGATCCAACAATTAATCCACCTATCCAACATTCCATGATACCTCAAAATTCTAGATGAAATAGGGATAAAGAATACTCCCTATGAAAAACTTACATTTCCCTTAATGAGGGGAAACCCTCAAGAACATATGGCCTTCAACCTAAAACCCTATGAGACACCTCCTGCAATTAACATACTCCTAAAATTCATGTTCTACATTTATCCACTCTTTAACCATATGGATATTCTCAATCATGCTCATCAATACATCATGACCAATAATCTCTAACTCCCCAAACTCTGTTTAGCATAATAGAGAATGACACGGCCACCCATGCAATTCCTCAAACAGATTCATGCTAATGGATGACTAACAGATATTATTCTAGGTGAACTAAGCCAATGTAAAGTTATTTACCTATGATCTAAAAAAATCAACATGAAATCTCACAATATATCCTTTGGTGTCTGGATAGTACACTCAGTCTAAACATCTATTTGAGATTGAAAAGTAGTGATAAGGCAGAACTAGGATCCAAAGGCATACTACAATATCCTCTATACCCATAAGGTAAAAATTTTATCATGATCAAAGATTATGTCCTTAAATACCCCATGAATCCTAACCACATAATTTTCATACCACCTTATTCATACATCCACATCACTCAATTTATATATCATTGGAAAATGGGATGACTTTGTGAGTCTTTCTACAATTACCAAAACTAAATCGCAACCTCCCTAAGATCGAGGTAACCCGATGTTGAAATAAATCAATATTTCTTCCCATTTCAACTCAGGGATATAAAAGTGATATAAAAACAATCTAGGAACATGGTGTTTTCCTTTCACGAGTAGAAAAACAAGACACTTCGCCACAAACTTTTCCACTGACCATTTTATTCCAGGCCACAAATTTTGTATCCTCAAGCCACAATACATCTTATTCATGTTTCGATGTAACGTTAAGGGTATTTTATAAAACTCACATAGAAATCCCTTGTGAATTTCCACTAGAATAAGCAACCTCCACTGGAACAAATTCCAATTCTAACTATCTTTTGACTATCCCTTTAGAGTAACACCATGTCCAACACAGTCATGCATCACCTCTTCCTATTAGCCTACTCACTGAGACTCCCCCTCCTACTACATAGAGGATGATTCTATGATCATCTAATAGAGACAAAATCAATCAATGCTTTCACCCATGTCAAGATACACCACTGTAAGCTCCTCCATCCCTTTCAGAACATCCACATACTCTTGAACCACATCTTCTTAGGAATTCCAAATCAACTCATCAAAAATATCATTCCCCATTCCTACAGTATAGGAGATCTCTGAATAATGATCCTTTGGAAACTCCATGCACCTATGATAATGTATATTTAGATCTTTTTAAGAGAAAATATATTTCAAGATCTTGTGTTATGTGAAAACAACAAAGTGATATCTGATAATGTAATTACACCACATGTTCAGCACAAACACATCTACTACTATGGGTGGAATAGTTACACTCATGGGGTCATAACATCCTAGAACTATAAGATATCACTTCTTTCTACTACATAAAAACACATCCCATTACTAGGTAGGATACATCACAAAAAAAAATTGAGCATCACACACTCCTTAGGAAACCGAAGTATTGGGGTGCTGATCAACTTCTCCTTCTTGTAACTAAACACCGCCTAGAAATTATCATTGCACACAAAAACCAAGTTCTTAGTGGTCAAAACTATAGGTGGAGACATTATCCTATAGAAATTAGACATAAAACTTTGGTAATAGCTCAAAAGAATAAGAAAAATATGTACATATTCTATGTTATTATGTTTTTTTAATGAAAAAACTACCTCAATCATCAATGGTTATATGGAAACACCCTGTTGTGATACCACGTTCCCAAGTAAATGAACCTATTACATCTAGAACATGAACTACAATAGTTTTCCATAGATCTATTTGTGTTGAAGGACCTATAAAAATCTATAAGATGATTAGAATACTCCACTTTTGAATTCAGGTAGATCAAGATGTTGTTGATGAGCATGACTATGAACTAATATAGGAACTCATAGAACATAGGTTTTATGTTCCATAAGAACATAGATGGTGTTTTCATGGAACTAAATAGCATGAAAATGAACTAAAAGTGTCCATGTCCATACCTAAGGGTTGTCTTTTGGATATTCTCATCTTTCACTCTCATCTAATGATAATTAGACTATAATTCAATCTTTAAAAACCAACTACCTACCTTCATACAGTTGAACAGATCATCAATCCTTAGATGAGGATAACATTTATTGATCATACCTTGATACAACTTCTATTGGTATATACACAAACTAGGGCTATCTTCTACCTTCATGGAGAATAATATTGGATCATCCAAAGGATATAGACTGGGTTAGATGAAATACCTCTAAATTATACCATTATCATTTAGCCCTAACTTTAATGGTTCTATAGAAATTATTTAATAAAGATATATCAAAATCAGATATGTTTATGGTTTCAGCTCTAACTTAAAATCAGTATCATGTCAAGGGGGTAGTTTCATAAACTCGTCTATAAAAACATAAAGTAACTCCTCCATGACACTTGGAATATCCTCTTCCTGATCTTCGGCTAAAAGTTCTTATAACTGATTTAGATGAGGATCAACCTATCTTATACCAATCTGATAATCTCACTCACCATTGAACACCCCTCAATTTCCCTCCACATCATAAAATGAAACTATCCTATAGAATAATTCAATGATTTCATTCATTAAATACATTTAATATATGAAAAGGATAACATTGTATAGTTGTATTTACAATAATAAAAAATACATTGTTGACTAGTGTTTCCCCATCGCCAGCCTATACCCCTGATATACATCAAATAAGGTAGACTAACCTATAAATGGTGTGATATCACCAGGGGTACTGGAAGTCTCTTCACATATAGTCCCAAGGAATGCACCATAGTAGGAGTGGAAATGTAGTATGAGTCTCCTGAATCAATAAAGTCACAAAAAAGGGTAGAAAATAAACTAATCATTCTTCAGACTACATCTAGCCCTATTAGCATTCGAACCTCCATCACATGCATTTTCCCATGCCTATATCCTCTTACACTATACTATAATCCTCTACAAACACACTCTAGACTAGGTCCCTAAGGGTAGATACCATCATGATGCTTCCCTTTACCAACTCCATCTACCCTTTGTTGTTGAACAAGCATTGATAGTCCCTAATACTGAAACTACCTCAGAGGCAACATTTGATGCTTCCAAAAAGGGGCCTGATATTCTATATAAAACTATCCTCCATGGGCAATCAATATCTAAAACTATCCTCCTTGGGAAATAAAACATTGATCCTACTAGTGACCATGACCCCTGTAGATAAAATACATAAACATGAATCTCCATATAGGTTCTCTAGATCCACCTACCATATAATTTCTTGTAATGGTCTTCCAAGGATAGCTCCTAGCTGGTCATAACCGAAACTGTCTGGACATCTATGATCAACTTCCTGGATCCCTTCTTCTCAAGACGCCCTAAGGGAAACTCCCTCGAGGTTTTCCTAATAAATAAATAATATGATAGATAACCACTTCTGTATTCTTCACCTTCAGATACATAAGAAGTGTAAATGGGGTGACCACATACCTAATCGTTGGTTGCAAAACTTCCACCAGACATTATGCTCTATAATCCTCATCCAGAAAGAAATTGGGGGAAAATAAAGAACATCCTTGAAATTGATTTCAAGATCCCATACATTAATACTTCCCCAGTGAAGGGATATTATTTCATTCCTATTTGTTTCCATAATTATCAATGATAAAAATTCCAAGTTAAAATCCCTCTAAAAGTCATCTAATGAAACATCTACCTTCTTCTTTTTACCAATATACTACATCCACCACTAATGAAAAACTCCCCAAATCTGACTAACTATCAACATACCCAAAACTTAGTTTGATCTTGAATTAGGTTGAAGGTGATCTCAAGCTCCTCTAACCAATTATATGTCTCTATATTAGATACTCTCCCCTTATACTTTCCCAATCTCTTCCACTGAAAGGAACATAAGGATCCCTGCCATGATTCGTCCTCTTCTATTAGGTCGATCATAAGATGATCAACTAGATCGACCTACTAAACCTATAATACCTGATCTGCATGTAAATGATGATGAGGATTGATTCTTTAAATTCAAGGAGAGAACCTAAGCCTAGTAGTTTGAAATTTTTTAAGTTTTATTTAATCCATTTCAATTTAATTTTCAAAAAATCACCCAATTCATACATGAATACAAACAACCATGATGCGTGTACCTATCCTAGTTCTCTACCCAAAAAATAGTTCCACCTCACTTGGTCACTCAATAAGCTCATAGTCCTTATGTCAAATCATAGGGGGGCTAAAATTCTGTGTCCTAACCGGTATCTCTAGCCTGTGTCATACAATAAGAAGAACTATCATTATTTCCCTAACAACCCATGAAATCCTCACAGTTCCAACCTTAAAACTCTATCATATCTCTCAACCATAACATTTTAACCCACTCTATCATGATCCCATCCCTCTATAGGTATTCCTCTGGGGATGACAATGAAATAAGAGATATAATGATACCTGATTCCCGCCTCCAATAGGCCTCAGGTTGGAAACAAGAACCAAGTGTAAAAAAATATCATATATGTACATCATTATCCATGTTACTAAAATAAGATCATGTGGTAGGATAATAAACCACCCATAAACTCTAGAACATAATATAAAAGTAAACACAAACCATCCCACAATGCATGAGAAATATAAACAAATATTGATAAATTATCCATATAAATACCAAAGATAGGTCTTATGGTAGAGAATCAATAGTAGCTCCAAAAACAAGCTATTAATATCCATATCAGTCCCAAAATTCTTCCTAAGAACCTAAAAATAGTTTTTATATACACAGGGAGAGCATAACATGTACACTCAGAAGGATTATCCCCAAGGTTTTTAGTAAACAGGTGAAAAGAGCATCCTAATAGACCAGTGAAAAAATAGTAGAACAAACAGAAACCTAAACAGATCAAATGAACAATCCCAATGTTGCCATGGAACTCTCACCAAATCACACATAAAATGTAATAACATAGTATAAAAAGAAAAAAAGCATGGTTCCCATAGTATTTTTTTCACTAATTTTCTTCTCTCACACCCCAATATAAAATTTTAGGTGCTCTCATACCTTCCATACATATCACCTCACATATCCATCCCAATTTGAGGTGGTTCGGTACACATACCTACTTATCCTAACCTCCTATAGGGTCTAGAATCCAATGCTAGCATCATTACTCATCAGATCATAACATCATCACATCACAACCTCCTCACATAACCAGGGCAGTAGGGTATCATGAACATTAAGGACATTAACCTCATGGTCTCTTCCAACCATGCATGACCCCAACCACTATAACATCTTCAAGATCATTGGGTAATATCCAACACCAACCTATATCATCACTAGGTAGTATCCTACAACAAACCATATCATCACTAGGTAATCTCCAACACCCACCTGTATCATTAATGTTACTGAAGGGAGATAGGGGAAGAGGGGGTATCCAGTCATCAAAATCACCACTAGCCTACATGTTGGGGAAAATACCAAGAACCCAAAACATTTGAGAATTCATAATGTTATCCAACATAGGTGGCGAACATATAGAAATAACATAAAATAAAAGATAGGTAGATAACACACAATACCCAACCAATGGGATCACATCAACTACAAAATAATACTACACATCACCACCACTCACCACATAACATTCATCCAAACCACTTCCACCACTAAATTCATTATGCCGCAAAACCACCACATATAATAGAAAAATTACACTTTCATTTACATGTTCATTATTTTACATATATTAATGAGTTTCAACTAACTCCCATTTATTATTCCATTTCATTCACATTAACTCATCCCATTAAATTATTATTCATTTCATTTAATCAAATTATGACATATAAACTCTTGACCATTCTCATATTCAAATATATCCCATGATTAATCATTTACCAACCCATGCTATTACAATTTCGTCATTTCTAATTCATTACATAGATAATCGGTCAACTAACACAACCATACCCCATAATAACATGACTATATCACATCCACCACTACCTCATCACATCATAAGCTAAGACATAACACTACAACCCAACCACCTCTCCATAAAAACCACACATCATAACCACCACACACAAGTCCACATCACATCGTGGGCCAACAAACTATCACATCACTACCCAACATATTACACAACCCATCTGCTCTCCACCATCACCATAGGACATCCCACATCCCACAAGAAAATAAAAATATCCCAACCACACATTGAAACACATCCTGATTCCCATAAATTTCCACAATTACAGATTTAACATGGGATTTAATTACATTACTTCATTACATATCCTGCATATTCTCACACAAATTCTAGATTTCCATGGTAAACCAATTTATTGTCCATATATATGTATTTATCCTTTTATTCAAGGTGATATCCAAAAAACAACATAACAAGGGTATCACATTAACATCAACTATAGTATAAGAAAGGCTCCTAAAAATCTTAATTTATAGTAATGGAACAAGAATGTATAAAATCATCAACAAAAACATTCAAAGTGGTAAAAAATGTGATTTTTCCCCAATCCCTTAAAATTTAAACTTATCCAATTAATTATCTTCTTAAGTAGACCCTTACAATCCACACAAAGGAATAAAAAATAATTCAATCACCACACATGCATGTAAATAGGGAGATAATGATAATCACCTACCTCAAAGAAGCTTTCCAAATCTTCATGCACAACAGAGAGAAAGAGAAACAGTTGATACACAGAAACTTCATAATGAAAACTCGAATCAACCTAAGGAAAAATAAGGAATCATAAAAAAAATGTAACCCCAAACACTCCCTGGGCACAAAAAAATCACCACTTAGAATTCCAAAAGATAAACCAAATAAACCAATGGATAAAGGGGGATTTACTCATCATGAATTACAAAAGATAAACCTTCAAAATCCAAAGATAAATTTCAGATAAAAGGGGATGAAAGTTCCTCCAAAATCAACATGGTTTTTCCCATGGTTTGAGGAAAATGATAGAGGAATGAGGAAAATTGGGAGAGCCCTAGAATTTATAGACAAGATAGACCTTACCACATACACAACATGAATCACCAGTCCACACCTTGAGTTTATTTGAGGATATTTAATTTTGTCCATGAAATTTTTTTAGCCTCATAATACCTCAAACTCTAAACCCAAAAAAATCCATTGATTTTCATGGCACCTCAACCTCAAATTATTTCATTTCATGAATTATTATATCACATCATGGAAACCCTATATGAAACTTTAAAACCATGAACCACCAACCTTCAACCCCTGAAAACCCTCTCACATCATGAATACCTATTCCTATCATAAAGAACTTGATTTAGTATAATTGTATCTCCAAACACCATTTAACCCTCCTTGAGCCACATATGAACTCATCCAACTTCCAAACCAGCAACATAATGGGATAATAAGGGTCCGACCATTATATTTTAGATATCTAATACTAATTGAGATTTGAAAATTAATGTGTTGTAATGAGACATCAATATTCCAATTAAAATACTCTCTATGATGGATGTGTCTTCTAGATATTTAAAAATCACAATATAATATAATAATCTTCTGGGATGGATGATGAATCTATTGATAAATGAATCCAAAAATTTAGAGATGTTTATAATGGTGATCTATATAGATTTTAAGAATAACTTACATTAGGATTCATCTCCACATTGATGAACCTTACATTAGTTGAACCAACACCATGTTGGTATTAAATGAGCCCCATGTTTTTGAAATAAACCTCACACTAGTTTTGGGTGAACCTCACATATACCCCATATTTGGTAGGTCAAAACCCACATTGGTATGAATATTTATCTCTACATTGTCTTTGAAACTCAACTTTACATTGATTAACCAAATCTACATTTAAGTGTCGCAACTTTATGAATGGAATTTTATGATATTAAGATTCATGTTGAAATAATACTCTATAATCAAATGAAATTTGGGTATTTTCTTATAGATTGTTTCTATAAACCTGAGAAATCCTTTGGGGAATATATATTAAACTGAAAGAAGTTTTTTTTCAATTTATCTTCCCTTAGAGATTATATTTTTCTACACTACAAACAACAAATAATACTCCAACTTATGAACTCTTGCTGGAATATGTATAGACTCTGCATGAAGTATTCAATCAAAATATAATATGAAAAATGTTATAAACTCTTAAAATAATGAATTGAGTGATTTTTAATATGGATCAAGTAGTTAGTGAAGAAACATCAGTTTCACCTGGATGAGCATGATGACTCTTTACACTGGAAGTGGGTGTATGTGGGGTGCATTCATCACATGTATGGGAGATCATATATTGAAATGGATAAGGTGGTGTATTTTCTGATAAAAAAAACTTTATATCAAGAATAATGAATATTCACTATAATATATTTCATTAATTGTGGTAATATCATGATTTTGGATGTAATCATATGATAAAAATAGAAACTACAATGATAAATTGGTCTAAACAGTAAGACTAAAATCTCAAGGTTATGATGCCCTATTTCATGTTGATTTTCTTATATCTATATAATTTGATATTATCTAAGTTTTTATTTCTATTTTATGAATTCCATAATTATTCTTATATTCCAAGGAAGCTACTTGAAGTTTTAGAAATTAATTTCATGTATATTAAAAGGAGTATTTATCAAATTATAAGTTATGTGTATTGTGGAAATAAAGTTGGTATATTTATAATTCAAATTAATATATTTTAATTATTAGGAAGTTTATTACACTATATTTAAAGGAATATTGAGAATGAATTTAAAGGATCATTTGTATGGATATTTAAACTATTTTTGTTTCAAGAAGTAATTATTCAATGTTGTTGCTATTTTAGAGATAATATCAGATGAACTATTCAAATTATTATGAATTAATTTATTATATATTTATTCTATAGATGAAATAAAATATAAAAAACATTGTTATATTCTTCTAAATTTTCATGGAAGGTCCAAAGGATTGTTATTATATTATTATTATTCAATTAAAGGTTTATTTCAAGAATATTTCAATGATCGCACTATAATTGAGGAGAAAATCAAGGAATATTCTTAACTCAATTATTTATAATTATCAAAGATATATAAGAGGTTTGAAATTTATATAATTATTATAAATAAATATTTAAGATGATGGTAAAGATATAGAACACACTTATGCAACAAGATGACACACAATGACGAAAATCTTGATGCCCAAAAAACAATTAGGTTATTCTTCTTCTGAATTTTTTCAAAGAAGAAGAAGAAATATTTCAATATTTGATGATATATTTGATACTATTATGATTTATTTAAGATCATATACATATGTTAGTTATGGAGGGAACTATGCACTAAATATACTTCAACTTTCTACATCTTGTCTCTTTCTACTAAAGTGTTTACTGCTTATAATGAGTCTTGTTGGAGTATTAGATTCTTGAACTAAGCTATAGAGGTTTCCTATAAAAGAACCTGGCTTGTTGTAAGCTTTAAACTACATAAACATAGTTTTTGAGATCTACCAAAAAGAGGACCTTTTTAGTAAAAATTACTAAGCATGTGAGAAAAGTATTGGTGGAGTGTACAAGGGAATCTTTATTCCTCAACCCATAATACAACATCATTTCCACCTATGTCCTTTATTTATTTTCCACTAAATTATTCATATTTAATAGATAAGGATAGGATTGGTTTATTTGAATAAGGAAATTTTTTATTTTTCATGATTTTTTCAAATAGAACAATTTACCCCCCCCCCCCCCACCCCTCTTGTTTCTTCATCATCATCACCTACCAACAAGTGGTATCTGATGTAGGGCTATCTTTCTTGAAATATTTTAAGATATAATGATGTCTATACGTGATACCAAAAACTGCTATCAGAGAAAGGGATATTTTGGATAATATTGAATATTTTTTTCCCTTTACAAGCCTGAGTTAATGATTCAGATGAATAATGATTTCAATGGTTGATCTTAGAGAAGTTATTTCTAGGATTCATGATCCTTATTTTAATTGTGATAATTGTGGTTGTTGGAAAAATCACATAATTATTTATTTGAAGAATCTTGGAATAAAATTTTACTTTAAAGTTCTCAATCATTATTAAATTCCTAAAGGGGAACTAGAGAAGTGGAATGTTTCTCAAGGTAATGATTATGATTTTAATTCAAGGGATGTGAATGCTATTATTTTTATATTAGGAACTGATGAATTTAATCAGGTTTTTCAATGTGATACTTCTTATGAAATGTGGGAAACCGTTTAATTTTCCTATGAAGTAACAAATAATGTTTGAAAACTAAGCTACAATACTAATAAGATTAAATTTTACACTTTTATGGTGCTTTAAGAATATATTGTTACTCACATGAATAGGAGGCTCATAAAAATTTTAAATGATTTTTCTGCATAGGGAACTCCAATTCTAGATCTATGCCAAGTGTAAAAGGTACTTAGATTTTTACATTATAAGTGGAATGGAATCTTTACTATTATTATACAATCCACATTGGTTAATTCTTTAAAGATGAAATAATTTATCAGAGCCTTGATGGTGTATGAAGATGATATGAATGTTGAAACAGAAGATCATATTTCTATCAAAAAAGAAAATTCTTCATGAAAAGTTTTGAAGGATGAATTTTTTTATTCTTATTCTATTAATTTGGTTTTATGATATGATATATTGAATCATTTTAGTGTATTCAACAAGATTTACAAAAATATAAAGGATAAAATAAAAAAGAATAAATAGAAGGAATTCATATGCGATGATTGTAAGAGAAAGGGTCATTTGAGACTCGACAGCCCTTTTCTTAAAGCTCAAAGGAAATTAAATTATAAAAGAAAAGTAAATAAATCCATTAAGTCTAATTGGGGTGAATCTAAAAATTTAATTGATTATTCTACTTTAAATTATGAATCTAAGAATGAAATGAAAAAAGATAAATATATGACTTATGGATCACGCTGAAGAGGCAAAATCATCTTTCTCTCATAGTTATATATTTGAAAATATTTATTTTGGTGAACATAATGAATATTTTTATATGATTAAAGATAAATTTTGATATTTAAATAAATTGAATAAATACTCATAAAATATTATGATTTTATTTTTATTGAAAAATAAGAGTTGTCTTGACATGTTTTAAATTTAAGATCTAATTTTTTCAAAAATTCATGTACTCTGCATGAAAATAAAATTAATGAATTATTAGTTGTAGTTGGTTCTTTAAAAAAAGTTACTAGTATCTTCACCATGAGAGAGAATTATTTAAATCAAATTCTTTTTTAAAAAAATATTAAAGGAAGGTTTTTTAATGGTAGTAATGAAGAAATGCCCAAATTATATAGGAATTACTTTCTTCTTCATTCTAATAGAAAAATAATTTCTATAGTTAGATGTTTTTATTTTAGTATTAATAGAAATTATTCTAATGAATGGTTTTTTATAAATACTCAATTTTGTTGTGTCAAGCATGTTAATTATTAAAAATCATTATCTAAATCTATATCTATATTTTTTACTCAATATATATATATATATATTATTACATAAATCATTAATTTCTAATATAGCCAATCTAAAAATCATATGGGTACCAAAATGCAATTTTACTTGATGTTTTTCAGGTTTATTCCACTGGACATAATTTTTATATCATTAAGTATAATATTCCAAAATATATTGGTTAATTATATTTTTATCTTATATTATTTTAATGAAAATAATTATTATTTTAAAAATATCGACTAACTCTAAGGTGGTTTGTTATTTTAAAGGGAAAATTCTTAGAGATGGAATTGTTAAAATATAGTAAGTGTATCATTTATATTTTATTATTAATATTTGGTTTATATACACTAACATTATAACTCCTCGACCCTAGTTACCTAGAGTTGGTGCATTATTACATAACATTGGCATGATCAAAAGAAAGATCAAATCTCGAAAGACCGATTGGTGTAGTATCCTTGGAAACACTAGATATATTCATAAAGTTTTACATTACATAATAAAGTGAAAAACTACTACAACAACATATTGTCTCCATAGTCCATACTATTATCCCCTCATAACATCCCTGCAGGTCATTCATAATTTAATTCTTCACATCCTGGGAAAAAAATAAAACATAGAAAATGGGTGAGCTCAAATGCCCAGTAAAGATAACAATATAGCAGAAACTTTCATAAATAAGAATAAACATTTAAGGCAGTGTATAACTAAAACAAAAGCCTTTGAA
Organism: Viscum album; assembly: GCA_963277665.1. Classification (NCBI taxonomy): domain Eukaryota; kingdom Viridiplantae; phylum Streptophyta; class Magnoliopsida; order Santalales; family Viscaceae; genus Viscum; species Viscum album. The sequence continues at coordinate 1,470,185,905 of OY728147.1, read as the reverse complement.
ACTTGAACTTCAAAATAGTATGGAAAAAATAAAATGAAATAATTCCATTTACTTATTCACATGGATATTCTACTAATCTAATAATCATATGCAATATCAATAACCACTTTCATAATTATGAAATACATAATGTCAGACTATCATAACCACATAGCCAAGGCCTCGTGCCATGACTACAAATAAGATTTTGTCAAGGCCTTGTTCCAAGACACTAGTTTGTCTCATGAGACCTACCGATGCATCGAGGAGCTATAGAGGGCTCCACCCGTTACATATTAAGTCCAATGCATTCCCATATTAAAAGGTTTAAACATAACATAAACATCTGTATTAAAACTAGCATACAAAATGTCAATACTTTCACCATAAACCATGAATGGTATAAAAATAGTACATCCACAGTAAAACATATCACAAAACCTTCAATAAAATATAGAAGTTTTGTATCATAATAAATAAACTTCAAATAAGCATAAAATCCATCAAAGGATGTTGACATAGATAAAATCAAAACTCTTTTTAGAGAAATATCTCTTTCTATTTTGAAATCATTTAAGAGTCATAAATTAATGAAATAAAACATTTTCATTGAAAATATTCTTATAAGCTTGTAATGGAAGCTTCGACGATTTTATAATGGCGGAAAATAACTTCACCCGCCGTATAAGTTAAAAAAACATTCTTACCTTAATTCTGTTGAAAAGGTTAAAAAGCAACTTGTTTGGAAAACGACGGAAAGATTCCTTTATAAAACTCTTATAAAAATTCAAATAAGGGTATAAATGACTTTAACCCATATTCTTATAAATAGTAAAAAAAATTTGAGATACATTTTTAAGAAACATGGATGTGGATGATAAAGAGATCCCAGTAGATTATTATGTATAAACAACCTTGGATAATGAAGAGGTTGTGAAGTAAACCCTTACCTTGTACTTTTCCTTGGTTGGGGTAGGTTAACCTCCTATATAATGGTGAAATAATTGTTATTAAATTATACAAGAATCATATACATTAATATGATATCATATATGATCTTTTAACATTCCTTTGTTAATAATATCTTAGATTTATCGTTGTTTCGGGTGTTAACTGACTCGTTTTCTTTTATATGTTTTGTTACGTAAGCCATGTTTTTCATGGATAGGTTGTATCTTATTAATATCCAGAATGATATAAAGTCCTTAAATACTATTATTAATCATCAAATGATAATTATACTTGAATGGATACGATGGAGAATGAATCTCATCGCATTCGTGGAGACGGTAGTCCGTACGTACGCACGAGCGACAATATCATTATTTTTATATTAAAATAATATATAATTGGATGGTATATCATATATAAAAAATCATTATCATGTTACATTTATTATTTACATGAATTACACATCATTATTATACCCATCCAAATAATAATTTATTGAATAACAATTACACCACGATGTGGAGACGGTGAGCCGTACGTACGCACGTATGGTGACATGTTATTAAAAAGATGGATAGAATAATGAATATGGTTGTACCATATTTATAATAACATCACAGTATATATATGATACTGGAGTTATTATTTTAGAATGGTAACAAAAAAGGAAGAAGAAGTGGAAGAAGAAAGGAACTTGGAAAAGGGTGGTGAAATCATTACCTCTTCTTCGGGTTCTTCCTTTTGATTTGATCAAAAGGGCTCTTAGGTTGGCTTTCCTACTAAAGGAAGGCCTCTAGGATGAATTGAGGGAAGTTGAAAGAGTATTTGGGCAGATTTTGGCTGAACCAAAAGGCTTTTAAGGTGTCAAGTAATGAAAAGGGGGAGTGCCCTTTTATAAGAGGGGTGAGGGGCACCTTTGGAAAAGCTAGAAATATTATTTTATAATAAATTCATATTCAGTTTCTAATGGATAAAAAGTGGATTATTTAAATTTTAAGGTGGGTATGGGTCAAAAACCACTTAACCAATAGAATTTAGACAGGTTTGGGTTACTATATTAACCTTATATTTAAGTATTAACTCTTAGTTAATTAGTTTCACTTTTACAATGTCTCTTTGTATTTTTATATTATATGGTTAATAAACTTACTATATACATACAAGAAACCCCAAAGTGGTCTATTAATGATACAAATATCATGATATAAGTCTCTTGGATGAATATTAGACTTTTAAGAATTTAATATCATTTAATAATATAATATTTGTTTTAAAAACTCTTTTATGTCAATTTTGACACTATTCAATAATTGATTTTTTTGAAACTCATAACAGAATGATTACTTCTAAAAAAGCCAATTAAATCAATCCTAATATGTCATATTAACATATAAAATTAGTTTAATTCAATAAAAGTCTCCAATTGTATTTATTTGTCTATTTATAATATCAATTATGTTAATTTTTCACTATTATGGTAATTACCGCATCATCATTGTGTCATAAATAAATTAAATTATTTAATGTATAAAAATTATAAATAAAATATCATCATGTAGTAAATATTTTTATATTTCTAATTAATATTTGTAGTAGAAAATCCAACATATATAACCCTATGTAAAAATTGTTTTTCTAAAAGATATATGCGTGTGTCATTTTTGTATTCATTTTAACTTAATTAAAATAAAGTGTCCCTATCACTTACAAGTGGCACCATGGGGTCCCAAAATCGACCCAAATATGCCCATGGTCGAACATGTATCAACCAATAAGTTTATGACACATTTTAGGATAATTTTGTATTATTATATCATTATTTTTTTAACCCTTATTTACAGGATTTACCTTTTAACCATGGTAAATAAAATATTTACCGAAGTAATTATTCAAAATGTCTAAAAATAAAATTTACCTATTTACACAATTTGAACATCCTGATTCCAAATATTGAATCCATTTTTTGAAATTCAAAACACAGAAGTGGAAAAAATTAATTTAAAATTAATTCCCGCTGTCAAAACAAAAAGCGTGTTTTTAAGATATAATAACTATCAAAAGATTGATACTTGTTTATGTTCGGTTTAATTGTGAAATTATGTCCAATGACCAAAATTTTATTAAATGGTAAAAATATATTATAAATATACTTCAAAACTACTCAAATTCATAATTTATCACTATTAATTATTTTGATTAAAAAGTTGTTTTTAATTAAAATTTAGTAATTTTCATTATTCATCAAAATATTAAAGTTATCTGAAAAGTACCAAAATTTCACCTTAGGCTAAATTCAATACTTCAAATCCAAAAATGAAGTCCATTTTGAGAGATATAATTTATAAAATTTCAAAAAGTAGGTATTACTATTCATAACGGCTAGTTTGATCAGTTGTGGTGTGTGTTAGAACTCGATGCTGCGTACAACACACGCTATCGCATTATTCAAAGAGAAACGTACTGTAGAAGCTTGGGGTGTTACATTCTACCCTCCTTCAAATAATTTCGTCCTCGAAATTTCTAGAATACTGCCGCATGAAAAGACTCGGGTGGTTCTTCATCATAAGTTCCTCGGGTTCCCACGTTGCCTCTTCCATCTTATGGTTTCTCCACAAAACTTTTACCAGACGCGTCATCAGGTTTCTCACTACTTGTTCTCTCGTATCAATAATATTTACGGGTTCTTCGCAATAAGACAGATCGAGTTCCAATTCCAATTCCTCATAGGTGAGTACATGCGTTGGGTCGGGCATGTATTTCCTCAATAGAGATACGTGGAACACATCGTGAACTTTGGAGAGACTTGGCGGCATTTCCAATAGGTAAGCTAAAACCCCAATTCGTTCTAGAATTTCAAAAGGTCCAATGTACCTGGGACTCAATTTACCTTTCTTACCAAAACGTATGACTCCCTTCCATAGAGATACCTTCAGAAAAACATGATCACTGACTTGAAATTCCAAATCCTTCCTTCGATTATCGGCATAGCTCTTCTGCCTACTTTGAGCTGCATTAATGTGATTTTGGATTACCTTCACCTTTTCCATCGTTTCCTCCACCAGTTCTGGACCTACAAGTTTTCTTTTACCAACGTCATCCCAACAGGTTGTTGTACGACATCTCTTTCCGTATAACGCTTTATATGGTTCCATCTGAATACTCGAATGGAAGCTATTGTTATAGGAAAATTCTACCAAAGGTAAATATTGATCTCACATACCCTGAAAGTCAAGTGAGAAGGATCCCAAAATGTCTTCTAAGGTTTGAATAGTTCGTTCTGATTGTCCATCTGTTTGAGGGTGGTAGGCAGTGCTCAAATGAAGTTCAGTATCCAGGGATTTCTGAAGACTCTTCCAGAATCTTGAAGTAAAATAGGGATCACGATCAGAAACAATCGATAGGGGTACTCCATGAAGTCTCACAACTTCATCAATATATAGTCTTTCTAGACGTTCCAGTGGTAGATCTTCTCTTATAGAAAGAAAATGTGTTGACTTGGTAAGATGATCAACAATAACCCATATTGCATCGTTCCTTCTAGGAGTCTTTGGAATCTCCATGACAAATTCCATCGTAATATTGTCCCATTTCCACTCCGGTATGGGAAGAGGTTGCATGACTCCTCCAGGCTGTTGCCTTCCAGCATTAACTTGTTGAAAAACCATACATCTTGACACAAAATCATCAATTTCCCTCTTCATGTTGTCCCACAAAAAATGTTCCTTCAAATCTCTATACATTTTGGTACTCCCAGGGTGTATAGAGAAATTGGAACTATGAGTATCATCCAGCAATTCCCGTTTTAGATCAGGTATATCGGGAACACATAGTCTCTTCCCAAATTTCAAAATTCCATCTTCATACACAAAGTCTCTCAATATCCCATCATTCACAGCTTTAATCTTCTTTTGAAATTCTTCATCATCGGTCTGAGAACTCTTAATCCTTTATAGTAAATATGGTTTGGAAACCATTTGAAAAAGCATTGATGTTTCACCTTCCCTGGTTATTCCCATGTCCATCTTCACTAGATCCATGAAAATTGGATCCCTTTCAATTCTCATAATGTTCAAAACTCCATGATCTTTTCTGCTCAAAGCATTTACCACCTTGTTTGCTTTCCCCGGGTGGTAGTGTATCGTACAATCATAATCCTTGAGTAATTCAATCCATCTCCTTTTCCTCATGTTGAGTTCTTTTTGTGAGAAAATATACTTCAAACTCTTGTGATCAGTATAAATCTCACATTTTTCACCATAGAGGTATTGCCTTCATATCTTCAAAGAAAAGATCACAGCTTATAACTCGAGATCATGAGTAGGATAGTTTTTTTCATGAATTTTCAACTTCTGTGATGCATATGCAATAACTCTATCATTCTGCATAAGGACACAACCAAGTCCTTTCTTCGATGAATCACTATAAATAACGAACCCATCATTCCCCGATGGTAGAGTCAATATAGGAGCATTGACTAATCTTCTCTTCGGTTCTTTGAAACATTCTTCACACTCTTTTGTCCAAAAAAATTTAACCCCTTTACGTGTGATCTTCGTTAATGGGTTATCCAATCAGGCAAAATTCTGGACGAAATGTCGATAATAACCTGCTAAACCAATAAAACTAAATACCTAAGTTATACTCGTCAGTGCTGGACATTCTTGGATTGCCTTGGTCTTAGAAGGATCAACAGAGATTCCATCTTTAGAGACAATATGGACAAGAAAATAAATCTCCTGAATCCAGAATTCACACTTGCTAAACTTCCCATATAATTCATGTATTTTCAGAGTCTTCGGGATAATGCGCAAGTGATTTTCATGATCTTCGTATATTTTGGAGTATATCGAGATATCATCAATAAATAACACCACAAATTTATTGAGATACTCCTTGAAAACTCTATTCATCAGATCCATGAATACATAGGGTGAATTAGTCAATCCAAAAGACATTACTGTAAACTCGTAATGCCCGTACCTGGTTCGAAATGCTGTCTTCGGAATGTATTCCTTCTTCACACACAACTGATGGTATCCAAATCGAAGGTCAATCTTTGAAAAGTATTGAGCTCCACATAGTTGGTCAAATAAATCATCAATTAGAGATAGGGGATACTTGTTCTTTATTGTTATAGCATTGATCTCCCTGTAGTCGATACATAACCTCATAGATCCATATTTCTTTTTGACAAAAAGAACAGGGGCTCCCCATGGAGAAACACTAGGGTGAATAAATCTTTTATTACTCAATTACTCTAGTTTTTCTTTAGTTCTATTAATTCTACAGTGGCCATTCTATAAGGGGTCTTCGATATAGGCCTTGATCCAGGAATTAAATCAATGGAAAACTCAACTTCTCGTTCTGGAGGATGTCCAGGTAATTCATCCGGAAACACATCTACATATTCTTTAACAACGGGTACATCCTCTATTTGAACATTCCTTTCCTCACCCATAGTCATTTCATTCTCTTCCTCCCCAATAATTGAATTTAGTTGAGCTGCTGGGGGTGGATCTAGATAAGAATTAGGTGGTGACGATTATGCTCTAAAGATAAGGTGTTCCTTATCATCATCATCGAGAATCATAAACTCTTTATTCTTACAATAAATCTTCGCATCATAGTCTGAAAGCCAGTCCATACCGAGGATTATATCAAACTCAATCATAGGTATGACGATGAGATCAGCAGATAAAGAACAGTTATGTGCTCTAATGGGGACTGATTCACAAAACATTGTTACAATGATACTTCCCTTAGGAGTTTTAACTGACAACTCCCTTGTTAAATCAAATTGTAAATATCTAATTTTATTAGCAAGCTGGGAAGATATGAAATAATGCGATGATCCAGAATCAAATAATGCATTTTCTAAACCTGAGTAAATCATTAAATTACCTGCCACCACGTCTTTCGGAGCTTCTACCTCAGCAGTAGTGATAGCATAAGCTTGGCCTTGATCCCTTGGCCTTTTCTGAGTTAATTTCTCCTAACGTTTAGGACATTCATTTGTATAATGCCCCATCTCCCTACAATTGAAGCACTAAACATTGGTAGCTTCCTTCTTCCCCTTGCAATCACGAGCTTGGTGGCCTTTTTCACCACACTTGTAACAGACTCATGTTCCCTTCAAGCAAGTACCGGGGTGTTTCTTCCCACATTTACCACAGGATGGATATTCAACCTTTCCCTTCTTCCCCTTATTTCCATTCCCAGGTTGATCATCAGATCTTTTCTTCTCTTTCTTTGCTTTAAAGTCATAAGACTTAGAGAATTCCTTTTCTGTCATGATAGCACATGAGACAATGTCTTCGTACGACGAGAAGGATTGTGAGACTAATTCTTGACAGAGAAATGGTTTTAACCCATCAAATAAACGATCAATATTACTTCTTGGGTTACGTATATAATCTACATCATACCTTGCTAACCTTGTAAAGTTAGTCTCATACTTTGCGACATTCTCATCCTCCTTTTGTCTCAGACTCAGAAATTGCATTTCCATATCTGCTCGATGGTCACGAGGAAAGTATTTTTCTAAAAATAAATCTTTGAACTCCCTCCATTCCATATTTGATACTTCATAATCATCCTTCATGTTTTGAATCAATGACCACCATTGATCAGCATCTCCAGTGAGGCGGTAAACTGCCATGATAACTTTTTCCCTTTCATTACTCCCCAAAGCCTGAAATATTTTCTCTAGGGAATTTATCCATTGCTCAGATACTAAGGGATTTGTACTCCCATTTAATGTTAGTGGTTGTTGCCTCATGAAGAGATCTAACATTGATCCTCCACGCTGCGGATCAGGGTGCTCTATACGGGTAAGGTTATTATTCATAACCTGAGTGAGTTGTCCCAGTATGGTGATTAGCTGATCGGCACCAGTTGCATCACTACCTCCACTATAATTATCTTGAGTAGGAGGGAAATCCCTACATGGAGTGTGTGCATTGATACGGTTTCCATTTCTTCCACTAGGCGCCATTTCTATACAATGGCATAAACTAGATCAGTTTATGAATCAAAATACATAATTTCATACTTATAAAACACTTAACATAAATTGAACTATTTATGGATATAATCCATAATCATAAAAATGTTTTCTTTGAGTAAGTATATACTCATAAACCCTTCATAATGATTTGTAATGAAAATGAGAGTTATCCTAAGCATATCCCCCAGGATTGTCGTAACCAAGAGTGCAGCAAGGCCCGTTGTCGTGCACCAATTCCCGTTCGAGTCTATCTCAAAGCGGTGTTTTCGGGTTTTACCCCTAGGTACATCTGTTCCAGAGCCGCCTCTACCTGCTCGTATCCAGAAAGGTATGCATTGCTCTGAAAACTAACAAAATCTCTACAATACCAAAATTCTAGGAATTTCTTCTATACTAATCCTTAAAGTTCATCTTAGGTCTACGTGCTCTAATCAGAGTTTATCTAAATCTAGCTTCCAAGGTTTGTACTAAACTTCCTCTGATACCAACTGTAACGCCCTGACCCCAGTTACCTAGAGTCGGTGCATTATTACATAACATTGGCATGATCAAAAGAAATATCAAATCTCAAAAGGCCAATTGGTTTAGTATCCTTGTAAACACTAGATATATTCATAATGTTTTACATTACATCATAAAGTGAAAAACTACTACAACAACATATTGTCTCCATAGTCCACACTATTATCCCCTTATAACATCCCCGCAGGTCATTCATAATTTACTTCTTCACATCCTAGGAAAAAAATAAAACATAGAAAAGGGGTGAGCTCAAATACCTAGTAAGGATAACAATATAGCGGAAACTTTCATAAATAAGAATAAACATTTAAGGCAGTGTATAACTAAAATAAAAGCCTTTTAAACTTGAACTTCAACATAGTATGGCAAAAATGAAATGAAATAATGCCATTTACTTATTCACATGGATATTCTACTAATCTAATAATCACATGTAATATCAATAACCACTTTTATAATGATGGAATGCATAATGCCAGACTATCATAACCACATAGCCAAGGCCTCGTGCCAAGAATACAAATAAGATTTTGTCAAGGCCTTGTTCCAAGACACTAGTTTTTCTCATGATACCTACCAATGCATCTAGAAACTATAGAGGGCTCCACCCATCACATATTAAGTCCAATGCATTCCCATATGAAAAGGTTTAAACATAACATAAACATTCGTATTAAAACTAGCATACGAAATGTCAATAATTTCACCATAAACCATGAATGGTATAAAAATAGAACATCCATAGTCAAAAATATCACAAAACCTTCAATACAATATAGAAGTTTTGTATCATAATAAATCAACTTCAAATAAGCGTAAAATCCATCAAAGGATGTTGACATAGATGAAATCAAAACTCTTTTTAGAGAAATATCTCTTTCTATTTTGAAATAATTTAAGAGTCATAAATTAATGAAATAAAACATTTTCTTTGAAAATATTCTTATAATCTTGTAAGGGAAGCTTCGAAAATTTTATAACAGCAGAAAATAACCGCACCCACCGTATAAGTTAAAAAAACATTCTTACCTTAATTTTGTCGAAAAGGTTAAAAAGAACCTTGTTTGGAAAACGACGGAAAGATTCCTTTATAAAACTCTTATAAAAAGTCAACAAAGGGTATAAATGACTTTAACCCATATTTTTTTAAATAGTAAAAATGTTTTGAGATACATTTTTAAGAAACATGGATGTGGATGATAAAGAGATCCCAGTAGATTATTACGTATAAACAACCTTGGATAATGAAGAGGTTGTGAAGTAAACCCTTACCATGTACTTTTACTTCGTTGGGATAGGTTAACCTCCTGTATAATGGTGAAATAATTTTTATTAAATTATACAATAATCATATACATTAATATGATATCATATATAATCTTTTAACATTCCTTTGTTAATAATATCTTAGATTTATCGTTGTTTCGGGTGTTAACTGACTCATTTTCTTTTATATGTTTTGTTATGTAAGCCATGTTTTTCATGGATATGTTGTATCTTATTCATATCTAGAATTATATCAATTCCTTAAATACTATTATTAATCATCAAATGAGAATTATACTTGAATGGATACGATGGAGAATGAATCTCATCGCGTTCGTGGAGACCGTAGTCCGTACGTACGCACAAGCGACAATATCATTCTTTTGATATTAAAATAATATATAATTGGATGGTATATCATATATAAAGAATCTTTATCATGTTAAATTTGTTATTTACATAAATTACACATCATTCTTATACCCATCCAAATAATAATTTATTGAATAACAATTACACCACGACATGGAGACGGTAAGCTGTACGTACGCACGTATGGTGACATGTTATTCAAAGGATGGATAGAATACTGAATATGATTGTACCATATTTATAATAACATCACAGTATATATATGATATTGTAGTTTTTATTTTATAATGGTAACAAAAAAGGAAGAAGAAGTGGAAGAAGAAAGGAACTTGGAAAGGGGTGGTGAAATCATTACCTCTTCTTCAGGTTCTTCCTTTTGATTTGATCAAAAGGGCTCTTAGGTTGGCTTTCTGACTAAAGGAAGGCCTCTAGGATGAATTTAGGGAAGTTTAGAGAGTATTTGGGCAGAGTTTGTCTGAACCAAAAGGCTTTTAAGGTGTGAAGTAATGAGAAGGGGGAGTGCCCTTTTACAAGAGGGGTGAGGGGCACCTTTGGAAAAGCTAGAAATATTATTTTATAATAAATTCATATTCGGTTTATAATGGCTCCAAAGTGGATTATTTAAATTTTAAGGTGTGTATGGTTCGAAAACCACTCAACCAATAGAATTTAGACAGGTTTGGGTTACTATATTAACCTTATCATTAAGTATTAACTCTTAGTTAATTAGTTTCACTTTTACAATGTCTCTTTGTATTTTTATATTATATGCTTAATAAACTTACTATATACATCCAAGCGACCCCCAAGTGGTCCATTAATGATACACATATAATGATATAAGTCTCTTGGCCAAAACATAGATTTTTAGTAATTTAATATCAATTAATAATATAATATGTTTTTTAAAAACTCTTTTATGTCAATTTTGACACTATTCAATAATTGATTTTTGTGAAACTCATAACAGAATGATTACTTCTAAAAATACAATTAAATCAATCCTAATATGTCATATTAACATATAAAATTAGTTTAATTCAATAAAAGTCTCCAATTGTATTTATTTGGCTATTTATAATATCAATTATGTTAATTTTCACTATTATGGTAATTACTGCATCATCATTATGTCATAAATAAATTAAATTATTTAATGTATAAAAATTACAAATAAAATATCATCATTTAGGAAATATTTTTATATTTATAATGAATATTTATAGTAGAAAATCCAAAATATATAACCCTATGTAAAAATTGTTTTTCTAAAAGATATATGCTTGTGTCATTTTTGAATTCATTTTAACTTAATTAAAATAAAGTGTCCTTATCACTTACAAGTGGCACCATGGGGTCCCAAAATCGACCCAAAGATGACCATGGTCGAACATGTATCAACCAATAAGTTTAGGACATGTTTTAGGATAATTTTTTATTATTATGACATTATTGTTTTAACCCTTATTTACTGAATTTACCCTTTAATCATGGTAAATAAAATATTTACTGAAGTAATTATTCAAAAAGTCTAAAAATAAAAGTTACCTATTTACAAAATTTGAACATCCTGATTAAAAATATGGAATCCATTTTTCCAAATTCAAAACATATAAGTGGTAGAAATTAATTTAAAATTAATTCCCGCTGTCAAAATAAAAAGCGTGTTTTTAAGATATAATAACTATCAAAAGATTGATACTTGTTTATGTTCGGTTTAATTGTGAAATTATGTCCAATGACCAAAATTGTATTAAATGGTAAAAATATATTCTAAATATACTTTAAAACCACTCAAATTCATAATTTATCACTATCAATTATTTTGATTAAGAATTTATTTTTAATTAAAATTTAGTAATTTTCACTATTCATCAAAATATTAAAGTTATCCGAAAAGTACCAAAATTTCACCTTAGGCTAAATTCGATACTCTGAATCCAAAAATGAAGTCCATTTTGAGAGATATAATTTATAAAATTTCAAAAAGTAGGTATTATTATTCATAATGGCTAGTTTTATCGGTTGTGGTGTGTGTTAGAACTCGATGATGCGTACAACACACGCTATCGCATTATTCAATGAGAAACGTACCGTAGAAGCTTGGGGTGTTACAAAAATTTTTATATAGGGGATAAGGGATTTTAAATTTTTATCTTTTATCCCTCTATATTTGGTTATTCTTATGCTTGAACTATTAAATCATTTTTAACTCTATTATTTTATGTGATGAGTTCATTCCTTGAATTATTTTTTTAAATTGTGACCATCATGCATGCTCTATAAATTTTATGTTAGCATGTGTTAATCTATTAAAAAAATTATTTACCATATGTTTAAATGTTTTATTTTTATTAAATGAATTTAAATTTTTATCCATTTATATTATTTATTACAAATATTGTTCTTGTGGATACTTGTGTTTTAATGTTTTATATAGAGGGGATTATGTTAAGTATTCTTTTTAATTAATAACATGATATTTTTTATAGTTTATATTGAATAATAGTTTTATCTATTTAATGAATCATTTTATAGATGTTTTTTAATTAGTTTTATCTTTTAAAAAAATAGAAAAGGAATTTTTTCATGTCATTTACCATGTTTTATTTTTTAACTTTTATGAAGCATGTTAGTTTTATTTTATCCTTGAAAAAGCGTTAACAAGACCCTCGATTTTATATTTTTTATAGTCTTTGTAAGGGATTAGAATTTTTTTCATATACTTTTGTTACATGATTTAATATTATTTTATCATATCCTTTTTAATCCTTATAAAAGGGGGAGAGTAAGGTTGGGTTTTTTAATTATAAAAAAGGAGGAGATTTTTGAGTGGCTCCTTGTCATTACCATTATCATATCTAGTTTTATGATTAATTCAACACATTTTTTTAATAATAAGTTTGTTTCAGTGTGTTTAGTTTATATCTGAATCTATATGTAACACCCTAACCCGAGATCTAATGAAATAGTGCCCCAAACTAGTCGGTCACATGGCCTCAAACATGCCTACCTGTACACCAGAGGTTGTAGAATAAAAGTTAGGGTTGAATGATGCTATGATGGGGAGACTATTCCCTCATTATTCGAGTAGTACAACAGTATAAGAGATATAAATCAATAGAAAATGGAAGTATTATAAAAAGTATAGAACAATGGAAGATAAATATAATAACTGAATAAACATGGCTAACACCAAATATACATTCATGCATGAATATTTATATGAGGTAATATAATCTAAGAAGTAAAAATATAGTAGGTGATATAATACTATACATGAAATAATAAAAGAAAAAATCCATCAAGGTCTATCTCTATGAGCTTCTTGAGCTCTGGCTCAGTCTTGTTCTCTTAACTCCAAGGTACAAGCATTACAGCACAATCCAAGGATCCTAATTCTACAACTAATGAGGTCATTTTGGGTACCCCAGTGAAAAGGTGACCCAAACAAGGTGTTAAATATACTCAATATTATACCACCAATGGTTTCTAAATCTATCCATTGTATTAATATAAAATACATTAGAGTGTGGGTATGACAGATAAAGTAGAAAATAAAAAAAGTAAACAAGTCAGTTTAGGTTCGTACGGGACACCTGGCCGACCATACCTACTTCAGCCTAATCTGGGGACGTGCGGCGTGCAGGTGGGGAGGCCACCCCAGTACCTTGTTACACAACAACACGTTTTTAGTTAGGTTTTGGCTTAGTGGTAAGAACCCCATAATACTATATGAAAAATGGGGGTTCAAAACCCATGGGGCGCATGGTACTGTAGTAGTATTGTAGTGGTACTGTTACAGCGGTGGTACTATAGATCAGTGGGTACTATAGCGGTGGCAAGGCACTGTAGCGGCGGAGGCTATTATAGTAGCCATTTTACTATTCACATAATAGGCCTTAGGCCAAAAATTTGGGCCTACGGGCTATGTAATGGGCTACATGCCCACTGGGCCTTCGGGCTATGTAATGGGTCTCCCTCTACCCAGTTAAAAGAGGTCTTTTCTTTGATTTAATAATAAAATGAGGCTTCGTCCCCAACCTTTAAAAAATGTATATATGTGTATAATTATTGGTTTTATCCATAACAGAACATATATGGGCCTAACATAGGGGTCGAATACAATCATGGATTTAACCCAAGTATGTACTTTGGCCTGCGGACGCATCCTTAAATATGATAAAATATCATATCTTAGTTCTCTAAACTATATTCATTAAGGTATTTAGTAATAAGGAATCCTAATAATTTAATATAGATGGAATCACGATCCCTTCTAAGGTTATCTATAAAAGGGAACCCAGGTATCACTCTAGGAGCACTATGAATACCCATCACCATAAGAGTCTGTCCAAGGTGACCTATAAAAGGAATCCAAAGTATCATTATCAAAATTGTGTAAGAATGACCTTTTGAGTCCATCCTAGGTATACCACATAGGGGGAAAATATCTCTCATGTCATGGTATAACCATAACTCCCACCTATCCCTTCCAAGGTAACTCCCCTAGAGAACCAGTATCGCTAATGGATAAGTAAAACAACCACCTAATGATCCCATCCAAGTCACACTATAAAGGATCCATGTATTAATCCTATAATAGCATAATAAAATTAACCTATGAGCCTATCCTTAGAGTTAAATAAAAATAAAACCCAAGTATCACTCAATCCATGATACAATATAACCAACCTATAAGCCTGTCCAAGGCATTCCATAAAGAGGAAATCTAGTATCACTCAAGGCATTAATAATTCATTGATTCATTTAAATTTAACAAATATGAAGTCCATGTTTATAAACATGACACATCATGATTCTAGTATACTTTAAGAAGTCCACTCCCATTTACCATTTCAATTAAAAAATAATAAAGGTCATTTATATAATCATTCCATATACAATTTACCAAATTCATTTACTTTCCCAAATTTTAATTCACAATTAAAAAAATTCCACATGAAAAGGTCATACCATTCACTATATATTTAATTATAATTATACATTTTAAAAATAAAACAAACCAAAACCCATTAGGATGAAGTTTAGACACAAGGGAGTAATAGCGTGGATAAGTCTATCCATTTTGTATCTCAATCAATCCATTTAATTACTCGATTCACATTTTATAAAAAACACATTCCAGCATGTGGTTTTATTGGAAAAAAATGTGAATAATCAAAAGAACTCAAGGAACACACCCTTAAGGGGTGTTTAAAATTAATGGTCCATAACCTTAAATGATGAAAATTTTACTATACAATGGAAACTATAATTTGGGCATTAGATTTTGTATATTAAATTTCATATTTAAAAGTCATTGCACAAAAATATTGACACATGACAAAATTATGTACTGTATAAATAAATGATAATTTTAGGGAAAATATATAGACCACCTAAATTATGCTTAGGATGGTCCATTAATTCAATATCGAGGCTTGAATCGAGCCAGTTTAGGAGAAATCGAAGAAATAAACAAATTACCAGAAAATTGGATGAATTGTAATACATAGAGATAGTGCCAATTATGGTGAGAGAAATAGAGAAAGGATTAAGAAAGATTCATATACTCACTAATTCACTTACAATTTGATTAATGGAAATCGAAATGGAGGTCGGATAGTGAATATCAATATACTCCTAGAGGAGGAGAGGAGATCCATTAGAGGGCTACTTCACACGGGTAGGAGGAGAAAGAAGGAAATAAGAAGGAGATAAGGAGGCTGGGGGAAAACTAGAAATCCTCCCCTTTAATGTGGTGTATAGTTTGGAAACATAGTTGGAAAAACCATGTGCTAACCATGCATGGGATACTTTTTATGCATGGGGCTTGCACAGTTCATGTTCACAGTTTGAGAAACCATGTGAAAATTGTGCATTTATCCTATATTAAAAACATTGTAACAAGAACACATCTATGAAGCATGGTGCACAAGGTTAAACCAAATGGTGTAACATTATCATCTTTTCTGAATATAAATCATGGTTTCTCTTTGTGAGCAACATTGTTTCATATAAACCATGCACCCGTACCAGCTTCTCCTGGTTTTGAGCTTTTTAAGATCGACACTTCTGAAGCTCATCTGAACTCCCAAGACACCTCTTAGACCTTAAAACAAGTCTATAAACAAAAAATTTAGTGTTATAAAGCTTGTATTTACATACCAAATCATGGTTTAAATAACAACCCATCCACCAAATGGTAAAATTGAAATTCCCTTGGAAATTTTACCTGGTCCAAAACATGGGATATTAAAACTTACCCACCTTAGAACATCTCATCCCTGAGAGGCCTTGTGGAATAATGAAAATAACACCTAACCCACCCAGGTCATGAAATGTTTTTTAAATTGGTGTGTTTCATTTTCAAACTCCCAATGCACCACCAAGTATACCTTATTCATATGGAACATAAGCATTACAAACTCAAGAAAAATCTTGCATTCAAAACTGAAACATTGAGACGGTGCTTACTCAAGCTAGTCTTACTCAATACATGATCATGTTGTATTCTCTTTAGTCACCTAAACTATGTCTATCCCACCCATAGGATCTATAATTTAAAAGGAAAATTTTGATACATGGTATCTCTATCGTCTAAATTCTATATTTTAACATGCCCCTAGAATTATACAATGTTATTGGCTTGAAACTTATATTTAATGAATGGTTGATCCATCTTTTAATGAAATTCCTCATCTGACTATGATGTACTCACCTAATCCTAATGATGCACCAAAATCAGTTCCTCACTGACCACATTCACAGAACATGAGAAAAATAAGTTGATCCATGCCCAGTCAACTCTTCCTAAATATGATCGGATTAGAAATTTAGTATATCAACACCTAAAACATGACACCTTCTTCTAAGTAACCCTAAATTTACTTCAAACACATCCACTTAAGCCCATTTATGACTTATGGTGAAGTTATAAACTAAAATTTTCTTTTAATTTATCAATCCTAGAACAAACATGGGTGTATACCCAATCTAGTACACTTGGATCTTCACCCACTAAGAATATCATCTCAGCATAACTAAAAGTATGAGGTAACATCTAAATCATAAAATAAGGCCCAAGGAGCTCATACAGGGTAATTATTACTCCTAGATTCACAACTAGGATGTTAGTAAATCTCAAAGATGTCCACGCATCATAAAAATGACTATAACCAATGGTAGTCAAGTCAAGAACTGGCTAGTGCCCATGAGTCCATCCAAGTAATTCCTACTTGGGAACCCGAGTATCACACGGGAATAACCATGACTCTACAAACAACTAATCTTCTAGGGCACAACTCCCTAGTAGTCTACCTATAGAAATAGAAATGACATTTTGATTTATTTTTCTTTAGATCGGAGTATAACCAAAGCTCTCTCAGTTTATCCAGGAAGATATCAAGATAGGGGACATGATCTACACTAATACAAGAGAGGATATTAATAATTTACCAAGAATAACTGAGAGACTCTCATAATATCCAAGATGAAGTGCTCGGTGTAGATTCAAAATAATGGTAACCAACTACGCATGATAGGAATAGAAGAACCGTCTCTAGTTAACTCTTTTTAAAAAAGCTCATTTTCACCTGTCAACACATCATCACTACTCAGCCATGATGCCTTACCACCTGAGGCATCCTTTGATCACTCAATCATAACCAACAGTGTCTGTTATGACTAATTATCTTTCCAATGGTTTTGTATATATCCAATAATTTCATCATTATACTACCTTTCAAGGATGGATATGTTACAAAACATACCTACCTCATGGTAATTTTAACCATCACTGGCTATTTTTAACTGGCCCTCCTTAGTTTTGTTCCTTCTACTAGGAAAGACATGTTTTACTAGAATTGATGTGATGGTCCCCACCTTTGGAGTGTCCTATTTATAATTTATTGAAAATGAAACCCATCCAACAACATATGATCCATCGACCACTAATCACGGGTCCTAGACATGGACAACACACTTTTACCAAGTACTAACCTAGAAATAGAAGGAAATCAGTCAGTTAAAAGTGCGGTGGAGTATATTTATGTTTGATGTACATGTGAAAGTCCTCCTGAGTTACATCCACACATGCCAAAATATCATGAATAGAGGCTAGACTAAACTAACTAGCATGTCAAAACACCCAATCCTTTTTACAATATCATCCCCCAACACCAGGATAATTCAAAATATCCAAATCCAAAGAATCCCAAGAAACTTAAAATGAATATGAGCTCCCAAGTTGAATTATGCCCTGCTGTTTATATGAATATAAGAGAATAGGGTTGATTTGGAATGTTGGATGTGAACCTTGGGGATGATTCCTACATATCTTTTTTGGATGGGAATCAATCCCCACGTAGTTTGGTAAGTCTCACAGGGGAGTATGGCCCATTGAGAGAAATAGGTTGGGTCTTACTCCTAAAGAGTATTCCCATATAATAGGGTCTAAAAAATATTTATTAACTCATATAGATTTAGGGAGGTATTAATTTGGAGATTACTCCTAAGTAGGATGCCTGGATTAAAGGAATTAGGTTTGGAATTCTGAGGAGGATGTCCATTGATCTCAGGCCCAAAGTGAAGGTTTCCAATGTATCTTAGTTATGGTGGGAATTAGATTTATCATAGTTCATTCTGATTGGATATTAAAACTAGTAGTAATCCCATTTTAGAGGGGAATGATTTATCATTTCATGGATGAGATGATGTGGAGTTCAGGCCTTGAGAAGGCTTCTTATGTATCCCAGTTATGATGGGAATAAGAGTTCTCATAGTTCATTCCATTTGTGTATTACACCAAGGAGGAGGTCCATTTGAGGGGGTAATGATTTCTCATTTCATGGATGATATGATGTGTAGATCGGGCCTTGAGAAGGATTCCTACGTATCCAAGTTATGATAGGAATAAAATTTCTTGTAGTTCATTCCATTTAGGGATTACACCTAGGAGGAATCCCATTTGAGGGGGAATGATTTCTCATTACTTGGATGAGATGATGTGGATCTCGGGCCTTGATAAGGCTTCCTATGTATCCTAGTTATGATGGGAATCAAAGTTTTTGTTATTCATTCCTTTAGGTGGATTGTGTGGATGATGTGATCATTACAAACTTCTAATCCCACATGATTCATTTTTGGTGTGAGAAAAAATACAGTGTGAAATATTCAAAAAACCACACACTTTCCTTCTTTAGTTAATGGAAGAGGTCGGGCCTATGGTAGAAGAGGTTGTGGATATAAAACTTCCCCCCTATTCTCTTTACATTGGACGAGGATCCAAGGTAAGGAAGGGGTTAAGGAGAAGGGTATAGAGATGAGAAAGACTTTAACCTCATACTCCACAGGATATGTGATTACACTAAGATTTATACTGTCTTATTGATCCTAGGAGAGGAGATAGACTTTTCCTTTTTCAAAGGGAAAAGAAAGTGTGATCCTCACTCTCCATACTGGTAACTGGAGGCTCTGAGTCTTATAGATGAGAAGGGGAGAACGAAGTCATATCCTCGAAATCCAAGGCTGGGAACTCACAACACTTTCCCTATGGTAAGGATCCACATGACCATAGATATTCAAACCTACAGATATCCCAAGGATTTTGACTCCCTTATAAGAAAAATGTGGTAAACCTCTGGCTGTAGAAATAAAAACCCAAATTGGAGACACACTAATGTACCTTTTCCAAAGGTTTGGTAAATCAGAAGGTCTTTTTGGAGGTTTCAACATAGTCTCTTTTAGGAAATGTATCTAATGAAGGAGAGTCCCTACCATGAGTTTCTTTGAAGGAGGCTTCATGAAAGGCTTGAGCAGGCTAAAGGGATGAGGTGAACTAAGATGGGGTGCTCAAGTAAGTGGTGTACAAGTATGTGTCACGCAAGTAGTCTTGGGAAAATTGGTTCCACCTTAGGTGATGAACAACCTAGATGACTAAACTTGGGTGAGACTTGGATCATGAATTCAAGGGTCTTCAAAGGTATTCTCAAAATTGAGGTGTGTAACTTCCATTTTGAGGAAGGGTGGTTGTGCAAGTGTTCTTAAATCAGGGGATTGGGCGAATGAGTTGTGTAAGTGTTGTTAGTTTTTGACACTTGTAGAACCTAAGTATCACAATCCCCCTTTAATTCCCTCACTTTAGGTGTTACGAAACTACCTTAGAGGTTTCAGAGGACTTGGGTGAAGCACTAGGGAGATCAGAGTAGCAATCGTCCTTTAGGGAAATTATTTTGTACAAATGATGACCATAGGGGTCTATTTATAAGAAAATATTCTACCTTAATCAATGGTTACTTGGAACTCAAGTTATGACATGGTGCACAAGTGATGTGGCACACAAGTTCTTGCACACCGCGAGTGATTTAGGCTACCTTGTGTGAACTCAAATTTGAGCCTTTGCAACTCTTGAAATTATCCATATATTTTCTTCTCCTTTTTCTAAGGCATCTCCCTTTGTCACATTTTCATCCATGTGATGGAACAGAGTGTTATCAAGGTCTTAGTTAAAACATCTACTATATACTATGGGGGTTTCACCCCCACACCCCTACTCAAGATCAATGTCGAGTTGCAGTCCCAGCCTTTCAGGTCAGTGCCTTTTCTACCATCACTGACCCCCATGAAAAATTCAAAGTCGTACCATGAAATTTTCAAGCCTTATTGAGGAAGTTTTTTAGAGAAGTGCATGTAACACATTTTGATGGTGTCTATACACTTCGAGAAACCTCTTTATAAAATTTATTTGAAAACTAAAATACAAAATCATCATAAAGCCGCTATATTCAAGGTAACCCAACATTGGTTTTTAAAAATTCATTCACACCATTGGAATTCACGAGTTTCTATTGAAAATTATTTTAGGAAACAAAACAACTTTTAATGTCTTGAAATCATGTAATAAAATACATTCTACTAGTTTATCAAATGTTAGGTGTGCGTGGTTGTTGAAAAATAAATTTAAAAAAAAAATTCATATAAAAAACCTTTGAATTCAATATAAAACAAGTGAAACATGGTTTCCATTTAAATTAGATTTATATAAACATATAATAATATCATTAGGAATCTAAAAACTAGCTTAAATTGACAAGAAATCAGTTTTTATTAATTTAATGAACTATGAAATAGAGAAAACCAACCTACGATCTGCGACTTACATAAATTACTACACTAAATCACCAAAATAAGTCCAAATAAGCCTTAAGAGGCTAGGAGTAAAGGAACCGATCCTGGGATTGGGAGGTTAGAGGGGTGTTTTCATCATCTTCAGGGAGGGGAATCGTCAAGAGATAGAGGTCATAGGGGGTTTGTGGGGGTTGGGGTCACCGCCAAGGAAGGATGAAGGAGGTCAGAGGGGGGTATGCATCATTTCTAGGGATAGGGAGTATGGAGGGGGGTCACGGGTTCAGGGTCATGCATGGACTGTGGGGGGATAGGGGTTGTGCAGAGGGAGCAGTGGAGGGGGAAGAAATAGGGTTTTCTAAAACATTTCTTGCCAGTTTAATGGAAACCACCACTAATTATGAAAATTAAAAAAAATATATAGAAATAGTTTTATGAAAACATCTCTATATATATATATATATTTATTTATTTATTTATTTATTTAAACTGAATTTATTTCATGGTGGTTAATAGAACTCTCGCTAATCAGTGATTTTTTTATAGTGTAAAACTAACTCAAACCACAGTGTGTTATAATTAATGAATGAGTAAGAATATGTTATTTTATAATGATAATATCCCTTTTATAGATTATTAATGATTTAAAAACATTAAATTTATCAATTAGTTTTAAGATGAGTTAGATGAAGAATATAAATAAAAAATAATGGTAAGAAGTTATTACTTTCAAAGTTTCTCAGTATGCTAGTTTTAGGTGGTTAAATTTTAAAATGATAATTTATTGTTAATATTATTAATATAATGGATAAATTATACTTTCATAACCTTAATAATGTTATAAATATAATATTTATTAATTTAATTCATTTTTAAAACCATCCATGTAAGGTGGTGATGAAAAATTAATACATTGTTCACGGAGGCAGTAGTCCTCACTAACATGACAATGTTCTCATTTTTAAAAGAAAAGCGGAGGAAGGTAGATAATGGTTATTCCTATTGGTTTTGGTGAACTAGAACAAAGTTATAGGTAATTTATTATTACATTTTTTTATTCATAGTTTATAATATTAATAAACTTCTTATCAAGTCATGATTTTTCGTCTGCATAACATTGTATGTGATAATGTCTTAAGGGTACCTATCACACTAAAATACCATAGAAGTTCCCCATTATGATGAGAACCTATAATTTATATGAATATTATTAAAATATATGTTCTATATCATGATGATATCATTTTATAGGATACAAATGATACATGCTATTAGGGGTAGGTGCTCATAAGACATTGAGAATTTTTCTCGTGAAGTATATCCTAGGAAATCTTAAGGAGATTATGAGAACATGGTCTGGTAGTATGAAATAAAAATTTATATGTTAAATTGGATGATCAAATATATTTAAATGTGTAATGGTCCTTATACATTAATATTATTATTAATTCATGTCACGATTCATGTACTTTGATGTATTGTTGAAAATTGTTATGACATATACTCATGGTGAAGTAGGATGTGTTGGGTGTATCATGAGTGACATTGCATCAATGAATAATAGGAGAAAGTATTTATACCATTTTTTCATTAATATAAGTTACTATATCAAGACCTTTTATGAAAATATAACTACCTGATTAAGTCTATGGACATAGTCTTTTGTCGGAAAGTTCATTTTTTGGAAAGTCAAAGAAAGAAACATCAAATGAAAAGGTTGATGAAACCAATATGAAACCTTCTTGATTATAGATATTGAGAAAGGAGAATGTACTAAATAGTGTAAATTAATATATGTTTATTTTCATTGTGTAATTTAACTTATATCTCTATGGTTTTCATGGCATATTTCTAGATGTTAACCTTGGAATTTATGTGTAACAACCTAATGTCATTGAGAAAGGGATGTATAGTGTCACACACTTTGTATATTAGTAACCTATATTAAATTCTAAATGAATTTAAAATATTTAATAAATATTATTATCATATGTGGTTTAATCATTATTCATGTATGATTAATCACAAATATTCTTTCGCCAGTTATTGGAGAAAATATATGTGAGTGTGATATTTAATAAATATTTATTTGATATTTTAGTGAATATAATATTTATTTAGTTATCAGTGAAAAATGAAATGATATTTATTTTTTAAAATAAATAGTCATTATTCAAATATATATAAATATTAATGAGAATTATAAGACTAAATTTGATGGTCTGTGATAAATAGATTATTGAATACTATTTGAATAAATATTAATTTATTTATTCATGAAAACAATATTTATTTATCCATAAGTCCATCACATGCAAGGTAAATAAAATTATTATTATTATTATTTAGGAATGGTATTTTCTAGGAATTAGAAGAATAATAAGGGGCCTTGTGTAATTATTTGTTATTTAACCCTAGATTTATAAATACCTGATTATGTCATTCTCTAACTATATCCAAGACATTGTAATTGTAGTGCACAGTGAATTCTAGGGATAATTATCCCACTCCCTATAAATATTTTCTCCTATAACACTCTCAATAATGTAATTTTATCCTCTTACCCATCCTCTCAAGACAAGAGAGGTTAAGAAGAGTCCTTCCATCTAAATTGATTCTTATAGTGATCATCGATGAACTAAATAAGCATAAAAATCTTCCACACTAGCACCCAGGGATTTCAACTATGATATTTTTAGGTTTTAAGATCATGTGTGTATCATCATTGGAGGTATTATATCCTTTAATCCTCTCACCACATTGATGATACGAAAGTAATTGGTCAACCTATTTTTTAACAAAGAAATAAATTCAACATAAGGTATTTATTTATATAAATAATTAACTTATAAATTATATGTGATGATTATACCTTATTGGATATAGAGTTAAATTCAATTAATATTTGAATTAATTTCATTGTTCATGAATTTATTCATCATGAATATCTCAGATTATTCATTGATAGTGACAAAAATATGAGCTGGTTACTTCATATCAATGGCTTTCACAATGCTTAAAACCTTTAATTCCATAAATATAATAACATTAAAATTTCCTAAAAATACTTATGTCATCAATTTTAGATGGTTATAATAGATTTTTAGGTGGTGAAGTTAACACTTGGATATTTTATGATATATTTATTTTTAAATAAATTCAATTTTTATGGATTCTATTGTATACAACACCGACTTTAAATAAATTGCTATCAACAACAAAAATATTATTTAAATGTGACCGTTATAACCTAGTGGTTAAAATTGGTGGGTATAGATAGGAATAAAAAAATTATGAACAAATTATGATTTAAAAATGTATAAAATTAATTCTTCAGTTATCAATAGATTAAAATTTATAAATAAATAATTTTAAGATAAAAGTGTTGTTTTTCTGAAAAATGGTTTTATTCACACAATGTGTTTTTATCTTAATAAATTAAATTGATCATTATTGGTTAATTATTTTAATTAAAGATATATATATATATATTAAATATTAAATCAAATGTTTTATCCTTCATATAATATTTTTCTAGGCACGGGATAAGAATAAATCCAATTTTATTCTTAAAACTGTATTTTTCTAAAAAAAATTCATCAAGTTTTGTGCACATATTTTAAAATTAATTTATTCCAATTAAAAAAATAATCTTGAAATTTTTATTCCATATTTGGGATCATCTGGTTCAAATTTAGTAAAATGGAACCTTTTATTTTTTTTTCTTGTTAATAGTAACCATGCTAAAATTTAGCATCTCAGTAAAGGATAGATCAGGTCAATATTGGTTAAAACTCAGTGTTAATGCCCCCATTTCTCATTATAATTCTTATTTTATAAAGTAAGTTCTACCCTTATAACCTTATGCTACAGATTTAGTTATCTAAAGGATACTTTTCCATGAAAATCAATTATATAATATTTACATAAATATAAAATAAAAAATGTCACTCTCTTACTTTTAAATATATCTTATGTGATCACGTAGGGAAAAAATAGATCAATGAATTAATATAAATGGTTATTTTGAGAGTAATGAAATTATTTTCATGCTAGTAATTTATTTACTACTATAAATCCAATCCATAAAGATTCCCTTATACCAACGGTTTTAAAAAACTATTGGTATGGGGGGTCATATCCCAACGGTTCAACATAATTGTTGGGATAATCCATTTTATATAAGGCTAACCCAATGGTTTTTTAAAAATATAACGATAGAGTTTTACGAAATATATAGCACGACCATTTTATATAAGGTTATCCCAATGGTTTTTTAAAACTATTGGTATAGAGTTTCCCCAAATACAATGCATGGTCATACCTCCTCATTCTCAAATCAATCCAATTTTTACCCTAACCAAGTGGTCCTTTTCTTTCCAACTGAAGAGTGATCCTCTTCTTCCCAGCTATAGATCCATCCATGGTTTAAGTCATTTGGTTTCTTCCACTTTAAACTAGTGAGTTTTAAATGAGTTATATCTTCTACCTATATTTATTTTAACTTTTTATCTATGATGTTTAGTTTCATTACTCATCCACTGAAATATCTAATTCATTAAGGTTTTAATTTTATTATTCTTGAATATGAAATTTTCATGTTCCAAATACTTCATATCTTCTAAGGGTGGGATATCTTTCTAGATTTTTTGGAAATAGATGGAACCGTACTACTGAATCCGTCAGGGTTTTTTCTAGTAAGTTGGTGTAGTGAGTTTCTTTGTGTCACTATCACATATAATTTATTATGTGATGTATTATTATTTTTATTGATTTGACATTGATGACATTGTTGTTGAAGTATTTGATTTTCAAATTTATGTTATTTTATTTAAAAAATTTATAATTTGATTTGTTATTTGATTATAATTATGAGGTGTATTGTCCTTTAAAATATATGATAAATTTTTGTTTTGATAAATCTTAAAAAATAATATGTGGAATTTTTAAGAGATTGAAAAAGTGAATTTAAAGAGGGATTGAATGTTTTATTTTAATTCTCAAAATGGGTCACATGACATAACATTAAAGATAATTAATTTTGATAATATTAATGATATGTGGGGTTAGAAGGAGTTTATTTTATTATTAATTATAAAATGATTTTATTTAAATTTTAATGTAAAATGGTAGCATATTAATTATCACAAAGTGGTGAAGGATGAATTTTACTATAAAATAAAGGTGATAATGATACACTATTCATGATTATATGTGATATATTAAATCACATTTGTTGTAAAATTTTGATTCGGTATAAATGAAGAAGATTTAATTCTATAATATCCATCGATTTTGTGATGTGGTTATATTAGTAAGAAGTTTAACTTGTAATCAGATTCCTAGGATATGATAAAATCATATAATTTTTTAATAGTACTATGAGTTGAAAATGGGAAGATAAATGGAATGAGGTAATTATATAAATAATAAAATGATTGAATTAGAGTATACTGTTGGGATTTTTATAATATTTTGAATATGGTGGTTGATGTGAATAAGTGTTATTTATAAATGAAGTTGTTTTTATTATATTAGTGTAACTATATTTCTTTTGTTATTGTAACAATGTAGATGTCATATATGGTTTTTTTTGTAATCATCGTGATATATGGATATTTCCATTCTACCCACCATTTCATAGAGATATGGAATACACTAATTTTTTATTCCCTAATGACATTGTGGTATAAAGGGAAGTACCATTACCTGATGATTATATGATGTGGTGATGGATGATGTGGTGGTTGTTGAATGATGAGGGTTAAACATTATACTTTTTCTATTGGAAAAGGAATCCATTATAATTTTTTATTTTTTAGAAATGCATCCTTGATGTCAAATATGTGTAAAGAAGTCGTTAATGACTTTCTATTTGAATTTTTTATTTTATTTATTAATCCAAAGATACATTAACATTAACATCTCATATGGATACATAAGGATTTTTAAAAGAGGATATTATTATTATAGAAAATAAAAAATCATTTTTTTTAAATTTTATACTATTTTCCTTTTAAGATTTTAATATTCAACATCAGTATTGATCAAGAATAGGGGGTTGTTTTTTATTAAGATAGAAAAATATGAGGTAGTAATGGGAGTCCTGGAGAATGTGAGTAACAATTAGGGAATATAAGATGGTAATGATGATAATAAAATGGGAAATTGTGAATGATATTTCACTTGTGTTTGGTTCTAAAAATACTTTATCTATAAAGCTATTATAAAAGAATGATAATGAACATGAATTATTCTCTCTGGTGTAAGTTGTGTAATATTTTTTATATGATATAAAATTCTTAATGAAGAAAAAAAATTTATAAATGAGAATATATAAATTTAAGTGGATAGATGTATTAATTTACCAACACGTTTCATTTGATTCAAATTTAGTGTTAATATCCATTAATGTTTATAACCAAAACAATTAATATATTAATATGAAACAAATACATTATTGTATTTAATTAATATATTAAAAATAATAATTGTAAGTAAATAATTAGTTAATGCAAATCACTATATTTTAAAATCTCCCACTTGGAATGAATTAGTTAATTAAAGGAAACATTAAAGCCTAAAAAAGTGTATCAATTAAAAAACATTATAATCCAAAATGTAGCACATTAACACTTTTGAGAGAATTGATCACCAATTCTATAATTTTGATTCCATGCAATAAATAAATATATTTACTTTAGGGTCACTATTTATTAGAAATATCATTAATTATGCAATACAATTATCTATATAAATTTATACTTAATCCCAATTGTTTTTTCAGAATTATACTAGAGAGATATTTCTTTATACAATGATTTCCCATTACATCCACTATGGTTCACATAATCTCTCAATTTATTCCTTATTATGATGACCTGATAAATAAACTAAATTTAAATTAATTGATAAAACCCTAATAAAACTAAATTGTACCAAATCGACCTAACTAGGATTCAAAATAAATGAATTGAACCTGTCAACCCTTTACACACTGAATCCTAAACTAACAAAAAACTCATATCTATATCAAAATAGAACTGACCTGACCAAACTAACTAAATTGAATTGAAATTACTTGATCTAACCCAATTAGATTTGAGTAGACTGGAACTACACTAAACTACATCAAACCAAACTAAAATAAAAATAAGTGAACTAAATTTAACATAACTAATTTTTTTTTTAAGGTTGGGGCCGAAGCCTCAATTTATTATTTAAAGCAAATACCTATTTAGATTGGGTAGAGGGAGACCCATTGCATAGATTGAAGGCCCAAGGCCAAGTGGCCTGAATACAAGGCATGAAAGCCCATTAAATGGCCCAAAGGACCCCTCGGTGAACAGTAATGCTACAGTACCCACGCTACTATAGTACCTGCTACAATACATCCGCCACTACAGTACCTGCTTCAGTCCCTCCGCCGCTACAATGCCTCCACTGCAACAGTTCTACCGCTGCTACAGTACTGCTACAGTGCCCAGCTGCAGTACTGCTACAGTAAGCCAGAAATTCGTCCCTGCCCGGATTTGATCCTGGGTATTTTGGATTCCAAGAAGGAGCATGTACCACTAGGGTATAGGATCGTTGGAAACATAACTAAAATAAATTATATAGTAATGATCAAAAATAAATTTACTTGAAAAATATTTAATAAAACCCTAATAGGCATGCACCAACCCAATCCAAATAAAAAAAACTAAACCTAAGCAGACTAAATCAACCAGAACTAAACTAATCATAAATAAATAGAACTGGGAAAAATTGATTCGAATGAAATAGAATGTGTTTACATGTAAGTAGTAATCTTTTGTACATGAATTTATTGAATAAGTATAACATAAGCTTAAAAGTGAATATAATAAGATAAAAAATAAAAACATCAATTATAAACACAATTTTGTATAGTATTGTGTATAGTTTTTACTCATTGATATAATTGAAGTCAATATCATGGTTTTCTATTTATAGTATTTTTTATATATATAGTATTTTTTTATTTTATATTATTATTCTCATATAGACTAGTGTTCCAGTTATGGTTTCATATAAAGTGACCAGTTCTCATTTCCTCAAATATATTTTCCAATAAAATTTAATATTATTTAATTGATTTTAAGAAATGACATATAAATTTTTTTACAGAATGGATAGAAGTTGTATGTATGAAACTGATCGAATCTTAAGAAATTTTGAAAACAAGATGGATATATTTTTAGATTTTTCATTTGATAGTGCTTCATATAGTTGTCACATACACTACCCATATTATAATTGTATTGGAAGACCTTGGTTGAGCCATGAATAAGTTAGATACAATATAAAAAAATATGGTTTTCATTTAAAATACTATGTGTGGTATCAAAATGGGTAAAAAATGCAATCTCAAAATGCTCATGATCAAAATGAGAGGACTGTATTGGAGAATTTTATGGATGATCAGTTTCCTTTTATTTGTTATCATGATAAGGAAAGGATTTCAATGAAAGAATAATTTTATACGTTCACACAAGATACATCTAATGAAGATGATGATATTTAAATGGTGAAAATTTGGAATGATGCTTCCAAGACTCTAGTATATCAACAATGTGATAAAATGAAGAATATGTAATTTTTAATACGACTGTTTCATGGGAAAACAATATATGGGATTTATAATACTTCCATCAATTGCATTCTTAAATTTTTTAAGGACTTGATTCTAGATGATTCAAATATTATCTCAAAGCATTATATTTCATATAAGTTAGTTGAGGAACTTGTATTTTCAAAAAAAAAATTCATACTTTCCTGAAAGATTGCATCTTATTTTAGGATAAAACTATTGAACAGAATGATTCTATAAAATTTGTAACATTGTGATGGAAGCCAAAAACTGATGGAACACCATCCTATGTTCTACAGAAAGTAATTTAGAACTTTCAATTGATCTCCAAGCTCCATAATATTTTCATCTCTGATGAAATTTCAATAAAAATGTGATGGAATGATACTGAGAGAAAGAATAATAATGATTAGTTGGTACACCCTATAGCGGTATTTTTATGGAAAGAATTTGATGACCGATATCCTAATTTCAAAATGGAAGTGTGTAATGTGAAGTTGGTTCTTTCATGTTATGGTTTTAATCTATTTGGGTATATTCTTACTTTACACATCACATGGCCAATTTTCATACACATTTATAACATTCCTCCATCTAAGAACCCGGTTCTTATTCTTGAGGTACGGGTTTCTGCTTTTCCTCTTCATTTAATGTTTTTGAGAAAATAAGGAAAATGGGGGGAAAATCCCAAATTTATGGGTACACTCCATGTAATTTTCTATAGGTCGTGTACTTTGGCCATGTGGGATGAGCATATTGGGAATGT
Source organism: Viscum album (assembly GCA_963277665.1). Taxonomy (NCBI): domain Eukaryota; kingdom Viridiplantae; phylum Streptophyta; class Magnoliopsida; order Santalales; family Viscaceae; genus Viscum; species Viscum album. Next base: position 1,470,155,305 of record OY728147.1, on the reverse strand, counting down.
AGGCTTGTCAGTGATTCAAGGAGTAAAAAATAACTACACGCCGTGTACTTAGTAATACATGTCGTGTAATCAGTCAGTAGATAAATAGTAAGGTGGTGGAGAGTTGCTGCTAGTGAATGGTTAAAAAGAAATTACACGCCATGTACTCAGGAGTACATTCCGTTTAGTTATTTTTTTCTTTAAAAATAGGCAGTAGCCTCATCTTTCATCAGAGGAAGCTTAGGACTCGATGAGAGCCATGGGAGAGAAGGCCGGAACCTGGAAGAGATCCCAACCACAAACCGAGACTCTGATTTCCTCACCGTCTATCTCGTTTGAACCGTGCGGGTGATTTATTCTCTCTTCTTAAACCTCTCCTTCCAATTATTTCCATAAGGGAATTTATTTGAGTTTGAATAGATAAATTTTTATCCCATATCTACGCCCTTATCAGTTGTTTCGGAAGGTGTCGTTCACGTATATCGATCAGAGGAGATTGAGGTAGGTGTTCTAGTGTTTATTTCCAACTATTGAGTTGATTTTGTGTACATTTGTGCTAAGAACCCATGTTTGGGTTGTCGTATGGATGAGTCCTTAGTTGTTAATATATCTAGAACTGCATATATAATCTAATGAACATCTAAAAAATGTTGTTTGGGATCATTGCCTTGATCCAGGGCCACCCCGAGGGTGCGTTCCCCTTGTTTATCCATTTGGCTAGGATATCTGTGGGTATGCTGTAATGATAATATGTTTTGAGTTTTCTTGAGAGGAAACATATTTATTAGTTGCTTATGCATTGGGCTCAGCTCGGTTACTTTCTTAGCCTAAGGGAAGTGTTTTTCTTAGCCTGAGGGAAGTGTTTTGTTTCGCCTGAGGGAAAGGTATTGATTCACCTGAGGGAAAGGTATTGATTCTCCTGAGGGAAACGTATTTATTCGCCTAAGGGAAAGGTATTTATTCGACTAAGGGCAATGTTTCTTATGCTTGAGGGCAATAGATTTTGTGCCTGAGGGAAATATCTAGTATGCCTGAGGGCAAGGTTCTGATTAGCCTAAGGGCAAGGTATTGTTTAGCTTGATGGTAATATTCACTTGAATATTCACTGTGGTGTTTTCTTGTGTTATACCTTCCAACCTAAAGCACAGGATTGGTATTGCTACTACCTTATATTTGATAGATATCCTGTTGTAGTTTTTTTGTGGCACTATACAGGAGATTATCGGTCGAGGCCAGGTCTTGGGAACTTATAATTCAATTATATTGAATTGTTAAATAATAATTAAATGGTAATGGAACTGGTAGAAGTAGCTGATTTTGATTACTTCCTAGATTACTGCATTTATTTATTGTACATTGTTGTTGCACATTTTCACTATCAGTTAGGCATGGGCCTTTGGTGGTTTCCTACTGGGATTTATTTCTCACACCCTATTTGGTTCATGTATTAGGCCCAAACAGATTATATTTCTATAGGTGTTGATAAGGGAAAGAGTCACTATATAGGTACTTGATTATTGCAGAGGAGTGGGGGAGCATGGGACCGATCTTAGTCTTACGATGCTGCTGAGTTCCTATTGCACTATTTTGTTTTTTTTTTCACTATACTTGGTGTTGTATTGTATTTGATTGTAGTGTATCCTATTTTGACTGATTTCTTAGAAATATGACATATTGCATCATCAAATATGTATGACAGTTGGTTATCTTTTGCTTCATTACTGTTGTCCTTTCAGCTTTGTATTGTTTACTGCTTCCGCTTTTGGGTATGTTTATATTTTTCCACTGCGCTACACTTTAACAAATGAGGGCATAGTTTCCCCACTATCAGACCTAGGCCCTCGCTGCTAGTCAGTAGCCTCTAGTGTTTTGGGAAATGCGCTTGAGGTCATGTGACCAACCATGTTCGGGGAACCCGTTGTGTGGCACCCGGATTCGGGACTTTACAAAGTAGTATCAAAGGATTTCTTTTCTTTGACTTGCTATTTTGATCCTATAGTCAGGGATAGGATGGAATTGGTATTTGGTAATAATTTTTTCCTGAGAGTAGCTAACCCATGTATAGGGAAAATCCAATTTACCTCATGTTGCAATTTTACTGATTTTTCACTTTACAGTTGATCTGATTTTCACTATTGGGTGACGCACTTGTGGTGTGTTGTTTATATTTTTATACTAGGTTCTATTTAGTCACAACCTGATGAGATGAGGGTATGTCATCTCATGCATTATTTAGTCACATGTTAAAATCACATTCCATGCATAGTTTCCATGCCATGTAGGTAAATTAGAAATTGCATGTTGTTGTGATAGATGATGTGCTAGACAATGCATTATGTTGTGAAAGGTATCTTGTTAGATACACCTACTATTGATAGGGTATTGTTACATGTTATGGTTAGGTTTATGGACACTGAACTTCATTTCTTGAGAAGTATGGGCTCTCTTGGACCGGAATTTAGAGAATCATGATCCATCTTTTTGTTTCGTTTTGTACTATAATGTGAAAGGTCGGGTGCTAAACTTTGGTTCACGGGGAGTATGGGCCCCCACGGATCGGAATTTGGCATACAGATGCTTTAAATTTAAGGAAAAAGGGGATCTGGAGTAGTTTCTGAGGTCTACTATCTGGAAACCCATACAATACGGTGTGTGGTTCTATAAACACATTCCATGTACTCTTCTGTTCGGGAAGAAATGAAAAAAATTTAAGTACATGCCATGTACCCAATGCACATGTCGTGTAGTTTCTAACCATTTCATAGGTCATGTATGCTGAAACATGGGATGGGAATAATCTAGAGGTAACACTCTGTGTACCTGTTGTACATGTCGTGTCATGTTGACCCTATGTCTGCCTGTGTGACTAACAACACAGATGGATAAATCTTCGCTTAAACACATTGTGTCAATTTTGAACATGCCGTGTAGTGTAATTTTGGAATCCGGTCATGTAACTAACAACAAAATTCGGTGTTATCCTATCTAGTAAACATCATGTCCATCTAGAACATTACGTGTAGTGTGAGTCGTGTATCCGGTTGTGTCTCAAACAACACAGGTCAGCGAAGCTCGTCTAGTGCATGTCGTGTACCGTTGAGACACACTGTATAGTCTCGACCGGTAGGAGACCGTATAGACTTGGTCGTGTGGCTGGGTAGACGGGGTGGTGTACACACCGCGTGCGGGTGTAACATGTTGTGTACCTAGGGTTGAGACACGCCCAGGTCGGCATCAGAACACGACCATGTAAGGGCTTAAGGGTACACGCTGTGTAGACTTTATATATGTCATGTTGTCTCATTCAAAAGAGAGTCATGTGGCTTATACATGTATAATGACTCATGCAGGGGAAGAAAATTCAAGTATATTTCGTGTGTAAGTACAACACACCATGTGTTGGGGTGTTACACGACCTGTTCTGTCAGAAGTACATGCCCATGTGAAAGACTTACGGTAATACACCATGTAGTTATTATACACGTCGTGTAGTCTTGTTTTGTAAAACTTGAATGTTTTCTATTCCTTATTCCCTTCTTATGTTTCCAATTCTTAGTCCTTGATGAGCATAGTCTAAGGCGTGTGTTTGACCTTGTAGATTCATGCTACCGAGATGACCACCAGTGGTTCGCCAAGAGAGAAACAACGATTATATTCTAGAGATGGTGGGCCATAGGCTACTGATGGATCCTCCAGCAATGCCATATGCGGTGCCAACCGTTATACCAGAAATAGGCACAGATACGTAGTTCTGTAAATGCTTCATGCGGTTCATACAGACCTTCCAGGGAGTACTGTCGGCTGTCACATCTATGGAAGAGCTGAAACGTATATTCCAGCAGCAGCATCCACCTAAGTTTTCAGGGGATGGCGGACTACAGGCTTCAGAGTCATGGCCGGATTCATTGAAGACTATCTTCGAGCATCTGGAGATGCCTCCTGGGAGGAGGGTAAAGCTTTCTACTTACATGCTGTGTGATTCCGCCAAGAGGTGGTGGGATGTTACCACCCAGACTGAGCATCACCGAGACATGGCATGGGAATATTTTCAGGTAGTCTTCTATGAATTTTTCTTTCAATAGACGCTAAGGGAAGATCGATCTCAAGAGTTCATGAATCTGCAGTAGGGCGCCATGTCAGTGGTGGGTTATTCTGTCCGCTTCACCGAGCTACAGCGTTTTGCACCTGTTCTGGTGGGTGATTAGACGTTGAGGGAGAGACTCTTTGAGGAAGTTCTTTGATACAACATCTGAGCACTGGTCAATGTTTTCAGGTTTCCTACAGTTCACACTATTGTGAACCAGGCACTGATTACTGAGTGGAACCTGCGGGAAGCTAGTGGTGTAGGCCAGGGCGGTTCAGCACCAATTTTTGGTACTATTTCTACCGGTAAGAGGAAGAGGTGGATGGATTTCTATCACAGTGGAAATAATATCCAGAAGAATTATTCATGTGTCCTAGTAGTGTGCTACTAGTGTGGTAAAGAGAGGCACAAGAGACCTCAATGTTCATGTGACCCAGAGGAGTGTCGAGATTGCAGCAAGGTGGTCTATCTCTAGTATTTTTGCAGGGTGTTTCCACTAGTGACTAGTGAGAGGGGTTCTATGCAGACTCTGCATGCAGGATCAGGGATAGCAGCTTCTTACCAGTCAGGGAATTGGAACACGTCAGGACGTTCAGGACAGGGTGGTGGTCGTGGTCATGGTATCCAGACATCAGGATCTCATAGATAGCAGGGCGGGTCATCTCAAGGTAGCTAGGCTGTGTTGCAGGGTCACGAAACTAGGCAGGAATATGCAGTGAAATAGACCCAACAATTGCAGGATCCCAAACCTTCCACTGTTAGAGGTACAATTCTAGTTGCTTTTGTTTTGTCTTCTGCACTTTTTGATACTGGTGTAATACATGGCTTTATATCTGTACCCATTTTGTACATCCTTGGGCTCTATGTTTCTTATTCTTTTGATATGATGATATTAGACACTCTGTTGGAAATTAGAACGGAAGGTGTGCGTCAGTGTAAGGAGTACCCTCTATAGGTTGGTGGGTGTCACTTTCTATGGTACCTCTATGTCTTAGACATGACAGCCTATGATGTCATTCTTGGGATGGACTGGTTGGTACCCTTCCATGCCTTTGTGGATTGATATCATCACAGAGTGATTTTCACATCACCATAGGGTGGATAGTTTATATACAAGGGTGAATGGGATGTACATGCGAGCCGAACTGGACCTGAGCATCGTGGGCGAGGTGGAGTGAAAGCCTAGATTGTGATTCTATATCTGGATGATCATGGAATTTGTTAGAAGTATTTCCCTCTAGTGGTTAATTGCTTCGGGGATGTCTCCCCAGATGACTCTTTAGGTCTACCACCGGAGCGAGAGGTGTATTTCTCTATTGAGCTTATTCCTGGAGCGGCACTGGTATCCATTCTTCCGTATAGGATGGTTAAACCTCAGTTACAGGAGCTCAAGAAGTAGTTGGAGGAGTTACAAGTGAAGGGTTTCATCCGACCCGGTACTTCTCTGTGGGGTTCTCCTATCCTTTTTGTGAAGAAGGCAGATGGTACCCTTAGACTCTGCATGGATTATCAAAAGTTGAACTAGCTGGCGGTTAAGAACTGATATCCCTAACTGAGGATTGATGATATTTTTTATCAACTTCGAGGAGCACGAGTGTTCTTGAAGATTGACTTGAGATCCGGATATCATCAGTTGCATGTCAGACCATCATACATACCACTTACATCCTTTCGGAGTAGATATGGTCTATAAAATTTCTTGTTCATGCCGTTTGGACTCACAAACGCACTAGCAATTTTCATTTCTCTAATAAATCATGTGTTCTACCCATATATGGATTATTTTGTGGTAGTCTTAGTGGATGATATCTTGGTGTACTCTCACACTCAACACGACCATGCCACCCATCTTGATATCATAATGATTACACTGAGATAGCATTAGTTATATGGTAAGCTCTCAAAGTGACACTTTTGGACGGACCAGATTCACTTCCTGGGTCATATTATCTCAGACGCAGGAGTTGTGGTAGACCCAGAAAAAGTGAGATCAATAGTTTCCTAGGAGAATCCTAAGAACGTGTTTCAAATACAGAGTTTCTTGGGGCTGGCTAATTACTACAGGTGCTTTATAAAGGACTTCTCTCATTTAGAACCATTGCTGATGGGTTTGACTAAGATGGGTATGAAGTTTGTTTGGTCAGAAGCTTGCGAGATAGCCTTTCAGAAGCTAAAGGGAAGGTTGACATCAGCATCAGTCCTGATACTTCCATATCAAGGGAAGATATATACAGTTTACTGTGATGCATCAGGTATTGGGCTGGGAATAGTGTTGATGCAGGATGATCGAGTAGTGGCATGCGGGTCTCGGCAGTTGAGGCCACATGAGAGGAATTACCCGAAACATGTTCTTGAGTTGGATGAAGTTGTTCATGTGTTATGATGTTGGATACATTATCTCTTAGGAGAACATTTTGTGGTGTTTACAGACCACAAAAGTCTTAAATACATCTTTACCCAGTGTGACTTGAATTTGAGACAGTGAAGGTGGGTTGAATACCTTTAGTCCTTTGACTTTGAGATTACCTATACACCTGATAAGGGTAATGCAGTAGCTGATGTACTGAGTAGGAGGACTCAGATACAGGCAGTGCAGGAGGCCAGTGGTGAGTGTCAGCTTATGGATTTGTTCTTTGAGATCCATTTAGAGGTGCATGATAGTCAGTGGTGAGCCTATATTTTATCCTTATCTACGACTTCTACCAACCTGGAAAAAGTGAGGATGAGACAGCTATCAGATTCTCAAGGCCTAGTTCTATGGGAGTCAGTGGAAAGTTAGGACCCTCCTCTCGGTTGGACGATAGGCGATGATGAGGTACTGCATTTCCATGTACAAGTGTGGGTTCCAGGGGATATACGTGAGGATTTGATGCGAGAATTTCATGCTTCAACTTGGGTAGTGCATCCTGGAGTTACCAAAATGTACTGTGACTTGAGACGTCAGTATTGATGGTCGGGTATGAAAAGAGAGGTAGCTGGTTTTGTTACAAGATGTTCCACCTGTCAGCAGGTGAAGGCGGAGCATCAGAGGCCAGCCAGACTATTACAACAGTTACCCATTCCGGAGTGGAAATGGTATGATGTCGCGATGGACTTCGTGACTGGTTTTCCGAGGTCACCTCAAGGCAATGATATCGTGTGGGTTTTTGTGGACAGACTTATGAAGGTAGCTCACTTTTTGCAGATCAATGAGACCTTTGGTGTTGAAGATCTCAGGAATTTGTATATCTGAGAGGTAGTACATATTCATGGGGTCCATCATTATATCATTTCATATAGGGATTCCCATTTTACGTCTCGTTTCTGGCATATTTTTCAGAGGGCACTGGTTATAAAGGTGCTTCTGAGCACAGCTTACCACCCTCAGACTGATGGCCAGTCAGAATGTACGATACAGGTGCTAGAGTACATGTTGTGTGCATGAATCATAGACTTTGGGGGCTCTTGGGAGAAGCACATACCCCTGGTCAAGTTTTTCTATAATAATAGTTTTCAGGAAACTATTGAGATGACACCTTACGAGGCTTTATATGGTAGGATATGCCGATCACCCTTGTGATTGTTGGAGGTAGGTGAGGCAGCTTTACTGGGACCATGTCTTGTGCTGGAGACTTCAGAGTAGGTCTAGTTGATTCAGAAGCCTATGGATACTGCACAGTCTCATCGGAAATATTTTTTTGATCTTCACATATGACCCTTGGATTTTGTGGTTAGGGATCAGGTTTTATTGCGTGTTTTTCTGAGGTTGGGACATAGGCAGATCAGGAGACAGGGTAAACTTTCACCGAGGTATGTGAGGTCGTTTGAGATCCCGGAGAGAGTCGGGCCGATTTCCTATCAGTTTCAGTTACCACAGAGGTATTGGGCCATGCACGAGATTTTCTACGCATCTCATCTACGTAGTTATCACTCATAAATGTCTCATATTTTTCAGTCCAAGGAGGTTGAAATTCAGGTCGATGCATCCTTTGAGGAGCATCTGATTCGTATTGTTAATAAAAGCACAAAGGTTCTCCAAGGCTGGTCAGTTCCTCTTGTACGGGTGTTATGGCAACATGGCCGAGTGCAGGATGAAACCTGGGAGCGGGAGACCGACATACGTGCTTAGTGGCCAGAGTTGTTCTCATATTTATCTTCACCACCCTTGGAAGGGAAATTTGGGGATGAAATGCTTTAATGGGGGAAGTTTGTAAGAACCCAGTTCTTATTCTTGAGGTATGGGTTTCTTCTTTTACTCTTCCTTTAATGTTTTTGAGAAAATAAGGAAAATGGGGGGGAAATCCCAAATTTATGGGTACACGCTATGTACTTTTCTACAAGCCATGTAATTTGGTCGTGTGGGATGAGAATACTGGGCGTGTAGCCTTTTCGGTGATTTAGGGTATAAAAACTAACTACACACCATGTACTTAGTAATACACGTCGTGTAATCAGTCGGCAGATTAAGAGTAAGGCGGTGGAGAGTTGCTGCCAGTGAACAGTTAAAAATAAATTACATGTTGTGTACTTGTGAGTACATGCCATGTAGTTATGTTTTTTCATTTAAAATAGGTAGTAGCCTCCTATTTCGGCATAGGAAGCTTAGGACTCGACAAGATCCATGGGAGAAAAGGCTGGAACTTTGAAGAGCTTCAAAACACAAACCGAGACTCCAATTCCCTCGCTGTCTATCTCGTTTGAACCACGCGGGTGAGTTATTCTCTCTTCTTGAACATCTCCTTACAATTCATTCCCTAAGGGAAGTTATTTTAGTTTGAATATATAAATTTTTAATCCAGATCTACATCCTTATTGGTTGTTTCGGAAGGCATCGTTCATGTATATCGATCAGAGGAGATCGAGGTAGGTGGTTTGGTGTTTATTTCCAACTTTTGAGTTGATTTTGTGTACCATTGTGATACGCGCCCATGTTTGGGGTGTCGCATGGATGAGGCCTTATCTATTAAGATATCTATAATTACATAGATAATCTAATGAACATGTATAAAATGATTTTTGGGATCGTTTCCTTGATCCAGGGCCACCCCAAGGGTGTGTTCCCCTTGTTTATCCTTTTTTCCAGGATATCCATGGGTATACCGTAAGGATAATATGTTTTGAGTTTTATTGATAGGAAACATATTTATTACTTTCTTATGTGTTAGTCTCATCCCGGTTACTGCTTATCCTGAGGGAAGTATTTTTCTTAGCCAGATGGTAGTGTTTTGTTTCGTTTGAGAGCAAGGTACTAATTCGCCTGAGGGAAATGTATTGATTCACGTGAGGGAAAGGTATTGATTCTACTTAGGGAAAGGTATTGATTCTCCTGAGGGAAATGTTTCTTAGGCCAAAAGGTAGTAGCTTCTATGCCTGAGGGCAATATCTGGTATGCCTGAGGGCAAGGATCTGATTAGCTTGAGGGCAAGGTACTGTTTAGCCTGAGGGAAATGTTCACTTGAATATTCACTGTGGTGTTTTCTTGTGTTATACCTGCCAAGCTAAATCACAAGATTGGTATTGCTATTACCTTTTATTTGATAGATAACCTATTGTAGTTTTTGTTCTGGCATTGTACAGGAGATTGTCAGTCGAGGCTGGGTCTCAGGAACTTATAATTCAATTATATTGAATTGTAAAATAATAATTAAATGGAAATGGAAATGGTAGGAGTAGCTGCTTTTGAGTACTTCCTAGCTTACTGCATTTATTTATTGCACACTATTGTTGCACATTTTACCTTTCAGTTGGGCACAGGCCTTTGGTGGTTGCCTACTGGGATTTATTTCTCACACCCTGTTTGGGTCATGTATTGGGACCAAACAAATTATATTGTTGTAGGTGTTGATAAGGGAAAGAGTTCCTATACAGGTACTTGATTATTGTAGAGAAGTGGGGGATCATGGGACCGAGCCTAGGCTTGCAATGCTACTGAGTTATTGTTGTACTATTTTCTTTTGTTTTTATGTACTCGATACGGTATTGTATTTGATTGTAGTGTATCCCGTTTTGACTACTTTCTTAGAAATAGGACATATTTCATCATCAAATATGTATTAATATTGGTTATCTTTTTCTTAAGTGTCATTGTCCTTTCATCTTTTTATTTTTTACTACTTCCACTTTTGGGTATGTTTATATTTTTCCACTGAACTACACTTTAACAAATGACGGCATAGTTTCCCCACTATCAGACCTAGGCCCTCGCTACTAGTCGGTAGCCTTTGGTGTTTGGGGAAATGCGCTTGAGGTCATGTTACCAACCGGGTTTGGGGCACTCATTGTGTGGCACCCAGATTCGGGACATTACACTCCATATATTTATATGAAAAACCCATTCACTTTCATGAGTATACTCATATAAATACCTTATGATCCTGAAAATTATATATATGTATACATTCAACCTTTAATAAAAAAAAGTTGAAAAATCTTTGGAATGTGGGTGTGCACACATATGATGCATGTTTGAAAGACATATTTCATATGCGTGTTGTGCTTATGTGGATGATTAATGATTTTAATTCTTATGAAATGATATCTGGATGGAGCATGAAGTGAAAACTATAAAGTCTGGTTTTTATAAATAATACACAATCCATAAGACTTAAATATTGTTGTAGTTTTAGTTTTATGGTACATCGATTATTCTTTCTGATGGACCATCCATATAGGAATAATCTTTAAAGATTTTACAATACCATGGTGACCGAAAATCCACCTTAGGGTTAGTATTGTTATGTTTTTGAGCATGTCATCAACCAATACAACCACTAATCATTTTATTAAATTCCCATTATTTTAATAGGAAAGGGCACTACAATACTAGGCCCACTTCCCTTTAAAATATTTGGGGATAAAATCATTAATAACTTATGGTATGAAACAAATGTCATGAAAATATACTAACATATTATATAAATATTATTGTACAAAAATTAATTTCATAAGATAAAGATACTTAGTAATGAAAATTGAGAATATCTTAAACAGTGATATAGTAAAACAATAACATACTTTATGCAACAACCATTAAGTTTATGAGAAACATTATAATTAATAGAATGAGGGGTTACAAAGAACACTATGACCTCATGTGACAGAGAAAAAAATTTCACTTCTACCATTAAATCAAAACAGCTCAAGTAATGAATTTTAAATCTCAAAATAATTATTTAGGGGACGAAATGTGTATTATTAAATCAGACCAAAACATAATTCCTTTATGTTATTGTCCTAATTAGAGTGTTGATAACCCATTCATGCATATTATTTTAAGTTATAAAATTACTTATTCATCTTATCAATAATTATGGTGATCACATCACCACCTTTTTATTGAAAACTTTGATAACATGTTCATGTATATATTTGTTTATATCTATTGATAACCCATTCATTGATACTCAGTTATAATTCATCTAACATATGCTTTTATTTTTAGCTTAATTTAGAATTAATATCCATTTGATTTTAGTTTTTTAATTCATTATTAGTAACCTATTTTCAATTATGGTTTTCTACATTCAATGTCATTATAGAAGGAGGTTTTGAATATTGAAGGACATGTGTCTCGAGAAAAACTTTTTTTCTCAAGAAGAAAGAAAAATGATGAAAGTGTAGTAAACAAACTGACACATTAGAAGATTGTAAGTTTTACTTTTTTGATTTAAAATTTTAATATCTATTTTTTAACTTAATAGTTTATTTATATATGTAATAGTGTGCATTGGAGGCCCTTTATGCCTAGGAAGGTGAAAACTTTGGTCCAAACAATCACTTATATCAAGTTTTGGGAGATGAACACTATGGCAGAGTATGTTGTAGACCAGGGAAGAGTATTGTCTTGATGAGTTATTATCCCACTTCAAGTGCCATTTATAGTAGCACTGAGTTAGAAATAGATAATACATGGGTATAACAGGCTAAGGATAAGGCAGAAAAGGCCAAAAAGGGGCCATACAGGTGGAAGAATGGAATCAAAGGGAAAATAGTAAATTTATGAAACTGATTTAAATTTTATTTCCATCACTTCCACTAGATACCTCCATGTATTTTGATTCATATATTTCATCAATGCATATATTATATAGTTCACCGGTCATCAGTCCGAGTGGGGGTTATAATGATGACGTTCATAGTGATGGCAATGGCAAGGATGACAGAAAGGAAGAGGGTAATGATGATAACTAGAAATAGAGAAAGGATGATGGTAAGGATGAGGGAAAGGATGAGGATGAGTCCAAGGATGATGATGAGGCTGAGGACAAGGATGAGCCCGAGGATGATGGTGATGATAGTGATGGTGATGAGGGACAGATTGATCCTTTACATTTTTTGACTGATATTTGATCATTTTTTATTTTTTTGTAATGAATATATGTGATGTTTTTTATGTTTATTATCATTGGTTAAATGAATCAATTGATTTATTGTGTTTTAATTATTTTTGTATTGGTTTATGGCTCTTTGAGGATACTATCTTGGTTACATTGCAAGTTCAGTTTGTTTTGAGGTTCTATTTTCATTGTTTTCAGTTTCTGTTTGTTTCATTGCATGTTATTTTTTCTATGGGACATGGGTTATGCTTATAGGTTTTTTTATTGCATGTTCATACAGGTTCTGTTTTCTATGGGAAGGGTGGGGCTACTACTGGCTGTGGAATTTGGGGGGGGATGGGCTATACCAATGGTTTTATAACCATTTTTATAGCCTTTAACCAACGGTTCATAGTGAACCATTGGTATAAAAGTATCCCAATAGTTCTAAACTATTGGGATACCCCTATACAAAATTTTCACTAGGAACTGTTGGCTAAACTGAATTTCAAATCACCCTATGTCAATGGTTCACTAAGAATCGTTGGCATAGAACTTTACCAACGACACTATAGCGAATGATTTGGAGAACCATTGGTATAGGCTATACCAATGGTTTTCTAACCTATACCAACAGTTTTGAACTATTGGTATATCCACCTATTCCAATAATTATTTCTAATTTTTAGTGATTATATAATTAACTTAAATTCTTACACCACACCAACATAGTATTTCTTCAATTAATAGATAAATAAAAAAAATATTTTAAAAGTATTAAAAGTAATATAATTAAAGAAATTTAGAGTTTTCTGTGAATTTTATAAATTAATATAACATATTAATGGAGTTTTAAAGGATTATATTCTAATTTAGTCTTTGTCTTGTTGTCTTTAAAGTTAAATTAAATGAATAGTATCAAAAATTACAATAATGATACCTTATGAGAAAATTGTTTTATTAAATTAAATAGAAATCATAAAAATCATGAAAGAGTAAAATGGGGATAATATATGGTATAAAATTCCATCCTTTGTCCATTTATGATCAAATTTTTACCTTATATGTAAAATTATAACCCTTTATGATTAAAAATACATTATCATGGTTAAGGTTAAAAAAGGTTAACTAAGGGATTAAACCAAAATATAAGGTTTAAAATACCACTTAAAACTATAAATAATTTATTTTTTATGATATTTAAACCATATACAACCTTATATTAGAATATATGGAAAATTTTAATAATTTGGATTAATAATTGATTAGTTATATTTTAATCTTTTTAGTAATTCTAACTGTGTCGTTTCCCTCCCTTGTAAAATGACACCCCTTCCCTCTCTTCTTTACAACATTTTGAAAAATATATCTCAACCAATAACTACCCATTACAGTTTTCAACATCCTTATACATGTTCTAGAGGTTTGTGTGTTCTCAAAAGACCAACCCTAGGGGCTTTAAGAGGATATCTAAAGGAGTTCTTTCAAAGAAAAGGTAATTTCCTTAATCAATCACTTTATTTTTACTTATTCTTTTTCCTCCTATAAATTTTTATTATTAATAATAAAATAATAAATTAATTATCCTAAATGTTATAAAATATTATTATGATTAGGTAACCACCATTATTAACCCAATTTTCCATCAAATGAAAAATGATAATGTTGCTCATGTGTCCATGTGGACTACCACCTCTATGAAGCGATGTGATTAGTTTTTCATTTATTCTTTACATGGATGGTAATATGTATAGATTTAATAAATATATATTCTATATATTATATAATAATTATTCTTTAAAGCATAATTATTATTTAACTTTCTTTCATTTCATCCTTCGAAATGTGGAAACGGTGTTCATGCGTACGTATGGCCTACCATCTCCATAAATGGTGTAATTAATTTTTCTATATATAAATTTTATAAATTACTATGAATAAATTTATAATAAATATCTCTTATATTTATATCATGATTAAAATTCTGGTGATGATGGAAACATGATCAAAGTACAATGACCAGAACTACCGAACATAAACATACATGAAAAATGAAGTTGTTATTACAAAAAAACAATTATTTTAATAAATAATCATAATTAAATGGATGATAAAAGGTATTAAATAATATATAGAATTATGTAAATTAGTATGTCTATGTAATATATTTATAATAAATCTATATTTATTATACATGAGGTTCGAATACATACGGAGGAAGTCAGACCTAAGGTAAGGTTTCTTGATCTCAATTTTTGTTTCATTGAGACATATTTACTATTATGAACCTATTTATGTTTATTAAGTGCACATAATAATCATTTGACATGTTATATAATGTATTCTTCTTAATTCATGGTCTTTAAAATTAAAATTCAAATTATTTTCATCCAAGGGTTTTTTATTCAAAAGTTACCAAAGTGGTAAGGGTTTATTTCATAATCTAATCATTATTCAGGATTGTTTGTGTTTAAGTATCTATTAGGGAATTATTTAAATTTTCTAATTATAACCAATATATTTTATTCTAATATAGTTATTTCTATAAATTAAAAAATTTCATTTCATTTTCCTCTCTTTAATTACTCAAGATACTAAAATAATATTTTTAAGGAAAATTGACATTGTTTTTCTACTCGGTCGGGAATATTTTCCTTCAATTTCCATATCTACCTTAAAATGTTTTAAAATAATGTTTTTAATATTCTCTAATTATTTATTAAATACATTTTCACCCATGTTTTACTTTTATAAAATGGTTTAAAATGAATCTTATTTTTTTTCTTAATGAGGTGTTTTTGACTTTTTTTACAAAAGTATATATGGAATGTTTTTTAAAATTATAAAACATGAAAATAATTTTAAACTATCATAACTTCTTAGTTATTTGAATATTCCTTTATAATTTTCCATGTTTATTTTCAAATAAAATATTCCTCCTAATATTCTAGAAATTTTTAGTTTTCAAAATTGATTTTCAAAGTGAAATGTTTATTTTTCTCAAGAATGTTTTTAATGATATTTTTATGGTATTTATATTAATAAATAAAAATAATCCTTTATTTTACTTATGCTACCCTGGGGATATATTTTAATGATACTATACTTATTATTTATCTGTATGGTTTATGATCAGTTTGATTGGGGTAAATATTAACTTTTTATATTCTAGTTTTTCAATAAAAAAGTCTATGTCAATTATGTATTGAATTTTTATTCATCCCATTCATATGATGAATGAATTAAGATTAGTAATTGATGGGTGGGGGTTGTTATTGCTCCTAGGTGCATCTATATGTCTAATGAGACAAACTAGTTTGGGTATTTGGATGAGGCTATACCCATTTATATAAGATATCTTGGTGAAAGGAATTAAAAATAATTTTATAGTGTCTAATATTATAAAAACCATCATTATGAAATCATTTATTGATGTCCATATGTTTAATTTACTAGTTATGATATCCATAGATAAGATTCAAGATCATGTGATTATTTATATGGAATTGTTTTATCATTATTTATTCTTACCGTATTATTCTTTTATCATCATTTATTCCTTCCATATTATTCTGTGATCATCATTTATTCCTACCATACTATTCTTCATGACAAATTTATTGATTTAATGGCATGTTTTTTTAGTTATTTACCTTAATATATTTATTATTCCTTATTTTATCATGATATCTTCCATTGTACGTAATTCTTACTAAGCATCTAATATAACCCTTATTTTGTTTCCTTTTCCTAAGATATGAAGAAAAAATATTTTAATGAGTTCAAGGATGCATAATATTTATTATCACTGTGTTTTATATTTTATTTTTTCAAATTTAATCTGAGATACAAGTATGTAACTAGTATACCAAGACTATTAAACTATTTGGTCTTTTAGGATGTGATCACTAGTATTCAGTGCCCTGATTGAGTTGTAGTTGTAACACCCCAAGCTTCTACGGTACGCTTCTCTTTGAATAATGCGATAGCGTGTGTTGTACGCAACATCGAGTTCTAACACACCACAACCAATCAAAATAGCTGTTATGAATAGTAATACCTACTTTTTGAAATTATAGATATTTTATATTTCAAAATGGACTTCATTTTTGGATTCAGAATATCGAAATTATCCTAAGTTGAATTTTTGGTATTTTTCTGAGAACTTCCAATTTTTATGAATAGTGAAAAATACTTAAAAACAAATTTTTTAATCAAAATAATTTATAGTGAGAAATTATATTATTGAGTGGTTTTAAAGCATAATTAGAATATATTTTTACCATTTTATCCAATTGTGTTCATTATAATTAATTTCACTTTGAAATTGGACATAAACAATTATCAATCTTTTGATATATATTATTTCTTAAAAACATGCTATTTGTTGGGACAGCGGGAATTAATTATAAAATTAATTAATGCAACTTATATGTTTGGAATTTTTTAAAATAGACATCATTTTTGAATTCAGAATATCAATTATAGCTTAGGGTGAAATTTTGGCATTGTTCTGAAAAACTTCAATTTTTAATGAATAGTGAAACTACTAAGTGGAAGTTAAAAAACTGAATTTTTCATAAAACATAATTTTACCACTTCTGTGAATGGAATTTCAAAAATCCGAGAGACACGGTTAATATCAAGAAGTAAAATGTGGTTCAATGAGATGAAAATAATTTTTGGTGAATAGTAACTTTTTACTTTTATTTACCACGGTTAAAAGTAAAATAGGGTAATTAAGGGTAAAAATGATATTAATATTACCCTAACACATGTCCTAATTCTATTGGACAAGTGTATATCAACCAAAAAAAACCTTAGGAAAAAAAATATTATCATTTAGGTCCACTTGGATTAGATTAGGACATTTATTATTATTTAATTCAAAGAAGAGTTAAAATAGTTAAAATCAAAGTTTATTTACTAAAACATTTTTAATATAGGGTTATACATAAGATAAATTCGATTTTAAATATTCATTAGAAATATAATACGATTTCCTACATAATGATATTTTATTTATAATTTTTAGACTTTAAATAATTTAATTTATTTATGACACAATTATGATGCATTAATTACCATAATTGTGAAAAATTAAATAATTGATATTATAAATTCCCAAATAAATATAATTTGAGACTTTTAATGAATTAAAATAATTTTATAGGATAATATGACATGTTAGGATTGATTTACTTAACTTTGGTCGAAGTAATCATTCTGTTATGAGTTTCACAAAAATCAATTTTTGAATAGTGTCAAAATTGACATAAAAGGGTTTTTAAAACAAATATTATATTATTAATTGATATTAAATTCCTAAAAATCTAAGGTTCGTCCAAGAGACTTATATCATTATAGTTTCATCATTAATGGACCACTTGGGGGTCTCTTGGATGTATATAGTAAGTTTATTAACTATATATTATAAAAATAAAAAGTGACATGGTAAATGTCAAACTAATTAACTAAGAGTTAAAACTAAAAGATAAGGTTAATATAGTAACCCAAACCTGTCTAAATTCTATTGGCTGAATGTTTTTTGACCTATCCCCACCTTAACCTTTGAATAATCAACTTTGGAGCCATTAGAAACCGAATATGAATTTATTATAAATTAATATTTCTAGCTCTTCCAAAGGTTCCCCTCACCCCTCTTATAAAAGGGCACTCCTCCTTCTCATTTCTTCACACCTTCAAAGCCTTTTGGTTCGGCCAAACTCTGCCCAAATACTCTCCCAACTTCCCTCAATACAACCTAGAGGCCTTAGTTTGATCATAAAGACAACCTAAGGAGCCCTTTTGATCAAATCAAAAGGAAGAACCCGAAGAAGAGGTAATGTTTTCACCACTCCTTTTCAAGTTCCTTTCTTCTTCCACTTCTTCTTTCTTTGTTATTACCATTATAAAATAATAAATCCAGTATCTTATATATACTGTGATCTTATTATAAATATTGTACAACCATATTCAGTATTCTATCCACCCTTTGAATAACATGTCACCATACGTGCCTACGCACGGCTTACCGTCTCCACGTCGTGGTGTAATTGTTATTCAATATATTATTATTTGGATGGGTATTATAATGATGTGTAACTCATGTAAATAATAAATATAACATGTTAATGACTCTTTATATATGATATACCATCCATTTATATATTATTTTAATATCAAAAGAATGATATTGTCGCTCGTGCATACGTACGGACTACCGTCTCCACGAACGCGATGAGATTCATTCTCCATCGTATCCATTCAAGTATACTTATCATTTGATGATTTAAAAATGATGTTTAAGGACTTTATATCATTCTAGATATGAATAAGATACAACCTATACATAAAAAACATGGCTTATGTAACAAAACATATAAAATAAAATGAGTAAGTTAACACCCGAAACGACGATAATTCAAACATATTATTAACAAATCAATGTTAAAAGATCATATATGATATCATATTAATATATATGATTCTTTTATAATTTAATAACAATTATTTCACCATTATACAGGAGGTTAACCTACCCCAACCAAGGAAAAGTACAAGGTAAGGGTTATTTCACAATCTCTTCATTATCCGAGGTTGTTTATACGTAATAATCTAATGGGATCTCTTTATCATCCACATCCATGTTTCTTAAAAATGTATTTCAAAACATTTTTACTATTTACAAGAATATGGGTTAAAGTCATTTATACCCTTGTTTGACTTTTTATAAGAGGTTTATAAAGGAATCTTTCCGTCGTTTTCCAAACAAGGTGCTTTTTAACCTTTTAGACCAAATTAAGGTAAGAATGTTTTTTTTAACTTATACGGCGGGTGCGGCTATTTTCCGCCGTTATAAAATCATCGAAGCTTCCCTTACAAGCTTATAAGAATATTTTCAAAGAAAATGTTTTATTTTATAAATATATGACTCTTATATTATTTCAAAAATAGAAAGAGATATTTCTCTAAAAAGAGTTTTGATTTCATCTATGTCAACATCCTTTGATGGATTTTATGCTTATTTGTAGTTGATTTATTATGATACAAAACTTCTATATTTTATTGAAGGTTTTGTGATATGTTTGACTGTGGATGTGCTATTTTTATACCATTCATAGTTTATGGTGAAAGTATTGACATTTCGTATGCTAGTTTTAATACGAATGTTTATGTTATGTTTAAACCTTTTCATATGGGAATGCATTGGACTTAATATGTGATGGGTGGAGCCTGCTATAGCTCCTCAATGCATCGGTAGGTCTCATGAGACAAACTAGTGTCTTGGAACAAGGCCTTTACAAAATCTTATTTGTAGTCTTGGCACGAGGCCTTGGCTATGTGGTTATGATAGTATGGAATTATGCATTCCATCATTATGAAAGTGGTTATTGATATTGCATGTGATTATTCGATTAGTATAATATCCATGTGAATAAGTAAATGGCATTATTTCATTTTACTTTTGCCATACTATGTTGAAGTTCAAGTTTAAAAGGCTTTTGTTTTAGTTATACATTGCCTTAAATTTTTATGCTTATTTTTGAAAGTTTCCGCTATATTGTTATCCTTACTGGGCATTTGAGCTCACCCCTTTTCTATGTTTTATTTTTCCCAGGATGTGAAGAAGTAAGTTATGAATGACCTGCAGGGATAGTATGTGGGGATATGAGTGTGGAATATGGATACTATGTTGTTGTAGTATTTTTTCACTTTGTGATGTAATGTAAAAATTTATGAATATATCTAGTGTTTCCAAGGCTACTAAACCAATCGGTATTTCGAGATTTGATCTTTCTTGTGATCATGAAAATATAATGTAATAATGCACCGACTCTGGGTAACTAGGGTCGGGGCGTTACAGTTGGTATCAGAGGGAGGTTTAGTACAATCCTTGGAAGCTAGATTTAGATAAACTCTGATTAGAGCACGTAGACCTAAGATGAACTTTGAGGATTAGTATAGAAGAACTTCCTAGAATTTTGTTATTGTAGAGATTTTGTGAGTTTTCCGAGAAATAAATCCCTGTCTGGATACGAGCAGGTAGAGGTTACTCTGGCATAGATGTACCTAGGGGTAAAACCCAAAAACACCGCTTTGAGCTAGACTCTAACGGGAACTGGTGCACGACAACGGGCCTTGCTGCACTCTTGGTTACGACACTCCCGGGGGATATGCTTAGGATAACTCTCATTTTCTTTACAAATCATTATGAAGGGTTTATGAGTATATACTTCCTCAAAGAAAACATTTTTATGATTATGGATTATATCAATAAATAGTTCAATTTATGTTAAGTGTTTTATAAGTATGGGATTATGTATTTTGATTCATAAACTGATCTAGTTTATGCCATTGTTTAGAAATGATTCCTAGTGGAAGAAATGGAAACCAAATCAACGCATGCACTCCATGTAGGGATTGCCCTCATGCTCAAGATAATTATAGTGGAGCTGGTGATGCAGCTGGTGCCGATCAGCTAATCACCATATTGGGACAACTCACTCAGGTTATGAATAATAACCTTACCCATATGGAGCACCCTGATCCGCAGCGTGGAGGATCAATGTTAGATAGATTCATGAGGCAACAACCACCAACGTTCAATGGGAGTACAAATCCCTTAGTAGCTGAGCAATGGATATTTTCCCTAGAGAAAATATTTCAGGCTTTGGGGAGTAGTGAAAGGGAAAAAGTTATCATGGTAGTTTACCGACTCACTGGAGATGCTGATCAATGGTGGTCATTGATTCAAAACACAAAGGAAGATGATGAAGTATCAAATATGGAATGGAGAGAGTTCAAAGATCTGTTTTTAGAAAAAATACTTTCCTCGCGACCATCGAGCATATATGGAAAGGCAATTTCTGAGTCTGAGACAAAAGGAGGATGAGAATGTCACAAAGTATGAGGCTAACTTTACAAGGTTAACAAGGTATGCTGGAGATTATATACGTAACCCAATAAGTAAGATTGATCATTTCTTTGATGGGTTAAAACCATTTCTTCGTCGAGCATTAGTCTCACAATCCTTTTCATCGTACGAAGACATTGTCTCATGTGCTATCAAGACCGAAAAGGAATTTTCTAAGTCTTATGAATTTAAAGCAAAGAAAGAGAAGAAGAGACCATATGATCAGTCTGGGAATGGAAATAATGGTATGAAGGGAAAGGTTGAATATCCATCCTATGGTAAATGTGGTAAGAAACACCCCGGTACTTGCTTGAAGGGAATGAGAGTCTATTACAAGTGTGGTGAAAAAGGCCACCAAGCTCGTGATTGTAAGGGGAAGAAGGAAGCTACCAATGTTCAGTGCTACAATTGCAGGGAGATGGGGCATTATGCAAATGAATTTCCTAAGCGTCAAAAGAACTTACCTCAGAAAAGGCCAAGGGATCAAGGCCAAGCTTATGCTATCACTACTGCTGAGGTAGAAGCTCCTAAAGACATGGTGGCAGGTAATTTAATGGTTTCCTCAAGTTTAGAAAATGCATTATTTGATTCTGGATCATCAAATTGTTTCATATCTTCCCAGTTTTCTAAGAAAATTAGATATTTCCAATTTTATTTAACAAGGGAGTTTTCAGTTAAAACTCCTAAGGGAAGTATCATTGTAACAAAGTTTTGTGAATCAGTCCCCATTAGAGCACATAAATGTTCTTTATCTGCTGATCTCATCATCATACCTATGATTGAGTTTGATATAATCCTCGGTATGGACTAGCTTTCGGACTATGATGCAAAGATTTATTGTAAGAATAAAGAGGTTACGATTCTTGATGTTAATGATAAGGAACACCTTATCTTTAGAGCAAAATCGTCACCACCTAATTCTTATTTAGATCCACCCCCAATATCTCAACTAAATTCAATTATTGGGGAGGAAGAGAATGAAATGACTGTGGGTGAGGAAAGGAATGTTCAAATAGAGGATGTACCTGTTGTGACAGAATTTGTAGATGTATTTCCGGAATATTTACCTGGACATCCTATAGAAAGAGAAGTTGAGTTTTCCATTGATTTAATTCCTGGATCAAGGCCTATATCAAATACCCCTTATAGAATGGCCACTATAGAATTAGTTGAACTAAATAAACAACTAGAGGAATTGAGTAATAAGGGATTTATTCGCCCTAGTGTTTCTCCATGGGGAGCCCCTGTTCTTTTTGTTAAAAAGAAAGATGGATCTATGAGGTTATGTATCGACTAGAGGGAGATCAATGCTATAACAATAAAGAACAAGTATCCCCTACCTCGCATTGATGATTTATTTGACCAACTTCATGGAGCTCAATACTTTTCAAAGATTTACCTTCGATCTGGATACCATCAGTTGTGTGTGAAGAAGGAAGACATTCCGAAGACAGCATTTCGAACCAGGTATGGGCATTACGAGTTTACTGTAATGCCTTTTGGATTGACTAATGCACCCTCTGTATTCATGGATCTGATAAATAGAGTTTTCAAGGAGTATCTCGATGAATTTTTTGTGGTATTTATTGATGATATCTTGGTATACTCCAAAATCTATGAAGATCATGAAAATCACTTGCGCATTATCCTAAAGACTCTGAGAAGACATGAATTATATGGGAAGTTTAGCAAGTGTGAATTCTGGCTTCAGGAGATTTCTTTTCTTGGCCATATTGTCTCTAAAAATGTAATATATGTTGATCCTTCTAAGACCAAGGCAATCCAAGAATGGCCAGCACCTATGAGTATAACTGAGGTACGTAGTTTTATTGGTTTACCAGGTTATTATCGACGATTCGTCCAGAATTTTGCCCGATTGGCTAACCCATTAACGAAGCTCACACGTAAAGGGGTTAAATTTTTTCGGAAAAAAGAGTGTGAAGAATGTTTCGAAGAACTGAAGATAATATTAGTCAATTCTACTATTTTGAATCTACCATTGGGTAATGATGGGTTCGTTATTTATAGTGATGCATCGAAGAAAGTACTTGGTTATGTCCTTATGAAAAATGATAGTGTTATTGCCTATGCATCACGACAGTTGAAAATTCATGAACAAAACTATCCTACTCATGATCTCGAGTTAGAAGCTATGATCTTTTCTTTGAAGATATGGAGGCACTACCTCTATGGTGAAAAATGTGAGATTTATACTGATCACAAGAGTTTGAAGTATATTTTCTCACAAAAATAACTTAACATGAGGAAAAGGAGATGGCTTGAATTACTCAAGTATTATGATTGCACGATACACTACCACACGGGGAAGGCAAACAGGGTGGCAGATTCTTTGATCAGAAAATACCATGGATTTTTTAACAATATGAATTTAAAGGGATCCAATTTTCATGGATCTAGTGAAGATGGACATGGGAATAACCAGGGAAGGAGAAACATCAATTCTTTTTCAAATGGTTGCCAAACCATCTTTACTAGAAAGGATTAAGAGTTCTCAGACCGATGATGAAGAATTTAAAATGAATATTAAAGCAGTAAATGATGGGAGATTGAGATACTTTGTGTATGAAGATGGAATTTTGAAATTCGGGAAGAGACTTTGTGTTCCCGATTTAACTGATCTAAAAAGAGAATTGTTGGATGATGCTCATAGTTCCAATTTCTCTATACATCCTGGGAGCACCAAAATGTATATAGATTTGAAGGAACATTTTTGGTGGGATAACATGAAGAGGGAGATTGATGATTTTGTGTCAAAATTTATGGTTTGTCAACAAGTGAAAGCTGGGAGGCAACAGCCTGGAGGAGTCATGCAACCTCTTCCGATACCAGAGTGGAAATGGGACAATATTAGGATGGACTTTTTCATGGGACTTCCAAAGACTCCTATATGGAACGGTGCAATATGGGTTATTTTTGATCGTCTTACCAAGTCAGCACATTTTCTTGCTATAAGAGAAGATCTACCACCGGAACGTCTAGCAATACTATATATTAATGAAGTTGTGAGACTTCATGGAGTACCCCTATCGATTGTTTCTGATCGTGATCCTCGTTTTACTTCAAGATTCTGGAAGAGTCTTCAGAAATCCCTGTATACTAAACTTCATTTGAGCACTGCCTACCACCCTCAAACGAATGGACAATCAGAACGAACTATTCAAACCTTAGAAGACATTTTGAGATCCTTCTCACTTGACTTTCAGGGTATGTGGGATCAATATTTACCTCTGGTAGAATTTTCCTATAACAATAGCTTCCATTCGAGTATTCAGATGGCACCATATGAAGCATTATACGGAAAGAGATGTCGTACACCAACCTGTTGGGATGACGTTGGTGAAAGAAAACTTGTAGGCCCAGAACTGGTGGAGGAAACGATGGAAAAGGTGAAGGTAATCCAAAATCACATCAAAGCAGCTCAAAGTAGGCAGAAGAGCTATACCGATAATCGAAGGAAGGATTTGGAATTTTAAATAGGTGATCATGTTTTCTTGAAGGTATATCCATGGAAGGGAGTCATACTTTTTGGTAAGAAAGGTAAATTGAGTCCTAGGTACATCGGACCTTTCGAAATTCTAGAACGAATTGGGGATGTAGCTTACCGATTGGCAATGCCGCCAACTCTCTCCAAAGTTCACGATGTGTTCCACGTATCTCTGTTGAGGAAATACATGCCTGACCCAACGCATGTACTCACCTATGAAGAATTAGAACTGGAACCCGATCTGTCCTATTGTGAAGATCCCGTCAGGATTCTTGATACGAGAGAACAAGTACTGAGAAACCGGACGACGCGTCTGGTAAAAGTTTTGTGGAGAAACCATAAGATGGAAGAGGCAACGTGGGAACCCGAGGAACCTATGATGAAGAACCACCCGAGTCTTTTCATGTGATAAGTATTCTACAAATTTCGAGGATGAAATTATTTGAAGGAGGGGAGAATGTAACACCCCAAGCTTCTACGGTGCGTTTCTCTTTGAATAATGTGATAGCGTGTGTTGTACGCAACATCGAGTTCTAAAACACCACAACCAATCAAACTAGCCGTTATGAATAGTAATACCTACTTTTTAAAATTATATATATTTTATATTTCAAAATGGACTTCATTTTTGGATTCGGAATATCGAAATTATCCTAAGTTGAATTTTTGGTATTTTTCTGAGAACTTCCAATTTTTATGAATAGTGAAAAATACTTAAAAAAAATTTTTTCAATCAAAATAATTTATAGTGATAAATTATATTATTGAGTGGTTTTAAAGAATAATTAGAATATATTTTTACCATTTTACCCAATGGTGTTCATTAGAATTAATTTCACTTTGAAATTGGACATAAACAATTATCAATCTTTTGATATATATTGTTTCTTAAAAACACGCTATTTGTTGTGACAGCGGGAATTAATTATAAAATTAATTAATGCAACTTATATGTTTGGAATTTTTTAAAATATACATCATTTTTTAATTCAGAATATCAATTATAGCTTAGGGTGAAATTTTGGCATTGTTCTGAAAAACTTCAATTTTTGATGAATAGTGAAACTACTAAGTGGTAGTTAAAAAACTGAATTTTTCATAAAACATAATTTTACCACTTCTGTGAATGGAATTTCAAAAATCCGAGAGACACGGTTAATATCAAGAAGTAAAATGTGGTTCAATGAGATGAAAATAATTTTTGGTGAATAGTAACTTTTTACTTTTATTTACCACGGTTAAAAGTAAAATAGGGTAATTAAGGGTAAAAATGATATTAATATTACCCTAACACATGTCCTAATTCTATTGGACAAGTGTATCTCGACCAAAAAAAACCTTAGGAATAAAATATTATCATTTAGGTCCACTTGGATTAGATTAGGACATTTATTATTATTTAATTCAAAGAAGAGTTAAAAGAGTTAAAATCAAAGTTTATTTACTAAAAAAATTTTAATATAGGTTTATACATAAGATAAATTAGATTGTAAATATTCATTAGAAATATAATACGATTTCCTAGATAATAATATTTTATTTATAATTTTTATACTTTAAATAATTTACTTTATTTATGACACAATGATGACGCAGTAATTACCATAATTGTGAAAAAATAAAATAATTGATATTATAAATTCCCAAATAAATATAATTTGAGACTTTTAATGAATTAAAATAATTTTATAGGCTAATATTACATGTTAGGATTGATTTAATTAACTTTTGTCGAAGTAATCATTCTGTTATGAGTTTCACAAAAATCAATTTTTGAATAGTTTCAAAATTGACATAAAAGAGTTTTTAAAACAAATATTATATTATTAATTGATATTAAATTCCTAAAAATCTAATGTTCGGCCAAGAGACTTATATAATGATAGGTTCATCATTAATGGACCACTTGGGGGTCTCTTGAATGTATATAGTAAGTTTATTAACTATATATTATAAAAATACAAAGTGACATGGTAAATATCAAACTAATTAACTAAGAGTTAAAACTAAAAGATAAGGTTAATATAGTAACCCAAACCTATCTAAATTCTATTTTTTGAATGGTTTTCGACCTATCCCCACCTTAACCTTTGAATAATCAACTTTGGAGCCATTAGAAACCGAATATGAATTTATTATAAATTAATATTTCTAGCTTTTCCAAAGGTGCCCCTCACCCCTCTTATAAAAGGGTACTCCTCCTCATTTCTTCACACCTTCAAAGAATTTTGGTTCAGCCAAACTCTGCCCAAATACTCTCCCAACTTCCCTCACTACAACCTAGAGGCCTTAGTTTGATCAGAAATCCAACCTAAGGAGCCCATTTGATCAAATCAAAAGGAAGAACCCGAAGAAGAGGTAATGTTTTCACCACTCCTTTTCAAGTTCCTTTCTTCTTCCACTTCTTCTTTCTTTGTTATTACCATTCTAAAATAATAACTCCAGTATATTATATATACTTTGATGTTATTATAAATATTGTACAACCATATTCTGTATTCTATCTACCCTTTGAATAACATGTCACCATACGTGTGTACGTACGGCTTACCGTCTCCACGTCGTGGTGTAATTGTTATTCAATATATTATTATTTGGATGGGTATTATAATTATTTGTAACTCATGTAAATAATAAAAATAACATGTTAATTATTCTTTATATATGATATACCATCCCTTTATATATTATTTTAATATCAAAATAATGATATTGTCGCTCGTGCGTACGTACGGACTACCGTCTCCACGAACGCGATGAGATTCATTCTCCATCGTATCCATTCAAGTATACTTATCATTTTATTATTTAAAAATGATGTTTAAGGACTTGATATCATTATGGATATGAATAATATACAACCTATCCATAACAAACATGTCTTATGTAACAAAACATATAAAAGAAAACGAGTAAGTTAACACCCGAAATGACGATAATTCTAAGATATTATTAAAAAATCAATGTTAAAAGATCATATATGATATCATATTAATATATATAATTCTTGTATAATTTAATAACAATTATTTCACCATTATACAGGAGTTTAACCTACCCCTACCAAGGAAAAGTACAAGGTAAGGGTTATTTCACAATCTCTTCATTATCCGAGGTTGTTTATACATAATAATCTACTAGGATCTCCTTATCATCCACATCCATGTTTCTTAAAAATGTATTTCAAAACATTTTTATTATTTACAATAATATGGGTTAAAGTCATTTATACCCTTGTTTGACTTTTTATAAGAGGTTTATAAAGGAATCTTTCCGTCGTTTTCCAAACAAGGTGCTTTTTAACCTTTTCGAAAAAATTAAGGTAAGAATGTTTTTTTTAACTTATACGGTGGGTGCGGCTATTTTACGCCATTATAAAATCGTCGAAGATTCCCTTACAAGCTTATAAAAATATTTTCAAAGAAAATGTTTTATTTTATAAATATATGACTCTTATATGATTTCAAAAATAGAAAGAGATATTTCTCTAAAAAGAGTTTTGATTTCATCTATGTCGACATCCTTTGATGGATTTTATGCTTATTTGTAGTGATTTATTATGATACAAAACTTCTATATTGTATTGAAGGTTTTGTGATATGTTTGACTGTGGATGTTCTATTTTTATATCATTCATAGTTTATGGTGAAAGTATTGACATTTCGTATGCTAGTTTTAATACGAATGTTTATGTTATGTTTAAACCTTTTCATATGGGAATGCATTGGACTTAATATGTGACGGGTGGAGCCCACTATAGCTCCTCGATGCATCGGTAGGTCTCATGATACAAACTAGTGTCTTGGCACAAGGCCTTGACAAAATATTATTTGTAGTCTTGGCATGAGGCCTTGGCTATGTGGTTATGATAGTCTGGCATTATGCATTCCATCATTATGAAAGTGGTTATTGATATTGCATGTGATTATTCGATTAGTATAATATCCATGTGAATAAGTAAATGGAATTATTTCATTTTACTTTTTCCATAATATGTTGAAGTTCAAGTTTAAAAGGCTTTTGTTTTAGTTATACATTTCCTTAAAAGTTTATTCTTATTTTTGAAAGTTTCCGCTATATTGTTATCCTTACTGGGCATTTGAGCTCACCCCTTTTCTATATTTTATTTTTCCTAGGATGTGAATAAGTAAGTTATGAATGACCTGCAGGGATAGTATTTGGGGATATGAGTGTGGAATATGGAGACTATTTTGTTGTAGTAGTTTTTCACTTTGTGATGTAATGTAAAACTTTATGAATATATCTAGTGTTTCCAAGGCTACTAAACCAATCGGTCTTTCGAGATTTGATCTTTCTTGTGATCATGCCAATGTAATGTAATAATGCACCGACTCTGGGTAACTAGGGTCAGGGAGTTACAATAGTAATTGAACAAGAAACTCTGGCAGAATCTAGATATAGTATTAATTTAGCCTACTGATTTTCCATGGGGTGAACCTATTCTTTTGTTTAAGAAGAAAGATGGGTCAATGAGTCTCTATATTGATTATCGGTAACTTAACATGATCACTATTAAGAAAAAGTATTATCTACCCCATATTTCTGATCTATTCAATCAATTATGAGGATATCTATATTTTTCCAAGATTTATCTTTGATACATCACCTAAGGATTAAGAAGGAGGATATACCTAATATATTCTTCCATAAAACATATGGTCATTATGAATTTATAGTAATTCCATTTGGACTTTCCAGTTCTCCTTATATCTTCATTTATTTAATGAATAGAGTCTTTATAGATTTCCATGAATGGTTTCTGGTAGTCTTTATAGATGATATTATTATATATTTAGTGATCAAGTAACAATATTAAGATCACTTGAGAATTATGATAAAGACCCTATGGAAGGATAAGTTGTACATTAAATTTAACAAGTATGAATTTTAGATTCAAAAAGTTTCATTCTTGGGTCATATATTCTCAGGGGAGGGTATATTAGTGGATCCTTTAAAAAATAATGTTATTGAGCAATATCCTAGACAAACCATGGTAGCTTAAATCCATAGTTTTCTTGAGTTTTTTAGATAATACTAATTATTTTTTAGAGATTTATCATGACTCTATAATCAACTCACCAAGTTGATTCCAAAAGGGGTTAAGTTATTATAGGAATAGAAATGTGAATGTAATTTCAAAGAACTAAAAAGAAGTTTGGTTAGCACACCTGTTCTTACACTACCATGTAGTGGAGGAGGGTTTGTGATATTTTTTTATGAATTAAAGAAGGAACTGGGATGTTTCCTCATGTAGAATTACATAGTGATAATATATGCCTCTCTCTAATTAAAAATTCATGAGAAATTTTACCAAACTCATGATTTGGAGTTAGTGGTGGTAATTTTTGCATTGAAGATATGGAGGAATTATCTATATGATGAATTTTTTGATATAAATACTAATCATAAAATATTCAAGTATATATTTACATATAAGGAGTTGAAATGAACCAAATAAGATTGTTAGAGTTGATCAAAGATTATTATTTCTCAATACATTACCACCTTGTGAAGGAAAACAAGGTTGTTGATGCTTTGAGTCAGAAAGACCATTCTAGTTTGTCTATTATGAGGATTTAAAGAGATCTAATATTTATATATTTATAGAATATGGATATTGATATCATTAGGAAAGGGGAAATAACTTATTGGTATGAAATTAATGTTCATTTATCCATCCATTAGAGGATTAAGAAGTTATATAAGGAAGATGTGGAATTATAGAAGAAGGTGAGGAATGTTCATGAGTTCAACCATGATAATTCTAGAAT
Source organism: Viscum album (assembly GCA_963277665.1). Lineage (NCBI taxonomy): Eukaryota > Viridiplantae > Streptophyta > Magnoliopsida > Santalales > Viscaceae > Viscum > Viscum album. Next base: position 1,470,124,734 of record OY728147.1, on the reverse strand, counting down.
GATAAGGTTCAGTAATTGATTATGTGTCCTATCTATACCAGAAATTAAGAAGTAGCTATTGGGTGAAGCTCAAAGTGAATAATTATCTATTCATATTAGAAGTAAAAAAAGATGTATAGATATCTAAAATATTATTTATAGTGAGAAAAAATAGAGATAGATATTGCATAGTATGTATATAGGTTCCTAGTATATCAAAAAAATTAGGTTAAGAGACTAAAATATAAGGATATGTTACAACCATTACCCATATCAGAATGGAAAAAAGAAAATGCCACTATGTATTTTTTCCATCGGACTCACAAAAAATTCAAAAAGACATAATTTAATTTGGGTTGTATTCTATCACCTTATGAAATAATAACACTTAATTACTATTATAGAATATTTATATCTTGATCATATTACCAGAATATACATTCGATAAGTGGTAAGGTTTCATAGAGAACTAGGTTTTGTTGTATCTGGTCAGGATATGAGGTTTACCTCAAAGTTCTGGAAAAGTATTCAGTGATATCTTGATACAGAGTTGAGTTTTAGTACTAATTATCATCCTTATATAGATGTTTAGTCTGATATTACCATTCAAACTCTAGAAGAAATTTTTATATAATTATATATGTATTTCAAAGTTAATTGGGATCAACCCCTTTGGTGAAATTTTCTTATAACAATAGCTTTCACTTGATCATTTAGATAGATCCTAATAAAGACCACTATGATAGGATGTGAAAAACTTCAATATGTTGGGATGATATTGTAGAAATAAAGAAAGAAATACATGTTATTGTTAAAGAAATGTTAGAGAAATTCATATTCATTCAGTAGTATATCAAGGCATCTCAGAATCGATATAAATTTATGATAACAATCAAAAATTAGATCTAGAGTTTTAAATTAGTGAGAATGTATTTCTATGAATTTATACCTATAAGAACCTAATGATATTTGGAAAGAATGAAAATTTGATTAATGGGTATATTGGCCCCTTCGAGATTCTTTATCATATCGAGATGGTAGCTTATCGATTGGAACTTCCACCAAATCTCTCTCAAGTTCCTGAAGTGTTCCATGTATCTCTTAGGAGGAAGTGCATACCTGATCCTTCGCATTCACTAAACATATAATTCATACCAATAGAGAAATATATCTCTTGTGAGGAAAAAATGGTGGAGATTATGGATTGTAGGGAGAAATTTCAATGAAACAAGACCACTTACCTGGTCAAAATTTTGTGATGAAACTATAAATTTGATAAAGCTATATCGGAACCCAAGAATGTGATGAGGCTGAAGTATCCCAAATTATTTATATCAAAGTGATGGAAATTTGAGGGGGGAAATCTTATAAGGTGTTTAGAATGTAACACTCTAAATTTTATGATATATTTATTTTTAAATAAATTTAATTTATTTGATGATTTTCATTATACACAACACCGAGTTTAAACTAATCGAGACTTACTACTCAAGTATTATTTAAATATGATTGCTATAACCCAGACATTAAAATTGGAGTTTATAAATAGGAATAACTAAATTATGAAAATTTTATTTTTTATACATAAATAAAATGAATTATTTATTATAAATTTATTAGAAATGAAAATTAAAACATTTGAAGATAAAAGTGATGTTTTTCAAAAAAAATATTTTATACATGAAATGTGTTTGTATCTTAATATATTAAATTGATAAATATTAGTGAATGGTTTTAATTAAATATATATTAAATAATTAATAATTTTTTTTATCATTCATCTAATATTTTTTTAGACATGGGATAAAATAAATCCAATTTTATGTTTAAAACTGTACTTTTCTAAAAATCATATTTCAGCGCATTTTTCATACATATTTTAAAATTAATTTTTTCCACTAATAGAAATTTAATTTTGAAAAATAAATTCCATTTTTTTAATCAAGATTTTAATTTTTTTTTTAAATTATTCCCTTTTATTTTGTGTCATTATGAATAGAAACCATGGTAAAATTTAGCACCTCAGTAAAGGATAAATTGGGTTTACCTAGGTTAAAAATAAGTGTTAAGGTCATTATTTTTCATATTAATTATTATTGGATGAAGTTAATTGTACCATTATATCCTTATTCATTAAATTTAGTAATTTAAGTGACACATTTTCATGAAAATAACCTATATAATATTTAAAGCGATGAAAAATATAAAATTTCACTTTCTTGCTTCAAAATATCTCTTACGTGTTCACATAGGGATAAAAGAAATTTTTGAATGAATATGAATAGATATTTTTATAATAATGAAATTATTTTCATTATTATAATTTATTTATAATTTTTAGTGATTATATAATTAACTTAAATGCTTACAAAATGTCGGTACAATATTTCTTCAACTAATATATAAATAAAATAAATTCTTTTAAAAATATTAAATGTTATATAATTTGAGTAATATATAGTATTACATGAATTTTATAGATTAATATAATATATTAGTTATGTTTTAAATTATTATATCATAATTTTATCTTTTTTCTGATGTCTTTAAATTCAAATTAAATGAATAGTTTCAAAAATAAAAATAATGATATTTTAAGAAAACACTTTTTTATTAAATAATTAAAAACATAATAATATTGAAAGATGACAAGGGGATAATATATTTTGTAAAATTTAATTCCTTTTACATTCATTATATGATTGTTACCTTATAAGTAAAATTATTACCATTTATGACTGAAAAGTCATTATCACTACTAAGGTTAAAATAGGTTAACTAAGTGGTTGAACTGAAATATAAGGTTTAAAATACCACTTAAAACTATCAAATTTTTATTTTTTGATGATAGTTAAACCATATAAAACATTATATTATAATATATGTTCATTTTGAATCATTTTTCTTTATAATTACTTACTTATATTTTAATATTTTTAGTAATTCTAAGTGTATCCTTTCCCTCCCTTATAAAAGGGAACTCCTTCCCTATTTGCCATACACCACATTGAGAAAACTAGATTGACCAAGTCCTAACCATATCTATTCCCAAAATATTTATCCACATTATGAAAAAAAAATTCTTCCCAAAAGATCAACCCTATAGTTCTTAAGAGGGGATATAAAGGAGATTTAAAGGAGTTCCTTCAAAGTGGAGGTAATTAGATGAACCGATCACTTTATTTTTAATTATTCTTTTATCTCCTCTAAATCTATGATATTTATCATAAAATAAAACCTTCAGTGAAATTATTATATTTAAATGTTATTATGATTATGATACTACCATTATCGATTCTATTTTCCATCAAATTAAAATTGATAATGTTGATTGTGCATACAAGTGGACTACCACCTTCATGAAGTGATGTGATTCATTTTTCATTTTTTCATTACATGGATGGTAATAAGGGTAGATTTAAAAAATATATATATTATATATTATATAATAATTATTATATAAATGTGAATTATTATTTACCTTTCTTTCATTCCATCAGTCAAAAGGTGAAAAAAACATTCAGGCTTACATACAGCCTACCATCTCCAGGATCGTTGTAATTAATTTTTTTATTTCTAACTTTTATGGATTAATATAAATAAATATATAATTAATATATATGTGATATTTATATCATGATTAAATTTTTTAATATTATGGAACCATAATCAAAGTGCAGGGACCAAAAATACCGAACAAAAACATACATAAAAAGTGAAGAAGTTATCACCTAAAATAATGTTTTTAATAAATAGTTGTTAATAAAGAGGTGATTAAAGGTTATAAGTAAATAATATATGATATGATATTTATTATTATAGTTATATAATATATTTACAATAAATATATATTTATTATATAGGAGGTTCAAAGACACACGTAGGAATTCAGCCTGGAGGTAAGGGTTCTTCATCTCAATTTTGTTTCGTTGATACATGTTTACAGTTATACATCTATTTATGTTTTTGAGGTGTATATACTTATATATTGATGTGTTATTTCATTTATTATTCTCAATACATTATTGTTTTTAACTTATACGATATGAATAGTATTTCACACCATCATAATCGCTCAATAAATTAAATATTCATTTAAAATTTTACAAGGTTCCTTTCAAATAAAATGTTTTTTCTAATATTCTAGAAAATTTACTTTTTAAAATTAATTTTCAAATTTACAAGGGTATTCTCCTCAAGAATGTTTTTAATTATATTTTCATGGTATATCTATTCATAAATTACAATAACCCTTTGTTTTACTTATCCTTTCCTATGGATATATTGTAATTATATCATCTATATTATTTCTATGTATGATTTATGATCAATTTGATCAGGGGAAACATTAAAATTTTGTATGATAGTTTTTTATATGAATTTTTATGTTTATTTCTTATTTAATTTTTATTCTCCCCATTTATATGATAAATAAATTGTACTATGTAAGTGTCAGGTGGGGCCTATTATATCCCCTCGATGAATCGGTAGGTCTCATTAGACTAAATAGTTTGGGTATTTGGATGAGTATGTACCCATTTATGTAATATTTATTTCCATGAGGCCTTGATGTTAAGTTTATGACATTGATTATTTATATGGAATTACTTGATCATCATTTATCCCTACCATATTATTCTTTGATCATAATTTATTCATACCATATTATTCTTTGATCATCATTTATTACTAACATGTTATTCTTCATGCTCAAGTTATTGATTAAATATAATTTTATTTTAGTTATTTACCTTGATATATTGATTATTCCTTATTTTCTCTTGATATATTCTACTATATATAACCTTTACTGATCATCTTAACTCACCCTTATTTTGTTTCCTTTCCATGGGATATGAAGAAGGATTCTTTGAGTGAGTTCAAGGATGCAGAATATTTACTTTCACTATGTTTTTTATTTTATATTTTCAAATGTAATGTGGGATACAATTATGTATATAGTTTACTGAGAATACTAAACTATTCTATCCTCTAGGATGTGATCACTTTTATCTAGTTCCCTGATTGATTTTCATGGATTGAAGAAGTATATCTAAGAGAATATAGATAAAGGATTAATTCAGCCTAGTGTTTCTCCGTGGGGTGAACCTATTCTTTTTTTATAATAAAGATGGTTCAATTCATAATTTAAATAATTATAAGGAATTTAAAAAGATCACTATTAATAATAAATATTATCTTCCCTATATCAATGATCTATTTTATCAATTACAATGAGCTCTATATTTTTCCAAGATTAATCTTCAATCTGGATATCATCAGCTAAGGATCAAGAATAGGTATATTCCCAAGACATACTTTTATATAGGGTATTTTCATTATTAATTTATAGTAATTTCATTTGGACTTACCAAGGATCATGTTATCTTCGTTAATTTAATGAATAGAGTCTTTAGAGATTACCTTGATCATTTTTTGGTAGTATTTGTAGAATATATTATTATATATTTAAAGATAAAGGAATATAATGAAGAATATTTGAGAATTATGATAAATAACCTAAGTAAGGATATTTTTTATGGTAAATTTACCAAGTGTGAATTTTGGCTTCATAAAATTTCATTATTAGGTCATATAATATCAAGTGAGGGTATATCAGTGGATCCTTCAAAGACAAAAGTTATTAGTCAATAGCCTAAACCATCCACGGTAACTAAAATCTGTAGTTTTCTTGGGTTTTCTATATACTAATGATGATTTGTTAGAGATTTCCCATTGTTCTATAATCCACTCTCCAAGATGACTTGGATGGGATTAAATTTCTTATGGACAAGTGAATTTTAAGATAGTTTTAAAGAACTAAACATAAGGTTCGTCAATACAACTATTATTACACTTCCCTATAATGGATAAAGGTCTCTGATATTTAGTGATGAATATAAAAATTGATTAGGATGTGTCCTCTTGTAGAATAAAATGGTTATAGAATATGCCTCTCAATAATTAAAAATTTAGGGGAAAATTACCCAACTCATGACTTAGAGTTAGAAATGGTAGTTTTTTCATTGAAGATACAGAGGCATTACTATTATGTTGAAAGTATTGATATATATACTAATCATAAAATCTTTAAGTATATATTCACATATATTGAGTTTAATATGCACCAAATAATATGGTTTGATTTGATAAAATATTATGATTGATCAATACATTACTACCCTGGGAAGGAAAATAAGTTGGTTGATGATCTCAGTCAGAAAGACCATGCTTGTTTATCCATGATGAGGTTTGAAAGATATCTAATATTTATGTATTTACAGAAGATGCATCTTTAAATCATGAGGAAATAGAAAAAATCTTTTCTTTGTCATATGAATGTCCAACTATCCATGCACAATGGGATTAAGAATGTGTATAAGGAATATATAAAATTACAAAATATGGTGATGAATGTTCCTAAGTTCAACCATGGTCATGCTAGAATAATAATTCTTGGGAATCAAGGAAGTGTCCCATTTATACGAGACTTTAATAAGGAATTATCGGATGAATATCATAGTTCATCATTCTCTATTCATCCTAGAAGTACAAAGATATATATATATCGGAAGAGTATTTCTAGTAGGAAAACATGAAGATAGATATTGAAAAGTATATATATAGGTGCCTTGTATGTTAATAATTTATTACTGATAGATTAAAATCTAATGGGATGCTACAACCATTACCTATACCAGAATGGAAATGGAAAAAACAACACCATGGATTTTGTCATCAAACTCTCCAAAACATCAAAATACCATATGAAATTTTAGTTATAGTTTATTATCTTACTAATATATAATACTTTATTACTATCAATAAGATTTATTCGTTGATCATATTTCTATAATATACATTAAAGAAGTGGTAAGGTTTTCTGTAGTACCACATTCTATTATATCTAATTAGGATTTGAGGTTTACCTTGATATTTTAGAAAAGGTTATAGCAATATCTAAATATATAATTGAGTTTCAGTATGATATATTATCCTAATAAATATGTTCAGAATAATAGGACCATTAAAAATATTGAATACATGTTAAGATAATGCTCTGTAGATTTAAAATTTTGTTGTATCAACACTTCCCTTTGGTGGAATTTTCTTATAACAATATCTTTCACTCATGCATTCAGATGGATCCTTATGAAACCCTATACTATAAGAAGTTCATAAATCCAACATATTTGGATAATGTTGGAGAAAAAAAAAATTGGGTTCTGATCTAGATAAGTAAATGGTAGAGAAATTTAGAGTCATTTAGCAACATCTCAAGTTTTATCAGAGTCGACAGAACAATTATGTTGTCAATCGATGACGAGATCTATAGTTTAAAGTTGGTGAGAATGTATTTCGATGAATTTATCCAAAGAAGAAGCTAATTATATTTGTAAATAATTGAAATTTCATCCCAAGTTATATTGTCCCCTTCGATATTATTGATCATATTGCGATGATATCTTATAACTTGGATCTTTTACCAAATCTCTCTCAAGTTCACGATGAGTTCCATGTATCTCTCCTGGGGAAGTACATAGATATTTTTTCACATGTATTGAACTCATAATTTGTACCAATAGATTAATATATATCTTATTAGGAACAACCAATGGATACTTTGTATCATATGAAGAAAGTTCTATGAAACAATACCACTCACCTGGTCAATGTTTTGTGTTGAAACCATAAATTTGAGGAAGCTATGTGGGAACCTGGGGATTTGATGAGGCCGAAGTATCCTCAGTTGTTTGTATGAAATTGATGGAATTTTGAGGGAAAAATATATAATGGGAGAATAATGTAACACCAAGAGATTTTATGATATATTTATTTTAAATAAATTTAATTTCTTTGATGGATTGCATTGCATGCAACACCAAGTTCAAACGAACCACAACCAACTACAAAATTATTATTTAAATGTGAATGTTATAACCTAACAATTAAAATTGGTGGGTATAAATAGGAAAAACTAAATTATGAACATTTTATTTTTTATACATTAATAAAATAAATTATTTAGTTATTAATTGATTAGAAATGAAAATTAAATCATTTGGAGATAAAAGTGATGTTTTTCGGACAAAAAAATATTTTATGGCTACAATGTGTTTTTATCTTAATAAATTAAATTTATCACTATTAGTGAATTATTTTAATGAAATATATATTAAATATTCAATTAATTTTTTTATCATTCATTTTTTCTAGGAATGGGATAAGAATAAATCTAATTTTATACTTAAAAACTGTGTTTTTATAAAAAAACAGTTTTCATTGCATTTTGTGCACATATTTAAAAATTAATTTCTTCCATTTATAAAAATTTAATCTTGAAAAATGGATTCCATATTTGTAATTATGATGTTCAAATTTGGTAAATAGGTCCCTTTTATTTTTTTCATTATTAGTAGTAAACATGGTAAAATTTAGCATCTCAATAAAGGAAAAATCGAGTTAATCTAGGTTAAAACTAAGTGTTAAGGTAACTATATTTCATATTAACTATTATTGGATTAATTTAATTCGATCCTTGTAACCTTATTCTTGAAAGTTTCTTATTTAATGGAAATTTTTCCATGAAAATTACCTATATAATATTTAAAGAAAAGAAAAATACAAAATGTCACTCTCTTGCATTAAAATATATGTTATGTATTAACATAGTGATAAAAACATGTTTCAAATGAATTTGAATGATTATTTTTAGAATAATGAAATTATTTTCATGATAGAAATTTATTTTTAATTTTTATTGGTTATATAATTAACCTAAATTCTTACACAATTCCAGCATAGCATTTCTTCAATTAATAGATAAATAAAATAAATGATTTTAAAAATGTAATACATTTTGATTAATTTATAGTGTTTAATGGATTTTATATATTAATATAACGTATTAATGATTTGTTAAATTATTATATTCTAATTTAAACTTTTTCTTTATATCTTTAAAGTCAAATTAAATGAATAGTATAAAAAATGAAAATAATGATATTTTATGAAAACACAATTTTATTAAATTAATTAAAAATAATAAAAATATTTAAATAGGAAAATGGTGATAATATATGGTCATAAATTTCATTACTTATCCATTTATAAACCAATTTTTACCTTATAAGTAAAATTATAACCCTTTATGATTGAAAATTCATTACTGTGGTTAAGGTTAAAATAGGTTCACTAAGGGGTTAAACCAAAAGATAATGTTTAAAATACCACTTAAACATTTATAAATTTTATTTGTTTTTTATATTTAAACAAATTTCTACCTTATATTCAAATATATAGTCATTTATAGTTATTTTTCTTTATAATGAGTTGCTTATATTTTAATCTTTTTAGTAATTCCAAGTGTGTCATTTCCCTCCCTTATAGAAGGACACCCCTTCCCTCTCTTCCTTACAAAACTTTGAGAAACATATAACAACCAATAACTACCCCTTTTTCTTATAAAAATCATTATACACATTATATAGGTGTTTTTATTCCCAAAATACCAACCCTAGGGTCCTTAAGGGTATGTCTAAATGAGTTATTTCAAAGAAGAGGTAATCTCCTTAACTGATCACTTTCTTTTTACATCTTATTTTACCTCCTATAAATCAATGTTATTAATAATAAAATAATAAAATAATAATATTCAATATACTAAAATTTTATTATGAATTTTAAACCTCAATTATCCACCCTATTTTCTATCAAATGAAAAATTATAGCGTTGCTTGTGCGTACATGTGGGCTATCGCCTCCACGAAGTGATGTGATTGGTTTTTAATTTATTCTTTACATGGATGTTAATAAAGGGGGATTTAATAAATATATATCATATATAAGATATTTTAATTATTATTTAAAGGTGAATTATTATTTACCTTTCTTTTTTTATCCATCGAAAAGTGAAAGCAGTGTTTATACACACGTGAAGCCTACTGTCTCCATGAATGGTATAATTTATTTTTCTATCTCTAACTTTTATGGATTAATATAAATACATATATAATGAATATATATGATATTTATATCATTATTAACAGTTTTTATATGATTTAACCATGATAAAAGTACAATGAACAAAATTTCCGAACAAAAACATAAATGAAAAATAAATTAGTTATCACCCAAAATAGTGATATTAATAAATAATTGTTAATAAATGGGTGATAAAAGGTTATAATTAAATAATATATTCAATACTAGAAATTTTGGTTTTTTCGCCTTCCAAAATGGGCGACCGATAATGGTAGTTTCTATTGGTGGGCATGAGTGACCACCAATGGCGGTCGCTGACCTCAATTAGAAAAAATCGGGCAAGATCCCCCCACCCACCCACCCACCCAAATCCCCCAGCACCCTAACCCTCATCCTTGGCCCCTTTCCTTCTCGTAGAGACCCACATCCACCACCCCTCCCTCTCGTCTTGGCCAACACCACTGCGACCCCTCCCTCTCGACTCCCCATTCATAGTCTCCCCTCCATCATGCCTCAATCGGCCTCTACTTCCGCCCCCACCGCCACACTTGGAGCTGTTGCCGCTACCCCTCCCTCACTTCTCGCCCAACCTCCGCATCCGCCTCATCCTCTGTGAACCCTCCCCACCATGAACCATCCCTCCCATCATAAATCAGAACCACTGTCGACCCCTCCCCATCGCAAATCAGAGCCATCATCATTGCAAACCCTCCCTGTTGTGAAAAATTCCTCCCCATCGCAAACCAATCATCATTGTCTCTACCATCATGAACCAGTCCCCCCCTATCATGAATCAGAGTTGTCTTTAAAACACCTATATCCACCCCCTCTCATCTCAAACCAGATCTTCGCCATCTCAAATGAGATCTTCCACCCTTCTACATTGCCCAAACAGGTTTTGATCCTTAATATTAACATTGGAGTGTGTTTATTTCTATTTTCCCATATTTATTATGTTCATTTGTTGCCATATTTCCTAAATGATATGCATGTATATAACAAACCATGTTTTTTGTGTATATAATTCCTTGGATTTAATTTTGAATAGATGTATAGATACTTGAAAAATTGAATCATTGTGCAGTGCGTGTTTTTAAATTTAAATTGGAAGTCAGAGTGGATTCATCACATACTATAGGATGACCTATACATAATAGATTTGTTTTGTAAAATTTAATTCTTTGTTATTGATATGAAAATAATTACAAAATTATCTATTTATGTTCTAAAGGTAGTGGTTTTAATATTTAATGTTTTTTAGGGTTGAATACCTTATGTTGGATGAGTCTGTAAGATATTTCAGCTTGGATTTTTGAAGTAAATGGATTTTGTTGTGAAAGCATGCTCAAATACTTTAATAGTAGGATCACTATTCAATGAAACTCTACCCGATTTTGTGGTAGAGTATACACACCTGATAATGCATGATTCTATTAAAATTATTATTGGAAGAAGGTGTGAATTGATATTATAGAGTTAAAATGTTCTTTTTTATTTTCCATGATATATGATGTCAATGTATTTTATGATGCAGGTTCTTTTTGACATCACTTATAGAAACTTATTGTGATAAAAGGTTTGAAAAATATGTGTCTTTTGTTTGAATTGTCAAAAAAAATTGGTTTTTGATGGAAGTGAAGGGGGAAAGATTATTTCTCTTTATCAAAGGTATTCTAAAGTTAGTTTTTTGATTTTATACATGTTGTTTTTGTTATTTGCTGGATGTTTTTTTTTCATTGGTGTCTTTAATATTCAGTCAAATACACCTGGTGTTAACTTTAAGTATTTTAATACTGTTGAACAATATAAGTTGACTTACTAGCCAAGTATTACATTTGACTGCTTCGATGCCCATGAGTCTTTGTTTTCTATTTTCTATTGATAATTTATGGAATGCTTATACAGACTCTTATAATAATGAATATTGGTTTATGCTACCTTTAATATTGATGTTATACTTTGTATTGTAAATTTTATCTCATAGTGTGTGCATTCACTGAACATCATTTTTTCTTGTACTTTTCTGTGCAGACACCTCTATTTTTGATTTGATAGTTAACTTCATTAATAAATAGAAAATGTGATAAATATGAGAACTAAGAAATCCTAGAATATGGAAGGAATTTCTTTATAGTATTTTTTATAAATAGAAATACATGAGAGAATTATTTGTAGACTCCAACGGATTCTTGTGTTCATGTATCTCTATTTTGATTGGTGTCTTGTGTGATTCCATGTCACTTATAATATTTTTAATGAAAATATTGACATGATGATGACTTTTTTCCTTTATATTGTTCATCCATAATTATTTTATGTTACTTTCAATGCTTAATTAGTCAACTTTGAAGTCTGATATTTTGAGACTGTAGGAATCATTCTTATATAAAGTCTATGGGAATATTTATACAAGGAAACTCCTCTTCAATAATTTGAGCCGCTAAAAATATGGAACCTCCATCATTTTTATTCTCTATTAGCCACAATGAAACTAGAACACCTTAACCATATAACATCACTTAATAGGCCATTAAACTCTTTCCCCTAGAATATTGAGGCTCTCTATGGATTAATAGAACTCCTCCATCACAAGCCTCATAAGTGTGCACACCTCATCACCTCTATTAAACACTGGCAATGAAAGTTATTTTTTTAAAACCACAGTTGCTTATTTTGTGTCTGAATTATCTTCATGTAGAGATCAATAGATATCAAAGATATAAGTCTAAGGGTATTGTTATATATTTTTCTAAATATTAGTTAGTTTACATACCTAGTTCTAATGGTATTTTTTCATTTGTTTCATTTAGAAATATCAATAGGACTTCGAAGCCATATGTTGTGGAAGTTATTAAAAGGAAAGGTATTCCACTATCTTTTAAGTGAATATGTTGTATAAATCATTTAAGGGATTCTAAGAATCATATATTTACTAAAACTGATTTAGCGGTAGGATTTAGGAGGTACTATGGGGATATCAGGGATATTTCTATTGAGCTATAATCATTTGAAATTCTCCTTAAATCAGGTTTCTTATGGTCATCGAATAAATATGTACTTCTTATCAGTATATGATTCTATGTACACAGGCTTCATCTTTTCATTAAATTTATAGTTAAAGATTTTTTTCATGAAGTTTTAACCTTATGAAGAGTTTAGAGACTATGAAATCTTAAAATATTGATATATCAACATTCTTGTGATTTGAAGGCATGTAATGAGGTAATCTTTTTGGTTATATTTATGAATAGATGTTGTTAGTGGTTTTTTTGTTGGTTGATGAAAAATTTATGAAAATTTATCATTATAGTAATAAATAAATATTGTTACTATCATTCTAAGTGTATAGGTTTTTTTGGGTTATATTCTTGTTTGGTTAGGTGTATGAATAGAGTTTTTTTTAAAAAATGTAGCAGTCTAGAGACCGCCTATGGAGGTCACTGATTTTTTTCCCCCTTGGAATTATTAGCGACCGCCAAAGGTGGTTGATATATCCTACGCCATCGACCGGATACTCGACTGGATTATAGACACATATAGCGACCACTTTTGGAGTCGTTATTTCCCTTTATTGACGGAGCTATTGTGACTGCCAAAATCAGTCGGATGGTGGTCTCTAAATACCATTAGAAATCACTTTTTGCGGTCACTAAAGATCATATTTATAGTACTGATTATATGATATAATTTTTTATAGTTATTTAATATATTTATAATAAATATATATTTATTATACAAAAGGTCTTACACATATAAAGTAATTCGGACCTGAGGTAAGGGTTCTTTGTCTTGATTTTTTTTTTGACATATGTTTACTGTTATCCACCTATTTATGTTTATGAGGTTTATATACTAATATTTTTACATGTTATATCATGTATTATTCTTTATCCATGGTTTTTAAAGTTATAATTCAAATTATTTTTATCCAAGGGGTTTTGATTCAAAATTTACCAAAGTGGTAAGGATTTATTTCAAAATCTCATCATTATTTAGGATTTCTTCTATTTAAGTCTTTGATGGGGTAATTATTTGATCTATCTATTTTATAACCAAAATATTTTCTTATCATGTGATTATTTATTTAAATTACATGTTTCCTTTCATTTTCCTCTCTTTAAGTACTCAAGGTATTGAAATAATTTTTTAAGTAAAATCGACTTTGTTATTATACTCGGTCAGGAATCCTTTTCTTCTATGTCCATATATTCCTTGAAATATTTTAAAATAATGTTTTCACTCTCCAATGGTTTATTAAATACATGTTTACCCATTTTTTACTTTTATAAAAAAATCAAAAGGAATCTTCTTATCGTTTTCCGAACGAGGAATGTTTTGAATTTTCTTACAAAAGTATGAAAGGGATGTTTTTTTAACTTATACATCATGAATGGAATTTCCCACCATCATGACCACTCAATTATTTGATTATTCCTTTAAAATTTTCTATGTATATTTTCAAATAAAATGGTTTTCCTAATATTCTAGAAATTTTTAGTTTTTGAAAGTGCTTTTCAAAGTTAAAAGGGTATTTTCCTCAAGAATTTTTCTTAATGATATTTTTATAGTATTTTTATTCATTAATGATAACAACACTTTATTTTAATTATGATTTACTAGGGATATGTTGTAATGATAAAATCCTTATTCTTTATCTAGATAATTTATGATTAATTTTAGTGGGGGAAATATTAAAATTTCATATGATAGTTTTTCAATATCAAAGTTTATGTTGATTATGTGTTGTATTTTTATTCACCCCATTCAAATAATGAATGAATTATACTTAATAAGTGACAGGTAGGACCTATTTTATCCCTTTGATGCATCGGTAGGTCTCATGAGACAAACTATTTTGGGTATTTGGATAAGAACATACACATTTATATATTATTTATTAGCACGAGGTCTTCATGGTAAGTTTATGTTGTCCGACATTATTAATTCCAACATTATGAAATCAATTATTGATGTCCATTCAATTATTTTATTAGTTATAATATCCATGGAAAAGCTTTGAGATTATTTGATTATTTTTATGGAATTATTAAATCATCATTTATTACTTCCATATTATTCTGTGATCATCATTTATTCTAGACATTTTATTCATTGATCATCATTTATTCCTTTTATATTGTTCTTTGTGCTCAAGTTACTGATTAAATGGTATTTTTTTCATTTATTTACCTTGCTATATTTATTATTCCTTATATACTCATGATATATTCTATTGTACATGACCCTTAATATGTATTTTATATCTAACTTATTTTTTCCCTTTCCCTAGGATATGAATAATAAATCATTCAATGAGTTCAAGGATGTAGAATATTTACTTTCACTATATTTTGTATTCTATGTTTTCAAATATAATGTGAGATACAAGTATGTATCTAGTTTACCAATACTACTATTCATTTATTTAGGATGTGATCCCTTATATATACTTCCAATGTCATCATGTAACCACTAGCTCTGGGATACTGGGTTCTAGCTATTTATATTGAAAGAAAAAATAATATTGAATGAACTTGATTAAAACAATTACCTCTTTCTTGGATATACACCTTTGGATCTCTCTTTAATCCTTCTTAGATTGGCATTTTTAGAAGAGAAAAACCTCTAGGAGATGAAATATAATTTTGGTGGGATTTTTTTAGGTATTGGTTGAGCTAGGATTCTTAAGTGGTGTGAATAAGTTAGGTGGTTAATGCCTCTTTTTATAAGGGAGAGGAGTGACACTTTTGTAAATTATCTTAATCTTAAAATAAAATAAATATCATTCTCAAGTAAAATGGCACAAAATTATAAAAAATTATAAGATAATATTATGTGGGTAAAACATTCACTCATATAATCAAATTATATATGGGATTTTTTATATTTGTTCCCTTATCCCTTAGTTTAACCCTAGTTCCCTTTTAACAATTACCATGGTGACGAACTTTTACCAGGGTAACTTATATTTATGAATGAAAATAAAATTAAGATTATTAAAAAATAAAATATGTTGATTAAAAATATAAAAACCATTTCATAAAATACAATTTAAAAAGGTGGAAATGATTAATTCTAATATCAATAGACAAAACGTATTAAAACTGTTTTTAGAGAAAATATATTATTGAAGCATAAAATGAATTTGTTCATAATTTTTACCTAGTAAAAACCATTAGATGAATGTTAATTTATTTAATTGAATATATTATCATTATATTTATTTAAAATAATTTATCAATAGAGATTAATTTAGTTTATTAATACAAAAATACATTTTACACTTAAAAAACAGTTTTCAGAAAAATATCTCTTTTTACCTTCAAATGATTTTATCTTAATTTATAACCAATTTATAATAAATATATAAATTAATATTCATTTTTTTACATGTATAAAAAATAATTTTAAATAAATTTAAGACTCCAATTAAGATAAATGTGGCTTTTAAATAAAACATATAATAATAATAATAAATGTTTGTAAAACAACATTTCTATTTGGCCAGGAATTATTATATTAGTATTCTTTATCATTAATTAATCATTTTATGTATGTTATTAATTTATTTTTATAATAATTACTATAATTTTACCATTAAAATTTATTTTTATAATTTCCTCAAAATTATTAAATTTATCAAAAAAAATTTAATTCATAAAAAAGTTTTCTCTAGAATTAATTATGTTTTCCTATATAAAATGAAACCCTTTTAATTTAAAAACAATTTATTTTTCAACTATATTTAAATTAACTAGATTTTAATACTTTTAATTTTGTTTTTGATAAATCATTATTCACTTTATTTTAGTTTTGTGTGTATCACAAACTATCGCACATTCTAGTTTTATTTAAAGGATGGTACATACTAAAATCTCAGGGTGTATCATTCTCTCCCCTAAATAAATTTTTTCCTCATAATTTTAATTTTTTATTACCAAAATTAATATATTTTTAAATAGTTATAATATCGGATGTATATTATATCATGATAAGTAATTTTTAAGTTACTAGTAGTAAAATTAGTATTTCTTAAATATTTATAAAACCATGAATATAAAATTATAAGATTCATTCTTGTAAATGAGTTTCCAAAAACATACCTTGATAGATGAGTGATATTTTTTATATAAGAAATGATAAATTTATATTGTTTTTTCTTGAGTTTTAGGAATTATTTTACCATCAATATAGAGAATATTAGAAAATATACTTACATGATTTCTTTCCATTATATAAGCATAATTTCATCCTTTAGTTACGTTCTAGTCAGTTTTCCACATCTTCTCTATCTCATGTTCTAAATAAAAAATTACTGTGATTAATTTTCATAATTGAATCACAAAAATAAAGTTTATTAGATCACAAGACCCTTAAACAAATAATGTCATTCTTCCTCTCTCTAATCATTTAATAAAACCAAAATGGTTAGAATAATATAAGATAATATTGAATATGAATAAACCTTCATGTGAAGAAGTAATACATTAATCTTTGAAACCTTAATAATAACACAAAACTTTAACATAAATTGTTCCACATATAACTAAAACCTAAAAATCCTAAAAATATGCTTGATTAAATTTAAAACAAAAAAATCATAAGTATTGTTTAAAATTCAACCAAAATTATAACAACTAATTTTCCAACTAGGGAACATCTTTGAATATTAACTGAGACCACTCGATACATTGTCCTTATAATGGGATTCACACTAGGTTTTTTAATTGAAAACTCCATCCTCAAAGTTTTATAGGATGATTCAATGTTCTCATTAGATATAAATAATTTATAGATCAAAAATCATATAAATCATTGGCTAAATTTGATTTTATGATCAAAATACCTTTTGTCACATCACTCTGGGATTAAAATTTAGTCGTAGTAATCTCTTAATCTTGGCCTTGATCCTAATTCATTTTATGAGGAAATATTCATTGACACTTGGAACATTAGTTCGCATATCCTACCATATCCTTACAGTTGAAGAATTGGATATTTATTTTAAATTCACTAGCCTGATGACCATTATCTCCAAACTTGAAATAAACTCTCATTTCATTCATGTGAATTCAAAGGTATTTCTTTCCATAATTATTACTTGTTGTAAATTTCTCTCTTACCTTCTCCCCCTTTACAATATTTATATTCACATAATGATCATCTATTATCTTTTTCTCTTGATTTATTTGGAAAATATAAGACATGAATAATTCTTTATCTGCCTTAATGAAACTTGATAATAAATCTTCATATGTTTTAAATTTTTAAGAGACTAACAACCTTTAAATGATTGGATTTATCCCATCAAAGAAACAATAAATATTTCTTTCTATATTACATATGTATCCTATAACATGTCTTGATTATATTGTTAATATAACCTCATAAATAGAAACATTTTCCTATTCCCTTTTCTCTAAATTTAAAAAGCATCTTTCCAAATAAACTTATTCCTCATGAGGAAATAATTTTTCAAACAATATCACATTAAATGTCACCTATTCAATTCCCTCTATCTCATCTACCTCCAAAGTGTTTTAAATCAATAACCACTATAGATATGTATATCTCTTTAAATAATACATCACCGAAGTAACTTTCTCCCTTTCATTACTCCCCAAATCAAGAAATATATTTTTCGAGGGAGTTGATCCATTGTTCAGCTACCAATGGATTAGTAGTTTCATTAAGGGTTGGAGATTTATGTTGTATGAAGTGGTCAAAATTTTTGCATCATATTATGAAGAAACATGTTGCTCTATATATCCAATATTATTATTCATAACTTTCCCCAATATATATATATAATGTTCCAAAATCTAACTTCATCCTTATGAATTCACGTAGGAGATAATTCCAAACATATATTATGGGTGTTGATACACTCTCCATTCCTTTTAATAATTTCCATCTCCAAATAACATAATATACTTAAATATATTGTAGCATTATGAATATTGATCCATAGTATAAAAAAATCCTTTGAAGATAATACTACTTGAGAATTATAAGGGTTTATCAAAATGATCATGTGTCCTGACCCCCCACCCATCTAAAGGTATCCCTATTATGCCAATAATGTATAAAGGGAGATAATGTCTACTAGGTCCTACCTTTAGCAGGCCCCAGGTTTGAGACTAGCACAAAGGGTATAAAAATAACATATATGGAAGGCATTACCCTCAATAGATAAAATAGGATCCGGAGATGGGGAATCAACCACCAAGTAGATATATAACATAATATAAATTTAAGTAAGTCAAACCATCACTCAATACACATAAAATTTCAACAATATAATAAAAGAAACTTTAAACACTAAGCCAACAATTAACTCTATCCAAGCTACCTGAACAATAGCTTTAGCTCTGGTGATATAACCTGCAAACACTAGCTAACTATTTAGGGGTGATAACTTGGGAGTACTCAGTAGGGTCATCTCTTTAAATAGATAAATATCCATGTATAATAAATATAAAAAATAAGTAGGAGTGAATCCAAAAAATAAAATAATCAAACATAGTCATCAGTAGTAAGTAAATGGGAAATAGAAATAAATCAAAGGAAATAATATCAGTAATAGACAAAAATCATCAAACAAACCATGACCACCATTTTATTACATTCACTCCCACTACATCCACAACCAAATCCATCATTCACAACCAAACCTAACCACCAATCCATAATCATCACCACAACACTTCCTCCTTTAGGCCCAAAATATACTCATCTTGGATCAAACCTGTCACCAAGGGGTTCTCCCTCTCAAACTAGTATATATATGATAGGATCACCCTATCTCAATGTGTAGGGATAAAATTTTGTATCAACACCAGCAACACATCATCAACCATCATCCCAAACATCTGTAATTTCATCACCATGATCCCATGTACCCACATCTTCAACCACATTACCATAAACACCCCAATTTAATCATTCCCCCAACCATCCATCAGTAATGTAAACATGAAGGACATCAACATCATTCCCTCCTCCTTCTATGTATATTCTACACTAACACCATTTCATTCTCAATATTAGGGTATCATGAACATGTAGAACATCCACCCCTTTCCTTCCCCCTACCATGCACAAACCTTGCTATAAACCATAACATCCTATCGTCAATATCACCACTAGTTTACTTTTGACTTATAGATATCACAGATCATGTTTATATACCAACCTCGAGCCATCATATCCCTTGGAAAATATGTAACCACTATGAACCATCATAACCCTTAGAAGAAATTTTACCACTGTGAGCCATTATAACCCATGACAGTTCCACTGCATCTTCCCTTATTCCACCCCACTTTAATAATTTCTATCCACAATATAATACTCACCCATCAAACAAAAAAAATCACAATAAGGAAAAAAAATTAATAACAAACCCAATATCCATAAATATGTGTCCACGCAAACAATAAGTTCCTATAACTATTTCTTTCCATTTCCAAATTAATCTAGAATTTCCAACCACATTCATTTTTCCATTTATTCATTTATCTATATCCAACCATTCAACATTCCATTTCCAATTCTAGATTCATATATTCATCATTCATTACATTTATTAAATCCATACCTATTCATTACTTTCATTATCCCTTCATCTAAAATCCCCTTCTTCTTTTTTTATTTTTCATA
Organism: Viscum album; assembly: GCA_963277665.1. Classification (NCBI taxonomy): domain Eukaryota; kingdom Viridiplantae; phylum Streptophyta; class Magnoliopsida; order Santalales; family Viscaceae; genus Viscum; species Viscum album. Next base: position 1,470,104,109 of record OY728147.1, on the reverse strand, counting down.
ACAATTACCATTACCATTTCAAAAACAAATATCCAAATTCAAGGAATTACTAATAAACACCAGAATCACCCCACCCCACCCTCTTTTCATAAAATAAATAAATGAATAATAATAATAATAAACACAAATAATTCATCAACACATTTTATACATTACATTCCATAATTTTCCTATTTATTTTCCTTTATTATGTGATTATTTGTTTTGAGAGTTCCAACATCCATTATCAATAGCATCAAACACATAATCAAGAATCAACACATTCATCATTTCAGTAATCATTCCATTAAACATCAAACATTATGGTTCAAAAAATGGAAATAAAATGTGAGATATAAAGAACACACCAACATCCCTTTTTACTTACAATTTATTTTATTACCTAGTTCATTATAATTATTAATTTCTTACTTTCTTTATGGTTTTATTTATAGTCCACTCCATTACCATAAACCAAATCACACCAATGAATCATAATAGCATAATTAAAAGGAAACATAATAACAATATTCAAGAATATTAATCCCATGAGTTGGGAGATAAGTCTTGAGATCCCTTACCTTAAGAAGTTAATATGCTCCATGTGAATAGAAATAAAATCGAGCACCACTGAAACCACAAGAAGAATCCTAAAGTCTGAAATAGGAAACCTTTGATCAACACTCCAAGGTATTTATAGGGTCGTACACCAAGATTTTTTCTACTGACCAAAGAGAATGAGAAAGAATAACCAAATGAAATGAAGAGAAAGATTCCTCAAAGTGGAAGAAATAAATTTCCACAAATCAAGATGAAAATAATCTATAAGTGAAAGGTAAATACCCAAGAGGGTATCTAAAATCATCCAAGGATTCAAGAAAAGGGAAACTAGGTTGATCTTAGAAGAAGTTTTGATCTCTAATATTAGAGAGGGTAGAGCAAGCCTTTCTCTTGGATATTAGGTATGAAAAAGGGTCATATGAGATCCAAGATCTAGGGATTTGAAATATCCAAAATCCCCTAATTCTCACACATTTTGAAAATTCATTAAATACCCACTTGTACCTCCACCATGGTAACCACTATGGTTTAGCTCCAAATTCGTGTTTGTTTTCCATTTCTACACCCAAGGCCATGACATAGTCACCCTAGGCTCTCTATTTCACTTCTTGTCCTCCCATCCATTAAACTGGGCTCTCTATACTCACCAAAACTCCTTATACATGGTTTTTTTGAAGTACCCATTTCACAAACATGAGCTTCTAAAGTGAAACACATAACACCATGCCCACATTATGTGTTTTCCATGATACTTGTTTTATACAAGTGACCACTCTAGATAAAACTCCCACCAAAACAATATCCTCAGTCATTTCAATAATAGCTATTTTCCACATGGAAACTTCTATCCCAACACACCCTCAAAAAAACATGGTAAGTCATTTTCTTGGATATGGAATATAGAAATCTACACCACCAACCTCCAACACAGCTCCAAGATCCCACAAAAATCCACAAAGATTCCTCAAAAGGATTCCTTTTCCCAAAACATGAAAATCAATGGACTGGGAAATTATACTCCATTATATCAGATACCTCTCAACCAATTCTCATCCTCGATAATCAAAACAAAACCTGTGAAGGAAAAATTAAAATTTTGAACAATTATCCCTCAAGATACCTCTAAGGAATCTCGCCATAGTTGGATGAAGCCAAATTATCACCATCCTTATCACTCATGACCAACTCTTCCTAAATAATCTTTCCAAATTTACCATGTTCTCAAGATATCAACACTTTGAAAAACAATTTCCTAATCCTGATTAAAAAAATCATTTGATTTTGAAAAGGGATGTTCTGAAATTTTTCTTGAAAACATTTATACTTAAATTTTCTAAATAGTTCAACATGGTTTTCAAAAAATACACCAAAAGGTTTTAATGAAAGTATTTAAACTAAACTAATAAATCCTATATTTACTAACTCTCCACTAAATATTGGTCATCATCTTGAACCTTGGTATATCCATACTAAGGGTTCCCCCATAGCATCACACCATAAATAGATCAACATTACAAACGCAGGATACCTAGAACCAATCAACCCCATAGTGTTAATCCATTCCCTAGACTTAACATAATACCTTAGTCTCTTTCTCCATGAACAATGAACCATGCAACTTGAAGAATTCAACTCCACCTCCCCAACCACTCAAGAGAGATCTTCACCAGAACCCTTCTTCATAGACAACCCCTTCTCCATGATTTTTATAGGATCACTCACTACTTATTGGGATAGAAACTGTAAAGTCATGTCATATCATTGGATCTTAAACCTCAGTAGGATTCATAAATTTATTCCTTTCCTCTCTACTTAGGTGGGAAGCATAGGAACCGACTAATCTTATCCATAAATTTGACACTAAATCTACTCACGCTCTTATCCCCCTTTTGAATATCCTGAAACTACTTCAAACAACTACAAATATACACTTAGGAAAGGAATATTTTCTTGAATAACTTAATAATGGTCCCCCAAGTCATCTCTATCATATCACTACACTTCATCCCCTACCATATTTGAGCTTATTTCTGAAAAAAAATGTTCAGGGAAACTAAAAATTTATCAAGGGTCTTTACCAACCCAAAAGAAACTTCAACCTCCACCATCCAATACTTAGTGTTATGGATATAGGTTCCATAAAATAACTTCAACAATTTGGATATGGAAATTCAAAAAGGATCATTTTTTATAACTCTATTACTCATTTGCACACCCCAAACATCAATATTGTTTCAATGAAATATATTTAAACCAAGAAACAACAAGGATAGAACAAACCACATATGCAAAAAATCAACAAAAAAGAGACATCATAACATCATAATAAGTATAAGATAACTCTCCTATAAAACACCTCCACATGACTATATCAATGTCCTCTATCAGTAATAGTACTTCACCATCCCACATAAAACATAATAAACCTATCTTCCACACAACCATCTACACTTCCATTTCAACCTCCATATATCCCATGCTAATATCCACCACAAAAAACCTCCTCATCCCATACAAATAGCCAAACCATCACTATCACAGACACACAAATCAAGGGTTACCACTTGTAACATTAGTATATTATTTACTTTGGGTGGCCTTAACTCACCCACATAGTTTTATAATGTATCAGAAAGAAAATTTCCCAATAGGAAAGGGGTTTCCCTCACCTCATATGATTGAATCCATAATACACATCACTAACGGAATCTCAATCACAATAATCACAAATAATTAGATATAGAAATTTATCACTTCTTTATAACAAGTTAGGTATGGCTATAAGATTAATGTTGATCAGCATCAAGATTTTCCAAATAAAATTTTTATTAATGGATTTTATCGGTGACCCTTTTATGGAAGGTAGGTGATTCCATCAATACAACAACAAAACAACACATAATCAAATCATGTATACATGTTCACATCAGTAAGAAAAATCAACAATTCAACATAATAAAAATAATAATGTGCCAATCACAAATAGAACTCAACATTTTCCAAGTCATTTTTAGAGGAATAATAATTACCTTCATTTAAATAATTCTATCATGTAGCCAAGATAAAGAAAAACACTACATGATCAAAGGTATGGAACCCTAATATCCTATAATAATGTTTCCCTATTCTAGGTTTTTCTTTTGAATATATTTTGGAAGTATGATTCCATTCCTCCTATTTCATCCTACTCTCTTAGGTTTTATATGGTAGAGGTTTTAAGGAGGGTTCAATAATTTAACTGTAGTCCCTTTTGTTTCTATTCTACTTGAGGTCATCTACATGTTGTTGTTATGCCTATCCTTCCACTCTTGCATTTATTTCTCTTCGGGGTCTTATTTTTATTGTTATCACGATGATTCTAGTGATTACATAGTTTTTGTTTGTGTGATTATGGTTTCTAGTAGTGATGGTGGTGTGTATGGTTCCCCATCTTCATATATGGGATTTTTATAGATCTTAGTGTCATGTTCATCCTGTTTTCTTTGTGATATTTTGGGAGGGTGTTAGTCAGTTGGTGACAACACAGGATCATGTGGTAGTGGGGTTTCCATCATACCTTATTCAGAATTAGGATTTGGTCTCTTGATGATCTATGGAGGGGGTGTTTTTGGGGATGGTTTGAAGTATATATTCGAAGGAAAATGGTGTTGGTATTCATAAGTTCACCTTGAATCAGTGGTCTTAGGTTTGGTTTAGGAGGTTTCTTATATAATTCTTCTTTTGGGGCCTCTTTTTTCTATGGATTTCATATTTCATTGTGTGACCCAACTCTTATCTCAAATCATTTGGAAAGCAGTACAGCTTGATTTCCTTGTATGTACCATCATGGGGTAATCCTTGATTGATGGATGGGTGTTTTGAAACCAATCATCTATCCATCTTCCCTCATTTTTTATGGTGTTGTGAGTTCCTTTCAATGAAAATCAGGTGGGAAGACTGAAAGGGAGATGGGTGTGTTAGAACCTATAATCTGGTCAACCTACCAAATGTCAGTGTGGAGTGGGGGTGATCTTCCATGTTGTATTGGACTACCATGGAATAGCTTCTTGGTAATGGGGTCATGCATCATTCTTGAATAGAATCACTGGTACAAGATCAGATAGAGGGGGTGACAAGATGACTGTTTAGTGATTTTCATGACGTGTTCTTCCTTTTGGGAATTTGGAAAACCTAACTAAAAATTTAGTATTTAGACATCCCAAGTGTTAAACCCATAGGGATGATCTATATGTTCTAAATTAATTAAAGAGATAAAAAAATTGTGATTATTTTATTATTTTTGAGAAGTTAAATAAAGCACAAAAAAGAATGGGTTTGATATCAAGATATAAGGAATGCCAGGTTCGGTGATTTTCATGTTTTTGAGTTGTGGATTTAATTGATTATGAGTTTATTCATATCTGGTATCAGAATTGGTTCTACAAAGATCCTTGGTCTGGGTATCCTATGTTAATCTTATGATTACACCTTTAGAATGGTCATCTACTGGGTGAAAACTCAAAACTAAGCAACCCAAATCCCTATTTAAAAATAACTACACTAGAATTCATAATGGTCATATGAAAAATTGGGAAATTAATTGATGTAATGAAATAAACATCCTTGAATTTCATGAAATTTTCATGAAATTTCAAAAATAGTAAGATTATAATTGATAAATGGTGTTGTAGAAATCCAAAACAAGAATAATAAGTAAAAATAATCCATAATAGCACTTCCCCATACAATCACGTCACCCTACATAAATATAACTAATATCTCATTATAGGCATTATGGGAATGAATGGTGTGGATACCTGAGGAATATTGGTAGTAAATTCCAATGGTGAAGTAGAGCTCTGTGGTGGTGCACATCGGTTGGCAGCAGTCCATTATATCCCTTCATTCCAAGAATTCTTGTGTTTTATGGCCAAGGGGTGGTTTTATAATCCATGGCATAAAACCCTCATCCATAGTATATCTTGAAAATCTGTATTTTTTTAGTTTCCCAATATATTCATGATGTATAATTTTACAAGATGTGTAATCCACATCAGCAGCAAATTCCCCGCATCATTCTCTATCCGAAACTTTCATAACGTGTATCTATGTACACAAAATGTAATGGATTTTCATAGTGTTTATTATTTCATGACTTTTCCTTAGCGATAGTGGATTCTCCCAATGAATTCACATCATGTAATGTAATACATGACGTGAAAATATGAATTTCTAGGTTCTTCAGTCACAAATTAGCTTCCAAAATCCAATGTTGTGCCGCAAGTAGAGATTTGAGCCCAATATTGTGAATTTGGAATATATATCTGGTCCTTTTTGGTAGGGATATGAGCTTATCCTAGGGCATGTGCTACTCTCACTTGGTGAGCCCTGGTTGGAGAGGGGATATGAGTCTGATCTGGTGCCTTTGGAGTATGTCATTGGTCTTTTTTTATAGGAATGTGTGTATTCCCTAAGACATTTACTTCTCTCACTTGGTGAGTCTTAGTTTGAATGGGGATATAAACTCAATTTGATACCTCATCCTTTACCAAAATATAATGATAATCCTCCTGAATAGGAGTAAGAATGTGCGCTTACTCTAGAGCAACAACTTTTTCATACTGATCAGAGTGTTTTGATACCCTAGCTATAGGAATAGGAATATGTGAATGTTCCTTTATCTATACCAGTGCTAAAATATGACAATAGAGTTCATTAGATATTTCCAAAATGTAGTGACATTTTAGAAAATTGTGCGTAGGAATGTAGGCCTGCACATTTTATGTCTCGAATATATACTGGAATATATCTTTGATTGAAGTGGGGATATGAGCCTATTTCTATCCTCCTTGTTCCATCATAATATCTCCATCGACATCATGCATGGGGGTAGGTATATGTTCCTCCCCCATGCTTGTTGCAAGAATATTCCCGCAAACTTTTTCTGAGTGAGTAGGAATATAAGCCTGCTCACTAGCTATCACTGGAATATGTTGATGGGATTGATCAGAAAAAGTAGGGATATGAGCCGACTCTCAGTTGTCCAGATATTTCTGTACCTGATGTGACTTTCTTAGTGCCCATCCATGGGATTCAGAGGTAGAAATATGTTGGGTGTTTCCCTCAGTAGGTGACTGAGGGGAACCGGTGATATGGAATTAGTGACGATGGTTGATAGGATCCCTCCTCGACAACTCCTGGACTGGAATGTTGTTATAGTTTAATCCTTGATCCACCTTCATTATATACTAAAGTTGGTGATTTTTATGATCTGGGAATAAGCTTCTGAAGAGATTGGTGTGGCAACGAGTGCCCCTAGTTTCATTTCAACTTTCTTTTCATGATGTAGACACATTAGTTTTAGAGTTTGGAGACCCTCTCATGTAACCTCGAGTCTCAGGATTTTACCATGTTTATGATATTCTTGGACCATTTCATTTTTCACCTAATACAAAACATGTCATGCAGGTGAGGTTGTTCCCCATATCATAGGGTTTTCAGTCATAGATGATTTTCCCGAATAGTCACCAAATGAAGAGATGATCTCAGGACAAGGTGTTGTTTGTGAGAATAGTATATGAGTTCAGGAAGGAAACAAGTAATAAGGTCACCAATTAGTACATCATAAAAGGCACGATTCATTCTTAATCAGATATGCACAGGTAACACAGTTGTTCTTTCTTATTCCCGATCCGACCATTTTTATTGTGTGGACTTATCATAGTGAGGATAGACTTATTTTATCTTGACCTTGGTTACATTTGGTCAACCAATAATTTTTATCATTTGAGAGATTCACATAAGGTTCACCATTTTTTTGTGTTAAAGTTCATAGAACATTCATGGTGGAAACAAAATGGACCAACAAGAACTGAGCATTATATCCTTTTTGGTGAAGGATGTGTTGTTGTTAAATGATTTCACATCGGGTTCACCATTTTTGTTTCATGGAAGGATTAATAATTCTTTCTCTCAATGGTTTTATTGTGTGGGTTTAATGTTTTTGTAATCATTCATGTCTAGTTGGCCATTTTTTCCATTCACTGAAACTCTCAACGGTTCCCACATCCATAACTAAGTATAGACCTGCTTTCCAAATGTTGGAAATCTATTAGGGTTTCATACCAAATTACACTTAGAAACTCACATTGGTCAAGAGGATGGGAGTTTGGGCTCAAATCACCCATTTAGGGGGGGGGATTTTTTTCATACTCCAGTACTCTCTTATAGATTTAAGATATTTTTTTGAATATATTATTAATCCCAATATGGAACTAGTTACCCTAAAAAATGATCAAGTGTTAAACCCTTTTGTGTAAAGGGGGGTTTATTAATGATTCCATCTATATGTATTTGAGGTTCTTCATCTATTTCCCTTTAATGGGTGGCTGATTATATTTTGAATCCATATAACTTGGCACTCTATAGTTTACTTCTATCCAAGGAGCCTATTAATATCTTAAGGATGGGATTGAACCTTTATGAGGCATCCTACATATCCTGTTTACAATAGGAATCAAAACCCATGCAGTTCATTGAACCTGTGTAGTTTAATATCATAAAAAAGGATGTGTATGAGGTCAGTTAGGAACTTAGTGTTGAGCTCGAGCTTTAGGAAGGTATACTAAGTATCCTAGTTATGGAATGAATCATATCTTTTATAGTTTGATCGCACCCTCGGTACTTACCCCAAGGTGGATTCCCTTGCATGGGGGTCATTATATCATGTCATTAAATGGGTCTTACATGTTGAGGTTTCCCATTATGGTGGATATTCATGATGCAAGTGATATGATCATTGAAAATACCTAAGACCATGTGATCCATGCTCGGTGTGATAAATAAGGGATAGAAAGTAATTAGTCTCACTACATATGGATGTGGGACTTATGTGATGGGGAAGCCCTTTAGATGTTTAATATGGATCTAAATCCTTAGGAAGGAATCCTATATATCCTGATTATGGAAGGAATTAGATTCATCATAGCTTAATTTCCTTCTCAATCTAATGGTGGATGAGTAAGAAAGATAATCCCATCAGAGATATTGGGTCTGAATGGTTGGAATGTCAGAGACATGGGGAGACTTATTAAAGATCAGGCCTTAGGAATGCATCTTTTATATCTTGGTTAAGGCAGGAATTAGATTCATCATAGTTCAGTTACCTTCTCAATCCACTTGTTGGTGAGGAATAAAGATAATCCCATAGGAGAGATTGGGTCCTGATGATTGGAATGTCAAAGACATGGGGAGAATTATTAGAACTTAGGCCTTAGGAAGGAGACCTATATATCTCGGTTATGAAAGGAATTATATTCCTCAGAGTTCAATTGGATTCTGAATCCACTGATATATGAAGAATAATTATCATCCCATGAGAGAGATTGGGTACTGATAGTTAGAATTTTGGAGACATGGAGAGGATTACACTAGGGTGGATTCCTATTTGATATAGGGCCTTAAGAAGGCATCCTATGTATCCTAATTATAAAAGGAATAATAGTTCTCATAGATTAGTTTGGATATGGAGGAACTTACAATGAGGTTAATTCCCATTAGATCTCGGGCCTCAGGGATACATCCTACATATATTTATTATAACAGGAATCATTTTTCTCATAGTTTAGTTGATGGTATGCCTGAATATGTTTATATCCACCAGGTAAGATTATCATATCTTGTGATGTATGCCTCATATGTCTTGATTTTCTATCTAACATGCCTAGGGTTTATGTATGAAATGTATGAGGATGTCTGGATGTTTTCTGGTTTCCTAGAGGACATGTTCAAAGACAATCATATGATCCAATTGACTTATCCGTAGGACATTGCATAACCTAGCTGATATGTCAGGAGGGTGTTGCATAATCTGGATGACTTGTCTGGAGGGTGTCACATGATCTAGATGACATGTTTGGAGGGATTCACATGATCTAGTTGACATGTTTGTAATATTTATCATGATCCAGATGACTTGTACTAGAAACATTTCAATGCCTAATTGACATGCCCTGGTGTCACCGCATAACTTAAGTGACATGTTTGGAGGACATCGTATGATTTTTACAACTTGTATGGAGGGCACCATGATATTTGGGTGTAATTCCCAGAGTGTGTCACACAGTTTTCTTGACAATTCTGAGGAACATAACATGATCCAAATGGCATATCAAGGGAACATCATGTGACTTGAGCGACATCTCCTTGTGTTGTCGCGTGATCTGTATGGGTCATGTGAAGCACATGAAGATCAAAAAAAATATTTTTGCATAAGTATATTGTACTTTACGATCTTCATTATAGTTTTTATTACATATGTTCCTTGACATTTGTCCAATTTTAGCTTATTTAGGTTTCGTGTGACCCATTCAACATGCGGAGACATCTTCACATAATCAGGATTACATGATGGAAGTCCCTTATGTGGTCTATAAATTGATCACGTGAAGCACATATTAATGTCGTGTGATCCCTTAGGTTGTTCCCCAAGTTTTAACTGGTGGAAGACCTTGTGATTATGTGACCTTATTCTCCATGAATTCCTCTAATGTTCTCTCGTCGTTGTATCTATGTGTGTTCCAATTTCTTTTGCATTTAGGGGGGAGTGATTTATAATCCTTACCACCCTAGTTATACACTTCCTTGCATAGTGTGTATCTCACAAAGATGAGTTGGAGTCAGTGGAGGGATTTTTTGTATTATATGCTTTTCATGATCCTATTGTAGGTCATTCGGTGGGGCGTCGCATTGTATTTAGCAACTACGAGAATATCCCACCATCGCCCCATTTATTATACCTAGACCAATTAAAAGGATTTCTCCTAACCATGTCTCCATGTAAAACGATCTTTATAAGTTAAGGCAAATATTTCTAGGAGTTTTCACAAGATCATGAAGCCCATGGAAAGGCTTTCTCATGATCAAAGATGACTCATTTGAGGTTATTTGTGAGATGAAGATGGCTTGTCAAGGGAACCTTTGTAAGGTCAGACTGATATGTCTAAGGGCCCTCATGATATCATGATGGATTGTTGAGGGGGGACTCACATGATCAATGGTGATCACCTAGGTTGTATGACCACTTCTACATTAAGGATAGCGTATCCTCACTTCATAATAAAATTTCACCTTTCCCCTTTTTATTTTCTTCTTTATTCTAAAAGGATATGAGATATCATGTAGCCATGAAAGTGTTATCAAAGAAAATCACTCTCATTAACTATGATGCATCGCATGACCAATAATGGATCATGCAGTGATGCGTGATCATTTTCATGTACAGCCCCTCTAGTTGTCGATGGAGCTGGAGGGGAAAGACATAAGTGAATGGACATGTCCAGAACTCTTCATGTGATGAAGGTTATATATCAACAACATCCTATGTGAAAATGTGGATATGTCACCATGGGATTCACAAGGTCTTAAAAACCACTTAAACTTTTAGTATAAAAAGAAGCAGCCACATAAGGTCTCTTTATTTTTTGTATTTTTATCCTTTATTTTACATGGGGTTTTGGATGATCGTCAGGAGCCTATCGGTTGACAAGTTGAGTGATTGGAAGAGCTTGTTTGGCCACCTTCACATGATCATTAGTGAATTTCTTGGTTACCTCTCATGAATAGAGAGAATTTTCAAAGGTGCCTCACAATATCAATAGTAGACCATGCATTGTGCATGTCTTGTTCACATGACCTTCTGAGGGTCATGTGATTGTGTGTCCTTCTAAATATTACATGATCTGTGTAAGTCGGATTCCTTATCTTCCTTTGTTTTGCAGAGGAAATAATACCCATACTCTGGGTATTTCTTCCCTTGTAGATTTTATGATTCTCATTTGGTTATCATCAATAATTATAACCAAAGATATGTGGGACCTATATCTCCATCCAATTCATTGGGTAAATATGGATAACTCGTGATTAAATATGTTATGTGTGAACCTAATTAAATATTCACAATGTTATGCATGAACTAGATTACATGTTCACAATGTTATGTATGAACCTAATTACATGTTCATAGTGTTATGCGTGAAACTATCATTCATGTCCATAATGTTATGCACAAACCTGGTTTCAAGTCCATAAGTTTATGTGAGGGCCTCATTGCATATAATTAAATTAATGAGTGAACCTGTTTCTATTTATACATGTTCATAATGTTATAATTTGATGTGTTTTCCACAAATATATTTCGTATTCCAATGTTATGTTCTCTTGGCTCATGTTCTTTAATTCCCTTATGATTCATTTCTCGTGAACTTATAATCTTTATTTCATGACTCAAGATTATGATATTTTATATATAGGTTATGGTTTTCAAATGTTATTCTCATGTTCTCATACCCATATGTTCATGTTATTTTTACATATCTCCCTCGTTTACCCTTACTGAGCATATAATCTCACCATTTCTTATGTTTCCTTTACTCAGGTTATGAAGAAATGTTTTAAGTAGGGTATGTTTGTGAAGAGTACTAAAGGGGTGATTTTAAGGGATATGATGAATATCTTTCACCAAATTATAATATTATGTAACTATTCTATAAATTCACTAAACTATCATGGTCCTTAGGCATGTGTTTGTGTAATGTATTTAATATTCATCTAAAAATATGTAATATCTATGTATTAAAATCATGGGTTGTTATATTTTTTATTATAGGGTAGGTGTAGTTGTCCTTTTGAAACTAGGATGAGAAAACTTTGTTGAAATCCCTAAGGATATTTATAATTATATGTCTAGGGATATTTCTAAGGATAAGTATAAGGATGAGTCAAAATATAGGAAAATGTCCTAGAATATTGGTAAAGGATAGACCAAGTGGTTCCCAAGAAATTAAATCCATATTCGGATACTATAAGTGAATGTGAATCTGGAATAGAGGTAACTAGGGGTAATAACTCTGAAAAGGGAACATTGATCTAGACTCAGTCATCACCTGATGCATGAAAAAATTCTCTGTTGCACACTTGGTTTCATACACCCAGGGGATATGATTTGTAAATTCAAAAACTATTTATGAACTATCATAAAGGATTTAAATAGATGATGACTATGAATGACTTAGGATAAACCTAAGGTGTCATAGATTAAAAAGAAGGTGTCATGATTTAGACACCCTATAAGTGATTTATCATGATTATGTGGTTCCCTACTATGATTATTGTTTCTTAGACTATACTTTTTTTTTAGTTAATGGATATAACATGAAGGAACCATGTTAATGATGAATAAAATGGAAAATGATATGATTGTCCTATTGAAAAACTGAATGTTATGGAATATAAAATGAAAAACCTCGTTATTATGCTCACACAAATTTCTCAAGCTGTGAATCATGTTAAACATCCAAAAAATAAAAGGAGGGAACAATTTTCTATTGATTCATTCATGAGGTAATGCCCACCTTCTTTCAGTGGTTCCATGGATCCATTAGTTTCTAAGAAATGGATCAATAACACTGAAAGTATATGTTCTATTATCCAGTGCTCAGAGAAATAAAAATTAATTTTGGTTGTCTACCATTTGGAAGGTGAGGTAGATCAATGGTGTACTCTTATTAAGAATACAATGAAATGAGAATAAATTAACTCCATGGAGTTGGATGAGTTTAAAAGAATATTTTTCAATAAGTACTTTCCTAATATTCTTCATAAAAAAATGGAGAAGTAATTCCTCGTACTTAAGCATATGAATGATGAATCTATTGATACCTATGAAGAAAATTTTACAGGACTTATGAGGTACTCTTTGAGTATTACCATTCATCCTAAAATTAAGTTTAACCGATTCTTCAAAAGATTTAAACCAAATCTATAAAGGGTGTTAGCCCTAAGGGACTTTGGATGATATGAAGAAATCATTTGATGTGCACTAAAAGTGGAAATGGAATTCATAAATCTTCTTGGTTTTGGTGATAAAAAAATAAATATTGGGTTCTATATAAATTTCAATGATATGTCACATTGAGGGAAGAAAAAATTTTGAACTCCTACTTTCCAAAATTGTGGTAAGGATAATTTAGGTGAGTGACTGAAAGGTACAATAAGGTGTTTCAATTATGGTAAATCTAGACATCGAGTAATAGAATGTAGAAATAGTGTTAATAGAACAGTCAATGAAATGAATGGAGAGAGATCACAACATAATGCACCACCCACACTCCAGTGTTTCAAGTGAAACGAGTTTAGGAATTTTGTGAATAAATGCTTCAATCCAAGGACTAATGTAGATGATACTCTATAACAACCTCTGAAGACAAAGGAAAAAGGTAAAGATTATAAAATCATAATGGGTGAAGTTCATTATAATAATTAGTTCACACTCATCCTCCCCTCATTAGTTGGGAATTTAATGTTTGATTTTATATTAATGAGCCCTATGAAAATATTATTGTTCATCCTTCAGTGAAATTTCACGTGATTATCGCCCTCTACATGGATTCTGGAATAATGGAATCACATTTGATATTCTATCGATGTAAGGATGAACCTAATATTCCAATGAAATTATTTTTGTGTAAGATAAGACCTTATATAAGGAATAAAGGGTGAATTAGCATTTTTAAGTGTATATGTCTCCATTTAAGATTAACTTAATAGTTATGGATACCATTATGGGTTTATAAGTTTAAGGTTTATCATAAGTTCAACATCATTGAAACACCTTTTTAGGTTGTATGTAATGGTATTTTATCAAAATTAAGGTTATTTTAAGAGATATTTATATAAATACAGCCCTTTAATTTTTTATATGTTTTAGTGAAAATTTTATTTTAGGATGAATTCTTTTATAGTTTTAGAACATATGATTAAATTTATTAGTGACCTTTATGCTTTATCTTATATTTTATGTTATGGGAATTATGGGTTGTAGTCGATGACCTTACAAAGTCATCACACTTCATTGTTATTAGAGAAGATTTCTATAATGTTTTGTTACTTTCTTATAGGTACTCCTTGACACTAGTTTTGAATGTGATTTGGTTGGGTATTTCATTGGGGTCATTTTGGGATCTTTCAAAAAAATTGGAATCCCTTATGGTTGTGCACAGTTTGAGCATAGTGAGAAAAAATTGTGTGGTTTGGCTGAGAAAACTGTATGGATTTTGTTAGTCTACTGGAAGGGGGTGCACAGTTTTTCCAAACTGTGTGACCATCCCTCAAAATCGTACACCCATAAGAGGAGGGGTTATGCATGGTTGGTGCACATTTAAAGTAATTGTGTGGTCAAACCACACACCCCAATCATAATATATGTATAGGGAAAATGTTTAAGGTCCATTGTTACTCCTAACCATGCACACTCTCTAATAAAATATGTGTGTGGGTTTTTAATTCTCTGAATTTTTAATTAAAAATCCTTGGTACCCCAGTTTAACCTCTAATGACCTCCTAATCTCAAATTGGATCGACCTAATCCTTTCACATTAGTCTATAGGCTTCTCTCTTGGGATTCTAGGGGGATTCCCTTCATTCTTAATGGATCATCTCAAGGTATGTTGAATTTTTATCTGGTTTTTCCTTTTCTCCTTAGATCCTTATTAGATCCCTTCTCCTATCATCTTTTGGAACCCAAAGGGTCTGTGTATTCCAAATATAAGGTGGTTTGAAATATGATTTATGTACTTATTATGGATCTCATAAGGACCTAATCTACTCTTCCTCAGTAACCGTTGACTAAGGTGGTTAGTTCTACCTCTATTCTTAAGGTAGGTGTTTCTATAAAAAGGGTTAATTCTATGAATTTCTTATTGTTCTTGTAAAATTTCTTTGAGTTATTTGTTTAATTGAATTTATTTGGGGTTTAAAATTATTTCTTGGAAATATACATGTTTTTAATGGGGTTTTCCTTTAAAAATGGGTTTTTTCACACCAAGTGTTTGATTAAATGCTTGAATGGTCATTTGGATTTAGAAATAGTTTTCAAACACTAAAGTGGATTGGATTGGATTTAAAAAAATTATAAATTGTGGGCATGGTTTTAAAATTTTCTTTGACAAACTTATCACATTGGGAACCTTGGGTGTGTCAGGAGAGCGACATAGGTGACCATAGTATGTGCGGCACCACTAGGGGTTACTTTTTATAAAAATCTGGCAGGACTCGATATCAGTTGGTACAAACATATTCCTCATTTAGGATATTTTAGGTCTAGTATGTATTCACATAGTCTAGGTCATAATATGGTGTGCTTTTTCATATATGTTTTTTATCACATGATGGGTTTTTTCATGGATAGTTCCTCATAGGTTTTCACATGAGGTTGTATCATATAGTTTCGCATGATATATTATTTCCTAGATATATGTTTACTTGATTACATTATGGTTTTTGAATATGTTTTCCTATTTTATCACATATAATTTTTATATTCTTGTCTTTAGGAATATGAAATGTTTTTATAGAAAACAAAGTAAATGATTTACAAATGAGTTTGGATTTATGAAAATGATTTGTAAAGTTGTTTTGTTTTAAAATATAGAACTACTACATTCTTTATATGAGACCTTGTATAGAGTATGTGGTGGTATACTACTTGGAATTTTTCTCACACCTGACTTTTTCCTTTGAGAGGTTGTAGATGTTGTATTTCAGGATCTAGGTAAAGGTAATGGAATCATGTAGCATGATGTATTCTCTTGTTATCGTAGCCCTTGTAATAGAATATTTTGGTGGGGGTGATTGGTCACATGGAGACTTTTTGGTTTCATCTGGTTATACTTTTCTAGTTTAGCCTTTTTCTCTTAGGTTCTATGGATCTTGTTGTATCACTTTATTCTAAATTTTACTCTACTTGTATTTATTTATTTATTATATTCAATATTTGTTTCTTCTATCATTATTGTACCTCATCATGTGATATCCAGTTTGGGTGTCCTGTTTAGTTGACCCAGGTTGGTTCATTACTATTTGGTATGAGAGGTAGGTTTATCAGCCTGAATTTTGTTAACACTACCTAAGTTTAGTTATGTATCTTGGGTAAATAGGAGTTAAGACCGTTGGTTAGTAAGTTTGGGAGGATGCCTAGATGGAACATTTCCATGTCTGAACTTGAGTTACCATGGGTGGTCAGAAAGTCTTTACCAGGTTTGATACTTGATTTTTGAGTTAATTTGAATCAACTGGATGGGGAGTTTATTTAAATGTAATTTTTCCTTCATAATTTATTGTATTTCGATCATAGAATTCATGATTTATTTAAATTATTTATGTTTTAAGGCATTGATATGAATTATCGGTGTTGTTCTTAAGATTTTGGAAAATGATTTAAAGATGATTTAGTAATTTTATTGTTCTTAACAGAAAATGCCTTTGAAAAAATATCTTCCAAATATGAGAGAGGAAGCTATGAGACAGGATCCATAGGCAAATCCTCCTATGTGCCCTTATTTAGTTGAAGTTGTAATCCATACAATTCAGACACTGAGTCAATGGGTTTTAGGAACCCGAGACGTGTAGTGGGTCCTAGCTCTAAGTTCACTAAGCAGCATCCACTCATCTTCTGTGGTTATAAATAACCCTAGAAATCTAAGATGTAGCTTGAATGGATATATAGGATCTTAAACTTCTTGAATACTCATGGGGAATCAAAGGTAATTTTTTCTATGTACATGCTCAAGGGACCAAGAAGGAGATATTGGGACTCTATTGTGTAAGATAATTTGAACTAGGATCTTAACTAGACTTCTTTCAAGAAAATATTTAATCAGATATTTTACCCTAATATATTACATACATTGAATACCCAAGATTTTTTTACCTTGAAGCAAGGGGAGCGTACAATTCTGGAGTATTCCACCCATTTTTCTGAGCTAGTTGGAACTAGAGATTGTCACTAATGAGTACCTAAAGGCTCAAAGGTTTGAGTTGGTATTGAGGATGGATATTCGGTCAATATTGATTCTCAAGTGTCTTTCAAACTTTTTGGATATAGTTGAAAAATAATATTTGGTTGTGGCAGAAATTTCTAGAAAGACTAGTTTGGGTGGAGCTTTGGTTGGTGCTTTTGTCAGCTAGGCTATATTTTCAAGATAGAAAAGGAAATTTAAGAGTGGTAAACTTCCTTCAGGATCAGTTTTAGGGGATTCATTAAGAAAAAAATAGTTCATCTAATACTGGTATGAAAGGTGAGTTCATACCAAGCCTAGATGTGTGGAGGCTCTTAATACTTAACATCATTGCGTACAATTTGGTCACCAATGGATTTTTGTGAAAGGATATCCCATGGAAGTAAGGCGGGATCCAATCTCACTAAGTGATCGAAGGTATGAAAAAATTCTTCCTAGGGTGGTGGGTATAATCCTCATTCCAAATGGGATGTTCATGTGGCTAAGACTGGATAGCTTTATATGGAAAAGTATGCACCAGATGAATCTGAAGCATGGCCAGCTACTGTTATAGGTGTGGTGTTTATTTCATCCTTTATGGTGTTAGATTTGTTTGATATAGGTGATACTCACTCTTTTATATCATCAAATATAGTTGATGTGTTTTGATTACATGTAGAACTTATATGGTTCTTGTTGGATATTCCCACACCTTTGGGAAAGAGGTTTGAACAATATTTTAAGTGTCCCATGGGTCAGGTGATGATAACTGACTTCAAGGTAGTGTGGGAATTTTTAGTTATTGATATTGAAATATTCAAACTAATACTTAGCATGGATTCAATGATCCTAATTAAGGCCTAGATAGACTATTATTGATGTTGGGTTTAGTTTTTATCTTCTGATGGGGTCACTCATGTCTTTTTAGGGAGAGTGGGACTCTAGATCTGGAAGGGTTGGGCCTTTTGTTCCTTACACTAGGGCAATATCATGCCATTTGTTGAAGATGTTTCTTGATTATTTTAAACCTTGTATGGGTTTTCTAATTCATGTAGTATTTTGTTCATACCTCAAGGTATTTTTGGATGATTTTTCTAGTCTACCACCACAAAGAGAGTTTTATTTATTAATGAACTTCTTCCTATCATGATGTTCATTTCTATTCCATATTATAGAATGGAACCTTTTGAGTTATTGGAACTTGATTTTTATATAGATGACCTTGAGGCTAAAGGATTTATTCATCCGAGCATGTCACCATGGGATTTGGCTATCCTATTTTCCAAAAAGGAATATAGGAGTCTCAGACTTTGTGTGGATTATCAAAAGTTCAATAGGGTGACCATTAAAGAAAAATATCATTTTCCTGTGATTTATGATATTTTTTACCAACTTAGAAGGGAATATTGGTTTTCAAATATTGAACTTTGATCAAGGTACCACCTGTTGATATTCTGAGAATAGGAAATACCTAAGACGGTGTTTAAGACTTGGTATGGGTATTTCGAGTTTCTAGTTATGTCATTCAGTCTCACTAACACTCCTACAGTATATATGGATCTTATGAACCAAATCATTCATCGGTTCTTAGACTCTTTCATTGTTGTGTTTGTGGGTGATATTTTGGTGTACTCCAAGAAAAAGTAGGAGCATATGAACCATTTGGAAATCATTCTTCGAACCTTGAATAAATATCATTTGTATGGTAAGATTTCCAAATGTGAGTTTTAGATCTGAGAAGTGAAATTTATGGGGCATGTGATATATTAGATTAGAATCTCAATGGATCCTAAAAATATGTGGTTAGTTATGTCATGGTAATATCCCATAAATTATTTTGAGATCCGGATATTCTTGTGTTTGGATGATTACTATAGGTGGTTTGTTCATAATTTCTATAAGCTCACATCTTCGATGAAATATTTAACTCATAAGGGTGTAAATTTTGAATAGAATGAAAAATTTGAGAGATCCTTTGAGGAACTAAATGTGAGGTTGAATTTATCACTGGTTTTTATTCTTCTAAAATCAAGTTTGGTTTATGACATTTTCTATTATGCTTCTGCTATGGGTGTGAGATGTTTCTTGATGAAAGGGTAATGAGTGGTGGATTATATCACTCACTAGTTGCATTCTTGTGATAAGAACTACCCTAACCACAATATTAAGTTGGCAGTGTTTATTCGTGCACATAAAACATGGAATCACTACCTCATTGGGGATCATTTTATAGTGTATTCTAGTAATAAGAGCCTAAAATATATTTTTACTCAAAGGGATCAGAACATTCAATATATACGCTAAGTGGGATATCTTTAGAATTTTTATTTTGATATTTCATACACTCCTGGGAAAGGGAATGTGGTTTTCGATGATTTTATCACATGGATCGGTCCTATAGGAGGATTCAGAGCATGTTTTTCATCTTTGCAGGGCTTTTCAGATTTGGTTGTTTGATAGGGTATGGTGTCAGCCGTCGGACCAGGCCTGTGCTTTTACAAAGGACACTTTCTTGCTGAACTTTTATGAAAAGGTGGATGTATTCATCATGATCATATATTGGGGCGGGGTTGATCCATGTTGTTGTCTGGTTTTTTCTCTCTTTGACCTTTGGGTCATGTGATGTCCAATTTCCATGAATTATGGGTCCCCCATTATTCCCTTAAAAGGGGGCTTATCTTATAATAAAAAAAAATAAGGCCTTTGGTTCATTGGATGGAATCAGTTTAGAAGTGTTCACTGATGAGTTTGTTTGCTGAGATATGGTTGGAAGTGGAAGAGGATGATAGACAGGTGTTCTTGGATTCGATTAAATCTAAATTATCTTTTGATGGGTGAGTTCATCTTGAAAAAGTGACATAATTTGAGTTCCAATTATTAGGTAATATCCATTATGGTGGGGAGACCTTGGGTGAGTGGTCTCGGTCTCCCATTGGAACTTTTTTCTTTTGTAGAAAGTTGGTTGTTCTTATTTCTCTATAGTAGGATTTGATGGACAGTGGACACTAGTATTTTTGGTCCATACACCCTGGGGATACCAAGATGTATCACAAATTGAGACATAAGTATTGGTGTCCAGGGATGAGGAGGTTTATTATAGATTTTATTTCACAGTG
Organism: Viscum album; assembly: GCA_963277665.1. Lineage (NCBI taxonomy): Eukaryota > Viridiplantae > Streptophyta > Magnoliopsida > Santalales > Viscaceae > Viscum > Viscum album. The sequence continues at coordinate 1,470,083,642 of OY728147.1, read as the reverse complement.
TCTCACTTGTTATAAGATTAAGGCATAACACCAGAGACCTTTTAGTTTGTTACAACCTTTTCTCGTTCCGATATGGAATTGGGATGATATTTACATGGACTTCATAATTTATTTTACATGTAATCCTAGTGAGAAGGATGTGATATTGGTGATCATTGATCAAATTATGAAAATGGATCATTTCTTACCTATCAAGGAGATTATGAAAGTGGAACATCACAGAGACTTGTATGTTCAAGAGATTGTGAATCTTCATGGGGTTACCTCTACAGTGGTTTCAGATAGGGACCCAAGGTTCAAGTCTAGGTTCTGTAAAGGTTTATAGGATATGATGGGTTCCCATTTGAAATTTATCGTGGCTTATCATTCTCAAAATGATGGGAAAAATAGAGAGATATCCATGTCCTTGATGATGTGCTTCGGGCTTTCATGCTTGATTTTGGAGGATCATAGGAAAATAATTTTCCACTGGTTGAATTATCCTATAACAATAGTTATCAATATTTGATAAAGATGGATCCCTTTGAATCATTGTATGATCAGCCATGTAGATATCCCTTGTGCTGGGAAGATTTGGGAGAGTAGTCCTTGTTTGGGCTGAGTCTCATTCAGGAGATGAAGGGAAAAGGTGTAGTTGATCTGTAAGAGGTAGTTCATAGCACAGAGCCATCAAAAAACATATCCATACCTTCAGCGGATTCCGCTGGAGTTTGAGGTTGATGATCGGGTTTTTCTCATAGTTTCACCTCACTTGGGTCATTTTTTGTTGGGTAAGTAAGGTATGGCACCAAGGTTTTTTTCCCCTTTGAGATCATGGAGCAACTTGGAAAGGTGGTATATCGGTTGGACATACCATCTCACTTGACTCTGATTCATGATGTGTTCTATATGTTCTAGCTGAGGAGGTATCACCTAGATAATTCCCATGTGATTGAGTGGGAGTATATTGATCTCTAACCCGATACAAGCATTTTTGAGCAACCAGTTCATATTATGGATCACCGGGATAAGGTAATGCATTGTAAAATGATTCCTCCAGTTTGGGTACTGTCACTGCTACAAAAACGGCCTTTATCGGTGCTAGAAAATTGAATTAATATTTTTAAAAAAGCGTTGTTAATCGAGGTGAGTATAAAGGGGGGTCCCTTTTATGAGTGCATAGAAAAGAGCTGATAAAGGAACCTTTTATCAGTGCTAAAAAAAGCGCTGATAAAAGACCCCTTTATCAGTGATTTTTTTAGCACTGATAAAATTCAAAAAAAAAATATATATATTTATATAATGTAGGGGGGAGAGATCTTTTAACAGAACTTGACCCCCCCTATCAGCGCTAGGCGTACCCCCCTCAATCTCTCTCACGCGCTGCTTTTCCCGTGCATCCCCCACACGCACGCACCTCCTTACTTCCACCCAAACTTGAACCCGTGACCTCCCCCCTTGTGTGCTTACACCTTTACCACTAAGCCATTTCGTTTTTTCTCTATTTACTGATATATCTATTTATTTATATATATATTTATATTTATTCATATATTAATATAGATTCATATTAATATAAATATATTTAGTTATATTAATACATATATATTTATTAATATATTAGTATATATATTCATTCTTATATTAATATATATTTATATTAATATGTTTTTTATCCATATATTTATTTTTATATTAATATATATTTATAAGATTAGTTTTAAACACATTTATAAAATATATTTTTTATGTGTGGTTATAAATAAATAAATACATACATACATACATATATACAACACACACACACAGACACAGACACACACACACACACACATATATATATATTTATGAATAAATATATATATGTGTGTATTTGAAAAGCCATAGAATGTTAAAACGACCATAACTTCTAATCTAGAAGCCTGTTTCAACTCCAAAACCAGTCAAATCGAAGAAAATGAAATAATATTCAATATGATATGTGGTAAAGGCCTAATGGACATCCAGATCAAAAGTTATACTTGTTTGAATGTTAAAATATCGGGGTATCTGGATCAGAAGTTATATTTGATATGCTATAGAGCTCAAACAGACACCTGAATCAAAAGTTATGGTCATTTGAAGTTTGAGTTACATTTTCAACTTATTTTAGATCTTTTATCAATTTTTTTGATTTTTTGTGTCTTCAAATTGTTATTAAATGATTCTTAATCGATGATAACTAGAAAATTATTAATTAATACTATTTTTAAAAATATTTTAAATCCATTTTCACTAAATTTATTGTATATTAAATGTAATAGTCTATTTATACTTTTCTAAACAATATTTAGAAAATAAATATTATATTTATATCAATATAAATATACTTATATAATAATATATTATTTTTCATGAATTTTTTTTTTTTGAAATATAAAATTTATCAGTGCTAAGAAAAAGCGTTTATAAATCCCCCTTTTATCAGTACTACTAAAAGAAGTGTTGATAAAGGGGTCCCCTTTAACAGTGATAAAAAAAGCGCTGATAAAGGGGGGGTCTTTATCAGTGCTAAAAAATCACTCATAAAGGTTCACTTTTAACAACGCTTTTTTAGCGCTGATAAAAGTTCCCCTTTATCAGTGCTTTTTTTAGCGCTGATAAAGGCCCCCTTTTATTAGTGCTTTTTTAAAGTGCTGATAAAAGAGTAGATCTTCCCTTGCCCATTTTTGTAGTAGTTTGTTCTAGTTTGGAGGGGATATCCACAAGACATGGGAGTAGTAATCCTTGATGAGATAGTAGTGGCATTCTCTTTTTCTGACACCGGGTTCTTGAACACTTTCTGGGGGTAGAAATTCTTTATGATGGGGATATTATAATATTTCATTACTTTCTTATATGGACTCCTTGACCCTTGTTTTGACTATGCTTTGGTTGGGTCTTTTTTGGGTTGTTTTGGGAGTTTTCATAAAAAAAATGGAATACCTTGGGGATTTGAATAGTTGACACATGCTTAAGGAAAACCATGTAGTTCAGACCAACAAATTGTGTGGCCTGTGTTGGTCCACTGGAAGGGGGTGCCTTGTTTGTCCAAACCATGTGGTCATCTCTCCAAATCATGAAACCATAGGCAAATGTGTTATGCATGGTTGGAACATGGTTAAAGTAACCATGAAACCGAACCATGAACCCCAATCAAAATCTCTTTATAGGGTTCATGGTTAAGGTGCATGGTTACTCCTAACAGTGCGGCCTCTCCAACAAATAGTATGTGCGGGGTTTTAATGCTCAAAATTTTTAATTAAAAATTCTAAAGACCCCATTTTATCCTATAATTACCCCTTAATCTCATATTGTCTAGACATAATCCTAATCCAGTGATATAGAGGCTTCTCCCTTGGGATTCTAAGTGGATTTCCTTCATTCTTGACAAATCATCTCGAGGCATGTTGTATTTTTTATCTATATTTTCCTTTTCTCCTTAGATAATCATTATATGCCTTCTCCTCTATTATTGTGGAACCTAAAGGGGTTTTTTATGCTTTATCTAAGTGGTTTTGATAGATTATTGATTTGTTTCTTATGAATATAGGATGTTTAGGACATGATCTAATCTTCTCCAGTCATCGTTGTCGACGGCGATTAGTTCTATCTTCATTCTTAAGGTAGATGTTTCTATAAAAAGGGTTAATTCTATGAATTTATTATTTTTATTGTAAAATTTCTTTGGGTTATTTATTTAATTGAATTTATTTGTGGTTTAAATTTATTTTTTGGAAATATATAGTTTTTTAAATGGGTTTTTCTTTAAAAATGGGTTTTTGCACACCAAGTGTTTGATTAAATGCTTAAATGGTGGTTCTGATTTGGAAATGGGTTTTCAAACACTAAAGAGGATTGGATTGTATTTGAAAATGTTTTATAAATTTTGATCATGGTTTTGAAAGGTATTTTTAAAAACATGGCACATTGGGAACCATGGGTGCGTCGGAAAATGGACATAGGTGACCCTAGTGTGTGTGGCACCACTATGGGTTACTTTTGAGATATCAATAGACTGTGGTAGGATTGGATATTAGTTGGTACAAATGTATTCCTAGTTTAGGATATTTTATGTCTAGTATGTATTCTAATAGGATAGGTCTCAATATGGTTTTATTTTTTATATATGGTTTTTTCATTGCATGTTGGATTTTTTTCATGGATAGTTGCTCATAGGTTTTCACATGAGGTTGTATCTCATGGTTTCACATGATTGATTATTTCATGGATATGTGTTTACTTGATTACCTTATGGTGTGTGAATATGATTTCCTATTTTATCACTTATACTTTTCATATTCTGATCTCTTTTATTATGAATGGATTTTATTAAAACCAAAGGAAATAATTTAAAAATGAGTTTGGATTTATGAAAAAATATTTATAAAACTATTTTGTCTTAAAAGCTAAAACTATTGAATTATTGGTATTAGAATTTGTGGTGGTATCCTATTGTGAATTTTTATCACACCCTACTTTTGAAATTGGGATGTTTTATATGTTGTATTTCAAGATCCATGTAAAGTTAAGGGCATCATGTAGCGTGTTGGATTCTCTTATTGTTGTAGATCTTATAATGGGATGGTTTGGTGGTGATGTTTGGTAACCTGGATACTTGTTGGTTTCATCTAGTTATACTTTTCTAGTTTAGCATGTTTGGATTGGGTTATATAGATATTATTGTATCACTTTATTCCGCATTGTACTTTGTTTGTATATCTTGATTCGTTGTATATAATACTTGTTCCCACTATCTTTATTATACCTCACCATGTGATGGCCGGTTCGGGTGGATTGTTTAGATGAACTGGGTTGGTCCGTTACAATTTCATTCTGAATCCACTTTTCATATTATACATTAAGAAAGTGGTAAGGTTTCATGTAGTTTTACATTCAAGTTTATATGATTGGGATCTGAGGCTTAGCTCAAAGTTTTGGTGAAGTCTTTAGCAATCTCTTGATACAAATCTTGGTTTCATCGCTACGTATCATCCTCAGAAATATGGTCATACTGATAGAACAATCTAAACCCTGGAGGATATTCTAAGACCTTGTTCTACATATTTCAAAGGTTTTTTGGATCAACACCTTCATCTAGATAAGTTTTCTCACAACAATGGATTTCACCCGATAATTCATATGGATCTTTATAAATCCCTTTATAGAAATAAGTATATAACTCCAAAGTACTGGAATGAAGTTGCAGAAAGAAAACTATTGAGACCTAAGATAGATGATTAAATGGAATATAAGTTTAGATCCATTTAGAAACACGTAAGGGAAGTAAAAATTTGAAAAAAATATTATGTTGATAATCTTTGACACAATCTATAATTTGAAGTTAGTGAGAAGGTGTTTCTATAAATTTCTCTGTGGAAGAAAGAAGGGAAAAATAATACCTATATATATTTGTCTTCTTGAAATGTTTCATCATATCAGGATCATATCTTATTACATGAGGATTCCATCAAACCTTTATCAGGTTCATGATGTGTTCTATGTATCTCTTTTAAGGAATTACTAACATGATCCATCACATGTACTGAACTCATAGGTCATACCGCTGGTATAACAACTCTTCCCTTTATTTCATATTTAGACATGATTTATTACATAAAATTTCACTTAATAAAAACTAGAAGATTGAGAGGTCTAGTGTATTTGGGGATTAGGAACATTACATGACAACTTAAGACATAAAATACAACATCTTTATTGAAAACTTCTTTTACATGACCACAACATTCCATCATACTTAGCATTACATGGGATAACTTGAGGACATATATAAGAAAAGGGTGAGATATAAAGCCCAGTAAGGGAGTAAAAAAGGAATAAAATGAAGAATAAAATACATGTTAGGAAATAAAAATATCAATGGAGTATAAGAGAAACATGAGCATAAAGGCATGATATATCATGATCATCATAACATGGAAATGTGGCAACAACTTAAAACACTACATCATTAACATAAAGGAGTCAAGTAAACCCTTATCCCAACATGATAGAAAAATGTACTATAAAGGAATCAAGTAAACCCTTGTCCCAACATGATGTATCATGATACTAAAAATTACCCAATGCATTGGATCACTATATAATTACAGGCGCACCTGTCACTTTCATTTCACTCTCATGCATAAGTGTGCCACATAGATCATAAAACATGGAATTAATTTATTATCATAATTTATTCAATGATCAAGGGGTGTGGAATAAATACATGTAATACCTAAATAAAAAGGTATATGTGCATAAAATTGAACACCTTTATAGTTAATGGGTAAGGTATTCACTACATAATGGTTTTGGAATGGAAATTTGTGGTGCAATTTCGGCAGCCTAATGGCGTGATATAAAAATTCATAAAAAATCGTTGATGAGAGATAAAGGGATATCTCATAATATATACATGAAATTTAAAGTAATTCCTTCATGTAAATACATGTCCCAACATAATTAATTTAGAAATAGAAGGTGTAACATAATAAAGAAACATAAAGAAAGGGGATAAATGGAATAACTCTTACAAAATTTGGGCATTGTAACGGGTGTACATGTGAGGGATTGATGAGAGAGAAAGAGGTATCTCATCATAAAAATATAATAAGGGAAGTATAGGGGATGTTTTAAAACATACAGGATCGTTTTTAATTGAAAAATAAAAGGGTATAACAATATAAGGAATCTTGGAGAAAAATGAGGAAGGAAGGAACCCTTACTTGAGTGTGTGACTTCAAAAGCTTTAAGAGGGGATTCTTGAGAGATTTGGAGCCTTAGGGGGATTATAGAGTGGGTAGGACAGATTAGGTATGTTCTTAAAGTATTTTTAGTGAAGATGAGTGGTATATTGGGTGGGTTTATATAGAAAATGAGAGGGGAATTCTTTAATATTTCACAAACTTAGGTTTTGGAATCTATATAATTAAATATTCAAAACCAAAAACCTTACCATGGTTTTTTCCCATGGTTTTTTCCAAAGATGAGTTTAAAAAATTATTTTATAATTCCATGGGTTGAATATATTAAAATATTAGCCTTGTTTATGTGGAGGTGAGTCGCATTATTAAAGAAATGAACGTAAAATCATAAAATATGTTATAAATTTTGGAGGATTTTCTAAGGCTTTATAAAATAAGTCAAAAAAATATAAAATCACATTATTTTAAATTTAAAACTTATATTTGGATGAATATACATTTTATATTGTCTATTACTACACTATTAGGTCATTATGATGTCATAAAACACACTATATATTTATCTGGTATTTAATTTTTACCCAAAAATTCAATTATCTCAGAAACTTATGAAAAATTCACCATTGGATAATTTCGTTTTCTTGATTACAAAAATAATATCATTTTATCCAAATTATTTTCTAAATATGTCAATTTTCACTTTTAAAATAAAAAACTGACATTTATTGAAAATTGACGAGTTTTGAAAAAAAAATAGTTTTTAAACCTTAATAAAAATTACATTTGACTTTATAAAAATTATATATTAATTTATTATTAATAAAAGTAATTTGATAATAATATTTTATTAAAATATTAATTATATCAAAAATTCATTAATTCCTTAAAATAAATTCTTTAAAAATACACTTTCAGTTTTATCATATAAACATATAACTCTTATCAAACTGATTACCTAATCATTTATAGATAAGGAACTTATATAATCATAATTTATAAGATTTTTTTTATAATATAATTAATGAAAACTATATTTTAATATAATAATTTATATATTTCTCAAAAGTACCATTTTCACCCAAAAAATCAATTTATTATATTCATCGTTTTTTTAAGAAATACTATTATCATAAAGGAATTGATGGAATACGAATTTTATTTATAAAAAGGGATTACATAATAAGTAACTAATACCATGTTACATAACCCCTTATAACACCCTCATAAGACCTAAGTGTAAGGTGTGAGATGGTGACAGACTCTTGGGGCGGCTCAGATAATATCACCTGGGTGGTAATCTCTATTAACTTGAACTTCTCCCATAGGTGATTTACTTCAAGATTAACACATTGAAGATCGAATTGGGCTTGGTTAAGATCAAAGCCTAGTGAGTCTACTCCTTTCCAAGCTCTGAAAAATAAGCTTTGTATGGCTTGAGTCTACTAGATGAGGACATCATCTTCTTTGTCTGTGTTGGAAGGATTGGTTAAAACCTTATATTTATATTAGTTATATGATCACTATTTAACAGTTATATTATCAATGGTAATGATACTTAATGGTCATTTAAACCTAATTATAATATATAAAAACTGTATGTGTTTTCTATATCCATAAGACATTAAAAGAAATAGAATTTTATTCATAAATTATTGGGTTTTTACAGCCTTCCCCCTTAAGAAATTTTACCCTAGAAATTTCCTTTTCCCACACTAAAAAGGATAAGGCTAACTCGTCCTCTTCACTTCCTCTGGTTCCCATGTTGCTTCTTCAAACTTGTAGTTTCTCCAAAACACTTTTATGAGGGATATTGTTTTATTTCGTAGAACATTTTCCCTACAATCTAAGATCTTCACCGGATTCTCCTCATTGGAAAGTTCATTCTCCAATGGTACCACCTCCGGATTGAGTACATGTGATGGGTTAGGTATGTAATTTCTCAAGAGTGATACATAGAATAAATCATGTACTTGAGGGAGGTTCGGTGGGAGTTCTTGTCAATAGTCCACTTCTCTGATGATATCAATGATCTCAAAAGGGCCTATGTACCTTGGACTAAGCTTTCCATTCTTCCCAAATCTCATAACTCTCTTCCATAGAGATATGTATAGGAATACCATGTCTCCAATATCAAACTCTAGGTCTCATTGATGATTTTCAACATAGCTCTTTTGTTGACTCTGAGCATCTTTGATGTGTTGCTGGATGTTCTTAACCTTATCTACCATTTATTCGACCATTTATATACCTAGAATTTTTCTCTCCCCAACTTCATCCCAACCTGCCATTGTTCTGCACCTCTTACCATAAAGGGCTTCATAAGGATCCATTTGGATGATTGAGTGGAAATTGTTGTTGTAAGATAACTCAAATAGAGGAAGATGTTGATCCCATCCTCCTTTGAAGTCCATTGATAATTCTCTCAACATGTCCTCAAGTGTTTGGATAGTCTGCTCATATTGGCCATCAGTTTGAGGATGATAAGTCATAATGAATTTTAGCTCAATATTCAGAGCATACTGAAGACTCTTCCAGAACTTAAAGGTGAATCTTGGATCTCGATCAGATACAATCGATAGTAGTACACCATTCATACTTACCACTTCTATGATATTTATCCCTGTTAGTTTATCCAATGAGAAATCCTATCAAATCGTAATGAATTGTGTAGTCTTTTTAAGACGATCCACCACAACCTAGATAGCATTGTTTCCTTTAGATGTATTTAGAATTCTAATGACAAATTACATGGAGATTTTCTCCCATTTCTGTATTGGTATGGGTAATGGTTGCATCATCCCCTTAGACTTCTTCCTCCCAGCCTTCACTTGTTGACATACCAGGAACTTTGATATATATTCATAGATATCATTCTTCATGTTATCCCACCAATAATGCTCTTAGAGATCCTGATACATCTTTGTGTTTCCTGGGTGAATGGATAAATTCGAACTATGTGCATCATACAAAAGTTCTTTCTTTAACTTAGTATTTGATGGAACACCTAGTATTGACCCAAATCACACAATTCCTTCTTCATTAACATTGAACTCCGAGGATTTCCCTTTTTGATAGATTCCACCCTCTTTTAAATTCCAACATCATCTTTGTTAGCATCTTTAACCTCTCTAGAAGAGACAATGGAGCAATCATTTGTGAAAGGATTGATGATGTTCCCTTATTTATGATTCCCATGTCTATATTCATCAAATATAAGAAGATTTAATCCTTTTAAATTCTCATCAATGATAGAATCATTGGGTCCTTTCTACTTAGAGAATATTCTACCTTTTAGCTTTCCCAACGTGGTAATGGATTAAGTAGTTATAATATGTGATGAGATCTAACCATATTCATTGGCACATGTTTAGCTCTTTTTGTGTGAATATATATTTGAGAATTTTTTGATCTGTATATATTTTACACTTTTCCCCAAAGAGATAATGTCGCCATATTTTCAATGCAAAGATCACAGCTTCCAACTCCAGATCATGCATGGGATAGTTTTTTTCATGAATTTTCAACTACCTTGAGGCATAGCCAATGACTTTTTCATTTTGCATCAACACACAGCCCAGGACCTTCTTTGAAAGCATCACTAAATATTACAAAAATCTCCCCACTTGTGGGTAGTCTGAGAGTAGGGGCAGTGATAAGCCTCTTATTTAACTCCTTGAATCTTTCTTCTCATTCATCATTCCATGAAAATTTGAATCCCTTCTAAGTTATCTTGGTAATAGGGTTTGACAATTGTCATAAATTCCTCACAAATAGGTGACAATATCTAGCTAACCCTAGGAAGATACGGATATCTATCACAGATGTTGGCCTCAGCCATCCCTCAATTGCTTTTTTTTGGAAGGATCCATATATATCCCATTGCTTGTGATGATATTCCCCAAGAATGAGACTTCCTTTAACCAGAACTCACACTTGATATACTTTTCATAGATCTTATCCTTTAACAAGGTCTCTAGTATAGTACTTAGATGCTCCCCATTCTCCTTCTTGGTTTTGGATTATATTAGAATATCATCTATAAAGACAACCACAAATTTTTCGAGGTAATCTATAAAGACTCTATTCATCAAGTCCATAAAGCTTTTTGGAGCATTATTGAGTCTGGATGGTTTTACTATGAATTCAGAGTGGCCTTACCTTTTATGAAAATCAGTCTTGGGGATATCCTCCTTCTTCACCCTTAATTGGTAATATCCCAACTGAAGATCCACCTTGGAGAAGTATTGTTCTCTACGTAGCTGATTGAATAAGTAATAAATTCATGTTAAAAGATACTTGTTCTTTATCATGATTTTTTTGAGTTCATTATAATCAATTCAAAGGTGCATTTACCCATCTTTCTTCTTTATGAAGAGGACTGGTACACCCCATGGAGAATCACTTGGGTGTATAAACCCTTTATCCAGATTCTCATGTAGTTGTTTCTTTAGATCCTCATGCTCTACAACAGCCATTCTATATGGAGACTTGGATATTTTCAATTCCCTAGGTATAAGATCAATTAATAATTCAATGTATCTTCTAGGAGGAAGACCAAGAAATTCCTCAGGAAACACATCAGTGAATTCCCTCACAATAGTCATGTCTTCAAGGATGGTTCCTTATACTCAATCATCTGAGAAAGATGTTTATTCTCATAGGGAAGTAATATATATGCTTGAGATGATGGTTCTAGAGAATATTTATCCTCCTACTTTCACTTTTATAGAATCAGGGGTTGATTCACCATATAGAGAGTGATTTCCCTATCATGGTAATTTATGTTGGCTCTATATAGGGAAATCCAATCCATGCCAAGAATTGCATCAAATTCCACCAAGAGAAGTATGATCTGGTTCTCTGAGAAGTTAAATCCAAAAATTTTGATAAGGGAGGATTTATATTCATGGGATGAAATAATTTCTCTATTTTCCATTTTTACTAACATATCTACTTATATTCTTTGTGGTGATGTTTGGATTGTTCTACTAAACTTTTAGGATACAAACAAATGTGTAGAACTAGAATCAAAAAGTAAGTTCACTATTCTTGAATGAATAACTAGTGTACCTTTTACCATTTTGTTTTTGGGATTCACTTCAGCAGTAGTGAATGAAAAAGCTCGCCCTTGTTTCCTTGGAGGTTTTTGGTTGCCTCTGAAAACCCTTGGATTGGGGAATTGGTTTCTAAAGTTCCCCAGTTCTTTTCAGTCATAGAAATGAACAATGCGTTGAGGATCAAATGGAGTGTTCCTTTCCTCTATCACAGTAGTGGGTTTTTCTTGCTGGAAATCGATGGCTATGTGTCCTTCCTTACTGCACCTAAAGCATTTCCTTGTCCCCTTCAGGCAATTTCTAGGGTGCTTCTTTCTGAACTTTTGATAAGTGAGGTGATGGAATGTTTTAGCATCATTGGATTTATCCACTAGATATCCAGAATTAAAGTCCACTTTCAACTTCTTATCCCCATGATACCCCTGAGATTCACTGATCTCCATCTTGACTTTGAGGGAACATCTGACAATCTCCTCATAGCTGTCAAAGATAGGGATCTCTAGGGCTTTCCGTTGGCCAGGTTTTATCCCACCAAATAAGCGGTCAACCTTTTATTTGGGGGTAACAAAAAAACCAGAGGCTTATTGTGAAAGTATGGTGAAGTTTTCCTCATACACCCCAATAGATTCATCATCCTTTTTCTTGAGTGAAATGAAATATCTTTCCATCTTAAGATGGCGGGTGCCGGTAAAATATTTATTGAAAAAAAAATTTTGAAATTCCTTTCATCCCATCACCTTCATCTCTCCTTAGGCTTTATATTTTTAATCAATGTCCACCATTGATCAGCTTCACCCTCCATATGATAATAATTTAAAAGAACCTTCTCTTGTTCATAACATTGAATTATGGTCAAGATATTATCAATGGAGTTGATCCATTGTTCGTAGATTGAGGGATCAAATTATCCATTGAAAGTAGGAGGCCTTTGTCTTATGAAGCTCTCGATTGTGACTTGTTCTTTATTGGGGGTGGGTGGTGGATGTTCCTATTGAACCATGTTTCTATTCAAAAATTAAGTTAATTGGTAGAGTATTGTGAAAAATGTTACGATTTCAGCTCCCATAGGATTTGGAATCTCATTGGAACAGTCATCACATTGATCTTCTCATCGATTGTTAGCATGAGTCCTCCTATTACCGGCCATTTTCAAGAATAAAAGAAAAATTAAGAGTAAGTATTTTAAACTATTAAACACATAAAGGGTAATCCAATTACAAAAGGGGATAACTTATAAATTACAATTATCTCCTTAACTTAGGAATTTCTAATCTTCAATATAAGTTATCCATGATCTACTTCCTAACATATATTCTTAGGTGAATTTTTTTGTTACCTTAATAATGGTTCATACTAAGCTTATGAAATTACTGAAGCATATCTCCTGGTAGTGTTAAACCAAGAGTATATAAAGGCCTGTTTTTATGCACCAATTCCCATTAGATTCTATCTTAAAGTAGTGTTTTTGTTTTTTACCCCTAGATACTTCTGTTCCATAGCCACCTCTACTTATTCATATCCAAACTAGTATATATTTTCTTGATAAACTAGTTAGTCTATAATAATCAAAATTTAGGGATTTTTTTCTTATAATTAGTCTTATCCCTGAGGATTTAACTAGGGTTTTCTAATAATAATCCCAAAAATAACTAAAACAATCCTTTGATACCAACTATAACAACCCTACACTTTATTTTATATTTAGACATGAATTATTACATAAACTTGCTCTTAATACAACCCATAAGATCGATAGGTCTAGTGTCTTTGGGGATTAGGAACATTACATGAAAACTTAAGACATAAAATACAATATCTTTATTGAAAATTTCAATTACATGAGGACATATCAATGGATCATAAGAGAAACATGAACATAAAGGAGCGATATATCATGATCATCGTAACATGGAAATGTGGCAACAACTTAAAACACTACATCATAAAAACATAAAAGAATATGTTAAACCCTTGTCCTAACATGATAAAAAAAATTCCTATAAAGGAATTAGGTAAACCCCTATCCTAACATGATGTATCATGATAATAAACATTACCCAATGTATTGGAGCACTATATAATTATGATCACACCCATCACTTTCATTTCATTATCATGCTTAAGTGTACCACATAGATCATAAAACATGGTATTCATTCATTATCATAATTTATTCCAAGATAAAGGGATGTTTAATAAATACATTTAAGTCCTAAATAAAAATTTATATGTGTATAAAAATTAAAACCCTTGATAGGTAATGGGTACGGTATTCACTACATGATGGTTTTGGAATGGAAATTTGCGGTGCAATTTCGGCAGCCTAACGGCGTGACATAAAAATTCATAAAAAATGGTTGATGAGAGAGAAATGGATATCTCATCATATATACATAAAATTTAAATTAATGGGTTCATATAAATACTTGTTCCAACACAATTAATTTGTAAATAGAATGCATAACATAATAAAGAAACTTGGAGAAAGAGGGGAAATGGAACAACTCTTACGAAATTTCAGCATGGTAACGAGTGTACATGGGAGGGATTAATGAGAGATAAAGAGGTATATCATCATAAAAACATAATAAGGGAAGTATTTGGGGGGTTCTAAAACATAACCCATAATTTTTAATTGAAAAATAAAAGGGTATAACAATATAAGGAAACTTAGACAAAAATGAGAAAAGAAGGAACCCTTACTTGAGTGTGTGACATGAAAAACTTGAAGAGGGGGTTCTTGAGAGATTGGGGAACCTTGGGAGGATTATATAGATTTTAGGACAGAGTAGGGATGTACTCCAAGGATTTTTAGTGAATATAATTTGGATCTTGGGTGGGATTATATAGAAAATGATTGGGGAATTCTTTAATATTTCACAAACATAGGTTTTGGAATCTATATAATTAAACATTAGAAAACAAAAACCTTCCCATGGTTTTTGCCCATGATTTTTGACAAATAGGAGTGTAAAAAATTATTTTATAAGGCCATGGACCGAATATATTAAAATATTAGGCTTTCTTATGTGGAGGTGAGTCACATTATTAAAGAAATGAACTTAAAATCATAAAATATGCTATACATTTTGGAGGATTCACTAAGGATTTATAAAATAAGTAAAAAAAATATAAAATCACATTATTTTAAAGTTAAAACTTATATTTTTTCTAATATACCTTTTATAGTGTTAATTACATCACTATTGGGCCATTATGATGTCATAAAACACATTATATATTTATATGGTGTTTAATTTTTACCAAAAAATTTGACTGTCTCAGAAAATTATGAAAGATTCGCCATTTGATAATTTAGATGTCCTGATTCCAAAAATAATATTCATTTTATCGGAATAATTTTCTAAATATTTCAATTTTTACTTTTAAAATAAAAATTGACATTTATTGAAAATTGACGGGTTTTGACAAAAACAGTTTCTAAACCTTAATAAAAAGTACATTTGACTTTTTAAAAATTATATACTAATTTATTATTAATAAAATTAATTTTGATAATAATATTTTATTAAAATATTAATTATTTCAAAAAATAATTAATTACTTAAAATAAATTCTTTAAAAATACACTTTCTATTTTATCATATAAAAATCTAACTCTTATCAAACTGATTACCTAATCATTTACAGATAAGGAACTGATATAATCATCATTTATAAAAAAAAATTTATAATATTATTTATAAAAACCATATTTTAATATAATAATGTATATATTTCTCATAAATTCCATTTTTACCTAAAAAAACAATTTATGAGATTCATTATTTTTTTAAGAAATACTATTCTCATAAAGGACTTGATGGAATAAGAATTTTATTTATAAAAAGGGATTAAAAAGTAAGTAACTAATAACTTGGTACATAACCTCTTATAAAACCTACATAATACCTAAGGGTAAGATCTTCGATGGTGACAGACTTTTGGGGCGGCTCGGATAACATCACCTGGGTGGTAATCTCTATTAAGTTGAACTTCTACTATAGGAGATTCCATTCAAGCTTAACATGTTGAAGCTTAGCTTGGTATTGGTCAAGATTGATTACCAATGATGCTACCTCCTTTCATAGCTCTGAAAAATGAGCTTCGTATGGCCCAAGTCTACTGAATGAGGCCATCATCTTCTTTGTCTATGTCAAAATGATTTGTTAAAACCTTATATTTATATTAGTTGTGTGATCACTATTCGACAGCTATATTATCAACTCTAATGATACTTAAAGGTCATTTAAACCCAATAATAATAATAATAAAAGTTCATGTGTTTTATATATTCATAAGACATTAAAATAAAGGGAATTTTATTCATAAATGATCGGGTCATTATAGTTGTAGTATGATCTTTCATATAAGGAACAATCAGTTGATATTCAAGATGGAATAGATAAAGAGATATAAAACAAGACCACTAACCTAGTTAATGTTTTATGGTGAATCCACTAATTTTAGGAAGCTATGTGGGAACTGAGGATGTAATGATGCATAATTATCCTCAATTGTTGGTACCAACGTGAAGAATTTTGAGGGAAAAATCATTTTAAGGGGGGTAGAGTGTAACACCCTAAGATTTTGTGAAAAAAATAAAATAAATTTAATCTATTCGATAATTTTTTTATACAAAACACTGAGTTTAGATTTCATTACATGCAACACTGAGTTTATCTTATATTACATTCAATATTGAGTGTATATTGGGTTATACGCAACACTGAGTTTAAACAAAACATAACATAGTATTAAAAAAGTTATTATTTAATATGATAATTATCACATAATCATTTTAATAGAGGGTATAAATAATATTAACTAAATTATGAAAATATATGGTTTACTCATGTATATATAATGAATTCCTTAGTGAACAATTAATTACAAATGAAAAATAAAAACCATTTGAAAATAAAGGGAATCATTTTCTCAAAAACTATTTTTATGCGCACAAACATGTTTTATCTCAATAAATTAAATAAATCAATTTTGGTTAATTATTTTAATTTAATTTATATATTATATATTTCATAAAATTTTTAACATTTGTCTTATGTATTTTCTTGATAATAGATAAGAATAAATCCAATTTTATGCTTAAAAGTGTATTTTTCTAAAAAGCAGTTTTGTGGCCTTTTGTACACTTATTTTAAAATTAATTTTCAACACTTTTAAAAAAATTATTTTAAAAAATTAAATTTATTTTTGAAATATTAATGTCAAAATTATCTTAGGGTTTTTTTTGTTATTTTTCTAAGAAGATAAATTTTTCGATGAATAGTGAAAAATACAAATTTTTATTATGAATTTTTATTTACTTTAAAGCATTCAAAAACTTTAAAAATATTTTAATATGGTTTTAAAGGTAAAATTAGTTAAATTTTATTTTTATTAATCCAATTTATTTCATTTCAATTAATTTTATATTTAATTTTGATATAAAAACATTTTTAACTTTTGAACATTTTCTATTTGAAATCCTGCATTCTCATCATGTTTATAGGATTAATTTTAAATTGAATTTTACTAATTATGTGAATGGAATTTATAAAAATAGATTCAATATTTGGAATAATAATAATTTATATTATCTAATAAGTTCATCTTAATTGTTTACCAAAATGAATAGTATAAATAGTAAAAATTATTTACCGTGATTAAGGTGAAAATGGGTTTATCGAGGGTTAAACTAAAAAGACAATGGTTAAAAATGAAAAAATTGTAAAACACCAATTTTATGTACATATTTAGACTTCATCTCTTCTAGTTTTGAGAATGACCAATTTTGGAGCTTTGTGGCATGTGAAAAATGTGGATACACCTTTTTTATTTCAAAAATTACAAGTGTGTCACTTGGATCAGTTATAAAAGATCACCTCCTCTCCTCTCCTATTAACACTTCAAAAACTGATTGGTTCATCCAAGCCATACCAAAATAACTTCCTTACTTCTCACCTCCCATATTTTAATCCTTATTTTGGTCATTAATTCAACCTAATAAGCCTTTTGGTGCAAACCAAAATAAATTGTCCAAAGAAGAGGTAATGTCCCCAATTGAGCGTTTTATTTTATTTCTTCCTTAAAATTATTCAATTATTATTAAACATGGTGATATGATAACCAAAATATCTTATATATATTTATATTTTATTATGTTAATGTCATAACCTGAAAACTTATCCTATTTCATCAAATGTGTTACGAAATCATCATTCATGTGTATGGTGAACTACCGCCTCATAAACCTATGTCATTCATTTTTTCATTATCACCTCTTACAGCTAGACATAATGATGGATTTATTGTTTCTATATGATATTTATGATATTATTATTCTTCTAGAATCATTTTATCACCTTTTCCTTCTAACTTTCCATTCTGTGGGAATTTGATAACGTCGTTCGTGTGTACGGTAGATTACCACCTCGTGAAGCGATATGATTCATTCTTCACATACCACAACTACAAAAATCGCCTATATTTATGGTCAAAAATCATTCCTATAGAGAAAAAACCATTTATATATCTTATAGACATAGTCCAAATGGTCATGGTTCCTATTGGTGAGGTTATAGCTCTGAGCTATAGCTACGTTTTAAAGACCCATTACCATAGTTGTCCACTATGGCTATAGTCTACGGTGGAAGTAGACCTATTTTCACAGTTTTAGAACCATTTAAATAGCCATATTGATTTTCCACCGTTTCAATATACCTATTACCATAGTTTAAAACCATGTCTATATGATTAAAAAAAGAAACCAACCAAATTTGACCCATTAACCTACTCTACCTGAATCGAAGCACTTAACCACTAATCTACATATGGTTATTGGTTTATATATATATATATATATATATATATATATCATCTTATATATATTTTTTTAAATTTTGGCTATAGGAGGATAATTGTGGCAATAGGTTTTCCCACGCCCTTCCCAAAGGAAAAAAATTCCTCGCGCTTATGTAAGAAACCTATAGCCATGGTTTATAAGAAATGTTTTTATAGGTGGGATATATAGACATGGTTTTTTAGAAAAAGGTAAATATAATTTGAAAAAATATCTATGGCCATAGTTTTCTAAAATTGTGGCTATAGAGGTGGTCTATATCCACGTTTTTTGGAAAACTGTGGCTATAGGTGTGGCTTATAGTCACGGTTTTTTGCAAAAACTGTGGATGTGGGTTTGTTTTATAGTAGTGCATACTTTACATGGAAGGTAATAAAGATATATTTTTAGGATCTAAATATAGATATAGATTCTCAATTATAAGAGGGGGTTGGATTTTAAGTTTAAAAACATTCTCATTTAACCTTAAGGAAGACAATGTTTAACAAAGTTAAACAAGGTAAATTCACAAACCCTCTTTGGTTCTAGTTCAAAGGGATAATTGGAAGGTCCTGGATCCATTTATAAGAAACCTAAACATAAACAAGTTAAACTTAAGAAACCTTATGCATGTTTATCTTAGATAAATATTCTACCTTAAAGCATATAGAATCTTATTTATCAGAGTAAGTATAAGTACAAAAAGTATAAGAAAGTTATACTTTCTTTCTTTAACAAAATACAGTGGAAATAAAACTTGAAATAACAATAAAAAAACAAGTAGAAAATATTTTAACCCAAAGATAAGGGTATCAAATTACCTTGTATAAAGGTCCCTTGATTTATACTTTCAAGAAAGTCTTTCTTACCCACACTAGGGTAATCCCTCAATAAGAATATCGAAGTCTTCCTTTCTATCCTTGAAATCCCTCAAACTTTAAGGTAGTCAACACCTATGTCTTCTTATCCCAGGAAGTCCTTGAAATTTAAGGTATTCGGCACCTCTTTCTTCTTATCCCTATAAGTCCTCGATTGTACACAAAAACAATAGGATTTGCACAAATCTAAACAAGTTGTTCATAGTTGAACAAGATGTTCACATATTATATATGGCAAGAGAGTTTATCTCTCCAAAAATCACTTCACAACATCATAGCATGTAATCTATTTTCATCTTATGAGCTCATTCAAATGAACTTCTATTTATAGGCAAGAATTACAACAGTTGGATCCCTCCTCCAATGGTCATATTGTTTCTTGAATTTTGGAGGGACCTATAAATGTGTCACTCAAATAGTGGTTAATTATAAAATACAATTATGAAAACATTTTATGTAGTAAAAACTTGGGAAACATTATCATTATTAAGAACCAATAATTTGTAAGGAAAATAATATAATGTTTAATAAACTATGATTTGATAAAATTGAAACATTCTGTTAGGAAAGAAAAGTATCTTAAACAAATATGAATAATTAGAATCTAGAAAATATAGAATTTAGAGTCTAAATATATGAATAATCGGATTATGGAAAAAAATTAGAGTCTGAATTCTGAGGAATTTCGTGTATAAATTTTAGAGAATTAGGAGTCTGACTTTTAGAGAATTCGGAGTCTGAATTTCATATAATTCGGAGTTTGGATTTCATAGAATTCGGAGCCTGAATTTTAGAGAATTCAAAATCTGAATTTTAGATAATTCGGATTCTAAATTTCAGAGAATTCAGAGTCTGAATTTCAGAGAATTTGAATTATAAATTTTAGAGAATTCGGAGTCGTAATTTCAGAGAATTTGGAGTCTGAAAATAATAAGACTCGTTTTCTAAGGAACTATAAGATTTCAAGATTTTTAGATAAGTATCTGATTTTTTAGCTTAACAAAAAGTTGTTAGACTTGTTTTGAGAAGACATTAAATAAGATATTGAAAACCAAGGGTAAGGATAAAACTTTTATTAGAGAAAGAAAATTTTCCTTAAGAAAATAATTCTTAGAGAAATATAATTTTCATTAAGAAAATTTGTTTTTGATTTTCAAAACATAGAGGAATGGAAAATTCATAAGGAAACCTTATTGACTCAACAATCTCCCCCTTTTTAGAAAGAACAAACAACCTTTCGAAAAAGAATATAATGAATAAGGATTTTTCTTTTTTAACTTTAAAATAAAAACTTTTATCCCTTTACTTATGACTTATGATGAATACAACTAACTCCCCCTTAGGTTTTGAAATACCTAAGAATTTAATTCTTGTCTTTCTTAGAGAAGTTATTTATTCTTTCTTAATAATGTATTCTTTAAGTAACCCCCCCCCCCCCTTAATTTCCCCCTTAATTAGGGAATTATCTTCTTTTTGACTTAATATTCTTTTGATCATACTTTTCTCCCCCTTTGTGATTTTTAAAAAGGAATGGAGGGAAAAAATGTACCTAAAAGGTTAAAAATATACAATACAAAATAATGGAAGGATAAGAAATTTTCATTATGATAGTAAAATGTTGTTACAAGAAAAATACAAAAAAAATATTGGATTTTAAGAAATATCATTCATCCTTATTTTCCTTCGGTATCTACTTTCTCAAGGTTTCCTTTAGCATCTTGAGCTCTTTATGGTCATCCTAAAATATCTTGAGTAGTTGATCATGATCCTAGTTTTTCTTCTTGAGAGATTTGATTCTTTCTTCTTGGGAGTTAATAAATTCATCTTGAGAATTAACCAGTTCTTATTTCTGTTTAAATTTTTCTTACAACTCTTCCCTTAATTCTCTTTATATTTTCAAATTTAACGAAACTAAATTGATATTTCCATTCAGGTATTTATCCTCTTGAATCTAGGCTGCTTCCTCTTGATTCAACTTATCTAAAATATTTGATATAAGTTTCATCATGGTGTCATCTGACTGATCAAAGGCATATTTAACTGAGTCACAAAAATCATCTATAATATTCAAATCAGAAATTACTGACTTAGACTATTTGGTTATTTCCTTACATGATCTCATATGAGCATTATAACCAATATGAAAAGTCTTGAACTCTAATTCAAGCTTGATAAACTTTTCCATGATCATTCTTATCAAATACTACTTTTGATTAATAGAATGATGAAGCAACTGACATCTCAAATCAATACTTGGAAATATGGGTATTGTATTTACTAGCTTCTTTAAATATGAGACTACAAAATATTGTCCCAAGGAGGATGAGGATTTAGAAGAAGATTATCTTGCTGGTGAGGAAACTTTATGTTTCTCTTTAGCTTTCCTCTTGGATGTTCTAACAACATCTTTCTTAGATTTCACAACTATAGCCTTTCTAGGTGAATCAAAAACCACCTGTTTTCCTTTCACAACTTTAGAAATAACCTTCTTAGCTCTTGGAGACTCATGATTGCTATTAGATACTTAGATTATCTTATATTCATCAACATCATCTTTCTCATCACCTTTATTAATATCTTCAGGATGAATGAAATCATGATTTATTCTTTCATCATTAGTAGGTTTATCAACCTCATCCCATCCATCATCATCTTTCCCTTGAGAAATTATCTTGGTTGATTCTACTTTAAAAGTTCTGATTAACAACTTGTTTGGAGTACTTTCCTTCTCATGATATTATTTCACCTGTTTGATCACATCTTTACTTTACTCTTCTTCTTCCTCTTATTTTTCTTTATAAACTACCTCTTCTTCTACAATAGGTTCTGGGATTGAAATTTTCTTTCCTTGAGTTTCTAAAGGAACTGATTCTAGAAAAAAGGATTCTAGTACCTGGATTTTTTCAGATTCTTTCTCAGTATGTTTAAGAAATGATTTAACAAGATCGTATTATAACAACTTCTTCTTCATTTTCTTTTCTTTGGATTGTTTTTAAAGATCTTCTTCTACCAAAATTTTCAAGTCCTTGGCCTCAGCAGGATCTAATATGAAACTAGCATCACCCTCCTACTTCTTCTTTTTATTCTACTCCCTCCACTTTTATACCACTTCATCAGAAAAGGTATTTTTCTTTTTTCTTCATGGGTGGAGATGACTGGGTTTCTAGAATGGTTTCTTTTTCTTTAACTTTCAGTTCTTTTTCCTTTATTTTCTTCTGGGTTTTCTTATAGGATTCACCAACTTATCCTTTCTTGGTGATAGCTTGAATTTCACTTTTAGGAAGATCATAGAACTCTCCTATATTGAGATTGAATCCAATTTTCATCCTCCTAAGAGTTTCATCACTCAAAAACATAATATTAAAAGTCATGGATTTTGAACTGCAAGGAATTTTGAAGGTTTATAAACAAAGAACAATGATCTTTGATAAGATCATCGGATACATAATAATATGGGACTTGAGGGTTCCATTATTGATATTTATGATGGTAAGAAGAATATACTTAATGAGATTTACCTTTCTTAGATTCACAGTGAAATCCATCATAAAAATATCACATTTTTTAGGGAATACTTATCTACCTTTCTCGGAATGATAAATCCCTACATCCAAAAAGATAAAAACCTAAAGATTGTTGTAAGATGGTTGATATTTGGTGACTTTACTCCCTTGAGTCCAAGGAACTCAATTGCATTTTCCTTAAAAAAACTTCTTTCCTTATCTGGAAACATGTGATAGAAAAATATTTCTTCACCTTTATAAGGAATACCAATAATTTTTGTAAGAATATTGAAGGATAATGAATTTTTTTTTCCATATATCTTGAATGAAAAATTTTCCCTTCCTCATTTATAAAAACTAAATGTATCATAAAACTCTATAAGGAGTTCAGGATAAATCGGATCCTGATTATTCGACTTGGCTTCACAAAGACTTTCCCAGTTATTCTTCTTTATATGTTTATAAATCATATAATCATACTTCAAAAATAAATTTGGTTCGAACAACATTTATCTGTAAATTTTCCAATCTTTGGTTTCCTTGTTTGAGGCCATATGATTTTGAGAAAAAATCTCAAGTGACATCCAAAATGTAAGGAAGTTGAAAAACTGAATGGCTGATTTGTAGGGTGGTATAGATTTGGCGCAAAGGACTAAGAAAATCGATGTGGGACACGGATAAGGGGGCCTTTATATAGGCTTTTTGGTGAAGTTTTGAATTTCCAATTCAATCCAATGATTGAAATAATCTTGATCTGATCTGACGGTTGATATCAATGTCAAAGAAGGATTTGAAGGTTCCTATATTTTGAGGTTTTAAGGAAAAATCGAATTTAAGGAAATTAAATATGATGGTGTTTTCTTAAAACAATATAGAAATACCAACAAGTAAAGAAATAAAATTACAAAGATTTAAGTAAGGAAACATACCGTCTATATTTCTTAGAAATAATTATCAATATTGATAGGGATCTTCTTAGATTCTAGAAATTTTTATTAAGGAAAGGAAAAAATTTAGGTTCTGAAAAAAAAATTAAGAAAAGGAAAAAAATTTGGTTCCAAAAAATAACATTTTAAAGAATAAATAAATTTACTCCCCTATAAAAAAATAGTTCCTTAATGTAATGATATAGGGTTCAAAAAAAGTTAATATGAAAGATTACCTTGCAGTTATCATTCCTAACTTTTTTTTAATTTATTAAAATCTATCGGAGGGTAAAGATTTTGTAAAAATGGAAGAAAGTTGATCTTGTATCCCAATAAATTGAATAATGATATCTTATTTAAGTGTGTGATCCCTAATAAAGTGATGTCAAATATATATGTGTTTTCATGAGAGTGATTTGTATGGTTTTTTATTAGGGAAATGGCACTTTCATTATCACACAATATTTGTGTTTTGGTAAAACTAATGTCATAGTCTGTGAGTGTGTGTTTCATCCACAACACTTGAGCACAACAACTTCCAACTGCTACATATTTAGCTTCAGTAGTGATGGTATTGAAGACATTATAAATCAAGTTGAATATTATCATGAAAAGAAAACCCCATCTGAGAAACTATCAATCTGAACTTCTGAAGCAGAGTCTTCAAAGCTCCCAGCTCCTAGGAAGGATGAGGAAGGTGAAGATGAGAAGGGTGAAGAAGAGGTTAATAAATTGTCTGAGGAATAAAGTTTTAATCAATATTTCATACACCCTGAGGATGCTGAGGCTAGAGTTAAGAAGGAGAAAGTAGATGAAGATAAGATTATTCAGCTGTCTGACAGTGAACATAAGTCTCCAGATGAGAAAGTTGCTCTGAGAACCAATAAAGGGAAACAAGTGGTTGAGGACACACCTACTAAAGTTGTTTCAAAGAAAAAGGAAGATGGTGGATCTTTGAAGAGGAATCTTATTGGGCTAGAGAAAGATCCCTCACCAAGCAAAGTCTCGGATTCGAAATCATCTTCTCTTGGACATGATTTCATATTCCAATCCTTGAAGAAGATTGTTGGGACCATTATGATTTTCCCAAGAATAGATTCTAGATGACAAATGATTCAAAATACTTTGAACAAAAAATTGGATTCAGTTTCCATGGTGATGGACAAGTGTGTCAAGCTGGAGGCAGATTTCAAATCTTTCTTTATCAACTATGAATCCCACAAAAGATCTTGTAAGAAAATGGTTAGCTGGTCAAAGAATATTGTTGAAGATTTGAGAGAGCTTTATGATTTTCAAGATGATGTTAAGGAATCTTTTTATACTAAAGATCATAAAATCAAATACCTCACAACTATATTTGAGGAAAATCTAACACTTGAGTAGAAAACTCAGATTCAAGAAGTAAATGATCAAAATGGAAAGCTATATTTAGTTACCCAAAGCTGGAAGAGGGAAAGGGATATTCGGATCAATATTGAAGAGAAGCTAGTGAAGAAAGATGAGTTGTTGAATGCTCAGGCAGAGGCTCTGAAGGCTTGGGAAGAAAAGATCAAAGCCCTAGAGAAGCAAGCAGAGGAAGACCACAAGGAGCTAAAGAAGATGAAAACCATAGTGAAGAAATTGATACCCAAGGAGAAGGAAGGAAAATAGATCCAATCCGATCATTTTTTGTATTTTCTTTCCTTTTACAAATTATTCCAATTTTAATGAAATCTTGCTTGATCATTTTTGTTTTCATACTTTATACTAATATTTCAGGTACTATAATTTCTTTTCCATTCCCTCAAATTCTTTTTAAAAATCACAAAGGGGGAGAAAGGAAAAAAGAATACTAAGAAAAGAATAAAGGTCCCTAAGTAAGGGGGAGTTTTCATTACAGATATTTTTGTACTCAAGATAATTAATAAGCTCATTCCAGAAATCTAGAATACGGTCCTTAGTGTTCCAAAGCCTAAGGGGAGTTATTCATATTCATCTTTACAAATGTGAAAAGGGAGATAAGTTTTATTTTCAAAGTCGAGAAAAATATTTTCTAAGTCCTTTTATTCTTTTTTGTAAGGATGTTTGTGATTTCCAAAAATGGGAGATTGTTGAGTCAATAAGGTTTTCCATATGAATTTTCCATTCATTCGTACTTGGAGGAGATTGTTAACTCAATAATATTTCCTTATAACTTTACCATTCCTTCTTATTTTGAAAATCACAAATACTTTATCTCAAGGAAAATCTCATTTTACCCTATGTTTTACTTCTACAAGGAAAATTTCCCTTCCCCAAGGAAATTATCCTTACCTTGTTTTCATTGATAATATTTTTCCTAAGTGTAAAATTAGGTTTCAAGTCTAAAACCTCGGAATAAAATAATACTTAGATAAAAAGAATTCTGTTTTTAGGATCCGAATTCAGGTTCCGAGTTCTCTGAATTCAGACTCTAAATTCTTATGAATTCTGACTCTGAATTCTGGTCATGAATTCTTATGAATTTTGACTCCGAATTATGG
This sequence comes from Viscum album, assembly GCA_963277665.1. NCBI lineage: Eukaryota > Viridiplantae > Streptophyta > Magnoliopsida > Santalales > Viscaceae > Viscum > Viscum album. Next base: position 1,470,057,235 of record OY728147.1, on the reverse strand, counting down.
TTATGAATTCTTAAGAATTATGACTCTGAATTCTGAATACGAGTTCTCTGAATTTAGACACCGAACTCTTCTGAGTTCTGACTCTGAGTTCTCTGAATTCAGACTCCAAACTCTGTGAGTTTTGACTTTGAATTCTTATGAACTCTGACTCCGAACTTTGTGAGTTATGGTTCCGAATTCTTCTGAAACTAGATTCCGAATTTCCTTGAAATTCAGACTCTAGAAATCTATAGAGTTCAGGTTCTTAATTCCTTAGAAAACAGAATCTGAATATCCTTGTATTACAGACTCCAAATTCATTTTTGGTAGACTCTGAACTTTTATTTTCTTACATTATGAATATTGGATTTTAGTTATGTAGCCATATTTTTTCTTATACTTGTTTTTGTTATAAAAAAATGTCGTGCATTCAGTTACTAACTAACCATTGTTTGAGTGACACATGTACAGGTCCCTCCTAAATTCAAGGAAAAATATGACCGTTGGAAGAGGAAGCAGACCGTTGGTGTTGTGCCTATAAATAAAAGATCATTTGAAAAGAGCTCAACACTATTCTGTGACTCTAGATATTACATGTTGTTGAAGTGATTCCTAGAGAGATACTTTCATTTCGTTGTGCATATTGAACTTCTTTTTTATATTTGTTTTGTGCGACTCCGATTGTTGTTGTGTACAATCGAGGGCTTCCGGGGATAGGAAGACAGAGGTACCGACTACCTTGAAGTTGAGGGCTTCCTTGCTGAGGAAGAAAGAGGTGCCAACTACCTTAAAGTTGAGGGCTTGTGGGGATAGAAAGACATATTCTGATCTTTGTATTGAGGGATTACCCAGGTGTGGGTAAGACAGACTTTCTTGAAATTATAAATCAAGGGACCTTTATCCAAGGTTGTTGGATACACTTCTCTTTGGGTTAAAAGATTTATTACTTGTTACTTGTTTTGTTACAAGTTTTCTGATGCATTTATATTGTTAAGGAAAGTATAACCATCTTATACTTCCTTATACTTGTACTCTAATTTAGTTAGATTCTATAAGATTTAAAGTAGAATCTTCATCTTTGTAAACTTTCATTAAGTTTCATTTTCCGAAACCATCTTTTCCGAAATTGCTTTCTCAGAATCATATTTCCAGAATCAAGCAAGTGTGTAAAACTAGAGGTTTTGTGAATTACCTTGTTTAACCTTGTTAAACATGATCATATTTAAAAGTTCCAAAGGAATTTTTAAAAGTATACAATTCACCCCCCCTCCTGTATTTTGAGCATCATTAGATACTCCCTACAGAATCTCTATTATTTCTATCCTGCATTTGGTATTATAGAGTATATCATACTCACATACCATCTCAATAATTTTGTTGAGTCAATGAGGTTTTCCCTAGGAATTTTCCATTCCTTCCTACTTGGAGGAGATTTTTAAGTCAATAAGGTTTCCTTATGACTTTACCATTCCTTCTTGTTTTAAAAATCACAAACACCTTATCTCAAGACAAATCTCATTTTACCCTATGTTTTACTTCTATAAGGAAAAAATTTCCTTCCCCGAGGAAATTTATCCTTACCTTGTTTTCATTAATCATATTTTGTCTAAAGGGTAAAATTAGGTTTCAAGTCTAAAACCTCAGAATCATATAATACATAGATAAAAAGAATTCTATTTTCAGGATCCGAATTCAGGTTCTGAGTTCTCTGAATTTAGACTCCGAATTCTTATGAATTCTAACTCTGAATTATGGTTACAAATTCTTATGAATTCTGAATCCGAATCCTGGTTACGAATTCTTAAGAATTATGAATCCAAATTCTTAATATGAGTTCTTCGAATTTAGACACTGAACTTTTTTGAGTTCTGACTCCGAGTTCTCTGAATTCATACTCCGAACTTTGTGAGTTTTGACTCCGAATTCTCATGAACTCTGACTCTGAGCTTTGTGAGTTATGGTTCCAAATTCTTGTGAAACCAGATTCCTAATTTCCTTGAAATTCAGACTCTGTAAATCTATAGAGTTCAGGTTCCTAATTCCTTAGAAAACAGAATCTGAATATCCTTGTATTACAGACTCCAAATTCATTTTTGGTTAGACTCCGAAATTTTATTTTCTTACATTCCAAATATTGGATTTTAGTTATGTAACCATATTTTTTCTTACACTTTTTTTGTTATAAAACGATTTTGTGCAATCAGTTACTAACTAATCGTTGTTTGAGTGACATGTGTATAGGTCCCTCCAAAATTCAAGGAAAAATATGACTATTGGAAGAGGGATTCGACCGTTGGTGATGTGCCTATAAATAGGAGCTCATTTGAAAAGATCTCAACACTGTTCTGTGACTCTTGAGATTACATGTTGTTGAAGTGATTTCTAGAGAGAGTATTTCATTACTTTGTGCATACTGAACTTCTTGTCCAGATTTTCTATGTGTGACTCTGATTGTTGCTGTGTACAATTGAGGGATTCTGGGGATATGAAGATAGAGGTGTCGACTACCTTGAAGTTTAGGGCTTCCTTACTGAGGAAGATAGAGGTGTTGACTACCTTAAAGTTGAGGGCTTTCAGGGATAGCAATATAGATTAAAATATTCATATCAAGGTCTTACCCTGGTGTGGGTAAGATATACTTTCTTGAAAGTATAAATCAAGGGACCTTTATCCAAGGTTGTTGGATACCCTTATCTTTTGGTTAAAAGATTTATTACTTGTTACTTGTTTTGTTACAAGTTTTCCAATGCATTTATATTGTTAAGGAAAGTATAACTATCTTATACTTCCTTATACTTGTACTCTGATTTAGTTAGATTCTATACGATTTAAGGTAGAATCTTCATCTTTGTAAACTTTCATTAAGTTTCATTTTCCGGAACCATCTTTTCTGGAATTGCTTTCTCGGAATCATATTTTCATAATCAAGTAAGTGTGTAGAACTAGAGGTTTTGTGAATTACTTTGTTTAACCTCGTTAAACATAATCATCTTTAAAAGTTCCAAAGGAATTTTTAAAAGTATACAATTCACCCCCCCCCCTCTTGTATATTGAGCATCATTAGATACTCCATACAGTATCTCTATTATTTTGATCCTATATTTTTTATTATAGAGTATATCATACTAATATACCATCTCAACAATTAGTATTAGAGCATTGGTTCAATATTAATTAATCTCACGATTAGATTCGAAAGAGAATTCATCTCATTATTTTCCGGAATCAGTTTTTCGGACTCATAAAGTTTGGATTCATTTTTTCTTAGAGATACTCTTGTTCAATATTTTTCCTTGATTAGGAATATTTTCTTTGTTTACAAACTCTCTTACTATTAACAAGTTTTTGTGGAAAGATTTTTCTATAAGATGTCAGGAATAAATGTCGGTTCCATAGACAATCTCAATCCAACAAGACCACCTATTTTTGATGGAAATGATTACAAATATTTGAGAGATCGCATGAAGACATTCATTATCAATGCTAGAGTTGATAATTTTGTTATGATTACCGTAGGATATAAAATCCCTGACAAGGAAGTTAGTACCTTCACCAATCAAGAAAAGCATGAATATCAACTGAATTATAAGGTATGCAATACTTTTCTTTACTCAATGACTAGAAATATATATAGCCAAATTTCATCTTGTGAAGCAGTAAATTGTATATAGAAGAAACTTAAAGTTACACACTTTGGAAATTCCAAAGTTATTGAAACTAGAAGAGCCATGATCAGAGATGAATATCATGGTTTCTGATTTCCTTATGGAGAACCCATATGTAAGGTGCAACAAAGATTCATGACTATTGTGAATAGTTTATAATCCATGGGTGAGCAAGGTTTAGATGATGAATCTCTTGTTGATAAGTTCATAGACATCATGATGAATGAGTGGGAATCCAAGAGAACATCTATTGATGAAAACAGAAAGGTTACTCAGATTTCTCTTGAAGAACTGTTTAGAACTCTTCTTCAACATGAGACTATAATGAAGAGAGATGTTGATAACATAAAGAAGAATAATGGGAATGGCAGTGTTGCTTTTACTACAACTTCAAATCATATGAAAGCTAAAACTCCTGAGAGAGTTACTAGATCTAAATCTAATAAGGTTGTTATCCGATCCAAATATAGTGGAAGTGAATCCTCAGAGAATGAATTAGAAAATCTTGCTCGAAGGATGAACAAGATAGCTGGACAGAGGAACTTTCGATCTAGATACAAGAAGAAAGAAAGGAAAGATAAGAAAGACTCAGAAGTTACATGTTATGAATGCAAGAGAGCTGGACATATAAGGCCTAATTGTCCCATGCTTAAGAGAAAATAAAGAAAGTAAAATCATTCTGAGAGAAACAGAAAGAAGTACTATAAGGCTAAATCTAAGAAAGTCTTGAAATCTAATGATACCTGGAGTGATAGTGGTGGTGACTCTTCAGATGAATCATCAGATTATGAATCTTCTGGATAGAATAATCTTGGTCTAATAGCCAGAGTACCTATTGAAAATCATTGTTTGATGGCTATGGTACACAAATCTGAATCAATGACTAATGTTTCTTTAAATGAAAATTATAGTGATAGTAAATACTATAACTCTTCTGATGAAGAATCTTCTTCTAATTAAGATGATACTTTACCTTCCTGTGAATAAGTTTCTATATTTGCTAAACTTCTTGATATTGAGAATTCAAAACTCATGAAAAATATTGATAGGGAAATTTCTAGGAATACTATTCTTATTAAGGAAATATCATATCTTTCTAAAGATCTTGATAAGAAAAATGTTGATTTTGAAAGTATTTAAAAAAATCTTGAGGAAGTAAATTCTGATAAGAATAAACTTTATAAGGATCTAGAAAACATAATTTATAATAAAAATGTTTTTGAGCCTAACTCTAGTTTGAAATAAAATGTTTTGGAATACAAGAACTTGGTTATCAAACTCAAATCTGAAATATTCTCTTTAAGGAAGTGTTTGTCAAACTTTACCCTAGGAAAGGAAAAATTTGATAAAATGTATTCTAAAATCCAACCTCTAAGGAATAGTTCTAGTTTTGGTTATACTAGTTCTAAACCGGTTTTTAGTAACAATTATTTTGTTCCTCAAAGTGATCCATTCTGTACTAAGTGTCAATGCGGTGGGAATTGGGCAAAAAATTGTTCCTTAAACAAAACTCAGTCTTTAGGATTTCATAAAGCCTACTTTTCTAAGAAAATGTGGGTGCCTAAATTTTTGCTTTCTGAAATTTCCAAATCCAATAAATTTTGGGTTCTGAAAGTCTAACTCTTTTGTTTTTAGGAAAATAAATAAATTAAAAAAAGCAATACATGGTACATGGATAGTGGATGTTCCCGGCATATGACTGGTAACAAAAACTACTTTGAAAATATTAGCAAGATGAAAGGAGGGAAAGCAACTTTCAGAGATAATGCTCAGGGAGAAATTATTGGTATAGGTAACATTATTCTTCTTGAAAAAACTTTTATTTCAAATGTTTTATTTGTTAAGGGTCTTAAGAACAATCTCATTAGCATAATCTAATTATGTGATGAAGGTTACCTTGTGAATTTTAGGAATGACAAGTTCTTAGTACACAATTCCAAGGAAGAGTTTATTCTTTCTGCCCATAGGCAAGAGAATATTTACACACTAAACTTAGAAGGCCTTAGGATCCAAGATCTACCTTGCCTTAGTGCAATGTAAGATCATTCTTGCTTATGGCATAGAAGGTTAGGAAACTTTAACCTCAAAAACCAATGCAAACTTTCTAATAAAAGATTATTTAATGATCTACCAGAGCTTAGATTTGATTATTCAAAAGTTTTTGACCCTTATCAATATGGAAAGAAAAATAAATCAAGTTTTAAATAAATTGGTGAAGTCACAACTACTGATGCATTACAGTTAGTGCATATGGATCTTTTTAGTCCAACATAAAGTGGAAGCATTGGAGGCAAGTATTATGTATTTGTTTTATTTTATGATTACACTAGATTTATGTGGGTCTATTTTCTAGAAAATAAGTCTGAAGATTTTTCTTATTTCAAGAGTTTTAGAGCCCAAGTTAAAAATGAGAAAAACCTTCCATTGATAACTATTCATAGTGATTATGAAGGAGAATTTCAAAATTCTGATTTTGAAATTTTTTTTAGTAGAAAAGGCATTACTCATAACTTCTTAGCACCTAGAACACCTCAACAAAATGGTGTTGTTGAAATAAGAAATATAATTATTCAAGAGATAACTAGAACCATGTTGAGTGATTATTCTGTAACCAAACATTTTTGGGATGAAGCTGTAAGTACTGCTTGTTATACTATAAATCAAGTCTTGATTAGACCTTTTCTTAATAAAACTCCTTATGAGTTATGGAATGGTAGAAAACCTAGACTTTCCTACTTCAAGGTTTTTGGTTGCAAGGTATTCATATTGAATACTAAAGATAATATATACAAATTCTCACCAAAATCTGATGAAGGAATTTTCTTAGGCTACTCCACAACTTCTAAGGCTTATAGAGTTTTCAACAAAAACACTTGTACTGTTGAAGAAACAGTACATTTCAAATTTTATGAAACTGATACATTTGTTTTTAAACAACCCCAACCTACATCCTCAGATGTGTTTTCGAAAACTGATTATCAACCTTTGTTAGAAGATCCTTATGATAAGGAAAATTCCCAATAAAATTTTTATAAAGCATTTACCCCAGAATATTTCCTACCCTATGTTGATGAATAGGTTTTACAAAACCCAAATCAATTATTTATAAAGAATCATCATAGTGATAGCATAATTGGTGATGTGAATCAACCTGTAAGGACTAGAACTTCCTTAAGAAATAAATTATAACATCTAGCATTCCTTTCCCAATTGGAAACAAAAAGCACTAATGAAGATTTAGGTGATTGTAATTGGATTAAATCCATGCAAGATGAACTAAATGAATTTGAAAGGAATAAAGTCTGGACCTTGGTTGAAAGACCTAAGGAAACTTCTGTTATTGGAGTAAAATGGGTCTTCAGAAATAAGTGTGATGAAAATGGAGTCATAGTTAGAAATAAAGTTAGATTAGTTGATAAAGGCTATAATCAATAAGAGGGAATAGACTATGAAGAAACATATGCTCCAATATCTAGAATTGAATCAATTCGTATTTTACTTTCCTTTGTAACATTCTTCAATTTCAAACTTTTTCAAATGGATGTGAAATGTTATTTTCTTAACGGTTATGTTAAAGAGGAAGTTTTTTTTGAACAACCTCCTAGTTTTGAAAATAAAAAACATCCTGATCATGTTTTTAGACTTACCAAAGCTTTGTATGGACTTAAACAAGAACCTAGAGCTTGGTATGATAGACTTACAAGATTTTTGCTACAAAATAATTATGTTAAGGGAAATGAATATCCAACCCTTTTTATAAATAAAGATAAGAAAAATGTTTTGAGTGTTCAAATTTATTTTGATGACATTATATTTGGTTCAACTCAGTAATCTTTAGCTGATTCCTTTGTGGATCTAATGAAATATGAGTTTGAAATGAGTATGATGGGTGAGTTAACATTTTTTCCTTGGTTTTCAAATTTCTCAAAAACCCAAAGGAATCTATATATCCCAACATAAGTATATTAAAGATCTTCTTAAAAAGTATGGATATGACAACACTAAAAGTATAAGTACTTCCATTGGTACCTCAAATACACTTGATCTTGATGAAGCTGGGAAACCAGTAGATCAAATATCTTTTAGAGGTATGATAGGAAGTTTACTTTACTTGATAGCTAGTCATCCAGACTTAATGTTTTCAATATAATTATGTGCAAGATATCAATCCAATCCTAAGGAATCTCATTTAAAGGCAGTGAAAAGAATTTTTATCTACTTAAAGGGAACCATGGATTTAGGACTCTTTTATACTTCTAGAAATGATTTTGTTTTGAAAAAATTTTCAGATGCTGACTTTGGTGGTTATAGAATGGATAGAAATAGTACATATGAAACTTGTGATTTCTTAGGAGATTCATTAGTTTCTTGTTCATGCAAGAAGAAACACTCAGTAGCACTTTCCACTACTGAAGTTGAATATGTAGCAGCTGGAAGTTTTTGTGCTCAAGTGTTGTAGATGTGACACACACTCACAGACTATGGTATGATTTTTACCAAAACACAAATTTTGTGTGATAATAAAAGTGTCATTGTCCTTAGTAAAAACTCTACACATCACTATTGTGTAAAGTACATAGATATTAGGCATCACTTTCTTATGGATCACACACAAAAAGAAGATATCATTCTTCAATTTATCGGAATGCAAGATCAACTTGATGATATTTTCACAAAATCTTTACCCTCTGATAGATTTGAATACATTAAACAGAAGTTAGGAATGATAACCATAAGGTAATATTCTTTTTTAACTTCCTGTTGAATCAGTATCCTTATAGTAATAAACTTATTTTCATAAGGGGAGTACATTTTTTTGTTTTTTTGTTTTTACATTTCGTAAATTTCAGAGTTAGTTTTCCAAAATTTCTGTAATGGAGTTTTCCAAAATTTCCATAATGGTGTTTTCCAAAATTTCTGTAATGGAGTTTTCCAAAATTTCCCTAATGGAGTTTTCCAAAATTTCCGTAATGGAGTTTTCCAAAATTTCTGTAATGGAGTTTTCCAAAATTTTCATAATGGAGTTTTCCAAAATTTCTATAATGGAGTTTTCCAAAATTTCTATAATGGAGTTTTCTAAAATTTCCATAATATAATTTTTCAAAATTCTTCGTAATATAGATTTTCTAAGTTTTTTTGTAATGGGTATTTTTCGTAATCATTTTTTAAAAAAAAATGTAGTCAAGTTTTTTTTGGAATTTAAAGTTCTTCAAGAAGAATTTTTCTATTACGAATAATCTTCCTAGAAATCTGAAAGGTATGATTCTTTCTTGAGTTTTCATAATCACCATTTACTAGATGGTAGTTTCTTTTGTTTCTTTTAAAATTTCTCAGATTCTAGTTTCCTTAAATCCGAATGTTTTCCTTTAAAACCCTCAAAAGATCGAATCCTACCAAATTCTCCTTGCGGCTATCATTTCAACCATCAGATCTGATCAGAAGAATTCTCAGCCATTTGATTGAGATTGGAAGTTGAACCATCACATCAAACACCTATATAAAGGACCCCTGAAGGGTTGTCCCACATCAATTTTAAGCCTTTGCATGTTGAAGCTCTGCCCCTCATTCAAAAGCCCGTTCCAAACTTCTTAGAGTTTTCTCAAGTCCGAATGTCTGCAGAAGAATTCTCTCAGAAAGATATGTCTAATGTCAAGCTGATTTTGGAGTGGCAAGTATATAGAGAAAGGTTGGTGCATCTGAATTTCTTTAACAAATATGATTCTATAATCTCTAAGAACATCAAGCTTAATGGATGGGAAAGTGTCTTCATATCAAAGCCAGGGTATCAAGACTTGGTGTATCTGGATCTCCTTATTGAGTTTTATGAGTCAGTTAGTTTATTTAAGGAAGAAGGTAGAGAGAAGTTTTCATTCAAAAGTTATGGAAAAACCTATGCTTTATCTTACACTAAGGCAGCCAACTTAGTTGGAGTTCCATTCGAAGGGGAATCTGAATTTTGTTCCCATAAGTTGCCTGATGTTCAAAAAAGTTTTTTCAAGGTAAATTCTATAGAGTGTCTTGGAATTATAGATATTAAGACTATAAAGATTTCTCACCTCTCTACAAATAATCAGATCCTTAAATTGTGGGTTCAGGGTTTTATCGTTCCAAGAAAAGGTGATAAGAACACCTTAAAGAAGAGTGACATGTTCATCTTAGATTTTATGGTGAATATGAGTAAGGTAAACCTAATGAAGTATATTCTCATTACAATTGATAATATTAAGAATGAGAACTTGAAATATCATATTATTATATACTCGTCCATTCTTTCCAAGCTTATTTTTCGGTGCTTGGAGTCCTTCAAAATCCCTTGCAGTTCAAAGTCGATAAATTGAAAAGTAATGCTGATCAGTGATAATACTCTCAAAAGGATGAAAGTTGGTTTTTCTAAGGAGTCGGGAGAATTATATGACTTACTAGAGGAAGAGGCTGAAGATGATCCGAAGGAACAAGAAGTTCCTGAACCATCGAAAAAAAGAGGAAAGAAGAAGAAGTTGAAGGAAGTGGTAGAAGAAGGAAAATCCCAGAAGCTAAAGAAACTCAATCTGCACCTCCAAATCCCAAGAAGCAGAAAGCTTATCTGGATGAGTTCGTAGCTAAATGGAGGGAAGATAAAAATAATCGGAAGGAAGGAGAGCCATGGTTCGGCTTGGATCCTACAGATTCCAAAGCTTTGAAAGAGAAGGAAGCCGATGAGATTGAGAAGCAAGCCAAAGAAAAGAAGCAGAAGAAGAAAATGTCTTAGGCTGAAATTATGCAATCCTTTCTGAGCGATACTGAAATAGCATCCGAGAATATCCCAGTACCGAAATCATTCTTGGTTTAGACTTTACCTGAGACTCTGGGGAAGAAATTTTCACTCTGGAAAAAGACCAAGAAAAGATTGTTGAGGAAAATGTAGTTGAATAAAAGGAGAAGAAGAGGTTGAAATTAGTGATGGTACTAAAGACCTTATAAATCAAGTTGAAGATTATCATGAAAAAGAAACCCCATCTGAGAAACTATCAATCTAAACTTATGAAGTAGAGTCTTCAAAGCTCCCATATCCTAGGAAGGATGAGGAAGGTGAAGATGAGAAGGGTGAAGAAGCGGTTAATAAATTGTCTGAGGAATAAAGTTTTAATCAACATTTCATACACCCTGAGGATGCTGAGGCTAGAGCTGAGAAGGAGAAAGTATATGAAGATAATATTGTTCAACTGTCTGACAGTGAACATAAGTCTCTGGATGAGGAAGCTTTTCCGAGAACCAATAAAGGGAAACGGGTGGTTGAGGACACACCTACTAAAGTTGTTTCAAAGAATAAGGAAGCTGGTGGATCTTCGAAGAGGAATCTTGTTGGGCTAGAGAAAGAGCCCTCACCAAGCAAAGTCTCGGATTCGGAATCATCTTCTCTTGAAAATGATTTCTTAGTCCAATCCTTGAAGAAGCTTGTTGGGACCATTCCAATTTTCCCAAGCATAGATTCCTGATGCCAAATGTTTCAACATACTTTGAACCAAAAATTGGATTTAGTGTCTGTGGTGATAGACAAGTGTGTCAAGCTAGAGGCAGATTTTAAATCTTTCCTTATCAACTATGAAGCCCACAAAAGATCTTGTAAGAAATAGTTAGCTAGTCAAAGAATATTGTTGAAGATTTGAGAGATCTTGATGAGTTTCAAGATGATGTTAAGGAAGCTTTTGATACTGAAGATAGTAAAATAAAATACCTCATGACTAGATTTGAGGAAAAGCTAACACTTGAGCAGAATACTCAGATTCAAGAAGTAAACGATCCGAATGGAAAGTTATATTCTGTTTCCCAAAGATGGAATAGGGAAAGGGATCTTCAGATAGAGATTGAAGAGAAGCTAGTGAAGCAATATGAGTTGTTGAATTCTCAGGCAGAGGCTCTGAAGGCTCGGGAAGAAAAGATCAAAGCCTTAGAGAAGCAAGCAGAGGAAGACCACAAGGAGCTAAAGAAGCTGAAAACCATAGTGAAGAAATTGATACCCAAGGAGAAGGAAGGAAAATAGATCCAATCTGATCTTTTCTTGTATTTTCTTTCCTTGTACAAATTATTCCAATTTTAATGAAATCTTGGTTGCTTGTTTTTGTTTTCATTCTTTATACAAATATTTCAGGTACTATAATTTCTTTTCCATTCCCTCAAATTCTTTTTGAAATTCACAAAGGGGGAGAAAGGAAAAAGAATACTAAGAAAAGAAGAAATGTCCCTAAGTAAGGGGGATTTTATCTAAGGGGGAGTTTTCATTATATAGATTTCCGTACTCAAGATAATGAATAATCTCATTTAGAAAATCTATAATATGATCCTTAGTGTTCCAAAGACTAAGGGGGAGTTAGTCATATTTATCTTTTCCAATGTGAAAAGGGGGATAATTTTTATTTGCAAAATCTAGAAAAATATTTTCTAAGTCCTTTTATTATTTTTCGTAAGGATGTTTGTGCTTTCCAAAAAGGGGGATATTGTTGAGTCAATAAGGTTTTACTTATGACTTTTCCATTCCTTCATACTTGGAGAAGATTGTTAATTCAATAAGGTTTCCTTATGACTTTATGATTCCTTCTTGTTTTGAAAATCACAAACACCTTATCTCAAGGAAAATCTCATTTTACCATGTGTTTTACTTCTATAAGGAAAAAAATTCATTTCCCCAAGGAAATTTATCCTTACCTTGTTTTCATTGATCATATTTTGTCTAAAGTGTAAAATTCAATTTCAAGTCTAAAACCTCATAATCATATAATACTTATATAAAAAGCATTCTGTTTTCAGGATCTAAATTCAGGTTCTGAGTTCTCTGAATTTAGACTCTGAATTCTTTTGAATTCTGACTCTGAATTCTGGTTACGAATTCTTATGAATTCTGACTCCGAATTCTGGTTACGAATTCTTAAGAATTCTGACTCTGAATTTTGAATGCGAGTTCTCTGAATTCAGACACCGAACTCTTCTGAGTTCTGACTCTGGGTTCTTTGAATTTAGACTCCGAGCTTTGTGAGTTTTGACTCCGAATTCTCATGAACTCTGACTCCGAACTTTGTGAGTTCTGGTTCCGAATGCTTGTGAACCAGATTCCAAATTTCCTTGAAATTCAAAATCCGGAAATCTATAGAGTTCAGGTTCTGAATTCCTTAGAAAACAGAATATGAATATCCTTGTATTACAGACTCTGAATTCATTTTTGGTTAGAATCCAAACTTTTATTTGCTTGCATTCCGAATATTGTATTTTATTTATGTAACCATATCTTTTATTACACTTGTTTTTGTTATAAAATGATGTCGTGCATTTAGTTACTATCTAACCATTGTTTGAGTGACACGTGTATAGGTCCCTCTAAAATCCAAGGAAAAATATAACTGTTGGAAGAGGGAGCCGACTGTTGGTGTTGTGCCTATAAGTAGGAGCTCAATTGAAAAGATCTCAACACTATTTTGTGACTCTAGAGATTACATGTTTTTGAAGTGATTTCTAGAGATATAATTTCATTGCTTTGTGCGTACTAAACTTCTTGTTCAGATTTTATTTGTGCGACTCTGACTTTTGTTGTGTACAATCGAGGGCTTTCTGGGATAGGAAGACAGAGGTGATGACTACCTTGAATTTGAGGGATTCCTTGCTGACGAAGACAGAGGTGCCGACTACCTTAAAGTTGAGGGCTTACGGGGATAATAAGACAGATTATGATTTTCGTATCGAGGGCTTACCCAAGTGTGGGTAAGACAGAATTTCTTGAAATTATAATTCAAGGGACCTTTATACAAGGTTATTGGATACCCTTCTCTTTGGGTTAAAAGATTTATTACTTGTTACTTGTTTTGTTACAAGTTTCCTGCTTCATTTATATTGTTAAGGAAAGTATAACTATATTATACTTCCTTATAATTGTACTCTGATTTAGTTAGATTTTATATTCTTTAAGGTATAATCTTAATCTTTGTAAACTTTAATTAAGTTTCATTTTTCAAAACCATATTTTCCAGAATTTCTTTCTCGGAATCATATTTCTGGAATCAAGAGTGTGTAGAACTAGAGGTTTTGTGAATTACCTTTTTTAACCTTATTAAACATAATAATATTTAAAAGTTCCAAAGGAATTTTTAAAAGTATAAAATTCACCCCCCCTCCTATATTTTGAGCATCATTAGATACTCCATACGGTATCTCTATTATTTCAATCATACATTTGGTATTATAGAGTATATCATACTCACATACCATCTCAACACATGGTTCCCTTTAAATAGTGAAAAATTCTTTTCAATACTTTTAAATGAGATTATTTAGGATTGTATTAATATCTTACAGATAAGTATACTGAAAACATTAAGTCTGGATGACTAGATGTTAAGTATAATATACTTTCTATCATACTTCTAAAAGATGTTTGATCTACTGGTTTCCCATCTTCATCAAGATTAAGATAATTTGATGTACCGATTGGAGTAGTTATACTTTTAGTGTTTTTATATCCATATTTCTTAAGAATATATTTAATATAATTATGTTGAGATATATAAGTTCCTTCTGGTTTTTGAGAAATTTAAAAACCAAGGAAAATGTTAACTCGCCCATCATACTCATTTCAAACTCAAATTTCATGAGATTTTTAAATGAATCGGTTAGAGATTTCTGATTTGATCCAAATATAATGTCATCAACATAAATTTTAACAATAAAAACATTTTTCTTATATTTATTTATAAAAATAGTTAGATCAAAAGTTCCCTTAATATAGTTATTTTTAACAAAGATCATATAATTCTATCATACCAGGATCTAGGGGCTTGTTTAAGTCTATATAAATATTTTGTAAATTTAAAAACACGTTCAGTATATTTTTTTTCTTCAAAACCATGAGGTTTTTCTACATAAACTTCCTCTTGAACATATCCATTAAGAAAATAACACTTCACACCCATTTGAAAAGGTTTAAAATTAAAGAATGTTGTAAAGGCAAGTAGAATACGAATAGATTCAAGTCTAGCTACTGGAGCGTAGGTTTCTTCATAATCTATTCCTTCTTGTTGATTATAGCCTTTAGCAACTAATCTTGCTTTATTTCTTACAATGATTCCATTTTCATCACATTTATTTCTAAATACCCATTTTACTCTAATTACAGAAGTTTCCTTAGGTCATTCAAACAAGTTCAAAACATTGTTCTTTTCGAATTAATTTAGTTCATCTTGAATATATTTAATCAAATCATCATTACCTAATGATTTATCAGTGCTTTTTGGTTCTAATTGGGAAAGAAATGCTAGATGTTCTACTTCGTTTTTTAAAGAACTTCTAGTCCATATAGGTTGATTTACATCACCAATGATACTATCATTGGGATTATTCTTAAGAAACAACTGATTTGGGTTTTAGAAAACTTGTTCATTAACATAAGTTAGAAAATATTATAGGGTAAATACTTCAGAAATATTTTCTTGAGTATTTCCTTATTATAATAATTTTACATCAAAATATGATAATCAGTTTTTGAAAATACATCTGAGGGTATAGGTTGGGGTTGATTAAAAAAAAGGGATCTGTTTCATCAAATTTAACATGCACTGTTTCTTCAATAGTATAAGAATTTTTGTTAAAAACTCTATTAGCCATAGAAGTAATAGAATAGCCTAAGAAAATTCCTTCATCGGATTTAGGTGAGAATTTATGTAAGTTATCTTTAGAATTAAAAATGAATACTTTACATCCAAATACTTTGAAGTAAGAAACTTTAGGTTTTCAACCAGTCCACAATTCATAAGGTGTTTTGTTAAGAAAATGTTTGATTAAAACTTGATTTATAGTATAACAATCATTACTAAAAGATCCATCCCAAAAGTGTTTAGAAATAGAATATTCACCCAACATTATTCTAGTTATCTCTTAAAGAATTTTATTTCTTATTTCAACAACACCATTTTGTTGAGGAGTTCTTGGGGTTGATAAGTTATAATTAATGCCTTTCTTACTACAAAAAGTTTCAAAATATGAATTTTGAAATTCTCCCCCATTATCAATATGAATATTTATCAATATAATGTTTTTCTCATTTTTAACTTGGGATATAAAAGTTTTAAAATAAGAAAAGGCTTCATATTTCTTTACTAAAAAATAGACCCATGTAAATCTGTTATAATCATCAACTAAAAAAAATACATAGTATTTGCTTCCAATTCTTCCAATTTGTGTTAAACCAAAAATATCAATATGCACTGGCTATAATTCATCAGAAGTTGAGACCTCACTGGTTTATTTAAGACTTGACTTATGTTGCTTTCCATAGTAACAAGGATCATAAACTTTTAAAGAATCAAATCTAAGATCCGGTAGATCCTTAAAAAATCTTTTCTTTGAGAGTTTTCATAGGTTCCTAAGGTTGCTGTGTCCTAGTATTTTATTCCATAACCAAGATTGATCTTCCATTTCACTAATACAGGGTAGATCTTGGATCCTAAGGTCTTTTAAGTTAAGTGTATAAACATTCTCATGCCTATGGTCAGAGAGAACAAACTCTTCCTTCGAATTATGTACTAAGCATTTATCATTCCTAAAATTCACAAGGTAAATTTCATCACATAATTTTATTATGCTTATAATGTTGTTCTTAAGTCCTTTAACAAATAAAATATTTGAAATTAAAGATTTTCCAAGAATAAAAATGCTACCTATACCAACAATTTATCCCTGAGCATTATCTCCGAAAGTTAATTTTCATCCTTTCATCCTGATAATCTTTTCAAAGAATTTTTTATTACCAGTCATGTTCCAGGAATATCCATTATCTATGTACCATGTATTTTTTTTGGTATTTCCTTTATTTTTCTGAAAATAAAATAGTTATACTTTTAGAATCCAAACTTTCTTGGATCCAAGAATTTTAGAAAGTAAAATTTTAGGTATCTGCATTTTCTTAGAAAAATAATATTTATGAAAACATAAGGATTTGTTTTTATTTAAAGAATAATTTTTATCCCAATGTCCACCACATTTACACTTGGTGAAAAAAGGATCACTTTGGGGAACAAAATAGTTATTACTAAAAATGGTTTTTGAGTGAGTGTAACCAATCCAAAACTATTCCTAAGAGGATGAAGTTGTGAATACATTTTATCAAATTCTTTCCTTCCAGAAGTGAAATTTGATAAAATTTTATTTAAGGAAAAAATTTCAGATTTTAGTCTAATGGATAAATTCTTATCCTCAAAATAATTAGTCTTAGAGTTTGAGTTATTCTCTAAAACATTTTTCTTAGAATTAACATTTTCGAAATGAAGGTAAGGTATTATCTTCTGATGAAGAATATTCTTAATTTAAAGATTCATAATATTCTTCATTAAGAAAATTTTCATTTACAGAAATATTGGTTAAAGATTCAACATTGTGTGCCATATCAATAATAAAATGATTTTTAATAGGTACATTGGTTATAAGACCAATATTCTTCTAACCAGAAGATTCATACTCTGAGGATTCATCTGAAGAGTCACCACCACTAGCACTCTGGGTGTCATTAGACTTTAATACTTTCTTAGCCTTAGATTTATAATACTTATTTTTATTCCTTTAATAATTCTTTTTCTTTTTATCTTTTATCTTAAGCATAGGACAATCATGTCTAATATGTCCATCCCTTTTGTATTCATAATAGGTTACTTCAAAATTATTCTTGTCTTTCCTATCTTTCTTATTATATCTATACAGAAAATATTTATTTCTCACAATCTTTTTCATCCTTCAAGCAAGATTGGCTAGTTTATTCATAAATTGATCACTGTCACTTGATTTATATATACCAATAGATTTCATATCTTTAGATCTAGTTACCAATTCTATAGTCTTAGATTTAGATGTATTGGTGAAATCTACACTTCCATTACTATTATTATTTTTATTGAAATTAGCATCTCTCTTCATTATTGTTTCATGATGAAGAAGAGTTCCAAAAATATCATCAAGATTAATGTTATATACTTTCCTATTTTCATCAATAGTTGTCCTTTTTTATTCCCATTCATTGGGCATGATATCAATTTTCTTGTCCACAAGAACTTTATCATCAATACCTTTCTCTCCCATAGATTGAAGATTGTTGAAAATGGTCATAAATCTTTATTTTACTTTATAAACAGATTCTCCATAAGGAGATAAAAATCCATGATATTCAACTCTTAACATATATCTTCTAGTTTGTATCACTTTAGAAGTTCTAAAATGTGTAACTTTAAGTTTCTTCCAAATACTATTGGCAGCTTCACATGAAGAAATTTGACTGTATATATTCTTGGTCATGGAACATAACAAAGTAATGTGTACCTTGTAATTTAATTGATATTCTTATTTTCCCTGATTTTTGAAATTTCTGATTTCTTTGTTAGGAATCTTGTATTCACTAGTGAGCATCACAAATTTGTCCAATCCAGTGTTAATAAAAAAAGTCTTCATCCTATCTATCTAGTACTCATAATAATTACCATAAATAATTGGTGGTCTTGTAGGATTTAGGTTATCAATATAACCGACATTCATTCCTATCATTCTATAAAAAAATACATTTCCACAAAAAGGATTAGTATAAAAATATTTTATAAAATAAATATTTAAGAAAAAATTGAACAAGAAAAGTTGAGAAAAAAAACTTGAGCAAGAAAACTTATATGTGAGTATAAGTATTTTAAGGACCTCCTTTGATACCAATTGTAGGATTGAAATATAGATGTATATGCTCAATTATAAGAGGGGTGAATTTTAAGTTTAAAAACTTTCACTTTTAACCTTAAGGAAGTATATGTTTAACAAATTTAAACAAGGTAAATTCACAAACCCTCTTTGGTTCTAGCTTAAAGGGATAATTGGAAGGGCCTAATTCTAATTATAAGAAACCTAAACTTAAACAAGTTAAACTTAAGAAAACTTATAAAAGTTTATATTAGATAAATATTATACCTTAAAGTGTATAGAGTCTTATTTATCAGAGTATGTATAAGTACAACAAAGTATAAGAAAGTTATACTTTCTTTCTTTAACAAAATACAGCGTAAATAAAACTTGAAACAACAACAAGTAAACAAGTAGGAAATATTTTAACCTAAAGATAAGGGTATCCAACAACCTTGGATAAAGGTCCACTGATTTATACATTTAAGAAATTTTGTCTTACCCACACTAGGGTAAGACCTCGATAAGAATATTGGAGTATGTCTTGTTATCCCCGCAAACCCTCTAACTTTAAAGTATTTGGAACCTATGTATTCATATCCCTATAATTCCTAAAACTTTAAGGTAGTCATCACCTCTGTCTTACTATCCTTGTAATCCCTTGATTGTAGAAAAAAACAATTAGATTCACACAAAGTTGAACAAGTTGTTCACAATTGAACAAAATTTTCACAGATTTCACAAGTAATGATAGTTTATCTCTCTATAAATCACTTCACATCATCACATCATGTAATCTCTTTTCATCTTATAAACTCATTCAAATTAGGTCCTATTTTTAGAAAAGGATTCCAACGGTCAGATCCCTCCTCCAATGGTCATATTTTTTATTCTTGAATTTCAGAGGGACCTGTACACATGTCACTCGACCAATGGTTAGTTATAAAAAAATTCTATGACATCATTTTATGTAGGAAAAACTTGGGAAACATTATAATTCTTAAGAACTAATAATATGTAAGGAAAAAATATCATGTTTAAGAAACTAGGATCCGATAAAATTAAAATAATATGTTAGGAAAGAAAAGTTGCTTAAAAAATATGAATAATTAGATTCTAGGAAATATATAATTTGGAGTTTAAATATATGAATAATTAGATTCTGGAAAAAATTATTCAGATTCTGAATTATGAGTAATTAGGAGTCTGAATTTCAGAGAATTCAGAGTCTTAATTTCAGAGACTTTGGAGTCTAAATTTCAAGGAATTATAAGTCTAAATTTTATAGAATTTGGAGATTGAATTCATAGAATTCATATTCTGAATTTCATATAATTTGAAGTCTAAATTTCAGATAATTTGGAGTCTGAATTTCAAAGAATTTGGAGTCTAAAAATAGTAAGAATCGATAGCTAAGGAACTATAAGATTCCTAGGTTTTTAGATAAGGATCCAAATTTTTGACTTAACAACAAAAAATTAGACTTGGTTTAAGAAGACATTAAATAATAAATTGAAAACAAAGGGTAAGGATAAAACTTTTCTTAGATAAAGAAAATTTTCCTTAAGAAAATAATTCTTATAGAAAGATAATTTTCCTTAAGAAAATGTGTTTGTGATTTTCAAAACATAGAGGAAAGGAAAAGTCATAAGGAAACCTTACTGAATCAAAAACATTTAAATAAAAATATGTGATATATATATATACATGACATAATAATGATTCTATAATTTTAATATATTATTTAACTTTATTTCTTTTAATCTTTTGAGGAAATGGAAACATCGTTCATGCGTACATATGGTCTACTGTCTCCAGGAGTGGTGTATTTCCATTTTTATCTCTAAATTTTATGAATTACTCTCAATAAAAATATAATTAATATATATTATATTTATATAATGGTTAATATTCAATAGATTATGTAACCATTATCATAGTATGAGGACCAAAAATAACAAATCAAAACATACACAAAGAAAAAAGAAGTTATTACCTAAAACATGACTTTAATGTGGAATTATTAATAAAAGGAAAATAAAAGGACATAATTAAATCATATATGATATGATATATATAATTAATATTCTTTAATATATTTATAATAAACTTATATTTATTATACAATAGGTTCAAACGTGTATGAAAGAAGTCAAGACTTATGGTAAGGGATTTTCCTCTAACTTTTAGTTTTTTGTGAGACACATGTCATATTCACCACTTGTTTATTTTATGTGGTGTATATATTTCCCATGAATATATTTAATTATTCTCATCCTTTAATTTTTTGGATTTTCATATCCATTTTATGATCTCTCTTTTATGGGGTTTACATTTCAAAAGTTACCAAATTAGTAAAGTATTTTTTTGTCTCAAATTTCCTTCTGTGGGACATAAGTTATGTTATGCATATATCTTATTCTATGAGGTGTATATACTACCAATTTGAAATTTTATATCATGTATATACTTATTCTCATGATATTATAATTTTTATTTAATTTTATTCTTTTATGGGGATTGGGATTCAAAAACACTGAAGTGGTAAGCGATTTATGTTATAATTTCATCATTTATCGGGATTATTTGTGATCATGATTACAATGATGAAATCTTATGATATAATTCTCAAGAAACTCATAAATTTTATCCTCATCTATTTATGTCATGATAATACATGTTTCCCTTCATTTTACTCTCTTTATGTAGTCAAGAGTTCAAAATAATGTTTTTAAGAAAAATCATCTTTATTTCTCTCTTCAGTTGAAAACACTTTTTCTTATAAAACCATGTTTTTCAAAAATGTTTTCAAAAACTATTTTTAACATTCTCCAAGTGATTTATTAAATATATTTTTACCTGTGTTTTACTTTTTAAAAAAAATGAAAGGAATCTTATTTTTGTTTTCCAAAAATGTCCCCTTTAGATTTTACTAAAAATGTGAATGGAATCTTTGTTTTAATAGGTATGGAATTAATGAAATTTCCCTCCATCATTACAATTATTTTATTTTAAACTTCCTTTATAAGTTTTCAAGGTTATTTTCAAAGAAAATTATTTTTAAAATGTTTTATTTTTTAAAATGTATTTTTTAACCAAAAATAATATTTTCCTCAAGAAATGTTTTAAATAATTTTAAAGCTTCTTTTTTCAAGGTAATTTTCAAATAGAATGATTTTGAAAATGTTTTATTTTTTAAAAATCATTTTTCAATGTGTAAATGAAATTTTCCTCAAAAATGTTACAGGTGTCTTTCAAAATAATTTTTCATCTAATATGACATCCTTTGATGTTGCTTATACTTTACTAGACATATGATCTAAGATTTCCATTATTATTCTTTCTCTAGATGGTTTATGTTGATGATGAAAAGATGTTTATATAACTTGTTTATTTCACACAGTTTATGTTATAATGAAATGTTTTATGAAACCCATTTCTTTTTATGGTTTCTAATGTGATGAATTATTTATGAAGTTTATTTCTTTTCATGGGTTCTGATATGATAAATGTTTTATGAAGCCTATTTCATTTCATAGTTTTTGATATGATGAATTTTTTTTTGATCTTATGGCATGCTTATGTATATTTTTCACTATATAATGGTTATTACATCATATCCAAGGAAGTTGGTTACATTATAACCAAATATAGTTGGGACCTATATCTCCCTCGAATGCATTGGGTAAATATGGATAATTCAAGAGTAAATATATTATGTGTGAATCTTATTACATATTCAAAATGTTATGTGTGAGTCTAATTATATGTTCACAATGTTATGCGTGAACTTGATTGCATGTTCATAGTGTTATGCATGAACCTATCTTTCATTCCCATAATGTTATGTGTGGACCTGGTTTCATGTCCATAATTTTATGCAAGGTCCTGATTTCATGTCCTTAACTTAATGAGTGAACATGTTTTTTATTATAAATGTTCACAATGTTATAATATGATATGTGTTCCACAAATATATATCTTATGTTAATGTTATGTTCTCATGGATCATGTTCTTTTATTCCATCAATCTTTATGTCATGACTCAAGATTATGATTTTTGATATGTAGGGTAGGGTTTTCAAATGTTATGATCATGTTATCATACCCTTATGTTCATTTTATGCTTATGTATCTCCCTTGTTTACCCTTACTGAGAATCTAAGCTCACCCTTTCTTATGTTTCATTCCATCATGTTATAAATAAAGGTTTTAAGTAGGTTATGTTTGTGAAAATTACTAAAGTGGAATACTTTTATGTGATATATTGAATAAATTTCACCAAATTAGAAGATTTTGCACCTAGTCTCCAAAGGCACTAAACTATTATGGTCCTCAGGTGTGTGTTTGTGTAATATATTCAATATTCATCTAAAAAGATATAATATCTACGTATGAAAATACTAGGTCTCTATAATCACCTCCTATTCTTTTTTCATTTCCCTTCATGTTCTCATTACTATGATCGTTTAATTTTTTACGTGGTTTTATTTTCCCTCTCATTGTTCCTTGGATTTATCTCTCTAATCTACTCTTAGTGTAATTGCTTGACAGGATAAGTTGAGAGTATCTGCAGGAAATATTGGTGTTATTTTTCATGATTTTTACCTTTCCTTGTGTGGATTCAGCATGATGGAGGTGGAGTTTGGGTCTTCAAGGCATCATTCAATCTTCAGTGGTGCTTTGGGTCCCTAGCTTGTAGTTGTGAGGAGGAGTTTTGACTTTGGTAGGGACAGTGGTGTTTCTAGATTCTACATGCTTCATTAGTTAAAACTTCATAGTGCTTATTCATTCTTGGTTTTTTTATTTTCTTAGTGGTTCTGACAAGGCATTGGTGTTCTTCACATTGTTCAATGATGGTTGGTGCACTCTGAGGATTGCTCGGTTCCAAGAAACGTTGATCTTTTATAAAGATAGTTTTTTCCAGTGAGGTGGGTAGAAGTTACAATGTCCAATCACATCAAGGGTGTGTATATCACAATGGTTCACAACCCTAGGTGGAAACAACACTTTGGTTTCTCACATATTGAGGTGGATTTTGTGGATTTTATTTCATTCTATATTTTTTTTGAATATGTGGTGTTTGGATTTTGGCCTTGAATTTGAGGTTGTCGAATTATGGGGGTTTTGGGCCTAATATCCAATAACTTTTCATGCTCTCACCCAATATAAATTTTTTTTTCATAAAATACATAAAAAATGATTATTGATTTTATAAATATACATCTATTGAATTTAGATTTGTGTTTCTCATGTTTTATTATGTTTGTTAGAATAATTTTGTACAGCTAATGTCTATGATTTATTCTACTGTAATTACCATTTCAATATAATCTTGAGTTGATGTTTTATTCCATTTTTATGTGTTTTTTTCACTATTTTTTTAAATAATTTGATTATTACATGTTTTAGAAATTTTTTTTCAATATTTTTTATGTTAATTGGTTATGAAGCCCAAAAAGGAACATTGTTTTGCCTAAAATTGGTCGTTTAATGCAATGAAAATTGCACCATTATTCCTCCTACAATTATCTCTCCAAATTAAGAGTTCCCCCATATTTAGGGGGTCCATGTTGATCGCTTAATTGATATATGGTAACCACCATATCCTCTCTCTACCCTGTAATGATTTCATATGCAACATATAATAAACTAGACCATGATCTCTACAAGATACTTGGAAATCCAGAGCATAAAGGAATTCACATGCAATAACTATCCATCACTTATGTGATGCTCTAAAATCACTTTCCAAATGATACATTTGACATAACAATGATACTAATTAAATCATTCTAATCGTCTATGTGATGTTCTTAGTTCCTATATTATCATAGTATATCAAAATTACATTCATTTTACTCAAAAACCCCTACAATAAAATCATTTATAAGATTGTTTCCGATGGAAAATGTAAATATATTTCGTCCGATGATTGATTCCAGGGGGTTGAGTTTTGTGAAATTATTCATGTCAGGTTCACCATTTTTGAATAGTTTCCCATGGGTTTATTTTTGGAATTAGAACCACCAAATTGTTTTATATCCTTGAGGGAATTTATTTCCAAAGTTAGGCACTCACTGGGGAGTTTGGAAAACGATACTTAAGAACTCCAATTGGTCTATAGGATGGGAGGTCGGGCCCATCACACCCTTTTAGGGGGAATTACTACCTACTCTGAGACTCCCTTATAGATTTAATATATGTTCATGAATCCTTCAATAAATCCCAAGTATGATGTGGTTCACCCTTTAATTAACATTCAATTATTATCACATATGGAATATAGAATAATTTGTATGTATCTGAGGTTCTTCATCAATGGATATATCTATTGGTGTTATAGTTTCTTTATCAATGGTACCCTCTTGTATACTGGTTAGATATTATTTGGTCATTATCATGATGATGCTGGTTTTTGGCCACATAGTGGGGCACTCTGGATTGTATCACTGTCCATGGATATGGGAGTGAAACACACGGCCGATTGTCGCCTATCGACCGGTCAAAATTCCGGTGCTCTGCTAATGTGTATAGCAGCACTCGGTTCGAATCCTCGGTGATGATACTTTGTAATAATCGTTTGTTTTTAGTTGATTGTATTTTGATTAGGGGGGTTTGTTTGCAGAGCTTAATTGAAATGATTTATGGATGATGTTTGATTTACCAAATTGATAAAGATTGGGGTGAGTTCATTATTGGGGAGTTAAGCATGTGATATCCTTGAGCCTTACTTTGTATTGCATTAAATTAACACCCATGTCATAAGTTGACGTTGATTGGAATTCCTAAGTGTGAAGGCTTTAATCCAAGCCTTAACTTAACTTAGGGTTCTAATCTAAATAAAAACTTATTTATGGTAGTGTATTTATGGTTCCAATAATCCATGGAAACCACTCGTTAAACAAAACATATCATTAATCCATGACATATTAAGTTTAACATACACAATATTAATTTAAAGAATACTCATCGAGCAAAACTCTCAATCACTTAACATCCCCGAATTATAACTCACCCCAATGATAAATTTACTCGGCCATTTAGATGTTTAATATTTTGTTTAAAATAATTATGATGATAAATTAAGAATAGAAGAAAAAGAAAGGGATTAGAAAAGAGTGGTACGTTGACACACACACATGAACGATGATGATAATTAAAAATGGATTTTTGATTGAATGAGGAAGCAAAAGAAGGGAATGGGATTCAACTGAATTTAAACTATTTTAGGAACATAAATATTAAACTAAATAAGGTGGATGAGAATAAGAGATATTGAAGAAGTAACTTGCATTAAAACAGAATTACAAAGAAAGAGAATTACAAGATTACAAAAATGAAGAACACAAAAGTAAGTGAAAACAAAGAGAGGAGGAAAGGTCTCTCAAGTAAAAACTTGAGTATGTCAGGTCCTCCCAATACTTTGGAAAGGCTTTTGTCGTGCCAATATGATATCCTCTCTTCTGAAATGTCAACCCCTCTCAAGGAGAGAAGGGGAGAGTATTTATAGCCCAAGGAGTGGACTGTTTGCATTCACAATCTGTCCCTCCACTTGCATCGCCAATTTGGCTATTCAGACAGCCGAATATTCAAATATCTCCTTCTTCAAAGTTGTAGAAAATAATGTTTTTCGACTACTGTAAAAATATGGAGGCATTTGGACAAGTGGAGCCAAAGTTATGGCGGTTTTATTAAACAAAGGTAAACTGTCCATTTCTATCCATGATTTTTTGATGGCCAAAATGTGAATGGATATTTGAACAGGAAGATGCCTTAAAATCCGAATGACTTATTCAACAAAGTAGGCCTCCTATATCTCCTCTTTCACACTTCAAAATTTCAGCTCTATTTGATGCTTACATCATGAGATATGTCATGAATAGTATACTGATTTTAATTCTCGGACAGAATGTTGGGCTGGACTTCAAAGATTTATTTGGGCCCCTTGTACTTGTATTTGGGCCTTGAAATTTTTATCCAAGATGACATGTAGTGTCCCCCGAATTATGGTGGAGATTTAATGTTTTTGGACTTCTGGATTGATCCCAGTAAATCAATCTTTAAGGATGGTCCAGTTTGTTCACAGATTCTTTGGTCTTGTTTGTGAGGACCATATGACCCTTCAAATGGCAGAATTGGATCATGGTTCCTTCTAATGAAATGTTGTATATTGAAAGTATAATCCTACAAAACAAGAACAACACAATTTGAATCAGTATAGTGACAGTTATTATTAAAACATTAAACTGACTCAATTGGACTACTTCTAAAAATGCTCAAATATTATATTTAATATTAAAACATTAATATTTCACACAAATTATGCACATTTCATATAAAATCAGTAAAGGGGGAATATAATAAGTCATGAAAATATTAATAACATCAACTCCCCCACACTTAGTTTTGTGCATGTCCTCATGTGCAACAAATATAAAAACATCGCAAAATCATTTTCACTCACCAACAAATATTAAAATTTTGTTTTCTCCAATCAGGGAAGGTTTAGACTATTTCACTCATCCATATTGAATTCCATCACAAATTTGGTTCACAATAATGCATCAGAAACAATTCATTTTTTCATGTTCAAGGTTTGAATTGGAAAATGTAGGCACTCAAAACTTACTCCTCTCAAGATGATAAAAATGTATTTTAGGAGGTTCACTCATTCACCAACAAAAAGTGAAAATCAAGAGTTTGTAAGAGATCTCAGCTTCCATTCCCAAATATAATGTGTACAAGAATCAAGAGGTATTTTAAGGGGTTTTTCAGTGGCTATGGGACGGTAGGTATATAATGTCCAAAGGAAAAGAGGGGTTAAAAACACCAACATGGAAAAATCAATGCACATTTTTTTGAAATTTGATTTGAAAGGAAATAGAAACACATATTTACAAGGGCATGAATGTGTGATGAATGAAAAGTGAGGGAGATAGAAAATGGAATAGGGTGAGATGATGTAATATGTACAACATGGAAGACTTCCAATAATGACACAATACAAGATGATTTAAGTGTTCTTGTTTTTTTCTTTTTGCTCTTTTTTTTCAAAAGTTGTGCTTGAAACAAGTCTCACAGTCATCTCCCAACCCATGCTTTATCTCCTCATGAAACTAATTTTAGTAGTTATAACACGATCAAAGGTTGATGATGAATGATTTTTAACCCACCCAAGACACAACCCATTCCTTTTTTTTCATTTTTTTTTAATATAATTTTTTTTCATTTTTTTTTTGAACACTTTTCAATGACTTTTGTACAAATGACAATTACACATATATACCCCAAATCTCACAGAATTAAAACCTCTCCCCCACACTGGACTGTATGTTTTCCCTCAAGCATATGATGACACATTGGAAATCAATGAAAGTACGCCCAAAAATGAAGTCTATTCCCCCCACACTTAAATTTCAATAAATTGTACAATGAAAATCCATGAAGATGTTGGGTGGGACAAGGTAGTAGACTTGTAATGTGGCTATCAAAAGAAAGGTTTTCATAGGCTCAAAGGGGCTTTCAAAAGTAGGATCAATGTAAGGGTAATGGGAGGCTATTTGGCTATTCTGATTCTCATGTGGCTTAGAAAATGCCTCTATCATATTAATGCACTCAAAAGATGGAAATTCAGCTCAAAGGTCCACAAACTCAAGACTCACAATCAGTGGTGAAGACACACAATGAAAAAGATGGTCATATATGACCTTGGCATGAAGGCTAATGGTATTCCTCACGGTAGGGGAAAATCATTTTCCCAATCAAAAATTGAGCATTCAAAATGTGTTGGTTGTTGACACAAAATTGTTTACCCAAGTTTGAGATAAAAATTCAATATATTTGAGTTTAAAACAAGTATTTTGACTCCCCAAAATGGTTGGACAGAATTTCAATATTGGATGATGAGTAATTATGACACCCCTTTTTTTTAATTTTCATTTTTTTTAATTAATTTTTTTTAAATTTTTTTTATTTTTAATGACACATCCACACAAAAGAGAAAATAGAAAAAAAGTTGTGGAAGAATGTTGTAAAAAAAATGAGAGGGAGAGAGGAAGAAGAAGAAATAGAGAGAAGAAGAGAGGGAAGAGATATTGAGAGAGAGAGAGAGTTAAAGGGAAAGAGGTGCCCCCTGGTTTGGATTTGGTGGGTCGCTGTTTCCATCTAGTGGTGGGTCAATGGAAGTCGATGTGGAACCTGAAGTGAATGGCCTCTCATGGTGATGCTTTAACTGGTGTCCATTTACCGTGAATGTTCTTTTTGAAGAAGGGTCTTGGACTTGCACTGCACCAAATGGGTAAACATTAGTAATAATAAAAGGTCCATCCCAACGAGAATTGAGCTTACCTGGGTGAAGTTGAAATCGATAATTAAAGAGCATTACCTTTTCACCTTCATGAAATACCTTTCGAAGAATGTGCTTGTCATGGAGTGACTTTGCCTTTTCTTTGTAGAGAATGGAGTTCTCATACGAATCGAGTCGAAACTCCTCCAATTCAGTCAACTGCAACAATCTTTCTTCACCAGATTTTTCATAATCAAAATTACAAGTTTTGACAGCCCAAAATGACTTATGTTGGATTTCAACTGGTAAATGACAGGCTTTACCAAAAACTAGCCTAAATGGAGACATCCCAATGGGTGTCTTATAGGCTGTTAGATAGGCCCAAAGTGCTTCACCAAGTCTATCGGGCCAGTCTTTTCTTGTGGGCTTAACAATTCTTTCAAGCACTCTTTTCACTTCTCTATTAGAAAGTTCAGCCATTCCATTTGTTTGAGGGTGATATGCAGTGGATGTTTTATGTACAACCCCATTCTTTTTCAAAAGTGACTCCATGGTTCTATTACAGAAATGAGTTCCTAAGTCACTTATCAAAGCACGTGGTGTTCCGAATCGATGGAAGATATGGGTTTTGAGGAACTCACTCACAGTTTGAGCATCATCTTTCCTAGTGGGTTTGGCCTTGACCCACCTAGAAACATAGTCAACAGCAAGGATAATGTAGGATAATCCATTGGAAGGGGGAAAAGGTCCCATGAAATTGATGCCCCAAACATCGAAAATATCACAGAAGATTAATGGCTTTTGAGTCATTTCGTTTCTTTTGGAAATTGTGCCAAACTTTTGGCAAGTGGGACATGATTGACAGAACTCGTGTGAGTCCTTGAAGAGTGAAGGCCAAAAGAATCCAGAATCTAGGACCTTTCGAGAAGTCCTTTGTGGTCCAAAGTGGCCACCTCCAGGCATTGAGTGGCAGAATTCCAAGATGGAGGATTGTTCAGTTTCATCAACACATCTCCTAATTACCATGTCAGCCCCAGTTTTCCAAAGTTTATTATCTTCCCAAAAATAATTCTTTGAATCACTTCTCATCTTTTCTTTTTTTTCTTTTGAAAAATATTCAGGGAAAACACCAGAAACCAAGTAATTGACAATTGGGGCATACCATGGTAACTTTGGAGTGAGAGATGAGAGGTGTTCAGTTGGAAATTCAGGATCAATTATTTCAGAATGAGAAGAATTATAAATTCTACTCAGGTGATCAGCTACAGGGTTTTCTTTTCCAGGTTTATCTTTTATCACAAGGTCAAACTCTTGGAGCATTAAAATCCATCTTATTATCCTTGGTTTGGAATCACTTTTCTTAAGTAAGAACTTTAATGCTGAGTGGTCTATGAAGATGATGATTTTGGCACCTAAGAGATAGGGCCGGAATTTATCCATGGCAAAAACCACAACTAAAAGTTATTTTTCAGTCACAGTGTAGTGTGATTGAGTTTCATCCAATGTTTTTGAGGCATAAAAGATGACATGAGGAATGTTTTCTCTTCTTTGACCAAGAACAGCCCCAATGGCCCTATCAGAAGCATCACACATCAATTCAAATGGTAAGGACCAATCTGGGGGTTGGATTATTGGAGCAGATGTGAGAGCATATTTGAGTTCAATGAAGGCTCTCTTGAAAGCCTCATCAAAATTGAATGTGACATCATTTTGAAGTAAACGAGTGAGTGGGATGGAAATCTTGCTGAAGTTCTGAATGAATTGCCGATAGAAACCGGCATGACCAAGGAAGGACCGAATGTCTCGAACTGATTTGGGTTCAGGAAGTGATTGGATCACCTCAATTTTGGCTGGATCAACTTGGATACCCTCTTGAGAAATTATGTGACCTAGAACAATCCCATTTGAAACCATGAAGTGACATTTTTCAAAATTCAGCACAAGGTTGCACTTGACACATTTTTGAAGGACCAAAGAGAGTGAATGTAAGCAAGATTCAAATGACTCGCCATAAATGGTAAAGTCATCCATGAAGACCTCCATGCAATTATCAATGAATTCAGAAAATATACTCATCATACACCGCTGGAATGTTGCAGGAGCATTACAAAGGCCAAAAGGCATTCGCCTATAGGCATAGGTTCCAAAGGGGCAAGTGAATGTGGTCTTTTCTTGGTCTTGAGGTGCGATTGGAATTTGGAAGTAGCCGGTGTAACCATCAAGAAAGCAATAGTGTGACTTTCCGGCCAATCTCTCAAGCATTTGGTCAAGGAAAGGAAGTGGGTAGTGATCTTTTCGTGTTTCAGCATTCAATTTTCGATAATCGATGCACACACGCCATTTGTTTTTCACTCGAGTTGTGACCACTTCTCCATGTTCATTTGTGACAACTGTTATCCCGCCCTTCTTAGGAA
Source organism: Viscum album (assembly GCA_963277665.1). Lineage (NCBI taxonomy): Eukaryota > Viridiplantae > Streptophyta > Magnoliopsida > Santalales > Viscaceae > Viscum > Viscum album. The sequence continues at coordinate 1,470,026,222 of OY728147.1, read as the reverse complement.
CGACTTGAATTGGACTAACCCATTCACTATCAGAAATTGGGTAGATAATACCAGCTTGAAGAAGCTTGGTAATCTCTTCCCTAACTACCTCAAGTATGAGTGGATTGAGTCTTCTTTGAGGTTGCCTAATTGGTTTGGATGATTCCTCTAGATGGATGTGATGCATGAAAAGGGAAGGGTTGATTCCTGGAATATCCTCTAGGGTCCAACCTAAGGCATTTTTGTTTTCCTATAACACTTGAACAAGTTGGGACTCCTCAATTTCAGAAAGTGAAGCAGAGATAATGACAGGGTAGGAGGGATCATGGAAAAGGAATGCATACTTGAGGTGTGAAGGAAGTGGTTTTAGATCAGTTTCAGCCTTGATTTGAGAGCTAGACAAGTTAGGAGCAGGAGAAGGGATTCCAGATGGGTTTGGATCATTTTCCTCAACACTGTACAAGGTGGAGCAGTAGAGATCAGAGTTGATGTGGGATTCAAGAGAGTTTTCAAGTTCCTCTAGATTGATGGAGTCTATGAATGAGAGTTCCACATCAACTTCACCATTTATGACTTTGTTAATCATGGTGCAGATTTCACAAGATCCTTTATCATTAGAACATGAAGAACATGGTGGATTGGGGTTCGATTGAATCTTAGAAGTGTCCTCAAAAGCATGGATTGAGAATGCAGAGTGATCCTCAGATGGGTATCGCATGGCTTGGAAAATGTTGAACTTGACCAGTTGGTCACCGAATTCAATGGATATCAATCTTGGTTCTCGCAGTCATGAGGAATGGTCTTCCTAGAATTAGGGGAGATTGAGAAGAGGTCGTATCACCTTCCATGTCAAGGACATAGAAATCAGCTGGGAAGATAAGATCATTGACCCAAACAAGAACATCCTCAATTATCTCCTCAGGACTGGCAGTGCTTCGATTGGCTAATTGAATGACAACACCCGTTGGGTGAAAGGGAACTAGACCAAGGTTGGAGAAAATGGATTTGGGAATGACATTTATTGAGGCTCCAAGGTCTATGAGTGCATCATCAAAGTTGGAACTCCCTATTTTACATGGAACCGTGAAGGTCCCTGGATCTTTGCACTTCATGGGAATGGACTGTTGGGTTGAAACATTTTCAATGTTCCTAAGTTGCCTCTTATGGGTGCACAATTCCTTAAGAAACTTGGCATACTTAGGGATTTGTTTGATGGCATCTAAGAGGGGGATTTTCACTTCAACACGTCTAAAAATGTCAAGCATTTCAGGATTAGGTTCAAAGGACTTCTTAGGCTTGGAGATGGCTTGAGGAAAAGGAATTGGGTTCCTTAGAGGAATGGAAGGAGGTGAAGGAGTGGATTCAAGTTCCTTTTCCAGCTTTTTGTTCTTTTCATTTTCTAGATCAACATCGATAGGGGAGGTAGAGCAATCAGCATGGGGCATAGCAATTTGCTTTCCCGATCTAAGTGAAATCGCACTTACATTACCCTTAGGGTTGGGTAATGGTTGAGCTGGGAGTTGGGATGAATTGGATGGTTGTTGCTGGCTCAGGTGGGATACAAGTTGACCTATTTGGGTTTCAATGTTCTTGAGGCTAGAACGGGTGAAGGAAGAAAGATCCTATACAGCACTTTCCCATGGTTGTTTAGAAGAAGAGGCTTGTCCCAAATTAGGTTGGCCTTGATTTTGGTTCTTGGGAAAACGATTGTATTGGGTGGGGAATTGGGAAGGCTCGTTAGGATAGTAGAATCCAGGAGGAGGATTGTTCCTTTGGGGTTGAGGAACAAAAGGATAAGGTTGATGGATGTTACCACCACTTTGACCATATTGGAACTGGTTTGGATTTTGATGAGGGAATGGAGGAGGATGAGAAATGGGATTACCATACCTCAGAGGTGGGTTAAAGGTAGAATAGAAGGGCTCAGAGTGGGGTTGGTTGAAGTTTCTAACAAACTGACCTGATTGTTGAGGGTTGAAGTTTCGCTGAGCATATGCCGCATTGAGCTCCATTGGACTAGATGAATCAGATAGATCATCTTGAAGTTGTGGACATGTGTCGGTCGGATGAGATGGAGAGTTGCAGATTCCACAATTCTTGATAGGTCCAGGGAATAGTGACTGTGGAGAAGATGAGGTTGGGGCTTTGGTAGCCACCGCTAGTTGACGCACAAGACCTGTAAGTTCACTCATCCACTCAGTCATCTTTTTGGGCTCTATGGATTGATTCTCTTGGGCTTGTTTCACTTGAGCATGTGCTCGAGTATGGAATTGTTGCGTGTTTGCAGCCATGTTACTTATGATTTCTCGTGCAGCTGCAGGAGTTTTGTCAACAAGAGCACCGCCACTTGTGGCATCAATGAGAGTTTGCTCCATAGCCAATAACCCCTCATAGAAGTATTGGATCAGGAGTTGGTCAGGGATTTGATGGTGTGGACAATTTTCCACAAGCTTTTTGAACCTCTCCCAATACTCATGGAGTGATTCATTAGGGAATTGACGGATGCTGCTTATTTCCTTTCGGATAGAAGCTGTTCGAGAAGCAGGAAAGAATTTCTCTAGAAAGAGACGCTTCATGTCATTCCATGTAGTTATAGAACCAGGAGGGAGGTAGTAGAGCCATGACTTAGCAGTGCCAGCTAGGGAGAAAGGGAATGCTCGAAGTTTGATTTGTTCTTCAGAAACCCCTTGAGGTTTCATGGTTGAGCAGACCACTTGGAACTCTTTGAGGTGAAGATGTGGATCCTCACCGGCTAGCCCGTGAAAATGAGGGAGAAGATGAATCAAACCCAATTTGAGTTCGAAGTCAGCTTCAATGTTTGGATATTGAATACCAAGAGGTTGGTAATTCATATCAGGGGCAGAAAGTTCTTTCAATGTTTGTTCCCTAGGATTGGTCATATCTAATTCAATTGGTAGGGCAATGATTGGTTCTTGAATTATTTGAGTATCTCTTATGTTCCTCCTAAGTTGACGAAGAGTTCTATCAATTTCAGGGTCAAACAAATCTGAGGGATTGTTTGGGAGGCTGCGGGGCATTCAGAGAGATTTAGAAAGGATGAGGAAGACGGGTTTTCCTTTGTATTTTTTCAGTTTATGATTTTTAAGAGGAAGACGGGTTTTTCTTTGTGTTTTTTTTTCAATTTTTTTTCAAAAATTTTGATTTTTTTTTTTTGGTTTTTTTTACAATAACCAGAAACTAATGACTACTTAAAGCACCATCCCCGACAACGGCGCCATTTGAAACGCACGGCCGATTGTCGCCTATCGACCGGTCAAAATTCCGGTGCTCTGCTAATGTGTATAGCAGCACTCGGGTCGAATCCTCGGCGATGATACTTTGTAATAGTCGTTTGTTTTTAGTTGATTGTATTTTGATTAGGGGGGTTTGTTTGCAGAGCTTAATTGAAATGATTTATGGATGATGTTTGATTTACCAAATTGATAAAGATTGGGGTGATTTCATTATTGGGGAGTTAAGCATGTGATATCCTTGAGCCTTACTTTGTATTTCATTAAATTAACACCCATGTCATAAGTTGACGTTGATTGGAATTCCTAAGTGTGAAGGCTTTAATCCAAGCCTTAACTTAACTTAGGGTTCTAATCTAAATCAAAACTTATTTATGGTAGTGTATTTATGGTTCCAATAATCCATGGAAACCACTCGTTAAACAAAACATATCATTAATCCATGACATATTAAGTTTAACATACACAATATTAATTTAAAGAATACTCATCGAGCAAAACTCTCAATCACTTAACATCCCCAAATTATAACTCACCCCAATGAGAAATTTACTCAGCCATTTGGATGTTTAATATTTTGGTTAAAATAATTATGATGATAAATTAAGAATAGAAGAAAAAGAAAGGGATTAGAAAAGAGTGGTACGTTGACACACACACATGAACGATGATGATAATTAAAAACGGATTTTCGATTGAATGAGGAAGCAAAATAAGGGAAGGGGATTCAACAGAATTTAAACTATTTTAGGAACATAAATATTAAACTACAGAAGGTGGATGAGAATAAGAGATATTGAAGAAGTAACTTGCATTAAAACAGAATTACAAAGAAAGAGAATTACAAGATTACAAAAATGAAGAACACAAAAGTAAGTGAAAACAAAGAGAGGAGGAAAGGTATATCAAGTGAAAACCTGATTATGGAAGGTCCTCCCAATCCTTTGTAAAGTCTTTGGTCGTGCCAATATGATATCCTCTCTTCTGAAATTCCAACCCCTCTCAAGGAGAGAAGGGGAGAGTATTTATAGCCCAAGGAGTGGACTGTTTTCATTCACAATCTGTCCCTCCACTTGCATCGCCAATTTGGCTATTCAGACAGCCGAATCTTCAAATATCTCCTTCTTAAAAGTTGTAGAAAATAATTTTTTTCAACTACTTTCAAAATATGGAGGCATTTGGACAAGTGGAGCCAAAGTTATGGCGGTTTTATTAAACAAAGGTAAACTGTCCATTTCTATCCATGATTTTTTGATGGCCAAAATGTGAATGGATTTTTGAATAGGAATATGCCTTCAAATCCGAATGACTTCTTCAACAAAGTCGGCCGCCTATATCTCCTATTTCACACTGAAAAATCTCAGCTCTATTTGATTCTTACATCATGAGATATGTCATTAATAGTATACTGATTTTAATTCTAGGACAGAATGGTGGGCTGGACTTCAAAGATTTATTTGGGCCCCTTGTACTTGGATTTGGGCCTTGAAATTTTTATCCAAGATTAAATTTAGTGTCCCCCGAATTATGGTGGAGAGTTAATGTTTTTGGACTTCTGGATTGAGCCCAGTAAATCAATATTCAAGGCTGGTCCAGTTTGTTCACAGATTCTTTGGTCTTGTTTTTGAGGACCATATGACCCTTCAAATGGCAGAATTGGATCATGGTTCCTTCTAATGAAATGTTTTATATTGAAAGGAGAATCCTACAAAACAAGAACCACACAATTTGAATCAGTATAGTGACAGTTATTATTAAAACATTAAACTGACTCAATTGGACTACTTCTAAAAATGCTCAAATATTATATTTAATATTAAAACATTAATATTTCACACAAATTATGCACATTTAATATAAAATCAGTAAATGGGGAATATAATAAGTCATGAAAATATTAATAACATCAGGGAGTTATTTTGATGTTGGGATCAAACCCATTAATGGGATTCCTACATATCCTTGTGAAAGGAATCAGAACCCATATAGTTTTTTACTGCTTAATAAGGCACATTATACCTTTTAAATTCATGTGATAAGGACCTAACCATGTAGTTTAATGTCATGTGGAAAGGACATCTAGGAAAAAGGTTCCTAGTAAAAGTTTTGTGTGGGACTTATGCCAAAGAGACCCAAGGAACCTGGAAGTTATATGGGATCCCAGGTTGGATACAACTCTACTGGGAATGTGTCCCAGAGAGAATATAATTAGTTTGGGTGTAGGGTTTGGACCTTAGGGATTCTTCCTACGTATCCTATTTGGATGGGAATCAAATCCCATGTATTTTAGTTGTGAGGACCCATTCCTATGGGATCCCTCTAAAGGTTCTTCTCTCAAGGGAGTATGTCCCTTTGAGAGGATTAAGTTGGGGATTATTTCTTAAAAGGATGCCATGTGAAAGGGTCCATGAGTGGTGTCTCGAATCATGGTGATTTAGAGTTTTTTTGGGGGTTTACACCGAAGGAGGGGTTCATGGATTAGTATGATGATATGGTTGGGGCATATACTAAGTAGGAATCCCAAAGGTTTTATTTCATGGCTTATTCCTGGGGAGGATACCCTAGAAAGATATTGGGTCTTATACCAAGTAGGAGGCCCAAATGTTGAATTTCAGGGCTTATTCTCAAGGAGGATGCTCTTGAAAAATGTTGGGGATTATACCAAGTAGGGGGGCCAAAAGGTTCAGTTGGGAATTACACTTGGAATGATTCCCACGGTGTTTAGGATTGTGTGGATATCATAATCACCACAAACATCTAAACCCGTGTGAGTCATGCTTGGTGTGAGAAACAACAGGAAGCAGAATATCTGAGATACCATACAATATTCTTTTCTCTAAGTTTGGATACATGGCCTTGAGGACCCATTTCTATTGAGGAACTCTGAAGGAAGGTGATATAAAGACCCAAAATAAGACTATCTACCAAAACATTCATCTATTCATGTAGAAACCATGATCGTGACTAACTTATAAGCCCACATGAGCCATGATGATTCATGATTGAATGTGAGAAAAGAGAGAAATTCAAAGATCTGACAAACCACATGATCCCTCTTATGCTAGTGGAAGAGGACAAAACCCAAAGGGAGAGGGAAAGAGAGTAGGATCGGGTTCCCATTCTCTACTATCATTGTACCATGGTCCCAAAGGTAGAGAGAGAGAGTTATTTGAGTTACCTATCTCCTCTTTTATTTTGGTAACTAGGATAGTCGCATATAATGATCTATCTAGCTATGGCCCATGGGTATGGAAAAGAAGGAAGGAATGAGATAAGAGAGGTCCTGCAAAAAGGATAAGGGCTTACTCCAGGATAGATTCCCTAAAATTATTTCTGGGGGGAGGATCTCATTCTCTGTCAAAGATAAAGGAAAGAATGATCCTCACCCTCTCCACCTAGAACTGGAGGCTCTAAGTCTTAGTGAAGACTAGGTAAGGACATGGTCCTAACCCTAGTACCCAAGATCAGAAATTTCTTGACACTGCCCTCAGGTTCGGGGTTCTCGTGACTATGGGAATGTATGCTCACATGAACCCTAAGGACCCTACCCATCAAGTAGGACAAGTACAGAAAACGCTGACCATGGGAATGCATACCCAAATAGGAGACATGTTGTTGTGCCTAATTCCATGGTTTTTAAAGTTTAGAGGCTTCGGTGGAGGTTTAAATTTGTTCCCTTTTAGACAAGGGATCCAAAGGAAGAGGCCATACCATTAGTGGCTTAGAAGATGTCCTAATAAGTGGATTGTGTAGGGTAGGGGTTGGGTGATCCAAGGGAGTCTCGCGTAGGGTATGTCTACACGGTCTAGGGGTGATTTACACAGGTAGGGTTGTTCAAGCTGAAGGTACTTTGGGCAATAGACCAACTGGGAAACAACACTTGGGTTAGGCTTTTCTCAAGGATCTAAAGGTCTCCATAAGTGTTCTCAGAAGTGTCTCATGTACGTCCCTAGTTAGGGAAGGGTACCTCATTCTAGTGATTATCAACCATGGGGGAGAGGGTTCCCCATGTAGTTGTTATGTATTTTAGATCATGTGAGGATTTTTATTCCACTAGCCCTGTTAATTCTATCTTCTTTGGGATTTGGAGCACTACCTGGAAAGTTTTGGAGGGCCTGGATAAAATACTAGGGTGGTCAGAGTGTTAGAATTTCTTTGGGAATTTTAATCCATACAAATGAAGAGACCAAAGGTATTATTTATAGGAAAATAAGGGACCTTGGGTAAAGTTATTGGCTTGCGTAGGTGTGTCACACAGGCTAATGCATAGGTTCATCATGCGGGCTGATGCGCAGGTCCGTCGCGCAGGATGATGTGTAGGTCCGTCGTATAAACTGATGTACAAGTTCCCTATGCACTGATGCTGCTTGAGGGTACCTACACGGAGGGACTTTTCTGAAGGGGTGTGACCTTTTTTCTTATTGTCTTCTCTTCTTTTCTTCTCCTTGATGTATTTTACATTTAACACCTTTTCATCCATGTCATAAAATAGTGTCAACAAAATCCCCCCCCCCTTAAGGTTAGATCTGATCAAAAGAAGAGGGTATAGTCTTGAGGTAAATGGATGAAAAGGGTGGATGTATCTTGTAGGTCATCCATGTAGGTCGTCTACCCAGTTCATCCACATAGGTGGACCACACAGAGAGGCTCTCGTATCTATAAATAGGGCTGCTGGTTTAGCATATGGTTCTCACAGTTCTTCAACTCTGGTTTCATTGTGCTAGTGTTTCGCACAAACCTTCTACTTAAGATTATTTGATAAATCACTATTATCACATACAATGTATGTACCTACCCACACGATACATATGTTTCAGTGAGTGACCTATGTGGAGTCTCTTGGGAGAGGGACCTGTGTGAGGTCACTGGCATGGGTACCCTGTGTGAGCTTATACCTTTTCCAAATTTCCATCTTTTTGTGAATTTTTAAAAATGAAGACTTGTTTCTAATGAAAAACCAGGTACTTATTTTTAGGTTCAATGGTCACTCATAAGACTAGAGTTTATGATGAACAAGATGGAAATCACATTGAGGATATAATAAAATCTATAGGGCCTGACTATTATGATGTTCTCTATACGACTCTACCAGATCTGGTGGGACATATGAAGAAGTATCATCACGACTACCCTAAGAGTAATTATCTGTCTCTTTATGGTCATGTTCATCTAAATGAGGTCCTCATACTAGATTTGAATAATTACACTCCTCTTTCCTAGATTCAAGACTATATGAACTTCACCACTACCAATGTTTCAATTATGGGTTCACATATTAATGTTGGGACATCATCCATGGCCTATGTCATGCATCATATCCAATTTGCTTTGGATTTGAAGTTTCACATGCTTTAATTAAATTTTCACTATTTCTCATTCGTCTTTTGTGATTCCAAGATAGACAAGTCAGATGGTTGGAAGGAAGAATAGGACCTATGTTTGGGAGGGGGTGTTAGGCCTAAGTATATGTGGGTGTACTGAGTGCACCAGATGGTTTCTAACTTTGCAACCAAGTTGAAAGTGGTGGGAATCTATGAATCCATCTAGATGGCCCAGACATAAATGTAAAAAAAATTCAAATTCATCCATGAGCTGCTAAGTCGATGGAGCTCGCAAATGAACTCTTTTCACCTAATGCATGGAGAAGTTAGTATCAGCCTATGGGACGTTTATAAGATCTTTGGGTATTCGATCCTTGGAGATATGTATGATGAGTTCATCCCACCAAGAACGACATGGGATGACACTAACAGGACACCCATTTTGGAATATGATCTATTGAATATAGCTCAAGACATTAAAAAGGAAGACCCCTGTCTGAGGGGGGATATCTATACTTAATCATGGATGAGTGTCTTACTAGATCCAAAGTGGAAAGGCCCTACATGAAAACATCCTACGGGGTGTCCCAAGATGGCGAAGTAGGGTGCTCCTGGAACATTCTATATAAATTTGGAAAAGGGATAGTACAACCAATGGGGGTACAGCCCTAAGTCCAGTGTACCTACAAAGACATGTCTCACAAGATTTTTAACCATGTGGCTAAGAATATACATGTTTCATGTCCATGACTCCAATGGTGGTGTGAGGTAGGGGAAATTTTTCATTGTGGCCAAGTTGGCCGAGAAGAAGCATGTAGGGTTGGAAATCCATATCCTGGTGAAGATTCATTGATGCCTAATGAATATTCACATAGGTAAGGATCCTTTCAAAATTTTAGGGTCATTCTAAGTATTTTAGGTATGGATCACATCCCATTTCAAATCATATTCCATGTTAAATGGGTTTGAGGTTCTCGGGGTCCAGTTTCGACTATTTTTTTAGGCTATTTATAGTATTCAGTCTTTATCCCTGAAGCCTAGAAAAACCTTGATAGGGATGAACCTATTCAAGGAGTTCAATTTATTTCCATATAGAGACACTCATACTTGGAGATTTAATGAAGATGGGAAGGTTAGTGAAGATATAATATCATACATGATTTCCATTAGGGATGGAATATTGGTGACCCGTATCGATGGTGAGCTTATATGTGAGGCCTATTCTCCATATAGGTTTTCATGCCAATTAAAGTTTCTATAATAGATAATTGTATCTCCTACATTTCGTTTTTATAGGAAAATAATCTAATGGTTTCCTAACAGTTGTGGATACTTACAGTGATGGAGCTAACTCAAGTGGTGATCAACCTGCCTCTAGCGGGTGCATCCATTGGATTGACCTATTAGTATATCAAGGCCAAGATTTTATCATATCCTGAGGGAGTGTTAGTAGAAATTTTCCATTGATTCTGGTCTATAAAAACTCTCAGGCATGGAAAGAAAGGTAGAAATTATCCTCCTCCTCTATAAGGTGTTTTGTCTCCCCCCAGAGGGTGATTCATCCCCTTCAGAGGGTGCAGATGATGAGGTCCCAAGTTCTTCCAAAAAAACTCATGCATGGTAAATTCTTCCAACTAGAATCAAAAGTTATATGCCAACTGATGTTGAGCCCCAGTGGTCTGGTCATCATCATCAATAGGAGACTCATATTCCATTTTCTCATCCTTCGTCTATGACAGAGAGAGTCGAGAAACCCATGAAACTAAAGGTTGTTGAGTCATCTTCACAGTAGGCTGGGGTGGCCTCTAAATATGTGAGACCAAAGGTAGCCTAATTTTGGTAGTACATGCCTTATGATGTTGAACTCATATGGTCACTTCTTTATTTTTGGGCTATGAATTCCATAGAAAGGAGATGCTCGAGCCCCCACCCAATATTCATTTTGAGGACAATCCCAATAAGGTGGGGATTTATATCCAAGAACAAGAGATGCTTATTTATGAAACTGAAAAACCTGATCCCTTCCATGATATGGGTGGAGGACATGTTGAGATGGGATTATTCTAAAGGGGTTGACCAACCATCTTCCAAATAATGGATTGTCTATGTCGATCCTGAGGATGTAAGTTCTCATTTTCTTGTATCTTATTTAGTTATTCCTTTATTTTGTCTTGAAGAAAGTATTACTACTAAGGGGGGATCATTTGAGATTCTATCATTGAAATATGTCCCTAATGGAACCTCGCTCAGAATCAATGAATCATATCCACAACCAAGAGATATATCCCTAGGATATAAAACAATGGAGGCCGAGATGGTGGGAGAATTCCCACTATGGCCAATAATACCTATCTTTGAGTAGGTCGGTTCTAGACTTCATCCATTAAAAAAGAATGAATGTCGGTGAATGAAATCCTCGAATAAGTCCCTCTTCAGTAAAGGTAAGTCCCCACAGTATCATTTACCTTTTCTTTATCTAGAGAAAAATTATAGACCTGTTTGTGGTTGCAAAATATCATTCCCTATCCTCACTTAAGGGGATTGGAAATGATCCCCTAATAACTAAAGAGGATTCTCTAGGCCAAATGCAGATTCCTGCTGGCAATTCAGCTTCCTTGATAGAAGAAGTGTCGAGGGTTTAGGATACATCATATCCTCCTATCATCACGCTTGTCACTATAGAGAGGTGGGAGGATTCTGGTAGTGTCAATTGTACATTATAAGGTGTTGTATGCTAACTATTGACTTTTACTCCTTTTTATATTTCAGGTTCATCTCATGCACCATAGTACCCTACGATGACTGATTCTAACCCTGCGGCTATCACTGAGGAATTTGTTCAGGGTCTCAGGTCGTTAGAATGGGGTGTCATACTGGGTCGCGAGCCAAATGTTTCGAGAGTTCCCACAGGTGAGAATACCATGGGGCTTAGGATATTAATACATTCCATGAGAAATAATGACATGAAATTTGAATAAATACTGGAATATGTTAATTTTCCCACCTATTGAGAAGATTTTGATGAACTTAATAGGGAATTGAATGGACATGAGTCTTTATTTTTTTCAACCAATTTTTTATTGTATGGTGTTTTAATCATAATTGGTTGAATCACGTAGCTTCATCCGTGGAGAATATTTTGGTGGTGGTGCGTGAACAAGGTTTCAAAGTACATCTTTCTTATACTGTTGAGGGGGGATCGGATCAGGTGTATCTTGAAATGAGGAGTCTTCCAAATCCTCCCTTGGTGAGCTCCGGGCAGACCCAGGATAGTGCCCCTCGTTAAGAGGTACCAGATCAAACTGTTGAGGTCAAGGATGTCAGAGAGAAATCCACCCAATCCTCTAACCTATCATGGGTGAGTGTTTCCAATTTCTTTGATCGTCCCCTATTTCTTCTGTCTATTATACTTTTGAGGATAACAAAAAATATTATCCATTTTCTAACTCCATCAACTTTTATGGATAGGTATAAGGGAGGAGACTCCATGCCAATACATCCAATACCAGAAGGTAAATCCACTATTGTCTTGGAGGGAGCGGGGTAGAGTGACTCATTGAGTGCACTGATACTGAAATACATTTCTCCCCCTGATAGTGGAAATGATTCAAATTTGGAGATGCAAAATTCCCTTTGCATCACACGTCATGAAACTTGGAGGGACATTTGGAAAATAATCTCTCGGACAGCTTTCAAAGATCTACCTTCACAATTTTGTTGATTTTTGTTCCTTTTTGGTATGCTAGGATATGATAGATTTGATTACCAAATTATTCATGCTATCATGAAAGAGATCATTCATAAATGGGAGCGAGAACAAAATCCTCAATAGGACCTCATAAAGGCGAAGCTAATTTTCAATACTGATTATCTATGAGCTTCATTATCCCAAGTGGAGGCCAGCCATGCTAAGAAGTTGGTAGAGTTTAAGCAATGTATTAATGATAATACTATTCAAATATCATGCCTTCAGTAATAACTGGATGCAGCTCAAGGGGGTCTCATAAAAATTCACCATTCCCTAGAAGGATCCTGAACAGAAGGGTCAACTGCTATTATGACCGTGATGTAGGAACTTCACCTAGTTAAGGAGACTAAAGTTGCCCGGTTGGATGGACTTCGACAAGCTGCTAAGGGGGATCGAGATTTCATTCAACAAATGAATAGTTATATTAATGATCTTTTGTAAAGTGTGATAGAGAGACTCCATCTTGTGGATGCTCCTCCGATTTTTTTTGTCTCATAAATGAAGATAATTTCATTTCTAATCATCTATGTATTCATCCCTATTTTCCTCCTATGATACTAACATAACATTGAAACTTATTTTCATATAAAAACATCTTTTCATCAGCTAGTCGTAACCATAGTGATAGGGATGGGTAGAAGCTTTAATTTTTTCCAAATCCATGGGACCTAGAAAGTGTATTTTGACTATTTATAGGGTCATATGAACAACCCTATAAACTTTTAATCTTTTTTTTAATTTCCATAATTTTTTGCTAAGTCAAATATAAGGAAGACTTAGTATACGAGACTTGTCTTTTTCTTAGACCACCCATTTTCGAGTTTTCATCCTAACATTTTTTGTGACTATTTCTTTTCATTGTTTGATTTTTTTTCTAAACCACATGGAGTGAGCTAAGACTCAAATTTTATCCAAAGATATATTTTCAGGTTTTCAACCTTGTGAGTACAGTATCTCTTTTCTTAGGGATTTTTGTCCAAGAATGTTCTGAAATTATTCAAATACCCAATTTGGAATTTTGAGCCATGATTTTGTGGTTCTTGAATCTAAAAAATGATATTCAGGGATAGATGATGTATCTCCTAAGGACAAAGTTACCATTGGTTGACAAACCCATTTTGTGGGTGACTTTATGCAAATCCAACTGGGTTGTGTTACTGTATAGTCAAATAGTGGCATCCTCTAGCTGACAGACCCTAAAATTTGGTGGGAAACTTATGAAAATTCAACTGTGGTGTGTTATAGAATAATCTTGAAAAGGAGTTCTAATGAATTATGACATTCTACTATTGATGTTCGAAGGAAGTTTATGGATATTTAGAGTTCAAAAAACCACAATGGGTGGTTTTCCCAGGGAATATGTATAGGAATGAAGGGAATATATGTATTGGAATTTCCCATGAATGGGAAACCGCTCCTACATGAATTTGGTTTGTGTGAAGGAGGGTACATTTTGTTAGATTACTGATTTCATGGGGGGGGGATCCTTTCTGACAAGGGTTAAATCATTGTGTAGTTTAATTTCGTGCGACCAGAAAATTGATAGTGTAGTTTAACATCTTAAGTTGATGATTTTTTTGTACAATTTAACATATTGTGACTAGGACATTATATTGTACAATTTAATGTCATACGACAATAAACTATTCTATGTAGTTTAAAATAATTTTGAAATTACATTAGGGGTCATAATTTAAGGTCTTTAATTTTGAATGAAAGGTTAATAACTCTCCCCTTAAATGGTAATCAATCTGAAAATGTGCCATCACTTTTAGGTATGAGGAAAAACATTGTGATCTATAATCTGGGGATTTTCATATCCGAAGATTGGTATGGGGAAAAGGGCTTATGGATATATAGGAGGTCTCTCCTGAGAATGAAATTACCACTAGCTAAAAACTCCATTTTGTGGGCTACTTTATGCAAATTCAACTAGGGAATGTTACAATATATTAAAATAATGGAATCCTTGTAGGATTTAAATGTATATGTAGATTTCCCAATTACAATAGCGGTGAGTTTTATGTTTTAAAACTTTCATTTTTATCCTTAAGAAAATCTATATTTAACAAAGCTAAACAAGATGAATTTACAAACACTCTTTAGTTATTAATAAAGAAACTAACTTTCTTAGGATTTGATAATGTGGATCCAATAGAGAAACTTAAACAGGTTTACTTAAGGAAAGATTCTACCTTAAAGTGTATATAATCTAAATCAGATTTTTTACAAGAAAAAGAAAGTGTAAGAAAGTTACACTTTCTATCTGTAATTAGATACAGCGGAATACAAGAACTTGTAGTTAAAAAAGTAATACAAGTGTAATGAAATCTTTTAACCTAAAGAGAAGGGTATCCAACAACCTTGGATAAAGGTATCTTGATTTATACTTTCAAGGAAATCTGTCTTACCCACACCAGGGTAAGCCCTCGATATAAAGATTGAAATCTATCTTGTTATCCCTACAAGCCCTCGATTAAGTAGGTAATCAGCACCTCTGCCTTCCTATCACAAAAATCCCTCGATTAAACAGCAATAATCAGAATTTCACTAGGTGGGTTGAACAGGTTGTTCACATCTAAACAATATTTTCATAGCATTCACACAAGGCAGATCAAGTAGAGCGCTCATAGAGTATCAGTTCATTCTAGATATCAACAGCTCTCAAAAATTCATCTTTGATATCATACAAATGGCTAGGTATTTATAGGCATGGATTTTAATGGTCGACTTCCTCCTCCAATGGTCATATTTTTTCTTGAATTTCATAGGGATCTGTACATGAGGAACTCAGGAAATGGTTAAATTAAAATAGATTGGATGACATCATTTTATATAACAAACTATGATAAACATTACTATGCTTAAGAAACATTATCACATTTAGGATCCAATAAAATGGAACATTACATTATGGAAATTTGGTAACTTTAAGAAAAGCATTTAATCAGATTCTTAAGATAGTAAAAATAAAAGTCTAGAAATATTGACAATCATATTCTGAAATAATAGAGAATCAGATTCTGATTTTGGAGGAAATCAGAGTCTGAATTCTAAGGAATTTGGAGTCTAATTTAAAAATAAATTGGAGTTTTATTTCATAATAAATAGGAGTCTAATTTTAGGAGAAATCAGAGTCTGATTTCAGAATAAATCAGAATCTGATTTCATGAGAATTCGGAGTCTAGTTTTAGGAGAAATCGAAGTCTGATTTCAGAAAAAATAAAAGTTTTATTTTATAGAAATCAGAGTCTCAATTATAGAGAAATTGGAATCTAAGAAATGGTAAGGTTTTGAGTTATATAAGGATCTAATTTTTTACTTAATAAAAATATTATTAGGTTTAGTTAAGAAAACATTAGGTAAAACATTGAAGATCATAGGTAAAGTTTAAAAAATATTCTTAGAGAAAGAAAATTATCCTTAAGAAAATGTTTCTTATAGAAAGATAATTGTACTTAATAAAATGTGTTTGTGATTTTCAAAACATAAAGGAATGGAAAAGTCATAAGGAAATTTATTTACTCGACAATATCCCCATTTTTGGAAAGTACAAAAAACTTTTCATAAAAGAAAATAAAGGACTGAGGTTTTCATTTTTGAACTTTAAAATAAATACGTATCTCCCTTTTTTTTATGGATCATGATAAATACGACTAACCCCCCCTTAAGTTATAAAATCCATGAAGATCGTATTATTGTATTTCTTATAGAAATAACTCTCCCTTACTTAATAATTTATTATTTAATTAATATCCCCCTTACTTAGACATTCTATTCTTTAAAATTAATATTATTTTTTAATATTCTTTTCTCCCCCTCTGTGATTTTAAAAAAGGAATAGAGGGAAAGAAAAAAAATTGTACCTAAAAGGTTAAGAAACAAACAAGATGAAATAATGAAAAGACAACAATTTTTATTAAAATAAAAAATTTGTCATAAAGGAAATTACAAAAAAAGATCGATTTTGAAAAAATTATCCATCCTTCTTTTTATCCTTCAGTATGAGATTTTTCAAGGTGGCCTTTTTCTTCTTCAATTCTTTGTGGATCATATTCAAACTTTTTGAGCAAATCTTCCTTATCCTGATTTTTCTTTTTGAAATATTTGATTCTTTCTTCCTATGACTTAATTATTTATCCTTGAGACTTGATCAAATATTCCTTATCTTTGAGTTTTTTAGCCATCTCTTCCCTGATTTACCTTTCCCTTTTCAGATTAAGAGAAACAAGATTCAGTTTCCCATTCAGATCTTTGTCTTCTTGTTGTCGTCTAGCTTGCTCTACTTTTAATTTCTCTAAAAAAAATTGAGAAATTTTTGATCCTGTCATTGGAATTATCAAAAGCATCTTTGACTGAGTCAGTAAATCATCAAAAAAATTAAGATCATCTATGAATGACCTGGACCACTTTGTTATTTCTTTAGAATATATTCTACAAGCATCATAACTGATCTGAAAAGTCTTGAACTCGACTTCAAGTTTGATGAAATTTTCCATAAGAATATTTGTTGAATCTATTTTCTGATTAAATGATTCTTGAAGCAGTTGACATTTGGAATAAATGCTGGGAAAGAAAGGAATAGAATTCACAAGATTCTTAAAGTAATGAACCACAAAATCATGTCCTAAAAAAGATGAAGATTCTGAAATAGATTCTTTTTTTGGTGAGGTAACTACATTTTGATTATCTTCTTTCTCCTTAGATGTACCAACAACATCCTTCTTTACTTTTTTCAACAATAGATTTCTTAGGTGTGTCTACTTCAACTTCATTTTATTTATCTTCCTTATATATTTTCTTATTAATATCCAGAGTATCATGCTCTCCATCAGAAACTTAGATTATTCTATCATCATCATTATCAACTTCTTTATCACCACCTTTATCAGAAAGATCATCCTTATCATCAACATGTTGAAAAATATTATCATTACTACTTTCATCATCTGAAGAAACTTTATTAAACTCATCCTCAACAACATAATCTTTCTAAATAGATTTTCCTTCTGAAATTATCTTGGTGGATTCATCTTTAGAAGCTCTTATTGGAAGCATTTTAGAAGGGCTCTCCTTATCTTGATATTCTTAAACTATTATTATCACATCATCGTTTTCTTCTTATTATTATTATTCTTCTTCTTCTTCTTGTTGAACTTGTTCTTCTCCAACTATTGGTTCCAGAATTTAAATATCATTCTTTCTCTAATCTAGTACCTGAGTCTCAGTTGGCACTAGATCTTGTAAGAAAGATTCTGGTACCTGAACTTGTTTAGAATCTTTTTCAATATCTATATATATATTCTAAATAATATTAGCTTCTAAAAATTTCTTCTCATGCATCTTCTCTTTATCTTTCTTTTCAAACTCATCAATAGTTCATATTTTTAAAGCTTTAGCCTCAGCAGGATCTATCCTAAAAAATGCATCACCTTCCTTATTATTCTTCTTTAGTTCTCTCCATTTTGATACAACCTCATCAAAAAAGGTCTTTTATTTCTTGGTCTTGGGTGGAGAAGATACTGGTTCAGCAGCTTGTTCTTTTTCCTATGGTTCCGGTTGTTTGGTTTTTCTTTTCTTAGGGGTAGTCTTAGAGATTTCTCCAACTTATCCTTTCTTACTAGTAGCTTGGTCATCCTTATCAAGAAGTTCAAATAATTCTCCTTACTTGACACTAAAATCGATCTTCATCCTTCTCAAGGTATCGTCAATTAACAACATTATCTTGAAGGTTTTATGCTTTGACTTTCACGAGATTTTAAAGTAATATAATCATAAGACATTGATCTTGGACAACATTGTAGGGTATATCATGATTTGAGATTTTATGGTTCCATTTTTAATGGTGTTGATGGTCAAAAAAATGTACTTAATGAGGTTTATCTTTCTTACATTCACCAAGAATTCTATCATAAAGATATTTCATATCTTTAAAGAGTCCTTATATCCCTTCATCAGAATCAAAAAACCTTGCATCCAAAGGGAAACTAATCTATGTCTTGTTGAAATATGTGCTATCTTGAGCATCTTCACTCCCTTTAGCCCAAGGAATTCAATAGCCTTAACTTTATCAAAAGAACCTTCCTTATCAAGAAATCTATGCGATAAAAAGATTTCTTCTCCTTCATAGGTCATATCCAAGATACTTGTAGCCTTATTTTAAGATAGAGAGTAAGTATTTCCATAACCCTTAAAGGAGAACATATCCTTTCTACCTTGTTCATAAAACTGAATGGTATCATAAAATTCTATAACCAAATCAACATACACTGGATCCTAATTCTTTTCTTTGGCTAAACAGAGACTTTCCCATCCATTCTTCTTTATGATTTTTGAAATCAAAGAGTCATAATTGACAAATAAATTCAGGTCCACTAACATTCCATGAAGATTATCCAATCTTTGAGTTCCTTATTTGATGCCATCTAAGTTTGTGATGATATCTCAAGAGATATTCAGAGTTTAAGGAGAATGGGAAAACTGAACGACGGATTTGAAGAGTGGCAGGGCTTCGGTGAAAAAACACTGAGAAAACCGATATGGGACGCAAATAGGGGTCCCTTTATATAGGCTTTATGGTGATGGTTCATATTCCCAGTTTAATCTAATGATTGATATTTCCTTTATATGATATAATGGATGATATTAATTCCAGAGAAGGATTTATAGATTTTGATCATTTGAGGTTTTTAAGAAAATAATCAGATTTAAGGAAAGTGAATCAAATACAGTTTTTCTTAAAAAAATATTGAAAATACCAACAAAAAAATTCAATTATAATGACATAGGTAAGGAAACATACCTTCCATATTGCTCAAAAAGATTTGTTACTATTCATAAGGTTGCTCTTATAAAAAATAAGTTCTAAAAAGTTTTATTAGGGAAAGAAAAATTTTTAGGTTCAAAAAAAATTAGTTAAGGAAAGAAAACATTTTAGGTTCTAAACAAAATTTTGGGAAAGGAAATATAAAATAATAAACATATGTACTCTCCCTATAAAAATGAGAATCTTAATGTTAGGAGATGGTTTTAACAAAAAGTTAATATGGATGATTACCTTATGGTTATCATTTCTAACTTTTGTTTAATGTATTCAAATCTATCGAAGGGTAATAGTTTTATAAATATATCAGTAATTTGATCTTGAATTTTGATAAATTGAAGTATGATATATCCTTTAAGTGTGTGATCCCTAAGAAAGTTATGCCTAATATCTATGTGCTTTTCACAAGAGTGATGTGAAAGATTTTTTCTTAGGAAAATGGAACTAGTATTATCAAAAATTATCTGTGTTTTGGTAAAAATTATGTCATAATCTGTGAGTGTGTGTTGCATCCACAACACTTGATCACAACAACTTCTAACTACTACATATTTGACTTTAGTAGTGGAAAGTGCTACTGAGTGTTGTTTCTTATAGGACCAAGAAACTAATGAATCTCTTAATAAATGAAAAGTTTTGACTGTACTTTTTCTATCCATTCCACATCCACTAACGTCATCATCCGAAGATCTTTCTAAAACAAAATAATTTCTACAAGAATAGAAAATTCCTAAATCCAAGGTTCCCTTTAAATAGAGAAAAATTATTTTCACTACTTTTAAATGGGATTCTTTTGGATTAGATTGATATCTCACACATAAGCATACTGAAAACATTAATTCTGGATGAATAAATGTTAAGTATAATAGACTTCCAATCATACCTCTAAAATATGTTTGATCTACTAGTTTCCCATATTCATCAAGATCAAGGGTGTTTGAGGTACTGATTGGAGTACTTATACTTTTATTTTTGTTATATCCATAATTTTTAAGAAGATCTTTAATATACTTATGTTGAGATATAAAAGTTCCTTCTAGTTTTTAAGAAATTTGAAAACCAAGGAAAAATGTTAACTCACCCATCATACTCATTTCAAACAAAAATTTTATAAGATTCACAAATGAATAAGTTAAGGATTACTGAGTTGATCCAAATATAATGTCATCAACATAAGTTTGAACAATCAAAACATTTTTCTTATCTTTATTTATAAAAAGTGTTGGATTAACAATTCCCTTAACATAATTTTTTTATAGAAAAAATCCTATAAGTCTGTCATACCAGGCTCTAGGGGCTTGTTTAAGTCCACATAAAGATTTGGTAAGTTTTTAAACATGTTTAGGATGTTTTTTGTCTTCAAAACCAGAAGGTTGTTCAATATAAACCTCCTCTTGAACATATTCATTAAGGAAGAACACTTCACGTCCATTTGAAAATGTTTGAAATTAAATAATGTTTCAAAGGATAAGAGAATTATAATAGATTCAATTCTAGATATCGAAGCATAGGTGTCTTCATAATATATTCCTTCTTGTTGATTATAAACTTTAGAAACTAATCTTGATTTATTTCTTATAATGATCCCATTTTCATTACATTTATTTCTAAAGACCCACTTTACTCTGATTACAGAAGTTTCTTTAGGTATTTCAACCAAGGTCCATACTTCTTTACTTTTGAATTAATTTAGTTCATATTTCATAGCTTCAATCCAATCATCATCACCTAAATATTAATTAGTACTTTTAGGTTCTAATTGGGAAAGAAATGCTATATTCTTTACTTTATTTCTTAAAGAAACTCTAATCCTTATAGTTTGATTTATATCACCAATGGAACTATCACTGGGATGATTCTTAAGAAACAACTGACTTGGATTTTTTAAAACTTGTTCATCAACATAAAGTAAAAAATATTTTGGGGTAAATACTTTAATAACACTTTATTGAGTATTTTCTTGATTATAAGAATCTTCCATAAAAGGTTGATAATCAGATTTTGAAAACACATCCAAGGATGTAGGTTGGGGTTTTTTTAACAAAAGGATGGCTTCATCAAATTTATCATGTATTGTTTCTTCAACAGTACAAGAATTTTTGTTAAAAACTCTATAAGTCTTAGAAATAGTGGAATATCCTAACAATTTTCCTTCATCAGATTTGGATGTGAATTTATGTAAGTTGTCTTTAGTATTAAAGATGAATAATTTTCAACCAAATACTTTGAAGTAAGAAACTTTGGGTTTTTGACCCATCTATAACTCGTAAGGTGTTTTATTAAGAAAAGGTCTTATTAAAACTCAATTTATAGTATAAAAATAAGTACTAAAAAATTCATCCCAAAAGTGTTTAGCATAGAGTATTCAATCAACATGGTTATTTTTATCTCTTTAAGAATACAATTTCTTCTTTCAACAACATCATTCTGTTTAGGAGTTCTTGGAGCATAGAAGTTATGATTAATGCCTTTATTACTACAAAAGGTTTCAAAATATGAATTTTCAAATTCTCCCCCATGATTGCTATGAATAGTTATCAATGGAATTTTTTTATCATTTTTAACTTTTTCTGAAAAATATTTAAAATAAGAAAAGTATTTATATTTCTTTTCTAGAAAATAGACCCATTTAAATCTAGTGTAATCATCAAATAAAAAATACATAGTATTTTACTTCAATACTTCCAGTTTGTGTTGGACTGAAAAGATCCATATGCACTAGCTATAATGCATCAGAAGTTGAGACTTCACTAATTGATTTAAATATTGAATTTTGTTGCTTGACATATTAACATGGATCACATACTTTTGAAGAGTAAAATATAAGATCCGGTAGATCCTTAAAAAGTCTTTTATTTGAGATTTTTCATAAGTTTCTAATATTATAGTGTCCTAGTCTTCTATTACATAACCAAGATTGATCTTCCATTGCACTAAGGTAAGGTAGGTCTTGGTTTCTAAGGTCTTCTAATTTAAGTGTATAAAAATTCTCATGCATATGGGTAGAGAGAATAAACTCTTCCTTATAATTGTGTACTAGACATTTATCATTCCTAAAATTTACAATTTAACCTTCATCACATAATTTGGTTGTGCTTATAAGGTTTTTATTAAGACCCTTAACAAATAAAACATTTGAAATTAAAGATTTTTCAAGAATAATAATATTACCTATACGAACAATTTCTCCTTGAGCATTATCTCCAAAAGTGAATTTTCCACCTTTTATCTTGAAAATATTTTCAAAGAAGTTTTTTTTACCAGTTATGTTCCAGGAAAATCCACTATTCATGTACCATGTATTGTTGTTTTTTTATCTTTGTTTTCCTAAAAATGAAATAATTAAACTTTTGGAATCTAAAATTGTTTGGATCTGAAATTTTTAGAAATTAAAATCTTAGGTACCCAAATTTGTTTAGAAAAGTAAGATTTATGAAATACTAAGGATTGAATTTTTTTAAGGAACAGTTTTTCTCCCAATTTACACCACTTTTACACTTGGTGAAAAAATGATCACTTTAGGGTACAAAATATTTGTGACTAAAAAATGGTTTTGGGTGAGAATAACCAAACCCAGAACTATTCCTTAAAGGGAGAAGTTGTGAATACATTTTATCAAATTATTTCCTTCTAGAAGTAAAATTTGAAAAAAGTTTATTTAAGTAAAATATTTCATATTTTAGTTTAATGACTAAATTCTTATCCTCGTAGTCATTAGTCTTAGAATTTTAGTTAGTCTCTAAAACATTTTTCTTAGAAATAACATTTTCTAAATCCTTAGAAAGTTTATCCTTATCAAAATTTACTTCCTTAAGGTTTTTTGAAACATTTTCAAAATCAATGATTTTCTAATCAAGATCTTTTGAAAGATCTAATACTTATTTTGTTAAAATAATGATTCTAGAATTTTCCTTATCAAGTTTCTTATTGATCTTACTATTTTCATTATCAAACAACTTGGAAAACATAGATACTTATTCAAAATAAGGTAAAGAATTATCTTCTTCTGAGTAAAATTCTTCATTCGAAGATTTATAATACTTTTCATCAGGGAAATTGGAATTCAAATATATATTGGTTAAGGATTATTTTTTGTGTACCTTATCCATGAGACATTGATTTTCAATAGGAATTATGGCTATAAGACCAATATTATTATGTCTAGAAGATTCACTATCTGAAGATTCATCAGAAGAGTCTCCACAACTAGCACTCCATGAATCATTATCTTTCAGTACTTTCTTATATTTAGACTTGTAGTACTTATTCTTATACCATTCTAAATGCATATCCTTTCTTTCTTTCCTTTTGAGCATAGGAAAGTCTGGTCTGATATGACCTTCCCTCTTACATTCATAACAAGTCACTTATGAATATTTATTATCCTTTCAATATTTGTTCTTATATCTATATTGAAAATATTTCTTTCCAAAAATCTTGTTCATTCTTCGAGAAAAATTGGAAAGTTCATTCTCAAAATGATCACTATCACTTAAATTAGATATAATAGTAGCTTTATTGTATTTTGATCTAGTAACTCTTTTAGGGGTCTTGGATTTCATATTATTTGATGTAGTAGTGAAGGAAACACTACCATTACCATTCTTTTTCTTATTGATCTATGTATCTATTTTCATTATATTTTCATGTTATAGAAGAGTCCTGAATAATTATAAAGTGTGATTTTTGAAACTTTCATATTCTCATTAATCTATGTTCTTTAGGATTCTCACTAATTGGTCATAATATCTATTATCTTATCCACAATAATCTTATCGTCAATTCCTTTCTCACCCATATATTAAATATTGTTTACAATAGTCATAAACCTTTATTGAAAATTGTATATAGGTTCTCCATAAAGAAAAATAAAACCATGGTATTCAACTCTAAGCATAGCTATTCTTGTTTCAATAACCTTAGATGTGACAAAATGTGTAACTTCTAATTTCTTAAAGATTCTATTATCAACATCACAGGATGATATCTGGATATAGATATTTCTTTTCATAGAACAAAATAAATTATTACATACCTTTATGTTAAGTTGATACTCTAGTTTTTCTCTATTGGGGAATTGTATGATTTCCTTGTCTGGAATCTTGTAGTCTCTAGTTAACATAAAAAAATTATCCACACTGGTATTGATAATAAAAGTCTTCATCCTATATCTCCAATATTAATATTCATTCCCATCAAAAATTGGGGGTTTGGTAGGATTTAGGTTTTCCATTGATCTAATATTCATTCATGTCATTCTTAAAAGAAATATTTTCCACAAAAAGTATTAGTATCAAAAGTTTATAAACAAAGAGTTTATAAATAAAATTTAAGAAAAACTTGAACAAGTAAAGATAAGAAAGAAAAATGAGCAAGAAAACTTATATGTAAGTATAAGTATTTCAGAGACCTGCTCTGATATCAATTGTAGGAATGAAATGTATATGTATATTTTTCAATTACAAGAGGGGGTGAATTATAGGTTTTAAAACTTTCGCTTTTATCCTTAAGAAAATCTATGTTTAACAAAGTTAAACAAGATGAATTAACAAACCCTATTTAGTTCTTAATAAATAAAATAAATTGATTAGGATCCAATAATGTGGATCTGATAAAGAAACTTAAACAAGTTTACTTAAGGAAATATTCTACCTTAAAGCATATAGAATCAAAATAATATTTTGTATAAGAAAAAGAAAGTATAATAAAGTTACACTTTATATATTTAATTAGATGAATTGGAATACAAGAAATTGTAGTTAAATAAGTAATACAAGTTTAATGAAATCTTTTAAACCAAATAGAAGGGTATCCAACAACCTTTGATAAAGGCCTCTGGATTTATAATTTTAAGAAAGTTTTTCTTACCCACACTAGGGAAATCCCTTGATACAAAGATTGGAATCTGTCTTGATATCCTCAAAAGCCCTCAATTAAGTGGGTAATCAGTACTTATGTCTTCCTATCCCTAGAATCCCTCAATTGAACAACAAAAATCAAAATTTCACTAGTCATGTTGAATAGGTTGTTCACAGCTAAAAAATATGTTTACAACATTCGAACAAGGAAGATCAAGTAGAGATATTGTAGAGTATCACTTCATTCCAGATATCAACAGCTCTCAAAAATTCAGATTTGATCTCGTATAAATGGTTGGGTATTTATAGGCATTGATTCCAATAGTTGACTTCCTCCTCCAACGGTCATATTTTTCCTTGAATTTCAGAGAGACCTATATATGTGGAACTCAGAAAATGGTTAAGTCAAAACATATTAGATTTCATCATTTTATATAACTAACTATGATAAATATTACTATGATTAAGAAACATTATCACATTTAGGATCTGATAAAATGGAACGTTGCATTAAGGAAATTTGGTAATTTTAAGAAAATCATTTAATAAGATTCTTAAGATAGTGAAAATTAGAGTCTATAAATATTGACAATCGGATTCTGAAAAAAAAATAGAGAATTGGATTCTAATTTCGAAGTAAATCAGAGTTTGAATTCTGATGAATTCAGAGTCTGATTTAATAAGAAACCAAATTTTAATTTCAAAAGAAATCAGAGTCTGATTTGAAGAGAAATCGGAGTCTGATTTCAGAATAAATTAGATTCTGATTTTAGAAGAAATCGGGGCCTAATTCAGGATAAATTGGAGTCTGAATTTTGAAGAAATCGGATTATGATTTTAGAAGAAATCAAAGTCTGATTTCAGGAAAAATCAGAGTCTGATTTCAGAATAAATTGGAGTTTTATTTAAAAGAAATTGGAGTATCTATTGTAGAGAAATTGGAATATAAGGAACTATAAGGTTCTAAGTTAGATAAGGATCCAATTTTTCACTTAAGAAAAATATGGTTAGGTTTAGTTAGGAAAACATTAGGTGAGACATTTAAGATCATAGGTAAAGTTAAAAAAATTTAGATAAAGAAAATTATCCTTGAGAAAATGTTTCTTATAGAAAGATAATTTTCCTTAAGAAAATGTGTTTGTGATTTTCAAAACATAAAGGAACGAAAAAAGTCATAAGGAAACTTATTGAATCAACAATCCTTTGGCTGATAGGCCCTAAAATTTCATGGGAGACTTATGAAAATCCAATCGGGGCATGTTACAGTATAGTCAGGAAAATGATTTCAAATAAATTCTAACATTATATTATTGATTGCTGAAGAAAGTTTATAGAGATTCATATTTCTCCAAACACAGAGTCTGGTTTTGTGGAAGGAAAGAACTTGAATAATGAATGATCATTTCTAGTAAAAATTACCAAAGAATTGGGGGAATAGGTTCCCTACACAGGTCTAACCCAAACACGGGAAATATGGTTCCTATAGTTTTAGGTCACACGAATAGAACTATAACATTAGGGAAATGATAAGTGATATATGGACTACCATAACAAGGTCATTCCAGCATACTTCGGACATTAGGAAAGAAATTGTAAACCATGGTCTTGGGGGTTCTTAGATCAGAATAAAGGATATGGGTAAAATTTTTGAAGGATGAACATGGATTGATTTGAATCATGGGTTCGAACATAATTTCGTCAAAGATTATGAGGATAGAAGAGGCTTCTCCCAAGGGTGAAGTTACCACTGGTTGAAAAACCTGTTTTGTGGGATACTTTATGAAAAGTCAACTAGGGCTTGTTACTGCTTCATAAAATAATGGCATCCTTCGGCCAACAAACCCATTTTGTGGGAAACTTTATGCATATCTAACTAAGGTGTGTTGAAGCTTAGTCGGGAAAAGGATTCCTCATGTATCATACATTTTATCATCAGAAGCTGGAGAAAGATTATGAATATATGAAAGTGTCCAAGATTAGAAGTATGGTGTGTGTAAGGGATATGTACGAGTGTAAAGGAAACATTTGGATCAATATTATCCATGAAGTGTGGAGTCCCTTGTATATATTTGGCTCATATCTAGAAGGTTGACATCTTTTTTTCTTTGGTGGACCCCCTAATGATGGGATCCAAATCAAATTCCCGTGCATAGATCTATATTCATATGAAGGAGAGGGGTCATTTTTCTTTACCTTGTGGATGGAACTAGGACATGAGGCCTAGATGTCACTATGTATCTCACTAGAATGAGAATCAAGCAACACATAGTTCTTAAGGTACCAAGTAGTTTAAATTCATCTGATGAGGACATTAGTCATGAATTTTAAATTCATGTTGTAAGGACGTAGGTGACTCGATGTAAAGAAGGAATATTGTATCTAGACCAGGGTATAGAACCCAGGAATCGCTACGTATCTTGTTAGATCAAGAATCAAGACACATGTAATTTTAGAAAGGATTCCCCATACTGATTGAATTCATGAATAGAGAAAAAATGGGGATTTTAATACGGGCTCATACATGGGGAGAGACACTATATTTAATCCTCTTATATAGATTTGAATTATACATAGTAAAGTGAGGTAATTCCCCGTATTATATTGCTCTTAGGTCTATGATTGAAGATTCGAATGTCACTACGTATATCATTGGAATGAAAATCAAGTCATGCATAGTTCTTGAGGAAATCATGCAGTCTATTATCATGCAACGAGGACATATGGCATGCCTTTTATGGTCTTGTAAGAAGTACTAGGATAACCCTGATGAAAATTGATATGCCTTAATCATTCATGGAACTTACTTACCAAAACTTCTAAGCCCATGTGATCTATGCTCAGTGTGAGAAACAAGGAGTGGTAAAAGCTTCTTCCACAACACAAAAAAAACACAAGTGAAGGAAAGGGACATTTAGATTTTGTGGTGGTTGGGTCATAAGGTATGATCAAGGTATCACTACGTATCTCATTAGTATGAGAATCAATACAAATGTAGTTCTTCAAATATCATGTAGTTTAACATCATGCAGTGAGGGTGAAGATGAACCGATGTGAGTGAGAGAAAATGTTGCAGCTGGGCCCAAGGATAGAAATATGGGCATCACTACGTACCCTATGATGGTAGGAATCAAGTAACACATAGTTCTTAAAAGGTTTCCCATATAGGGTTGACTCGTACACAAGGAGTGTGGATTTTTTTTGTTACGGCTGGACCTGAGATTGGAGATTTTGGCATCACTACACATCTCATTAGAATGAGAATCAATCCATACATAGTTCTATAAAGATCAATCAGTTTATCATCATGAAGTGAGGATGTTGGTTTTGCAGTTTAACATCTTGCAGTAAGGATGTGGGTCGCCCGATATGAAAAGAAACATTGCAGCTAGACCAATGGATAGGACCCAGGCATCACTACATATCTTTCTAGAGAAAGAATCAAGACACACATAGTTCTTAAAAATAGTTCCTCACATCAATTAGGATTTGATACGGGGGGAAAGGGGGATTTGACATTTTCTATAATGATGGCTGGGACCAAGACATGAGGTCTAGGTGTCACTACATATCTCATTGGTATGAGAATCAATCCATGCTTAGTTCATTAAAATATCGAACAGTTTATCATCATGAAATGAGGATGTAAACCGTGAAATTTTATGTCATGTGGTAAGTATGTGATTATGTTGGGACTTATACCTATAATGGGGGGAAGTTACACTATGGAGTAGAAATGACATGATTAGAGCTTGCACATGGGATTTTCCCATCCCTTCTTCCTCTTGTTTGTCCAAGAGGATATCTCGACCCGCTAAGGGGTTATAGGGATGTGATTGGGAATTAAACCTAAGATAGAGGACCATATTTAAGGGACCATGAGGAGTGTATATACTTGTTGTATTTTGGGGGTTTCTTAATGTAGAACAAGAGTGATGTTAACCATGTAATTTAATGTCATGTGGTGAGAATGAATGGTGTATTGTAGTTTTGGGTCATACGACTAAGACCATATATCGTGCAATTTATCATCATGTGATGAGGATGATGATGCCATGAAGTTTAACATTGTGCAGCACGGAATTTATAAGTATTTATTAGAAAAATTATTTCTTTATAAACCTTGAATTAGTAGGGGGTGTGATAACCTATTCATCCATAAAAATCAAGAAATAATTTACATTAGTTAACCTTGTGTACGGAGTAAGGTCCCTCCCACTTTGACTCAACCTTTGAGGCTTCTTTCTTGGTATCATCGGAGTTCTGAGGACTAATACAAGTTTTCCTTAGAGAAATGAAGGGAGTAATACCTTCTTGTTAAAGGATCATGCTATCCTATTTTTATGGGCCTCTAAGTGATGCAAATTATAAAATATTTTCTAATCAAGTCACTCCAATTCATCCATCCATTTCTAGGATTTCTCATCCATGGATTGTCGGTTACAAATAGCAATACAAAGCTATGGCAGTTGGAACTCAGTGGATAGGATTGCTTCTATTCTATATACTAGTGAGTATGGGGTCACCCGTGTGGTAGTATGGGTTGTAGTCCGGTAATACCACAAGGAATGTAAGAGATTTTTAGGTCAATAATTTTTATCTTTATCCACTATCTTTTAAATTATGTTTGACAGGGTCTTATTGAAGGCCTCTATTTTTTCATTAGCCACCGCATGGTAGAGGGATGAATGGTTGTATTTGATATTGTACTCCTGATATAGCTTCTCCATCTTGGCATAACAAAAATTGGATTCATTGTCCATTAGTATTGTATGGGGGACACAAAATCTAATAATGATATTGGATTTCATGAAGCTGACAATGATTTTGGACCTGACTTCTTTGAGGGGTATTGGCTTAGCCCATTTGGAGAAGAATTCGGTAGCGGTTAAGATGTATTTGAACTGCTTGGTCATGGCTTGAGGGTATAACCCCATTACATTCATTCCCCATATGGAAAATGGGTAGGATTATTTGGTTGTATGTAGAAACTCTGGGGGTTGATGGATGATGTTGGAATTCACTTGGAAGGAATGAAATTTCTTCATGAATTCTATGTAATCTTGTGTCATCGAAAGCCATATGCATACAAGCCTTTGGATTTTGTGGAAAATATTTATCTCTGGCTGGTGGGTGTCGCAAGATTTGGTGTGTACTTCATTCATGGCAGCAATGGTCTCTTCTCCATCGATACACCTGAGAAGGACTTCATAGAAGCCTCATTTATAGAGGATTTTCTGGTGATTTGGGCATCATAAAGAGTGAATTTGTATACTCATCTTCGAATTTTATCTTTCCCATCTCTATTCGGTGGGAGTACTCCATCTTGAAGATAGTCCATGATGAGCATCATCCACCCAGTGGTAGGATCATATGGATCAGGGATAGGACTAACTTCATTAATCACTTCCACTCTGACCTACACAAAAGGTGAGACCATTCGGTGATGGGCAATGTCGATGAATGTTTCATCCTGATTTGGATATTCCAAAGTTATATATGTACTTTACAATGCATATACTTAGGAATTATGAAATCGTGAGATGTGAATCAATGTTGTCTCTGAGGAGAACTCTACCATTAACCCTTGGACATCGTCAATAAGGGATATTAGCTCCTCTTTTCAGATGGAGTAATCCCCATTGATATGTTTGATTAGAAACTATGAATAATATTTCACTTCCATTTGGTCCACTAGTATTTGGAGTGATGGTTCTAAGCCTACAATGAGGGCTTGATATTCTGCCTCATTATTAGTACAACCTTTTAATAACAGGAAAGAGTAAGGTGAAACTTCCTTCACTAGGGAAATGATCACGATCTCTAAACCAACTTTGTTAAGCTTAGGGTCTTCCATTATCCTCCATGTTGGGCTCCTGGATGCACCATAAAAATACATTTCACATGTTTGGGGGCCACCTTGAATAGAGAATGTCTCTTCATTTGAAAATTCTGTATTTAATGATGTTGTTTCTACAGACAAATGTTCTGTGAGGAAATATGCCAAGGTCTAGTCTTTCACTACTTTCTAAGGAACGAATTGTATATCAAACTGCTACAGAATAACCACCCACTATAAATGATAAATAGGTTGGGCAGGGTGAGGCGGTCTAAGCCCGCATGGGCTTGATCCCATGCGGGCTAGACTCGTAAAAACCCGCATAAAAATGGGTGGATTTATCAAGCCTACCCTACCCCGTAGTGGATGTGGGCCAGCCCGTGAGCAACCCACATTCATTATTGTTTTTATAATTTTTTACATTTTAATAGGCTCATAAAAGTCCTCATGAAAAATAAGTGGATTTATTTTTTCAAATTCAAATCATAATAATGATAATGCAATCTTAAAAATGTAAAAAAAATTAAAAAAAATTACAACGAAAATTCAAAATTCCACCTAATTATAAAAATTGACCATAATTATCATAAAAAGTCCAAATTTTCAAAATCAAAGTTAAAAATATAAAGTATGCAACACTCAACAAAGAATATAAAATGAGGTCGATCACTTTCAAATTCTTATCCAATATTATATGAACCCTTATCTCCTTTAATTTTTCCCCCAAATCCTACATCAAAATGCAATTAAAAATAGATTTCAAAACAAATATAAAATAAAAATATAATAAAAAATAAAAGTATTGATGCATTTTATTTTGATAAAAAATGTTATGAAAATATATCAATAAAAGTAATAGATCCGTACTAATTATTGATAAGACAAACATTTAAGAAATCAAAGGAGTTCTTATGCTCTCCACATATATAGTTTCAGAACTAGAATCTTCCTACAAGCTAAATTCTATTTTTTCATCATCCAATCCTACAAGAAAATAAATGTTAATATAATTATTATATATATAAGATGATAAAATATAAAAATGATATAAGTTACCAATAGGTTCAGTACCTTGAATCCAACTTCGAGCACAAATTAATGCTTGAATATTTTTTGGTAGAATACGACTCTTGTATTTATTTAACACCCTCCCTCCAATGCTAAAGGCAGACTCTGAGGCCACAATGGTGATGTGAATGCTTAACAAATCACATTCCATGAGTGATAAGATAGGAAATACTTTACTTTCATCCTTCCACCAATCAAGCACATTTAGATTTCTATAAATTGACATATCAACCAATGGCATCTCCAAATAAATATCCAATTGGGATTTTGCATCATTTTGGCCAACTAATTTATTTTTTAGATCAATCCACATCTAAAAAATATATATAAACAAAAAAAGTTAAATAAAATTAAATTAAATGCTTAAATAATGATTTAAATAATAATAAATTAAACTTACATCAATTACATCAGCATATTCCCTTATCGAAGAATTAAAAGAAGCGGAAGATGAATCCATTTTATTAGTTCAAATTGATGAAATAGAAGGGAAATCATTTGCATACTATTCATAAATATGATATAGTTTTCATTTAACCATAGAATTCATTTCTTGATAATGACATGAATCAAGACTTTGATAGCTAAATTCCAACATTTCCAACTTGATCCAGGGATTAAACACAACTATCATTACAGGTAGAATGCTATAATGACTCGAATATTTATCAAATTTATTCTTTATATTACACACCATTATTCTAATGGAATCATTATCATTGTTGAAATTATGCAATAAAAACCTCTCAATTTTCCAAACTTGACCAAAGTATAAATTTGAAGTAGGATATGTAGATCCTGAAATTAAATTTTTAATATCATAAAATGTCTTCAAAAAATTTCAAATCAACTCAACTCTTTTCCATTCTTCTTCTGAAGGTAAATTCTTATAATTTGGATCATAAATATCCAAATTATTGAAAACATGTTTATAATTAAATGCACTTTCTAGCATTTTATATGTATAATTCCACCTGGTGGGCACATCCAATCTCAAAATCACACTACTATCAACTGAAACACTTTTTGCACAATCTTTAAAGCATGTCATTCTGCCCTAAGAACCTTTAATATATTAAATGATTTCTCTAATTTTTTGGCATGCAGAATCAATAACTTTCAAACCTTATTTAACAATAATATTTAAAACTTGGGAACAACATTGAACATGAAAAAATCCACCCATGCAAAGAAAATTATTTTCCAAATTCAATTGATCCTTCAGCTTTTATTGCATGGTATCATTGGCAGAAGCATTTTGATGGGTAAGAGAGAAAATTTTATTTTTTATACCCAAATCAAGTAATATTTATTTTACTTTTTTTTCCAATTCAACACCAGAATGTGGAGGTCGAATGTCAATAAAAGAAAGAATTCTACTTTTTAACTACCACTCCAAATCAACATAATGATATTTCAAACAAAGATACCCCTTACTAGTAAAATTCGTCCACAAATCAGAATTAAGACATATCCTACCACCAATTTTAGACAAAATATCTTTCAATTGTTTTTATGTTGATCATATACTTCCATCACATCTAAACTTTTAGTACTTCTAGAAGAAAACTTCACTTCCAGATTCAAATAATTGAATATTTTTCTAACTACTTCATATTCAACAAATTCAAATGGGAGTTTATGTCTTATAATGGCCATTTACATCTTTTCCCAAAACACCTTTGAATCAAACTTTTTATTTTTCAACTTTCCTGAATGGTCCATGATCATTGAAGGAACATTCTAATCTTTTAATACTTTGATTCCATTGCATTTTTTAATATGTTGGGACAAAGTTAATGTTTCATATTTTCTTCAAACTCACACCAATACCAATCCACATCCTTTACATTTAACCCTAGGTTTTTCATCAACTACACCCATTTGCTCAAAATAACTCCAAACATCAGATGTGGTCTTTTTTGATCTTTTTTCTTCAACCTGAACGTCATCATTTTTTACTTTCATCTTTATCTATGGCTTCAATAGATTGGAAAGCATTATCCACACCATGTATCACTGATTTACTATCATTAATACCTGGAATTTCTTCTAATTCAATATCATTTTAAAGTTGAGACATGTTTAAGACAACCTATAATAAAAAAATACATACCTATATTAGAAAAATAATTTATATAACGTTCTTTTAATACAATACAATTATTGGTGAGTAAAAAAATACGCTAAAGATTTAAACAATTATATTTTTACAATCGTAAATGTTAATCACTAAAAATTCATAATTCATAATTAAAATCAAAATAAATAAATGATAAAATTTTATAATCTAATCGAATCATATAAAATTAAAAATTAAAAAATGAATGGTTACATTTTTAATGAAATTATGAAAAAATCATAATTTTAAAATATAAAATTAATGAATCTAAAGAATTATTTAATTTTATTTTGAAAAGTAAAACATTTTAATGAAACATGATGAAATAATGTTTTTTTAAATGGATAATATATAATTATTTTTTTGGATAATTAGATAAGAAATTTTGAATTTATTAATTATTAAAAATTTCGTTAGATAATTTGAAATCATGTTTCAAATATAATGTGAATTTGAATAGTAAGAATTATGGATCAAATATAATTATTAATAATTTGAATATTCTCATTTATCTCATTTGAAATAATGGATTCTTTGGATAATAGGAGGCAATTATAATTATTAAAATCTTTTAACATGATATAATTAATGAGATTAATTAACTATTTTTTATGGTTTAATAATATGTTTTCTAATAATTTTATAATATGATTATTTAATAAAATTCAACAATTGATTATTAAAAAAAAATTAATACTTACAACCCTATAAATCACAAAAAATAATATAGATATGTAAAAATAATTAAATTTTAAATTAAAAATGATGGTAGGATATAATAATGAATGATATGCTATGTTGTTTTTTTAAATTAAATTTCTATGATACAAAATCAAAATAATGAAAAATGTTAAAATTTAAAATTAAAGACTCAAATAATGTTATGAAAAAACAAAATATTAAAATTTTAAAATAACCTCAACTTAAGAGGAGAACATCAACAGGGGTGGGTGGATAGGGATGAAGGATAACATCAATGATGGGGGAAGATACCAGGTGGAGGTGGTGGGAACAAGATGGAGCCAGAGGGCTACTTCGACAAGGCAGAATGGACCTAGGGAAGGAGAAGGGTGTGGGGTAGGGGGAGGAGGAGGGTGACAGGGGTAGTGGGGGTGATGATGTGGCAATGGGGGATGGGTGTACGATGATGAAAGTGGGGTGGAGAAGGAGGTGGTGTGTGGGAGGAAGCGGAGGAGGCATTGGGGGAGGAGGAGGAGGAGGACAAGGGATGGGATGTCGGAGGAAAGGATGATAGGCAAGGGGTGGGGTGGAAATGTGGTGGCGGGGATCCTGGAGGACAACGACGATAGGGGGTGGGGAAGGCAGGGTAGTAGAGGAGGCCTGAGGGGAGGGGGGGATGTGGGGGTGGGGAACCAGAGGATGGAAAAACATCAAGGTGAAATATGTGGAGGAAGGAAGGTGAGGGCTGGTGGCTGGCCAGAGGAGGACGTTGAAAGGAGGTGGTGCTAGAGGTGAACAATGTCTGAAATGGGGGAGAGTGGTGCACCTCAGTATGGTGCAGTTGGTTAAATAGAATTAAAATGAAGATGTTGTCAGGAATTGGAGAGACTGTTGTTGGTTCCTAGGTGGCATAGGGTGGGAATGAATGATATGGGCAAGTGACATAGAATGTGGGGTGCATCTTTGGTAATTGCATTGCACGGTTCAAAAATATGATTATCGTATTATTATTCTTTTTAAAAAAAATGACCCACGGGCCAACTTATACCTGTTCGGGTAAACCGATATGGGTCAGCTACCCATGCGGGTTTTCTATATAAACCCATTTTAAATATGGGGTTTTTAATAAGCATGCCCTTCCCCCAACCCACCTCAAGCTCGTGGTCCATTTTTTATTGCTACCACCCACCGTGTTAGACATCCTGTCAACATAGAATGACTCAGGATATATTTGAGCGGGTTATTGCGAGAGACCAATTATACATCATGGTGTTGCAGGTAGTACCTCAGTTTCTGAACTATGAAGATTAATGCCAGGAAACTCTTCTCGATATCTAAATAACGAGTTTCATCATTGAGCATGGTTTGACAGAGATAATAAAGGTTATTTTCATTCTCAGCATCGTTTTTTTTTTTGCACAAGGAAGGCACTCAGGGATCGCTCCAGGTCCATCACATATAGAATGAGAAGCCTTACCTCAACATGTGGCATTAATACTGGTGGGCTTAAGATGTAACGACCTAAAATTTTGAATAAATCTTGTTTCCTAATAAAGTATTAATATAATCTAGGCACCTTGATTAAGTAATGAGGTTCAATAAAATGGTTAAATAACGGTTTCATAAATTATTAGTCAAGTATTAGTTTTTTTGAGTGAATAGTGTTTTTTAATTAAAAATTAAATTAAATATATTTAGAAAATTATTTTTATAAAATGGATTTCATTTTTGAACTCAGATCATCGATATTATGTTAAGGTAATTTTTGGGGATTTTTCTGAAAAAAATGAATTTTCAGTGAATAGTGTATTTATTTAAAAAATAAATTAAAAATATTTAGAAAATTATTTTTATAAAATATAGTTCATTTTTGAAATCAGATCATCTATATTTGGTTAAGGTAAAATTTGGGATTTTTCTGAGAAAGTTGAATTTTCAATGAATAGTGAAAATACAGTTTTTAAGTTACGAGTGTTTAATGACATCATTAAATGATGTATTAAGTATGTAATCAATATGGTCGACTTATGAATAGTAATATAAGGTATGAGGTGTCCCAAGTGACCAATACCATGGGAAAATACCATGGGAAATCCCATGGTTTTTTCAAAACCACCAATGAGGTGTCCCTTGGCCATTAATGTCTTGTCCCCTCACTTTCCCTATAAATACCAAGCCATCCTCTCATCCATTGGACTCCCAACTCTCCCCCAAAGAAGCTCTGGTCTCATTACTTCCCAATGAGTCCTCCCAAGGTGCCCCCAAGCCCTCAAGGTCCCAACCTTTGAGTTTTAAGAGTTACGTTTTAAGGTAAGGGATCTGTTCTCTCTCTTTCTTTTCAAGTAATCTCTTTTATGTCATTTCTTTTATGCTCCATGTTCTTATGTTGGAGGATGTTATTTTATATTCATCTCAATACCCTTTTCATTTTCATATGATGAGAGACCCCCTATTTCTTTCATCAATTCGTTTTAAGAATGTTTAAGTGGCGTCGTTAGGCTGCCGAATTTTTAAGGGATTCTTTCACCCTTCTCATTTTTCAAAGTTCTACTTTCATGTCAAGTATTTCAAGTTACTTTTTATTATGTTGGGGTATGATCTCTATATCTATCATACTGAACTTTTATTTTTCATATTATGATAGACCCCATTTAATCTCGTCAATTCATTTTTGTTGAAGTTTAAGTGGCATCGTTAGGCTGCCAAATTTTTAAGGGATTCTTTCACCCTTCTCATTTTTTCAAAGTTCTACTTTCATGTCAAGTCTTTAAAGTTCCTTTTTATTATGTTGGGTTATTATCTCTATATCTATCATACTTATCATTTATTTTCATATGATTAGAGAACCTATTTTGATCTCGTCAATTCATTTTTTTTTTTTTTGAAGTTTAAGTGGCGTCGTTAGGCTGCCGAATTTTTAAGGGATTCTTTCACCTTTATCATTTTTTTCAAAGTTCTACTTTAATGTCAAGTCTTTCAAGTAACTTTTTATTATGTTGGGGTATTATCTCTATATATATCATACTGATATTTTATTTTCATATTATGAGAGACCCTATTTGATCTCATCAATTCATTTTTGTTGAAGTTTAAGTGACGTCGTTAGGCTGCCGAATTTTCATAAGAGAAATCTAATTTTTGTCTTCCTTCCATGTTTTTTATTTCAAATGGTATGTCCTTTAAATTTCATTACCATGTTCATATATCCTTCATATTCGTCTCATCTACTGTTTTATGGGTCATTTATGAATGTTTAACCCATGTCCCCTCTCTTTTCAATGTTTTCTAAAACCCCGAAACATAGTCGTTATGCCGCAGAATTTCCATCTCAAAATGTCTCTCTCTTTTTCTAAAGTTCTTTTATTTTATTAAGTGAATACTCAACTATCTCTATTCTATATGGGTATTCACATATATACCAAGTTGTTCTATTTTAAATTCTGGGATTTACATACATGAGACCCTCTTTCCCTTTTTGTGGGTTTAAAGTGACATAAAGATCATGTCTTTAAAGCAGTTTTAAAACGTTATGATTATGAAATGAAACCCATTTCTATTATGCTATATGGGTTTTTTATGAAATGATTGATGATGATATATGTGTCTCACATGATAATAAAGAAATTTCAAGGGTGATCCCAGATAGCGCTCCAATGCATTGGGTAAAGACTTAATCTCTAGAGATGACCTTTTAGACTGATACCTTGGTGAATAACCTTGGTAATTTTTAATGACACCTTGGGGATGGACCTTGGTGAAATGAAATTATTTTCAATATTAAATGTTGTAGCCACATCTTCAAGTTATGAAAAATTTTATTTTTATTATGATATGCCTCACAATTTTTTTCCCATGCCTTAAAGTTCTTTTTCATGACTTTATTGATGTATCTCATGTTCACATGTTAAATGTTTCCCCTTGTTTCCCTTACTGGGAATTCTGCTCACCCTTTCTTTTGATGTATGCCCCCAGGTTATGAGATGCAGTAATGAACCAAGGATGAACTTGAGGAGAATCCTTTCAAGTGTTTAAGAAGAATATTTTCTGTTTTCATGTTTTAAGTTCCTGGTTTCCAAGACACTAAACCTTAAAGATCCTCAGTTTTGTAAAATGTAATGAAAGTTTATGTGATAAAAAGGCGGGATGTTATAGTTGGTATCAAAGGATTGTTTAGTTATTTGTGGAAATTAGGATTTGAAAACTCTAGGAAGAACCCTATAGAAAATTTTAAATATAGGAAATCTTCCTGGTATTTTGGTGAGTATTGAGTAAGGGGTTTCCAAGCAATTACATCCCTGTCTGGATACGAGCTGGTAGAGGTGGCTTTGGCACAGATGTACATGGGGGTAAAACCCGAAAACATCGCTTTGAGCTAGACTCGAATGGGAACTAGTACACGACAACGGGCCTTGCTGCACTCTTGGTTACGACACTCCCAAGGGATATGCTTTGGTAAATTCATAAGCTTAGTATGAACCATTATTAAAGGAACAAATATATAATGAAATAAATATTCACATAAGAATATATGATCATGGATAACCTAGTTTGAAACCTAGGGGATCACAAGTTAGGGTATACTTTTCTTCTAAAAGTTATCCTTATATGCTTTAAGTTCCTTTTCATGATTATTGGCTAAGTATTTAAGCCCCTAATTATACTTTCTCTTCTTAGTTAATGGTGGGAAATGTAAGAACATGTCACAACAACCAATGTGATAGGAAATGCGACGATTGTCGTATTAATATGATAGAGATGATTAGGGGATTAAAAGATGATTATTATTTTGGAAGACGTTCACCATTTTAGGGACCCTATATGATCGAGGTAAATAGATTACTACGGTATTTTCATTGAGGAGTAAGGTTGACTTATATTTTGAAGAATCGATGAATGTAAGGTGGAATTATAGTAATCTAGGTTACTTATAGAAATGATTAACCTATCTTGGATAAAATATGTTTAGGTTGGCTACTTTTTTTATAAGATGTTAGGAGTGGTTGATGTTTTTTGGAGATGAACGACGAAGTTTATTTTGGAAGACTATGTTATCAAATCCTTCTTGTATTTGGGTTTCAATCTTAGTTTGGTTTATTTTGAGGAATTTTAAGGACGGTTATTTATAGAATGGTCTATGATGAACTTTGGGTAGTACCATGGAACTTTGAAGATTTAAAGTAGTTTCCCTTCCTCTGGGATTCTTTCTTTTTGAATAGTTGTTTTACCTTACCCTTTCTGTTTTTGGGATAATGTTTAATGATAGAAGAAATATATAGTTAATCTTTTGTGTATTATGTGATTCTCTAGAAGATGATTCTTTTTCTTTTGATGAGACCAAGTGTTTTTTAATTCTCATCGTTTGGAGAAAATATTAGTTTTGATAGAGACTTATTAAAGGATGAAACTCTACTTGAAGGTAGGTATATTTCATTATGTTTTTGTTCTATGTAGTAAATGAATTCCTCAAAATTATGAAAAGGAATGTAAAACAAAAATGTTGTTGGTTTACGTTTCCTGCTAGGTAATCAAAGACCGTTTACACACATCATGAGTTTGGGATTTTCTTATGGTTAACTTTCTCCTAATCATGTTTTCTATCACTCTCCCTTAGAACTTGACCCTTTATTTTCTCCTCCATGTCCATGTTTTCCTACATGGAATCCTAGTGTGGATTAACTTGGGTGACCTTTGAACTTCACTTTCTTTCTTTTAAAGTAATAGTTTTACTGACTCCTTTTCCGATGTGGGACTTTCAATGAAATTTCAAAACCCAATTTTAAAAATTGAGAGGATGAAATTTCTTAAGGGGGGAAGATTGTAACAACCCGAAATTTTGAATAAATCTTGTTTTCTAATTTTTTGTGTTATTTTATTTTTTTATACTCAACAAAACTGTTTCATTTGATAACATGAGTATAATTAAAATGAGACCGTTGGGTTTTGACTATTATAGGACCATTGGTCAATATGACCATTAGAAACTAAATGTTTCAATTATTGTCTCTAAATTCAAGTAATCTTGGTTAATTAATATAGAAAGAAGATTCAATGGCCTCACCCAGTAGTCTTGGACCGATCGAAGCCCATCTAACAGAACTTGGGAAGGAGGTAGCACCATTGGGCTTTGCTCTGGACCAAACCCAAGTCGAACTTCATCGTGTGAAGCTAGAATGGAATCGCCTTCGCGAGAAGTTCAAACTGATAGAAATTACTACTCGTGCGATGTTGGCTGAGCCTCCCTCGGATTCTCTCACCTTAGCACACCTTATACTTAGGTCCTATGCTGGTGTGATAAGGGGCTATGTAAGGAGACCGTAACTGCCTTGTGTAATACTTTGTTTTAAATAAAAATTGGGATTTCTTCTTATGATGAAGTTTATGAATTTTCAAATGACTGGATGAATATAGTATGCATATTTTTGATGAATTTTAGAAAAAGGATATTTTAAAAAAAAATCATGTAAACCTTAAAAAATTAAAAATGTGTAATGATTTTCAAAAAATGGTCTTCTACAATTATGTTCAGTACGAAATTTAGAGTCTAATAAGATCAAATTGATTTTTGATGAATAGTAAATTATGAATAGTGATTTTATGCTTAGGATTAATAATGTGACCAAATGGATTAGTAATCTCACTTAAAGAAAGTATTAATATAATCTAGGCACCTTGATTAAGTAATGAGATTCAATAAAATGGTTAAATAATGGTTTCATAAATTATTAGTCAAGTATTAGTTTTTTCAATTGAATAGTGTTTTTTAATTAAAAATTAAATTAAAAATATTTAGAAAATTATTTTTATAAAATGGATTTCATTTTTGAACTCAGATAATCGATATTATGTTAAGGTAATTTCTGGGGATTTTTCTGAAAAAAATGAATTTTCGGTGAATAGTGTATTTATTTAAAAATTAAATTAAAAATATTTAGAAAATTATTTTTATAAAATGGAATTCATTTTTTAAATCATAGCATCTATATTTGGTTAAGGTGAAATTTTGGGATTTTTCTGAGAAAGTTGAATTTTCGATGAATAGTGAAAATACAGTTTTTAAGTTACGAGTGTTTAATGACATCATTAAATGATTTATTAAGTATGTAATCAATATGGTCGAGTTATGAATAGTAAGATAAGGTATGAGGTGTCCCAAGTGGACAATACCATGGGAAAATACCATGGTCAAGCCCATGGTTTTGCCAAAACCACCAATAAGGTGTCCCTTGGCCATTAATGCCTTGTCCCCTCACTTTCCCTATAAATACCAAGCCATCCTCTCATCCATTCGACTCCCAACTCTCCCTCAATGAATCTCTAGTCTCATTACCTCTCAAGGAGTCCTCCCAAGGTTCCCCCAAGCCCTCAAGGTCCCAACCTTTGAGTTTTAAGAGTTACGTTTTAAGGTAAGGGATTCGTTCTCTCTCTTTCTTTTCAAGTAATCTCTTTTATGTCATTTCTTTTATGATCCATGTTATTATGTTGGAGTATGTTATTTTATATTCATCTCACTTCCCTTTTCATGTTCATATGATGAGAGACCCCCTCTTTCTCTCATCAATTTGTTTTAAGAATGTTTAAGTGGCGCCGTTAGGCTGCCGAATTTTTAAGGGATTCTTTCACCCTTCTCATTTTTCAAAGTTCTACTTTCATGTCAAGTCTTTCAAGTTAATTTTTATTATGTTGGTTTATGATCTCTATATCTA
Organism: Viscum album; assembly: GCA_963277665.1. Taxonomy (NCBI): domain Eukaryota; kingdom Viridiplantae; phylum Streptophyta; class Magnoliopsida; order Santalales; family Viscaceae; genus Viscum; species Viscum album. The sequence continues at coordinate 1,469,983,832 of OY728147.1, read as the reverse complement.
TCATACTTAACTTTTATGTTCATATGATTAGAGACCCCATTTGATCTTGTCAATTCATTTTTGTTGAAGTTTAAGTGGCGCCGTTAGGCTGCTGAATTTTTAAGGGATTCTTTCACCCTTCTCATTTTTTAAAGTTCTACTTTCGTGTCAAGTCTTTCAAGTTCATTTTTATTATGTTGGGTTATGATCTCTATATCTATCATACTGATCTTTTATTTTCATATGATTAGAGACCTTATTTTGATCTCGTCAATTCATTTTTTTTGAAGTTTAAGTGGCGTTGTTAGGCTGCCGAATTTTTAAGGGATTCTTTCACCTTTCTCATTTTTTTCAAAGTTCTACTTTAATGTCAAGTCTTTCAAGTTCCTTTTTATTATTTTGGGGTATGATATCTATATTTATCACACTGATCTTTTATGTTCATATGATGAGAGACCCTATTTGATCTCGTCAATTCATTTTTGTTGAAGTTTAAGTGACGTCGTTAGGCAGCCGAATTTTCATAAGAGAAATCTAATTTTTATCTTCCTTCCATGTTTTTTATTTCAAATGGTATTTCCTTCAAATTTCATTACCATGTTCATATATCCTTCATATTCTTCCCCTCTACTGTTTTATGGGTCATTTATGAATTTTTGACCCATGTCCCCTCTCTTTTCAATGTTTTCTAAAACCCCGAAACATAGTCGTTATGCCGCAGAATTTCCGTCTCAAAATGTCTCTCTCTTTTTCTAAAGTTCTTTTATTTTATTAAGTGAATACTCAAATCTCTCTCTTCTATATGGGTATTCACATATATACCAAGTTGTTCTATTTTAAATTCTGGGATTTACATACATGAGACCCGCTTTCCCTTTCCGTGGGTTTAAAGTGACATAAAGATCATGTCTTTAAAGCAGTTTTAAAACGTTATGATTATGAAATGAAACCCATTTCTATTATGCTATATGGGTTGTTTATGAAATTATTGATGATGATATATGTGGCTCACATGATAATAAATACATTTCAAGGGTGCGCCCAGATAGCGCTCCAATGCATTGGGTAAAGACTTAATCTCTAGAGATGACCTTTTAGACTGATACCTTGGTGAATAACCTTGGTAATTTTTAATGACACCTTGGGGATGGACCTTGGTGAAATGAAATGATTGCCAATATTAAATGTTGTATCCACATCTTAAAGTTATGAAAAATGTTATTTTTATTATGATATGCCTCACGATTTTTTTCTCATGCCTTAAAGTTCTTTTTCATGACTTTATTAATGTATCTCATGTTCACATGTTAAATGTCTCCCCTTGTTTCCCTTACTGGGTCTTCTGCTCACCCTTTCTTTTGATGTATGTCCCCAGGTTATGAGATGTAGTAATGAACCTAGGATGAACTTGAGGAGAATCCTTTCAAGTGTTTAAGAAGAATGTTTTCTATTTTCATGTTTTAAGTTCCTGGTTTCCAAGACACTAAACCTTAAAGATCCTCGGTTTTGTAAAATGTATTGAAAGTTTATGTGATAAAAAGGCAGGATGCTATATAAGAGGTATTTCCTGTGGCTGTAAAATTATTCATGACAGTCAATGGTCCCCTGATATGTGACCCCCTTCTTCATCAATTTGGTGAAGGGAAGACACTTGCCTACAAGGTTAGCTATAAAGCGCTGGATGTATTCCAAGTGTCCTTGAAGTCCCCTCAACTCTTTAAGGTTTCAAGTAGGTGACATGATAAGGACAGATTATGTTTTCTCAGGGTCAACTTTTATATCACAATGGAATACAAAAAAGACAATAAACTTTCTTGAGGTTACCCCAAAAGCACATTTTAAGGGGTTTATCTTCAGACTATGTTGTCTTAGCTTATTGAAGATGGACTCAAGGTCATCCAAGTGGTCATAACTTTGTTGGGACTTAGCCACTAGATCATCAATAGTGTTCTACAAACTTCACCCAAAAAGGTTTGAATATGTGATGCATGGCATTTTGGTATGTGGCGTTGGTGTTTTTCCAGCCAAAGGGAATTACTCAATAGCAGAATACTCCTTGGTGGAATGAAGGTGGTGGATTCTTCATCTTCTAGGGCCATTTAAATTTGTTTGTACCCTGAATAGCCATCCATGAAAGTGAGGGATTGATTACCGGTCATCGTATCATTCAGGGGTTCTGTGATCGGAACCAAGAAGTCATCATTCGGACATTGCCGGTTGAGATCTATGAAGTCGATGAAAACCCTGATTTTCCCATTTTTCTTCTTTATATGGACAATGTTGTCTAGAAATTTCAAATATTGTACCTCTCTAATGAAGTTTTCCTTGATGAGTTTATCAACTCCAACCTCAATTTTGGAGGTGTGAGTTGGGTGTGTGTTTTTAGATGACTGTTTGTACCTATGATGGTCTTCTAGAAAACCCAAGTGATGGGTGGACACCTTGAGATCAAGGCCTGAAATATCTTTATAATTCCAGTAAAACACATCATGGTTTTTCTTCAAGAAGGAATTATATACCTCATGTTCTTTGAAATCCATGGTCTCATTGATCAAAGTGATTCATGGATCTTCATTCGTACCCAGATTTATTTCTTTGAGTTTATCGACAGTGGTGGAGACACCCTTCCTTAAATGTTGGAGTTGAATCCCTAAGGACTTCCTAATCTTCATCTTCATCATGATTTACCTATTTTTCCTCTTCCTAAGAAGTAGGTGATGAAGAAAGTTTCTCAGAGTTAGGGTAGGAGTCGACATTTGTACATTCAGAAGATGAAGCAACCATTTTTGGCTCAATTGATGGCACGAGGCCTTTTTTGAGATCTGAAGGGGGTAAAAGGATTGAGAATGAGCATCTTTATTTTATCCCATTGACATGACAAATTCTTCCATCCAAGTTGACAGCATAGGGATTTTTTGAAGATCAGGGAATGAAATGAGGACATTTTCATCCAGGATTTCAATACTGCTCTGAGAGTTGACAACTTCTCCAGTATCATCAGGATCAATTTTCATGATTGAAATCATTGAATTTGTTGAATGTGTGCTCGAATTCAGGCCCACCCCTTCGATTTTTTTATGGGTAGCATGTACTCTGCACTAAGTTGGCTAAAAGGGATAACTAAAATCATCTCCAAGCCATTAGAGGAATTTATTTGAGAAAAATCAGCAGCCATGGATCTCTTACCTTCCCTTTGATAGAATAATTCATCAATATACTATTATTCACAAGATTTTAATGGGGCTTTGTCACTGTGAAATGTCTCAGTTTGTCTGTTGATACAATATTTGAGGCATTGGTGATATGATGAGGGGATGATCGAATGTTGATGTAGCCAAGGTCTTCCTAGTAGAACATTGAAGGTTGTATCCTCCCTGAAAAACATTAATTCTAATTCAGACATGAGATCCCCAAAACTGATTCATGAGTTTGATTTGTCCAATAATCTTTTGCTCATTCTTGTTATAACCCTGCAATGTTAGAGTGGAGGGGGACAGGTGAGATTAATTGAAAACCAGTTGATGAAGTGTTTGGATTGGAATGAGGTTGAATCCTGAGTCATTGTCAATGAAGTATCTTTAGATATCAATGTCATTTATCCTACTAGATATATATATATATATATATATATATATATATATATATATATATATATATAAGGGTCTGATGTGTCCTTTTATGATGGAATCCTTGTCCTGGTTTGTGAAAGAGATGACTTTGTGGCATTCTGCAAAACCATTCTCTGCACGATATACTTTGGCAGCATCAACTTCAACTTAAAATTCTTGAGGGCTTGACAAGGCCTCTATGAGTGCTTCCTAGAGGTCTTTTTATAGACTCAAGGCATCCAGGATTGATGATTTAGCCGACACTAAGGCTAATTTATTCAAAACATCATATTTATGGTCTAAGGTTATGTGCTTCCCGACATGGGGATTCTCTTTTGAAGGTGAATTAAGAGATGAAGTACCTAATGTTGACGGATCATCCCTTGGAACAAAAGCTAAAGGTGCTTCTACTCGTGGTGGATTAGGTCGACTAGGTTTTCCTGCACGTTGAGGTTAATTAGGTGATGACATATCCTCTAGCCGATCTTCTAGGATGATTGTGTCCGGACAAAATCTGACATGTGTGAGGGAACTTTCTTGCTCCTACTAAGCTTGCTGGAGATCTATCCCATGAATTTCGACCGTGTAGACGATTCCAGCAGGGACATGGTTAGGGTAGTGACTCCTGACATAACCGCGTCTTCCCCTGTATCCTAGACTATGATGGACTCTTCCTCCAGTTCCCCAATCAAATGTAGGGAATTTGGGATCATAATCACAATCATCATCTGATAAGGGATCCATTAACTGAATAACATTAATATATCCAAAGATCAACTCCTCGTTTGATGGAGATTCCATCCGACAGGTTGACTCTTATTGTATTGTTTGGTGGAGTGGTGCTCATGATCCTAGGACTGTAGCCATGAATTCTGCTAAAGTTAAATACAAATTTTCCCTTAACAAAAACCCATCTTCCTGTGTTTTCTACTTGCTCTTACAGCCATGTCTCTTTTTGTAAGACTGGCCCTCAAAGTATTGTGACACTGAAGGGGTCATCTGTGTTATAGATGAAGTGTTCAAGGGAACAATTGGTTGTTTCAACTGTGTTCGGAGGATAGCATGAGTCTGGTTGATCTTTTTTCTGACCATCCAATCATTAAAATTCTTTGTATTATTGTTGTTAACTTCCTTCCATTCACTCCCCTCCTCTGGATGGGTGGAAGAAACACATGCTACCTAAGCAGGTGGTCTGCCCAGCTTTACTTTCTTGGAGTCCATCATCTTTTACAAGATTTCTTTGAATATGAAACACTCTTGGATGTTGTTCCTCAATACTTGATAAAAGGGGAAATAGTTTGGGAGATCTTTGTAACCATATTTGTTGGACTTCCTGGGATTTGGAAACATGATCGAGTTGTTCTCTAATGTCGAGATGAATTATCTAGGGACTTGGTCATTTCAAAAAGAATAGACCTTGTTTTTAATCTCCTCAAACTGTTTTCGCCTCTTCTCTCTTTGATCATCCTGACAAGGCAGGAGTTTTTGTTGATGCTCAGGAGGCAGAACCATATGATATGGTGTGGGATTTGGAGAGGGAGCGGGTATAGAGGTTTGCTTAAGTGTAACAGTAGCAGCCTCTAATTTCTCTGTTCTCTTTCCTTGAGCTGATGGAATTACTCAGGATTTATCTTTGGTCTCTGCGATGGAGTCTTACACTCTTTGAGCGATCGAAAAAAGATCCTAAAACTCTCCTGTATATTTCACAGGGATAAGTGGTGTGCGCAACTCGTTGCGAAGATTTTCTATACAGATGGGCAATAAGTCTTTTGGGGGGAGTGGTAGGTTTAAAGAGTATGTAAACTCTTTCCACTGAGCAATGAAATATGAGACCCTTTCATTCTCCCATTTTTTTCAGTTTGAAAGGTCTAGGACCGTTGTCTTCTATAATGTGGAGATAAACTAGAAGAGAAACTTTTAACTGATGTCTTCTCACCCCGTAATTGACCGAGTTTGCAAGCTAGTATACCATACAAAGGTCGGTCCTTGCAGTGATTGTACAAAGCACCTGAGTTTCATTGTCTCCTATTGTTTAGGGGTCCCCATCATGGGATCACAAAAATAGATGGAATGTATCAAATGATGTTCTGGGTCTCCTAATCTATTAAAAATTGGAAATGTAGGATTCCCAAAGTTCAGTGGGGGAAGAGTCGAATCTACCCATTCAAGGTAAGGCTTTTTTTCATTTGTATCAGCTTGTGTCATTCCTCCATGGCTTTTAATCAATACATTAGTGAATAAATGGTGTTCATGAGACCTCATGGAATGCTTGGATGAGTCGGAGCTTGAACAAGTGCAGCGGCCAATAGGGCCATTTGTGGCGGCACTGTTGGCATCTTCCTAGGTAGTCTATAGGGGCAGGCCTGTAAGGATGTGCCCGGATCTATTCTGGCTATGCACCCAATAGATGGAACTCCCGATCTGCTTCCGTGGGATCCAATTATATTGGTGGTTGGTATCCCACATTGATCGGATATTCCAAATCTGTTTTAGCTATTGTGGAAAACCCTCTTTATTGAGGTACGCCACTCGGAGTGTGATATGAGGATCTTCTTGTAGAACATATCCAACATGAAGGCTACCTTGAAGTAGTTCAATGTTGATTCTTCTCAATTATTTCATTTATTCCTCCTCCTGAGCAAATATTTCCTCAAATGAAAGGGGCTCAACCTCTCTAGGAGGTAGGTGAGGCACAATACTACTCTTACCATTTTCCTTATTGGATGTATTTTGAGGAGGTAATGGTAGAGTGATTGGTAGAATGATCAGATTCAGTTCAAGCCTCTAGTTCTGGGTATGCGCACCTCCTTTAACCATTTTAGTGTACTGGATTGTGGGCATTTAATTAGTGTTTTTGTGAGACTACCTTTTCATACACCCTCCACGAGGTCTTTAACTCTCCTTTAATGGTTCTCTAGGATCTGTTTGGTGAAAAGTAACCCAAATGGAATCTCTATACAATTCAGTCATGTGTGCCCCAGGGTCCTATTTATAGGAAAATAAGGGACCCTCGGCGAAGGTGTTGGCACGCACAGGTGTGTTGCACAGGCTGATGCGTAGGTCCACCACGTAGGTTGAGGCACAAGTCCATCGTGTAGGCTGATGTGCAGGTACCCTGCACGTTGACACTACTTGGGGGTACCTGTGCATAGAGCCTTTGTCGAAGGGGTGTGGCATTTGTCGAGTTTTTTTATATGTTTTTTAATTTTATTTTAAATAAGCCTAAGGTAATTTTTTTTGAAAACTATGTCAAAAAGGTGGCAGACCCCCTACCGCCTTTCATCCAAAAAAATACTATTTTAAATGTACTTCTATGTATATTTAAAAAAATTATTTTTATTTTGTTATTTATATATATATATATATATAACAAAAAAATTATCAGAATTTATCTATTATTTAATATCCAGTATTACTGTCATTACAGCAATATAGAATTCTAACAGAAACTCTCACTCAGGGCTTCATTTTATAAGAGGGTTTGCCCTGGAAATCATTCTTCATTTCCGATGTGGGATGCATATTCTCCCTTTCCTACACAGAATTGCTAATATATTATTATTAATAATTTTTAATCAATTAATTAATATTAATAATTAATATTTAATAATATTATTAAACTAATTAATTTATAAATAGTTAATAATATATAATAGGTTTTAATTAATTAGAAATTAAATAATATATAATTAATAAAAAAATAATCTTAAAAATAACTAAATAATAAAAATATAATGTATAATTATTAAAATTTGTAAGAACCCGAGTTTTTAGAATGGGTCAAAATCCCGACCCTGTTTGAATTTTTGACTGGTTTTTGAGGAAACTGGAGAAAACGGGAAGTTTCTGGAAATTTCCAGACTACACGCCGTGTACTTTTAAGTACACACCGTGTATATGTTAAGAGAGTGTCGGTTGTGTGCTCGCCAAGTACATGTCGTGTGATGACCGTGTAGAATTTTCTTACTACACGATGTGTAGTTTTAAACACGCCGTGTAACCCCAACCGTGTGGTGGTTGTATATGGCGTGTAGTCCTGTTGGCCAGGTAGAACCAAGGACACGCCGTGTTCCCTTTGGACACGCCCTGTAGTCTAGCTGTGTATGAGGGATATACATGGCGTGTGGGTAAGTCGGCGAGGAAGAGAAGAGAAACCAAGTACACGTCGTGTACCCATAGGTACACGTCGTATACTCATGTCGGTAGGTCGGCAAAATCCCAGTCGCCAAATGAACAGTTAAATGAAATATACACGGCGTGCAGTCATGAAGTACACGTCGTGTACTTTTTTTTGTGCTAAAACGGGCAGTAGCCTCGTTTTTTAGGCAGAACACACCTCCTTCTCCCGGTTACGCGAACCAAGCCGGGCGAACCCATTTCCTTTCTCGATCCTTCGTCTGAAGTTTGATTCATGCTCTGATTAGTGCATTGGAACCCCCTCGGTAAGGCCTCGATTCCTCTTTGACCATTTTGTCTGATTTTTTTTCTAGAACAAGTTATGGGAGTTTGAGCGGTTTTGAATATTTTGTAGATCTACCGCATTTTAGATCGAATTGGCAGCTGTTACTGGAGGAGTAGCGTCGTACGAGTCTCAGGTAGGTGGTGCATACCTCATTTTGTGTTTCCGTGGTTTTTTGGGTGACGCATCCTTCGGCGCGTTTTCGGGTATTTTGAGCGGGACCCATTTTATCTGCTATTTCATATTGAATTTCTTGTGGGACCTATGGGATGCCTTTGGGTATGCCCTGTTACCAGTTTGGGAGAGCGGGTCGGGTGAAGGGTCATGGATCATCAGGGCATTTTGGACAGGGAATGCCAAAATGGTTTTAATTGAAATATTAATGTGTTAAAATGTTTAGTTTAATTTATTAAAGCCTGTTAAAATTGTTAGAGGCATTTAAGACCTCAGTGCTGGTGTGGGACAACACCTTGCATGGTGAAATTCAATTGTTTAGTTGATTTTGTCTGTTTATGTTTTCTGTTTAAATATGTTATATATGCAGTTGCTGAATTGCATCTGTTGGACCCCTTTTGGGCGGTGTTGGGCATGGCCCGGATATTCTTGAGTGGTGTGGATCACAGGTTGGGCTTGTCCCGGGTTACTTTGGGTGGTGTTGACCACGGGATTGGGCGTCATGGACGTCAGCTTGATGCAATACGACTGTCAGGTTGGGCATGGCCCGGGTTACTAGGATGGTGATGCCATCAGACTTGAGCAGCATGGTCGCAGGTACATGAGGTGTCGGATGTGTTGGTGGCTTAGGTACTTTTTGGTGATTACCGCTCACCCAGGATTTTGAGTAGTGTGCACACGGAGATACTCCGTGATGAGGTGGTTTTGACCACTCGTGTGGGTAGAGGCCCCCGTAGTTGTGGTTAGGTATTCTGGTTGGGGGTGCTTGTCGTAGAAAGCCATGTGGGAGGTGAGGAGCCTTCAGGGGATGGGCATGCCTTCGGGACATCTGTACTTGAGATACAAGGTGTTAGGAGGCACATGGTGTCGGGTTACTATTTTTGGGTGTTCCTTCGAGACGTCGGTACTTGAGACACGAGGTGTCAGGAGGCACATGGTGCCAGGTTACTATTCTTGGGCGTGCCTTCGGGACGTCGGTACTTGAGACACTAGGTGTCAGGTGTCACATGGTGCCAGGTTACACGACAGAGATTCTAGCGTTGGCCGAAGCAGGTGACACTCCATGGTGGCAGTTGAGCACCAGTGGAGTTTGTGTTTATTTGTGCATTGTACTATTTACTGATTTCCTTAGAAATGCATAACTACTTAAACACATATATTTGGTATGCACTGTTGGGTGGTATCCTACTGAGTTTTGTCTCACACCATGCACAGGCCCTTCGGGATGCGTGCAGACTTTATGAATTTACGTGTAGGAAAGAGGTCAACTTCAAGAGCTGGGTTGTGTTAGTTGTTGCATGGAGATGGTATGGACCTTGAGGTCATGCCTAGCTGGAGTTTACTTTGTTTCTTTTATTTTTCTGTATCGGCATGCTTACTGGTTGTAGCTACTGTTGGTTAGCCATTGGCGCCCTTTTTGTATTCAGTTGTGTATGACCTGTTTAGGATGCATGTTTTACTATTCAGTAGTAGTTACATGTTATTAGCATGTTGTTGTGTTTATTTATGATGTTTTTGTTATATCTACTACTTCCGTTATTTATCTATATTGATTATGTTTCCGCTCTGCGAGTCTGGTTCGAGTCTGCTGAGTCTCTCTTTCCGCTGCATCTTTACTATTATACTCGGACTAGTACCCTTACTATAATCCTCCGAGAGGGTATAGCCTCCCCACTATACCTAACAGACCCTCACTGATAGTCGGTAGCCTTTAGCGTTCAGGAGAGGTGCGCCTAAGGTAGTGACACCCGACCCGTTTGGCACTGTTCGGGTGGCTGGTCGGGTTCGGGTCGTTACAAAGTGGTATCAAAGGGGGTCTTGACAAGGATTTAGTAGCAGTGTCTTTCTGGATACTAATGAGATTGAGACTTCTCTTTTTATTTCTGCCAGTTTTACTATTTGGGATATGGTAGACTGGAGATAGGTTTTTGTTACTTGAACTGGGTTTCAAGCTTGTGTTTGGGTGCCTGCAGCCCCAGGTACGAGGGATGGACCGAGTTTCCATGGGTGGGAATTGTTGTTTTGCTTTTGCTCAGATTATAGTTTATATGATTTCCACCTCGGTGGCTCACTTGATGTGTGATGTTCTTGATTGTGAGATGGACCCTTGACCCAGTATGGTAAGGGAGAATTGGACCTTGGCCTGGTATGGCAAGGCTACTTTTCTTGGATTTTGATAGGCACATTTTTAGGGTATTTCAATTTCATAATTTCACATATGCTTTGTGAAGTGATAATACCATGTGAATAAAAATAAATTTTCATGCTTTATCTTCTTTGAAATATGAATTGGTGAAATTACTGATAGAATTTCTAGTTGTGCAAATGTGTATTCCATGCTTTATATTTTGTAAAATTGCATGTGGCGGGATATTTGGGTCTGACTCTTATGAGAGCGGGCAGGTACTATGGCTGAGGTAGTGTAACTGTCAGGTTTGGGCGACTCGGTCGTCGGTTTGAGGCAACGTGAGTTTTCAGGACGGGCAGGGCCTGAGGTACTTTTGATACTTGGCTCTGTTGAGGGCGGTTAAGGAGGCCATGAGACCGGGATGCCGTGGGGAATGGGTTGCGGTAAGGGGGAGTAAAGGTAGTTGTTATGCACTGTCTTTTACTGCTTTCCTTATCTGCGTAGAATATATTGTTATATATATATATGGGATGTCTGACCATTTATGGTATTCAGCGGGTTACTCCTTCATGACTCGATGGAGCGTCAGGTAGGAGAGGATGCAGTGCCGCAGGATCAGATTCAGAATCCGGTGCAGGCAGAGCATGAGCCGCAGGTACAGGCTCAGGGATAGGATCAGGTTCAGGATCCAGTGCAGGTAGGACAGCAGTCGGGTTTGGCAGCGTTCAGACCATGGCTTGATGATCAGCTCCGAGCTAGCCTGGTACGTGTCTTACAGGGGATTGACAGAGGCGCACAAGGTGCAGAGCCTTCTATGGCATATCTGACACGGGAGTTCCAGTCGCAGCACCCGCTGCTTTTTCAGGGCGACGGTGGTCTACAGGAGGCTGAGAACTGGATAGAGAGTATGCAGATGATCTTCAAGCAGCTAGAGACGCCTCCAGGGCAGAGGGTCAAGTTGGCGACGTACATGCTAAGAGGACCGGCGAAGCGTTGGTGGTATGTGTAGGTTCAGGCTCATAGGCACGAGGGAATGGCTTGGAAGGACTTTGAGGACAGGTTCTTTGAGCACTTCTTGTAAAGACCCGTAAAATTCAAGGGAAATTTTTTCTTAATTTTCTTTAGAATTTTACAAGAGCGCGGTTTCAGACGGCACCTGATTCCGAGGCCCGGAGTGCCCGGAATTAATTTCCGAAGTTTGGCTCGGGTACGTTCAGTGAACGAACGAGCGGGAATTCCTAACTTTTGATCCGGTGCTCGGAATTGAAATCCGAGGGCACCGATGAACTCGCAGCGCCGATTTTTGCTTAAGAGGACTTTTCCCGAAGGTGCGTTTGCTGAGGAGGAGTTGTTAAAAAAAAGGGGAGTTAAATGTGAAGTAATAAAATTGTGTTACAATTTTATTTCATATTCTAAGTTGTTAACCTATGTGTGGAAGTTGGGTGGGACCTTCTTGTTGTTAACTACCCTTGAGAGAATAAAGGTGGGGTGGGGCCCACACGAGCCCAACCCCTCACCTTCCCTAACTCCTCTAAACCCCCCACTTAAGATGTGTAACTCATCTTAACCTTTAAACTTCCATTTAATTGGGTGACTTTCCCTCTCCTCACTTTAATCATGCCAACACACTAATCCAATTAATGGAATTAAGTTTTTGAATTTTGAACTCTTAGAATGTCTTAATAAAATAAGATTGGCTTATTTTATTTTTGGGGGTTAGATTGGTTGTGTTGAGGATTGGAGGAGAGAGCTCTAAGTCTCTTGAAGAACTTCATCTTCTCCGGCGAAGAACGTCTTCATCCTCAACGAAGAACGACAACACTTCGTCAAGGATCATCGACTCGGCGACCCGGTATCTTCGGACCCCTTCTTCCTCCTCGGACCTTCTTCGTCGGCAAACGAAGATCCGCCAACGTCGTGTCTCTTCGGGCATAACACTTCGTCAACGGATTTGACGAACGACGACCGCGACGCCCGACCTCCGCGACGCCGTCTTCCGCGGGACGTAGACGATTCTTCGAATCTTAAACCCGAGGTAGGGGTTGTCGTTTTCTTTTGGTTTCCTTATTTTATTCTTGATCGTGATTTTATCAAGACTAACGTGTGACTTGATTTATTTTAAGTTGCGTTATTATTTTAACGTGAGGGGGGTCGGACCGCACGAACACGGCCGAACCCCCCTCCATTGTTCTTGTTTAATTATTTTGCGGAGGAAAGCAAGTGGCGTGGTGCCGTCGCACCACGCGGATGAACGTGTAATTATCTTACGCGATGCCGTCGCACGCACCATGGAAGAAACAACAAGAACGCGACGCCGTCGCGCCGCGTTGAAGAAATATTATGGCACGGCAAAGGGGCGCGGCGCCGTCGCACCACGCCGGATGACGAACGCCGCGGCCGGTTCCGGGCCGCGGCGGGACGAGAAGACCGCGGCCGGTTCCGGGCCGCGGCGGAAGAGGAGACCGGCGGCCGGGCCGCCGGCGTCGGAAGCCGAGGGCGGGACCGGAATTTCCGGTCCCGTTGGTAAAAACCGGCCGGCCAGCTGGCCGGCCGGACATCTTAAAACCGGGGAATTTAATTCCCCGGCCACCTAATCAAAACCCCCCTCTTAATGAGGGGGGGCGGTTCTTGAGGGAAGGGGGCAGCCGCCCCCTTGGTCCGGCGCCAGCAGGCCCCCCCACGTGAGGGGGGGCGGTTTTAAGAGAACCGGCGCGGCACAAAGGCCGCGCCACTTGAAGAAACCGCGGGGCTTAGCCCCCGCGTGCGCAGCCCTACGTGCGGCGCCAGGCGCCGCCGCCGCGGCCCGCCGCCGCCGCAGCCCGCCGCCGCCGCGGCCCGCCGCCGCCGCCCGCCGCCGCCGGCCGCCCAGGGGGGGGGGGGGTCGGGCCGGGTCGGCCCGGACCCAGACCCCCCCGTTTCGAACCAGCTTTGGTTTTTGGCTCATAACTTGAGCCTCGGACCTCCGAATGACGAACCGTCTGCGGCAACGCGATCCTTGGATCGAGACGGTCGTTTCGGTATATCGCACTCAAGGTTTCGGATTACTTTGAGTTCGGCCGGGTTAGTTCGTTCACGAAACCAACCGGGCCTTCGGAGCGAAAACGCTCATATCTTGAGCTACGGACGTCCGATTGACGTGTCGTCAGTCGCGTAGTGTTCCTCTTAGTGAGACGGATCTTTTGGCATACTCCGCCCGAGGTTTGGACGCAGGTGGAGTACGGTCGGGTTGGGTTTGCCTTAAAAACCAACCGGGCCCCGGAGACGAAAATGCCAATAACTCTCAGACCGGGCGTCCGATCGACGCGCCGTCTGTTGCGTTGAGTTCCTGTTGGCGATACGGAACTTTTGGATACATCAACTTCGGTCTTCGTGACAGTTGATGTATCAGCCTCTCGGCTCGTGGAGCGGACCCTCCGAACGAGCTAGCTGTGTGCGGGAACCCTAGTGCTGGCTGCGACTGTTCTACTGCTACGACTGCTACTGTGACTGCGACGACGACAGTACAGAGATCCTGTGTGGATTCGACGACGACAGTACAGAGATCCTGTGTGGATTCGACGACGACGACTTCAGCACTCAGCGATCCTACGTGGATCAGTGCTACAGGTCCTGTGTGGGCCCGATCCTGTGTGGGTCCTTGCGCTCAGCGGTTCTGTGTGAGCCAGCGCCTACAGGTTCTGTGTGAGCCCGATCCTGTGTGGGTCTTCTGCGGGGGTTAGTTACCTATCGATCCTTCGTGGGTCCGACGACTTAGATGGATCAGTGATCATCTTTATCGTCCTTGAAGAAGTATACCTGTGTGAGCTGAATCCTGTTGCTTTCCTATGTGGATTGTGTTGAGCAATCCTGTGTGGATTATGTTTTGCTTTCCTATGTGGAATACGTATACTTTCCTGCGTGGACTGAGTTGTACTTGGGCTCGGAGGTTGGAGCGTATTTTTAATCGATGACTTAGGTATATGTATGGGCATATACCTAAGCAGTGTCGGTTGTTACTTCGTGGTTGTACTTTTCTTCGTGGTTTATCCTTTGTGGATTTGAGAGACCTTCAGGGGTCTCGGGGTCCCTACTGAGTAGCTTATACTCACCCCTGCACGGGCTTTGCCCGCACTACGTTGTGTTGGTTGCAGACGATGGACAGCGTTGACCTTAGCTGAGACTTGCACAGCGGGACGGTACCCGGAGGTGGACCACTGGGCGGGACGTGCTCGGAGCGGACGGCGGGACCCGTGGAGCAGAGGAGCTATCTGTACCCACCCTTCAGGTGGGATTTCCAGTGGACAGCTCGGAGTAGCGGCTTTTACTTTTCAGTTGCTGTTTTTCCCTTTTCGAGTTGTACTTTACTTTCAGTTTGGGTTTGTATTCTGGCCCATTTACTTTTCCGCACTTTCAGTCGTACTCTGCCTGTTTAGTGTTTACTTCCGCTTGTTTACTCTGTGGTGTGTGTTTACTTTTCAAAGGCAATGCCTTCCCTTTTTACTGGGATTTACGCCTTGGTGCTAGTCGCCAGCCCCTGGCCTATGGAAGGCGGGCTTGGGGTAGTCACGGCTCGGACCCCGAGGGCGGGTCGTGACAAATTGGTATCAGAGGAGTTCGGTTCTACCGCGAACTCTGATCTTTTCTATGTGAAGCAATAATGTTTAGCGTATTGAGTGTGGTTATCAGTCCAGGGAGTCCAGTGTTGGTGCGGCGGCCGACGTATCCGTACACCAGGACCCTGACTTCTGATTTCCGACTTAATGCACGAAAACATTGATTGCGTGTGTGTTTCAAAGTTTTCTTTGTGATTACTTATATCAGCTCACCAGGTATACTGTTCTAACCGTGGCGCACCTGTTTCCTTTTCAGGATGGCCCCACGACGGCAGCCAGCTAGGGTTCCGAGAGTCGAGCGAGACGACAGCCCACCGAGCGACGAGGCCTCGGTGCAGGGCCCTTTTCCAGTAGTGGCACCGGCGGTAGCTTTACCCGCCGAGCCCCCGATGCTTCCAGCAGCAGCCGCTGACGATGCACGTCGCCTCAGCGCACTGCATGAGTTTCAGCGCCAGCGACCGCCCAGGTTTCGCGGGGAGACGGATCCCCAGGCAGCAGAGGACTGGCTGGAGGCAGTAGTTCGAGTGTTTAGGCTAGTGAGGACACCAGCAGACCTCATGGTGATCCTCGCTGCGAGCCTACTACACGCAGCAGCAGGACGATGGTGGAGCCTGATGCTCCAGGTGCACGATGAGGCATCTCTTCTTTGGACGGACTTTGAGAGCCTCTTCCGCTCTGAGTTCGTCCCGGCCACCCTCCGAGCGGTGCGCATCCAGGAGCTTCTACAGCTGCGGCAGGGTAGCATGACGGTCGCTCAGTACTCGGCGAGATTTACCGATCTCTCGCGCTACTCGACCGACATGGTACGGGACCCATTCTTCCGGGCCCGGACCTTCGAGCAGGGTTTGAGACACGAGATCAGGGCATCGCTGATCTCCCTCAGCATACCGACTCAGACAGGAGTACTGGAGCGGGCTCTTCTGATCGAGAGCTTCCTTGCTGAGTCTACACCAGCACAGCGACCCACCGCAGGGCGGCACGTGGCAGAGTCATCTACAGCAGGCAGTCGACGGATGACTCAGGGGTCCAGACAGACCAGACCTCAGGGCACTGGCTCAGCAGTGCAGGGCACACAACGCGGAGCCAGTCTTTCGAGTGGAAGACAGTGCTATGCATGCGGCGGGCAAGGCCACATGGCTCGTGACTGCCCGACCCGCCATGCGGAGGAGCAGCAGACGGTTGAGGAACCACCTAGGCAAGGGCAGAGGTTCGACCGTGGCGGTCTGCAGGGAGGAGGCGGACGAGGCAGAGGATCTGGCCGAGCAGCAGGTGGTGGACGATGCTTTGAGGCTCTACCACCACCACCACCAGGAGGTCCACCCCGACCACAGGGGAGAGCTCAGCTTCAGGCAGCCGAGGCCTTCGATCATGGAGCTCTGGGAGCCGATGGACAGGAGCAGAACTAGTGGATACATCCTTTGTACTTCTGGTTCCTTGTTGCTTTTGTGTAGCGTCTTGTATTACGAGCTGCAATAATAAAAGACGCATACCTTGTGATGTTTTCGTTCCTGTCCTCTATCGTAATGTTACTAAGAGGTTCCAGTTTTGGCTGTTGACTTGACCCTCACTTGTGAGACATCTACTGGAGGAGACCCAGTTACCACACACTGATGCCGACAGTGTGACTCAACCCTTGGAGGTGAGAGTAACGGTTGAATCTCTTAGTAGTAGCGTCGAGGCCTTACGACGTCATCCTTAGTATGGATTAGTATCATCCATGTTAGGATTGACTGTTTTAGGCAAAGAATGTGGTTCATCCAGGGGATGAGACCAGATTTCTCTTTTCGGCAAAGGAGAAATCTTGCAGCTCTGATGGGACCGGAGATGGTCCAGGCCACGACAGAGAAGGTCCAGGTCATCTAGGAGCGGATGAGGACAGCTCAGAGCCGGCAGAAGTCATACGCTGACGGGAGGCGGAGGCCACTGGAGTTCGAGGATGGCGACCACGTCTTCTTGCGGGTCTCACCTCGACGTGGTATTCGGAGATTTGGCCGAGGCGGCAAGTTATCTCCGCGCTTCATCGGACCCTTCCAGTTTCTCAGCAGGATTGGCGAGGTGGCTTATCGCCTGGCTCTACCACCTCAGTTGCACCGGGTGCACGACGTCTTCCACGTATCTCAGCTGAGGAGATACGTGCATGACCCGACGCACATCTTTGACCATGGGGAGCTTGACGTTGACGATGGGGCGACCTTTACGGAGGTCCCGGTGGAGATAGAGGATCGACAGGAGCGGGTCCTGCGTGGGCGATCGATTCCTCTTGTGCGCATCAGATGGCAACACGGGAATCTCCAGGAGAGCACATGGGAGCGGGAGGCTCAGATGCGTGCTCAGTACCCTCTTTTGTTTCCCTAGTTTTTGTTGTATCTTTACAGGGACGTAAAGCCCTGAGGTGGGAGTAATGTAAAGACCCGTAAAATTCAAGGGAAATTTTTTCTTAATTTTCTTTAGAATTTTACAAGAGCGCGGTTTCAGACGGCACCTGATTCCGAGGCCCGGAGTGCCCGGAATTAATTTCCGAAGTTTGGCTCGGGTACGTTCAGTGAACGAACGAGCGGGAATTCCTAACTTTTGATCCGGTGCTCGGAATTGAAATCCGAGGGCACCGATGAACTCGCAGCGCCGATTTTTGCTTAAGAGGACTTTTCCCGAAGGTGCGTTTGCTGAGGAGGAGTTGTTAAAAAAAAGGGGAGTTAAATGTGAAGTAATAAAATTGTGTTACAATTTTATTTCATATTCTAAGTTGTTAACCTATGTGTGGAAGTTGGGTGGGACCTTCTTGTTGTTAACTACCCTTGAGAGAATAAAGGTGGGGTGGGGCCCACACGAGCCCAACCCCTCACCTTCCCTAACTCCTCTAAACCCCCCACTTAAGATGTGTAACTCATCTTAACCTTTAAACTTCCATTTAATTGGGTGACTTTCCCTCTCCTCACTTTAATCATGCCAACACACTAATCCAATTAATGGAATTAAGTTTTTGAATTTTGAACTCTTAGAATGTCTTAATAAAATAAGATTGGCTTATTTTATTTTTGGGGGTTAGATTGGTTGTGTTGAGGATTGGAGGAGAGAGCTCTAAGTCTCTTGAAGAACTTCATCTTCTCCGGCAAAGAACGTCTTCATCCTCAACGAAGAACGACAACACTTCGTCAAGGATCATCGACTCGGCGACCCGGTATCTTCGGACCCCTTCTTCCTCCTCGGACCTTCTTCGTCAGCAAACGAAGATCCGCCAACGTCGTGTCTCTTCGGGCATAACACTTCGTCAACGGATTTGACGAACGACGACCGCGACGCCCGACCTCCGCGACGCCGTCTTCCGCGGGACGTAGACGATTCTTCGAATCTTAAACCCGAGGTAGGGGTTGTCGTTTTCTTTTGGTTTCCTTATTTTATTCTTGACCGTGATTTTATCAAGACTAACGTGTGACTTGATTTATTTTAAGTTGCGTTATTATTTTAACGTGAGGGGGGCCGGACCGCACGAACACGGCCGAACCCCCCTCCATTGTTCTTGTTTAATTATTTTGCGGAGGAAAGCAAGTGGCGTGGTGCCGTCGCACCACGCGGATGAACGCGTAATTATCTTACGCGATGCCGTCGCACGCACCATGGAAGAAACAACAAGAACGCGACGCCGTCGCGCCGCGTTGAAGAAATATTATGGCACGGCAAAGGGGCGCGGCGCCGTCGCACCACGCCGGATGACGAACGCCGCGGCCGGTTCCGGGCCGCGGCGGGACGAGAAGACCGCGGCCGGTTCCGGGCCGCGGCGGAAGAGGAGACCGGCGGCCGGGCCGCCGGCGTCGGAAGCTGAGGGCGGGACCGGAATTTCCGGTCCCGTTGGTAAAAACCGGCCGGCCAGCTGGCCGGCCGGACATCTTAAAACCGGGGAATTTAATTCCCCGGCCACCTAATCAAAACCCCCCTCTTAATGAGGGGGGGCGGTTCTTGAGGGAAGGGGGCAGCCGCCCCCTTGGTCCGGCGCCAGCAGGCCCCCCCACGTGAGGGGGGCGGTTTTAAGAGAACCGGCGCGGCACAAAGGCCGCGCCACTTGAAGAAACCGCGGGGCTTAGCCCCCGCGTGCGCAGCCCCACGTGCGGCGCCGGGCGCCGCCGCCGCGGCCCGCCGCCGCCGCGGCCCGCCGCCGCCGCCCGCCGCCGCCTTCCGCCGCCGCCGCCGCCCGCCGCCGCCGTCCGCCGTGCCGCCCAGGGGGGGGGGGGTCGGGCCGGGTCGGCCCGGACCCGGACCCCCCCATTTCGAACCAGCTTTGGTTTTTGGCTCATAACTTGAGCCTCGGACCTCCGAATGACGAACCGTCTGCGGCAACGCGATCCTTGGATCGAGACGGTCGTTTCGGTATATCGCACTCAAGGTTTCGGATTATTTTGAGTTCGGCCGGGTTAGTTCGTTCACGAAACCAACCGGGCCTTCGGAGCGGAAACGCTCATATCTTGAGCTACGGACGTCCGATTGACGTGCCGTCAGTCGCGTAGTGTTCCTCTTAGTGAGACGGATCTTTTGGCATACTCCGCCCGAGGTTTGGACGCAGGTGGAGTACGGTCGGGTTGGTTTTGCCTTAAAAACCAACCGGGCCCCGGAGACGAAAATGCCAATAACTCTCAGACCGGGCGTCCGATCGACGCGCCGTCTGTTGCGTTGAGTTCCTGTTGGCGATACGGAACTTTTGGATACATCAACTTCGGTCTTCGTGACAGTTGATGTATCAGCCTCTCGGCTCGTGGAGCGGACCCTCCGAACGAGCTAGCTGTGTGCGGGAACCCTAGTGCTGGCTGCGACTGTTCTACTGCTACGACTGCTACTGTGACTGCGACGACGACAGTACAGAGATCCTGTGTGGATTCGACGACGACAGTACAGAGATCCTGTGTGGATTCGACGACGACGACTTCAGCACTCAGCGATCCTACGTGGATCAGTGCTACAGGTCATGTGTGGGCCCGATCCTGTGTGGGTCCTTGCGCTCAGCGGTTCTGTGTGAGCCAGCGCCTACAGGTTCTGTGTGAGCCCGATCCTGTGTGGGTCTTCTGCGGGGGTTAGTTACCTATCGATCCTTCGTGGGTCCGACGACTTAGATGGATCAGTGATCATCTTTATCTTCCTTGAAGAAGTATACCTGTGTGAGCTGAATCCTGTTGCTTTCCTATGTGGATTGTGTTGAGCAATCCTGTGTGGATTATGTTTTGCTTTCCTATGTGGAATACGTATACTTTCCTGCGTGGACTGAGTTGTACTTGGGCTCGGAGGTTGGAGCGTATTTTTAATCGATGACTTAGGTATATGTATGGGCATATACCTAAGCAGTGTCGGTTGTTACTTCGTGATTGTACTTTTCTTCGTGGTTTATCCTTTGTGGATTTGAGAGACCTTCAGGGGTCTCGGGGTCCCTACTGAGTAGCTTATACTCACCCCTGCACGGGCTTTGCCCACACTACGTTGTGTTGGTTGCAGACGATGGACAGCATTGACCTTAGCTGAGACTTGCACAGCGGGACGGTACCCGGAGGTGGACCACTGGGCGGGACGTGCTCGGAGCGGACGGCGGGACCCGTGGAGCAGAGGAGCTATTTGTACCCACCCTTCAGGTGGGATTTCCAGTGGACAGCTCGGAGTAGCGGCTTTTACTTTTCAGTTGCTGTTTTTCCCTTTTCGAGTTGTACTTTACTTTCAGTTTGGGTTTGTATTCTGGCCCATTTACTTTTCCGCACTTTCAGTCGTACTCTGCCTGTTTAGTGTTTACTTACGCTTGTTTACTCTGTGGTGTGTGTTTACTTTTCAAAGGCAATGCCTTCCCTTTTTACTGGGATTTACGCCTTGGTGCTAGTCGCCAGCCCCTGGCCTATGGAAGGCGGGCTTGGGGTAGTCACGGCTCGGACCCCGAGGGCGGGTCGTGACACTTCTATCCAGAGACACTGAGGGCAGAGAGAGCTCGGGAGTTCTTGAGTCTTCAGCAGGGGCACATTTCTGTCATGGACTACACGGCTACTTTCACAGAGTTGTCTCGCTTTGCACCTGGTATGGTGAGCGATGATGTGGCTAGGGTGAGGCGCTTCGAGGATTACTTATGACACACCAATCGGGTCCAGGTGAACATCTTCAGGCTGGGTTCTTTCTCCGAGGGGGTGAATCAGGCGCTCATAGCTGAGGGCAACAAGAGATAGAAATCTCACTTGGTCAAGGCGACAGCTTCGGGTGATGGTTCAGATAGCAGGAAACAAGGACGGGATGAGTTTCAGCAGGGCAGTCAGGCCAGGGATTTAGCTAGACCACCTCGTGGGAGTTCTTCGGTGATTTTCTTCCAGTGTGGACAGCCGAGACATGTTCGGGCGCTTTGCGATAGGCCTCCAAAGGAGTGTCGGGCATGTGGACGGGATGGGCATCTGGAGAGGTTTTGCAGGCAGCCTTCTCAGATAACCGGTAGGCAGGGTCCAGGATAGACTGTAGCATCTGGAGTTGTTTCAGGTTCGGTACCCGGAGAGGGTAGTCGAGGTTCAGTTGTGCGCGGAGGTCATGACAGAGATGGTGGGACCCAGCTGAGGGGTCAGTGGACTGTGACTGGAACAGCATCACAGGGAGGTCAGGCCTCAGGCAGCCGAGTTTCAGGCCAGGTGCACGTCGTGGAGCTGCCAGAGGCTGAGCAGGCTGGTGAGCCGACGACAGTCAGAGGTACATCGCGGTGTGGCCGTGATCTCCATGTTTCCTTTTTGGCATGACCTATAGAGGCATGTCTGTTTTGAGTGCACATGGTGCACAGGATCTATGTGGACTGACTAGATGCTAGTCAGTGGGATTGGTACCATATCGGGTGTGTGGTATATTCTATATATATGTATGAGATGTGTAGCATCAGGGCATCGAGGATGCGGGTTACTTGAGGTGTCGTGGGCATCGGGGCATCGAGGATGCGGGTTACTTGAGGTGTCGTGGGCATCGGGGCATAGTGGATGCGGGTTATTTGAGGTGCTAGGCACTAGGACCTCGTGGAGGTGGACACCGATGCGGTGAGCAATACGTTGGGTGTCGGAAGCAACACAGGAGCACCAATGAGGTGCAGGGGTGACGATGCGTCACGGGAGGACTATGCATCCAGAAAATAGGTTAGTAAACCTTGTTTTCTTTAAGTTGGTTTGGGTTGAGACCGGGTTAGGCGATTCCTAAGGTGGGGATCAACCTTGAGGAATTTAGCCGGAACCTTTGAGACCGGGGAAGTCCGGGTTACCTTGAATGGAGTGGTATGTTTGGTGCCATCTCCGAGTTTCGTTTAATAGCTCGGGGACAAGATATGTTAAGGTGGGGAGATTGTAAGAACACGGGTTTTTAAAACGGGTCAAAATCCCGACCCTATTTGAATTTTTGACTGGTTTCTGAGGAAACTGGAGAAAACAGGAAGTTTCTGGAAATTTCCAGACTACACGCTGTGTACTTTTAAGTACACGCCGTGTATATGTTAAGTGAGTTTCGGCCGTGTGCTCGCCAAGTACATGTCGTGTGAT
The DNA here is from genome assembly GCA_963277665.1 of Viscum album. Classification (NCBI taxonomy): domain Eukaryota; kingdom Viridiplantae; phylum Streptophyta; class Magnoliopsida; order Santalales; family Viscaceae; genus Viscum; species Viscum album. The sequence goes on along the minus strand of OY728147.1, from coordinate 1,469,961,375 downwards.
GACCGTGTAAAATTTTCTTACTACACGACGTGTAGTTTTAAACACGTCATGTAACCCCGACCGTGTGGTGGATGTACATGGCGTGTAGGCCTATTGGTCGGGTAGAACCAAGGACACGCCGTGTTTCCTTTGGACACGTCGTGTAGTCTAGCCATGTATGAGGGATATACATGGTGTGTGGGTAAGTTGGCGAGGAAGAGAAGAGAAACCAAGTACACGCCATGTACTCATGTCGGAAGGTCGGCAAAATCCCAGCCTCCAAATGAATAGTTAAATGAAATATACACGGTGTGTAGTCATGAAGTACACGCCGTGTATTTTGTTTTGCGCTAAAACGGGCGGTAGCCTCGTTTTTGAGGCAGAACACACCTCCTTTGCCCTGTTACGCGAACCAAGCCGGTCGAACCCATTTCCTTCTCCCGATCGTCCGTCTGAAGTCTGATTCGTGCTCTGATTAGTGGGTTGGAACCCCCTCGGTAAGGACTCGATTCCTCTTTGGTCATTTTGTCTGATTTTCATTCTAGAACGAGTTATAGGCGTTTGAGCAGTTTTGAATCTTTTGTAGATCTACCGTGTTTTAGACCAAATTGGTGGTTGTTACCGGAGGAGTAGCGTCGTACGAGTCTCAGGTAGGTGGTGCATACCTCATTTTGTGTTTTCGTGGTTGTTTGGGTGACGCAGCCTTCAGTGCGTTTTCGGGTATTTTGATAGGGACCCATTTTATCTTCTATTTCATATTGAATTGCTTGTGGGACCTATGGGATGCCTTTGGGTATGCCCTGTTACCAGTTTGGGCGAGCGGGTCGGGTGAGGGGTCGTGGCTCATCGGGGCATTTTTGGCCGAGGAACGCCAAAATGGTTTTAATTGAAATATGAATGTGTTAAACTGTTTAGTTTAATTTATTAAAGCCTGTTAAAATTGTTAGAGGCATTTAAGACCTCAGTGCTGGTATGGGACAACACCTTGCATGGTGAAATTCAATTGTTTAGTTGGTTTTTCCTGTTTATGTTTTCTGTTTAAATATGTTATATATGCAATTGTTGAATTGCATCTGCTGGACCCCTTTTGGGCTATGTTGGGCATGGCCCGGATATTCTTGAGTGATGCAGATCACAGGTTGGTCTTGGACCGGGTTACTTTGGGTGGTGTTGACCACGGGATCGGGCGTCATGGACATCATCTTGAGGCAGTACGACTATCAGGTTGGGAATGGCCCGGGTTACTAGGATGGCGATGCCATCAGACTTGAGCGGCATGGTCGCAGGGACACAAGGTGTTAGATGTGTTGGTGGCTTAGGTAATTTTTGGTGATTACACTCACCCGGGACTTTGAGTAGTGTGCACATAGAGATACTCCGTGATGAGGTGGTTTTGACCACTCGTGTGGGTAGAGGCCCTCGTAGTTGCGGTTAGGTATTCTGGTTGGGGGTGCTTGTCGTAGAAAGCCACGTGGGAGGTGAGGAGCCTTCAGGGGATGGGCGTGCCTTCGGGACGTCGGTACTTGAGACACGAGGTGTCAGGAGGCGCATGGTGTCAGGTTACTATTTTTGGGTGTGCCTTCGGGACGTCGGTACTTGAGACATGACGTGTTAGGAGGCACATGGTGTCGGGTTAATATTCTTGGGTGCGCCTTTGGGATGTCGGTACTTGAGACACGAGGTGTCAGGTGGCACATGGTGCTGGGTTACACAACAGAGATTCTGACGTTGGCCGAAGCAGGTGACACTCCATGGTGGCTGTTGAGCACCAGTGGAGTTTGTGTTTATTTGTGCATTGTATTGTTTACTGATTTCCTTAGAAATGCAAAACTGCTTAAACACATATATTTGGTACGCACCTTGGGTGGTATCCTACTGAGTTTTGTCTCACACCCTGCATGGTCCCTTCGGGACGTGTGCAGACTTTATGGATTTACGTGTAGGAAAGAGGCCAGCTTTAGGAGCTGGGCTGCATTAGTTGTTGCATGGAGATGGTATGGACCTTGAGGTCATGCCTATCTAGGGTTTACTTTATTTCTTTTATTTTTCTATATCGGCATGCTTACTGGTTATAGCTACTGTTGGTTATCCATTGGCGCCTTTTTTGTATTCAGTTGTGTATGACCTATTTAGGATGCATGTTTTATTGTTCAGTAGTAGTTACATGTTATCAGCATGTTGTTGTGTTTATTTCTGCTGCTGCTGTTATATCTACTGCTTCCGCTGTTTATCTATATTGATTATGCTTCCGCTCTGCGGGTCTGGTTCGAGTTTGCTGAGTCTCTCTTTCCGCTGCATCTTTACTGTTATACTCGGACCAGTACCCTTACTGTGATCCTCCGAGAGGGCATAGCCTCCCCACTATACCTAACAGACCCTCGCTACTAGTCGGCAGCCTTTGGCATTCAGGGGAGGTGCGCCTAAGTTAGTGACACCCTACCCGTTTGGCACTGTTCGGGTGGCTGGCCGGGTCCAGGTCATTACAAAATTAATAATATAATGAGGTCATTGTTCAGAGGGATGTGGTCCATAAGAGGAAAGAGGTCCATCCAGTTGATAAAAGAGGCAAGACTAAAGTGGTGGATGAGAAGAATCTATGGTCAGAGATTATTTCTCATGAAATCTCATCTCATGATGATCAGGAACTAATGCAGTGAAGAGTTGTTCTGGAAGATTCCTCTAAGATGGCCAGAAGCATGATATCATAGAGATTGGCACACATGATATGCATGATGTACGCACCATAAATGAACAAATGGCCTCAAGAGGTAGTCAAGGTAAGATCAGCACTGAATATTATAAAATTACTGATTTTGGGAGGGATGAAATAGAAGGGGTGTGGCAGCATCCCAAGTCTTGGAAATGAGGTCGCCATACAAAATCTTGTGGTCGAGGGTGTGATGATGTTGCAACATGAGGGTTTGGTCGTTCTATGAGGCAACTCACTATGGAACAGCAAAAGCTCAGGGGGAAGTACTATATGCTCTTCGACCAGAGGAATTCACAATCTGAGTGGAAATCTATTGATAATATCTCTGATCGTGATTATGGAGACTGTCATGAATCCCTTCATCTGTAGTGTTCTTTTTTGGATGAGGGTTTGTCTCTTTGTTCGACCCCACCCTTTCTCTTATTGTCATCTTTATTTTTATAATAAATTTTTAGGAGTGGGTTTGCCCGTCTCCTAAACCATTTCAGTAATTAAGCAATATTTAATTACATATTAAATTAATTAGTTAATTAGTAATATAATTATTAATTATTAAAAATTAATTAGTTAATTAGTAATATAATTATTAATTACTTAAAAATTAATTAGTTAATAAGTACTATAATTATTAATTATTAAAAATTAATTAGTTAATTAGTAATATAATTATTAATTACTTAAAAATTAATTAGTTAATTAGTAATATAATTATTAATTAGTTAATAATTAATTTGTTAATAATTAATTAGTTAATAATTAATTAGTTAATGAGTAATATAATTATTAATTATATAATAATTAATTAGTTAATTAGTAATGTAATTATTAATTATTAATTATATAATAATTAATTAGTTAATTATTAATATAATTATTAATTATTTAATAATTAATTAGTTAATTAGTAATATAATTATTAATTATATAATAATAAATTAGTTAATTAGTAATATAATTATTAATTATAATTATTAATTATTAATTATATAATAATTAATTAGTTAATTGGTAATATAATTAGTAATTATAATTATTATTTATTATTTATTATTTATATAATAATTAATTAGTTAATTGGTAATATAATTAGTAATTATTAATTATTAATTATTAATTATATAATAATTAATTGGTTAATTAGTATTATAATTATTAATTATTAATTATTATTTATTATTTATTTAATAATTAATTAGTTAATTAGTAATATAATTTTTAATTATATAATATTTAATTATTAATTATATAATAATTAATTAGTTATTTAGTAATATAATTATTAATTGTAATAGTTAATTATAATTATTTATTATTTATTAGTTAATAATTAATTAGTTAATTAGTAATATAATTATTAATTATATAATAATTAATTAGTAATATAATTATTAATTATATAATAATTAATTAGTAATATAATTATTAATTATATAATTATTAATTATATAATTATTAATTAGTTAATAATTAATTAGTTATCAAAAAGGTTCAGGAGTCAGGCGAGCCTGCTCCTACCAAAGTTTATTGAAAATAAAAGACAAGACATAAAAGAGAAAATGAACGGGTTCAAACAAAGATCATGCCCTCATCCAGACAAGTAAACTACAAATCCTCATAATCATGGTCAGAGACATCATCAGAAGCTTCCAATTCTGATAGAGAATTCTTCTGATTAAAGAGAGCAATGTATTTTTCCCTGAGTTTAGTTTGCTCCATAGTGAGCTCCTTTGGAGAATACCAGGTAGACCGACCACACGTAGCTGCTAAATCATCACCACATCCTCATCCACAGTTTTTTGGATGACTCCCCCATCTCCATGTCCTAGTTTGTTACCAACCCCCATCCAGTTCATCCCCCTTCAAGTGATAAACATCGTCCATGAGAGGCTTCTCTTTAAAGTGAGGAGAAAGTGAGACTGGGGAGACATCTATCACCATCAAGCCCTTTCCCTTGCTAGATAAGGAGGGTGTCGGTTCCTCATCCACTTCTTTCTGCACTTCAGCCTTAATACCTAGCACCGCAAATTCCTTAGGAACTGAGATTTTAACCACAACTGCCTAGGTTTTACTAGAAGAGTCAAGACCTGCTCTAGATGAGGGATCCTTACTGCTTCCAGGAGTGCTAATAATAACTCCAGTGGAGTTCCCAGATCCACCTTTTCAACTTAAGCATTTTTTTCCTCAACCAGGGAGTTCCATTCCTTATCAACCATGGTATCATCCCTTAAAAGAAGGTCAGGAGGCCTTTCAGAGGCATCCCCCGACAAGGAGCAATCACCTCCTTTCTCACATCATCTTTAAGCTTAGAAGAAGCCTCGGGTCCAGTCTTCTGCTTTTGAAAATTCCTTGTTTTTTTATGATTGGTAGAACCAACTTTATTTGTCTGTATCTTGAGGACATGCCTGCATCCTGAAACATGATGGCCAACCACTTTTCAAAAATCACAAAAAAAAAGGAACAACTTCATATTCAAACTCAGCATCAATCTTTAATCCATCAACTAGTATAGTGGCATTGTTTGGCCTTGGATGCAAAAGATCAACATCAACCAAAACCCTTGCATAGTACCCAAATTTACCTGTAACATTATTATCATCAAGTTTCATAGGTTCCCTAATACAAGAGGAAACATCATTTAAGATCCTCAGATTCCAAAGAACCCAATTGAGCCCATGAATGCGTACCCATATTTGTGCATTAGTGTGCTTTTGATTAAAAGGATTGAAATCAATCTCCCATACCGAAAGCCAAAAGGCACCTGGATTTAGATTATAAAAACTAAATTTCCAAGCAGCAGATCAATACAGTTCATATTTAAAAACATGATGAAAATATCCCTTTCCAATCGGAATTATTTTCCAGTCATTGAAGCCCCAGATTCGAGCAAGATTCTATTTTAAACCATCCATATTGATTGGTTTATCCCCTTTCAAAAGGATCAATCGAACAATGAGTGAAAATTGACATAGATCAAGCATTTCTTGCAAAATAACTTGATCAACAGAAATAAGAAATCTACCATTTTCATTTCTATAGATTCACTGTTCATTCTCAAAGGAACCGCCATCCCTCCTAGAAAATATCTCTACAAAAGAGACACCTTTCCTATAGACCTCACGCACTAAATAATCTTCCCTAACTGCGGGCAACACCTACTCACCAGATGTAGCCCTGACCCGAAAGACCGGTGCAACATCAACACAAGAAGAGACTGAAACATCTATGCACGGGACATTCGCATCCCGAATTGTAGCATTTACTGATGAAACAACCCCAACCAGAACATCAGAGGAGATCACACCCCATTCAGCGGCCAAAGGGTTCAAAACAGCATCTATGCAAGCCAAATAAATGTGATTCCCAACCTGATCTGCAATCTTAGGGTGAAGAGAAACACTCACACAAGCCAAATCGAGACTATCCCCAACCCAATCGGAGGGATCCGAAGCAACCCTGGAAGCCGACATCCGACCTACATTCGAAACATCTTCACACGCAGGATTGAGATAATCCCCATCCCGGTCACCAGGAACAATACCTTACTTCACAAATGAACGATACATCAAGGACGAACCCAAGATAATCACCAGCAGAAGCCATTGAAATGCCCAGAAATCGCCCAAACACAGCTCCTACACCCGATCAACATCATAATTAATTAGTTAATTGGTAATATAATTAATAATTATATAATAATTAATTAGTTAATTAGTAATATAATTATTAATTATAATCATTAATTATTAAGTATATAATAATTAATAAGTTAATCAGTAATATAATTATTAATTATATAATAATTAATTAGTAATATAATTACTAATTGTATAATTATTAATTAGTTAATATTTAATTACTTAATTAGTAATATAATTATTAATTATAATTAATAATTATTAATTATATAATAATTAATTAGGTAATTAGTAATATAATTATTAAGAAGACGATTGGGCGTAAGAGCAACGTCTGGGCGATTTCTGGGCGTTTCAATGGCTTCTGTTGGTGATTCTCTTGGGTTCGTCCTCGATGGATCCTCCATTCGTGAAGCCAGGTGTTATTGCTGGTGATTGGGATGGGGATCATCTCAATCTAGAATGTGCATAAGTTTCGAATGCAGGTCGAACATCGGATTCTAGGGTTGTTGTGGATCCCTTCGATCGGGTTGAGGATAGTCCCGATTTAGCTTTCATGAGTGTTTCTCTTCACCCTAAGATTGTAGATCGGGTTGATCAGGTTGGGAATCATGCTGATTTGGCTTGCGCAGACGCTGCTTTGAACCCTTTGGTTGTTGAACGGGGTGTGGTCTCCTCCGATGTCCGGGTGGGGTTGTTTCGTCTGAAAATGTTGCAATTTAGGAAGTGAATGTCTGGTTCACGGATGCTACAGTCTCTTCTTTCATTGATGTTGCACCGGTATTTTGGGTTGGGGCTGCATCTAGTGAGCAGGTGTTTCCCGAAGGTAGGGAAGATTCTTCAATGCATGAGGTCCATAGGAAGCTTGCTCGAATCTGGGGCTTCAATGACTGGAAAATAATTTTGATTGGAAATGGATATTTTCATCTTGTTTTTAAATCTGAACTGCATCGATCTGCTGCTTGGCAATTTAGTTTTTATAATCTCAATCCAGGTGCCTTTCGGCTTTTGACATGGGAGATTGATTTCAATCCTTTTAATCAAAATCACACTAATGTGCATATATGGGTACGCATTCATGGGATCAGTTGGGTTCTTTGGCATCTGAGAATCTTAAATGATGTTGCCTCTTGTATCAGGGCACCTCTGAAACTTGATGATAATACTGTCATAGGTAAATTTGGGTATTATGAAAGGGTCTTGGTTGATGTTTATCTTTTGCATCCAAGGCCAACCAATGCCACTCTTATGGTTGATGGATTAAAGATTGATGTTGAGTTTGAATATGAAGTTGTTCCCTCTTTTTGTGATTTCTGCAAAGTGGTTGGCCATCATGTTTCAGGATGCAGGCATGTCCTCAAGATACAGATGAATAAAGTTGGTTCTGTCAAGCATAAAGAAGCTGGGAATTTTCAAAAGCAGAAGACTAGACCTAAGGCTTTTAAAGATGATGTGAAAAAAAAGAGGTGATTTCCCCCTTGGTGGGGGATGCCTCTGAAAGGCCTCATGACCTTCTTTTAAGGGATGATACCATGGTTGGTAAGGAATGAAACTCCCTGGTTGAGGAGGAAAATGCTCAAGTTGACAAGGTGGATCAGGGAAACTCCGTTGGATTTATTATTGTCACTCCTAAAAGTAGTAAGTATCTCTCATCTGGGCAGGTCCTAACTCTTCTAGTAAAACCTGGGAAGTTGTGGTTAAAATCTCAGTTCCTGAGGAACTTGCGGTGCTAGGTAGTAAGGCTGAAGTGCATAAAGAAGTGGATGAGGAATTGGCGCGCTCCTAATCCAGTAAGGGAAAGAGCTTGATGGCGACAGATGTCTCCCCAGTCTCACTTTCTCCTCACTCTAAAGAGCAGCCTCTCATGGAGGATGTTTCTCACTTGAAGGGGGATGAAATGGATGGGGGTTGGCAACAAACCAGGACATGGAAATAGGGGCGTCATCCAAAAAACTGTGGATGGGGACATGGTGATGATTTGGTGGTTGTGCATGGTCATGGTCGGTCTACCAGGTATTCTCCGAAGGAGCTTGTTATAGAGCAGGCTAAACTCAAGGAAAAATACATTGCTCTCTTTAATCAGAAGAATTCTCAATCAGAATGGGAATCTGCTGATGATGTCTCTGACCATGATTATGGAGATTTGTAGTTTTCTTGTCTGAAAGAGGGCATGAAGTTTGTTTGAACCCGTCCATTTTCTCTTTTATGACTTGTCTTTTATTTTCAATAAATTTTGGTAGGAGCATGCTCGTCTAGCTCCTGAACCTTTTTGATAATATAATCATTAATTAGTTAATAATTAATTAGTTAATTAGTAATATAATTATTAACTATAATTATTAATTATTAATTATATAATAATTAATTAGTTAATTAGTAATATAATTATTAATTATTAATTATATAATATATATTAGGTGTTTGGGGGTACAATAATATTAAACACACACACAACACACACGGGTCGGAAAGGCAGGTCATAGCCCTCCCCAAGGGATAGCTCACTCATCAAGCCTTATTTATTCAGTACATGACCTGAAAACCCAGTGGGTATAAAGCACATTACATGGCCCAAAGGCCCACAAAGTGACTTGAAGGACCAGTGCAGTGTCATGTCTGCATCATGGTTGCATCACTATTTGCCTATGCTATGTTTGTGTCACCGCTTGACGCGTCATACTTGCGTCACCGCATGCCAGTGGAAATTTACTCCCACCTGAATTTGAACTTGGGTCTCATACAGGATTATGGGGAGCCTTTATTAATTATATAATAATTAATTAGTTAATTAATAATATAATTATTAATTATATAATGATTAATTGTTTAATTAGTAATATAATTATTAATTATATAATAATTAATTAGTTAATTAGTAATATAATTATTAATTATAATTGTTAATTGTTAATTATATAAGAATTAATTAGTAATATAATTATTAATTAAATAATTAAGCAATATTATTTAGTTATTAAGATTATTTTTTATTAATTATATATTATTTAATTTCTAATTAATTAAAACTTATTAAATATTATTAACTTTTTAGAAATTAATTAGTTTAATAATATAATTAAATAGTAATTAATAGTATTAATTAATTGATTAAAAATGGTTAATAATAATATATTAGTAATTTTGTGCAGGAAATGGAGAACCTGAATCTCACAACGGAAATGCAGAATGATTTAAAGGGCAACCCCTCATATAAAAGGAAGCTCTAGAATAAGGTTTCTGTCAGAATTTCAGACTCTTGTAATAATAGTAATGTTGGATATTAAATACCAGAAACTCTCATCCATGACTTCATTTTATAAGAGGGTTTTCCCTGGAAATCATTCTGCATTTCCGATCTGGGATTCAGGTTCTCCATTTCCTGTGTAGAATTACTAATATATTATTATTAATCATTTTTAATTAATTAATTAATATTATTAATTACTATTTAATAATATTATTAAGGTGATTAATTTCTAAATAGTTAATAATATATAATACATTTTAATTAATTAGAATTTAAATAATATATTATTACTAAAAAATAATCTTAATAATAACTAAATAATCAATAATAAAAATATAATGTATAATTATTAAAAATAATGATATAATGAGGTCATTGTTCAGAGGGATGTGGTCCATGAGAGGTAAGAGGTCCAATCAGTTGATAAGAGGCAAGACTTTAGTGGTGGATGAGAAGAAGCTATGGTCGGAGATTGTTGCTCGTGAAATCTCATCTCATGATGATCGTGGAATTAATGCAATGGAGAGTTGTTCTAAAGGATTCCACCAAGATGCCCAAAAGCATGATATTAGAGAGATTTACATGCATGATATGCATGATGTACGCACCATAAATGAACAAATGGCCTCAAGAGGTAGTCAAGGTAAGATCGACACTGAAGATGATAAAATTACTGATTTTGGGAGGACAGAAGAAGCATGGCAGCAGCCCAAGTCTTAGAAACGAGATTGTCATCCAAAATCTCGTGGTCGAGGGCGTGATGGTGTTGTAACATGAGGGTGTGGTCGTTCTATGAGACAGCTCACTATGGAGCAGCAAAAGCTAAGGGAGAAGTACTATGTGCTCTTCAACTAGAGGAATTCACAGTCTGAGTGGAAATCTACTGATAATATATCTGATCATGTTTATGGAGATGACCATAACTCCTTTCATCTATAGTGTCCTTATTTGGATGAGGGTTTGTCTCTTTGTTTGACCCCACCCTTTATCTCTTTGCCATCTTTATTTTTCTAATAAATTTTTAGGAGTGGGTTTGCCTGTATCCTGAACCTTTTCAGTAATTAAGTAATATTTAATTACTTATTAAATTAATAAGTTAATTAGTAATATAATTATTAATTACTTAATAATTAATTAGTTGATCGGTAATATAATTATTAATTACTTAATAATTAATTAGTTAATAATTAATTAGTTAATTAGTAATATAATTATTAATTATTGATTATTAATTATATAATTATTAATTATATAACTATTAATTATATAATTATTAATTATATAATAATTAATTAGTTAATTAGTAATATAATTATTAATTATATAATAATTGATTAGTTAATTAGTAATATAATTATTAATTATATAATAATTAGTTAGTTAATTAGTAATGTAATTATTAATTATAATTATTAATTATATAATAATTAATTTTTTAATTAGTAATATAATTATTAATTATTAATTATATAATAATTAATTAGTTAATTAGTAATATAATTATTAATTATAATTATTACGAAGAAAGTTTAGGACCCGAGCGAGCTCGATCCTAAAAATTTATTTAAGAAAATATAAATACAACGCAACAACATGTGGCACAAAAAACAACGTCAACCAGAACAGTGGAAAAACATAGCCTCAAAACACCTAAAAGTCCAAAAACCCGCACACAAAAACCCATACAAGTTAGAAAATCAAGCCTACAACGGTCCCAAAGCCACGCTCCACCCAATCAGTATCCATTCAAGTCTGAAACCGAGGCATGGTAATTAGAACGCGCCCCAAAGTCAGTGACAGCTTGTCCAACCTGCTCCAGAGGTCGCCTCGTCGCCAACTCCAGAGGCGTGTCGACCTGCTCTACCTTCACGCCCCGTCGCCATCAGCGACACCCCTACCAAGGTCGCCCCATCGCCTCACGCCAGAGCACCGCCGGCACCCAGCCCGCCTCACCGCTACTTTCATCGTCCCCGCTGCACCACAAGAACCCTATAACCTCCATCCCCATCGTCGGCTACCGTCCAGCCCCCGGTGAAATCGCGCCTCCCCGCTTCCGGCCATCACAAAACCCAAGCAATCTCGTCGTACGCATGAGGTCAAACTCACCCGCCGACTCAGCAGTGCTCACCAGAAGCACCCGATTCAGATCCAGCCTCACCCACCGGGATCCCAACAGCCAACGTCGAGTCCACCAGGATCCCAAATCCGCTGGCCAACCCCTCACCAGATCCGCCAGCCATTCCCCACGTCACGCCAGATCTTCCTTGCGTCGCCGCTTTAGGGAGCCTTTATCCTCATCCTGGCACCATAGCCCAACAGGATCCAAGATCCCCCAACTCTGCCCTCCGTTGTTGTTCCATCACCGGGATCCAGTCCCTCATACGCGAAAAACCCCCCTGCAAAATCATCGATGTTGCAACATAGGAGTTTCATAAACGACCATCACCTTCAAAACATCACGAGCCAAAGCATCTCTCACCGCTGCTGTCCAGGCGCAATCACCACACGCCGCCATCAATCCCCCATCATCAGAATTCCCCTTCAAGGCATCATCTTCAACCTCAGAATCAACAATCAATTTTCGTGAATCAGATCAACGACATCCAACGCCGCAAGCTGCAAATAAATCATAATGACCAACGATCTGGTCATCGATCCCTACGTTGCCAAAGCAACCTCCATGAACAAGAGAGAGAGACTCTCCAATGTTGAGAGAGAAACTCTCCATCCAAACAAAAAATCATTAATTATAATTATTAATTATTAATTATATAAAATGAAAACGGTGCAGACCATGTGTTATCACCCCATGGACCCAAAAAAATATTAAAATAAAATAAAACATTATACAAGGAGACGACATACAAAACCAGTGAACAGACACTGATACAAAGCTCGGAAACATTCATAAAACAGAAGAACATCTCAGTGAGAGAGACGACCACCACCCATGCCTCGTGGATGTCATCATCTCCTCCACGTCTTAGGTTGTTGCCAAGTTCCATCATCTGTCTTAATTCAGTATTGTCTTTTGGTGAGATGTCGCGACCCGTCCTCGGGGCCCGTGCCGTGACTACCCCAAGCCCGTCTTCCATAGGCCAGGGGTTGGCGACTAGCACCAAAGGCGTAAATCTCGATAAAAAGGGAAGGCATTGTCTTTTGATAAGTAAACAAACACAACAAAGTACGCAAGTGAAGTAAGCACTAAGTAAAACTGAGTACAAAAGTAAGTGTTGAAAAGTAAATGAGCCAGTATACAAACCCAACTGAAGGTATAGTACAACTGAGAAATAAAGTACAACAGTAGTAAAGTAAGCGGCAACCACTGAGTCGTCCTCCGGGAATCCCACCTAAAGGGTGGGTATAGATGGTCTCCTCGGCACCTCAAGTTTGTCTGTCCGCTCCGTGTATGCCCCACTAGGTGGTCCACCTCCGGTTATCGTCCAGCTCCACAAGACTCCTCCACGATTAGTGTTGTCCGTCGTCTGCATCCAACACAACGTAGTGCAGGCATAGCCCGTGCAGGGGTGAGTATACAATACTCAGTAGGGACCCCGAGACCCCCGAAGGTCTCCCAGAATCCACAAAGGATAAACCACAAAGGAAAAATACAAACACGAAGTATCAACCAACTCTACTTAGGTATATGCCCATACATATACCTAATTCATCAATCTCAGTTTGGCTCCAACTCCTGAGTCCAAGAACAACCCAGTCCACATAGGAAAGAAGTCAATCACATCAATGATAATGATTGAAAGTCAAGACTCAGCTCACACGGGTATACTACTTTCGAAGAGAGGTGAAGATGATTAGATGTAGCCTCTGAATCATCTCCTCTGTCGAACCCGCGTAGGATCCAAGTACAGAAGTCATCGCTGTCGAACCCACGTAGGATCCAAGTACAGTAACCATTGTTGTCGAACCCACGTAGGATCCAAGTACAGTCGTCATCGTTGCCGAACCCACGGAGGATCCAAGTACAGTCGTCCTCGCTGCCGAACCCACGTAGGATCCAAGTACAGTCGTCATCGTTGTCGAACCCACTGAGGATCCCAGCATAGTAGTCGTCGCAGTCGCAACCATCTCTAGGGTTCTCGCACACAACATACTCGATTATGGGAGGGTTCGCTCCTCGATTAAAGGGTTAGATGCATCAATTGTCACGAAGTTCTGAGTTGATGTATCCCGGAGTTCTGTCTCGTCAAAAGGAACCCAACGCGACAGACGGCGCGCACTACGGGAAAAATAGGCATTTGCGACGGGTTATTTGCGACGGGATTTATTCCCGTCGCAAATAGTCCGGTTAAAAACTTATTTGCGACGGGGTTATTTTCCCGTCGCAAATAAGTAGCCTTTTGCGACGGGATAGCTTTCCCCGTCGCAAAAGGACTGGCGCGGTTTCCGCACCAAATCGCGGGAAACTTATTTGCGACGGGGGAATATTCCCGTCGCAAATAACCGGCGGCGGTAAAAGGTATTTGCGACGGGAATATTCCCCCGTCGCAAATACTATGTCGGCAGGGGTTATTTGCGACGGGACCCGTCGCAAATAACTATTTACCCGTTGACCGTAATAAATGTTGGCTAAGGTATTTGCGACGGGTACCGTCGCAAATAATCTAACCTATAAATACCCCCATCCGTTTTTTTTCATTTCATTCTCATTCTCTATCTTCTCCTTCTCTCAAAATTATATTTCTAGAGTTTAATTTTTCTCCAGTTTAATTTTTTTCTCCGGAGCTGATATTAAAGTTTTGAAGAACGATCAGAGCAGATCAATTTTCAAGGTATTTATGTTCATTTTAATTTAATATTTATTTTTAATTTTTTATTAGTTTCAATTATTCTTAATTAGTTGTAATTTAATTATGTTTATATTGTTTTATTACTTAATAAATTTAAATTATTAGTATTGTTCATAGTTAATGATAATTAGGAATAATTAGTAATAATTTTTAATAATTAGTAATAATTTTTAATAATTAAAAATAAATATTAATAATTAGTAATAAATACCAATAATTAGGAATAATAACATTATTACATTATTAGTCTATTTTATTATTAATATTAAAATAATATAATTTTTTATATATATACAATTCTCTTTTCATCTGTGTGTTTGCTGTCTTCACATGTATTATTTGTATGTGGAGATAGAAAACGCACAGATGAAAGGAGAATTGTATATAAATTAGAAAATTATATTATTTTAATATTAATAATAAAATATATTAATAATGTTATTATTTGTAATTATTGATAATTATTCCTAATTATTCATAATTATTCATTTAATTACTAATAATTGGGAACAATTATCAATAATTATCAATAATTAAGAATAATTAGTAATAATTAGTAATAATTAACAATAATTAGTAATAATTAGTAATATTTATCAATAATTAGTAATAATTAGTAATAATTAGTAATAATTATCAATAAGTAGTAATAATTACCAATAATTAGTAATACTTACCAATAATTTGGAATAATTACCAATAATTAACAATAATTAGTAATAATTAGTAATAATTACCAATAATTACCAATAATTAGTAATAATTAGTAATAATTAACAATAATTACCAATAATTACCAATAATTACCAATAATTACCATTAATTAATAATAATTAGGAATAATTAGTAATAATTAGGAATAATTAGTAATAATTAGTAATAATTAGTAATAATTATTAATAATTAGTAATAATTAGTAATAATTAGTAATAATTAGTAATAATTAGTAATAATTAGTAATAATTAGTAATAATTAGTAATAATTAGTAATAACTAGGAATAATTAGGAATAACTAGAAATAATTAGGAATAATTAGAAATAATTACCAATAATTACCAATAATTATTATTAATTAGCAATAATTACCAATAATTAGCAATAATTAGTAATAATTAGTAATAAATACCTAAAATTAGGAAAAATTAGGAAAAATTAGAAAAAATTACCAATAATTAGGAAAAATTACAAATAATTAGTAATAATTACCAATAATTAGTATTAATTACCAATAATTAGTAATAATTACCTATAATTAGTATTAATTACCAATAATTAGTATTAATTACCAATAATTAGTAATAATTAGGAATAATTACCAATAATTAGTAATAATTACCAATAATTAGTAATAATTAGTAATAATTAGTAATAATTACCAATAATTACTAATAATTAGTAATAATTAACAATAATTAGTAATAATTAACAATAATTACCAATAATTAGTAATAATTACCAATAATTACCAATATTTAGTAATAATTAACAATACTTACCAATAATTACCAATAATTGCCAATAATTGCCAATAATTCCCAATAATTGCCAATAATTGGCAATAATTAGCAATAATTAGGAATAATTCGTAATAATTAGGAATAATTAGCAATAATTAGCAATAATTAGCAATAATTAGCAATAATTAGCAATAATTAGGAATAATTAGCAATAATTAGGAATAATTAGCAATAATTAGGAATAATTAGTAATAATTAGTAATAATTGCCAATAATTGCCAATAATTGGCAATAATTGGCAATAATTCGCAATAATTAGCAATAATTCGTAATAATTCGTAATAATTAGCAATAATTAGCAATAATTAGCAATAATTAGCAATAATTAGCAATAATTAGCAATAATTAGCAATAATTAGCAATAATTAGCAATAATTAGCAATAATTAGCAATAATTAGCAATAATTAGTAATAATTAGGAATAATTACTAATAATTAGGAATAATTAGTAATAATTGCCAGTAATTAGTAATAATTCCCAGTAATTAGTAATAATTAGTAATAATTACCAATAATTAGTAATAATTAGGAATAATTATAGTAATAATTAGGAATAATTAGGAATAATTAGGAATAATTAGGAATAATTAGCAATAATTAGCAATAATTAGAAATAATTAGCAATAATTAGCAATAATTAGTAATAATTACCTATAATTAGTATTAATTACCAATAATTAGTATTAATTACCAATAATTAGTAATAATTAGGAATAATTACCAATAATTAGGAATAATTACCAATAATTAGTAATAATTACCAATAATTAGTAATAATTAGTAATAATTACCAATAATTAGTAATAATTAGCAATAATTAGTAATAATTAGTAATAATTAACAATAATTAACAATAATTAGTAATAATTACCAATAATTACCAATATTTAGTAATAATTAACAATACTTACCAATAATTACCAATAATTGCCAATAATTGGTAATAATTAGTAATAATTGGTAATAATTAGTAATAATTGGTAATAATTAGTAATAATTAGCAATAATTAGTAATAATTAGCAATAATTACTAATAATTAGTAATAATTAGTAATAATTAGTAATAATTAGTAATAATTAGTAATAATTACCAATAATTAGTAATAATTAGCAATAATTAGTAATAATTAGCAATAATTAGTAATAATTAGCAATAATTACTAATAATTAGTAATAATTAGGAATAATTACCAAAAATTATGAATAATTATCAATAATTTGGAATAATTACCAATAATTCGGAATAATTACCAATAATTCGGAATAATTACCAATAATTAGTAATAATTAGCAATAATTAGTAATAATTAGCAATAATTAGTTATAATTAGCAATAATTACTAATAATTAGTAATAATTAGTAATAATTAGTAATAATTAGTAATAATTAGTAATAATTACCAATAATTAGTAATAATTAGCAATAATTAGTAATAATTAGAAATAATTAGTAATAATAAGCAATAATTACTAATAATTAGTAATAATTAGGAATAATTACCAAAAATTATGAATAATTATCAATAATTTGGAATAATTACCAATAATTTGGAATAATTACCAATAATTTGGAATAACTACCAATAATTTGGAATAACTACCAATAATTTGGAATAATTACCAATAATTAGGAATAATTACCAATAATTAGGAATAATTACCTTATTACATTATTTGTATATTTTATTATTAATATTGAAATAATATAATTTTCTATATTATATACAATTCTCTTTTTTTTCTGTGTGTTTTCTGTCTCCACATGTAATATTGGCATTCTTTTTCAAAATTATCAACCTACTCGCCAATGGAGAGGTGAAAGTGAATGTCAATATTACATGTGGAGACAGAATGTTAAACACACAGATGAAAGGAGAATTGTATATAATATAGAAAATTATATTATTTTAATATTAATAATAAAATATACTAATAATGTAATAATGTTATTATTATATAATTAATATTTATGAAAAAATTATATTAGTATTATTAAAAAAAATAAAAACTAAATATAATATTAAAATTATCAATATTTGTAACAGGTTTTGCTTTATTCTCAATATATTCAATCCTTGCTTGAGTGTTTTTTCTAACAAATTATTCAAAATCAGTAATGCTTTTATATTTTATAGAAAAATATGGAACAACGAGGTCGTCAACAGTCATTATTAGATGACCGCATATGGATAAATCAACGTAGAAATCCAAATGGTTCTGGTTTAAATCCAGTATATATAGAGGGTGTGGAGATTTTTTTATCATTTGCGGCATCAAATCCAGAATTTGTTTCAGAAGGAAAAATAAAATGCCCTTGTAGAAAATGTGCATTGAGAACGTTTGACAAAGTGGGGGAACATCTCTTGCGTTTTGGTTTTCAAGCAGATTATGTTTTTTGGTATCAACACGGTGAACGCAGTTCCAGAGCAGGTGATACCAACTTGATTCCGGATCCATCCCAGTTTCAATATTTAGTACATGATGTTGCAGGTTCATCTGTTCAACATACAAAAACTCCGGCTGATATAGCTTCAAATCCTGAGTTGGTACCGTCTGAATTTTATGAGTTGTTGAAGTCTGCTGAGGATGCATTATATCATGGCTGCAAGATGAGCAAATTAGAAGCAGTTGCAAAATTTATGGCTATCAAATCAGATAACGGAATGTCAAACACCTGTTTTGACCAGATATTTTCTTTGCTGAAAACACTGTTACCCGAAGGAAATGTTTTACCTGCAAATTACTATGAAAGTAAGAGGCTGGTTCGAAATTTGGGACTTACTTGTCAGAAGATTCATGCATGTTCAAATGACTGCATTTTATATTCTGGGGAAAATGAGTCGTTGGATAGTTGTCCCACATGTGGGCAACTGAGATATAAAGAAGGACAATACGGGAAGTCTGGTTTGATTCCTGTAAAACAGTTGAGATATTTTCCGCTTACATCCAGACTTCAGCGTTTATTCATGTCTAAGAATACAGCGACAATGATGTCATGGCATAAAGAGAATATTTCAACCGATAAAAGCTTGAATCATCCAGCCGATGGTGATTCATGGAAACATTTTGATAGAGTGCATCCATCCTTTGCTTTAGAAGCTAGAAATGTTCGACTGTGCCTTTCCACTGATGGTTTCTGTCCGTTTGGATCTTATGGTAGTCAATATTCATGTTGGCCTGTTTTTTTAACTCCGTACAATTTACCTCCATGGATGTTGATGAAGGAGCCATATATCTTTTTGACTTTACTAATTCAAGGACATCCGAAGAAAAATATTGATGTTTATTTGAAGCCATTGATTGATGAATTAAATTTATTGTGGAGTACTGGTGTAAGTACATATGATGTTGCAACGAAACAGAATTTCATACTGAGAGCAGCATTGATGTGGACAATAAGTGACTTCCCGGCTTATGGGATGTTATCTGACTGGAGTACACATGGTCAGAAATCATGTCCTTACTGTATGGGAGAGAACAAAGCATTTATGCTCATTCATGGAAAGAAGCCTTGTTATTTTGACTGTCATCGCAGATTTCTTCCAGCTGATCATCCTTTTCGCAGAAACAGATCTCATTTCAGAAAAGGAACAGTTGAAATGGATGGACCTCCAAAAATGCTATCAGGTTCGGAGTTAAAATCAGTTGTATTTTCATTACCTCCCATCACTTTTGGTCCCACAATAAACCAACAGAAAATTTCTGGATTTGGGAAAGAACACAATTGGATTAAACGTAGCATATTTTGGGATTTTCCATGTTGGTCTGATTTGTTGGTCCGCCACATGTTGGATGTCATGCATATTGAGAAGAACTGTTTTGATAATTTGTTTCATGCAGTTTTGGATACGCCAGGAAAGAGCAAAGACAATGTAAATGCACGTTTAGATCTTACCCAAATTTGCAGGCGTCCAGAATTGGAACTCTTTGAGAATGTCAGAACAGAAAGGTTACTGAAACCAAAAGCAGCTTATACATTGTCTAAAGAAAACCGTTTATTATTTTGTCAGTGGATTGCAGATTTGAGACTTCCAGATGGTTGTGCTTCCAATTTGGGTAGATGTGTAAAGAATGGTCATATTACTGGATTAAAAAGTCATGATTGTCATGTTATAATGGAGAGACTTCTACCCATTGGATTAAGAGGTTTGTTGAATTTTGTGATTTGGGATTCCATAACTGACATGTCTCTTTTTTTTCGGGAAATTTGTGCGGCTACGGCAGATTATGATGCTCTAGGCAAACTTGAAAAAGATGTTGTTGTAATTATATGTAAACTGGAAAAAATATTTCCGTCGTCTTTCTTCGACTCAATGGAACATTTGATGTTACATTTACCATATGAAGCCAAATGTGGAGGTCCGGTACAGTTTCGATGGATGTACCCATTTGAAAGATGCATGCAAAAATTGAAAAGAAAAGTACGTAACAAAGCATCTGTTGAAGGATCTATTGCAGAAGCTTATTTGCAAGAGGAAATATCTTTTTTTCTGCTCCCATTATTTTGAATCTGAGTATCCTTCAAAACACAACCGAATGGGACGGAACGAGAGGAATATTGATGAAATCGACAATCAATTATCTGTTTTCAACCATTCAGAGCTTGGTTTTGGTGGAGTTTATGAACGCTGGCTTTCAGATGATGAACATCAGAGAGCTCATACGTATGTTCTGCTCAACTGTGAAGAGATGACATCAGTTGTACGGTAAGTGTTTATATCACTTATTCTATCATTTATGTTACAGTAAATAACTTTGGTTTTTATAGGTTGTATGATAATCATATCAAGAAACAAATTCCACAAATTACAGCAGCTGCTCTCGAAGAACGTCGACTGAAAAATTTCTCTCAGTGGTTTCAAAAACTGGTAACATAAATTCTTTTTCTTTTAGCAACTCATTCAATGTATAGTTTACTATATTGATAATTATTTCACAAATTTTCAGGTGTCTCGACATGCTGATAAAATTGACAAACGACTGTGTGTATTGAGTAACCCACCTTCCAAACTTGTTAAAACTTATAATGCATATGTGGTGAATGGATTTCGATTCCACACATATGCATATGGGGAATCGAAAAAAACAATGAACAGTGGAGTTAGCTTGAGAGGATCTCATCATCGAGAAAATGAAGTTGACTTTTATGGCATACTTGATGAAATCATTGAACTCTGTTATCTTGGACAACATTACATAACCATGTTCAAATGTCGGTGGTTGGATACAGAGAGAGGCGTGCGTGTTCATCCGACTCATGGAATCATCGATATTAAATGTAAAAGTGTTCTCGCAGTAAATGAACCATTCTTATTGGCTCAATAGGCATATCAAGTTTATTACGCGAAGTACTGTGCAACATCAAGAGAATTGACTGATTGGTGGAGTGTAATAAAAATCAAAATTCGAGACAATCAGTTTAGTCAAAGTGAATGTGCTTTCACTGATATGCAAAGAATTGAAGTATTTCAAGAGAGTACTCAAAATCAATCTTTTTTACAAAGAGACATGAGTATCGATGACGACACCCCACATTTAAGAGTCGGTGATGACGATGATGTTAATGATGTCACATATGAATTTGAAATGGTAAGAGATGAAGCAACTGCAACTCGAATGGATATCGATGATGTTGAGGAGGAATATGAAGATGACATTGACATATATGAAGATGATGATGAAGATGAACACTGATAGCATTCCATGGTATTTATATACAATCATAATATGTATATATGTATATATAATAGTAATTATCAATTATTTGCTAACATTAATATTTTCTGTTTCAGATGGACGACGCCACATTTCGTGAGTTGGCGGATGCTGATCTGACTTTCGATGCGGATGAGTTGCTGACAGATGACCCTCAGCCTGCAGGCGCTCCAGGGAGTACGCGGAGGGGGCGCAGTCTTGCACGATTGATGATTCCTGACCCCGTCCCCGAGCGACGTCCACGTCTTGGTTTTGATCCACGCACACGGAGGTGTGATAATCTGTGTGATAACCTGTGAATTTGACTAAGATTTCATTAATCTATTCACATAATAAATGTTTATTATTTTTTCAGTTTTCCGCATATAGCAGTCGGACAGGGCAGCGCTATTTTGCGCAACTATTTCTCTCAGTCGTGGACCACATGGGAGCAGATTCCCATTGATGTGCAGCAGGCCATGTTCGGCCATTGGTTGGTACGTACGTAAATAAATAATTTTTATTTTGAAAATTATTTCATTTCTAACTTGATATTTTGATTTATTTGTAGGGTTTATGGTATCCGATCGAGGATACCATGCGTGACGCCATCCACGAGGCATGGGAGGTGGCCATGCGTGATCGCCTTCGTCAGTTTTTGCACAATTTAAGAAAAGCTGCGATGAAGAAAGCAATAGTGTCAGATTTTGAGGAGTCCTGTAGAGCACACCGACCAGAGTATATTTCATCCCATGTATGGGATGGATTATGTGCGCACTGGTTGAGTGGTGCCTTTCAGAGGAGATCATCGGTGGGGAGGCAGAATCGGGGGAGACAGGAGGTGACTCATCGAGCTGGGAGTCGTTCTTTCAGTACTCATAGACAGCATCTGGTACGTACATTATTATTTATAAATATTTTATATAACTATAAATATTAACAGTTTATTTTTTATTCTTATAGGCTGTCGAGCACCCCGATATTACAGAGTACGACGTATATCGGAGGATGTATAGTGATCCTGCTACTGGGGAGCTCAGAGGTGATCGTCAGCATCACATCGTGGTCAGTATTATTTGTTTTCAAGTTTAAAAATTAACTGCATATAATATATTCACAATTTTAATTTTAAATTGCAACTATAGGAGTCATATGAGGCCGCAGCGGCACAGGCCCGGCCTGAGAGTCAGGCCGAGTCATCAGATCAGACCACTGCCCGTCAGTTTGATGAGGCGGCATGGATGCAGGCCACCCAGTATGCCTTCGAGAAGGGCCGGGTAGTTGGTATCGGCTCTCGACTGACTCCCGGAGATTATTATGGCAGTGCTGCGATGTCGGCGTCCAGCTCGAGAGGAGCTCGTGCATCTTCTTCTACACAGTATGAGGATCAGTTGCGATCTCAGACTGCACAGATAGAGAGTCTCCGACAGGAGCAGGAGCAGATGCGTCAGCAGCATGAGGAGGAGCGTCGACGCCAGCAGCAGTTGTACGAGGAGCAGGCGAGTCGGTGGCAGCAGCAGCATCAGGAGCAGATGGAGTACATGCGCCGACTCACTCATGCTTTAGGGATGGAGTTTCCTCCACCACCATCTGCAGATCCCCCACCTTCCCCCCTCCTTCAGATTAGAGTTTGTATTTCTGTTATAAAATTTGTGAAATCAAAATATTTTTTTTTCTATTCGTAGTTTCTGTCTCATTATAAAATATTAATAATATTATATTTTTAAATAACAATATTAATATCAATAATAATATTATTTATATTTTATAATATTAAATTATATATATATATTAAAATTTTATAATATTATAATTTAATTATATTTTTTGTAATACTTGAATTATTTTAATATTTGAATGTAAAATAATTCTATTATTTTTATATTAATTAAAATAACTTATTAATATTTTTTTTATTTATGAATTATAATTCTAATATTATTATATTAATTAAATCATTTATTAATATTTTATTATTTTTTATTTTTGAATTATAATTCTATTATTATTATATTAATTAAAATAATTTATTAATAATTTATTATTTTTATTTGTGAATTATAATTCTATTATTATATTAATTAAAATAATTTATTAATAATTTATTTTTTTTATTTTTTTTATAGTATTTGCGACGGGATATTATGCCCGTCGCAAATACTATAAATAGTATTTGCGACGGGATACCATGTCCGTCGCAAATACTAGTATTATTAATATTTTTTATTTTTTAAAAAAAATAGTTTTTGCGACGGGACCCGTCGCAAAAGGATTTGCGACGGGTCCCGTCGCAAAAACTATTTTAAAAGTTTTTTTACAAAAATACGGAATACTATTTGCGACGGGGAGAATGACCGTCGCAAAAAAAGGCTTTAGCGACGGGCCCGTCGCAAATAAGTGTAGTTGTGACGGCGTTTTCAGCAACGGGCTATTTGCGACGGGATCCCGTCGCAATTGCCCCGTCGCAAATACCTGTTTTTCTAGTAGTGGCGCCAAACGGACGTCCGGTCTGAGAGATATTGGTTTTTCCGTTCCAGGGGCCCGGTTGGAAATATACTCGTTCCAAACCCGGTCATTTACCAAAGTTGTACAAAACTCATTTAGAGTATCGCAAAAGGACCGCCTCGTCGATAGGGTCCCAGTGCCGCAGACGGCGCGTCGTTCGGACGCGCGGTCTTCAAGATATTTACATTTAAGTGAAAACGGGTCTGGAATCAAGTGTCGTCAGAAGCCACAGACTCGTAAAATTCCAAAGTATTTAAAAAAAAATCCTTGAAATTTCTGGGTCTTTACATTACTCCCACCTCAGGATTTTACGTCCCCGTAAAGCTACAACATAAACTAGGGAAACAAATGAGGGTACTGAGCACGCATCTGAGCCTCCTGCTCCCATGTGCTCTCCTGGAGGTTCCCGTGCTACCAACGAATGTGCACCAGAGGAATCAACCGTCCACGTAGGACCTGCTCCTGTCGATCCTCGATCTCCACTAGGACCTCCGTGAATGTAGCCCCGTCATCGATGTCTAGCTCCCCATGATCAATGATGTGGGTCGGGTCGTGCACGTATCTCCTCAGCTGAGATATGTGGAAGACGTCATGCACCCGGTGCAACTGAGGTGGAAGAGTCAGGCGGTAAGCCACCTCGCCTACTCTGCTGAGGACCTGGAAAGGCCCGATGAAGCGTGGAGATAACTTGTCATCCCGGCCAAATCTTTGTAATCCACGTCGAGGTGAGACCCGTAAGAAAACGTGGTCGCCATCCTCGAACTCCAGTGGTCTCTGTCTCCTATCAGCATAGGACTTCTGTCTGCTCTGTGCAGTCCTCATCCGCTCCTAGATGATCTGCACCTTCTCCGTCGTAACCTGAACCATCTCTGGTCCTACAAGTGCTGACTCCCCAGGGTCAGTCCAGCACAGAGGTGATCTGGAAGGTCGGTCGTACAGTGCCTCGTATGGTGTCATCCTCATGGTGGAGTGGTAGCTGTTGTTGTACGCAAACTCCACCAAGGGTAGGTGATCCTCCCAGCTGCGACCAAAGTCAAGGACACATGCACGGAGCATGTCCTCGAGAGTCTGAATGGTCCTCTCCGTCTGTCCATCCATCTGAGGATGAAAGGTGGTGCTCAGGCATAGCTGTGTCCCAAATGCCTCCTGCAACCCCTTCCAAAGTCGAGAAGTAAAGCGAGCATCTCGATCGGAGACGATAGACGATGGCACACCATGAAGTCGTATGATCTCCTGAACGTAGAGGCGTCTCAATCTCTCTATTGAGCCCTGCTCTCTGGTCGGTAGGAAGTGGGCCGACTTGGTGATTCGGTCTACGATCACCCAGATAGAGTCGTGTCCTCTGGATGTACGTGGAAGCCCTGTCACGAAATCCATGGATATCCCGTCCCACTTCCACTCCGGAACCTCTAAGGGCTGTACCAAGCCTGCTGGTACCTGGTATCGTGAAACGAACTCTGCTACAGCCTTCTTCATACCCGACCACCAGTGTTTTCGTCTGAGATCCTGGTACATCTTCGCCACTCCAGGATGTACCGCTAGAGGGGAAGTGTGAAACTCCCTCAGCACTTCCTCCTGCAGTGCAACTGGTACCATGGTACGTCCCCTAAAGAGGATGACATGCTCTCCTCCTTCAGAAAATCCATCAGGCGACTGCCCTGTGGAAATTTGAGCATGTCACGTCGCACAGTCAACGTCCCCACATTGTGCCTCTCTGACCCACTGAAGTAGTGGAGGAGTAACTGTGATGGACTGTAGAATGGTTGTCACATCTCTATCCACGAAGGATATCTGCAAAGCGGTTAACTGCTCTGTCGCCTCCCCTAGCAGTTGTATGCCCGATCTCCTGCTGAGAGCATCAGCTACTACGTTCCCCTTCCCAGGAGTATAGATTATCTCGAAGTCATAGTCCTGGAGGAACTCGAGTCATTGCCGCTGTCTCAGGTTCAGGTCCTTCTGCAAGAAAATGTACCTGAGACTCTGGTGTTCAAAGTAGACTGTAAAGCGCTCGCTCATCAGATAGTGTCGTCACATCTTCAAGGCAACGACCATTGTTGCTAACTCCAGGTCATGGGTAGCGTAGTTCTACTCGTGCTGCCTCAACTACCGTGAACCATAGGCAATCACTGCCCGCTCCTTCATCAGGACACACCCAAGTCCAGTCCCTGATGTGTCGTAGTAAACCACGTACCCAACGCCCTCCTCCGGTAGCCTCAAGATGGGCGCACTGGTCAATCTCTGTCTCAGTTCCTAAAAGCTCTGATGGCATCTATCTGACCACACGAAGGGTTTCCCCTTCTTCGTCAAAGCTGAAAGCGGTGCTGCAACTCTGGAGAAGTCTAGCACAAATCTCCGATAGTACCCAGCCAGACCTAGGAAACTCTGCACCTCTGTCACGCTCCTGGGTGGCTCCCAAGCAAGTACTGCCTCGATCTTCGCAGGATCCACAGTAACTCCCACCTCTGAGATGACGTGCCTCAAGAAGTGAACCTCTCGAATCTAGAACTGGCACTTCGAGAACTTACCATAAAGCCGATGCTCTCGGAGTGTGTCCAGTACAACCCGCAAGTGGTAGGCGTGCTCCTCCTCAGTAGTCGAGTAAATCAGTATGTCGTCGATGAAGACTACGACAAAACAATCGAGGTAAGGCTAGAAGATCCTAATCATGAGACTCATGAACACTGCTGGTGTGTTAGTTACGCCGAAGGGCATAACCGAGAACTCATAGTGTCCATACCGACACCTGAAGGTCGTCTTCTGCACATCCTCATCTCGAACTCTGAGCTGATGATAGCCTGACCTGAGGTCTATCTTCGAGAACCATTGTGCTCCCTTGAGCTGATCAAAGAGGTCTTCAATCCTCGGGAGTGGGTACTTGTTCTTTACGGTCACCTGATTCAGTCGACGGTAGTTGACACACAGTCGCAAGCTCCCATCCGCCTTCTTGGCGAACAAAATCGGAGAAGCCCAGGGTGAAACACTGGGTCGAATGAATCTCTTTCCCTGCAAGTCCTCCAACTGTACCAGCAGCTCACGAAGCTCAGCAGGAGCCATCCGATATGCTGGAGTAGATATCGTTGTTTTCATGGGGTACAGGTCTATGTAGAAGTCTACCTCTCTGTGAGGAGGTATTCCTGGAACATCACCAGGAAAAACGTCTGCATACTGATCCACCACAACAGAAAAACTCGAACTCTGCACATCAACTACTCCTAGGATGAGACTAGCCAACTGATGTGTGATCGGTTTCCCTCTCCTCTGCGTAAGTCCATCCTGCGCTGCAAAGGATCCCTTCTCGCCAGTGAAGGTGAACCTGGTCACATCCGTGCGGACACACCGCACTTTGCGCCTAATACAGTCGATCTGGGAATGGACTGTAGATAACCAATCCATACCCAAGATGACGTCGTAAGGCCTCGACGCCGCTACAAGAAGATCTCAGTCGTAGCTCTCGTCTCCTAGAGTAAGCTCACACTACCGACACCAGTGCGTAATCGTCGAGTCTGCTCCCGTAGGAGTCTCTAGCTGTAAGGATCGAGCCAACAGCTCCGTCGGAATCTCTGAGCTCCGAACAAGGGCAATGGAAATAAAAGAACGACTCGCTCCTGTGTTTATAAGAACTGCAGCAAGGGTGGAGTAGACACAGATAGTACCTCAAATCATCTCAGGTGCGTCGTGGTCGTAGGTCTCGACTGCCTGGAGCTGAGTCTGCATGTCTGTCAGCTCCCTGTGGTCGGGGTGGTCCTCCTGGTGGTGGTGGTGGTAAAACCTCAAAGTGTCGTCCACCACCCGCTGCTCGGCCAACTCCTCTGCCTCGTCCGCCTACTCCCTGCGGACCACCACGGTCGAACCTCTACCTATGCCTGGGAGGTCCCTCTACTGTTTGTTGCTCGTCCGCATGGCGGGTCGGGCAGTCCCGATCCATGTGGCTCTGCCTGCCGCATGCATAGCACTGTCTGCCCCTCGTATGGCTGGCTCTGCTTCGTGTGCCCCGCACATCGGAACCAAAATCATGGGGTCTCCCACCTGATGGCCTAGTCCTCTTGGACCTTTACGACATCTGTCTACTGTCGGCTGCAGAAGACTCCGCTACGTGTCGCCCTGCGGTGGCTCTCGCTACTGGCGTCGGCTCATCAAGAAATCTCTCCACAAGAAGGGCTCGCTCCAGCACTCCTGCCTATGTTGGAATGCTGAGAGAGACCATCGAATCTCTGATCTCATGCCCCAGTCCCTGCTCGAAGGTCTGGGCCCGGAAGAATGGGTCTCGTATCATGTTCGTGGAGTAGCGCGAGAGGTCGGTTGTAAAGACCCGTAAATTTCAAGAAAATTTTTTTTTCTTAATTTTCTTTGGAATTTTGCAAGAACGCAGTTTCTGACGGCGCCTGATTCCGAGGCCCGGTGTGCCCGGAATCATTTTCCGAAGTTTGGCTCAGGTACGTTCAGTGAACGAACGAGCGGGTTTTTCTAACTTTTGAACCGGTGCTCGGAATCAAATTCTGAGGGCACCGATGGAATCGCAGCGCCGGTGTTTGCTTGGAAACGCCTCTTCCGGAGTTGCGTTTGCTTGGGTGTGGTTTTTAATTTTTGGGCTTTAAGTTAAGAAATAAAATAATGTGGTACGACAAACTTTATTTTATTTCACTTAAAGCCACTTCAAAGCCACTTAAAGCTACTTAAGCTGAGTTGAAGCGGATATGGTGCAATCCAAAATATCCTACCCTCTTGGTAGGATATTTGTAAGGTGGAGCCCGCATGAGCCCCACCGTTTCTTTTCCTCTAAGTAACGCACCCGTGAAAACCCCTCTTTAATGAAAGTCAACCGTGCGTTTTTTTTGTTAAGAAACGTCCCAATTAATTGGGCAGTTAAATCGTTACAATTAATTCAACGAATTAATTGTTCGTTTCTTATCTTTTGAATTTCAAAAGCTTAGGTCAATAATAAAATAAGGGTTGAACTTATTTTATTTAGTTGGACTTGTGGCGTGGAGAGAATTTGGAGGAAAGCATTCTTCTTCGACGAAGAACGCGAAGAACGCGAAGAACGCTCCGACCTCCGATGAAGAACGCCAAACCCTCGGAGATCGACGACGCGACGCCGTGTACCGCGACGTCAACGACGCTTCTTCCGCGACGCTCCTTCCGCGACGCTTTCTTCCGCGACGAGAAAATCCGCGACGAACCCTCGCTCGACGACGCTTGAGGTAGGGGTTTTTTTATTTTGGTGTTCTATTATCTTTTGAGAAAAGTACGACGAGCGCGGACCAACCAATTCCAGGTTGATCTGCGGATCGTTCATTCATGCGGATTGTTGTTGAGTATTATTATTTAATTTGTTCGTGATTATTACCTTGACGATCTTCGTGAAATATGACCTTTTGCTATCAACTAACGAGAGGGGGTCGGACCGCACAAACACGGCCGACCCTCCTCCTTATCCTTGTGGGTTTCTATTGTGGATTGAAACGGGGATGGCGCGGTGCCGTCGCACCGCGCGGAATCGTGCAGCAAGGAATGTGCGGCGCCGTCGCACCGCATCGTGAAAACAAACAAGGGCGCGACGTCGTCGCGCCGCGTCGGAGAAACCCGAAGACATCCGCGGACGGAGTCGGGCCACGGTGAAAGGGTGTGGCGCCATCGCATCGCGCCGGAGAACCACGAAGACGGCGCGTTTTGTTAATTGACGTGCGGATTGTCGGACGACGACGAACGGGGCCGCAAGAGCGATTTGAAAGCTTTGCAGTGAAGATCGGGTCCCGGGAGGACCGTTGACGAAGACGGCAGGAGAAACGGACCACCGGAGCGCGTCCGGTGGTCCGCGGAAGGCGGTGGCGACGCGCCATGTCGGCGCGGCGGCGGCGGTTGCCGCCGGCATCAATCAGCGGCGAGGGCGGGGGGAACCGCGCACCCCCGCTTCGCGGCTTCCGCTCGGCCGCGCTGGCCGAGCCGCGGCTGGCCGGTCGAGCCGGACCGAGCCGGCCGGGCCGGACCGAGCCGGGTCGGACCGGGCCCAGACGGGTCGGGTCGGACCCGGGGGGGTTCGGGCCGGGTCGGTCCGGGCCCAGACCCCCCGTTTTCATACCCTCTTTGGTCTTTTGCCCATATCTTGGACTACGGACCTCTGATTCACGCACCGTCAGCGACGATGTGATCCTTGGATCGAGACGGTCGTTTCGGTATATCGCACTCAAAGTTTCGGAACACTTTGGGTTCGGTCGGGTTGGTTCGGATACGAAACCAACCGGGCCCTCGGAGCGGAAACGCTTATATCTTGAGCTCCGGACGTCCGATTGACGTGCCGTCGACTTTGATGGATTCCTCTAAGTGAGACGAATCTTTTGGCTTACTCCGCTCGAGATTTGGATGTCGTCAGAGTTTGGTCGGGTTGGTTCGCTCACGAAACCAACCGGGCCCCTGGAACGAAAAAGCTAATAATTCACAGACCGGACGTCTGATTGACGCGTCGTCTATCTCGTTGAATTCCTCTTGATGAGACGGAACTTTTGGCATACTTTGCCCGGGTTTTGGTTGTTGTTGGATAGTGGTCGGGTTGGATTGTACCCAAAATCCAATCGGGCCCTTGGAACGGAAAAGTTGTTATCTTTCAGACCAGACGTCCATTTGACGAACCGTCAGCGGCGTTGGTGATCTCGTTGAGAAACGGTCCCTATGAGTATACCCTATGAGAGTTCGGGGTACATTTGAGATACGGCCGGGTTGGTTCACTCACGAAACCAACCGGGCCCCTGGGATGAAAAGACTAATAACTCACAGACCGGGCGTCCGATTGACGCTCCGTCTGTTGCGTTGAGACCCCTATGACGAGGCGGTCCTTTGAGATACTTCTTCGTGGGACTTTGAGATACTTGGAGTATCGACCTGTAGCTCGTAGAGTGGACCCTCCCAGAGACGAGCGTGCGGAGTACGGAGACCGTGTAGCCGACTGAGACCTGACGACTGCTTGACCGACTCGACTTGGAGTGAGTCGACTAGCCCAGTGGACGGAGCACTACTTTGTGAGGTGTAGACCCATGGCGGACGGAGCACTACCTGTGTGACAGTGCAGACCTGCGGTACTCGTCCGGAGAGTACCTCTGCAGGCTACTAGGGGGTGTGCACTACTGTGTTTGGGTGGCATACCCCGGCGGGAAGCACTACTGTGTTTGGGTGGCTGGCCCGCCGTACTCGACAGGAGGAGTACCTCAACAGTCTTAGGTTAGTGAGCAGTACCTCGGAGTCGTGACAGGACCACTGTACACTCCAGAGACGGAGCTCTTCAGCAGTTACGGTTTCGATAATGAAAATCCTGGTTTGAGCTGAGACTTTTGACCCTTGTGTTTACCTCCTGATTGAGATGAGTTACTTGATAACTTAGGTATATGTATGGGCATATACCTAGGTAGTGGTTATCCGTTGATTTCATAACCCTTGTGTTTCCTCATGATTGAGATGGGTTACTTGATAACTTTGGTATATGTATGGGCATATACCTAAGTGGAGGTTATCTGTTGAGATCTTCTTTGTGGTTATCCTTGTTGGTTTTAGTGAGACCTTGAGGGTCTCGGGGTCCCTACTGAGTATCGTTATACTCACCCCTGCACGGGCTATGCCCGCACCTCATTGTGTTGGTTGCAGACGACGGGCAGTGCTGACGGAGGCCGAGTGTTCGAGACTGGACGGTACCCGGAGGTGGACTACACGATGAGTCAGTACCCGGAGGTGGACTTCACGGCGAGACGACACTCGGAGGAGGTTGACGGGCGAGAGCGTTGTGGAGGCTATCTGTACCTACCCTTCAGGTAGGATCCGTGGTGGACGATCCAGGAGTTGCGCCATTTGTACCTACCGTTCAGGTAGGATCCGTGGTGGATGATTTAGGAGCTGCGCCATCAGTACCTACCCTTCAGGTAGGATCCGAGGAGGACGACCCAGGAGCCACTTCCGTCCTTCCAGCTGTTGTCTTTTCTGTTGTACTTTGTTCATTTGTAGTTGTACTTTCTTTTTGGGTTTGTATTCTGGCTCATTTACCTTTCAGCACTTCTCTTGTACTTAGTGTTTTACTTTCGCTTGTACTCTGTGGTGTTTTGTTTACTTTTATAAAGGCAATGTCTTCCCAGTTATCGGGATTTACGCCTTTGGTGCTAGTCGCCAGCCCCTGACCTATGGAAGGCGGGCTTGGGGTAGTCACGGCACGGGCCCCGAGGACGGGTCGTGACATCGGTAAACCTCGCTGAATACTGAGCTACTATCATACTGTCCTGCCGTAGATGTAGTAACTCATGGATGTGCACCGCACGGAGGGTGGCTGGAACAAACTCCGAGCGGAAGAGACACTCGAAGTCTGTCCAAAGTAGAGATGTCTCGTCGTGCACCTGGAGCATCAAGCTCCACCATCTACCTGCTGCTGCGTGCAGGAGACTCGCTGCAATGATCACCATAAGGTCAGCTGGTGTCCCTACTAATCTGAAGACTATGATGATAGACTCCAACCAATTCTCGGCTGCCTGAGGGTCCGTCTCTCCGCGAAACCTGGGCGGCCTCTGTCGCTGAAACTCGTGCAACGCACTCAGGCGACGTGCACTCTCTGCTGCTGGGGCCGGTGGCATCGGTGGCTCAGCAGGTAGTGGTACCGTTGGTGCCTCCGCTGTAATGGGGCCCTGCACCGAGGCTTTGTCGCTCGGTGGGCTGTCATCTCGCATGTAACTAGGAACCCTGGCTGGCTGCCTTCGTGGGGCCATCCTGAAAAGCAACAGGTACGCCACGGTTAATACAGTATACCTGGTGAGCTGACACAAAGTAATCACAAAGAAAACTTTTGAAACACACATGCAATCAATGTTTTCGTGCACTGAGTCGGAAATCAAGAGTCAGGATCCTGGTGTGTGGATACGTCGGTCGTCACACCAACACTGGACTCTCTGGACTGAAAACCACACCCAATACTCTTAACACTATTGCTTCACAGAGAAGAAAGATCAGAGTCCTGAGTTCTACGGTAAAACCGACTCCTTTGATACCAATTTGTCACGACCCGTCCTCAGGGTCCGTGCCGTGACTACCCCAAGCCCGCCTTCCATAGGTCAGGGGTTGGCGACTAGCACCAAAGGTGTAAATCCCGATAAAAAGGGAAGGCATTGTCTTTTGATAAGTAAACAAACACAACAGAGTATGCAAGTGAAGTAAGCACTAAGTAAAACTGAGTACAAAAGCAAGTGCTGAAAAATAAATGGGTCAGTATACAAACCCAACTGAAAGTACAGTACAACTGAGAAAGAAAGTACAACAGCAGTAAAGTAAGCGGCAACCACTGAGTCATCCTCCAGGAATCTCACCTGAAGGGTGGGTACAGATGGTCTCCTCGGCACCTCAGGTCCGTCCGTCCGCTCCGTGTACGCCCCACTAGGTGGTCCACTTCCGGGTACCGTCCAGCTCCACAAGACTCCTCCACGATCAGTATTGTCTGTCGTCTGCATCCAACACAATGTAGTGCGGGCATAGCCCGTGCATGGGTGAGTATACGATACTTAGTAGGGACCCCGAGACCCCCGAATGTCTTCCAGAATCCACGAAGGATAAACCACAAAGGAAAAATACAAACATGAAGTATCAACCAACTCTACTTAGGTATATGTCCATACATATACCTAAGTCATCAATCTCAGTTCGGCTACAACTCCCGAGCCCAAGCATAACCCAGTCCACACAAGAAAGAAGTCAATCACATCAATGATAATGATTGAAAGTCAAGACTCAGCTCACACAGGTATACTACTTTCGAAGAGAGGTGAAGATGATCAGATGTAGCCTCTGAATCATCTCCTCTGCCGAACTCACGTGGGATCCAAGTACAGAAGTCGTCGCTGCTGAACCCACATAGGATTCAAGTACAGTAACCATCGCTGTCGAACCCACGTAGGATCCAAGTACAGTCGTCATCGATACCGAACCCACGGAGGATCCAAGTACAGTCATCCTCGCTGCCAAACACACGTAGGATCCAAGTACAGTCGTCATCGTTGTCGAACCCACAGAGGATCTCAGCACAGTAGTCGTCGCAGTCACAGCCAGCTCTAGGGTTCCCGCACACAGTGTACTCGATTCCGGGAGGGTCCGCTCCTCGAGTAAAGGGGTCGATACATCAACTATCACGAAGTCCTGAGTTGATGTATCCCGAAGTTCCGTCTCGTCAAAAGGAACCCAACGCGACAGACGGCGCGTCAAACGGACGCCCGGTCTGAGAGATATTGGCTTTTCCGTTCCAAGGGCCCGGTTGGAAATATATTCGTTCCAAACCCGGCCGTTTACCAAATTTGTCCAAAACTCATTTAGAGTATCGCAAAAGGACCGCCTCGTCGATAGGGTCCCAGTGCCGCAGACAGCGCGTCGTTCAGACGCGCGGTCTTCAAGATATTCACCTTTAAGTGAAAACGGGACTGGCTCGTTAAGCCCACTGGGCTGGCGGGTCGGGTTAACCCAGCTTTGACGGGTCCGACCCGGCAGGGGTGTCGGACCGGCCCGAAGAAATGTGTGGCTCGGTCCGAGGAGCGCGGCCCGACCCGAGGGGGCGCGGCTCGGCCCCGCCCGGCGCGGCGCGCCCCCACTATCTCGGCCAGCTGGCCGAGCAGTCCGAGGGGGTGGGCGCGGCCCCCCGGATGCCCGAACCGGCGGCGCCGCCCTCGCTAACCGGACGGCTGGAGTCGGCCGGCCTTCTGGCGCAAGCGGACCGCTCGGGCGGGCCGTGGGTTCTCCAGCGCTGCGCCCTCCTGGCGTCTCGGCTCTCCTCCGCCCGGTCGTCCGTCGGGTCGGCCGGTTCTTCCGCCGAAGCGGCCCGCGAAGCGGGCCGCGGTTCCTTCCGCACTGCCGACGTGACGGCGCCGGCTTCCTCCACCGCGGCCTGCCCTGGCCGCGGCTCCGCGTTCCCGGCACGGCGCGACGGCGCAATGCTTCTTCCGCCGCGGCCCGCTTGGCCGCAGCTTTTCTTTGCATGTACGACGGTGGCCCTTGCGTCGTCGGCCTCTTCCGCATTCCGCCTCTGGTCGCTGATTCCAAAATGATCAAGTTCCAGCGGAGGGTCGTCGGGTCGTGTTCATTCGGCCTGCGCCCTCCGCGTTAGGCGGTAACACATGGCCAAATTCGTTTCAGAAAAATCAACGATGAACAAGTACAATTTTAATCAACTAAAATTGTATATAATCCCCCTACCTCGAATATGGTTCGTTCGTCGTAGACGCGAAAAGCGATGTCGCTCCGTCAACGTTGGGAAAGAACCGTCGTCGTTGGCGAGTTCCCCGGGGTTGTATTTCCTCTCTTGATGTGGAGGAAGTAGAAGATTGGAGAAACGTGGAGCGTTCTTCGCCGAGTCGTTCTTCGTGGAACTGGCGTTCTTCGTCGAAGAAGACGTCGTTCTTCGTCGGAGGGTCGGTGTTCTTCAAAAACTAAAGAGTTCTCCCTGCTCTCCTTAACACAACGAATGCCCCAAAAATAAAATAATAGGCTAATGCTATTATTTTATTAACACATGCAATTTAAAATTCAAAATTCAAACCACTTCATTAATTAATTGAAGAGGTTGAATTCATTAAATAAATGTGTTGGCAATTAATAAAGAGAGGGAGAAGAGGTGAAGAGATCTCATAAATATTGGGAGAGTTGTCAACATTAAACAAAGGAGTTTAATGGGGGTTTATGAGAGTTATGGGAAGTTCAAGGGTTTAGGTCACGTGTGGGCCTCACCCCACAAATATCCTCTCATGGGAGGTTATGTGGGTGTGGGCCCCACCTCTAACTCCCTTTGGGAGGAAATAACCACCATCCTTAAAATAAAATTGTGCTCCATTTATTTTAATCTAATTCCCCAAATATTAATTCTCAACCCGCTTAAAACGCAATTGCGGTAAAGGTCCCCTTAAGCAATTATCAATGCTGCGAGTTCATCGGTGCCCTCGGATTTCAATTCTGAGCACCGGTTCAAAAGATAGAAAAACCCGCTCGTTCGTTTACTGGACGTACCCGAGCTAAACTTCGGAAATTGATTCCGGGCACACCGGGCCTCAGAATCAAGTGTCGTCAGAAGCCACAGACTCGTAAAATTCCAAAGTATTTAAAAAAAATCCTTGAAATTTCCAGATCTTTACATGAGAATGGTCCCTTTAATGGTCTAACCGGATCAGAGCTATTAATTATATAATAATTAATTAGATAATTAGTAATATATTTAGTAATTATATAATAATTAATTAGTAATATAATTATTAATTAGTTCATTATTAATTAGTTAATAATTAATTAGTTAATTAGTAATATAGTGTTAATTTTTTATAATAATTAATTAGTTAATTAGTAATATAATTATTAATTATAATTATTAATTACTAATTATATAATAATTAATTAGTTAATTAGTAATATATTTATTAATTATATAATTATCAATTAGTAATATAATTATTCATTATATAATTATTAATTAATTAATAATTAATTAGTTAATTAGTAATATAATTATTAATTACATAATAATTAATTAGTTAATTAGTAATATAATTATTAATTATAATAATTAATTAGTTAATAATTAATTAGTTATTAGTAATATAATTATTAATTCTATAATAATTAAGTAGTTAATTGGTAATATAATTATTAATTATTAATTATATAATATATATTAGGTGTTTGGGGGGTACAATTAAATTAAACACACACACCACACACACATGCTGGAAAAACAGGTCATAACCCTCCCCAAGGGATAACTAACCAATCAAGCCTTATTTATTCAGTACATGATCTGAATGCCTAGTGAGCATGAAACCCACAAAATGGCCTAATTTATTCAGTATATGGTCAAAAGGCCCACAAAGTGGCCTAAAGGTCCAATGCAGCGTCATGCCTGCATCATGAGTGCGTCATCGTTTGCATTTGTCATGTCTGTGTCACCGCCTGCATGCGTCATGCTTTCGTCACCACCTGTCAGAAATTCACTCCCATCCGGATTTGATGCAGGATTACGGGGAGCTTTTATTAATTATATAATAATTAATTAGTTAATTAGTAATATAATTATTAATTATATAACTATTAATTAGTTAATAATTAATTAGTTAATTAGTAATATAATTAATAATTATATTAATTAATTATATAATAATTAATTAGTTAATTAGTAATATAATTACCAATTCTATAATAATTAAGTAGTTAATTAGTAATATAGTTATTAATTATTAATTATATAATATATATTAAGTGTTTGGGGTACAATTACATTAAACACACACAGGTTGGAAAGACAGGTCATAGCTCTTCCCAAGAGATAACCAACCAATCAAGACTTATTTATTCAGTACATGGCTCGAATGCTCAGTGGGCATGAAGTCCATTACATGGTCCAAAAGCCCACAAAGTGGCCTAAAGGTCCAGTGCAGTGTCATGCCTGCATCATGTCTGCGTCACCATTTGCTTACGGCATGCCTGCATCACCGCCTGCCAACGAAAATTCGCTCCCACCCGAATTTGAACTTGGGTCTGATGCAAGATTACAATGAGCCTTTATTAATTATATAATAATTAATTAGTTAATTAGTAATATAATTATTAATTATATAATAGTTAATTAGTAATATAATTATTAATTACATAATAATTCATTAGTAATATAATTATTAATTATATAATTAAGCAATATTATTTAGTTATTAAGATTAATTTTTATTGATTATACATTATTTAATTTCTAATTAATTAAAACCTATTATATATTATTAACTATTTAAGAATTAATTAGTTTAATAATATTATTAAATAGTTATTAATAGTATTAATTAATTGATTAAAAATGATTAATAATAATATATTAATAATTCTGCATAGGAAAACAAGAACCTGAATCGCACATCGAAAATGTAAAATGATTTAAAGAGCAAACCCTTTTTTAAAAGAAAGTTCTAAATGAAGGTTTCTCTCAAAATTCAAGACTGTTATAATGACAGCAATACTGGATATTAAATAACAGATAAATTCTATTAAATTTTTTTGTTATATATATATATATATATATAAACAAAACAAAATAAAAATATAAAAACTAAATATAAAAATACATTTAAAATAGTAAAAAATTGCCAAAAGGCAGCTTTTCTGACATAGTTTTCAAAAAAAAATACCCTGAGCACATTTAAAAAAAATCAAAAAACCCATGTAAAAAAAAACTCAACATTTATCCTTCGATTCTCTTCTTTTCTTCTTAAGATGTTTTCCCTTTGACACCTTTTCATCCATGTGACAAAACAGAGTGTCAACCATTTAAGCATTTACAAGAGAAAGAGAGGAGAGAGAGAGGAGAGATTGGAAATGGGGTGAACACCTTGATCTTGGTTAAGTTTGTGTGAAATCAAGAAGGAAAGGTATTGTTGACGGGTTAGTTTTGTCTCAAGAAGTTATTTAATTATATGTGGATTTGCTACTAGATCAAAGTTCTTCTCTTGTTGGTAATTTACAAAACTAGCTCCCACCATGAATATAGGCTTTTAAAACTGAATCATGTAAATTTGCTAATCTAGGATTGCTTGGAATTGATTTTGGTGATTTTTAATGAAGGGTTTCAAAGCTTTGAAACTTGTTATCCAAAATTCTAATTCACACAAAGAACAGAAGAGTAGGGGGAACACATTAGTGAGTTCCATTAAGAAAAAGAACATCATCACCTAGTGTAGTGTGTCGAAAACAAGACTGCCACATTAGACATGAATAAGTGAAAGAGATACCGGAGGGGCGGTTCCCTTGTTACTTCTCAGATCCCAAAATGTCTTTGTATGTGTTTGTGATCTTTGCAACCAGTACCTCCCTACAAGAAGCAGAAGCAGAAATAAGATGATCGACAGGAGAAAACACACTCCAATGCTCCAAATGAAGAACAGAAGAATTACTGTATCATAATTTACAACTTCATTATCAGCACAAAAAAGCATCTCATTTGTTAAAAACATTTCATAGAACTTAAGCAGCAGAAAAAAGGTGTTATAAACAGTTTTCAATAAGCGCTGTTGAATGGGGCCTAAGTCCACCCTTCAAAGCCATCTCATCTCTAAAGATTGAAAATCTGTTCATTTTCAATCTCAATATTGCTGAGGGATGGATCTTTTTTCGTGTGTGGAAATGCACGAAGTGGAGAGGAGTGCCGAAACAAACAAACCTGTCCGGTTTAAAAATCAGGTTCCCGTATACAAACCACTGCAAACACATCATTATATATGTAAGGGACAATGGTAATGAAAAGACGACCATATAAGGCTGTGTTTGGGGATGAAAAACACTCTGATTTCATTTTCCAAGAATATATTAAAAGATGTGTGAGTATTTTTTGAAAAGTAAGAAAAAACAAGCAATCAAGCTATTAACCGTTTATTGCATTTTTTTCACAAATTATGAAAACAATTTTTTTCCTAGAACAGTACCATTTCAATTTTTGCTTTCTAAAAACTGCTTTTCATTTTGTGTTTTCAGAAATATATGGCTGGCATTACCAAAAATGTTTGTATAATTAGGGGAATAATAAACATAATCAAACTTACACCAGTGTAGCCGATCCCCACAAGCTCCAGGATTGCGGACAACAATGGCACCCTCTCGATTGCCTACGCATTTCAAACATAGAAACCATATAGGTGTCATAGGAATTATCTATCTATCAACTTAGAAAAACATATTACTCATGAATTGGATTCCCAAGAATATTAACATGCAACCAACTAAAATTTCAGTGTTATTAACCACAGAAACTCTTAACAATCAAGCAGCTTATTCTGAACATCTGTAAAACCTAGCATTATTTATAATGAAAAGTCTAATAATCATCTTCTAGAACTGTAATATGAGTATGTATGCCCATAAAATTGAATAGAAAAGGCTCTTAAATCATCAAACTTCATAAATTTATTTGTATTACCGAGATCATCCCAGAGGCGGTCCAAAGAGCAATGGCGAAGGCTACCCCAAGCGAGGCCACAGCATACTTGTCCTCTACTTGATCCCACTGTTCAAGCAAATAAATAGATAAATGAAAATCAATAGCAAAACAACACCCTGTTTAGATGTTCAAGTATTTTTATCTGTCTTTTTAAAGAAGATGAGAGGAAACGTATGGATTTTCAAAAAACCATGTTCGGAGTTTTATTTGCACAAGGAGGCAGATTTCAGCCCCTTCCCTCAAAACCCCTAATTTTTTCAGTGGGGCAGGGGAGGGAAGGCGGGAAAGATAACCCCAACATAGCGCGCGCACACACACACCAGTCTGGAAATTTCAAGGCAAAATGAGGCTCGGGCCAAAAACAATCAAACTCACAGCCCGTTGCGCTTTCTTGAGGATCTCCGGAGTTTCCGTGACGACGGCCACCTCGGTGGAGGCGGCCGGAGCCTCCCCCGTGGTGGCCAACGCGACGACATTGCGATGATAATTATCACGACCTGATGGAGATGAGAAAATCAAGCAGATGAGCGCAGTAGGTATCATATGGTAAAAGACGATATATGAATTAAAGGAAGACGCGATATAGGGATTTCGACATATGGTTGGAGCAAGATTATCGACCAGCGGAGGCAGCGACAGCGGAAGCTTTGGGGGAGTGTGAGGGGCGATAAAGCGCGGGAAGGACGACGCAATGCGGCGTCGGCGGCGGCGGGAAGGGATGTCGAGCGGGGTGCTTGGCGGAGGACGGAACATGGAGAGCGGAGGTGGATACGGCGGCCGACGCCATTGATTGTTGCTGCTGCTCGGCACTCTCCTCCCTCCTCCCTCTGCCCCGAGGTTTAATTAGTTACTGGAAGATCGAACTGAAGGAAGTATAGGGTTTGCGATGGGAGAAATGGACTGTGTTTTTTTCCTTGGGTTCTGGAAGAGAAGGGGACGGATGGGTGAGGAGATGGAGAACCACGGTGCCTTATCCGATCCCCGCCGTGAGGAGGCGCCGCAGCAGGGTGGGTCGATGGAGAGCCACTCGTTCCACAACACCTCATGGATGCGGTGGGGCATCCATGCGGGTGTCAACATTTTGGGAGTGGTGAAAATTGAGAAAAACATTCATCCTTTATTGACATTTTCTCATTTTTAGGTTCTATTTGAGTCATGTTTCATCGTTATTCCTAAATTTTTCTAATATATATACACACACATTAGGGAGGAGGACACACAACTCTCTAGCTTGAGCCCCTAGATTTGATGTTGAATAGATATTTTTCCTGTTTTTAGTGTTTTTTTTCTTATAGCGCAAGAAAGGTTGTCTTGTTTATGAAAATTCCAAATCACCCCTCTTTATTCATTTCTTCATCTCATTGTGAGTTAAGACATCGTGCTACTAAAAGATCAATTTTCTCTCATTGATCTACTTTTATTTCACAAATTTGACATTAAAACTTATGTTATGTCGATCGAACACTCATCATTTTTGTCACGACCCGTCCCACTGGGATCAGTGTCGCGACTCCCTAAGCTCACCTCCAATAGTCCAGAGGCTAGTGACTAGCACTGAGCAGACATGTCACTAACATGAGAGACATTTGTCTAAGTACATGTACACATACACACATCTCCAAGCCCACAAATGTTGAAATGTAAAAACTACCAAAGAACAAAAATGCATGCATACTATTAAACTCAACCAACAAAGTACAATAAAAAGTAAAGTGCGGAAAAGTAAACTAGATAAGAATACAAGCCCACCAAAAAGAAAAAGTATGTCAGCTACAAAGTCCAACCTGTAAGAAAACAAGGTACGTACTGAGACTGCTGCTCAAAGTCGTAGGAACACCTCAGCCTCTCTGGAACTCACTAATCTCAGCCCGATCCTGGTCCGCCCTAAACTCCGTCAAAAGGTCGCTCGTCTGCACAAGACATGACACGTGCAGGCAAAGTCCGTGCAGCGGTAAGTATAACAATACTCAGTAGGACACCCCAAAAACCACAAAGCAATACACAAAGTAAAAGGTATAATTATCTCTACACAGTATATGTCTACAATACATATAACAAGAACATATCTAGATATACTCAAACCCAAACTCGTAGTCTAAAGGTAAGTCGCAACGGTCCGCATACCCACATTAGGGATTCCGTCTGAATATTCCACGAAGCACTCATTCGGGAGAACCAACTCCGGAGTCGATAGCACTGATGACATCCATCCAAGAA
Source organism: Viscum album (assembly GCA_963277665.1). Lineage (NCBI taxonomy): Eukaryota > Viridiplantae > Streptophyta > Magnoliopsida > Santalales > Viscaceae > Viscum > Viscum album. The sequence goes on along the minus strand of OY728147.1, from coordinate 1,469,919,098 downwards.
GTATTGTTTGTCGGGAATCGTCATGAGAGAGAGATACACTGATAGATCTGAAGAGAGAAATACAATACACTCGTTCCGGGAGAACCAACTCCATGAGTGAGGAAGATCATGATACACATATGAGGTTTGCTGTCAGGGCTATGGTGTATACCATGACTCGTCCAGATTCACCTACTAAGTAGAGGACCAAAGTTCGGTATGATTGGTCGCGTCGATAACCAGACTTTACTTAGGGCACAAGAATAGATAAAGGATCTTGTACTGTGCCTCTCGAAGGGGACTCCTGACTCTATCCAGAAAGTCTTGCTAAAGGGGGTCATACTCCTGCAGATAAGAAATGATACTCACTGACCTTTAGGGGAAGTAGCAAGCAGACACCAACCCAAACATGACTTGTCCAAGATACGCTGGACAAGGAGATCAAGCCATGTAGAAAAAAGAGTACACGATGTGTAGAAGGGTCACACGTCGTGTCCCTTGACCCCGGGTACTACCCGTGTACAACGACCCGTGTCAGAAGAACAAGTCATGTAGGAAAAGGTATACATGGTGTGTAGAAAGGCTTACACATTGTTCCCATCCATCCGGGGTCCACCTGTGTACCTCAGTCATGTGCCGGTACACGATGTCAACCCATGTCTGCCTACCCGTGCACCAGTACACATGGTAGCCCGTGTATGTGGTTGGGATTTGGCTCTGTGGTGGAGTACATGTTGTGTAATCCACCTCATGTTCATGTATCCTATGAGATACACACCGAGTCTCGGGGAAGGTCCCACATGTCGCGTGACAGGTGTCACATGTCGTGTGACGTTTCTCTGCTGCCCGAAACCCTAGTCACACTACTACAAAAACGGGTAAGGGAAGCGCCACCTTATATCAGCGCTAAGCAAAACCCGCTGATAAAGAAACTCTGTATCAACGTTAAAATTTTAGCACTGATAGAGGGTAACCTTTATCAGCGCTAAAAAATCACTGATAAAGAGACCCTTTATCAGCGCCATAAAAGCGCTGATAAAGATGCCCTGTATCAGTGCTAAAATTTTAGCGCTGATAAAACCGTAGTCTCATATTTTATAAAATTGGTCTCACAATGTCCTCGATTTATCGCGACCTAAAGCTCTCGCGGTACTGTAACCCTGCGACTCCCCTCCACCACCACCACCCAATCTTCGTGTTTCCGAACCTCCGCCCCCCCCCCCCCCCCCCCGATCTTCGCGTTGTCGGACCTCCGCCGCTAGCCCTTCTCCTAATCCTCCCCCTTGAACCCCTTCGGAGAATCCTCCTCCCCGCAAACCCTACTTCTCCTCCTCTTCGCTCAACCATACTCCCCACGAACCCTACTCCTCCATTTCTCTTCGGTTGGCGGCTCCTCCTGTGCACCTCCACCTCTGGCCGTCATGCCTCCCCCCCCCAACGTAGCGCAAAAGGTTCCGTACTTATCCTCCTCTAAGGTGAATTTCTTTTCTATTGTTCTTGATTCTCTTCTTGAACTTTCTTATTAGGAAGGATGTGACAACAATGCTGATTCGGTTTTTGTGTTTTTCTATTATGGTTTTAATGGTTAATGGTCATACATAGGACTTTTAGTGTGAATTTCTTATATGTTTTCCCTTTCATTCTACTATGTATGGGGTATTTATCACTATGATTGTAAGGGTGATGGTTGATTGATGTGGTTGGATATGACATGGTAGGTAAGAGATATGATTTTCGGGACTTAACTAGTAGGTTATGAGCGATTGTCTGAATAGTTATTATTGTATTGATCCTTAAGTTACCATGGGTGGTTGAAAAAGGTGTCTTTGAGGAATTAATTAATCTAATTCTAGAATTTTTCCAAATCCTAATATGAGGTTTGTGTTCCCCGGTTTAGTTCTAATTGATATAGTTGATGTTCTTGTGTCTCTTGAATAATGTTTCCTTGTTTTCTGTTAATATTGTATAGTAGCATGCCCCTAATAAGACTTATAATCAAGCTTTATGAGGGATCTACTAATGAACCAAAAAAGAGAGTCCTCCTATCAACTAGAACCTCATAGAGGAAGTAGTGCACATAGTCAGAGCTATGGTCTAGGGATCCTCACCTACCCCCATTTTGGCTAAAGTGGTGGCACCTCAAAGAGAAAATATTGGAGATCAGGCCTAGGATTTTATTCATCTGAAATAACCATCCTTCTAAGGAACAAATGATCCTTAGGAGGAAGCGTATTGGTTGTGAAATATTTAAAGTCTATTTGAGTTTTTGGAGATGTCATATTCCACTAATGTAAAGTGATCCATATTCAATATTGGGGGGTCTATAAGGATATGATGGGATTATATAATTATAGTTAAGCTAAATGGATTCTTAGATTGCAAATACTTCAAGAAATTTTTTACGGAGCAATTATATCTAGATTTGATGGTATCGGGTAAATCCATGGAGTTTCTCAACCTCATCTAAGGTTATTAGACATTAACTCAATATACTAATAATTTTGCTAAACTTGCTCAGTTTTCACTTGAAGTGGTGTCAAACAAGAATCTTAAGTCCCAGAGGTTTTATATGGGTCTTCGATCAGATATCCAATATCAAGTATCTATGCTAAAGTTTACCTAAAATTTTGATGTTCTAGATAGGGATGTGATGGAAGAAATTGGCATGACTATTATTTCAAGGTTAACTAGAGTTACTTATATTCCCAGTGGTAGTTTTAGTGGTTCCTATAAGTGGAATAGAAAGTAGAATGAGCCTCATAGTGAAAATAGTGGTGGTGGTATTTTATAGAAAACTTCCTCCAGATCATCTGTAGTGTCTAGTAAAGGCCAAATGACTTTTTCCAATGTGGAAAAATTGATCACTCGAAGAATTATTGCATGGAAGCATTTAATATTTACATCTCATACAGACATTAAACCCACTTGAAGAGGGTTTTACATGTTTTTACTACCCTATGTAGTGGAATGGAATCATAAATATTGAGAGGTACCAAATAATAGTAATATTATTCAATAACAATGGAATCCTAGAAACATGTATTAGAAAAGAAACAACTTCGTGCAGTGGATTAATCTTCAGTAGGAACTAATGCGGGTCATGTGATAGTGAGAGGCACCATTTCTATTTCTTTTTCTTTAGTGTATGTTTTATTTGATATTGGTTCCAATCATTATTTCATATCAAACCTCAATATAGAACTATTGAAACTTATAATAGAGCTCATGGATTATGTGATAGAGATTGTAACATCTCTCTGGATAAAGAGGGAGTAAGGTATCTGATTTCCCTCTCATGTTTTCTCTTTTTTAGAGATTTAGGTCATATGATATTTTTGGTTCTTAAAATGATTCCCCTATATATTATTCTCAAAATAGACTAGCTGGTTTCCAATAAATCTTGGATTTACTATTATCATCGGTGGATGTCCTCCACTACACCCGATGGGGAATTCCATGTTTTCCATAGAGAATCAGACATGAGGTATAGTAGAGCTAGACCTCTTCTTCCAGAGTTGAGTGGGATGATATCCTTTTATGCTATTGAATTGGAGTAGGAAGCCTATTATAGTGAACTTTTCCCAGTAGCTATTGAATTTCCAAAAGTGTTTCCTTCAGTCTTTTTTGGTCTACCACTAGAGAGGGAGGTGGAGTTCTCTATCAACCAGGTGATGGGTACAAAACCAATATCTATTCTATCTTTCCATATAAAACTAGTTAAATTGAAGGAACTAAATAATAAGTGGGATGAATTGGTTTCCAAATTCTTTATTTAACCTAGTGTGTTGCCTTGCGAAGAACTGGTGTTTTTCACCAAGAAGGTCATTGGAACCCTTCTCTTGTGTGTTGATTACCAGAATCTCAATCGGGTTATGATCAATAAAAAGTATCAGTTGACCTATATTTATGATTTATTAGATCTTCTAAGGGGGGGAGTGGTTCTCTAAGATCAGTATTTAGTTTGGTTAACACCAGCTCAAGATCAAGGAGTTTGATATTCCAAAGACCTCATTTAGGAGTAGGTATAACCATTATGAGTATTTTTTTATGCCATTCGGCTGAACCAACACTCCATATATATTTATGGTGATGATGAATAGGATTTTTCACTAGTATCTCAACTATTTTGTTATGGTATTTATGGATGACATCATAGTTTATTCTAAAACTGTGGATGATCATATACCTAATTTGATAATAGTTTTGGAAATATTGAGGAATCACCAATTTTATTACAAGTTGTCAAAGTGCCGATTTTAGATTCAGGAGGTGAATTTCTTTGGTCATGTGGTCTCAAAACATGGTATCTCTGTTTATCTGAAAAGGTTAAAGTTATCATGTCATGGGAGGAACCATAGAATGTCTTTTAGATTTAGTACTTTCTGGGTTTATTGGATTATTATCACCAGTTTGAGATTTATGTGTGACTATATACTTATTATATTTTCTTATTATTTCTTACACACCACCACTTGAGTCGAGTAACCTGATTGAAATCCATATGGGTACTTTGGTTCTAATGTGGATATGGTTTTTTATGTGTTTGTGACATGTGTATGTGTGGATATATGGGTATTTAGGCATGATGATATTGAATGTAGGGTAGAGACCTAGGAGTGGTAGATGTATCATTCTTGATTATTCTTATCTTTGGACTAGGGCAATTTGAGGAAACTATAATGAATCTAAAGTAATTATATTTAATGAATTCCATATTGTAGAGATTATGAGAATCCTTTCTTTACTTATAGATCTAGCTACTGGTTTTTATCCATATGTATTTTAGGTTGGTGAGGTATAAAAGGATGGACTAGTTGACCATAGAAGGGTTGACCCGATAGAGGAGGATGATTCATAGAGGATGATGTCATGTGAGTTTTACCATCTATGACACAAGTGATTATCCCCGCGAACCCCTTTATGTTTGGAAACTGTGTTGATTTTGATGGGGGGTCTATCCTGGTTCTGTTGATTTCCAAATCTTTATTGGAAATGGTTAGGCTCTATTAATCTCTAGTTTTATAAGTAAGTGGTTCTCTTATACTGTATGTGGAAGTCTTGTTTTGTGTACTTGAACCATAAATACTAATATTTGAGATTCAAATAGGATGGAGATGAATAAAGATTGGATTGATGCTAATCATTTGACAATAGAGTATGAGAACGAAGTGAAAGAGTTCATCAAGTTTGCAAAGGATCACGCAAAGGATACTTCTCAAATACTTTGTTCGTGTTTATGTTGTTGTTATTCTAGACTACTTACTCCAGAGGAGTTGGAATAACATTTGATATGTCACAGAATAGATCAGAGTTATAAATGTTGGAATAAACATGGAGAAAAAGAGAATATAGCTACTGGATGGGATAAAACTGTGTTTTATGGATCATCAGATATGAATACAAATATGGATAATGAAGAAGACTGTATGGAGGATGTGATTACATATGTCAATGATGATGAATATCATATTGAGGAAATGAAAAAGACAATTGAATATGAACTCCTTGATTGCCCAAAATTCTTTGAGAAGTTAAAGAGTTGTACAAAGATGCTATTGTATGCTGGTTGCACTAAATATATAGCATTGTCAGCTGTATTGAAGTTGTATAAATTGAAAGAAGGCAACAAATAGAGTGATGTTAGTTTTACATAACTACTTGCTCTCTTGAATGACATGCTCCCAGTGATTATGATCTCCCAAGCAAGAAATATAAAGCTAAACGAATGCTACGCTCGATGGGTATGATTTCTGAAAGAATACATGCCTGCCTGAAAGACTGTATATTGTTTCTCAAGGAGAAAAAATCACTTACAGAATGCCCAAAGTGTGGTGCTTCTCAATACAAGAAAGATGAATCCAATCCTATGAAATTTGTATGGTACTTTCCAATCATTCCAAGGTTTAGGCGTCTATATGGAAGTGAAGAAACTGCAAGACAATTGTCGTGGCATTCAAATAAAAGAAATAAATATGGGAAATTACATCATTCGGCCGACTCTCCTCAATGTAAGAAAATTGATCATGAGTATCCTAAATTTGGAAAAGAGCTGAGAAATCTTCATCTTGCGTTATCTACAGATGGAGTGAATCCTTTTGGTTTTCAAACCAGCACTCATAGTACATGGCCTGTTATGTTGGTAAATTATAACTTGCCACCCTGGTTATGCATGAAGCAGAAATTCATCATGTTATCTATGCTTATATCAGGACCAAAACAACCAGGTAACGATATTGATGTTTATCTAGATCCTTTGATCGGGGATTTGAAGTTATTGTGGGATTCATGTGTTATGTTGTATGATGCTTATAAAAGTGAATACTTCACGTTGAGAGCGATGTTGTATGGGAAAAAAAATTATTTCCCTACTTATGGAAATTTTTCAGGCTATAGCATTAAAGTAACTTAAGGGTGTCTCGTGTGCGAAGAAGATACAGAATCAATTAGGTTGAAACATTCATCGAAATCTGTGTTTCTAGGACATCATAGATTTCTACCTCGTCGGCATAAGTACCGATCTTGGAAGACATCATTCAATGGAAGTTCAGAACAACGCGCAACACCGTCTCCACTAACAGGTGATCAGCTATTTGTAAAAGTAAAATATGTGAACACTGTTTTTGGTAAACCATTTTCGAAAAACCTTACGAAAATCGGTTGGAAGAAGAGATCAGTTTTTTTTGAATTACCATACTGGAATTGTTTGTACGTCAGAAATTTTCTTGATGTGATGCATGTGTAAAAAAAATGTATGTGATAGTGTTATCAGAATGTTTCTAAATTCCCCTGGAAAAACAAAGGATGTAATTAAGGAAAGGTTGGACATGGTTGACATGGGAATATGAGAAGAGTTGGCTCCTGTGAAGGGTGAAAATAGAATGTTTCTTCCTCCAGCTGCTTATACTCTTTCTAGAAATAAGAGATATCAGTTTTTCAAGTTCTTCAATGATGTAAAGGTTCCAGAGGAGTATTCATCAAATATCAATAATATTGTGACAATGAATGATTTGAAGTTAAAAGGTTTGAAATCACATGACTACCATGTTTTGATGTAATATCTAATTCCTATAGCTTTATGTTGCATTTTTTCCAAGAATGTTTGTCATATGTTAACCAAACTTTGTTTCTTTTTCAAAGCTATATGTAGCAAAGTTTTAGACCTGGTGAAATTTCCAGCTATGGAAAAAGAAATTATCATCATATTATGTGAATTATAAATGTTCTTCTCGCCAACATTCTTTGATATGATGGTTAATTTGATGATTCACTTAGTGAGAGAGATTCGACTTTGTGGTCCTGTGCACTATAGATGGATGTACCCCATTGAACGGTATATGAAGATTTTGAAAGGGTATGTCAAAAATCAAAGTCGGATAGAGGGTTGTATATTGGAGCGATATATTGTTGATGAAGCCATTGAATTTTTTACCAAATACCTATCTGATGTGGAAAACATTGGTCTCCCGAAATCTCATCACACTGGACGCATTTAGGGTGAGGGAATTTCTGGAAGAGTTGTTGTGACAATCAAGATTACAGATCGGGATCAAGCCCACTTTTATGTTTTGCATAAAAGTTGGGAGGTTGTTCCATATATTGAAACTCACAAATAAATTCTTAGGCAGTTGAATCCATCAAGGGATGAAAAATGGTTATCAAATACACATAATCACCATTTTATAGGATGGTTTTAGGACCATATTTTTAAGCAATTGAATGAAAATCCGAATTCAATTTTAGAACGACTTCAATGGCTAGCCACCGGACCAAGTGTGTATATATTATCTTACAATGGTTATGTAATTAATGGTTATACATTCTATAGAGATGAACATGATGAAGATAGTACCATGAAAAATAGTGGAGTTACACTAGTGGCTAAAGCGATGCATGTTTCTGGTAGTAAGGACAAAAATCCAATTTATGGAAATATGTCATACTTTGGCATTATCAAACAAATATGGGAGTTGGATTATACGACATTCCAATTGCCAATTTTTCAATGCAAATGGGTTGATAACAACAGTGGCGTTAAAATAGATGAATAAGGATTTGTAAAAGTTGATTTTAGTAAATAAGGGTACAAAGAAGAACATTTTATAATGGCATCACAAGCGGTACAAGTTTTTTATGTTCCAGATCCCGCAAACCGAAAGTGGTCGATTGTTCTGTTATCATCCAAAACTACTGAGGGGTCTGATGAAAATTCAGTTGAGGACGATCCTTTTAGTGGTACATCGCAATCATTTCACAGCAGTCCCAATGTAGATGATGTTTTGTATGTTAGAGGAGACCATAATGAAGGTATTTGGATAATCGATAGAGGTGTCAAATCTCTTCAACCTTTGAAAAAAAGAAAGAGAGTTCAATAAACATTGTTATATTTTATTTGTAATATAGATCTTGTTATCTCATGTTATTATCTTATCATTACTAAATTTATATAATCTAAATTAACTATTCAACCACTTTTGTAGATAATGACTTCTGCATGTTCTGGTACTCCTAACCTTGAGGCTGAACAAGTCTCTCAAGTTATTGTTGTTGCTCACAGTGCAGAGCAATAATAAGTTTCCGAACCTGTTGTTGCTCCTAGTGTTGAGGTCCAATAACCATCATCACATTTTGTTGCTACCATTTCAGATAAACATATAGATGATGTTGATATTGATGAAATGGTTGGGAATGAAGGACCGACGTCGCAGAAAACACAGGTGCGTCGTAGTTTGATGGTGTTAGCCAAAGTTCTTAAGGCGAAAAGCAATGACATAAAATTTGATGTCGGATGGAATGCACAAGGCCAACATGTGAATCCCAACAAGGCTATGTTTAGTAGTTACATTGGAGTTGTCACTTGGAAACACATGTCGATTGACATAGATTAATGGCACTATGTTGTGTCCGAGCTGAAGGTTGTGATCTGGGAAGAAATTATGGTAACATTATGATATTATTTCTTTAATTTACTAGAAAATAAAATAATGAAACAATGTCTTAGTCTTATCAATCTCTTCTATAGTATATTTATAGTAGATGATTCACACAAGGATTATGTACTAAGGCTTTCAGGAAGGATTCATCGAGGTTTTCGCACTATTTTAACAAGATGTCACCTGAAAGATTCCAAAGGTAAAATAAACCCGCACCCACCCATTTTCTACAATCACCTGATATCCCAAGAAGCATGGGATGCATTTATTGGCCGCCGTGGGGATGAGAAGTTTCAGGTACATTGTGGTTGATAATACGTTGTTTGAGGATACGTGTATTCATCACTTTGATTATCAATATTTCATTTATGAAACAAAAACTATGTACTGAAAATAAGGAATGTGCATCAAAACCAACATACCCCTATTATAAATCAAGGATGGGGTATGCTTCACTAGAAAAGAAAATGATACTTATTTTAAATTTACAGTAATATTGTTAGGTGCCAATAAACAACATCATAATTATCTTTCTATGTTTATATGTAGATTGATGAGTCTAAAACCAAAGACACTTCCATCCCACGTCATGTGCTATGGAAGGAGACACGTGTGAATAAGGAAGGGAAGCTAGTAGATGAGAACGCACAAAAATTGTGGGAAATATGTTTAAGTATGACACGACGATAAAAAGATTTGTTTTAAATTGCTATTACATAAAAATAATTAGTTATTTTCCTATATCTGACAGTCACAGGAATCAGCTACTCCTGTAGCAGATGCAGACCTATTATCGACGGCTTTGAAGCAGCCAGAACAATAAGGTCGTGTCATAGGTGTGGGGTTTGGGGTGACACCCCAAGTATATTTTGAGAAGAAGAAGAAAATGGATGGTAGAGATGAAAAATTGAAACAAATGAGCGAAAGACTATAAACCCTTGAAGAACGATTACAATGGCAGGGAGATTTGCTAGCAACTTTTATGGGTGGGAAGCAAGGAGAAGACACAACTCAGGAACAACCAGCATGTGAAGATCCCGCCCCACCCCCCACCCCCACCAGCTTTTAGGTGAGTCATTCCCCTCAAAGAGTTGTCTTAACAGTGGTAATCAATATTCTAATAATTGTTCCCATGAAATGTGAATCAGACAAACACTGATACTTTTTTTGTACTGATCTTCTACAGGGTGATAATGATTGTGATTTATATCTGTCAACACCCACCTATCACCTTGTAGCGAGGGCTACAATGTTCAACATCCCAGATGACATGCTACATAATAGACCACTTCCGAAAGATCATCTGAAAGTGACGATTACTGTAGCTCATGATCCAAATGAAGAGCTACCTATTCCAATTGATGATAGTGATATTCATATGGTTGAAAAGGCTATTGGGACATTCATTGCATGGCTATCACAACTTGTAAGAGTATATGTAGACAAAGAGGTATTTATTTCTTTTTTTCAAGATAAACCTTTAACAATTAATGTAAAAAGGGTCTGAACCAATGAATGTTATTATAGACGGATAAAGGGAAGGGGGTGAAAAACATCGGCTCAAAACCATCTAAAGGATCGACCAACCGATCCCAAGGATCTACTGAAAGCACAATGACACCACTTTTTCTCTATCCACATTTACTAGCATTGAAGAATCATGTGGATACAAATCTAAGAGGTGGCAGTAGTCATATAGTGGTTTTCGAAAAGAATATATACGGAGAGAAAAGTCAAGATTTTGTTGCTGATGAAAATGTAAATGATATCCTTGAAAACAGTTGGCTAGGTGTCACAGTTGTAAATATATATATGAGGTATGTTTTCATGAATTTATTTTCTAAAAGATGATCTAATGTGCAAATTATGACTAAATGCATTTTATATTGTTGACAGACGTATATATGAAAAACAGTTGAAGGAATTTTCCCATGATCCAAAATTTAGACTCATTAGTCCTCATACCAAATCAACACATCTAATAAAATTAGACCCATAACGGCATGCTGAAAACATTTGAAAGCAATATTACAGATGACAGACTCTTCCTAATACCAACCATGCAGGGGTAAAAATCTATGATTAAAGCATATCAATTATATTTTCACATCTTTTGTTACTTATTCCTTTTTGTGTTTTTAGGAAACATTGGATGCTAATTGCGGTAAACTTGGATACTCCAAAGATTTATTTTCTGGATTCAAAGCAAGGATATCCATCAAACTGACCACACATGATGGAATTTGTGAATCTATAAGACACTGCATCCTACATTTTAGGTCTAAACATCAAGTAATATAATTTATATTATCTTTTACTGAGGATTCTATTATGATAGGGAGGTGTATCATTATCTTCTAAAAAAAGGAATGAGGACAGGGGATAAGCATAAGGAGGCGAGCAAGTACTACGTCTGGACAAATATCATGGTATATATAATAAAATTTCACTATCCAAACACATCTCAACACAAGTTACTTATTCTCTTAATGATAAATTTTTTTTGCAGTGTCAAAAACAAACAAACGATAATGATTGCAGTTATTATGTTTGTAAATTTATGAAAGAGATCATTTTTCATCAACAAACTAGCATCCCTAAATAGGTATTTTTAAAAACAACTACTATTTCATTTAATTTATTTATTAATTCTTTATTTTTATATTTTTCAGTACTACTCTGACTTCCAAAAAGCCTCATACTCACGAGACAATGTATATTTTTTCATAAATGAGTGGGTTGCATACCTGATGGCAGATTTTACACAAATAGCATGAAGATCTGACTTAGGGACTTGTATAATTGGCGGTAATTTTTGAGAGGGGTTAAGGGGATCAAAAGATGAAACATTGTTGTATGTAAATGTTCGTAGGAAAATTGTAATTGTTATTAAATAAAACATACTTTATACAATGATTCATTTTCCCATTTTAACAGATGATATGCATCAGCAACATGCAATAATGATGAACCACTCAAAGTGTTTGTCTTTTGTTTAAAATGGACAAAATTTTAAGTGAAAACAATAACTGACCTATAGAAATCTGACCAAACACATTCAGATTATGTTGATCCTTTAGGATAAATATACATGGGTCCTTTGTGATGTGTATGAGTCAACCCTGCCTCAATCCAAGGCACGGTGTGACTGATATCACTCAAAGTGTCTCTCTTTTATTTAAAATGGACACAATTTTAAGTGAAAACAAAAACTGGCCTATGAAAATCCAACCAAACGCATTTGGATTGTGTTTATCCTTTAATATAATGATCCATGAGTCCTTTGTGATATGTATGAGTCAACCCCGCCTCAATCTGAGGCACGGTGTGGCCGGTATCACTCAAAGGGTCTCTCTTCTGTTTAAAATGGACAGATTTTTAAGTGAAAACAACAACTAACGTACGAAAATCTGACCAAATGAATTCGGATTGTGGTGATACTTTAGGATAATGATCCATGGGTGAATTGGGAATGTGTAAAAGTCAAATCCACCTCAATATGAGGCACGTTGTGGCCGGTATCACTCAAAGTGTCTTTTTTTTAAATGGACACAATTTTAAGTGAAAACAACAACTGACCTACATAAATCCAACCAAACGCATTCGGATTGCATTGATCCTTTAAGAGAACAATCCATGGGTATTTTGTGACATGTAAGAGTCAACCTCGCCTCAATATGAGTCATGGTGTGTCTGGTATCACTCAAAGTGTCTCATTTTTGTTTAAAATGGACATAATTTTAAGTAAAAACAACAACTGACCTACGGAAATCCGACCAAATGCATTCGTATTGTGTTGATCCTTTAGTAGAATGATACATGGGTCCTTTTTGATGTGTAAGAGTCAACTATTCCTCAATATGAGTCATGTTGTGACTGGTATCACTCAAAGGGTCTCTCTTTTGTTTAAAATGGACACAATTTTAAGTGAAAACAACAACTTACATATGAAAATCTGACCAAACGCATTCATATTGTGTTTATCCTTTAGGAGAAAAATACATGGGTACTTTTTGAAGTTTAAAAGTAAACCCCGCCTCAATACGAGGCATTTTGTATCCGGTATCACTCAAAGTGTCTCTCTTTTGTTTAAAATGGACACAATTTTAAGTGAAAACAACAACTGACCTACATAAATCCGACCAAAAGCATTCGGATTGTGTTGATACTTTAGGAGAAATATCCATGGGTCCTTTGTGATGTGTAATAGTCAACCATTCCTCAATCCGAGGTATGGTGTGACTGGTATCACTCAAAGGGTCTCTCTTTTGTTTAAAATGGACACAATTTTAAGTGAAAACAACAACTGACGTATGCAAATCTGAACAAACGCATTAGGATTGTGTTGATCCTTTAGGATAACGATCCATGGTTCCTTTTTGACATGTAAGAGTCAACCCCACCTCAATATAAGGCACAGTGTGGCCGATATCACTCAAAGTGTCCATCTTTTGTTTAAAATTGACAAAATTTTAAGTGAAAACAACAACTGACCTACGGAAAGCCAACAAAATGCATTAGGATTGTGTTTATCCTTTAGGATAATGATCCATGGGTAATTTTTTATGTGTATTAGTTAACCCCACCTCAATCTGAGGCACGGTGTGGCCAGTATCACTCAAAGTGTCTCTCTTTTGTTTAAAATGGACACAATTTTAAGTGAAAACAACAAATGACCTACGAAAATCCAACCAAACGCATTAGGATTGTGTTTATCTTTTAATATAATTATAAATGGGTCCTTTTTGACGTGTATGAGTCAAACTAGGCTCAATCTGAGGCATGTTGTGGCCGGTATCACTCAAAGGGTCTCTCTTTTGTTTAAAATGGACAGATTTTTAAGTGAAAACAACAACTGGCGTACGGAAATCCGACCAAATGCATTATAATTGTGTTGATATTTTAAGAGAAAAATCAATGGGTGCGTTGGGGACATGTAAGAGTCAACCCCACCTCAATACGAGGAACGGTGTGACCGGTATCACTCAAAGTGTCTCTTTTGTTTAAAATGGACACAATTTTAAGTGAAAACAACAACTGACCTATGGAAATCAGACCAAACACATTCGGATTGTGTTTATCCTTTAGGAGAATGATCTATGGATATTTTGTGACATGTATGAGTCAACCCTGCCTCAATCCAAGACATAGTGTGTCCGGTATCACTCAAAGTGTCTCTTTTTTTTAAATGGACACGATTTTAAGTGAAAACAACAACTGACCTACAGAAATCCGACCAAACGCATTCGTATTGTGTTGATACTTTAGGAGAATGATACATGGGTACTTTTTGATGTTTATGAGTCAACAATTCCTAAATATGAGGCATGGTGTGACCGTTATCACTCAAAGGGTCTCTCTTTTGTTTAAAATGGACATAATTTTAAGTGAAAACAACAAATGACCTACGCAAATCCAACAAAACGCATTCGTATTGTGTTGATACTTTAGGAGAATGATCCATGGTCCCTTTATGACGTTTAAGATTCAACCCCACCTTAATCTGAGGCATGGTGTGGCCGGTATCACTCAAAGTGTCTGTCTTTTGTTTAAAATGGGCAAAATTTTAAGTGAAAACAACAACTGACCTACGGAAATCCGACCAAATGCATTCAGATTGTGTTGATACTTTAGGATAATGATCCATGAGTCCTTTTTGATGTGTATGAGTCAACCATGACTCAATCCGAGGCACTATGTGGCTGGTATCACTCAAAGGGTCTCTCTTTTGTTTAAAATGGACACAATTTTAAGTGAAAACAACAACTGACGTACGAAAATCCGACCAAACGCATTCGGATTGTGTTGATACTTTAGGAGAACGGTTAATGGGTCCTTTGTGATGTGTAAGAGTCAACCTCATCTCAATATGAGGCACGGTGTGGCCCCCAAACCCCTGGACTCCCCCACCCCCCTAGACACCACCCCACCACCTGGACACCCCCACCCCCATGGACAACCACCCCCACCCCCTTGGACACCACCCCCACCCCCTTGGACAGCCCCACCAACCCCCTGAACCGCCCCCACCCCCTTGGACACAAACCCACCCCCTAAACACCCCCCACCCTGCTGGACACCCCCACCCCCTGGAAAGCCCCCTCAACCCCCTGGACACCCCCACCCCCTAGACACCCCCACCCCCCTGGACAACCACCACCCCTGTACGGCACCCCACCCCTCCTAGACACCACCCCAACACTTGAATACCCCCACCCCCTGGACACCCCCCACCCATGGACGGTCACCCCCACCCTTCCGGACACCATCCCACCCCCTTGGACAACCCCACCAACTCCCTGGACTGCCCCCACCCCCCGGACACCCCACCACCCCCTGGAAAGCCCCCCCCCCTGACATCCTGGACACCAGCCCACCCCCTGGACACCCCATAGACAGCCCCCCCACCTAGACACCCCCTCCTTGGACACCACCCCACCCCCTTGGACAGCCCCCTAACCTCATGGAATGCCCCCACCCCCTAGACACCCCACCCCCCTGGACACCCCTATCCCCCCGAACACCCCCATCCCACCCTCCTGGACACCACCCCACCCCCCTTGGACAACCCCACCAACCCTCTAGACCACCCCCACCCCCCAGACACCCCAACCCCCTAGAAAGCCTCCCTGACACCCTGGACACCATCCCACCCCCTGGACACCCCATAGACAGCCCCCCACCTAGACACCCCCTCCTTGGACACCACCCACCCCCCTTGGACAGCCCCCAGCCTCCTGGAATTCCCCCCCCCCACCCCCATGGACCCCCCCCCCCCCCCGGACACCCCCATCCCACCCTCCTGGACACCACCCCACCCCCCTTGGACAGCCCTACCAACCCCCTGGACCGCCCCCACCCCCCAGACACCCCCACCCATGGAAAGCCCCCCCGACACCCTGGACACTAGCCCACCCTTTGGACACCCCATAGACAGCCCCCTCCCCCCACCTGGACACCCCCCTCCTTAGACACCACCCCACCCCCCTTGGACAGCCCCCCAACCTCTTGGAATGCCCCCCACCCCCTAGACACCCCCACCCCCTGGACACCCCCACCCCCTGGACACCCCTATCCCCCTGAACACCCCCATCCCACCCTCCTGGACACCACCCCACCCCCCTGGATAGCCCCACCAACCCCCTGGACCACCCCATCCCCCGGACACCCCCCACCCCTGGAAAGCCCCCCTGACACCCTGGACGCCAGCCCACCCCCTTGGACACCCCATATACAGCCCCCCACCTGGACCCCCCCCCCTCCTTAGACACCACCCACCCCCCTTGGACAGCCCCACCATCCCCCTGTACCGCCCCCCACCCCTCGGACACCCCCCACCCCCTGGAAATCCCCTTGACACCCTAGACACCAGCCCACCCCTTGGACAGCCCCCCCCCTCACCTGGACCCCCCCTCCTAGACACCACCCCACCACCTAGACACCCCCACCCCCTGGACACCCCCACCCTCCTTGGACAACCCCCAACCTCCTGGACTTCCCCCACCCCCCCTGGACACCCCTATCCCCCCGAACACCCCCATCCCCCCGAACACCCCCTACCCCCCTTGAACAGCCACCCCAAACCCCTAAACAGCCCCCAACCCCCTGAATTTTAAATTGAATTCCATATGTATTTAATTAACTTATGAATTATGTGTTAATGGTGTATGGGTATACTTGTTGTATGGGTATACTTGGTGTAATTAGCTTATGATTTATGTGTTAATTTTTTATGGGTATACTTGTTGAGATGCTGATTTTTTTGCAGGTGTTGTTTGGGTGTGCTGCTGCAGAATTTTTTGTTTCAGCAGACAGGGCATTTATCAGCGCTTTTTTAGCACTGATAAATGAAGCCTTTATCAGTGCTACAAAAGTTCTGATAAAATCTACCTTTATCAGTGCTAAAAAAGCACTGATAAAGGATCAGTTTATCAGCGCTAAAATAGCGCTGATAAAAACACATTTATCAGCGCTTTTTCAGCGCTGATAAAGGGGACCCCCCCCCCCTTATGAGCATTGATCTTTATAGCACTTTTTTAGCACTGATAAAGCCCATTTTGAGCACTGATAAAGCCCGTTTTTGTAGTAGTTTCACTGCTGAACTGGTCCCACATGTCGTGTATCCTGAGATACACGTCGTGTTCTTCGCGATTTTCCAGAATCACGGTTCTTCCTCCAGCACTTAGGTTGATCCTTCATTGGTCAATTTAATGGTCCTTTCACCTAGAAACTGCATATCCATGGTCACCTCGCCCTTACAACATTGATTCGATAGGTTTTGGGCCTTCGATTAGCTCCAAAACCCGATTTTGATCAGCTCCAAAACCCGATTTCGATCATCCATATAAAGAATGATCGAAGAACGATATCTCCCAAAATACGTTGATTTGTCCATCTCCACCACCTTCACACCTCCACTAGGTCATCATGATGCCAGATCTATGATTTTAGATCATTGCGCGATGAATTGAATGTGCAACGATCCTTCGTTCATAATCCCGCGAAGAATGAAAAACACGTAGGGAGAAAAGGGGGAAGAAAATCACATAAACAACTCGATGAATGAACCTCAGCCATTGTTTGTTATGGAATTGATTTTCTCTCATTATAAGTATCAAGAAACTAGATCAAAATAGAAATAATCCCCCGAATCAAACCCGCAATCACCCATCCCTCGAGAATAAAAGAACCACGGGTTAACCTGTTCGTGGGTTGTGTTTTTCATTTAATCAAAGAATGATAAAGAAGAAAATAAATTCACACATCATACCTTTGGGTTTGTATTTATCATCGATGAAGGATTATTGTGTTACCGTCATCGATGAGATCCTCCAACCTGTTGGATCAACGATCCACGATCTGATCTGTCATCGTTGTTCATTGAGAGGTTTCTCCAAGGGGTCTCCTCTCTAAAGTTTTGAGGGATTCCTCCAGGGTTATGAATTCTAACCTTGGGTCCCTGCCACGCTGTTTATTAAAAAAGGAAAGTGCGTCGCTGCCTCACCATAACGTCAAAGAAAATAAATTCTTAATTTATTTTATTTCTTTAAAATGTCCAAAAATTAACTTTCGTAAACCGACCCATGTCGGCCGATGTTAAGCCTCACCTAAGGTAAATTCGCTGCTCTAGATGTAAAAATACTCTCAGATTTTTTATTCGGATACCCATTTAGAAGTTCCAATTTTTCAGGAAAATCGCTTGCGCGTGCTATTTAAAGTTTAATTTATTCAAACATTTATTCCAAGCATCCCAGGCCTCGAAATCACACGCCTCCTCAACGAATGATCTCAAATTAATTCCATACAGTATTTAAAAATAATACAAGTAAAATCCAAGACATTATATTCTCCCCACCTTAGGGATTTACGTCCCCAAAAATCCAAAAACAAGATCTAAACAAAAAGGTGTGGATATTGCGCATGAATTTGAGCCTCCCGCTCCAATGTGCTCTCTTGGAGATTCCCGTGTTGCCACCGAACATGCACTAAGGGAATCAATCACCCACACAGGATCCTCTCCTACCGATACTCGGTCTTCATTGGGTACTCAGCAACGGTCGCTCCATCATCAATGTCCAGCTCTCCCCAGTCGATGTCGTGTGATGAGTCATGCACGTACCTCCTCAGCTATGACATGTGGAAGACATCATGTACTTGGTGCAATTGAGGCGATAGAGCTAGGAGGTATGCCACCTCACCAAATCTACGCAATATCTGAAAAGGGATAATGAACCTCAGAGATAACTTTCCTCCCTGACCAAATCTCTGTAACCCTCATCGAGGCGAGACCCGAAGGAAGAAATGGTCTCCTTCCTAGAACTCCAAAGGTCTCCACTGTCTGTCAGCATAAGACTTTTTCCATCTCTACGCAGTCTTCATCCACTCCTGGAAGATCTTTATCTTCTCGGCAGTAGCTCGTACCAACTTCAGGCTCATGAGTGTTGACTCTCCTAGGTCAATCTATAAAAGTGGTGACTGACAGGGTCGCCCGTACAAAGCCTTGAACGGTTCCATACCAACGATGGAGTGGTGGCTATTGTTGTACACAAACTTCATCAGTGGTAGGTGGTCCTCCAGCTATGAATAAAGTCCAAAATGAAATCTCAAAACATATCCTCTAGGACATTGATGGTCCTCTCCATCTGGCCATCTGTTTAGGGATGAAACATTGTGCTCAAGGGTAACTGAGTCCCAAATGCCCCATGTAATCCCTTCCACAACCGGGACGTGAAACAAGAATTGTGATTTGAAACAATAATTTATGGGACTCCATGAAGCCGCACTATCTCCTACACGTAGAGGTGTCTCAAGATCTCTACTGATCTCTGCTCTTAGGCAGTTAGGAAGTGGGCCGACTTGGTGAGTCAGTCAACAATCAACCAAATGTTATCGTGCCCCCTGGATGTACACGGTAAACCTATCACAAAGTCCATCGATATTCCATCCCACTTCCATTCCAGCACCTCTAGGGGGTGAGCTAAACTTGTTGGAACCTGGTACTCAGCCTTCACCTCTGGCACATAAGGCATCAAGAAACAGACTCTGTCATTTCCTTCTTCATCCCTATCCACTAGAAATGACGTCAGAGGTCTTGGTACATTTTCGCCACTCCAGGATGTACCACCAAAGGGGATGTATGAAAATCCCACATAACCTCCTCCTGCAACACCGCTAGTACAACTATGCGTCCTCTGAAAAGAACAACGTGCTCTCCACCTTGTGAATATCCATCAGGAGCATGCCTTGTGGAAATCTGAGCACGTAAGGTCTTGTAGTCGACATCCCCAAGATGTGCCTCCCTGACTCACTATAAGAGTGTAGGGGTGACAACCATTGATTGGAGGTAAGTTTCATCATCTCCATCCATGAAGGATAAATGTAATGAGGCCAACTTCTCTGACGCCTCGTTCAGCATATGTGTACTAGATCTCCCACTGAGGGCATCAACCACCACATTTACCTTCCCAGGAGTATAGATGATCTCAAAGTCATAGTCCTGGAGGAAATCTAGTCATCACCTCTATCTCAAGTTCATATATTTCTAAGATAAAATATACTTGATACTATTGTGATTAGAGTAGCTGATAAACTGCTCACCCATCAGGTAGTGTCGCCACATCTTCAATGCGAAAACTACTGCTGCTAACTCAAGATTGTGGGTCAAATAGTTATGCTTATGTGGCCTCAACTGGCGCGAACCATAGTCAATCACTACTTGAATCTGCATCAAGACACAACCAAGTCTAGTCCCTAATGCATCGTAGAACACTATATACTCAACTCCCTCCTCTAGTAATCTCAAGATCGGGGTGCTCTTCAAACTCTGCCTCAACTGCTGAAAAGCCTACCGGCACTTCTCCGTCCACACAAAAGGATGCCCCTTTTGAGTCAAATCTGTAATTGGTGCCGATATCCAAGATAAATCAGGTATGAATATCTGGTAATAGTCTACCAGCTCAAGGAAACTCCACACCTTTATCACATTCCTAGGTGGTTCCCATGCTAACACTGCTTCCACCTTGGAAGAGTCCAACGATACTCCATCTACTGAGATAACATGCCCAGAAAGTGGAACTTATAAATCTAGAACTGACACTTTGAGATATTCCCATAAATCTGGTTCTCTCTTAGTATGTTGAGAACCATTCGTAGGTGTCTCATGTGCTCCTCCTCAGACACCGAGTACACAAGGATTTCATTGATGAAGACCACCACAAATCGGTCTAAGTATGGATGGAAGATTTGGTTCATGAGTCCCATGAACACTACTAAGGAGTTCATTACACCGAAGGGCACAAAGAAGTACTCATAATGACCGTAGAATCATCTAAAAGTTGTCTTCGGTATATCCTTATCTCATACTCGCAACTGGTGATAGCCCGATCGAAGGTCAACCTTTGAGAACTATTGTTCCCCTATCAAATGATCGAAGAGGTCATCAATCCTTGTTAGTGGATACTTGTTCTTTATCGTCACTTGGTTCAAGAATTGGTAATACATTCACAAAATCAAGCTCCCATCTTCCTTTTTTGAAAAAAAACTGGGGTCATTCAGGGTGAAATGATGGGTCTCATGAAGTCCTTCCTCTACAATTCCTCCAACTGCACCCTCAGCTCATGAATCTCTACAGGATCTATCTGATATGATGGTGCTAATATTGGTGCCTTCCCAGGGTGTAAATCTATGAAGAAGTCGTTTTTTTGATGGGGAGGTAACCCTAGAACATCTTATAGAAAGGCATCCTTGTACTCTACCACTATTGTTGGGAACTGAAAGGTCACAACATATACTACTCCAAGGTTAAGACTAGCCAACTCATGAGTGATTGTTTGTACCCTCCTATGCATGATCCCCTCCTATACTGACTGAGTTTCCTTCTCACTAACAAAAGAAAACCTCGTCCCATCACTACAGACACACCGCACCCTTTGCCTAAAATAGT
This sequence comes from Viscum album, assembly GCA_963277665.1. NCBI lineage: Eukaryota > Viridiplantae > Streptophyta > Magnoliopsida > Santalales > Viscaceae > Viscum > Viscum album. The sequence goes on along the minus strand of OY728147.1, from coordinate 1,469,897,747 downwards.
CAATCTAGGAATAGACCGAAGACAACCAATCCATACCGAGAATGATGTTGTAAGGTCTCGATGCTACCACCAAGAGGTTCTAACTAAAAATATCACCTCCAAGGGTAAGATCACAATGTCGGAAAAGGTGTGTGGTCATTGAGTCTCCTCCCGTAGGTTTTCCAAACTTAAGGGCCGAGTCAACGGTTCTACTGGAATCTCAAGGTCTCATACAAGGTATGTGGTGAGGAAGGAATGACTGACACGTGTGTCTATAAGTACGGAAGCTATGGTAAAAAAGACACAGATCATACATTGGATCATCCCTAGAGTCCTTGGGTCATACGTCTCGACCGTATGTAGCTATCCACGCCCCTGTCCTCTAGCTCCTTGTCCTGGCGTGGACCTCTTAGAGGGTGGTGGTGGTGGTAACATGTTAAAATGTCTTCCACCTCCTGTAGCTCTCCCAGATCCTCTTCCACATCCGCCGCCTAGCGGTTCTGCCTGCTCCACTCATTGCCTCTGCCTCAGTGGTCTATCCACCGCCTCCCTGTCAGCAACTCAATGGGTTGGACAATCTTTAGTGAGATTTCTTCTACTATCACATGTATAACATTGCCTCCCCCTAGGCTGTCTGGATCCATCCTGAGAGCCTTGGACTACAGATCCCCTATCATGGGACCTCCTGTGACGTATCCCACATCCTGATCCCTATGTTTGACATCCACTTCTCACTGATGGGGTCTCTACACCTATCTGCTGGTTGCTTCTGCTCCACTAAGAATCCATCTACCACCAAAGCTCGCTCAAGCACTCCATCATAAGTTGGAATGCATAGAGGTACAATGCTGGCTCATATATCCCGATGTAGACCTTGTTCGAAGGTCTGATCCCTAAAGTACTGATCCCTGACCATATCCATCGAGTACCTAAAGAGGTTGGTAAAACTCGATGAATAGCCACCGTCAAGCTACCCTGCTGAAGCTAAGGAAGCTTCTGTATACACATTTCTCTTAGTACAATAGGAGAGAACTCCTCTCTAAAGAGGTGATCAAACTCTGTCCATAAAAGAGACTACTTATTTTAAGACTATGTAGTCAAAATCCACCATCTCCTTGCCAAACCCTGAAGATAACTCATTGTCAAGATCACCATCTGGTCCACTAGTGTCCTCACTAGATGGAAAAATATGGTCACTGCATCAAGCCAGTCCTTATCCGCCTGAGGGTTGGGCTCACCTCAGAACCTGAGGGGTCTCTATCTATGAAACTCATGGATTTTGCTCAGCCTGCGGTCCTTGTCTGCTGGTATTGCAAGTACCACGTGCTGCTCCACTGATGGTGGTATAGTTGGTGCACCACCCGGAGGTAACTCTTGGGGAACTAGTCCCTGTATCGAAACCTCATCACTAAGGGGGTCATCCTTATGATTGAGATGATGAATCCTAGCTGGTATGCATCGCAGAGGTATCCTGTAAGAAAACAAGATGTACCACGATCAATGAGTATATCTGGAGAGCTGACTCAACAAGGACATGGAAACCACAACCCATTCCTATATGATGCATGCACCATTATTGTTTCCCCAAAACTAGTGTTCTCATATACCGAGTTGTAAAGTAGGTTATCAGAGTCCTAGTGTACAGATACATCAGCCGCCCGCACCAACACTGGAGTCTCTGGCCTGAAAACTGAACTCGAAACACTTAACACTGTTGCCCCAAACCAATCTCACAAACTCTTAGTCCTAAGGTAAAACCAACCACCTCTAATACCACTTTGTCACAACTCGTCCCAGTGGGGCCTGTGCCGCGAATCCTTAATCCCACCTCAAATAGGCTAGGGGCTGGTGACTAGCATCGAGTAGGTATGTCACTAACACGGGAGGTGCTTAAGTATCTGTACACACACACACATCTCCAAGCCCACAAATGATTAAATTTAAAAACTACCAAGGAACAAAAATGCATGAATACTACTAAACTCAACCAATAGAGTACAATAAAAAGTAAAGTATGAAAAAGTAAACTAGGCTAGAATACAAGCCCACTAAAAAGAAAGAGTCTCCCAACTACAAATTCCAACCTGTAAGAAAATAAGGTAGGTTCTAGGACTGCAGCTCAAAGCCATAAGAACACTGCAACCTATCCAGAACTCACTAATCTCTGCCCGATCTTGGTCTTCCTTGGACTCCATAAAAAGATCACTTGTCTGCACAAGACACGACACATGTGGGCAAAGCCCGTGCAAGGGTGAGTATAACAATACTCAATAGGACGCCCCAAAAACCACAAAGCAATACAAAAAGTAAAGGTACAGTTTGCTCTAAACATTATATGTCTACAATACATATAAGAAGAAAATATCCAGATATACTCAAACTCAGACCCGTAGTCTAAAGGTAATTTGCAATGATCCGCATACCCATGCTGGGGATTCAATTCGAAGATTCCATGAAGTACTCATTCGGGAGAACCAACTCCTAATTCTAATAGCACAAATGCCGACTGCTCAAGAAGTATTGTTCACCATGAACTATCATGAGAGAGAGATATGATGATAGATATGAAGAGAGAAATACGATACACTCATTCCGTGAGAAACAACTCCACGAGTGAGGAAGATCATGATACATGGATGAGGATCACTGTCAGGGCCATGACGTGTACACCACAAATCATCCAAATTAACCTGCTAAGTAGAGGATTGAAGTCTGATAGGATTGGTCACATTGATAACCTGACTCTACCTAGGGCACATGTAGAAAAAAGTACATGGTGTGTAGAAGGGTCACACACCCTGTCCCTTGACCCCGGGTACTGCCTGTGTACAACAACCCATGTCAGAAGAACATGTCGTGTAGGAAAAGGTATACACTGTGTGTAGAAAGGCTTACATGTTGTGCCCATCCATCCAGGGTTTACTCGTGTAACTCAGCCATGTGCTGGTACATGGTGTCAACCTGTGTCCGCCTACCTGTGTACTAGTACATGGGGTAGCCTATGTATGTGGTCGGGTTCTGGCTGTGTGGTGGAGTACATGCCGCGTACTCTACCCCATGTCCGTGTATCCTCTGATATACATGTTGAGTCTCAGGGAAGGTTCTGCATGTCGTGTGATAGGTTTCACATGTCGTGTGATGCTTCTCTACTGCCAGAAACCCTATCCACCACTGAACTGATCCCACACGCCGTGTATCCTGAGATACACGCCGTGTTATTCATGATTTTCTAGAATCACTATTCTTCCTCTAGTGCTTCGGTTGATCCTCCAGTTCTCAATCTGATGGTCTGTTCGCCTTGACACTACAGATCCATGGTCGCCTCACCCTTGCAACATCGATTTGGTAGGTTTTAGGCCTTCGATCGGCTCTGAAACCCGATTCCGATCATCTGCACAAAGAACGCTCAAAGAACGATATCTCTCAAAATATGTCGATTCATCCATCAGCGCCCATGTATCACCTTATCTAGGTCATCATGATGCCAGATCTATAATTTTAGATCATTTCACGGTGAATTGAATGCGCAACGATCCTTCATTCATAATCCTGCAAAGAATGAAGAACACGCGGGGAGAATAGGGGGAAGAAATCACATAAAAAACTTGAGGAATGAACCTTGGACGTTGTTTGTTATGGCCTTGATTCGATCCCGTTATAAGTATCAATAAACTAGATCAAAATATATATAATCCCTCGAATCAAACCCACAATCACCCATCTGACAAGAACGAATGAACCGTAGGTCAACCTATTCGTGGGTTGATCCACATTCGTCATTGAATCAAAGAACGAGAAAGAAGTAAATAAAATCACATGCCCTACCTCTAGTTTTGGATTGATCATTGATAAAGGATGATCGCACTACCATCGTCGATGAGATTCTCTAACCCATTAGTGTAACGATCCATGATCTGATCTGTCATCACAGTTCGTTGAGAGGTTTGTCCAAGGGGTCTGCTCTCCAAAGTTTCTAGAGATTCTTCCAAGGTTTTGAATTCTAACCCTAGGTCCCTTCCATGATTCTTATTAAAAAAGGTAAACGTGCACCATCATAAAGTCAAATGATTTAAATTCTTAATTTATTTTATTTCTTTAAAATGTCCAAAAATTAACTTTCGTAGCTGACCCACTCCGGTCGATGTTAAGCCTCACCTAAGGTAAAGTCACTACTCCGGATGCAACATTAATCTCAGATTTCTGATTCGAGGACTAGTTTAGAAGTTATTCCAATTTTTCAGGAAAATCGCTCGTGCTTTCTATTTAAAGTTTAATTTATTCAAACATTTATTCAGGGCACTCGGACCTCGGAATCGCACGTCGCCTCAACACCGGATCTCGAATTAATTCTATATAATATTTAAAAATAATACATGAAAAATTTGGGATATTACAATTTTTCTTGGCGGTGTGTAAATATATGTGTGAATTTTTTATATTCACGTTTTTTTAATGAAATGAATTTATTGAATACGTTTTTTTGCTGAGAATCTGTTATGCAGCCGAAAAGGGAGAACCTCCCAATTGAGGTTCACCATCCATGTGTCCGATCCATCCTGCTTTCATCTTCATCTTTTCACATCTTCTATTTTAGGGATTTTGAGAGCCTTATTCTCACTAGATAGAAATAGAGCGCAACAACTCCATTTTCCAAGGGCTTGTTCTACCACCAGAGAGAGGTGTGCCCCCAGGAGTTCATGGCCTTTCCAGAGAGCCCTCGTTCATCAATCTGGTTCGGTGAGGGTGAGGGTGAGGGAGAAGGAGTACAGTGACGCCACGGGCAGAGGGTTTCCGATTTGGGATCAGAGACGCAATCCTTGTTCGCTAGAGGAGCTGTGACAGAGGCAAGCCGCATCATCGGCCTTGCTGCGAAGGAGTTCCAACAAGACCTTGGAAAATTTGTGTTGCTGCTCGCAGAGATCGATCACAGTTGGAGGTGTAATTCTTGGTTCTTGAACCCGAAGGGAGGCAGATCTGCTTCACGCCAGATCTGGTCAGCGTTGCAATCCTAGTTCACTGCAAGAGGATCCGCGATAGAGGTAGACCGCATTGTTGTCCGCTACTGGGAAGGAGGTGTGATGATACCTTGGCGCCTTCATGTTGGTGCTTATTGATATTTCCCACAGCTAGAGGCAGTGGTGCTCTATCTTTCTCTCAGAGGAAAATGATTCTGGTTTGTGTAGACTCAGACAGTGGCGATGCACTTAGATAGCCACTGTGGACAACAATATCACGGGTTATTGATCCATTAGGCGACCAAGGCCAACTTGGTCAACCGAGATGATCTTGAGGACTGATCTCGAGGTCTCAGACTCAACGAAAATAATGTGCAACGCCTTGAGCATGAAGATTCCAACGCGAAAAAGGTGATACTGAACCCCTAGTAAGTGGGGTTTCGATCCAGTTTTTCTTTTGTAAATTTTGATTCTTGTACATGATGTTTTTGTTACTGTGTAGAAACCCTGTGTTGTATAATTTGTTGCTTCTTGTTCTTCTTTGTTTTTTCATAGTGAAAACCATGTTGATTCTTCCCCCGTGCACGTAGGACTATGGTTGAAGCACGTAAACCTGCTTGTCCCTTTTACTACTGTACTTTTCCTCATTTTTTCAACCTATAAATTATTGAATGATCACTTCTTGAGTTTAAATTTGAATTTGGTTTTGAGTTCGATTATTTTAATTAGAAGATTGTTTGGGTATTTGTTTTTCCCGTTTAATCTTCATGCTTCTGGTATCATTGGTGTTGGTGCCCCTTGTATTTCTGGATTAGTTTTTCTCATATGCATGAATCTTCTTTTGGTTTTGGAAATGCATTTATGAATCTGAAAATTTGTGTTCTCATTGTATTGCTTCTGTTTTTCAAGACTCTTTATGTACATAATATTTTATGTTGTAATGATAATTACATTGCAATATTTTAATGTTGTAATTGTCACTACTGTGTGAGCTATCCATTGATAGTATGCGCTTTTATTCACTACTAGAATTCATTTGAATATTTATTTTGATTTATTCCTGATATATGGAATTTCAATTTGAACATGTCCTTATCTATTTATCAGTTGCATGTAATAAACTCTATAATAAACATCGTTTTCGTATTTCGGAATTTGATGAACCAAAATACCCAATAGATCTCAGGCTATTGCATGAGGACCATCTCTCGTGTATGAGAGATCCCTTCAACAAAGTGGTATCGGCCTAATTGGGTTTAAGTTTTTCTTTGTTAAAACTTGAAATTGTTTGTTTGTTACTTTCAAATGATTTTTTAGTGGATTTTACCTATTACAACATGCTTTTTTGTTTTGTTTAGCTTGGTCGTGTGCTCTCTTGGGCTGTAATTCCATTCGCTTGTTGACAATTTGGTTCCTTGTCATTTCCCTAATTTATTTGCCTGTTTGAGCCACAAAGAGACCTCTTGGTAGATGCTACCTATGTGTGTCCATGGTTTCAGGGTAGGAATGGGTTATGTGTGAGGTTAACCTATGTTTGAGATCCGATTAGCAGTACCGGTGTCTACCTTTTTTCCAGGAGATGAGATTATGTTAGCTCTATTATGCTCTTCCGTGTCCTTTAGGACTGTTTGATCTGGGTATGAACCTGTAGCGAGTTTAGTGTTTGGTCTTGGGTAGCTTGTGCGTGCAATTATCTTCTTTGTCACTTGGATAATCACCAAGTTTCTTGGATTTTCCATTCGAACTGTTTTAACGACTATGTTTTGGTTTCTTAGTAATTGTGTGCCATTAGTTAGTCTAGACTAGGATGTGTGACCCTTATGTGGCTTGTTTTTCACTATGTTTCTAGCTAGCTCCCAGCCTTTGTTCTGGTATCTTAGAGTTGTCCTAGTATGTTGGGACTCCTTGCATGTGTCCTTGTAGTTTCCCTTTGTTTGAGTATTTCCCCATTTGAATTTTTTTAGGCAATCATCACCTTAGGTAAAGATTTTGAATCCATATTTTAAGGATCTTCTAGTGGCTTGCATCGAGAGTCTTCCTATTAGAGTTTTCAGGCAGTGTGTCTCAGCTTAAAGACGACGATGCTTAGTGCTTCGGTCCTCTTATGTTTTTATGGGTTCAGGTGGAGACTTTCCTCTTTTGTTGTTTTCCTTTACTATGCATGCTCTCTCTATTGTTTCCTTTTTTGTTGTTTTGTATGATTGCACTGTTTCATTTCCGAGTTTCAATTCTATGTGAATTCTCTAGGGTTTTTTTTCATGTTTTGTGTGAGGATGGACACCTCTCTGTTTTTTTGGTGTTATGCAAGCATTGGTGAACTGTTCCATGGACTTATATTGGCATGTGATTTTTTGGTTATGTTTTCCTCGTTGACATCATCTCAGAGTGCAAACCAGGCAAGCGAAGGGATGCATTTTATCATTTAATTGTTTATAATTGTTTAATTTTGATCATGTTGGTAGTTTTTAACATATCATTTAACTTCATGCGACATGTGTCACAGTTGGTAAATTGCAGGGGGCCATTTGGGTCATACTCCTTCTAGTTTCCTATTTAGGATATGCCTAAGTTGATGATAGTGTATTTGGTGTAGAATCATCATGTGGCTATTTTTTTAATTTTCAAGGTGGAGAGTGTGATGATTTTTGCATATTAAAATTGTTCCTGCATTTAATTTCCAAGGTAGAGATTTGTGAATTTTTTATATTCACATTTTTTTATTAATGAAATGCATTTATTTAATATGATTTTATTGATGAGAATTTTTTATTTAAACATCAAGGGTGGAGTTCCCAATTGAGCTCGGCCATCCATGTGCCTGCTCCAGCCTGTTTTCATCTTCTTTTTTCTTACATCTTCTGTTTTAGGGATTTCGAGAGCCTTGTTCTTGCCAGACATAAATAGAGCATAATGACTTCATTTACTGGGGATTGTTCTACCACCATAGAGAGGTGTACCCTTGGGAGTTCACTGGATTTTTGGAGATCCCTTGTTCATTGATCTGGTTCGGCGAGGGTGAGGGAAGAAGAGTATAGCGATGTTGCGAGTAGAGGGTTTTCTGATTTGGGATCGGAGACACGATCCTTGTTTGCTAGAGGAGCTGCAACAGAGGCAGGCCGCATTGTCGGCCTTACTATGAAGGAGTTCCGATGAGACCTTGGCTAATCTATGTTGCTGCTCACGATGATTGACCACAACCATAGGTATTGTTTCTGGTTCTTGAACCCAAATGGAGGAAGATCTGTTTCACGCCAGATCTGGTCGGTGTTTCAATCCTTGTTTACTGCAGGAGGAGCTATGATGGAGGTAGACCACATCGTTATCTGCTACTAGGAAGGAGGTGTGAATATCCCTTTACGCCTTCATGTTGGTTCTTGTCAATATTTCTCATGGCTAGAGGCATCGATGCTCTATCTTGCTCCTGGAGGAAGATGATTCTGGTTTGTGTGGACTCGGACAATGACTGTGCACTTGGATGGCTAATGTGAACCACAATAGTAGGGGTTCTTGATCCATGAGGTGACCAAGACAGACCCGGTTGACTGGGATGATCTTGAGGACTGACCTCAAGGTATCTGACTCTATGAAAACAATATGCAACACCTTGATCATGAAGATTCTGATGCTAAAAAGGTGACACTGAACCCCTGGTAAGGGGGTTTCGGTCTAGTTTTTCAATTGTCGATTATGATTCTTGTACAAGCATCTTTAATTTCTCTGTAGAAACCACGTGTTGTCTAATTTTTTTCTCCTTTTTCTCTTGTTTTTACATAGTGAAAACCATGTTGATTCTATCTTGTGCACGCAGGACTATGGTCTAAGCATGTAAATCTGCTTGTCCCTTTTACTGCTTTAGTTTTATGCATTTTTTCGACCTATAAACTTCTGAATGCTCTCTTCTTAAGTTTAAATTCGAATTTGGTTTTGAGTTTGATTGTTTTAATTATTACCTATTTGAGAATTTGTTTTTCCCGGTTAATCTTGCATGCTACCGGTGTCATTGTTGCTGGTGCCCCTTCTCATATGCATGAATATTATTTTGGTTATAGAAATGAATTTATGAATCTGGAAATTTATATTCTCATTATCTTGCTTCTGTTTGTCAAGACTCTATGTATAGAATATTTTATGCTATAATGATAATTACATTGCAAGCTTTGAATGTTGTAATTTCCACTGCTATGTGAGTTAACCATTGCTAGTATGTGCTTTTATTCATTGCTATAATTCATTTGAATATTTCTTTTGGTTTATTCCTAATATATGGAATTGAAATTTGAAGATGTTATTATCTTTTTATCAGTTTCATGTAATGAACATTAGAATAAACATCGTTTTCACATTTTGGATTTTGATAAACCAAAATACCCATTAGATCCTGGGATATTGCATGAGGACCATCTCTCACGTAGGGGTGCTCCTCGCAACAATATGATTACATGTATATTGATGAAAATATAACCTAAATCCATGATTTGTAATGTATGATTCATATATATTTCATGGTACAATGTAGGCATCATCTTGGATGTATCATACGATACAATATGTGGATATTGTATGCCATGACTTTGTACTTATTCTATGATATGATATATTAATATCACATGGCAATATGTTATTCATGATTTCATCTTTATTCCATTAATTCCATCATAAATGGTTTAAAATTAGTTTCATATGAATCATTTAAAATTAAGTGATTCAAATATGAACAATCATAATGTTATAATGGGTTTGTAATGAACAATCATTACTTGAACATTTATGAAACATTTGAGTAATGAGGTGTGATGAATTATCTTGAGATGAACTGTTGTTGCATCACCCGACTCAAAACACAACTAGGTACGAAGGTCATTATCAATTCCCATAGACTAATAACTTGTGTTTGGGTATGAGAAACATGCACTTGAGAATGATTTCACCATTGGGTAACAACAAAAAACAAGTAGTAGGAATTTGCAAGAATTCGATGTGATCTATCCATGCGGTGGACATCCATGCATATAAAATAATTAGATACAAGAAATAAATAAGCCCAAACATGGAATAATAAATAAATATCCAACCAAAATATATACAACTGCATAAAAACATAAGATACATTGGAAGTAATTACAACAAGAACAAAATGTAATTTCATCAGGCCAAAGTGGTCGATACAACATCCCAAAACAAAATGGAACCCAAAAAATCCCTATTTGACCCCAAGGTCACTCACCATACCCTAACACATTAAAAAATGGACCCAAAGAGCATTCAAAGAATAGGCTCAAATACTGGGAACTTGAGACAAAACATAAGATCTGCACATACACACACGCTAGTGTATATGTAGGGTGTGAGACAAACATGTCATGTAGGATTTCACCAAATAATTTACACTTTATTTCATGTTACAATCCTTAATTTCTAGTTTGAAAATAATTTATTACATAGTGTTTTCACATGAGAATTAAAAAGAAAAACCAATACCGTGTTTTATCTCTTTCTTCCCCAAACCAAGGTAAAACAATTCAAAAAAGGAGTTTCAACCATCCCAAAACCATAGTTTTAAACCCAATTAATTAAACAAAACCTTCCTTTAAGATCTCTTTGAAACCATGAAAAAAGGACATTTCAATTTGTAAACAAAACAATAATTTCTTCCCTTTTTCCAAAAAATAATTATCAATTCCTTCTCAAAATAAACATCACTTTCACTTTTGAAACTAAATCATTAAAACCATTTGAAACCTAGTTTAAAAGTATTCCAAAACTATGATCAAATATAGAGAATAATACAATGACACTAAGATACCAATGGAATAAAAATAAAACTACTAAGAACCAAGAGAAGGTGTCATGTAATCAAAATCAAGCTTGGGGATATAGTTAAGACCTAAGTATCAGTATTCCCTAAAAACACCCCCCAAAAGGACCTTAGTTTCATGAGAAACTCCCTAGGACTCAATTAGCATGATCAGAACTAGTGACATACCCCCTAGGCTGACCTACAAGAACATGTCCATCTTGGTAAACCCATAGAACTAGCTGGGTTCTATAATAATCTCAAGAGTGTGAATATACTATGGGCACATAATCCATCCTAGGAGTGCTAAGCTCTATGGGAAATGACCCCTAGAATGAGGACAATCCACACTAGGGGTTTTCACTTATCTAGACCCCTACTTGAAATTCCTAGTAATCCCATGATATGTCAAATGATGAGGGTGAGCAATCAAACAAGGTATAAAGAACAAGAATAAAAAATTTAAATAAACCACATCTCTCCTCCAACACCCTTGCACAAAAAAACCCTTTTCACATCCATCCATAAACTTCAATAATAAAATAGCATAGAACCTCTTTCTTAGGGCCACTCTATATCAAGAATAATATAAACCAAGGGGCTTAGCAATGAGAGAAATCAAAATATCAAATCACCTATTTTAAACAAAGTTTCAAATGAGCCTTTACAAATGTACATGGAATTTCAATCCACTTAGTCCCCATTTAAAACCAACCATTTAAACATTCTTTGAAATCAACCATTTCCAAACACCCCTTTGATATCACCCATTCACTTTTTAAATCTCCTCAAAACATCATAAGACTAAAAACTCTTAAAATCATTGAATTTGTGCCAACACCACCCATTTTTAATGAACCAAGCCTTTTCAAACATCACACAATATCTTTTAAAATAAATTGGTGTTAAACACCATTTTAAAACCTTTAAATACCTTTGGAAGATCCATTCATAAATTTTATCAAACACTTGGCATGTGAAAATTATATGTCAAGTGTTAAAACCATTTGGAAATTATTTAAATCCCAACTTAGGTAATACATATAGGCATAATTTGAAAATAAAATCAATTTAAAACATCCAATCATTTCATAGCATGAAATATAAAGGAAAAAAACAAAAACACCTACCTTAATCCAATTGGAAACAAGATGAAACACATCAACTGCAACAAAAGAAGCTAAACCAAGTAAAAAACACCCTCCTTAGACCCTAAAAACAAAAGACCCATGATTAGAACTCACTCAAAAGAGACATCTAATAAAGTTTGGTTGATTAGGTAGTGGTTGTTGATAGCGTAGAGCTACCATAAGTCTTATGCTAATCAGCAGTGCCGAGCCTTGGAATTTTTAGTTGGTGATCGGGTGTTCCTGAAAGTGGCCCCTCCCTTGGGTCATTGTCATCTTGGTTAGCTAGGGAAGCAAATGCCAAGACATGTTAGACCTTTTGATATTACTGGGATAATTGGTAAGGTGGAATACCGGTTAGATTTTCCATCTCAGTTGACATCGATCCATGACGTGTTCATGTCTTGAAATTGAATAAGTATAATTTGGATTATTATCATGTGCTAAATTGGGAAGAATTAGAGATGTAACTTGATATGTTCGTGTTTGAGCGACAAGTGAAGATTGTGGATTCCCAAGAGAAAGTGATTTGGGAGAAATCTATACTATTCGTTCATTTTCTTTGATATCATGGGAGTTATGACCATGATAAATGGGAGTGAAAGTCTTAGGTTGATGAGAATTACCCATTCTTATTCTCCGATTAGACTTTGAGTTTACTTTCTAAGGGCATCAAGTTTTCATGATGGGGAGAATTGTCACATATGTGATTTCTTTTGAGGTATTATTTCTTTTATTTTTGATCTTATATTTATCTCTTGGATTTCTTGGGATTTTTTGGTTAAAAATAGAGTTTTTGGACCTGAAAAAGGTAGTTCATGGTTTGTAGAAACCATGTGCCAGCCTAGAGGAGACCGTGTACCCTGGACAGTGGGACTGTCCAGGCCACACAACCTACCGCACTAGCGTGTAGGCTAATCATGCACTCGGACCAGTGGGTCTGTATGAGGAACACGGTCCACTGCACAAGTGTTAATCCTTCCATAGGAGACCATGCAACCTCCTTTTCCTTTTTTACGGGGGTGCTGCACGGCTTCCACACAGTTTGGAAAATTGTGCGTCCAAACTATTCGACTTACCTAGAACTTTAAAAATGTTGAATTTTATAAATCACCCTTCCCCATTTTTAACCACAATACACCCCTAATCCATCCCATTTTAGATTTACAACCCTATTCATGCCTATCCCTTCCTATTGGATCCCTTGGATGTGGAATCTTCAAGAACTCTTCAAGTACGCCCCTCATCTCTTGATTTCTTCCTTCTTCTTGATTTCTTCTTCCCTCTTTCTTGGATTCTTCTTTCTCTAGTGGATTGGTTTCCCTAATTTGGGTTGAACCTTGGGTTCCTAGGTTAAATATTTATGGTTGTGTAGTGATATTTCCTTTATAGGGTCTCTTTATGGTGCATTTGTGGTTTTCCATCGGTTTCTGGAAGTTTCCAAGCTAAAGGTAGGTGGTTACATACTTTAACATTATTGGTTGATTTTGGTATGCTTTATTTTATTTCTAAATATGTCATATGAATTGGGTTTATGGTGCAAATCATGTTTTCAAATGGTTTTGTTGTGTTTAAGGGTTCAATGTTGGTTTTACAAATAAAAAGGGGTGGTTTGGCATGTGTGTTTCAAGTATTGAAAGTGTGTGTGTGGAAGAGGTGGTTCATGTGATATAGAGAATTAATTTAACCAAAAAGGGAATCCTAGATATCTAGGTAGGGATGACTAGGTATAGTACTCTAGAGGGTATGGTAGGGCTGAGGACTAGTTACCTTAGCAGGATTGATACTACAACACTAACTAAACATATTATGATGATCGGATACCACTAGACCCTGAGATGTGTTCCCCTCTAGCGGATCGTGCATGAGGATGATCTAGGATTTGGTTTATTCTTATCATTGAGGTATGAGGATCCTAGGAACCCAATAACCCTAGTACCTTAGGGATCACCCATGGTACACATCTCATGTGATTCTATGCTTATCATTCAGCTTGTTGACGTGTTTACTTTCCTTTATAATTTCAAAGCATTTTTTACTTAAAATGTTTTATTTTCTTTTTCTTTAAAACTACTATGTTGATTTGTCATATAATGTTATATCATATAGTCTCTTTTTATGGTAACCTATTGGGAATTAACATAAACACTACATACACCCTTGGGTGTATGTAGACCTTTTTATGTTTGACCCAGGTAAAGAAAAGTTGTTCTGTGGTGGTGATGGTGGATCTAGATGCTAGCGTTTCATATCTTTCAGGTGTTGGTGGTGGTGGTATGAGGGTGTTGAAACTCTTTTTGAATGGAGGTTTGGGGTGTTTAGTGGTCCCCCCTTACCATTTTGGTATTTTGGTTTTTGGTTAAAATGTAAAACTATTAACATGTGATGGTTTTACTTATTTTGGATATGGTTATTGATTGTGTGATGATGTTTTAACCTTGTTGGATGTTTATGGTTAATTATTATGGAAGAAATCATTCCAAAATGTGATGTTCGATGCCCATGAAGTAGTTTCTAGCCCATTGGGATCAGGATTGTCCTTCAGGCCTTACCACAGACCGAGTTAGGTGTCACATTGGATGGCATACCAGCATGGTTCATGACACAACTGTAGATAACATTGCTTGGACTCCTGGCTACCAATGATAAGACCAGATATCCTACAAGAACACAAACATATAAAATAGCTACATTAATTACTCATTACCATTTTATTATTTCCTTATTTTAATCAATTCATTATTCATTAATTAGACATTAACATTTTTCTACATTACATATAATGAATTACATTACATTACATTAATCATCAGAATAAAGTCCATTCCCTCCATGAATAATCCAACCAAGACCATGGTTTATCAAGATTAACATCTTTTAAGCATTTTCATTCCATCATCAACCAACCCCATGGGTTAAGAATTGTTTATTAATTATTAGCATCATTTCATATCTAGGTACTATAGGAAAACCATCCTAAGCTACCACCAAGAGGAAACATACAACCAATAACATCCATCTACCTCAAGTAGTGGGGACAAGAATGTAGATAAAACAAGCAACTCGACCATTATCCCTTAAACAAATTCATAAGCGAGCATTCCAGCTCTTAGCATCACATCAATTGGTAAGCCCATCCTTAACCTGTTCCATCACCTCCAGTGTCATCCCTGACACTCAAATTCATATACTGATGAATCTCAACATCAAAGGCATTAACTATTACTACATCATCGAATCCTCCTTGCCCACATATATCACATCATCCACCCCAGGATTAGCCATACCGGGCTCGTATCACATCTGGGCCTCCCCTTCCCATACCATCCATCCCAAGATCAGCTGTATCAGGCTCAAATCACAAGGCTCATATTCAGAGCACATCACAAAAGTAGTAGGAATGACCAAGAAATCAATAGAAAAACTGAGCCCTCAAAACAAGGCAGTTCGCCTTCACATACAAATGAGTTCTCATGGTTCCAAAACAAGGTGCTCAACCTTATTAAGAAAAATATAAACTCAAGCCCTATAAAATCATATTTATCACGAAAATGTTTCTTATTCCATCTTTAATTAACCAATTATTTATCCACGGGTTCTAACTATGGGAAAACTAAGGCATCGAGCTATAAAAAGATATCAAATAAAAAACATGGTCTTAGTATTTATTTCTAGTTTCAACAACCTAGAGAAGTTCCATTTCAATTAAAATTGATTTTTAATTATAAAAATTCATTAAAATGATTCACATAACCTATTAATTCCATTAATCATATGGAAGATCAATTTCAATTAAACATGCGCATTGTATCAATTTGATTATCATCAAATTAAATTAACCATCAGATTACAAGAATTCCTATTCTTTAATAATTATTAAGCCAATTAATTATCAATTAATTTTAACTTTACATTATTTACCAATTTAAACATGCTACTACAAGCATAAAAACATTATAAAAAAGTATACAACATAAATATCACACTATCTAGAAAAACAAGAGGAAAGCCACTATCATGGTATAAAGTAACAACATAGTCAACATGAGATCACTATCCAATTTCTTTAATCCAGCTCTATAATTATTAGGTCAATTTCTTTTCCATACAAAGGGAGAAATTATGATCAATTTATGATTGCACATATATATAGAGAATCAATGAACCCCTACCTCAAAATCTGTCAATGTTCTTAGCATGAGAATAGACCATGCCACGGATCTCTGATCACATATTCTTCAAGAACTGCATCCATCCAAGGATGCCATGGAAAAACCACACCAACAAAATATGAAGAAAACCCCTTTATAAACATGATATATCATTCTCCATCACATGGAAATAAGAATGAGAGGAAAACAAGACCAAACGAAAGATAAACCACAATAAACAGAGGTAGAACTCACATTGGATCAACTTGGGTCACCACATATTGAAGACGAGAGGACAAGTATTGATTCCCATAGAAGGGTTCTCAAAACTCCAAGGAAGGGAGCTGCTGGTCACCTAGAATGTGAGAGAGGCGTGGCTGGCTGTTGGGTTTGGAGAAAACCCAAGCGGTTGAAATATTTAAATAAGTTCTGCATAGGGGATTTACATGACTTGTAATCCCCTTTCATATTGTATAATTATTAGGGTTATGTTTAGAATGAAAAAAGTGTCGACTTTTATTATTTAACCCCAAAAATTTACACATCATGAACCAGACCTGCACAAGATGTGAACCACCCTTTCACATCATGTAACTTTACATGTTGTGAATTCTTTTTACTTATAAAATTTTTCAACCAAACCCCTTAAGAACAATTTCAATCCTCCTCTGAGCACCATGATCCTTAAAAACATGAAAACGGTCTGTCCACATGGATTCGGGCCCTCACACCATTTTAAACCCCACTTGGGTAATGCATAGAGGTATAATTTGGAAATAAAATCAATTTAAAATGATCAAGAATTTCCTAGAATGTAATATAAAGTAACAAAACAGAAACACCTCCTTCAATCTAAGAGGAAACAAGATGCAACACATTGCCTATAATGATGAAATCCAAAAAATAAATAAGAAAACACCCTCCTTAGATCCTAAAAACCATAATACCCATGATTAAAACTCACCCAAACCCTAAAATTGACTAACAAAATGATTAGGGTTTTAAATAGAAAGAAAAACCATAGAGAAAGGAGGAAGGGAGAAGATGATATGAAAAAGAGGAGGTGGAGGAAATTACCTTGTACATGCCATAGGGTTGGATGATAAAAAATGGGGATAGGAGATAAAAAAATCATGTTATACACACAAGTGAATTTGCATAATTTCAAGTTTTAAAGAAACTAGGTAGCTCTCACACTTATGGACACATGATTTGGTAAACTATGCACCAACTGTGTAGTTGAGACTAGCAAGGTATAACATATTCAAGGGTTTTATGTGAGTAAACACCACATACAAATTTATTTGCATGGTTTACTTGGGAATCCCATACAGCTTGATAAAATGCGTTCCAACTATGAAAAAATCATTTCTAAAAACTGTAAAATCTCTTTGCATGCTTTTCACATAGTTTATACTAACCATGTGCAAGATGTGTGCCAACACCCTTATGCACAAAAGGGATCACACAATTTTTATTGGGTTTTTCACATTTTAGACTCAACCATGTGCTACTCATGTATAAAAAACATACATGAACAAAATGAACTAAAAAATACCTACGTAAGGGTAGTCACACAATTTCCCCTAAACCGTTCACACCAACCATTCATAGAGGAAGATTTCTAGATTTTAAAATTTTTATACCGAACTATCAAAGATTTAAAATACCCTAAAATAATATAAAATAAATAATGTAACACCGAAACATGGGTTTCACATGA
Organism: Viscum album; assembly: GCA_963277665.1. Taxonomy (NCBI): domain Eukaryota; kingdom Viridiplantae; phylum Streptophyta; class Magnoliopsida; order Santalales; family Viscaceae; genus Viscum; species Viscum album. Next base: position 1,469,880,018 of record OY728147.1, on the reverse strand, counting down.
GGGGAGTGTCTTCATGGAATATATGTATGGCCTATACCATAATGACAGTAAGGTGAATGTGATTTTTTTGAATAGTGTCTGTAAAATTCCTTGAGACAAATCTCAATTTCCCCTACCTGTAACTTAAATTTATAGAAAACCATAGTTTTAAGGAAATCCTTCTCAAGCGTTGGTGGGTTTGTACAACATATGGAAACTCAAAGAGGAAGGAGTCCTTTAGTTGATTCTTTATGAACTTAATTAACAAAAAATAAGGTGAAGAAACTCATTCAATAAATAAGAGGTACATTCTTCATCTATAGTTTATATATTTTCATTTCAAACACCCGAATTATCTTGGGTAATTATTGGTTTCTATTTTCTTTTGACACTGTGGATAAATTTCATGCATGAAGGAACTCAAGTGCTTCAGAAGTGTACATTTTTGTTATTTTAAATTTTTTTACACTGAATATATATTGTAAAATTAGATTTAGTATACTTTCAATTAAAATTTTCATTGGAATTCATACACAAGAAATACGCACTAAGAAATTAAATGAAATGATACCATGATTGCTTCATGCGATCCATAAATATTCCACTCATTGTAATTTTTTCATAACTTGAAGTATTTAAGCTAGGATATCTCTAAATTATCAACACATATTTTTTAACACCCTAAGATTTTATTATATATTTATCTTTAAATAAATTTTATTTATTTGATAGCATTCTTTACACACAACAACAAGTTTAAACAAACAATGATATACTATTGAAGTATTATTATTTAATGTGACAATTATCACCCAACTGTTGGATTGGTGGGTATTAATATGAATAACTAAATTATGAAAAAATTATTCATTAAACATCCATAGAATTAATTCATTTGTTATCAATCAATAAAATCACCTAAAAGTAAAAAAGTGATGTTTTTCTGAAAAACTATTTTATGCGTGCAATGTGCTTTTTTATTAATAAATGAAATTAATCATTAATGATAAATGATTTTAAGGAAACATATATATTATATCTTCAATCAAAATTTTAACATTTATCTAATTATTTTTACTATGCATGGGATAAGAATAAATCTAGTTTTATACTTAAAACTGCATTTTTTAAAACAGTTTTCATTGCGTTTTGTGCGCTTATTTTAAAATGGATTTCTTCCACTTATAGAAATTAATCTTGAAAAATGGATCCCATAATTTTAATAATGATTTTAAAAATTTGAAAATAGTCTCTTTTTAATTATATACAATATGAATAGTAATCATGGTAAATATTTTTCACCACAGTAAGGGTAAAATGAATAGAACAAGGTTAAAACTTTGGTATAAGGATTTAAAATCCCTCCAAAACTTTCCTTTGTATTTTTTTTGAGTTTAGTTTGGAAATAATAATACATGATTCTAAAATATGGAAACTTTATTTTATTTTTCTTTGATTATGACCTTTATATTACTTAAAAAAAGATAAATACAAAATGTCACTCCCTTGATTTTAATTTCTCTTATATGTTTTCATAAAGATAAAGGGAATTTATAGATAAATATACAAGTTTATTTTGAACATAAATAATTTTTTTATGATGGTAATTTATTTTTAATTTTTAGTGATGATATAATTACCTTAAACAGTTATGCAATGCCGATACAAAGCTTGCGCAGGCAATAGAAAAATCAAGGTAAATGATTTTAAAAACAATAAGATTAACATATTTTGGATGATTTGTAGAATTAAATGAATTTAATAAGTAATTTTAAAGTATAAATTATGATAAATGTGTTTATATTTGAATTCAATTGTTTTCCTAATTCCTTTGAAGTCAAAGTAAATGAATAGTCCAAAAATTGACTTTAATGATATTTTATGTTAACTAACATTTTATTAATTGATTTAAACATCAAAAAAATATTTAAAGAGGAAAAGTGTGATGATAAATGGTCTATAATTCAATCCATGTACCACTTCATAGATACTTTCCTTATTATAATTAAATTTATGACCCTTAAAATCTAAATAATGTCTTACCATGATTAAGGTTAAAAAGGGTTAATGAGGGTGATAAACCAAATGATAAGGTTTAAAATGAAAATTAAACATGTATATATTTTATTGTTTTAATTTATTTACAACTTATAATGGATTTAATTTGAAATTATGGTCATTTTTTATACTTTACATGATTATGATATATATTATATTTAAATATTTTAAATAATTCAAAGTGCGTCCTTTCCATCAACTATAAAAGGAAACCTCCTCTTATACCTTATTCAAAAAGTTAGAGCCTTAAATATCATAAAATACCTACCATAATTCCATACTATATTCCTTCTATATGTTATATATATTTTTTCTTTCTAAAATACCATCCTTTTAAGGCTTAAGGTGTATGCCAAATGAGGTTTCTCAACAAAGTGGTATAACTCTTAATCGAGTACTTTAAATTTTATTTATTCTTCTACCACCTATAAATATATGGTATCCATTATAAAATAATAACTTAAATATATTTAATATATTTAATTTTTATTATAATTATGTAAAAACCATTATCCACCTCCTTTTCATCCCATTGAAAAGAAAACGTTGCTCGTATGTATGTGTTGACTACCACCTCCACGAAGCTATGTATTTAGTTTTTTTATCATTGCTTAAAATTTATGGTTATAATGACGGATTTAATAAATATATATGATATTTATGATATTATTATATTTCTATAAAGGTTAATTATTATTTAATTTCCTTTTTTTCTATCTAAAAGTGGAAACATCACTAGTGTATACGTATAAACTACCTTCTCCATGAAGTGATGTAATTAATTTTTTCTTCACCAATTTATATAAATAGTTATAAAAGTTTATATAATGATAAAATATTATATTAATTAAATTATTAACATTCTAGATATTATGGAACCATGATCAAAGTGTAAGTATTGTGACTCCCAAACTGAAACATGCATGAAAAACAAAGCATTTATCACCCCGAACAATGATTTTAATAAAGAATTGTTGAAAAATGAGTGATAATATGTTATAATTAAATCATACATGGTATTATATATATGAGTATAGTTATTTATTATATGCATAAAAAATTTATATTTATTATACTGGAGGTTCAAATGTGTACGGAGAAAGATGATATTTGAGGTAAGGGTTTATGTTACAATCTCATTTCATTTCGGGATTGTCTATGTAAAATTTACATCGAGGGAAATTTTATGGATATTATCCTTTAAACCCCATATATTTTCTTATAATCTATTTATTCCTATAAATTTCAAGTATCATTACCAATTTTCTATCTTTGGTACTTAAAATGATTGAGAAATGTTTTTAAAGATAATCTGATCTTATTTCCTCTTTGGTTGACGACCTTTTTCTTCCATGTATATGCTCTTAAAAATTTATTTATAAAATTTTATACCTATAATTATAATGTTTTTAAAAATGTCATTTTCACTTCCTTTTTCTATATTTAAAATGGTTTAAAAAATGAATATTTCTAAATTTTTTCTTAACAAGTCATTTTTTACTTTTATAAAAGTGGGAAAAGATTGCTTCCTTTTAATGCATGAAACATGAACAAAATTTCAAATTAAAATGAGTATTATTTTATTTTAATATTAATTTACAAGTTTCCATGCTTATTTTCAAATAAAAGTATTTTCTCAATATTCTAGTAATTTTTAGTTAAAATTTTATCAAAGGAAAATGACATTTTCTCATGTTTTTAAAGAAATGACTAAATAAAATTTTAACGGTATTATTAATATCTGCCATCATTCCTTGATGATTATTATGCTTCAAAAGTGTTATGATATTATGATACCATCCACTTTCTTTAGATGGATTATGATGATGATGATTCTATGAAACCCGTTTCTTTCCCATGGTTTAATTAAGTTATGATGATATCTTTATGAAACCTATTTCTTTTCCATCAGATATGATATGTTTAATTGATGGATGGTTTATGATATTATGGAACACATATGCATGTTTTTAATTATGTTATGTGTGGGTCTGTTATGTATCTCCAATACATTGTGTAAATCCTTATATGTCATGAGATAATTATAGGAAACAAGGTGATGTGCTTGATCCACTATGTGGAATAGTTAGGGATGTTTGATCCACTATGATATGGGAAACATGTGGTGATTCCTGATTCACTATGATATGGGAAATAATTGGTGATTCATAATCCACTATGATATTATAGTCTTGGTAGTTATACTTTACATATGATATGGTTTCTATGCCAATGGTGGAGCCAGACTCTTATGAAATGTTGATATGATTATGATTTGAACTCATGGATCATGATTATTTTTTTGATGATTACCCAATATTGTAACATGATAATGTTTTTTCTATAACTCATGATTATGATATATGAATTATTAGGTGTGATTTTATATTGATAATCAAATGTTACCATACTCCTATACTCATGATATGCTAACATATGAGCATTGATTGATATTTCCCATGTTTACCCTTATTGAGCATCTGAGATCATCCCTTCTTATGTTTTAATTTTTTCCCTAGGTTATGAAGAAGGGTACTAAGTATGACTATTCTAGAAGGTTACATTATATAATGAATTATGTTAGAGATGAAGAATATTATACTTAAGTAATATTTTTATGTATCTAGTATCCTATTCCTCTAAACCTTTATGGTTATGGGGAATGAAATCTTATTAAATGTATTTTATATTCATCTAAAAATATGTAATATTTATATATGAAATTATTGGGTTGCCTTAGTTGGTATCAGAGTATTGTTTAGTTATTTTTGGATATTAGTATTATAGAACACTGATTAAAACCTCAGAGATAAGCCTAATTATAGGATAACTTTCTAAAGTTTTGGTAAGGTAGAGATTATGTAGTTTTACTAACAATACACCACTGTATGAATTCTACATGTGGATTTGATTTAGGAACAAATTCATATAGGGGTAGTAACCCAAAAAAGAGTTGTTTTAGTATATATCATCCATCATTCTGGTTCATGGTGAATGAGACCTCACCAAGCATCTAGTTTGACATTCTTGGGGGATATGCTTGAGTTAATTCACATTTTCTTTATAAACAATTATGAATGATTTGAATAGATAATGACCATGGATAACCCAGGTTAAACCTAAGGTGTCATAGATTGAAACGTTTTTTTCATGATTTAGACATCTTATGAATGATTTTTCATGATTTCCCACTTTGATTATTGTAACTTGATGTTTACACTATGATTTTTGGTTTTAGTAAATGATTGGAACTAAAAGTAATCATGCTAAAAATGAATGTGATTGAAATTTAAATGAATATCCTCCTAAGCAACCAAATGTTATGGAATTAGAATACAAAATCTCATTTTTATTCTCACACAACATTCTCAGGACACGAATCTTAATAAGATTCCGAATGATCAAAGAAGGGAATAATGTATTATTGAGCATTTTATGAGGAAACATCCACCTTATTTTAGTGGGTATTCAAATTTACTAGTGGATAATAAATGGATCTATACAAATAAGAAAATATTTTTTGTAGTGCTCATAATATGAAAAATTTGTCTTAGAAATTTATCATTTGGAAGGCGAAGCATATCAATGGTGAAATCTTATTAAGAATATGAGGCAAGAGGAATAAATTGAATCCATAGAATGAGATGAGTTTAATAAGATATTTTTTAGTAAGTACATACCCCATATTATATGTAAAAAAAATAGTGAATAAACTTCTTGAACTTAAGAAACAGGTTTATTAATCCATTGATACTTATGAGGAAAATTTTACAAGACTTGAAAGGTATGCTTCTGGTGAAATCACCAGCTCTAAAAGAAAAATTTATCAATTCTTTGGTTTCTTAAAAACAATTCTCTAAATGGTGTTATCTATAAGATAATTTATAACCTATGAAGAAATAATTTGATGAGATATTAAGGTAGAAATGGAAATTGAAGATTCCCATCATTATCAGGGTTTTGATAAGAAAAGGAAGATAGAGTCTCATGAAAACATGAATAAATTACATGGTGGAAAGAAATTGAAATCACCTACATGAAAAAAATATGGGAAGAATAATCAAGGGAATTTCTTGAATGTAACCAATAGGTTATTTAAATGTGGAAGTGTTCTTCATAAAACCCATGAATATTGAAAGGTGATAAATAGACCGGTTGATACAATAGAGGAAAGGAAGATTCAATATAACGAACCAGCCATAAACCCATGCTTCAAATAAAATGGGTATGGTAATTACGCTAATTGGTGCATCAATCCAAAGGTTTATGATGATGATTGGCATAAAAAACTCTTAATCCTAAAGACAAAGGGAGATCTCATGTGATCATTGTAACACCCTGAGATTTTATGAGAAATATTTTGTTTTTATGTATTATGTTATATGCAACACCAAATGAATCTTTCACTACACACAACACTGTCTTGGATTGCGTTACATGCAAGAGCAACCTTCCTCGATAGCTTGCGTTGTACGCAATACCGAGTTTCATTAAAGAACGATATGTTATTAAAATATTATATAAACTACCCGTTATGAATAGTAATACCTACTTTTTGAAATTTTATAAATTTTATCTTTCAAAATAGACTTCATTTTTGGATTCGGAATATCAAAATTAGCCTAGGGTGAATTTTTGGTATTTTTCTGAAAACATTCAATTTTTGATGAATAGTGAAAAACATTGAGTTATAGTTTAAAACCGAATTTTTAAATAATTATTTATTTTATTTAAATTTATTTTAGGTCAAAATAGATACATAATACCTATATAAGTTCAATGTAATTCATTGGAGTCATTTTATAATAATTTTAGATATATAAAAATCTTATCGAACTTTTTACCGTCTTTAACCCACCTCCTAGGATAACTTGCAAATTTACATAAAACTTAATTTTACCGCTTCTGTGAGTGGAATTTCAAAAATACGAGAGACACGGTTGATATAAATAAGTAAAATGTGGTTCAATAAGATAAAAATAATTTTTGGTGAATAGTAATGTTTTACTTTTATTTATCACAGTTAAAAGTAAATAGGGTAATTAAGGGTAAAAATGATATTATTATTACCCTAACACATGTCTATGTAATTCAACCAAAAACAACCTTAGGAATAAAATATGACCCTTTAGGTCCAATTGGATTAGATTAGGACATTTATTATTATTTAATTCAAAGAAGAGTTAAAAGAGTTAAAATCAAAGTTTAATAACTAATTTTTTTTAATATAGGTTTATACATAAGATAAATTCGACTATAAATATTCATTAGAAATATAAAAAGATTTCCTACATAATGATATTTTATTTATAATTTTTAGACATTAAATAATTTAAGTTATTTATGACACAATTATGATGCAGTAATTACCTTATTAATGAAATATTAACATAATTGATGTTATAAATACCCAAATAAATGTAATTTGAGATTTTTTATGAATTAAACTAATTTTCAAGGTTAATATAACATATTATGGTTAATTAGATGAATTTTATTCGAATTAATAATGCTGTTATAAATTTAACAAAAACAAAATACCAAATAGTGTCAAAATTGACATAAAAGAGTTTTTAAAACAAATATTATATTATTAATTGTAATTATATTCCTAAAAATCTAAGGCTCGGTAAAAAGACTTATATAATAATATATATGACACTAATGAACCAATTGGGGTTCGATTGGAAGTTTATAGTAAGTTTATTAACCATATAGTGTAAGAATACAAGAAGACATGGTAAAAGTTAAATTATTTAACATAGAGTTAAATCTAAATGATAAGGTTAAAATGGTAACCTAAACTTGTCTAAAACCTATTGGTTGAGAGTATTTCGACCCATACTCACCCTAGCCTCTGAATAAGTCACTTTGGAGCCATTATAAACTGAATATGAATTGATTATAAAATAATATTTTAAGTTGTTCCTAAGGTGCCCCTCTCCTCCCTTATAAAAGGGCACCTCCTCCCTCTCCACTTTAAAACATTTTGAGCCTTCAATATCGACAAAACCCTATCCATTTTCCTTATCCACTTCTATATAAACATACTAGAGGTTCTGGTCTTCTTCAAAGACCAACTTTAGTGTCCTAAGAGGAGGTTTAGAAGAGGCGCGTTGAAGAAGAGGTAATATCCTTTACCGATTATTTCACATTTATTTATTCTTCTACTTCCTATTATTTATTTGTTTAATTATAAAGTAATAACACAAGTATCACTAATATAATGATATGTTATTATAAAAATGAAACAACCCTATTTCACCTTCTATCCATCCTACAGAAAACGAAATCACCGCACATGCGTACGTATGAAATACCGTTTCCACACCGTGGTGTATTCCGTTTTTCCACCACCGCCTTACTTGGATGTGTATAATGGTGTAAATAATAACTATATATGGTTATTATGACATAATACTAATTCTAAGATATTCTATCATCCACTTCAATACAATTCCACAATCATGGAAATGATATCATCGCTCGTGTGTACGTACGGCCTACCGTCTCCACGATGTGATGCGACTCGTTCTACATGATCTTCATTGAATAATAATTATATAAATGAATTTAATGAATAAATATGATATATATTATACTAATATCATTCTATAAATGATGTATCTATAACCTAAAAATAATAATAAAAATTTATTCGACAAAACACGCATTAGAACATAAAGCAACGAACACCCGAATAACAAGTAGCAATGAAATATTACTAATAAGAAGATAATAATATGACCATATATGATATAATAAAAATAAATATGATTCTTTAATAATTCAATTAAATTATTTAAATCATTATACAGGAGGTTCAGATACGTACGAATCATATCGGACCTAAGGTAAGGGAAAATCTCACAATCTCATTTTTTAATCTGGGATTGTTTATACTTCAGAATTTACTGGGGCATATTTATCATCCACTTCCATGTTTCCTCAATATGTAATATTATTTATATCCTCCTAAAATTGTTTAAATCCAATTCTCACTATTGGTGAATTTTAGTAAAAGATATGAAATGAATCTTTTGTCATTTTCAGTATGAGATACTTTTTGACTTTTCCGGACAAAGTACGAGAAGAATGTTTTTTTAACTTATACGACATGAATGGATTTTTATTATTTCATAGAAAATTATTTCCATGAAGCTTCCTTTACAAGTTTTCAAGTTTATTTTTAATTAACTTCTTTTAGTTTAAAATTGTATGACATGTTAAGAAAGGAAAAATGTTTTTGAAGTAGAAAGGATATTTTCCTCAAGAATGGAGTTCAAGTGTTTTATCAAAATTATTTTACATATAAGATAATATAGGGTTATATTTCTATCCCTATTTTTATATTGATTGGATTATGTTATGATGAAATTATTTTTATGAATTCCTTTTATCTTATATGTATTATTTTATGATGGAATGATGTTTAAGAATCCCATTTTTATTACATGAGTTATGCTATGATATATGATTTATGATTTTGTGGCACACATAAGAATGGTTTCATTATGAGATGGGTGGGACCTATATCTCCATCCAATGCATTGGGTAAAGATTTATATCTCATGATATAGACATGGCTAGAACGACAAGTTAATTCGGTTAAGTGATACATGACTAGAACGAGGAGTGAACTCAGTTCAGAAATGGAATTTGTCCACTATGATAGTCTTGGTAATGAGTCTTGACTAATATGAAATGATTTTATATGATTATGTGTGTATGCCACAAAGTTTCATGTTTTATGTTATAATTATTGGGATTACATTTCAATACTATTATTTATCCCATGTTATGATATTATGATCTCTTTTGTAGGTTAATATTTTCAAAAATGTTATGATATGATTGATATTTCCTTTGTTTACCCTTACTGAGCATTTGACCTCACCCTTTTGTATGTTTTCTTTTCCCTAGGTCAGGAAGAAGGGTATTAAGTAGGATATGCCAAAAGGGACTCTAGATATGATGAAATAAACGAGAGACAATATAGATGCTTTATGAACCAGTTGTTTATGTTTCCCAGTTTCTAAAGACACTATACCTATACAGTCCTATCATGTTTTTGTTATATGTTGTAATAAGTATTCTTCAATTTTGAAGTAATAACAATGCATGTAAAGTATGGTTCATTATAGTTGGTATCAGAGGAAAGGTATAGTCAACCTTTGGAAACTAGGATGTGAAAGCCTTAGTAAGAACCCTAAGGATATGTATAAGCATAGAAAACAATATTAGTATTCTAGAAATGGCCATGAATAAACTATGATAAGACCTAGAGTGTGAAATTTTATTCTTGATTATGTGGTTTTCCTATTATGATTAGTCTTTCTCACACTATACTTATTGGTTTTAGTCAATGGATGAAACCCGAAGGAACCGTATTAATACTGAATGCGACGGGAAATGCAATGATTGTCCCCCTGAGCAACCAAACGTTATGGGAGATGAAATGCAAAATATTGTAGCCATGCTCACAAAAATTTCTCAAGATATGAATCATGCAAGACTTCCAAACGAGCAAAGGAAGGAGCAAAATTCTGTTGAATCCTTCATGAGGCAGCGTCCACCCTCTTTCAGCGGGTCTACTGACCCTTTAGTGGCTGAAAAATGGATCAGTACCACTGAAAAGATATTTTCAGTTCTTCAATGTTCTGAACATGATAAAGTCATCTTAGCAGTATATCATTTGGAAGGTGAAGCTGATCAATGGTGTAATCTTATCAAGAATATGAGGCAAAGAGACAAAATTGATTCCATGGAATGGGACGAGTTTAATAATATATTTTTCAATAAGTACTTCCCTCGTATTATTCGAACAAAGATGGAGAAGGAGTTTCTTGAACTAAATCAAAAGGATGATGAATCTGTTGGTACCTACGAAGAAAATTTTACAAGACTTGCAAGGTATGCTTCCAGAATTATTATCCAACCTAAGAGTATGATCGATCGATTCTTTAGTGGCTTAAAACCAAGTCTTCAAAGGGCGTTAACCATAAGGGACTTCAATAGCTATGAGGAAATTGTTCAATGTGCTCTCAAGGTTGAGATGGAGATTGGAGTAACCCATCATTCATATGGGTTTGATAAGAAGAGGAAAATGGAATTCAAAGGGAAATATAAAGACCACACTAAAAATAAGATGAGTTTTCCCTTATGCTCAAAGGTGGAAAGAAACATGGAGGGAATTGTCTTAAAGGGACAAGTAAATGTTTCAAATGTGGAAAAGAAGGTCATCGGGAATTTGAATGCCGCAATGATGAGAAAAAGATGTATAGTGATGCGAAAAAAGAAAAGGATACACAGAATGAACCTCCTATACTTCAATATTACAAGTGCAAGGAAATGAGGAATTATGCTAATCAATTCCCTAATCCAAGGGCTGTTGATGATGATCGACGCCAACAAACTCTTAAGGCCAAATAAAAAGGAAATTCACATGCAATTTATATCGGCGATGTGGAGTACGATAACGAAGTGGTGAAAGGTACACTTACCATCCACTCTAAAGTAGCAAATGTTTTATTTGATTCTGGATCCACCCACTCTTTTATTTCTGAATAATTTTTTAAGGGTATCGCCGTACTACCTCAACAATTAGCTATTGAGTTAGCTGTGACAACTTCTAATGGCACAAAGGTTGCATCAAAAGTTTATAATTCTTCTCCAATTGACGTTTGTGGGAAATTGATTCCTGCAAATTTTGCGATCCTTCTTATAGTGGAATTTTATGTGATTCTTGGCATGGATTGGATTTCCTTATATGAAGCTCATATCTATTTCCAAAGAAGGGAAGTCAAATTCCATATTAATGATCAATCTATGATCATCTATCGATGCAAGGATGAATATAACCTTCTAATGGAAATTTCTTCCATCTTATGGGTCTTGATTCCAATAAATGAAGGTTATTTATCTCAAATGTTTGGAGAGAAACTCATGATTAAGAATATTCCCATTGTACAGGAGTTTGATGATGTCTTTCCAGAGGAATTTCCAGGTCTTCCACCAAATCGTGAAGTTGAGTTTTCAATAGAACTCATACCGGGTGATATGACCATATCAAAGACACCTTATAGAATGACCCCAATTGAGTTGCAGGAATTGAAGAAGCAAATCAAAGAGAATCTTGATAAGGGATTCATATGCCCTAGTGAATCAACTTGGGGAGCACCTGTTTTGTTTGTTAAGAAGAAAGATAGATCAATGAGACTCTGCATTGATTATCGAGAACTTAACAAGATCACTATTAAGAACAAATATCCTCTCCCACGCATTGATGACTTATTTGACCAACTATGAGGAGCTCAATAATTTTCCAAGATTTATCTTCGTTCAGGGTATCATCAATTAAGGGTCAAAAGGGAGGATATACCAAAGACGGATTTCCATACAAGGTATGGACACTATGAATTTATAGTGATTCCATTTGGTCTTACTAATGCCTCTGCTATCTTCATGGATCTAATGAATAGAGTCTTTAGAGATTGTCTTGATCAGTTTGTGGTAGTCTTTATAAACGATATTCTTTTCTATTAAAAGGGCAAGGAAGAATATGAAGATCACTTGAGAATTGTATTAAAGACCCTAAGAAAAAAGAAGATTTATGCCAAATTTACCAAGTGTGAATTTTGGATTCAAAAAGTTTCATTCTTGGGTCACATAATCTCAAAAGAGAGGATATCTGTGGATCCAGCAAAAATAGAGGTTATCGAAATATGGTTGAGACCAACAATAGTAACTGAGATCCGAAGTTTTCTTGGTTTGGCTGGATATTATCAACATTTTTTGAAAGATTTTTCACGATTATCTAATCCACTCACCAGGTTAACTCGAAAAGGATTTAAGTTTGTTTGGACAGAGGAGTGTGAAGATAATTTCAAGGAGTTAAAAAGAAGGTTATCCAGTGCACATGTGCTCACACTGCCTTGTAGTGGAGAAATGTTTGTGATCTAAAGTGATGCATCCAAGAAGGGATTGGGGTGTGTTATCATGCAAAATGATATGGTGATAGCTTATGCCTCATGACAGTTGAAAATCCATGAGCAAAATTACCCAACTCATGATTTGGAGTTAGTTGCGGTAATCTTTGCATTAAAGATTTGGAGGCATTATCTTTATGGTGAAAGGTGTGATATTTATACTGATCATAAAAGTTTAAAGTATATTTTCACACAAAAGGAGCTGAATATGCACCAAAGAAGATGGTTGGAGCTGATTAAGGATTACAACTGCTCAATTCATTACCACCCTGGGAAAGCAAACAAGGTGGCAGACGCATTAAGTCGACAAGACCATGCTAGCTTTTCCATGATGAGGATCACAAAAGATCCAATATTTATGGATTTACAAAGGATGGATCTTGAAATTATAATGGAAGGGGAAAAATCTTATCTTTATCGAATGAATGTTCAGCCATCTATACATGTGAAGATTAAAGAGGCACAGAAAGAAGATGTAGAGTTACAAAATAAGGTGAGAACTGTTCCTGAATTCCACATTGATTGTGATGAAATAATAAGGTTCAAGAACCGGGTTTGTGTTCCTCCCATCCCAGAATTAAAGAAGGAAATATTGGATGAAGCTCATAGTTCTTCATTCTCTATTCATCCTGGAATCACAAAGATGTATTGGGACCTGAAGGATTACTTCTAGTGGAGTGGCATGAAAAGATATGTTGCTGAATATGTCTCTTGATGCTTGGTTTGTCAGCAAGTTAAAGCTCAGAGACAGAAGTCTAAAGGGATGTTACAACCATTACCCATACCAGAATGGAAATGGGAAAACATCACTATGGACTTTGTCAGTGGAATTCCTAAAACATCCAAAGGAAATAATGCTATCTGGGTTATAGTTGATCGTCTTACGAATTCGGCACAACTCATTGCTATTAGAGAAGATTTCTCTCTTGATCAGCTTGCCAGGATATATGTGAAGGAAGTGGTAAGATTGCACGAAGTACCAATTTCCATTATATCTGATTGGGATCTGAGGTTTACCTCAAAGTTTTGGCGAAGTCTTCAACATACTCTAGATACAAAGTTGAGTTTCAGCACTGCTTATCATCCTCAGACAGACGGTTATTCTGAGAGTACAATTCAAACTCTAGAAGACATGTTGAGAGCTTGCTCTATGGATTTGAAAGGTGGTTGAGATCAACACCTACCTTTGGTGGAATTTTCTTATAATAATAGCTTTCACTCCAATATTCAGATGGCTCCTTATGAAGCTCTCAATGGAAAGAAATACAGAACTCCAACTTGTTGGGATGAAGTTGGGGAAAAAAAGCTATTAGGACCTGATCTTGTTGATGAGATGGAAGAAAAGGTAAGATATATTCAACAACACATAAGAGCAGCTCAGAATCAACAAAAAAGTTATGACAACAACCAAAGAAAATACCTAGAGTCTGAAGTGGGTGATAAAGTGTTCTTATGAATATCTCCTTGGAAGAGAGTAATGAGATTTGGAAAGAAGGGTAAGCTGAGCCCTAGGTATATTGGTCCTTTCGAAATACTGGACCGTGTTGGGAAGGTAGATTACTGATTGGTGCTTCCACCGAATCTCTCTCAAGTTCATGATGTGTTCCATGTATCTCTCCTGAGAAAGTACATACCTGATCCTTCACATGTACTAAGCTTAGAAGTCGTACCGCTGGAGCAAGATCTTTCTTATGAAGAACAACAGATAGAGATTCTGGATCATAGCGAAAAAGTTCTACAAAACAAGACCACTCACTTGGTTAAAGTTTTATGGAGGAACCAATAATTATAATAAACTATATGAGAACTTGAGGATATGATGAGGGAGAGGTATCCTCATCTGTTTGTTACAAAGTGATGAATTTTGAGGGGGAAATTCTTTTTAAGTGGGGTAGAATGTAACACCCTTAGATTTTATGAGAAATATTTTGTTTTTATGTATTATTTTATATGAAACACCAAAGGAATCTTTCACTACACACAAAACTATCTTGTCTTGAATTACACGCAAGAGCAACCTTCCTCAATAGCTTACGTTGTACGCAATACCGAGTTTCATTAAACAACGATATGTTATTAAAATATTATATAAACTAGCCGTTATTAATAGTAATACCCACTTTTTGAAATTTTATAAATTTTATCTTTCAAAATGGACTTCATTATTGGTTTTGGAATATCGAAATTAGCCTAGGGTGAATTTTTGGTATTTTTCTAAAAACATTCAATTTTTGATAAATAGTGAAAAACACTGAGTTATAGTTTAAAACCGAATTTTTAAATAATTATTTATTTTATTTAAATTTATTTTAGGTCAAAATAGATACATAATACCTATATAAGTTCAATGTAATTCATTGGAGTCATTTTAAAATAATTATATATATATAAAAATCTTATTGAACTTTTTACCGTCTTTTACCCACCTCCTAGGAGAATTTGTAAATTTACATAAAACTTAATTTTACCGCTTCGGTGAGTGGAATTTAAAAAATCTGAGAGACTTGGTTGATATCATTAAGTAAAATGTGGTTCAATAAGATAAAAATAATTTTTTTGTGAATAGTAACTTTTTACTTTTATTTACCGCGATTAAAAGTAAATAGGGTAATTAAGGGTAAAAATGATATTATTATTACCCTAACACATGCCCTAATTCTATTGGATAAGTGTAATTTGACCAAAAACAACCTTAGGGATAAAATATGGCCCTTTAGGTCCACTTGGATTAGATTAGTACATTTATTATTATTTAATTCAAAGAAGAGTTAAAAGAGTTAAAATCAAAGTTTATTAACTAAAACATTTTTAATATAGGGTTATACATAAGATAAATTCAACTATAAATATTCATTAGAAAGATAAACATATTTCTACATAATTATATTTTATTTATAATTTTTAGACATTAAATAATTTAAGTTATTTATGACACAATGATGATGCAATAATTACCTTATTAATGAAATATTAACATAATTGATGTTATAAATACCCAAATAAATGTAATTTGAGACTTTTTATGAATTAAACTAATTTTCTAGGTTAATATAACATATTAGGGTTAGTTAGATGATTTTTTTGAAGTAATAATGCTGTTATGAATTTAACAAAAACAAAATACCAAATAGTGTCAAAATTGTCATAAAAGAGTTTTTAAAACAAATATTATATTATTAATTTTTATTCTATTCATAAAAATCTAAGGTTCAGCCAAAAGACTTATATAATAACATATATGAAATTAATGAACCAATTGGGATTCTATTGGAAGTTTATAGTAAGTTTATTAACCATATAGTGTAAGAATACAAGAAGACATGATAAAAAGTTAAATTATTTAACTTAGAATTAAATCTAAATGATAAGGTTAAAATGGTAACCTAAACTTGTCTAAAACCTATTGGTTGAGAGAATTTCGACCCATCCCCACCCTAGCCTTGAAATAAGTCACTTTGGAGCCATTATAAACCGAATATGAATTTATTATAAAATAATATTTTAAGTTTTTCCTAAGGTGCCCCTCTCATCCCTTATAAAAGGGCACCTCCTCCCTCTCCACTTTACAACATTTTGAGCCTTAAATATCATAAAAACCCTGTCAATTTCTCTTCTCCACTTACCTAGAAGCATACTAGATGTTCTGGTCTTCTTTAAAGACCAACTTTAGTGTCCTAAGAGGAGGTTTAGAAGAGGCGCGTTGAAGAAGAGGTAATATCCTTTACCGATTATTTCACATTTATTTCTTCTTCGGCTTCCTATTCTTTATTTGTTTCATTATAAAGTAATAAAATCAGTATCAATAATATAATTATATGTTATTATAAAAATTAAACAACCCTATTTCACCTTCTATCCATCCTACAGAAAACGAAATCACTGTGCGTGCGTACTTACGGAATACCGTCTCCACACCTTGGTGTAATCTGTTTTTCCACCACCGCCTTACTTGGATGGGTATAATGGTGTAAATAATAACTATATATGGTTATTATGACATAATACTAATTCTGATATATTCTATTATCCACTTCAATACAATTCCACAATCATGGAAATGATACCATCGCTCGTGTGTAGATACGACCTACCATCTCCACGATGTGATGCGACTCGTTCTACATGATCTTCATTGAATAATAATTATATAAATGAATTTAATGAATAAATATGATATATATTATAATAATACCATTCTGTAAATGATGTATCTATAACCTAAAAAGAATAATAAGAATTTATTCGACAAAACACGCATTAGAACATAAAGCAATGAACACCTGAATAACAAGTAGCAATGAAATATTACTAAAAAGAAGATAATAACATGACCATATATGATATCATAACAATGAATATGATTCTGTAATAATTCAATGACATTATTTAAATCATTATACATGAGGTTTAGATACGTATGAAGCATATCAGACCTAAGGTAAGGGAAAATCTCACAATCTCATTTTTTTATCCGAGATTGTTTATACTTCAGAATTTACTAGGGCATATTTATCATCCACTTACATGTTTCCTCAATATTTAATATTATTTCTATCCTCCTACAAATTTTTAAATCCAATTATACCTATTGGTGAATTTTAGTAAAAGATATGAAATGAATCTTTTGTCTTTTTCAGTACGATATACTTTTTGACTTTTCCAGCCAAAGTATGAGAAGAATTTTTTTTAACTTATATGACATGAATGGATTTTTATGATTTCATAGAAAATTATTTACATGAATCTTCCTTTACAAGTTTTCAAGTTTATTTTTAATTAACTTCTTTTAGTTTAAAATTATATGACATGTTAAGAAAGGAAAAATGTTTTTGAAGTAGAAAGGATATTTTCTTCAAGAATGGAGTTCAAGTGTTTTATCAAAATTATTTTCCATCTAAGATAATATTGGGTTCTATTTTTATCCCTATTTTTACATTGATTGGATTATTTTATGATGGAATTATTTTTATTAAGTCCTTTTATCTTATATGGATTATGTTATGATGGCATGATTTTTAAGAATCCCATTTTTATTACATGGGTTATGCTATTATATATGATTTATGATTTTGTGGCACACATAAGAATGTTTTCATTATGAGATGGGTGAGACCTATATCTCCCTCCAATTCATTGGGCAAAGATTTATATCTCATGAGATAGACATGGATGGAATGGAAAGTTAATCCAGTTCAGTGATATAGGACTGGAACGAGGAGTGAACTCGGTTCAGAAATGGACTTTGTCTGCTATGATAGTCTTGGAAATGAGTCTTGACTAATATAAAATGGGTTTCTATGATTATGTGTGTATGCCACAAAGTTTCATGTTTCATGTTATTATTATTGGGATCACATTTCACTACTATGATTTATCCCATGTTATGATATTATGATATCTTTTGCAGGTTAAGATTTTCAAAATGTTATGATATGATTGATATTTCCTTTATTTACCCTTACTAAACATTTGAACTCACCCTTTTGTATGTTTTCTTTTCCCTAGGACAGGAAGAAGGGTGTTAAGTAGGATATTCCAAAAGGGACTCTAGATACGATGAAATAAATGGGATACAATGTAGATGCTTTATGAACCAGTTTTTTATGTTTCCCAATTTCTAAATACACTATACCTATATGCTCCTATCATGGTTTTGTTATATGTTGTAATAATTATGCTTCAATTTTTAAGTAATAACAATGCATGTAAAGTATGGGTCGTTATAATCTTGACTCCCAAAGTGGGTTATGATAATTAAGTGGTTAAAGGTATACTTATTATCCACTCTAGAACAAATAGTGTCTTATTTTATTCTAGATCCACCCACTCTTTTATATTTAATAATTTTCTAAAGGTATCATATTAATATTTCAATTATTATATGTTGATTTAGTGGTGAAAACTCTTAATGGTACGATGAGTGCATCTAAAGTATATAGTTCCTATATGACTGCTGTTTGTGGGAATATTCTTCCTATAAATCTTGTGATTCTCCCTATAATTAAAATTGATATGATTTTAGGAATGGATTGAATTTATTTATATATATCCCATATCAATCGTTGAGGAAGATAAGTCACCTTTAATATTATGAAAGAACCTATGATTGTTTATCGGTGTGAGGATGAATACAAACTTCCAATGGAAATTACTTCTATCTTATGGTCTAAATTCCTATACATTAAGGATATTTATCTTACATGGTTAGGGAGAAAATAAAAATATTATGTGTCCCATAAATACTATAATTAAAGAAGGATCTATTATATGAATCTCATAGTTTTTCATTATGTATTCATCCTTGAAGTATAAAGATGTTTAGAGTTTTGAAAGAATATTTATAGTGGGACAATATGAATAGGGATATTGAAGAGTATGTATCTTAATGCCTGGTATGTCAAAAATTTAAGGTTGAGAGAAAAAAGTCAAAGGGTATGTTATAAACATTAACCATATCATAATGGAAATGGAAAAACATTACCATGGATTTTTTATCAGGCTCCCCAAAACATATAAAGGGCACAAAGATATTTGGGTTATAGCCAATCACCTTATAAAATTAGAACATTTTATTAATGTTATATAATATTTATATCTTTATTAGATTAATTAGTTATACATTAAATAAGTTCTAAGATTTCATGGATTTACACTCTTAATCATATATAATTGGGATCCGAGGATTACCTTGAAGTTTTGGAGAATTATTTAGTAGGATCCAAATATAGAGTTGAGTTTCAGTACCGCATATCATCTTCAGATAGACAGTCATCCTAACAGGTCCATTCAATATATAGAATACATGTTGAGATATTTATATATAAATTTAAAAGGTTGTTGGGATCAACACCTCCCTTTGGTGGAATGTTCTTACAAAAATATCTGTCACTCAAGCATTCAGATGGATCCTTATGAATCCCTCTATCTTAGGAAGTGTTGAACTTGAATGTGATGGTATAAAGTTGGATAAAGATAGATATTGGGACCTAATATATCTATTAAAATGAAAAATAACATTAGATCATTCAACAAAACATAAGGACAACTCAAATTCAACAAAAAAGTTATACTGAAAATCATCTGTGAGATCTAGAGTTTAGAGTTGGTGATAAGGTATTCCTAAGAATATCTCAATGGAAGAAGGTTATGAGATTTTAAAAAAAGGTAAAGCTGAGCCCTATATATATTGGTCCCTTAAAAATTATTTATCATATCATTATGGTAGATTATCTATTAGGTCTTCCATTGAATCTCTCTCAAGTTCATGATGTGTTCCATGTATCACTCCCAAATAAGTACATACTTGATTCTTTATACACTACAAAAAACTGAGTATTTATCAGTGGTTTACTAAACTGCCGCTAATTTTTTTTTAAAAAAAATTACACTGTGGTTTTTTATAAACCACCGCTAAATAATTACATTTTTTTAACAGTCGACAATATCCCCCTCCCTCGACACTGCCGACCCCCCGACCCCACGACTCCTAAAAGCCCTACTCCCTTGCATCACCGATCTTTGCCGACCGTCGTTGTGCCAGCCTCATTACTAGCCTTCACCACCAATCACTACCCCTCGCCTCACGTCTCCATTCCCCGCTAACCTCACCGCCCCTTGACTCACGATCCCTTTCCGCACCTCACTCTGCTATGTATGATGCGATACTCTTTTTTTCTTCATTTGACATGAATCCTTATCAAATTCTTATCAAGATCATACTATGGTTTTATTTTTATTATGATTTTTGAGTTATTATTAAGATTAAGTGATTATAATTTTCTTTAAGAATTTATTTGGTGAGTTTTTTATAATAAAATGAATATTAAGGGGTAATTTTTAAAAAATAGTAATTGATAGGTATTCTTAAAGAAATGGTTCAGAATATTACAAATTATTGTAAAATGGTTAGACACATCTTCATATAATTTGTATAATTCATTAACAAGTTTTAGATTTTCTTGATAATGACTTCATATTATAGTTGTTTGATTGTATATATTAGAGGATCAAAAACAATATTGATAATAGTTTATCTTTTAGTTCATTCATAGTATTAACCCAGATAAAATAATTTTCTTTCCTTTTTAAGAAACAATTTTGTTTTTTATATAGGATTTCCATATTTTATATCATTAATGATTAGTTTTGGTTTAGTTATAATTAAATTTATATATTTAAAATCTTATTTATAAATTGGAATGCTTTTTGGATTCTTACATTGTTTGTTGGAACTTCCTTATAGAGTAAATACCTTTCTCTTTCATAAAGAGTTACGTTGATATTCATGTATATATATATATGTTTTTCATATATTGGTTATATAATACATGTTATTAATAAAAATAGTTATGCATTATCAGTCACATGCAAGAGTTATATGATCATGGTTACGTTTCACCAGGGTTTTTGAAATTATATTTCTCAAAAATGTATTCACTTATACTAGTACTCAAATAGGTCATTATTGGTGAAAACATGTAGTATTGAACATATAAATTCATTGATTTTCAAAATATTTTAGAGTTCTTAGTCATTTTTTAAGATTTATTTTGGTAAAATTTAATTATTTCAGTTATGTATGACATTAAATTCATGAATTGGAATTTATTTTTTATTTATATATAGATTTGATTAGTGGCATATCATCTTATATATTGTTCATTTTAATTTACAATAAATAGGGAAATGAATCCCATTTAAGATTATATACCCTTATTCAATGTCCATATCTAATGTTCATATCCTATAGTCATTATCCCTATATTAAATGTTAAAAATTCCTTTCAAAGGTGAATAAATGTAGTCTAACAGATTCATCTATCGGTATAAGTTTGGTGGTATCATAGTTTTACACAATTTTTTTGGGTTTTTATGTTAGGTTTTTTGTTCTATATTACATAATTTCCCTACGTTTATCCTAAAATAGATAAACCCCAAAATTAATTGTTGGAATTCAATTTTAGACATGATAGGAGACCTTGATATCCAGTTGGAGGTTGATTAACTCAACCAAACCACCACATGGGTCAGTTTCACTACATTCCTTAATGACTTATGTTCTCTTTGTGACCTAAGAACCACTAATTCATTTTAGGATTCAATTTAGATAGAGAACTTTGATAAATTGAGTTAATAAAATGATGAAGTGAAACAAATTATACACCATATCCCCTTATATTATTTAGCAACTATATGTCTTAAATAATTAAATTAATTGAATAATGGATTGAGTGTTATTTTTTATCCTTGAATGTAGTTTGGAAGGGATGTGATTACATCATTAATAACATATATAATGTACATGAAATTACTTATTTTTATTATTAATTTAAGGACATGACATTCATTAATATTCACTTGGAATATACATACATGATGTTCCTGATTTCTAATTATAATTAATAGAAATGATACTTTATATTATTTATTTGGAGTCTCTATACATGAAAGTCCTCTATGTTATTCATAATTAATGGTCATGATGTCCCATATTGTCAAAAATTAATTAATAGACATGATGTTACACATTTTCTTTTTTCAAATCAATGGGCATGACATCCTCTTAAAACACAACAATGTCACTATGACATAGAGATACCTGAATTTATATTTCTACTAATGATCATAGGACTATCCTATATAGTTTTACATCCATCATGAAATGTGGAAAATATGGTTTCAATACATCCCCTTATATATGGAATTTATTTATTTATTTATACAGGAAAACCTTATTTAATATATTCATATTTTTTTAAACTGTATATATGAATCTATTTTCCTATTTAGTAATAGTTATGTGTTTTATTTTTTTTAATAATCTGTAGGTACATTGTGATATATATGGATAAAAGCTAAATCACATTACTAAGGAACACACCTAATTATGATAAGGGTTTGGAGGAGTGTTTAGATTTTTTAATTTCCAATCGATCCGTTGATGGGAGAATAAGATGTCCATGTCCTAAATGTAAATTTAGAAGATGGTTGAACAAATATAAAGTTTATGAACACTTTATATTGAAGCAATTCACTACTCAATATTTGTGTTGGATTTGTCACAGAGAATATAATGTAACAAAAATTTTGAGCATTGATGTCAATCCATAGAATGAGATCCCAACTTTGTAGACAATGGAAAATGAAATGAAAAACCTTATAAATGATGCATTAGGCACTGAAAGATACCAACATCAATATAAAAACATATCAGAATAACCAGTTGAGGGTGCTACAAATAGCAATGTGACAAGTGATTTTTTTGAGACTGTAGACCAACTAGATCAAGATTGTAACATATCATCGGATCCTCCTCTTGATTATATTGAGAATAATGTAAGAAAAAACTTCAACAAGAAAAATTTGTTTCATGGCTTAGTTGATGATTGAAATCAAGAGTTTTATAGTGGATGTTTGAAATATTCAAAACTTTCTTTTCTGATGAAGTTTTACCACATCAAATGCTTATGTGGAATTACAAATAAGGAGATGTCCATGATATTGGAATTTTTGTGTGATGCATTCACTGAAGCAAAAATCCTCGATTATTTTTATGATATGAAAAAATTTGTTAATAGGCTTGGTCTGAATTATACAAAAATACATGCATGTTCCAATGATTTTATGCTTTATTAGTGAGATGATTCAAGTAGACAGGATTTCAAAAAATGTTCTTATTCTATATGGAAGTCAATGGGTGATGTAGGAAGTATGAATCAACATACTACCATGAAGAAGAAAAATAACACACCTACAAAGGTTTTACGTTACTTTCCTTTAAATACTCAATTAAAAAGATTATTCATGTCATTGAAAACCACTGAACACATGAAGTTGCATTCTATAGATAATAACAATGATGGGTTAATGCGACATACATGAGATTCAAAATAATGGAAGATATTTGATTCATTACATCCTAATTTCTAATCTAATCCTAGGAATTTTTGATTGGTATTAGCTATTGATGGATTTAACCCATTTGGGAATTTGATTACCAATTATAGAATTTAGCCAGTTGTTTTGATCCCTTAAAATATGCCTCTATGGATGTGTATGAAACAAAATTAATTTATTATTTTGATGATTATTCCTGGAAAACAAATGCCTATAAATGATATTGATACATACTTACATCCTTTAATTGAATAATTATAGGAGTTATGGAGCAACGGTGTTGAGACATATAATGCTTCTTCTAAAACGATGTTCAAAATGAAAGAATCTCTAATGTGGACCATTAGTGACTTCTATAGACTTGGGAATTTTTCTAGTTAGAACACTTATACGGGTTTAGATTGTCTTATTTGTAACTTTGTTTTTGAACCCAAACAGCTACCTCATAGTAGAAAATGGTTCTTCTTGTTCCATTGAAGATTTCTTGATCCATCTCATAGATTTCGGATGAACAAGTCAAAATTCAATTATTTCATTGATCATAGACCACATCCAAAGTTGTTAATTGGTTTTGAAATATTGGAACAACTAGGAAATGTGGAAACAAAATTTGGGAAGGTGCATCATTTGAATGATAGTGGGAAATGAGTTCTAAGTGCATCGTCAAGTGAAATTGGAACGCAACAATGGAATAAAAAAAGCATATTCTTAAAAATTCTGTATTGGGAATTTAATTTGTTGTATCATAATGTTGATGTGATGCATATTGAGATGAATGTTTGTGACAATTTTTATCTTTACATTTCTTAATTAGCATGGAAAATCAAAGGATCATCTCAATGCTCGTAAAGACTTACATGCACTAAACATAAATCGTGATATCTGACCATATGAGAATGAAAAATATGATTCGGCAAAATTTTCAATGAAAAATAGGGATAAATATAAATTCCTTAGAATTTTAAATTTTTTGAAGGTATATTATGGGTATTCAAGTAACATCTGAAGGTGTGTTAACTTAAATAATCATAGGTTACATGGATTGAAAAGTCACGATTCACATATTTTGTTATAGCAGTTACTATCATTGGCATTGCGTACATTATTACTTGAAAAGGTTTCTGCTATTTTACTCCAACTATACACATTTTTCAGACAACTATGTGAGAAATATATACATCCATTTGAGATTTAAAACCTTTAGGACATATTTTTATTGACACTTTGTGCAATAGTGATGATCTTTATTCCATTTTTTTTACTTTCATGATCCATTTAACTGTGTATTTGGTTGAGGAAGCTAAATTAGGAGGCCCCATACATTATCAATGGACATATACAATTGAGAGGTACTTTATTTATATGATTTTTAGTTAAGTAAACAATTCTTGTAACTTAATTAAATACATAATTATATATTTTTTATTTCATAGATATCTTGGGCATTTGAAATCATACGTGAGAAATAAAGTGCAACCAGAAGGCTTTATTTCTGAAGGCTATTTGGAAGAGGAGTGTCTTACCTTTTTTTTCTAGATAATTGGATAAAATTGAGACAAGATTTAATCAAGTTTTATGTGTTTATGACACATCGAATAAATCTCAAATACACGGGAAATAAAAAATATTTCCTGCTATTAGCCGATCAGTTAGGAGGACCTCAAATGTTACACTTATAGAAATAGAATTATTACAGGAACATAGATATGTTTTGATGAATAGTAAAATTGAAGATCCATTTATTGAAGAGTTGAGAATAAAAACTAAGAGATGAATGAGATTTCAAACAAGAAATGAGAAAGATATAACAAAAGCTGTTAATAAAGAGTTTGTAGAATGGTTTGCATAATGTTTAAGTTCATAAATATTGAAATAAATATGGACATTAGGTTGAAAAATATATTTTATAAATCTAATAATGTATATTTATTTTTTTAGATCATGAATACTGATACTCGATCATAGTTGTCAAAATATTTGAAGTTTCTTGCTTGAGGTCTTATAAAAAAAGCTATAAAATTCGACGCTTACAACGTGAATGACTTCATATTTTATATAGTCGATTAAGAATATGGTTTGAAAACACAGAATAATGGTATATTTACATTTTCTGAAGTGGGATACTATGTAAATTTGATTGATATTATCGAATTAAACTAAAAAATTCATTTTTTAGTTGTTTTATTCAAATGCAATTGGGTCGATATTATCAGAGGTGTTAAAAGAGATTCCTTGCAATTTACTATTGTGAACTTCTCTCGCTTGATGGATGTTTGTGACCATGAACTACATGATCTGCATATCTTATCATCACAAGTGAAAATGGTATATTATATGGAAGATATTGTGGATAAAGGGTGGAGTGTAGTTGCTCACGTAAAACAAATAGATTTGTATGATATGAGTGATGAAGTGGAAGATTTGACCTCTGAAATTAAATCTCATCAATAGTAAGAAGAATACTTATTTGTCCATCATGATATTGAAAGTATTAGTCTTGCAAGGGTAGATGGAGTGGATGAAGTAATGGAGTAGGAAACCAACATGATTGAAGGGGAAAATGATTGCATGTACAGTTATCCATTCATTTATAAACCACTTATGTCATTTGTACAGTCATTCATTATCATTGTTATGTATATTTTGTTTTTTAGTACTATGAATATGTTATAATTTTTAATTTTTTTTCTTGCATAATTTTTTTTAAATATACGTTCTAAGCTTAATTTTATTTGATTAAATGACAGGAATTCCAAGGAAGAAGTGTCACATTATCTCATCGACCACACCGAAAGATAATGATCCATCTGTCTCCCTCTCTATAGCATGTGAGACACTATCTGATTTCCCCCCTTCACCGTCTCTCACACCCTCCATGATCATCCCTTCAACAGCTCAGGTGATGCCTTCTCCTTCAGGATCCTCAACAGTGAGATAGCAGGGTTCCACTTCTAGTTCTTTGTGGGGATACTGGAGGGTGATGATTATAGGTACAAATTTTAATATGAATAAATTTATTACGCTTTTTTTATACTAACTGTTTATTCATAAAAGATAGAAACAATGCAAGTATGTAGAAAAATATGAAAAGTTCAGATATGTGGAATCTGACCGGAGAGAAGATAGTTTCCCCATTTGATTCCTATGAGGTCCCTACAGATGCCGCCGTAGGAATACTTGGCTAGATTTTGGGTCAGATGGTTGCTAAATCGGTTTTCCTTCTTATTACTTATGATGATTGGAGGGATATGCCTTAAACTTAGAAAAATAAAGTTTTTGATTCAAAAATAAAGTTAATTTTAATACATTATGGTGTAATTCAATGTAATTATGTTATTAAATTATAATATTTTAAAAATAAATTTCTATGTACATAATTTTTTCCACTTTACAGTTACTGATGTGCTAACACAAAAGTGGAAATTGAAAAATCTAGGAAAGAATTGGAAATACTTTAAATGGATATTGTGGGGAGATGTCAACAATACTTTATTGAGTGCCCAACAGATGTATGACAAGGTACCCAATGGAATACACAAAGAGCAATGGAAAGTTTTTGTTGACAATAATCGTGATGAGAAGAAGATGGCATTTAAATATATATTATTATATTAATCTCATTTTACATTTATATATTTATATTAAAAGAAGATGAAATTTCATACATTACTATTAAATTACATTTTATTTATTTCAGGATCTTTCAAGGAAGAATGCATTGAGTCGGTCTACGAAAATCACCCCTCACACTGCGGGGTCAAAGAGTTTTTCTAGAAGCCAATCGACTATGGTAATATTTTCATTAGTTTAAATATTTATAATAAAATATTATCTATTTAATATATTATAATTGTTGATTTATATTTTTTTAATGCAATCATAGATTTTAGGGCACCTAGTATCCCGAACAGAACTATGGTTGAATGTTCATAAAAAATCAGATGGAAGTTTTGTTAATGATTCTACCAAAGAAGTTAGGGTATGAATTAATTTTTCTTTATAATAACTTATTTTCATTTGTCACTATGTTAATATATATATTGCTTATAATATGACTGATATTTGATTTATAGGTAAAAATTAAAGAACTATGGGATTCCAATCCTGCACAGTCCTACTCAGTCTCCCATACTGACTCAATTAGTAAAGTACTTGGGAAGGAACATCCTGGTCAAGTGCGTAGGATGGGTATGGGACCCATACCATTTGAGGTATTTGGTAGACCATCAAATACCGATGATGCATATAATACTAATTATAGTCACTCCCTATCCCGATATGCTTAGAGATATTTTGTTTCAATGGAAAACAAAATTGAGAATTAGGGGACTCATATATCCACTTTGCAGAAAGCGTTGATTGATTTATATTAGAAGATTACTGGATCTATCCCAAGTGATATTGCATTAATGATAGGTGTTGGTGATAAGGTAAATCAAAAAAATTCAAAATCATTTAGTTTGAAAAAATTTATTGGTTTTAAGTTTAAATATAAATATACAACAATATTTAATTTTCAATATAATTATCTTACAGGTGAAGGTACCAGGAATTAGAGATGGAGGTGGAGAGGGTGAGGAGCTATATTCATCATCAAAAAATAATTAGTGGTTTTTTTGATATGTTGGAAAAATTTGGAAACAATTGGTTTGTTTATGTATCATGTATGGCACATAGTAGTCACCAAATATATATTTTTATGTATCATGTGTGGCACATAGTATTCACCAAACATATTTTCATTTTAGTTATGTTAGGATATGTATATTAGTATTTTAGATGGTTGATTACTGAATACTATTAGATGGATTAGATTATTCTGTTATATAAACTCTGTACATGGTTTTTTTAGGGTATTGGTACTGGAGATGCAGAACAAGCAGTGGTTTTTTATTTTTAAATATACATTTAGTGGCGGTTTAAACTACCGCTAAGTAAATGGAGCATATTTAGTAGCGGTTTAAACCACCGCTAATATATAGTATCCTATTATTGGTGATGGTTTAAACTGCTACAAAAAATTTTTCTACGAAACTTAATAAAAACCACCACTAGATTGAACAAACCACCACATATTGGTTTCTAACACCCAATTTAGTGGAAGTTTTATGAAGCTACCACAGAATCATATGGCGGTAGTTTAAACTACTGCCATATGAAAAAAAAACCACTATTATGTAGTGATTTTCTTATAGTGATAGGTACTAAACTTGGAGGCCATACCACTAGAAAAAATTATCTATAATGAGGAACAATTGATGAAGATTATAGATCATAGAGAAAAAGTTCCACGAAACATGACCACTCACCCGGTCAATTTTCTATGGAAAAACCATAAATTAAAGGAAGCTACGCGGGAACCTAAGGATGTGATAAGGTAGAAGTATCCTTATTTGTTTTTATTGGAGTGATATAATTTTAAGGGATAAATTCTTAAAAGTAGAGTATAATTTAACACCATGAGATTTTATGATATATTTCTCTTTAAATAAATTTTATTTCTTAGATAGCTTTCTCTACATGCAACACCAAGTTTAAAAAAATCAGAACATACTATTGCAATATTATTATTTAATGTGATAATTATCACCTAGACATTGGATTGGAGGGTATGAATAGGGATAATTAAATTATGAAAAAATATTTTT
The DNA here is from genome assembly GCA_963277665.1 of Viscum album. NCBI lineage: Eukaryota > Viridiplantae > Streptophyta > Magnoliopsida > Santalales > Viscaceae > Viscum > Viscum album. The sequence continues at coordinate 1,469,850,449 of OY728147.1, read as the reverse complement.
TGTACATTTATAGTATGAATTAATTGGTTATAAATTAATAAAAGCATCTGAATGTAAAAAAGAGATGTTTTTATGCACACAATGTGTTTTTATATTAATAAATTAAATTAATAAATATTAATGAATTATTTAAATGAAATTTATAGATTATATATTCAATAAAATTTAATAGCATTTATATAATGGGTTTTACTTAGCATGGGATTAAAATAAATCTAGTTTTATGCTTAAAAACACATTTATCTAATAATGGTTTTCATTGTGTTTTGAATGTTTATATTAAAATGAATTTATTAAACTTATAGAAATTTAATATTGAAAAATGGATTCCATATTTGGAACCAAGAGGTTTAAAATTTTTAAATAGGATCCTTTTATTTTTTGTCATTTTGAATAGTAACCGTGGTAAATATTTATCACCCCAGTAAGGTTGAAGCGGGTAAAATAGGGTTAAAACTATGAGATAGGGATTTAAAATCACAATAAAAATTTAATTTATCCTATTTAATGAGTTTATTTTAGTAATTATCATCCATGTTTGGAAAATATGGTAACTTAGTGCCATTTTTCTTTGATTATGACCTTTATATTATTTTAAGAAAAGGGTAAATACAAAATGTCACTGTCTTGATTTTAATTCCTATTATATTTTTTAATAGGGATAAAAATAAGTTATTAATGAATATAAAAGGTTATTTTAAACATGAATAATTTATTTTTATAACCATAATTTATTTTTAATTTTCATTGATGATATAATTACCTTAAACGCCTATGAAACACTGATACAATGCTTGTGCAGGAAGTAGAAAAATCAAGGTAAATGATTTTAAAAACAATAAAATTATTATTATTTGGATAAATTGTAGTATACCATGAATTTAATAGAAAATTATAAAGTATAAATTATGTTAAAAATTTTTATATTTGAATTTAATTGTTGTCTTGATGTATTTTATGTAAAATTAAATGAATAGTCCTAAAAATGACTTTAATGATATTTTATGTTAACTAATATTTTATTAAATGATTTAAAAATAAAAATAAATTATTAAAATGGAAAATTTTTATTGAAAATGGTATAAAATTTAATACATGGAATATTTTTATCCACTTTTTACCTTATAAGTAAATTTATGACCCTTAAAGGTTAAAAGTGTTATCATTGTTAAGGTTAAGAAGGGTTAACGAGGGGGTTAACCAAAAGATAAGGTTTAAAATGCAATGTAAATATTTATAAATTTTATTTTTTTGAAGTTTTATTTAAATTATAATGTATTAAATTCTAAATTAGGAAAATTTGGTGACACTTTACATGATTATGATATTTATTGTATTTATTCTTTTAAGTAATTGCAAGTGTGTATTTTCCCTCAATTATACAAGGGAACCTCATATTATCCCTTATTAAAAAAGTTTGAGCCTTATATATTAGAAACTACCTAACCTAATACCATAACATATTGCTTAAAAACATCATAGATCTTATTTTTCCTTCCAAAATACAATCCTTTCAAGTATTTAAGTGTAATACAATGGAGGTTTCTCAATGAAGAGGAATAAATCTTAACTAAGTACCTTAAATTTTATTTCTTCTTCAACATCATATAAATATATGGTATCCATTATAAAAAATTTTATTCATTATATTAAATATATTTAATTATTTTTATGATAATGTAACAACCATTATCCATCTTCTTTCCATCTTATGGAAAAGAAAACAACACTCATGAATACGTGTGGACTACCACCTCCACGAAGTGATGCATTTATTTTTTCATCACCTCTTCACATTGATATTTAAAATGACATATTTACTAAATATATATGATGTATATGATATTATTATAGATATTTAAAGGTGAATTATTTTTTAATTTTCTTTTTTTGCATCCATCAAATAGTGGAAACATCACTAGTGCGTATGTACACACTACCATCTCCATGAAGTAATGCAATTAATTTTTCAGAACTGATTTAAATTAATTATTAAAATTTTTTATATAATGATTAAAAATTATACTAATTAAATGATTAAAATTATTTAGATGATAGAACCATGAACAAAGTATAAGTACCAAGACTTCTTAACTGAAACATGCATGAAAAACGAAGCAGTTATCACCCGAAATAATGATTTTAATAAAGAATTGTTTATAAACGAATGATAAAATGTTATAAGTAAATAATATATGGTTTGATATATATGATTATAGTTTTTAATATATGTATAATAAATCAATATTTATTACATATGAGTTTTGAACATGTATGACTCAAGACGAGACTTGAGGTAAGAATTTATGTTACAATCTCATTTCTTTTTGGGGTTGTCTATACAAAATTTACATTTAGGGAAATTTTATTGATCATATCATTTAAACCACATATATTTTAATATAATATAACAATTAATTAAATTTTCATGTATTATTACCATTTTCCTATCTTTGGTACTTAATATCATTGAGAAAATGTTTTTAGAGAAAATCCAACCTTATTTCATTTTTAGTCGATGAAAATTTTCTTCTATATATACATTCTTAAATATTGTTATATAAAAGTTATTAAATATAATTATAATGATTTGAAAAATTGAATTTTTACCACATTTTACTTTATTCAAAAAGTTTTTAAAAATTAATATTTCTAAAAGTTTTTAGAATAATTCATTTTTTACTTTTTATAAAAGTGTGAAAAGAATGTTTTCTTTTAACATATAAGTCATGAATGGATTTTCCTTTTTCCATGACTGTTATTTTATTTTAAAATTAATTTATCAATTTTCTAAATTTATTTTCAATGAAAAGTATTTTCTTAATATTCTAGGAATTTTTAGTTAAAATGTTATCAAAGTAAAAGGATATTTTCTCATGTTTTTAGAGAAATGTTCGAATGAAAATTTTAATGTATTTTTCATATATATCATCATAATTTAAGGATTTTCATAATTATATAGGGTTATTATATTATGATATCATCCAATTTATTTTTATGTATTATGATAATGACGATTCTATTAAACCCATTTCTTTCATATTGGTTAAATAAGTTATGATGAGATCTTTATGAAAACAGTTTATTTTCCATGGGTTATGATATGTTGATAATATAAATGCTTTATAATCTTATGGAAAACACATATATTTTCTTAATTATATGATAGGTGGATCCATTATATGCATCCAATGCATTGGGTATAGACTAATATCTCATGAGATAATTATAAGAAATGAGTTTTTATGCTTGATCCACTATAGGAAACAGATAGGGATACCTGGTCCACTATGATATAGGAAATAGGTGGTGATGCTTGACTTTATATGATACGTGAAACATGTTTTAATTCCTAATCCACTATGATATGATTATATCACTACTAGAAAAACAGGTATTTGCGACGGGGTCCCGTCGCAAATAGCCCGTTGCTGAAAACGCCGTCGCAACTACACTTATTTGCGACGGGCCCGTCGCTAAAGCCTTTTTTTGCGACGGACATTCTCCACGTCGCAAATAGTATTCCGTATTTTTGTAAAAAACTTTTAAAATAGTTTTTGCGACGGGACCCGTCTCAAATACCTTTTGCGACGGGACCCGTCGCAATCGCTTTTGCGACGGTTCCGTCGCAAAAACTATTTCTTTAAAAAATAAAAAAAATTAATAATACTAGTATTTGCGACGGGACCCGTCGCAAATGCTATTTTAAAAAAAAAATAAAAAACTATTAATAATACTAGTATTTGCGACGGGCCTAGTATCCCGTCGCAAATACTATAAAAAAAATAAAAAAAATAAATTATTAATAAATTATTTTAATTAATATAATAATAGAATTATAATTTAGAAATGAAAATAATAAATTATTTTAATTACTATAATAATAGCAGAATTATAATTCAAAAATAAAAAATAATAGAATATTAATAAATGATTTAATTAATATAATAATATTACAATTATAATTTATAAATAAAAAAATATTAATAAGTTTTTTTAATTAATATAAAAATAATAGAATTATTTTACATTCAAATATTAAAATAATTCAAGTATTACAAAAAAAATAATTAAATTTTAATATTATAAAATTTTAATATATATATAAAATTTTAATATATATATAAAATTTAATATTATAAAATATAAATAATATTATTATTCATATTAATATTGTTATTTAAAAATATAATATTATTAATATTTTATAATGAGACAGAAACTACGAATAAAAAAAAATATATTTTGATTTCACAAATTTCATAACAGAAATACAAACTCTAATCTGAAGGAGGGGGGGGGGGAGGGGGGGGGGGGAGGTGGGGGATCTGCAGATGGTGGTGGAGGAAACTCCATCCCTAAAGCATGAGTGAGTCGGTGCATGTACTCCATCTGCTCCTGATGCTGCTGCAGCCACCGACTCGCCTGCTCCTCGTACAGCTGCTGTTGGCGTCGACGCTCCTCCTCATGCTGCTGACGCATCTGCTCCTGCTCCTGTCGGAGACTCTCTATCTGTGCAGTCTGAGATCGCAACTGATCCTCATACTGTGTAGAAGAATATGCACGAGCTCCTCTCGAGCTGGACGCCGAAATCGCAGCACTGCCATAATAATCTCCGGGAGTCAGTCGAGAGCCGATACCAACTACCCGGCCCTTCTCGAAGGCATACTGGGTGGCCTGCATCCATGCCGCCTCATCAAACTGACGGGCAGTGGTCTGATCTGATGACTCGGCCTGACTCTCAGGCCGGGCCTGTGCCGCTGCGGCCTCATATGACTCCTATAGTTGCAATTTAAAATTAATATTGTGAATATATTATATGCAGTTAATTTTTAAACTTGAAAACAAATAATACTGACCACGATGTGATGCTGACGATCACCTCTGAGCTCCCCAGTAGCAGGATCACTATACATCCTCCGATATACGTCCTACTCTGTAATATCGGGGTGCTCGACAACCTATAAGAATAAAAAATAAACTGTTAATATTTATAGTTATATAAAATATTTATAAATAATGTACGTACCAGATGCTGTCTATGAGTATTGAAAGAACGACTCCCAGCTCGATGAGTCACCTCCTGTCTCCCCCGATTCTTCCTCCCCACCGATGATCTCCTCTGAAAGGCACCACTCAACCAGTGCGCACATAATCCATCCCATACATGGGATGAAATATACTCTGGTCGGTGTGCTCTACATGACTCCTCAAAATCTGACACTCCTGCTTTCTTCATCGCATCTTTTCTTAAATTGTGCAAAAACTGACGAAGGCGATCACGCATGGCCACCTCCCATGCCTCGTGGATGGCGTCACGCATGGTATCCTCGATCGGATACCATAAACCCTACAAATAAATGAAAATATCATGTTAGAAATGAAATAATTTTCAAAATAAAAATTATTTATTTACGTACGTACCAACCAATGGCCGAACATGGCCTGCTGCACATCAATGGGAATCTGCTCCCATGTGGTCCACGGCTGAGAGAAATAGTTGCGCAAAATAGCGCTGCCCTGGCCGACTGCTATATGCGGAAAACTGAAAAAATAATAAACATTTATTATGTGAATAGATTAATGAAATCTTAGTCAAATCAACAGGTTATCACACAGGTTATCACACCTCCACGTGCGTGGATCAAACCCAAGACGTGGACGTCGCTCGGGGACGGGGTCAGGAATCATCAATCGTGCAAGACCGCGCCCCCTCCGCGTACTCCCTGGAGCGCCTGCAGGCTGAGGGTCATCTGTCAGCAACTCATCCACATCAAAAGTCAGGTCAGCATCCGCCAACGCACGAAATGTGGCGTCGTCCATCTGAAACAGAAAATGTTAATGTTAGAAAATAATTGATAATTACTATTATATATACATATATACATATTATGATTGTATATAAATACCATGGAATGCTATCAGTGTTCATCTTCATCATCATCTTCATATATGTCAATGTCATCTTCATATTCCTCCTCAACATCATCGATATCCATTCGAGTTACAGTTGCTTCATCTCTTACCGTTTCAAATTCATATGTGACATCATTAACATCATCGTCATCACCGACTCTTAAATGTGGGGTGTCGTCATCGATACTCATGTCTCTTTGTAAAAAAGATTGATTTTGAGTACTCTCTTGAAAAACTTCAATTCTTTGCACATCAGTGAAAGCACATTCACTTTGACTAAACTGATTGTCTCGAATTTTGATTTTTATTACACTCCACCAATCAGTCAAGTCTCTTGATGTTGCACAGTACTTTGCATAATAAACTTGATATTCCTGTTGAGCCAATAAGAATGGTTCATTTAGTGCTAGAACACTTTTACATTTAATATTGATGATTCCATGAGTCGGATGAACACGCACGCCTCTCTCTGTATCCAACCACCGACATTTGAACATGGTTATGTAATGTTGTACAAGATAATAGAGTTCAATGATTTCATCAAGTATGCCATAAAAGTCAACTTCATTTTCTCGATGATGAGATCCTCTCAAGCTAACTCCACTGTTCATTGTTTTTTTCGATTCCCCATATGCATGTGTGTGGAATCGAAATCCATTCACCACATATGCATTATAAGTTTTAACAAGTTTGGAAGGTGGGTTACTCAATACACACAGCTGATTGTCAATTTTATCAGCATGTCGAGACACCTGAAAATTTGTGAAATAATTATCAATATAGTAAACTATACATTGAATGAGTTGCTAGAAGATAAAGAATTTATGTTACCAGTTTTTGAAACCACTGAGAGCAATTTTTCAGTCGACGTTCTTCGAGAGCAGCTGCTGTAATTTGTGGAATTTGTTTCTTGATATGATTATCATACAACCTATAAAAACCAAAGTTATTTACTGTAACATAAATGAGAGAATAAGTGATATAAACACTTACAGTACAACTGATGTCATCTTTTCACAGTTGAGCAGAACATACGTATGAGCTCTATGATGTTCATCATCTGAAAGCCAGCGTTCAGAAACTCCACCAAAACCAAGCTCTGACTGGTTGAAAACAGATAATTGATTGTCGATTTCATCAATATTCCTCTCATTCCGTACCATTCGGTTGTGTTTTGAAGGATACTCAGATTCAAAATAATGGGAGCAGAAAAAAGATATTTCCTCTTGCAAATAAGATTCTGCAATAGATCCTTCAACAGATGCTTTGTTGCGTACTTTTCTTTTCAATTTTTGCATGCATCTTTCAAATGGGTACATCCATCGAAACTGTACCGGACCTCCACATTTGGCTTCATATGGAAAATGTAACATCAAATGTTCCATTGAGTCGAAGAAAGATGGCGGAAATATTTTTTCCAGTTTACATATAATTACAACAACATCTTTTTCAAGTTTGCCTAGAGCATCATAATATGCCGTAGTCGCACAAATTTCCCGAAAAAAATGAGACATGTCTGTTATGGAATCCCAAATCACAGAATTCAAGAGACCTATTAATCCAATGGGTAGAAGTCTCTCCATTATAACATGACAATCATGACTTTTTAATCCAGTAATATGACCATTCTTTACACATCTACCCAAATTGGAAGCACAGCCATCTGGAAGTCTCAAATCTGAAATCCACTGACAAAATAATAAACGGTTTTCTTTAGACAGTGTATAAGCTACTTTTGGTTTCAGTAACCTTTCTGTTCTGACATTCTCAAATAGTTCCAATTCTGGACGCCTGCAAATTTGGGCAAGATCTAAACGTGCATTTACATTGTCTTTGCTCTTTCCTGGCGTATCCAAAACTGTATGAAACAAATTATCAAAACAGTTCTTCTCAATATGCATGACATCTAACATGTGTCGGACCAACAAATCAGACCAATATGGCAAATCCCAAAATATGCTACGTTTAATCCAATTGTGTTCTTTCCCAAAACCATAAATTTTCTATTGATTTATTGTAGGACCAAAAGTGATGGGAGGTAATGAAAATACAACTGATTTTAACTCCGAACCTGATTGAATTTTTGGAGGTCCATCCCTTTCAACTGTTCCTTTTCTGAAATGAGATCTGTTTCTGCGAAAAGGATGATCAGCTGGAAGAAATCTGCGATGACAGTCAAAATAACAAGGTTTCTTTCCATGAATGAGCATAAATGCTTTGTTCTCTCCCATACAGTAAGGACATGATTTCTGACCATGTGTACTCCAGCCAGATAACATCCCATAAGCCGGGAAGTCACTTATTGTCCACATCAATGCTGCTCTCAGTATGAAATTCTGTTTTGTTGCAACATCATATGTACTGACACCAGTACTCCACAATAAATTTAATTCATCAATCAATGGCTTCAAATAAACATCAATATTTTTCTTCGGATGTCCTGGAATTAGTAAAGTCAAAAAGATATATGGATCCTTCATCAACATCCATGGAGGTAAATTGTACGAAGTTAAAAAAACAGGCCAACATGAATATTGACTACCATAAGATCCAAACGGACAGAAACCATCAGTGGAAAGGCCCAGTCGAACATTTCTAGCTTCTAAAGCAAATGATGGATGCACTCTATCAAAATTTTTCCATGAATCACCATCGGCTGGATGATTCAAGCTTTTATCGGTTGAAATATTCTCTTTATGCCATGACATCATTGTCGCTGTATTCTTAGACATGAATAAACACTGAAGTCTGGATGTAAGCGGAAAATATATCAACTGTTTTACAGGAATCAAACCAGACTTCCCGTGTTGTCCTTCTTTATATCTCAGTTGCCCACATGTAGGACAACTATCCAACGACTCATTTTCCCCAGAATATAAAATGCAGTCATTTGAACATGCATGAATCTTCTGACAAGTAAGTCCCAAATTTCGAAACAGCCTCTTACTCTCATAGTAATTTGCAGGTAAAACATTTCCTTCGGGTAACAGTGTTTTCAGCAAAGAAAATATCTGGTCAAAACAGGTGTTTGACCTTCCGTTATCTGATTTGATAGCCATAAATTTTGCAACTGCTTCTAATTTGCTCATCTTGCAGCCAGGATATAATGCATCCTCAGCAGATTTCAACAACTCATAAAATTCAGACGGTGCCAACTCAGGATTTGAAGCTATATCATCCGGAGTTTCTGTATGTTGAACAGATGAACCTGCAACATCATATACTAAATCTTGAAACCGGGATGGATCCGGAATCAAGTTGGTATCACCTGCTCTGGAACTGCGTTCACCGTGTTGATACCAAAAAACATAATCTGGTTGAAAACCAAAACGCAAGAGATGTTCTCCCACTTTGTCAAACGTGTCAAACGTTCTCAATGCACATTTTCTGCAAGGGAATTTTATTTTTCCTTCTGAAACAAATTCTGAATTTGATTCCGCAAATGATAAAAAAGTCTCCACACCCTCAACATATACTGGATTTAAACCAGAACCGTTTGGATTTCTACGTTGATTTATCCATATGCGGTCACCTAATAATGATTGTTGACGACCTCGTTGTTCCATATTTCTCTATAAAATATAAAAGCATTACTGGTTTTGAATAATTTGTTAGAAAAAACACTCAAGTAAAGATTGAATATATTGAGAATAAAGCAAAACATGTTACAAATATTGATAATTTTAATATTATATTGATTTTTTATTATTTTAATAATACTAATATAAATTTTTCATAAACATTAATTATATAATAATAACATTATTACATTATTAGTATATTTTATTATTAATATTAAAATAACATAATTTTTTATATTATATACAATTCTCCTTTCATCTGTGTGTTTAACATTCTGTCTCCACATGTAATATTCGCATTCACTTTCACCTCTCCATTGGCGAGTAGGTTGATAATTTTGAAAAAGAATGCGAATATTACATGTGGAGACAGAAAACACACAGATGAAAAGAGAATTGTATATAATATAGAAAATTATTTTATTTTAATATTAATAATAAAATATACAAATAATGTACTAATTATTGGTAATTATTACTAATTATTACTAATTATTGGTAATTATTACTAATTATTACTAATTAGTGGTAATTATTACTAATTATTACTAATTATTGGTAATTATTACTAATTATTGGTATTTATTACTAATTATTGGTAGTTATTACTAATTATTACTAATTATTACTAATTACTGGTAATTATTACTAATTACTGGTAATTATTCCTAATTATTACCAATTGTTACTAATTATTACTATTTACCGGTAATTATTTCTAATTATTGGTAATTATTACTAATTATTGGTAATTATTACTAATTATTGGTAATTATTACTAATTGTTACTATTTATTACTAATTATTACTATTTACCAGTAATTATTCCTAATTACCGGTAATTATTACTAATTACCGGTAATTATTACTAATTATTGGTAATTATTACTAATTATTGGTAATTATTCCTAATTATTGGCAATTATTACTAATTATTGGTAATTATTACTAATTATTCCAAATTATTGGTAATTATTAATAATTATTGGTAATTATTACTAATTATTACTAATTATTGGTAATTATTACTATTTATTGCTAATTAATACTAATTATTTCTAATTAATACTAATTATTGCTAATTAATACTAATTATTGCTAATTAATACTAATTATTGGTAATTAATACTAATTATTGGTAATTAATACTAATTATTGGTAATTAATACTAATTATTACTAATTATTGGTAATTACTGGTAATTATTACTAATTACTGGTAATTATTACTAATTACTGGTAATTATTACTAATTACTGGTAATTATTCCTAATTATTACTAATTATTACTATTTATTACTAATTATTACTATTTACCGGTAATTATTACTAATTATTACTATTTATTACTAATTATTGGTAATTATTATTAATTATTGGTAATTATTACTAATTATTGGTAATTATTACTAATTATTGGTAATTATTGGTAATTATTACTAATTATTGGTAATTATTACTAATTATTGGTAATTATTACTAATTATTGGTAATTATTACTAATTATTGGTAATTATTACTAATTATTGGTAATTAATACTAATTATTGGTAATTAACACTAATTATTGGTAATTAACACTAATTATTGGTAATTAAAACTAATTATTGGTAATTAATACTAATTATTGGTAATTAATACTAATTGTTACTAATTATTGGTAATTATTACTAATTATTGGTAATTATTACTAATTATTGGTAATTATTCCTAATTATTGGTAATTATTACTAATTATTGGTAATTATTACTAATTATTCCTAATTATTGGTAATTATTAATAATTATTGGTAATTATTACTAATTATTACTAATTATTGGTAATTATTACTAATTATTGGTAATTCATACTAATTATTGGTAAATAATACTAATTATTGGTAATTATTACTAATTATTGGTAATTAATACTAATTATTGGTAATTAATACTAATTATTACTAATTATTGTTAATTATTACTAATTATTACTAATTATTGGTAATTATTGTTAATTATCCCTAATTATTGGTAATTATCCCTAATTATTTGTAATTATTACGAATTATTGGTAATTATTACTAATTATTACTAATTATTACTAATTATTACGAATTATTGGTAATTATTACTAATTATTAGTAATTATTCCTAATTATTGGTAATTATTACTAATTATTGGTAATTATTACTAATTATTCCAAATTATTGGTAATTATTAATAATTATTGGTAATTATTACTAATTATTACTAATTATTGGTAATTATTACTATTTATTGCTAATTAATACTAATTATTGCTAATTAATACTAATTATTGGTAATTAATACTAATTATTGGTAATTAATACTAATTATTGGTAATTAATACTAATTATTGGTAATTAATACTAATTATTACTAATTATTGGTAATTACTGGTAATTATTACTAATTACTGGTAATTATTACTAATTACTGGTAATTATTACTAATTACTGGTAATTATTACTAATTACTGGTAATTATTACTAATTACTGTTAATTATTACTAATTACTGGTAATTATTACTAATTACTGGTAATTATTACTAATTACTGGTAATTATTACTAATTATTACTAATTATTATTAATTACTGGTAATTATTACTAATTACTGGTAATTATTCCTAATTATTACTAATTGTTACTATTTATTACTAATTATTACTATTTATTACTATTTACCGGTAATTATTACTAATTATTACTATTTATTACTATTTACCGGTAATTATTACTAATTATTAGTAATTATTACTAATTATTGGTAATTATTACTAATTATTGGTAATTATTACTAATTATTGGTAATTATTACTAATTATTGGTAATTATTACTAATTATTGGTAATTAATACTAATTATTGGTAATTAATACTAATTATTAGTAATTATTGGTAATTATTGGTAATTATTACTAATTATTGGTAATTATTACGATTTATTGGTAATTATTACTATTTATTGGTAATTATTACTAATTATGGGTAATTATTACTAATTATTGGTAATTATTACTAATTATTTTTAATTATTGATAATTATTGGTAATTGTTCCTAATTATTAGTAATTAAATGAATAATTACTAATAATTAGGAAGAATTACCAATAATTACAAATAATAACATTATTAGTATATTTTATTATTAATATTAAAATAATATAATTTTCTAATTTATATACAGTTCTCCTTTCATCTGTGCGTTTTCTATCTCCACATACAAATAATACATGTGAAGACAGCAAACACACAGATGAAAAGAGAACTGTATATATATAAAAAATTATATTATTTTAATATTAATAATAAAATAGACTAATAATGTAATAATGTTATTATCCCTAATTATTGGTATTTATTACTAATTATTAATATTTATTCTTAATTATTAAAAATTATTACTAATTATTCCTAATTACCATTAACTATGAACAATACTAATAATTTAAATTTATTAAGTAATAAAACAATATAAACATAATTAAATTACAACTAATTAAGAATAATTGAAACTAATAAAAAATTAAAAATAAATATTAAATTAAATTGAACATAAATACCTTGAAAATTGATCTGCTCTGACCGTTCTTCAAAACTTTAATATCAGCTCCGGAGAAAAAAATTAAATTAAAGAAAAACTCAACTTTAGAAACGCAAGTTTGAGAGCAGGAGAAGATAGAGAATGAGAATGATTTGAAAAAAACGGATGAGGGTATTTATAGGTTAGATTATTTGCGACGGGTCCATTTGCGACGGGATTCCCGTCGCAAATAGTGTTATTTGCGACGGTACCCGTCGCAAATACCTTAGCCAACATTTATTACGGTCAACGGTTAAATAGTTATTTGCGACGGGTCCCGTCGCAAATAACCACCTGCCGACATACTATTTGCGACAGGGGAATATTCCCGTCGCAAATACCTTTTACCGCCGCCGGTTATTTGCGACGGGAAAATATTCCCGTCGCAAATAGTTTTCCCGCGATTTGGCGCGCATCGCGGGAAAACTATTTGCGACGGGGAAAGCAATCCCGTCGCAAAAGCCTAATTATTTGCGACGGGTAAATACCCCCGTCGCAAATACGCATTTACCTTATAAGTAAATTTATGACCCTTAAAGGTTAAAAGTGTTATCATTGTTAAGGTTAAGAAGGGTTAACGAGGGGGTTAACCAAAAGATAAGGTTTAAAATGCAATGTAAATATTTATAAATTTTATTTTTTTGAAGTTTTATTTAAATTATAATGTATTAAATTCTAAATTAGGCAAATTTGGTGACACTTTACATGATTATGATATTTATTGTATTTATTCTTTTAAGTAATTGCAAGTGTGTATTTTCCCTCAATTATACAATGGAACCTCATATTATCCCTTATTAAAAAAGTTTGAGCCTTATATATTAGAAACTACCTAACCTAATACCATAACATATTGCTTAAACACATCATAGATCTTATTTTTCCTTCCAAAATACAATCCTTTCAAGTATTTAAGTGTAATACAATGGAGGTTTCTCAATGAAGAGGAATAAATCTTAACTAAGTACCTTAAATTTTATTTCTTCTTCAACATCATATAAATATATGGTATCCATTATAAAACAATTTATTCATTATATTAAATATATTTAATTATTTTTATGATAATGTAACAACCATTATCCATCTTCTTTCCATCTTATGAAAAAGAAAACAACACTCATGAATACGTGTGGACTACCACCTCCACGAAGTGATGCATTTATTTTTTCATCACCTCTTCACATTGATATTTAAAATGACATATTTACTAAATATATATGATGTATATGATATTATTATAGATATTTAAAGGTGAATTATTTTTTAATTTTCTTTTTTTGCATCCATCAAATAGTGGAAACATCACTAGTGCGTATGTACACACTACCATCTCCATGAAGTAATGCAATTAATTTTTCAGAACTGATTTAAATTAATTATTAAAATTTTTTATATAATGATTAAAAATTATACTAATTAAATGATTAAAATTATTTAGATGATGGAACCATGAACAAAGTATAAGTACCAAGACTTCTTAACTGAAACATGCATGAAAAACGAAGCAGTTATCACCCGAAATAATGATTTTAATAAAGAATTGTTTATAAACGAATGATAAAATGTTATAAGTAAATAATATATGGTTTGATATATATGATTATAGTTTTTAATATATGTATAATAAATCAATATTTATTACATATGAGTTTTGAACATGTATGACTCAAGACGAGACTTGAGGTAAGAGTTTATGTTACAATCTCATTTCTTTTTGGGGTTGTCTATACAAAATTTACATTTAGGGAAATTTTATTGATCATATCATTTAAACCACATATATTTTAATATAATATAACAATTAATTAAATTTTCATGTATTATTACCATTTTCCTATCTTTGGTACTTAATATCATTGAGAAAATGTTTTTAGAGAAAATCCAACCTTATTTCATTTTTAGTCGATGAAAATTTTCTTCTATATATACATTCTTAAATATTGTTATATAAAAGTTATTAAATATAATTATAATGCTTTGAAAAATTGAATTTTTACCACATTTTACTTTATTCAAAAAGTTTTTAAAAATTAATATTTCTAAAAGTTTTTAGAATAATTCATTTTTTACTTTTTATAAAAGTGTGAAAAGAATGTTTTCTTTTAACATATAAGTCATGAATGGATTTTCCTTTTTCCACGACTGTTATTTTATTTTAAAATTAATTTATCAATTTTCTAAATTTATTTTCAATGAAAAGTATTTTCTTAATATTCTAGGAATTTTTAGTTAAAATGTTATCAAAGTAAAAGGATATTTTCTCATGTTTTTAGAGAAATGTTCGAATGAAAATTTTAATGTATTTTTCATATATATCATCATACTTTAAGGATTTTCATAATTATATAGGGTTATTATATTATGATATCATCCAATTTATTTTTATGTATTATGATAATGACGATTCTATTAAACCCATTTCTTTCATATTGGTTAAATAAGTTATGATGAGATCTTTATGAAAACAGTTTATTTTCCATGGGTTATGATATGTTGATAATATAAATGCTTTATAATCTTATGGAAAACACACATATTTTCTTAATTATATGATAGGTGGATCCATTATATCCATCCAATTCATTGGGTATAGACTAATATCTCATGAGATAATTATAAGAAATGAGTTTTTATGGTTGATCCACTATAGGAAACAGATAGGGATACCTGGTCCACTATGATATAGGAAATAGGTGGTGATGCTTGACTTTATATGATACGTGAAACATGTTTTAATTCCTAATCCACTATGATATGATTATATCTATAGTTAACCTTGATATATTATATGGTTTATATACCTATGAGGGCATCACACTCTTATGACATGTTGACATGCTTATGATTTGAACTCATGGATTATGATTTATTTTTTGACTATTCACTAATCTTATGACATACTGATGATTTATTATATGACTCATGATTATGGTATATAAATTTTTGGGTGTGATTTTATATTGATAATTACATGTTATCATACCCCTATGCTTATGATATTCTTACATATGATCAATGATTGATATCCCCCATGTTTATGCTTACTAAGCACATGAGCTCACCCCTTATTATGTTTTAATTTTTCTCAAGTTATGAATAATGTTACTTGGTATGATGAGTCTACATGGGTATCTTATGTAAAAAATAACGTTAGAGACATCGACAATTGTACTTAAATAAGATGTTTATGTATTTAGTCACTAAGTAAACCAAACCTTTACTATTCAAGGGCATATAATATTATTAAATTTATTGAATATTAATTTAAAAGGATTTAATATTTATGTATGAAATGATTGGGTATCCTCAGGTTTCAAAAATATCATGGTTTTATGATCACAAATTTCCATGTGCTAGCTTTGAAGATTGAAGTGATTTTCGACACCCTTATGATCTTCAAAACAACATGAAGTCAATACAAGAATAAGGAATTGTTTTTTTATTTCTCTCACTCTATAAATTTAAAGAGATATAGATAGATTAATAGAATAACAAAATTAGTTAGAATGTCTTACAACCCTCATTTTAAATAAAAATATGTTTATAGACTTAGGTTTAAGTTTCTTTGTTTCACTTTAGTACCCAAAGAAAATTAACCTTTAAAACTGACCCTAAATTCAAATTATGACTTATTTAACTTATTATAAATGTTTAAAACATTTAATAACTCAATTATAACAATATAACATGTTGTTTTATTAAATAAAATCCATTAATTTGGCTCAATTTCTTTTAAATACTTTTATTAAACCTCAAACATGTAATATTTAACCAAAAAATATTTTTTATCACATTCACTTTTTTAAACCTAAATAAAATTTTAATACATTAAAATAAAAATTCAATTCATATTAGTATAGAAAAAAATTTATAATTATTTTTTTATCAATTTTACTCATGATTATTTATAGCTATATGATCATCGACCCATGATCATGGGGCCCACTTCTTCCTAAAATCCAATTCATTTAAATTAGTGGAACTTCTGGATATAATTTTATGTTTGACCATATATAACATTATCTTAATAACAATGATACTAAATTATAGAATAATAACGGTATTTTACAACACATCATGGTACCTAAAGAGATAAGGATAACTCATATCAATGATATTATTTTTATAAACACACACCATGTAATATAATATATTTTTACATTATATTTCATCAAGATGGATGCATAATTTGTTCCATGATCCTTATATACTTGATATATATTCCTTTTTGTAACATCTTAGGGTATTATTTAAGTATTAAAATGTCATTTTGGTTATAAATTTTGAAATTATATGGTAAAAATCCAGGAATGTTTGAATTTTTAGATTTTAATTGATAGATTAATAATTATTAGGGGTTTTAAGAAGTTTAAATTAAATTTTTGAAGATATTGAGATGGTTAGAAAATACCAGAGAAGTTATTTTGGATTTGTAGAATGATTTTTTGGGAGGTGGCTGCAGGTAGCCATTGGGTACCCGATATAGTGCTACCGAGTACTTAGTGATCCAGATAGTGGGGCTGTATCATAGGTTTTATATTTTGTGATCAATGGACTTCCACCAAGTCCCCAATAATCCATAGAGTAGTCAATGAGTATCCACCGGGTACCCAATAATTCCTATTTTGTTTTTTTAATGATGGAAAATTATTTTCAGGTTTCTCTTTCTAGACAACTCATTGGGGGTTCTTTTGGGAAAGTTTTTCACACAAAGGGAGGGCTCTATCCATTCTTATCCCTTTCCTACTTTCTTACACCCATAATTATAAGATTCTTAGGTGATTTTAGTTTGATTATTTGATGTAAATATATCAATTTATTCCTTATCTCATCTTTCTCTTACAACTTATTTCATATACACTGGTTAAGCTAGCTATTTGATGATATATTTCATTGAAACAAGGTGAAATCCATTTTTTTGATGGGGAATTCATGTTTCATATCTAGATGATACCAAATAAGGTATAATATGATTAATTAATTATTGTTTTGGTGAAGGTTTCTTTTTGATAAACTCTTTTCTAAGTTTTGTAATTTTAGGATAATTTAATGGTTCTTTAGATTAGGGAATTCGTGTCTTTTCTTGTGGGAATATGGGGAGACTTTTAGGATTTATTTGCAGGTTTTTAGCATTATATTTGGTTTTAATTGATTTTTAAACCTAATTTATAATTTTTAAGGATATTCTTATAAGTTTCAAGATGAGGTATGCTCACTAATGAGTTATTTAGGTAGAAAATCTCAACCTCCCACATTTTTTAATTAGGATTTACCTATGATATACCTTCCATTTTATTTTTAACACTTTAATAAAATTTAAATATAGATTTTAAAAATATAAAAGGAATATTTTCATGAATAAATAGATAAATTGAATTTTTATCCATATTAGTGATACCTAAATATGTTTACTCAAACATGTAGTAGACATTGCTTTTTTATCCATTAAAATAATGTTATATAAATAATTCAATTTATTTTTGAATCTGTGATAGTATATTATTATCTTAATTATAAAGTAAAACATTCATTATATGGTTTTGAGGTGATATGGATTGTTATTTTATTTTTATTATATTTATAGCACTATGAATATCATTGGTTTATTATTTCATGATTCAGTAATGGTTCATAGAGTAAGTTTTTTTTGGGATGGACTACTTATTGTCATAATGTTTTTCTATATTATTAATTATAATTTAATTAATAAACTAATCCTTCAAATTAATACCATAAATTAATTATAAGTTAATAAAAAACACTTGACTTTTGGATAATAGGTCATATCAGTAGTGATGTATTAGTTGAATTCAACAAAATGGGAGGGGATGATTTAGTCAATTTTATTGATAAATATTTTCTTAAATGAATTAATTTTTCAATTATAATTATTTTTCATGTTAAAAATTCTAATTTAGGGCATGGTAAATATAATTAAAAACTCATATATGGGTGATTTCTCTAGGATGATATCGTAATGAGTGATTTATGATAATTGATTCGAGAATAGTTTTTATAAGGTGAGTTGATATGGATGGTGTTAAGGTTATTTTTTTTTTGATATGTTTTTTACACATTATTTTATTTATTATATATATTATCTATCTTGACTTTGGTATTTTTTAATAGTTATTCATTATTGTTCTTTGGTTGTGAGTTTTAATGAAATTTATATTTTATTTATTTTTCATTATTTTTTTACCATTTGGTTGTTTTATCAATTTTATTAGTTTTATTTTAGTTATTTTATGTGATGTATAATGGTTTGAATGTAATTGTAAGAGGGATAATATGTTGGTTGATCTGGGAATATCTAGTGCATACGATTTCATTGTAGCATTGAGGCTAAATGAGAGGTTTTGGTGATGTAACAGGTAATTTGGTATGAGTGTGTATTCCTTAGGATGATTCTTTGACATGTAGTGGTTTGGGTTGAGTAAATGGATTATTTTAGAACTTGTATTGGTACTATTTTTTAAATATATAATGTTTTATAATGGATCACTTTGTGATAATGTATAATGAGTTGGAAGCAACTTGTTTGGTTTTATGAGATGACATTAGAGGACATTTGAGGTGATAATGGGTTTTTTGGTTCGTATTATGGAATGATTAAATTTCCATGATAATAAGTTAAAGTAATATCCTTAGAAGATAATTTTTAGCTTTATGTTTTGGCTATTGCATAATATATTCATTTGTTTTACCTAGTGATTTCCATGATATGTTTATCTTGTGTTTTCATTTGGAAAGTTATTATCTACTATTAATTTAGGAAATAATGAAATTTTTATGAATATATGGGATCCCTTGTTATTTTCCATCTCAGTGAGGATGTTAAAATGATTTATTTCTATAATATCAATGTTTTCCAGATATTATTTTCCCTCATGGTATTGCCTTAAGTATTTTTAGATTGTTCTAATGGGATTATGAGTTATACACTAAGTGGGTCTGAATCATTCTGATGGTGGAAAATTTATGTTTTGATACATTAAGTATAGATTATCCTAGCAGTGCATGAAAAGTTAATTAGTATTAAATTGTGACTTAAACTAAATGTGAAAGAGAAGTTATCTATTATTCCATGTTCTATACAAGGTGATATTTGACTTTCCATATTGGTTAATTTATTCTCATATGATATATTATTGCTATGAATTCCAAGGAAACATGAAAATAAATTCACCATATTATATAAACCTATGGTATTTGATAACTCCTTGTGTTTCTTACTATCTCCTTGTACTACACCTTTCATGTGCACCTCAATGCAAATTCATTTTCACATGTGTAATTATAGGTACATGATGACGGTGTTTGGATTTTCTATGGACTAGCATGGTGTTAGGGTATTAAATTAAGGATATTCTAGGTAGTGGAGTAAAGGTGTCCATGTTGGTTGGAGACGTCATTATGAATATAACCGTATATGTTTTATTATTTTTTCATTCAAATATTGTCAATTATTTTATTTTTATGTTTATTTTTATTGCGTTTAACTATAAGAATATAGGTTTTTAGTATTGTATATTGTTATAAATGGATTTAAAGACCCCACTAGATGGTTGATTTTACTTTTATTTATATATTATAGGTTTTTAGATGTATGATATATAAATAGTTTTTCATGATATTTTATGAAATTTGGTTTCGACCAAAATTTAACAATGATTAATATTAACCCTCAATGTTATTTGTCAACCCCCAGTGATTAGGGAACATGCCTGAGGAATGTGGTGGTTTGGTTTGAGTTGACATGGGATCTGGGTTAGGTTATTATAAATGTAATTAAATAGGTATTGGGTAGTTAGGTTAATATCAAATGATAGATAGGATATTAGGGATTAAGATTCACATTTTACTCATGGATATAGTGGAATCTAAATTTACAAGGTATGTTTGGGAATTAATTTTAGGAACTATAGGTATGAGTGATTTTTTTTTGGAAATTATAGGTATGGAATGGGTGAAACTCATTTTGAAGTCTTAGGGCTTAGTTGGGAGATGATATTTATATTTTCTCATGCATCACTTGGACCGTTGCACATATGACTTGTTCATATTTTATATTGTGACTACAATATTTAAATGACCTAAATTAATTTAAAGTTACTAATAAATAAATTATTTATCACCTAAATACTTTATTATTAGTGACATAATTAATAAAAGCCACAAATGTGTATATTTTTGTTATTATTAATGGTTTATTTCCTGATGGGTAATATTATATTGGAGGTGTTTTATATATTTTTTTTATTTTAAAATTTTATAAAATGTCATAATTATTAAAAATAGGGAAAAATATTTGGTAATGAAGTATTTTAAATAAGAGGTAATTTTAAAACGAAATATCCCTAGTTTGTAGTAATCCTATATTTATTAGTTTTTATGTCTTGTGGTAGTTTCCATTGGTTTCAAGATTTTTTATAGAGGACCTTAGTTAGATAGTTAATGTTTTAGTTCTATATTCTTCACCATAGTATAATAGTATTCATGGTGGAATTTATGTTATTGAATAGGTTGCTATTGTGGGAATGTTGTCAAGCCGTAGTGTGCATAGTAGGAATCGAGGTATGAAACAATGAGTTAGATAGGTTTGGTATTGGGTATGGCGTGATGGGAGTATTCGTATGTAAAAAAATGCATAAATCAATGATTTCAAGGGTGGAAGTGGTGGCACTTGGTCTTGGAAACATCAAGAGAATGACATATTGGGTGGGTGAGTTAGAACCGAGGATCATGGTTTCACCATAACGTAGCCCATGGAAGACATCCAAGGGGAGGTCCCAATGAAATGGTGGATGGGTAGATTCATGGTCAACCTTATGTAGTTAGGTTTTCCAAAATTTCCTGGGTGAACACATAATGTCTTAGTCCAAGTCCTGGTGATGGTCATTATGGATTTTGAACTGAATGATTTAGCCACCAAATCTTAGGGGAAATCATGCACCTTGATGGGGAACCATGTGTGATTTGTGTGTGTGTGTGGGGAGGGGGGGTGTTATTAATATGATTTTGACTCATTTAATATTCATAAAATGAACTCACTCATTATCCCTTTATTTTGGATCTCAAACCAAGAACTTTTAGAGGTAATTCTGGATGATCTCTTTACTATCAAGGTTCTTCTTTTTGGTTTTTGTTGTATGATCGAGATAAAGGTATGTGGATTTTATCCCACTCAATTATTTTTATAATTTAAAGGATTAGTTTTCTAAAATATTAATGGTTGTTTTTAAATTTTAAATTCTATAAAAATTGGGTTTGGATAACTCTTTGTACCATGGATTTGAAAATAGAGGTTTTGGGTAATGCCCATGACCTGATTGATAAAATACCTAAATTATGTTTGATAAAAATAGTTTTAGTGTGATAAATTTTCATGTAAATGGGTGTGTTATTTTAGGATGAATATTAGGGGCCTTATTTAATTTTAATTGGTTACCTATGCTAAATTTTGGTCACACTAACTTATATTTATAGGTGACGACGTGAGTCAGGAGGGATGGGTACCGCTCACAAGTATAGACAGCTCAAAGAACATTGTGGATTGGGGAAACTCATTGGTTGGACACTTAAATGGGTGTTTAAATTCATTACATATAATTCATTCATGTGTGGGTTACATTAACTTATTCCTCTTATGCCTTACTTGATAGTTTTATATTCTCTTTTTTGTTATATTTTTATTTTTTTATTGTGTGCTAACTTATTCTTCTCTTAGTGGAATGTGTGATAAGTATTAGGGTTTTACTATTGGGTTGTATAATCAACCATATAGATTCAACTTAGTGTGTATGTATACTATTTTTACTATAATATAGGTAAGGGGAAGGTTTCATACTTTTCTAGTGTAGTATCCTGAAGTCGTAGTCATGTACTTTAGGAGTTGGATCTTGGAAATGGTATTTAATTGGAGTCATCATGGTTCCAAATTAATGCCTTGGAGTATTTTATGTCATGTTATGTTATATACTTGATATTTTCTATTTTCTTGTTGTGTATATAATTATATTATTATATTGTCATTAGAATTTTGGTTGGTTTTTATTCACGCATCATGTTTTTTATCATGTTGTGATCGTCCATTATAGGTTGTGTTTTATATATAAGGGATAATCATCCCCTATATTTTGGTAAGGATCTTGTAATTAATTTCCATCCTTTTTTATCTAGTGGATTTCATCTAAGGTTAGTGTCATTTTGGTCTTGCCCAATCTAATGGGTTAGGATTAAGATGTTTCAAATTCTATCAGTTTGGAATAGTATGCTAATTGGTATTGGTAGGCATGGATATAGTATGTGTCAGGACTTGAAATATAATTATAAAAATTAAAATATAACCTATTTATATTTAAATTCAAGTTACTATGGTTTTTTTGGGTATGAATAGTGTTATAAATCACTTTTAGGTTTTTTATCACCTCATCATCATGGGTTTAGTCGATGCGAGTTGTGTATGATGCAGTAGTAAAGAGATTTCCCACCAGGATTCCAACATTAAAAATGTGTTTTATTTCTTTACACTGGTAAATAATAAAATTATTAATTTGTTATCTAGAAAATGTTGGACTTTCATGTGGTTGAAATAGAAATTTTATATGAAATTATTTAAAGAACATGGTAAATATGGTTTCATTTTTTGTTTTGTGTTGATTATTTATAGCATGGAGTTTTTTTATACTTTCATCAGGTTCCATAGATTAGAAAAACATGAAATTGGAGTGAAATTGGAACTTAAATTAGTAATGTATCTATTAATAAGTAATTGAATAAATGATAATTACAATCCATGTTATTTTAAGAGAATGTTTACAATTTCAGAATAAGAACATAAATATATAATTATTGTGATGTTTAATATCTTTCATTCTTAATGATTGTTTCCATTCCTATACTGTAGAGAAACCTTACACATGATAGAGTTATTTTTATTTATCTTAACAATTTAATATATTTATGATATTCCATGTGTATATTTAAATTTATTGATTTAAAATTTTGGACCATATTGACTATAATTAATCAAATTTCATGATAAATATTGATTTTTTTATTTTATTTAATTTAAAAACATAATAAAGAATAAAATGTTGTTGTAACTTTAAGATATGTATGCATTTAGTTAAGCATGTTTAGTATAATGATTAGAATAACATGTAAAAGTATGAATATATCAAAAGGGACAATTTGTTGTAATTTTCAATCTATAGCGTGCTTCTTATGATTTTTAGGTTACATATCATGAGAGAAGGATGAAAATATATAATATGCTGACTTTGGCTATTGGATTTTTTAGATTATTGAGCATGCTAATTTAATTTTTTTTTTCAATATTTTTTTCCAGAACATAATAGCATGAAAATGGAACTTGGGTGGTAATCACACAAATACATTTTATTTTTGTTGTAAATTAATTAGTATATTTTATATTTTTGGAAAATAGTATAACTAGTCTCTATAATAACTAAGTTTCTAGATCTTGAGTTGATACTATAATTAATAATTATTACACTGAGATGAAATGATGCCTATACATGGTTGAATTATTTTTTATTGGAAACTACATGATTTAGTTACAGTTATTAATGTGATCTGATTAAATGATATATGTTTTAATGATGAAGAGGTTTTCAAATGAAAGAATGTCATTGGAGGGGTTTGTTTCAATTTTTTTTCTATATTTAAATTAGGTTTTACAATAGGATTATCTGGAATGTTTTATGAAATTTTTAGGTATTTTGGATTCTAATGAATATTAAAAAACCCTTCATTAAATGGGACTTGGGAAAAAACATTTACTAAAAGGAAACCTTTTACTATTATAAAACATGGAATTGATTGGTTTTTGACAGTTTTGTTTTATAAATATGTATTTTTTACATATCATTTTTTAAATATATTTTATATAAAGGAATCTCTAAATGGTTTTAGTGTTTTTTGGATTTTAAAAAGGTTTATTTAAATAGGTTTTTAAAAAAACAAATGTTTAATGAAAACCCTTTCATTATTTTGGGAATATGTTATTTTTTCATGTGATTTTTTGGACTATTATAACATGGTGAATGTGAGAATGGAAACCCTATAGTGGCTTGTAGGAATGAGATGTACAGAGGTGAGGTGACTAGAAAATATGTTTCTAGATACACCCTTAGAGGATTTATAGTATTGGTTGTGTTTTATGTGCTAGTTGTGCTTGTTGTTATTGTTATAGTAGTTTCATTTTTATGCTATTATACTTATTATGCTTATTATCCTAATTTTATTACATTATTCTTCTACTTGTTTTTTTGGTTATACTGGTTGTTTTTGTTCAATGATATACATAGTACAATGAAGGGTAAAACTGATTTTATAGAAAAATATTGATCGTGGTATGAGTATCAAGACATATCATGGGTATCAAGATATTCTTAATTGGTCACTAATCTCAATTACCATTGACACGACTTTTATTGGGTAGAATTAACTATCTTAGAAATTTAATTATTGTAATATTGGGAATTACATGGTTCCTAGAATTAAATTTAATATTGATTTCTATGACTGGCGAGTCACTCTCACATATTTTTAATTACTATTCATCTTTTCAACAGAGTTGCAACGTGGATCGTCTAGTTCCCCAAATCCACAATCCCAGTTCTCATGCTCAAAACACATTATTTAAACACTGGATTTGATACAAAGTGAGATTAATCTATCTTTATTTTACAACATTTCGATAATATATACATTAAAAATCATAAATCTTCTCACAATCCCAATAATGTATGGTTTAATGTCTTTGAGGATCAAATATATAAAAAACATATTTTATAATACTTGTGAACATTTCTATGTAATGAAACCTCACTACACCCCATTCTAGAATTATTATTAGTTAAAATTATCTTCTTAATATGGGGAATGAAAACATAAAAAATGTGTGTGCTCAAATATTAAATAAAGTAAAAAATCAACAAAATTTATTCAAGGGTTAGATCATAAGAATAGAAGAAAACATGAGCATGGGATAAATATATTATTAAATAGAAGACATAAAAATATCATTTGTCTATATGTAATGATAAAAAGACATGTAATATCAAATAAACAAACATATACCATGAAAAAAGAGTTAAAAAACATGAGATAATAAAATTGAGCCATGGAGCATAATCATAGGAATAATGATATGCAATATCATGGAAATGAAGGATAACAATAAATGGTGGCACTAACATGGGCATAAATATCATAAAATAGTGGAGTATGAATCACCATCTATACCCGATTCCCATAGTGGAGTAGGAATTATTACCCAATTCCCATAAACATAGTGGATAAGGATTCACTACTTGATTTCCATAAACATATTATAGAAATATTAACTACTTGATTCCTATAAACATAGTGGATCATGCTTCACTACTTGATTTTCATAAACATAGAGGAGAAAGATTCACTACCTGATTCCCATAAACATAGTGGCCACTTCTCTGGTCCCATAATGGAGTGAGAATCAATAATCAATTCCCATAATTATCTCATGATATATAAATCTGTATCCAATGAATTGGAGGGATAAATATGACCCTACCCATAAATCATCCATACATATGTATACCACTTGAAAATAATCATTAATCACATTATTAAGGACCCATTGAATGTAAATGGTCTTCAAAACATTTCTAGAAGATATTAATAAAATTGACCTCAAGAATATAAATTGTTTATACCCAAAATTAAATCACCCCAGAAGAGTATTTCATAAGAACATTTAAAGGTGGTTCATGAAAAATAACTTCCAAGGAAATAATTCCTTTAGACATGGTAACAAAATCATAAAATAGTTTTAAATAAAATTATTTTAGATTTTTTGTAAGTGATTAAGTTACGAGTCAGTTTAAAAAGTCATTTTTAGAAAGGTCACTTTTAAGAAATTGAAAATAAGGAATTTTAAAAATAAATATTTAGAAATAAATCTCAATAATAAATCCTTGGAAAATATATAAAGGCTTTAAAAAAGTTAATTGAAATTTTTTTGAAACCTTTTACTTTTAAAAATAATATTTTACAATAGAGTGCTGAAAAATTCATAAATGTTTCAAAAAGTGAAGTGAATTTTTTTTAGAACCTTTAATTTTAAAAATAATCTTCAATAACAGACCCTTTAAAAAGAAATAAAGGTTTAAAAAATTTGAAGTGATTTTTTTGGATAAATTTTAATTTTAAAATCAATCTTCAATAATGGAGCCTTGTTAAAGATATAATAGTTTCAAAAAGGTGAAGTGAAACCATTTTTATAAATTTTAATTTTATAAATAATATTCAATAACAGAGCCCTGAAAAATTCATAAAGGTTTAAAAAAGGTTAATTGCTTTTTGATAACTTTTACTTTTGAAAATAATATTTAATATTGGAGCCTTTAAAGATACATAAAGGTTTTAAAAAGGTGAAGTGAAAAATTTTAATTTTAAAAAGAATATTCAACAATGGATCCTTGAAAATGACATAATGGTTTTAAAAAGGTGAAGTGAAAGATTTGTAAAACACTTAATTTGGAAAAATACACTTTTATAATATATCCTTGAAGTGACATAAAGGTTATCGAAAGAAATATGGAGTGTAAGATAAAGAATTTTATTTTGAAAGGATGAAAATATTTTTTAATATTTTGAAATACATTTATTGAAAGCCCAAATCATAAATTGAGTAAAAAAAATTCCATTTTAAAATAGGATACAAGAAATATGAAGGTCACATGAGATAACACATAATTTGGTTTCCATATATAAAGGATAAAATTTAAATGATTCTAAAATATGAATAATTAGGGGAAACCATCGTTAAAGAGGATGATCATTATTTTCAACAATGATATGCTTTTTATGGGGATGAAATTCATTGAGGAGGAAATTTTGAATCAAAAGTGTCTTTTTTCCTATAGATAAATATAAATTACTGTGAAATAAAATATTAGTGTGGAATAAACCAATATTGGATGCAATAAGTTTAAGAAGAATCATTATAACTCAATTAAGGGTGTTGAGTTAATAAAAACCATTCCAAATTTGGTATCTTTTGAATCAAAATCCATTTAAAGAAAGAAAATTAAATTTCTCTTAAAACTCCATAGATTACATGAATATAGTAAAATAAATACATTAGTAAGTAATTGCACCATCTCAATGGTATCATGGTGTAAAATTAGAAATATGTCTCAAGGAATTAAATTTGAGACAATGAATTCCCTTACATTAATTCATAACTTCCACCAAATTACCTAAATATATTATATAAAAAATAACATTCTTAATGAAATATTTAATAAAATTATTCATATATAACCTTTTATATAGTTCATTTATAATTATATATATATATATATATATTTTTTATTTATTATCTATTTTCAATATCGGTTGTGAGTAATCTTGATCATTTTGAACAAGTTTCATAAAAATAGTGTTGTTATTCATTCTTCTACCAAAGTTCATCATTCATAGATCATAAAAAATACTTGAATTTATTATTTATAATTATTTATAATTTTATAATTCAATTCTATTAAATTTTTGGTTATGATCCTTAAAATGAAATCAGTGATGAGCATGTTTTGTTGATTTCTGACAAATGAACATTGGTATCTTAATTAATGAGTTTAATATTAATGTTACCTTTTTAGAACCAAAATAAAATCATTATTAACTTATTTATATCATATATTATTAGTATTTAAGTTCTCATATCCATCCATTATATTATTTTATAGAATGGTTCAAGTGGGTGTTTAGACCGACCCAAACATGAATATACCATAATTAATGGATGAGTATGGTAATGGAAGTTGTTTCTTTTGTA
The DNA here is from genome assembly GCA_963277665.1 of Viscum album. Taxonomy (NCBI): domain Eukaryota; kingdom Viridiplantae; phylum Streptophyta; class Magnoliopsida; order Santalales; family Viscaceae; genus Viscum; species Viscum album. Next base: position 1,469,821,513 of record OY728147.1, on the reverse strand, counting down.
GTAATATCATTTTTATATAATAATAATGATATTATTTAGATATTTTTAGGTTTTGAATAATATTTTAAGATATTTTAATAAATAATAAATAAATGAGATGAAAAATGAGATACATTACTTCATGGAGACAGTAGTCCACACACACACACACAAATGACATTTTTATTTTTCTGAATGAAAAATTGTAACGGTGAATACAATATATTAACTTAGAATAATAAAATTATGTATAAAACAATATTTATTTCATTATATATTAATGAGAAAAATATATTTGGGAAAGTAATATATAAAATAAAACATGTTAATAAAAATTAGTACTCACGTCAAGGACTTGAATTTTCCCCTAGAGGACTCCTTATAAATAGAGGGATTAAGATAAATTATTGTGACCATAAGCTAAAGTAAGTGAAAGAAGATTATAGGTGAATTAAATAAGGTATATCTTAAAGAGTAAAATAAATTTTGGTTTGGTCTTTAAGGGATGGTGAGAGACCCTTTTTATAAGTGGTGAGAATGACATTTTTGTAAATATTTCATCTAAATATAAATAGATCACTTGTTTCAAATGAAAAAAAGGCTCCAAAATTGGAAATAATAGATTTAAGGATGATATAATCTTGATAATATATCAACCATTTATTTTCACACATTCTTTAAATATTATTTTAATTCCTTTACTCTTAAAATTACAACTTTTACCATTTTTGGATTAATCATGTATCTAATTTTTACCTAAGTAATTTACTTTTAATTCATAAAACTCAATTAGGTCTTATTAATTTTTTTTACCTAATGATTAAAAATATTAAATCCATTTTATTAGATAAAATTTATATATGTAATAAATATCAATTTTAACATTAGGTCATGTAATGCGTAAAAACACATTTTTAGTAAAAGTGTATTTTTAAGATTAACATTTATGTGCAGGATAAAATTGTAAATTTATTTCATTTTCTTAATATGAATTTTTTTAAAATAAAACAAATAAAATTTATGTGAATTTGAAAGAAATAAAAAACCAACATATCTAAAATAATATTTAATTATAAGAAAATAAAAAAATAGTTTCTTTTATTGGAAATAAAACTTAAGTTAATAAAAAGGTTAAACATAGGTTTTAATAATAATATTTAGAAATGTATAGTTTTACTCCTTAAATAAATATTTTATAATTATTTTTTATAAGTTTTTTAGTTATACTAACTTCTTGATATTTTCTTAAATATAAAAGTTTATTTGTAACTATATTTTTTACTATTCATAAAAAAGAAATTATTTTAGAAAAATAAATTATTTTAGAAAAAGCACAAAAATTTACCCTTAGATAATTTTAACATGATTAATTAAAAAATTAATTTCATTTTAAAAAATTAAAAATCAAAAAATTAAAAAATTAAATTTTTAATGGAAATACAAAATATAAATAAAAACTACTTTTATTGAAAAATGACATTTTTAAACATTAAATGATCTTAGTACTATTTCATACCATATCATAACTTAAATAATGTTGATATATTATTTAATATATTTAAATATTATATATCCTCAAAAGAGTCTTTTAAAAGCAGTAAATTTAATATATTTGGGTAAATAATAATTTTTTAAAAAACTATTTGAGAAAGAACAACTATTTAATATTAAGTCATTTTAATTGTTTTTCTTCTAAATGTAAGAAATTTTAGTTGATTAATATCTTTTTATTTACAAGAGGTTTTATTATTCTTATAAATTATTAATAATAGTTATATAATATATTGTGGATCATTTTAGTTCAGTATAGTGTGTTAAATAAGCTATTGATACAACATTTATTTAAAGGAAAACATATTCTAAAATCTCTGGGTGTTACATTATCTCCCCTTAAATAAATTGATTCCATGTAATTTTAATTATCAATTACTGAAGGAATAAACCAAGGTATCCATAATAAATTCAAGATATATCTTCCACTAAGATATCCACATCATTATCCTTGGTAATGATAGGAAACGATTTGTCCCAAATATGTTTCTTTAGGAGTTCTTAAAGACATACCTTTCATAGATTCATTTTAATGATTCTATTTCAAACTAAATAATACGACCAAAAATTTTATGATAATTTCCAATCAAATAAGAGAAAATGATCATTTAATATGAAACCTGAATTCTAAGATGTCTTCTCCAATGATACCTTCATTTAGAACTATGATACTTTCAATTAAACTATGTCACACTTGGTTCATCTTATAACTATCTTGGTTAAAAATTGGTTAATTTAGTTCCCCCATGTCATAGGTCGAGTGGTTCACCAATTGAGCCATCTCACTATTTGGGGGAACTGGCTCAGGCTCAAGTCCCACCAAACTCAGAAACTGTGCATATTATGCACAAGGTGATTCAAATCCGTTTCTTAGTTGGTGAACGTGAGACGCACACTGGATTTGTGGAGTCCCAAATGGGCCCAGGTGTGTTACCCTTACACATGTTTTTCCAATGAGCCTATACCCAAGTGGTAATTGCTTCTTCTTGGCATCCAAAAGACCCAGGATCGATTCCTGGTAGGGACAAAATTTCTGGGTTATAATAATAGTACTGTAGCAGGGCACTATTGCAGCACTATAGTGGTGGTAGAATAGTAGAGGAAATGTAACTATAGTGGTGGAGGTATTATAGTGGGAAATATATCGGGGGTGGTACTATAGCAGCTAGGGAACTATAGTAGTACTATTCACCAGTGGGCTCTTTGGGCTAAAAATGGGATTTTATTCCCTTGGGACTTTGGGCTATGTAATAGGTCTCCCTCTACCCAGTCAAAATAGAAATTTGATTTTATTTAATAATAAAAATTAGTCTTTAGCCCCAACATTAAAAAAAATCCTTTGGAATACCTTCTAAATAGAATAATATTAACCAAAACATATCCCCTAGGAGTGTCTATCAAGGTGTGTAGTCTTAGGACCCCCCATCATACACCAGAGTGAATATTGAGATGATTCTCAACTATACTTTTTAAGGGATATTACCCCTAGGTGCATCTGTGCCACATCCACATCTAGTTTCTAGTATCCAGACATGGATTTAATTACTAGGAGAACCAAACAATCTCTACTTTACTAAAAAATCAGGATGTTATCCTACACTTAGTCATATTTCTTAGACTTATCCATAATGTTTTCACTAAATCTATCTTATAAAAGTCCATAAAAATAATTAATCTAATCTTAAAAAATAATTAAGCCCTTCTCTGATACAAAATATAGTTCCCCAGACCCATACTCTCTGGTTTAGTGATGAAAACACTTTTTTTAAACATTGTATTTGATACAAAGTGAGATATATATCTTTATTTTGAAACATTACCATAATATAAACATTAAAAATAACAAACAATATCACTATAATATCATAATCGTAAGAACATAACGTTTAGTGTCTTTCAGGATCATCCACATAAGAAACTTATTTTATAATACTTGTGATCATTTCTCTATAATTGAATCTTACTAGAACCCCTTATAGACTTCTCAAAAGTTATAACTATCTTTATAACCTAGGGAATTAAAACATAAGAAAGGAGTGAAATCAAATGTTTTGTAAAGGGAAAACAATTTTTTTTATTAAGGGTTAGATCATAAGTATATGAGAAAATATAAGCATCAGAGAAATATATTGTTAAAAAGAACATGGAGCAATATGAGTTGTCTATAAGTCATGATAAAAGTACTTATAATCTAAAATAAAAAAACATATACCATTAAAAAAGAGTATGGAAACATGATATAATAAACTTGATCCATGGAGTATAATCATAGTTATAAAGATATGGAATGTCATTGAAATGAAGCATAATATAAAAAAATATCATTAATATAGGCATGGAAATAATAAAATAGTGGAGCAGAAATAACTACCCATTTTACATAACATGGTATAGAAGGACTCACTAAATTATTCCCATAGTAGACTAGAAATTACTACCTAATTCCCCTAAACATAGTGGATCAGGCTTCACTACCTAATTTCCATAAACATAGTGGATTGGGATTCACTACTTGATTTCCATAATCATAGTGGAGAAGAAATCACTCCTTGATTCCCATAGTAGAGTGATCATCAATAATTGATTCCAATAATTATATCATAAGATATAATTCCATAACCAATTCATTGTAGGGATATATATGATCCCACCTATAAATCATCGATACACATTTTTTTCACTTGAAAACAATCATTAATCACATTATAAAGAAACCTTGGAAATAAAAATGGGTTTCACAACATTTCAAGATGGTATCACCAATATTGGCCTCAAGAATATAAATGGTTGGTACACAAGATTCAATCAAACAATAATAGTATTTAATAATAAAATTCAGAGGGTGGTTTATGAAAAACAAATTCTAAGTAAATAATCCATTTAGAGATAGTAGTCAAATCACAGAAGAGTTATGTAGAAAACAATTTTATCCTTGGCCTAAGTGATGAAGTTACATTTCACTTTGAAGATTCATTTTTGGTAAGGTTACTTTTGAGAAATTTAAAATAAGTAATTCTAAAAATCAATATTTGGAAATAAATCTCAATAATGAAGTCTTGTAAAATACATTATTTTCTCAATATTGTAAAGTTTTTTTTTTAAAAAAATTACTTTTAAAATGAATCATTAATAATGAAGCCTTGAAAAATATATAAAGGTTTAAAAAAGGTGAAGCGATTTTTTTGAAAGAATTTACTTTTAAAAATAATCATTAATAATAAATCCTTGAAAAATACATAAAGGTTTAAATTTTTTTAAGTTAAAACATTTTTACAACTTTTACTTTTAAACATATTATTTAATAATAGAGCCTTAAAAGATACATAAAGGTTTCAAAAATTTTAATTGATTTTTTTGAGAAATTTTAATTTTAAAAATAATCTTCAATAATTGAGCCTCAAAAAAGAAAAAAAGGTTTCAAAAAGGTTAAGTAATTTTTTTTATAACTTTTAATTTTTAAAATAATATTCTATAATGGATCCTTGAGAAATAAATACAGGTTTCAAAAAGGTGAAGTGAAAACATTTCCAAAATTTTTACTTTTAAAAATAATCTTTAATAATAGAGCCTTGAAAATGACATACAGGTTAAAAAAAGGTGAAGTGAAAGATTTATAAAAAACTTAATTTTAAAAAATAAAATTCAATAGCATACCCTTAAAATGACATAATGGTTATCAAAACAAATATGGAGTGGAAGATAAAATATTTTATTTTTAAAGGATGAAAAACTATTTCTATATTTTGAAATACATTTTTTGAAATACCACATCATAAAAAGAGTAAAAAAACATAATTTTTAAAATAGAAGAAGATAAATATGATAGTCACATAAGATAACCCATAATTACTTTTCCAAATATAAAGGAGATTTTTTTGGGAAATGAAAATATAGATAAGGAGGGGAAATCATCATTAAATAGGATGATAATGATTCTCAACAATGATATTATTTTTGTGGGTATGAAATTCACTGAAGATGAATTTTTGAATCTAAAGTGTCATTTTATATAGATATAAACATAAATTACCATGAAATAAAATATTAGGATGGAAGAAAACAATCTTGGAAGAAAGGAGTTTAAGAAGATGTATTATAACTCAACAAAGGGAGTTGAGTTAACAAAAACCCTTACAAATTTGGTATCTTTTGAATCGAAGGCCATTTAAATATAGAAAATTATATTGATCTTGAAACCCTATGTATAACATGAATATATTAAAATAAATATATTAGGTTTTAATAAAACCATACAAAATTCATCATGGTGTATAATAAGAAATATGTATCAAAGAATTAAATTCGCGATAAAAACCCCTTTACCTTAATTCCTGACTCCCATTAAAGTAAATAAATCTCCTTTATAACAAAAAAAATATCTTAATAGACTATTTAATAAAATTATTCATATATATAACCTTTTATAATTTTTTTTATAATTATTCTATAAATTTATATTAGTTAGTTATTATCTATTTTCAATATCAGGTGTGTGCAATCTTGATTGTTTTGAACTGGTGTTGTAATAACGGTGTTTTTATTTATTATTATCCCAAATTTCATCATTCCAAGATCATAAAAGGCAATTTAATTTTTTATTTATAATTATTTAAAATTTTATAATTTATTTAAATGATATTTTTGATTATGATCCTCAAAATGAAATTAGTGATGCACATGTTTATGTGATTTTTAATGAACATATATTGGTATTTTAATTAATGAGTTTAATATTAATTTTACCATTCTAAAATGAAAATAAAATAATTATTTAATTATTTATATAACATATTATCAATATTTAAGTTCTCATATCCATACATGATATTATTTTATAGCATTATTCAACTGGGTGGTTAGACTGACCCAAACCTGAACATACCATAATTAATGGACGAGCATGGTAATGAAAGTTGTTTATTTTTGAATATAATATTTATTAAAAAATTATATAGATATTTTTTAGTTATTTTTAATTTGGTTAATAAAATTTTAATATACTTTAATAAATAATAAAAAAACAAGATGAAAAATAAGATACATTACTTCATGGAGGTGATAGTCCATACACAAAAAAATGTAATTTTTATTTTTCATAATGGAAAAGGGTAAAGGTAGTTAATAGTTATTAAATTAATATAATAAGTTTAGTTAAAAAACAATAATTATTAAATTATATAGTAATGATAAAATTATATTTAGGAAAGCAAGATATAAAATAAAAGAAGTTTGAAAAAATAGTACTCACATTGAATAATTTTGTTTTCCCTTAGAGGGCTCCTTGTAAATAGAGGGATTAGGATATATTTGTGTAAAAAGAAGCTATATTAAGTGAAATATGATTTTAGGGTAAGTAAATAAGATAAAGTTTCAAGTTGAAATTGAAATTCTAGAGTGGTCATGATGGGGTGGTGAGAGACACTTTTTATAATAGGCGGGAATTATATTTTTGTAAATATTTCATATTAATATAAAGAGAGAAAATGCTTCACATTTTAGAAAGAATCCAAAATAAAAAATAATGAATTAGGTTATGAGATAATTTTTATAATATCTAAACTATTCATTTTAATACATGTTTTAATCATGTTTTTAAGTCCCCTACTCTTAGAATTTTGATTTTTACCATTTTTTATTTTCCCTTGGAAACTAATTTTTGCCTAAGTAATTTAATTTTAATGATTAAAAATAAAATCATATTTATTACATAATTTTTATCTATATATTCCAAATATTAGATCCATTTTATCAGATAAAATTTCTATGTGTACTAAAAATCAATTTTAACATTAACACATGTAATACATAAAAACCCATTTTTAGAAAAAGTGTATTTTTAATTATAAAATTTATGTGTAAGATAAAAATATAAATGTATTTTAATTTCATGATTATAAAAAAATATTTTTTTGTGGCTTTAAAATCAAGAAAAAATTGAGTTTTACTAAAATAATATTTAATCAAAATAAAAGACAAACATTGTTTCCTTTATTGGAAATATTACTTAAGTTAATAAAATGCTAAATATGGGTTTTCATAATAGTATTTAGAAATGTATATATTTAATCATTAAACACATATTTTATCATAAAAAACGTTTTATAAGTTTTTATGTTATATTTACTTCTTGATATATTTATAAATGCTATGCTTTTAGTAAAAATTCTATTTTTTTACCATTCACCTAAAAATAAATTATTTCAGAAAAAACCCACCATAAGACAATTTTAACATTATGAATTAAAAAAATGAAGTTAATTTTTAAAAATTCAAATTCAATTTTTTTTTAAATGAAAATAAAAACTTTCAAGAAAAACCACATTTATTAAAAAATGACTTTTTTAAACATTAAGTGTTCTTAGTACTATTTCACAAAAACTATTAAATTAAATAATATTAATATATTAGTTCATATATTGAAATATTATATATTATTAAAATAAACTTTTAGAAGTGTAATATTTCATATATTATGATAAATTATAATAATATAAATGATTATTTGAGAAAGAATAGTCATTTATTATTAACTCATATTAATTTTTAATCTTCTAAATGTTTTTTTATTGATTGATATATTTTTTATTTACTATATGTTTTAATATTATTATAATTTTCTTAATAACATTCATATAATATGTTATATCTCATTTTATTTCGGTGTTGTGTGTGAAACAAGCTATTGATATAATGTCTATTTAAATGAAAATATATTCCAAAATCTTAGGGTATTACAGATCAAACAGGAGTAACCCTAACTAGTCAGAACCATCTATTTCATATTTTCACATGAATAAAAAAGTCTTAAAGTATAATTGAGGAGAGGGGAATTTAGAAATAGGTTCCACCTTCCATCATTAGAACCAACTCAGGTTGAATTTCTCAATTAGGTATGGTTTGTTGTGAGTAGTCTTAGGAGTAGTATCCCACTTTGAAGTTTTATGGGTTTGGGGTATGTACTTGATCTTGTATTTGTATTTAAAAATGTGTGATATATCTTATAATAATGGTTTAATAGAATAATTTCTAGATAACTCATGGACTCTTCCCTATATTCTTAGTGGGTTATTTCTAGTGCCTTATTCATATCTTGTCATGTAAGGCATCACCAAGGACTCTTTAACTATGTCTAATAGTTTTTGATCAGTTTGGTAGTGGACTTATTAACTTTCAAGTAACCATGTGATTCATGTATTAAATTATGGACATGAACTTGGGTCACATGAACCAAGATAATTCCATGGTTTTGTTGGGTGGAACCCAATCCTCATTCAGGTGACTAAGTCCTAGGAAGTTCAGTGGATGATGTTTCATAGTATTACAATTAAGTAAAACCATAATGACGGTGATACTTCAATGGATGGCTAGAGAATAGATATTATCTATTTTCCATTTAGGATCCAATTTTGGTAATTTCCTACACTAAAATAGTTTCAAGTGGGTTTTCCTTTTAGATATTAGGATGTTACAAAAGGTAATGAATGTTGAACACCGATTGGTGGGATTGTTGTGACTGTTACCTATACATTTATATTAGTTGGATTGAATTATCTTATTATTTTAAATCAAAATGTCTTCAGGAACATAATATCATCGATGTGGTATTTTAATAACTCAATCAATTTGATGCATTTATTTCTAATTCAGGGGAAAATTCCTATGAAGATTAAGTTATGGGATATGTTCAGGAAGTGTTAACCTTATAGATTACACTTATTCCCATTTTCCCTCATAGAGATTCTAGTTTTACATGTTGATATATTTATAAATGATTCATATGGTTCTAATTGGATCATTTTATAGTCCTTTGGGTAAAACCCCATTGTTTGGGTGGTGGTTTGGGAAATTCCTTACCTTGGGGGGAGTTTCCTCTAACAAGATATGAAATGTTGATAGTGTGGAGAATCTTGGATATAGATTTGAGATAGAAGATACCTTAATTATCATATAATTATTTTCCACGTTCTTTAATAGTTGAAAATCATTAGTTCTTGTGGGTGTACTCTTAATTTGTGATCCATTGTCTGGGTAAGAAAGGGCACCACTATAGTAGTCCGTAGAGGACCCATGCCTAACCTGGATGGAGGGTACGACTCTAGTTTTCCATATAGGACCCATGCCCAGCCCAGATGGAGGGTTTCACTAAAGTATATAACAAGAGGAACCATACCTTATCTCCACATTAGGGTGTCACTCTGATAGTCAGTCAAGGACCCATTCCCTTCCCAATAAGAGGGTGCCACTCTAATAGCAGATTGAGGACCTATGCCCTACCCAGTAGAAGGGTGCCACTCTAATAGTCAGTCGAGGACCCATTCCATTCCCATGAATAGGGTGGAAATCTATAAGTATATAGAGGACCCATTATTATCCCAACTAGAGGGTTCCACTCTATAGATATATATAGGACCCATTCCCTATCCCAATAGGAGGGTTCTACTCTAGAATCCACTGGTGATCCTGCATGATCACTGCCATCGTCAAATGTTTCCTAAATAAGATTTATGTCTATAAAATCTCACAACTATCTCAAAATACACTATGGAGGACACCATCTTGTTTTATATGGGAAACACTCAGGATAGGCTACTCACAAGACAAAATCTAAGCACAAATGAAGGATATAAGAGAGGTAAAAGTTTACTAAAAAGAAAACAAGGGGTACATAACTTGTGAGGGGACCCAAATGGTGTGTGGTCCCACTCCATCACCTAGAAATTTCCTTAAAGTTACATTAATAACTTCCCATGTAACCATAAATGGCATGTAGAGGGTCAACATAGTGTGTTCGAGCCCTCTAGGGACCTACCATGCTCTTTGGTCCTGTCTGTGTACTTTACCCATGTCTGTGTACTTTGGAACATGGAGTGAATTTGGAAATGATTGTACCTATGTACTCTTGGATTACCCACTAATTTTTCTATCATAAGGTCACACGGTGTGTGGGGGTCCTACACGATATGTGAAACTTATAATTCCATGAAACCCTAGCTGCCATAGCTAGGGACCTACACATTGTGTGTTCTTAGAAAAACACATCGTATAGTAACGATTTTCACAGAAAGTTAGATCTAAACTCCACACTCTAGATAAGGTCATTATTCCTTTTAATGAGGCCTTATATCCTCCTAAAATATAAGGATCTCACCACCATTCATCATTTCTAAACATCCAATGTCCAGAAATCAAATATGTTTGATTAGTCGTTTCCCACATGCATTGTATACATAACCCATGCTGCGCCTCCTTCAGTTCATATTACGATCATCACATTGATCACCCAAAACTCAAAATAACCCCAAATCCATTATTTATCTAATTTTTTGTTCATAATACATGATTCCACTACAAATCTAGGAATCTGATCAGGCTCAGTATCACCTGGCAACATCAGGCCATGGCCCTATAGCCTAGTGGAGAAGAATGTGAAGTATGAAGGGATAAATTCACAAGAAATATGGGTTTAACAATTTTTATCCAAGAATTTTTAGCCAAAGTATATATTTGAGAGATTCAGTGTTAGAAATAATGAATAATCAATTTAATTAAAATACTTGGGAATATGAAATTGTCCAAAATTAGCACAGATAAAAAAAGGGATTGATCTTGCTCAAAATTTTAATCAAATGAGGCAGAGTCCACAAATGAGGAGTCATACATAGAGATTTGATTGTTTTTCATTGAATAACATGCTCTTCAATGATTTAGATTGGTCTTTGTGTTCACTACACATTGATCTTCTTTGATATGGAGTTTTATCATTATATGAATTTGATTCTCCCATGGAAGGAGGAAGAATGCCTCTTGATTCTCCCAGGGTTTATAAAGTTAAACTTGGGTAAATATTCATAATAAGTGATTAATACAAATTTATATTAGGTTAATTTAATTAAAATAAACATATTTATTTAGTTATTTTAACTAAATTTACCCTCCAATGGTTTCTCATTCTGAATGCCCCATGCTGACCTATTTTAGGTTTCTCTTAGGGTAAACATCATGCTCCAGACTCAACCGTGGTTTTAGATTTATGATATGAGCATATGTTTAAGATTCATTCCATTTTATTTAAGAAACTACAAATGTTTTATATAAAATATATTTAACATTTTTATAAAATTAATTCCTAGAACAATGGGCCTTGTAATCACACGCCATCTTAGAGACTGGCTATGAAAATATTTATTAAAAAATTAAAAAGGCTTACAAGGAAAAAACACAGCCTCTATATTGTTACCCCTTAATTATTTTCTTTCTTGAAAGTAATACTACATAAACAACTCCAGATACTGATCCCACATATGGATCTACCACTTCTAAGAACTCCCATTCATGTTCTTGTGCTTCCACAACAAGCAAACCAAGTGGATGGTTCATCCACACAAGGTTATATCTTGTCTATCCTCAATCTCTACTAGGTTCTTTGCAAAAGTGGCCCCATACTCGATATCCATATCTCCCCAATCAATAATTTTATTATGAGGATGCACGTATCTCCTCAGCTACAACACATGGAAAACATCATGCACCTACTCCAACTATGGGGGTAGGGTGAGGTGGTAAGCAACCTCTCCAACCCTCTACATGATATTGAATGGACCAATGAACCTTGGGGATAACTTTCATCCCTATATGAGTCAATTAAATCCTCATCGTGAGGATAATGTTAGGAAAACATGGCCTCTTTACATTATCTACAAGGTCCTATGACATTGATATGTGTAAGATTTATTCCTTCTATGAGCTATCCTCACTGACTCATGAATGACCTAGACCTTATCTATCATCACATGTACAAACTCGAGACCCTCAAGAGATGCCTCACTGATCTTTGTCCAGAAAAATAGTGACTTGTAGGGTCTCCCATATAGGTAATTGAAAGGTTCTATGCTGATAGTATAGTGGTATCAATTTTTGTATGAAAACTCTACCAAGGGAAATTGATCCTCCCAAATCTAGACAAAGTTTAACATGAAAGCTCTTAGCATATCCTCTAACACCTTGATAGTGTGCTCGGTCTAACCATATTTATGGGGATGAACTTCTATACTCATCCTCAATTGGGTTCCAAATGTCTCCTGCATGCCTCTATACAACTGTGATATGAACCACACACCACTATCAGAGACAATAGTTGAGGGAACCCCATGACGAAAAACAATATCTTGTACATACAACTAATACAAACTCTCCACTGATCTCTACTCCCAAATAGCAAGGAAGTGTGCCAATTTCATGAGTTGGTCAATTATCACCCAGATGGTGTCATGAAACCTCAATATCTATATAATCCATATCACCAAGTCCATGTATATACCATACCATTTACTCTACAAGATCTTAAGGGGATGAAAAACCCTTCTAAAACCTGATGCTTAGTCTTCACCTACTGACAGGCGAGGCACCATGAGAAGAACTCAGCCACACTCTATCTCACGATGGACCACCAAAACTGCCATAGAAGGAATATTTACATATTCTCCACACTAGTATGCAGATCAAGGGAATAAGTGTATAACTCTCACATAACCTCCTTCCGCACCATGACTAGGACCACCGTCTATCCCTATAAAAGGATAACATGATTCCCTCCATTAAAATATCAATTTTGTGAATATATTATGGAAATATGATCACAAAAGACCTCATAGTAAATTTATCCCAACTGGGACTCTCTCACATGATGAAGGAGAGGAAGATTCAACACCATTGAATGAATAAAAGTTTCACCATGTTTCTTCACCAAGGTTAGCTACAAGGAAGAAAACTGCTTAGAATCCTCTTACACTAAGTGAGATTTAGACTTCATGATAAAGGGAATATGCTACTATGTTTACCTTCCATAAAGTATAGACTATATTGAAGTCATATTCCAGTAGGAATTCTAACTGACACTGTTGTCTTAGGTTCACATCTCTCTACATGAGGATATACCTGAAACTTTGATGGTCTGAGTAAACCACAAAGCAGTCTCCCAAAATATAGTGCCTCCACATCCTCAGGAAAATGGATACCACTACCATTTCTAGTTTTTGATTCAAATATTTATACTTATGGAGTCTCATCTTCCTGACCCATATGAGATAATTGTCTATGGATGTATCAACACATAGAGAGCCTAGTTTCTGAGGCATCGTAATACATTGTGTACTCCATTCCCTCCTCTTGGTAGTCTCAAAAAAGAGCACTTATTATCCTTTTCCTCAAATCCTCAAAGTCCCTCTGGAACTTCTCAGTCTAGGTAAAAGGCTACCCTTCTTGAATTATGGGTAGTCAAAGTTTCTAAAATCTTGAATAAGTCTTCTATAAACCGTCTATAGTACCTCTCCAATCCAAGAAAACTCCACAAATCTAACATTCTCTTGGGTGAATCGCAATAAAGAACTAAATCAATATTTTGTAGGTCTATATCCAAACCAAGATTAGAAATAAAATTCCCTAAAAATTGAACCTCTTGAATCAAGAAATGGAACTTTGAGAGATTATCATAAAGCTGGTGATCCAAAGTAATTCTAGGACCATCCTCAAGTGCTTTGTATGCTCCTCATCTAACACAGAGTATATGAGTATGTCATCAATGAAGGAAACCATGAACTAGTCCAAGTATGACTAGAATTTTTTTTTCATCAAATACATAAACACAGTAGGGGAATTAATCACACCAAAGGTAATCATGAGGAACTCATAGTGTCCATAGTGACATCAAAATTCCAGCTTCGGAATATCAGCCTCACAGAATCTCAACTTGTGGTAGCTGGAGTAGAGATCTATCATTGAGAATCATATTGAACCTCATAACTGGTCGAAGAGGTTTTCAATATTTGGAAATGGGTATTGTTTATTTATCATGGTTTGGTTTCAGTGATGATAATCCACACAAAGCCTCAAGATCCCATCTGCCTTTTTCCCAAAAAAAAATTGGATCTTCCCCTGGGGACACACTAATATTGATAAATCCCTTCTCTCAAAGTTATTATAACTACAAACAAAACTCATGAATCTTAGAATGGGACATCTAATATTCCAAAAAAGATATCACAGTGGTATTGAGATGCAAGTTAATACATAAATCCATCTCTCAACTTGGAGGTAGTCCTATAATGTCTTCAGCAAAGACACCCATATAATCCTACACAACTGAAGGAATCCAAATTCCGGAAGAGCCTACTATTACAAGGGATACACTCTATATCTGATGGGTGATGATATGTATCATCCTGATCACATCACCCACTAGTCCTTCCATGAGATCTCTCTTGCTAGCAATGGTGAATCTCATCCCATCAGTATGAAGGCATCTGACTCGTCTAGGGTAAAATTAAATCTTAGATCAGACCATGGATGACCAATATATACCCAAGATAAATTCATAGGGTTACATCATGAATAAAAAAGGTTCCACATGAAACTCTCTCCACCAAGTGATAGATCACTCTTATGGAAGATAAATGGAAGAATCATTCCCTGTAGGAACCTTAAGATTAAATTGCTGAGCTAAATCCTATACTGAGAGATCCATTTATTCAACCAGGAGGATGGAGATAAAGGAATGAACCACACCTATATTTAATAATAAAAATTAAAGAGTGAGATAAATAGAAATCATAACTCTAAAGATATCTTGTTCCGTTGTGACATAAGCGTAGCCTGCAGCTGTCTACGACCCTGACCGCCAACTCCATAAGCCTGACATGGTCTGCATAGTGGTAGTTATAACAACCCTGCTTTTTATTACAACTTAAACATGCTTTATTACATAAAACTTCACTTGATACAATAAAGAAGATCGAGAGGTTTAGTGTATTTGGGGCTTAGGATCATTACATAAAAACTTTAAACTTGAAATACAACATCCTTATTGAAAACTTCCTTTACATGACCACTACATTCCTTCGTACTTAGCTTTGCATGGGATAACCTGAGGACATGCATAAGAAAAGGGTGAGCTATAAAGCCCAGTAAGGGAGTACACAATGAATAACATGAGGAGTACAATACATGTTAGGCAATAGTCATATCAATAGAGAATAAGAGAGACATGAACATAAAGGCATGATAAAGCATGATATTCATAACATGGAAATGTGGCAACAACACTTAACATTGAATTAGCATGAGCCAAGGCTCATTGCACATGGAGCATGAGTAAACCCTCATTGCACTTGAAGCACGAGTAAACCCTCGTTGCACTTGAATTAGCATGAGTCAAAAATCATTGCACATGACGTATCATGATACTATACTTTACCCAATGCATTGGAGTGCTATCAGGGCGCACCCTTCTTAAATATTTCATTTCATGCATAAGTGTGCCACATGGATCATAAAACATGGATTCATAAAACATAATCATTTATTCCACGATAAAGGAATGTGGAATTCATACATGAAACTTTACAATCAATAAGTAAATGTGCATAAAGGTGAATACCCTTGATGGAGAAATGGGCATGGTATTCACTACACAATGATATTGGCTTAGAAAATCGGTGTGATTTTCGGCAGCGTAACGGCGTGACATAAGAATTCATAAAAAGGCTGATGAGAGAGAAAGGGGTTCCTCATCATATTTACATGTAATGGACAGTAAGAAGGTCATATAGATACATGTCCCAACAATTGAAAAGGAAATTATATTCATGATACAAAAGTATTGCTTGAATATATAAAAGAGGAGAAAAAGGTTCCTTTCGGAATTTCAGCATAGTAACGGGTGTACATGGGAGGCATTTAATGAGAGAGAAAGGGGTATCCCATCATTAAAACAATAAGAGGGCAGTATGGGAGAGGTGAGAAACCATAACCCAACATTCATAAATGAAATTAAAAGGGCAATACAACTTAAAGAAAATTGACAAAAATGAGAAAGGAAGAAAAACCCTTACTTGGAAGTGTGCTTCCAAAGGCTAGAGAGAGGCTTGTGAGAGGCTTCTTGGGAGCTTGGGGAACCTTGAGAGGATTCTAGAGAGAGTAGGGCAGAGGTTGGACGAACTTCAAGGGCTTTGAGTGAGGAGGAAGTGGGAGCTTGGGTGGGTTTATATAGGAAAGGTGAGAGAATTATTTATTATTTAGGTTTGGGACCCCTTATATTAAAATAATCCAAACCACAAACCATCCCATGGTATTTGCCCATGGTTTCTGGAAAAGGAAAGAGGAAAACAATATTTTACAAGGCCAAGGTCCGAAATTATTAAAAAATTAGGGTTGCTTATGTGGAGGTGAGTCACACTCCCATGGAAATTAATTTAAAAAGGCAAAGTGTTGAATAAGTCTTGAGGGCTCCATTAATGCTTTGAAAAGTGAGTCAAACAAACCCAAAACCTCATTATTTTAATTATAAAACACATATTGGCCGAACATAAGGATTATGGTATTTTATTACATCACCATTGGGTCATTATGATGTCATAAAACACATTATATATTTAAATGGTATTTAATTTTTACCCAAAAATTTGACTGTCTCAGAAAATTATGAAAAATTCACCGTTGGATAATTTCGACGTCCTGATTTCAAAAATAATATTTATTTTATCTAAATAATTTTCTAAATACGTGAATTTTTACTTTTAAAATAAAAACCGACATTTATAAAAAATTCACGGGTTTTGACAGAAATGGCTTTCAAACCTTAATAAAAATTTTAATTGCATTCATAAAATTATAAGATCATTTATATTTAATAAAAATTAATTTAATATTAATAATAATATTTTATTAAAATATTATTTAATTCAAAAATACTTTAATTTAATAAAATATAATTCTTAATTAAATAATAACTAAAAACACCGTTTGTACTTTAAAAACTAATTACAATGTATCAAAAATGACTAGAAATTATATTCATTATTATATACAAAAATAATGTACATGAACATGGTGCTACTTATTTGTTACATAACCCCTTAAAATAGCCGCATAAGTCCTAAGGGTAAGGTGTGCGATGGTGACGGACTCTTGGGGTTGCTCGGATAACATCGCTCGAGTGGTAATCTCTATCAACTTCCATTTTTCCTGTAGACGATCACGTTCGAGCTTGACTTGATGAAGCTCAGCTTGGGCTTGGTCAAGGGCAAAGCCCAAAGACGCCACCTCCTTTCCGAGCTCCGACAAATGGGCTTCGTAAGGGGCAATTCTACTGGATGAGGCCATCGCTTCCTTTGTCTGAGTAGAAAATTGGTTCGTTAAAGCCTTATATTTAAACTACCCAGATGATCACTGTTCAACGACTATAAAAGTAACGGTCACAAATCTTAACGTTAAACTAAAGAAGTTGACATCTTATAAAAAAAACATTTTTCATAAAGAAACATTTAACTGGATCAAGAGGGATTTTCCATTAATGAAACTTTGGGTCGTTACAACATTCCCCCCTTAAGAAATTTCGCCCTCGAAATTTTCCTTTTCCCACACTAAAACAAATGTGGGTAACTTAGCTTCATCATATCCTCCGACTCCCAAGTTTCTTCTTCAAACTTGTGGTTTCTCCACAACACCTTGACGATGGGCATTGTCTTATTTCGTAGAACTTTTTCTCTACGATCCAAGATCTTCACTGGTTGCTCCTCATAAGAAAGATCGTCTTCTAATTGTACCACCTCAGAAGAGAGTACATGTGAAGGGTCTGGTATGTACTTCCTTAAGAGGGATACATGGAAGACATCATGCACCTTGGCCATAGTAGGTGGAAGTGCTAGTCGATAGGCCACAGCCCCAACACGATCAAGAATCTCGAAGGGGCCTATGTACCTTGGACTTAACTTTCCTTTCTTTCCAAACCCCATGACCTTCTTCCACGGAGATATGCATAAAAACACCATGTCTCCGACTTTAAACTCAAGGTCTCGTCGACGATTATCTGCATAACTCTTCTGTCGACTTTGGGCTGCCTTGATATGCTGCTGAATGGTTTTCACCTTCTCCACCATTTCTTCGACCATTTCTGGTCCAAGCAGCTTACGTTCACCGACCTCATCCCAACATGCCAGTGTTCTACACCTTTTCCCATACAGGGCTTCATATGGTGCCATTTGGATGCTCGAGTGGAAACTATTATTATAAGAGAACTCAACTAGAGGAAGATGTTGATCCCATCCTCCTTTAAAGTCCATTGAGCACGCTCTCAACATATCCTCAAGTGTTTGGATAGTCCGCTCGGATTGGCCATCAGTTTGAGGATGATAGGCCGTACTGAAGTTCAGTTCAGTATTCAGAGCATGTTGAAGACTCTTCCAAAACTTAGAGGTAAATCTTGGATCTCGGTCAGACACAATAGATAGTGGTACTCCATGCAACCGTACCACTTCCCTGATATATATCCGTGCCAGTTGATCCAAAGAGAAATCCTCTCGAATAGCAATGAAGTGTGCAGTCTTTGTAAGACGATCCACAATAACCCAGATTGCATTGTTGCTTTTGGATGTCCTTGGAAGTCTAGTGACGAAGTCCATGGTGATGTTCTCCCATTTCCATTCTGGTATGGGCAATGGTTGCATCATCCCCTTAGACTTCTGCCTCTCTACCTTCACTTGCTGACACACCAGGAACTTTGATGTATATTCAGCGATCTCCTTCTTCATATTATCCCACCAAAAGTTTTCTCGGAGATCTCGATACATCTTTGTGCTCCCTGGGTGAATAGAGAAATTTGAACTATGTGCATCATCCAAAAGTTCCTTCTTCAGCTCCGAACTTGATGGGACACATAGTCTTTTCCCAAACCTCACAATTCCTTCTTCATTAACATTAAACTCTGAGGATTTTCCCTTTTTGATAGCTTCCACTTTTTCTTGGATTCTCGCATCATCCTTTTGAGCATCCTTTAACCTTTCCAAAAGAGATGGTTGAGCAATCATTTGTGAAAGGATTGATGATGTTCCCTTATTTATGATTCCCACGTCCATCTTCATCAAGTCTAAGAAGATTGGATCCTTCTCAATTCTCATCATTGATAGAATTGCTGGATCCTTTCTACTTAGGGCATCCGCCACCTTGTTCGCCTTCCCAGGGTGGTAATGTATTGAACAATCATAATCCTTTATGAGCTCTATCCATCTTCTCTGGCGCATATTAAGCTCTTTCTGTGTGAATATATATTTAAGACTCTTGTGGTCAGTATATATCTCACATTTCTCTCCATAGAGATAATGCTGCCAGATTTTCAAGGCAAAGATCACCGCCGCCAACTCCAGATCATGCGTTGGATAGTTTCGCTCATGGATTTTCAACTGTCTTGAGGCATAGGATATCACTTTATCATTCTGCATCAGCACACATCCTAAGCCCTTCTTCGAAGCATCACTGAATACCACAAAAAGCTCCCCACTTGTGGGTAAAGTGAGCACAGGTGCAGTGATAAGCCTCCTTTTCAACTCCTTGAAGATTTCTTCGCATTCATCACTCCAAGAAAACTTTACTCCCTTTCGAGTTAGCTTGGTAAGAGGGTTGGACAATCGTGAGAAGTTTCTCACAAATTGTCGATAATATCCAGCTAACCCCAAGAAGCTACGGATATCAGTTACCGATGTTGGCCTCGGCCATCCCTCAATTGCATCTGTTTTGGAGGGGTCCACAGATATCCCATTGCTTGTGATGATATGACCCAAGAATGAGACCTCCTTCAACCAGAACTCACACTTGATGTACTTGGCATAGAGCTTCTCCTTGCGCAAAGTCTCCAGTACAGTTCTTAAATGCTCCTCATGGTCCTCCTTGGTTTTGGAGTATATTAGAATATCATCTATAAAGACTACCACAAATTTATCTAGGTAATATCTAAAGACTCTATTCATCAAGTCCATGAATATTGCTGGAGTATTGGTGAGTCCAAAAGGCATTACTATGAATTCATAGTGCCCGTACCTTGTACGAAAAGCAGTCTTGGGGATATCTTCCTTCTTCACCCTTACTTGATAATATCCCGACCGCAAGTCGACCTTGGAAAAGTATTGTGCTCCACGCAGCTGATCAAACAAGTCATAGATTCTTGGGAGAGGATACTTGTTCTTTATCGTGATTTTGTTAAGTTCACGATAATCGATGCAAAGCCGCATTGACCCATCCTTCTTCTTGACGAAGAGGACTGGTGCACCCCATGGTGATACACTTGGGCGTATAAACCCTTTATCCAGATTCTCCTGTAGTTGTTTCTTCAGTTCTTCAAGCTCAACCACAGCCATTCTATATGGAGTCTTGGATATTGGTAGCGCCCCAGGTATAAGTTCAATTGAGAACTCAACATCTCTTCTTGGAGGAAGACCAGGAAGTTCCTCGGGAAATACTTCAGCGAATTCCCTCACAATAGGCATTTCGTCAAGGGTGGTTTCTTCCTTGGACTCAATCATCTGAGCCAGATATGCATTCTCATAAGGCAGTAATATCCATGCTTGAGATGATGGAGCTAAAGGAGATTCATCTTCCTCCTGACACTTGTAAAGAATCGGGGGTCGATTCTCCATATGGAGTGTGATTTCCCTCTCCCGACAATTTATGTTGGCTCTATATAAGGAAAGCCAATCCATGCCAAGAATTGCATCAAATTCCACAAAAGGGAGTATGACGAGGTTCGCCAGGAAATTCAATCCACAGATTATAACAGGGGAGGACTTATACTCATGGGATGCAATGATTGCCCCATTTTCCGTACTCACCGACATCTTTACTTCCATGATTTGTGGTGGTGCAGGGATTGTTCTACTAAACTTTTGAGATATAAAAGAATGCGTAGAACCTGAATCAAAAAGTACGTTCGCTATTCTTGAATGAATAACTAGCGTACCTGTCACCACTTCGTTGTCGGGGTTCACTTCGGCAGAAGTGATGGCAAAATCTCTTCCTTGCTGTCTTGGAGGTTGTTGATTGCCTCCAATAACCCTTGGATTAGGGCACTGATTCGCAAAATGACCCGGTTCTTTGCATTTGAAGCATTGAACAACGCGTTGAGGTTTGAACGGAGCGTTCCTCCCCTCCGTCGCAGCCGCGGGTCCTTCTTGCTGACAGTTAACAGCTAGGTGCCCTTCTCTTCCACACTTGAAGCATTTTCTTGTCCCCCTAAGGCAATTTCTAGGGTGCTTTTTTCCACACTTTTGGCAAGTGGGGTGCTGTAATTTCTTAGCGCCGTTGGATTTATCCATCGGACCACCATCATTGAAGTCCACCTTCCGCTTCTTGTCCCCATGATACCCCTGTGATTCTCCAATCTCCATTTCAACCTTGAGGGCACATCGGACAATTTCCTCATAGCTGTCGAAGTCACGGATCGCTAATGCTTTCCGCAAGCTAGGCTTCAGCCCACCAAAGAAGCGGTCAACCTTGAATTCGGGGGTAACGACAAAGCCGGAAGCGTATCGTGCAAGCCTTGTGAAGTTTTCCTCGTACGCTCCCACAGATTCCTCATCTTTCTGCTTGAGGGAAAGGAAGTCCCTTTCCATCTTAAGACGGAGGGTGCATGGAAAATATTTATCGAAAAACATCTTCCGGAATACCTTCCATTCCAAAGCCTCGATCTCCTCCTCAGGCTTCGTATTTTTGATCAACGTCCACCATTGGTCAGCTTCACCCTCCATATGATAAGCCGCCAGGAGAACCTTCTCTTTTTCAGAGCATTGGAGGATGGAGAATATCTTTTCAATGGAGTTGATCCATTGTTCAGCAATCGTGGGATCGGATGATCCACTAAAAGTAGGAGGCCTTTGTCTCATGAAGCTTTCAATAGAAACTTGTTCTTTCTTAGGGGGGGTTGAACGTTCCTCTTGACCAGTGTTTCTATTCAAAACTTGAGTTAGCTGAGAGAGAAGCGTGACAAAGTTCGCGATTCCCGCTCCCATTGGATTGGGCATCTCATAAGTACAATCATCACACTGATCTTCACAACGGTTGTTATCCCGAGTTCTCCTATTACCGGCCATTGGCTGGAATAAAAGGAAAGTTAGGGGTAACACATAAAGGGTAATCCAAAGACAAAAGTTGATGACTTATAAATAAACTTTAATCTCTTTAACTCATGAGTCTATAGGATTCAATCCAGGCTTTTCATGATCTTCCTTCTAACATATATTCTTAGGGGCATTTTTCCCTTAATAAGGGTTCATACTAAGATTGTGAATTTATCAAAACATATCCCCTGGGAGTGTCGTAACCAAGAGTGCAGCAAGGCCCGTTGTCGTGCACCAGTTCCCGTTCGAGTCTAGCTCAAAGCGGTGTTTTCGGGTTTTACACCTATGATACATCTGTGCCAGAGCCGCCTCTACCTGCTCGTATCCAGACAGGGATGTATTTGTTTGATAAACCACTTACTTAGTATTTACCAAAATTTAGGGATGTTTTTATTATTCTTAGTCTTGTATCTAAGGCTTTACTAGGTTTCCTAATCCCAAAAATAACTAAACCTATCCTCTGATACCAACTATGACAACCCTGCTTTTTATTACAACTTAAACATGCTTTATTACATAAAACTTCACTTGATACAACAAAGAAGATCGAGAGGTTTAGTGTCTTTGGGGCTTAGGATCATTACATAAAAACTTTAAACTTGAAATACAACATCCTTATTGAAAACTTCCTTTACATGACCACTACATTCCTTCGTACTTAGCATTGCATGGGATAACCTGAGGACATGCATAAGAAAAGGGTGAGCTATAAAGCCCAGTAAGGGAGTACACAATGAATAACATGAGGAGTACAATACATGTTAGGCAATAGTCATATCAATAGAGCATAAGAGAGACATGAACATAAAGGCATGATAAATCATGATATTCATAACATGGAAATGTGGCAACAACACTTAACATTGAATTAGCATGAGCCAAGGCTCATTGCACATGAAGCATGAGTAAACCCTCATTGCATTTGAAGCACGAGTAAACCCTCGTTGCACTTGAATTAGCATGAGTCAACACTCATTGCACATGACGTATCATGATACTATACTTTACCCAATGCATTGGAGCGCTATCAGGGCGCACCCTTCTTAAATATTTCATTTCATGCATAAGTGTGCCACATGGATCATAAAACATGGATTCATAAAACATAATCATTTATTCCATGATAAAGGAATGTGGAATTCATACATGAAACTTTAAAATAAATAAGTAAATGTGCATAAAGGTGAATACCCTTGATGGAGAAATGGGCATGGTATTCACTACACAATGATATTGGCTTAGAAAATCGGTGTGATTTTCGGCAGCGTAACGGCGTGACATAAGAATTCATAAAAAGGCTGATGAGAGAGAAAGGGGTTCCTCATCATATTTACATGTAATGGACAGTAATAAGGTCATATAGATACATTTCCCAACAATTGAAAAGGAAATTAGATTCATGATACAAAAGTATTGCTTGAATATATAAAAGAGGAGAAAAAGTTTCCTTTCGGAATTTCGGCATAGTAACGGGTGTACATGGGAGGCATTTAATGAGAGAGAAAGGGGTCTCCCATCATTCAAACAATAAGAGGGAAGTATGGGAGAGGTGCGAAACCATAACCCAACATTCATAAATGAAATTAAAAGGGCAATACAACTTAAAGAAAATTGACAAAAATGAGAAAGGAAGAAAAACCCTTACTTGGAAGTGTGCTTCCAAAGGCTAGAGAGAGGCTTGTGAGAGGCTTCTTGGGAGCTTGGGGCACCTTGAGAGGATTCTAGAGAGAGTATGGAAGAGGTTGGACGAACTTCAAGGGCTTTGAGTGAGGAGGAAGTGGGAGCTTGGGTGGGTTTATATAGGAAAGGTGAGAGAATTCTTTATTATTTAGGTTTGGGACCCCTTATATTAAAATAATCCAAACCACAAACCATCCCATGGTATTTTCCCATGGTTTCTGGAAAAGGAAAGAGGAAAAAAATATTTTACAAGGCCAAGGTCCGAAATTATTAAAAAATTAGGGTTGCTTATGTGGAGGTGAGTCACACTCCCATGGAAATTAATTTAAAAAGGCAAAGTGTTGAATAAGTCTTGAGGGCTCCATTAATGCTTTGAAAAGTGAGTCAAACAAACCCAAAAACTCATTATTTTAATGATAAAACACATATTGGCCGAACATAAGGATTATGGTATTTTATTACATAACCATTGGGTCATTATGATGTCATAAAACACATTATATATTTAAATGGTATTTAATTTTTACCCAAAAATTTGACTGTCTCAGAAAATTATGAAAAATTCACTGTTGGATAATTTCGACGTCCTGATTTCAAAAATAATATTTATTTTATCTAAATAATTTTCTAAATATGTGAATTTTTACTTTTAAAATAAAAACCGACATTTATAAAAAATTCACGGGTTTTGACAGAAATGGCTTTCAAACCTTAATAAAAATTTTAATTGCATTCATAAAATTATAAGATCATTTATATTTAATAAAAATCAATTTAATATTAATAATAATATTTTATTAAAATATTATTTAATTCAAAAATCCTTTAATTTAATAAAATATAATTCTTAATTAAATAATAACTAAAAACACCGTTTGTACTTTAAAAACTAATTACAATGTATCAAAAATGACTAGAAATTATATTCATTATTATATACAAAAATAATGTACATGAACATGGTGCTACTTATTTGTTACATAACCCCTTAAAATAGCCGCATAAGACCTAAGGGTAAGGTGTGCGATGGTGACAGACTCTTGGGGTTGCTCAGATAACATCGCTCGAGTGGTAATCTCTATCAACTTCCATTTTTCCCGTAGACGATCACGTTCGAGCTTGACTTGATGAAGCTCAGCTTGGGCTTGGTCAAGGGCAAAGCCCAAAGACACCACCTCCTTTCCGAGCTCCGACAAATGGGCTTCGTAAGGGGAAATTCTACTGGATGAGGCCATCGCTTCCTTTGTCTGAGTAGAAAATTGGTTTGTTAAAGCCTTATATTTAAACTACCCAGATGATCACTGTTCAACGGCTATAAAAGTAACGGTCACAAATCTTAACGTTAAACTAAAGAAGTTGACATCTTATAAAAAAACATTTTTCATAAAGAAACATTTAACTGGATCAAGAGGGATTTTCCATTAATGAAACTTTGGGTCGTTACAGTAGTGGTGGAAGGATATAATAGAATCATTAACCACACATATATCCTCCACCTAGAGATACACCTACTTCTCTTCTATATCCTCCTCCCTATGGGACCCCTTTCCTCTCCTTGAAGATCCTTGATCATGGGGTTGTCGCTTCCGTGGCAGTCTTTCAGATATCTACCTGTGATCCTCAGCTCATCTGATTAAGTAGTCATAGGCCTTGTGACCTCAACCTTCAAAAGAATAGAAATTTCCCACTCCAGGATTACTATGTATTCAATTCTTCCCTTAAAAATATGCCTGATCCTGATTGGAGAAAGATATCTTGGTTCAAGATCCAGTCGGCAGACATGTACTAGTTGCTGCAGATGACTCATCTCTACGACACCCACTACTAGATCTAGACACCTTGAATCCCTCTGATAGGAAGATCCATGCTACCAATACATTATCTAACACCCCAATATTAGTGTTAATTCAAAATGGAACTACAATGGTATGGATCTATCTACGTAGTCCCCTCTCAAATTTTCGTGCTCAGAAGTATCCATCCTAGATCATGTCAAGGGAGTACCAAGTAAGGTCTATGAACCTAAAAACATACTCATACACCATCATCAATCCTTGGTGTAGCTTTAGAAGATTCTGAATTTTAAATGAGCACCTACATTATGGGTAGTACTCCTCACTGAATAGATATTGGAAGTTAGGCCGTGAGAGTGTTGAATCATCATGCATTTGGGTAACTAGACTCCACAAATACCCAAATGCTTCATGGAAAATGATATATGCCAACACAACCACCTGACCTATCAGTTTCTAGATAAGGATAAAAACCCAGACTACTAACTCTATATAGTCTTCCAATGCTTGGGGATCTGGCTTGTTATAGAGTCCTAGAGGCCTCTAGCGCTAAAACTCGTAGAGAGCGCTAAGCCTTCACATATCCCCATCTTTCTCTGATGGTATGATATTCTACTCTATAGGTGGGTGTGTTGCTACTTGTACACATAGAGGAAGGATCTCATGGGATGTAACCTTAATAGAGGCCTCATAACTCATCAAATTAGCATCACAATCCAAAACGGAAACCTGGATGGCTATCATCATGGAGGTATCCTGAAAATTTATTCAATATTTACCACATTTATATGAGCATATATATATATATATAATAAAATTGGGACTTAAGGAAAATAAAAGACTCAATACTATATAATTAATGTACCATTGATATCTACAACTAATGTATTATTATGCTGAGTTGACAAGAAGGTAGTCAAGATCTCGGTGAATGGATATATCAGCTGCTAGTACCATCACTGGGTTCCCTGTCCTGAGTATCGCACTTGAGACACTTTGAAACTGTTTCCCTAAATCCCAACCAAAATACTAGTAAGGGGATTAAAATAAACACCATCCCAAGGAATGAACTTATTTGATAATAATTTTTGACAAACTGACCCTAACTAGGTCTCAAACTACAACTATCCTATGTTTTCATCTATAGATTAGGGGTAGAGAAAAGTTCCGAAGGGAATATCCTCAATGGGAGGCCTTTGCCTAATGTATTTTCACACACACACACATGACCATATAAATGTATAAGTTTAGAGAAATAATAATAAAAATATACAATAGATAGAATATAAATCAAGAATGAAAAAACTCTAGGGTGTACAAGAGTACGACAGTACAAACTGAAAAGTAAAGGGAAAAATACACGCCCAACCAGAGAGATGTCCGAACCTAAAAAACTCAGAAATTAAAAGTGTTGAGAGATCCCAGATACTGATCTCCTAGATCATACCACCATATGTGTTCCAATTGACCAAGTTTACCTAATATTATCTGTAGTCACCTCTGACCTGTATTTCATATACATAAGATACGACATGTGTGGGAAAAGCCCATGAAGGTGTGAGTTTATACATATCCCATAAGATTACCTAAAAGAAGAAATTGAGAGAATTAAGAGAAAAAATAAGAATATACAGTAAATAGATAAACCCAAAGTAAGGAAGTAAACTCATACACCATACGTAGCACAACATGTTGTGTAGGTGGACTACACATCGCTTCTCTTCCACCCATAGCAAGAGAGTAACAAAATGAAACAACTTGGATACAAATATATATATTCCCAACAAAAGAAGACCAAATGAGAAGGAAAGGGGATCCCTATCTCATATCCTAACCTAGGAAAAGAGTGACAATAATTCCAGAAGTCTGTCATCGATGCTCTAAATCTCGCGTGTTTTCCCAATATAAAACATCCTAGACAAGACACACCTCATTACTGTGCCGCATAGTCAAGGGGAACAATTTCAAAGTATAGGACCCATTCTCCAGTTCAAAAATATGGTGTAACTTAGTAGATATATAGAGGACCCATAACCTATCTCCATAGGAGGGTCTACTATGATACTCGAGGATCCATTCCCTGTCTCCATAGGAGGGTTCCACTCAAAATCCGATAGAGGACCCATTCCCAACCTGAATAGAGGGTTCCACTCTAGTAGTCTATAGAGGACCCATTCCAAACCCATTTAGAGGGTTCTAATATAGTTGATAACTAGTGTATCCACACTATCTCTCTATAGAAGGGTTCTACTCTAATATTCAGTCGAGGAACCATGCTCTACCAAGGAGGGTGCCACTCCAATAGAAGATAGAGGACCCATTCCCTAACCAGTAGGAGGGTTCCACTCTAATAGTCAGTTGAGGACCCATGAACTTCCCAGTAGGAGGGTACCACTCAAGAAATGGATAGAGGAACCATGCCCATCCCAGCTAGAGGGTTACACTATATACATTGTTAGAGGACCCATGCCTTATCCTAGTAGGAGGGTTCCATGTTAGAATCCTCTTGAAGAGATTAATGTATTTATGTGGATTATATTTGTTATAAAATAATTTTCATTGGTGGATAATAATGATCAATGAGATATTAATATTATAGTGATGTCAATATGATGAATAATTTCCAAAGTTAATGGAGCTTGGTTGAAGTCCTCAAGTCTTAATATTCCAAGAAATATGTGAATGGTTTGAAGAATTTGAGTTTCTAGGTAATTCACAGAGAATTTTTATGGATTCATTTGATGACATTGGATGTCATGGTTGAATAATTCTCTTAGTCAAATATAAAGATGCTTTGTAGATATGTATTTCACAAATATCATAAGCTATTTGGAGAACTTGTAATTAAATTTTTATAAAGGAAAGGAGGAGTATTGATGTTGACAATAATATTTAAGATTGATTGAAATAAAGGTGATGTTGGAAGACAAGGAAGTTACAATACTTTATTTATTAAATCTGACGATGCTTTGTTGGTCTATGTTTCAAAAATATCATAAGTTATTTAGAGAACTTTTTATGCAAGACTTATGAAGGAAAGGGGAAGCAAAAGTGATTCCAATCCGTTTTTGGTTTGATTGGAAAGAAACATGTTACTGGATGACTGGAAATCATCATGGTTGGTTTTGTTGAAGTTAAGTTTTAAGGTGGTGTAGTTTCCCAGTGTTTTACAAATTTTTGGGGTCCAAAATTTAGAATATGGAAAGAATCATGAAACATTGATATTCTTGAAAGCCTTATGAAAATAGGGAAAATGCATGTGTTTTATCAATATGGGCTTAATGAAGGGTGTTTCACAAAGGCATGAAGATTATGATGGTGATTTCCATGATTACGAGAAACAAGAGCATTATGAAGAAAAATATGGATTTTCTAGAAGGCCTTATGAAAATATGGAAAATGAATGAGTTTAATGAAGATGGGCTTCATGAAGGGTGTTTCACGAAGGCATGAATATTTTGACAGTGATCTCTGTGATTATAAAAAATAGGAGAATCATGGTGCACAAAGGATTTGACGATATCTCTATGATTATGAAAAGCTCCACGAACATGAAATTGTCCTAGAGCTTCGTGAAAAAGAGATAATCCTGAAGGAAATGGGAGATATTCATGAAATGATGTTTATGTGGCTAGAAGATTCTATAATTGGAAGGAAAATCCTATAAATAGTCCTATACCCCTATTAGAAAAGCAGTGAGACTTAAACGAAGATATTAAGGCTCTCAGTTTGCGAAGGTGACTCATGAAGGTGGTTTATGCGAAAAAGCTTGCGAAGGATTTGATAGAAAACTGAATGTTTTGAGCATCATGAAAGTTAAGGGAATTTGATAAGGCTATAAAAATATGACTGAAAGTTGGGTACTTCGTGAAGGCTAAGTGAGATTTGCAAAAGGAAGGTGGTTCTGTGAAGGTAGTGTGCTCCATAAAGTTTGTATGCTTTGTGAGGGAGCTTTGCAAACAATTTTTTTGAATATATGTTTTAGGTTAACTAGTGATTGGGAATAATACCCCCACTATGTTTCAAGAAGTAAGACCATGTGTGTACCTGGTTGATACATAACTGACAGAGAAGAGAAAACACACATAGTTTGTTTATGTGAAGAAGAACCATACATGCAACTAAACTCATATCAACATAAAATATTAAGAAGAGTGTGGTCAATATATATTCAGTTATTTAGGAAATATTAATTGTGATGATTATAAGATGAGATGATATTCATTATTTTGATAATCATAAAGGAAGTTTGTGATTCTATAAAGAGGAAGAATAAGAGATCTCAGTGCAGTTGGTTTTGTACTGAAGAAGGAAGAGTAGATAAGAGGAAGTGACTGATTAAATTGATATCAGTTGATCATCATTTGTATTAGGGAGAATTAATTTCATCATTATACTACATTCATATTATTTTTATTGAGAGAGTAATAATATAGTGAAGCTATAATGTTTGCTACTGGGAAGAGGTAAGAAGAAGCTGCTTGCCTGCTACTGTGCAAGTAACCGAGTGAAGTAGAAGGTTGTGAAATAACAAAGCAGTACTGTGACATCAAACAAGTCTCAATAGGTGGTAGAATTTCTTTATGTTAAAAACCATTATAATTAAAGAGAATAATGTCTTAGTAGGTAGTATAAAGATCCATCCAAGAGCTGTAAAACACACACTATTGGATTGTTTTAAAATTTCTTCATGAGTGTAAGGGTATATAATACTCATTGTAACCACACAAAAGGATTGTTTTCTTGTGGTTGTATGGCTAGGATTATTTCTGGACCATGACAAGGACTAGCTACTCTTATTGAGTAGCGAACATTTTATAAATATCATTCACTATATTTACTACTTTTATATACTTTCATGTGATAGGTAAAAAAGAATAAGAGAATAAATATCCTAACAGGCCTAAGAGGTATAAGGACAAAAAGTTTAAATTTTCCAAAAAGTCCCCAACATTGATTCACCCCCCTCTCAGTGTTAAGTGTATCCCAAACTAGTCCTTACACCTCTGGTGATCCTGCATGATCACTATTTTCATTGAGCATTTCCTAAAAAATATTCAAACTCAAAAAATCTCGCATCTATAAAAAATACACTACAAAGGACACCATCATGTTCTATATGGGGAAAAATCAGGATAGGATACTTATAAGACAAAATTTGAGTACAAATAAAGGATATACGATAGGTTGAAGTTTCCTAAAAAGGAAAAAAGGGGTACATGGTGTGTGAGATCACCCACATGGTATGTGGTCCCACTCTACCTCTTGGTAGTGTCCCTAAAGATACATGGATTTCCAATCATGTAACTATACATAGCATGTAGAGGGTCTATGGAATGCCTGATCTAGCAGAGGTCCTTCCTATGCTATCTAACCATGTCTATGTACTTTATCTGTGTTTGTGTACTTTGGAACACAATATGTGATTGGTCATGACCATGCACATGTAATCCCAGATCACACACCTAGTTTTCCAACAAAAGGTCACATGGTGTGTGGGGGTCCCACATGACATGTGATGCTTATAATTCCACAAAACACTAGCCATAAAAGCTAGGTCCCTACACACCATGTGTTCTTCAGACTACATTCCATATAGTAGTGATTTTCACAGAAAGTTATATCTAAACTATACACTTCATATATGGTAATTTTGACTTTGAATCAGGACACATATCCTCCTAAAATCAAAGGATCTCACCACTGTTCATTGTTTATATCCATCTAGTGGCCATAAATCAAATCTGTTTATTTTTTCACTTCCCACATGCACTACGTGCATAACCCATGACATAAATCCTTTGGTTCATATTATAATCATTAATTTTATCACCCAAAACTTTCAATAAACCCAAATCCATTCCTAATCCTATGTTCTATTCATTGCTTGTGATTCTGTTTTGAATCCAGGGGTCTCATCAGGCTCAGTACCGCCTGTAAACATAAAGACATAGTCTCATAAACCAATGGAAAATAATGTGAAGAGATAAGGTAGAAATGGAAAAAATGGGTTAACAATCATTAGATAAGTTTTATTGGGAAACAAATACAGTTGGGGGATCCATTGTGAAAAAAAAGCAAATAATCAATTTAAATACAATAATTGGACACATATAATTGTCCATAATTAGCATAAATTAAAGAAAGAGATTGATTATGCTCAAAAATTTAATCAAATTAGGCATAATCCACAAATTAAGAGTCCTTCATGGATATTGAGTCATTTTTAATCAAATAATGTACTCGCCAATGATTGAGGGTTCATTGTGTTCTTTGCACTTTAATATGCTTCGATATGAAGTTTCATCATTGTCTGAATTTGATTCACCAATGGAAGGAGGAAGAACACCTCTCAATTCCTATAGGGTTAATGTGTATAACCTACGGAAAATATACATAATAGGGGATTTATAGATATTTAGATTAGGTTAATTTAATTAAAATTAATAAAATTTAATTATTTATTCTAACTAAATGCACCTGCCAATGGTCACTATTTCCAATCTCCCCACACTGACCTATTTTAGGCCACACTTAGGGTAAACATCACATTATAGACTCAACCATGGTAATAAATTTATTATTTGAGATTCTATTTAATAGTTATCCCATTTTCTTTGAGAAATTGTGTGCGTGTAATATAAAATATATTTAATATTTTTATAAAATTAATTCTAGGAACAAAGGGCCTCAAAATAAAATGCTATCTCAGGGCCTAGCTTCAAAAATATATATAAAAATATTCCAAATACTTACAATAAAAAAATAGCCTCTACAAAATTTGAGAATTTTTTTCCAAACCATGCTGATTCTCTAGGAAACTATGAGCCTTTGGCTGTAGCCAAAGGGCTTAAACACTATTAAATTGAATGGTTTGAAAAACCATGAGACCATCCAAACAAACCATGTGAAACCCTAAAATTACCATTTACATGGTTGGTTCATAGTTTGAAAAACCATGCTCCCAAATAGTGAAAGTTCCTAGGAGAGGGATAACACCTCACATAATTTTACAAACTTTGCACACATGGATTTAATGATATTAAAATACCCTTTAATGACAATTTATAGTCTTTATTGACCCATTATTATTTCTATAGGAATCCATCTCTAACCTTGATACTCCTATAACATTTATTGCAAAAATTCTATCCTTCAAAGCTTTATTCTAGTGGATCCAAGTGAGTTGATGACCATGAATTGAGCTATGTGATGAAAAAACATCATTTATTCATGTATCGTGTAGATATATCTGTATTAACTTAATAAAATTAATTTATCTAGATTTTCATTTACCAATATATATATTTAATTTCCACTTATTGTGGAATTCTTAGATCGTTTCTAGAACATAGGCGATTTTCAATGTGTCAACGAAATCCCCTTTGACTAGATATAGATCTCTTGTGAATAGTTGATGAATCTGGGTATGTTATCATATAAAAATCATCTTGGGATCTTATTATTAATGAATATCATATAGAATATCTATTAAAATGATAGATTTATGTTGGATTCATGTTCATTATCTAGATCTGAGTTTATCTTATAAATTTGACAAGTAATTTTTAAACCATTCATTAATAAAAAATGGATTCAGTGAATTTGTAACCTCTTCTTTGACATATCTCAAAACTTGTTCTATTGATAGACTCTTTTGAGTTATGTAATTCTTGATATACTTTTATTTCCATGTAATCTCCTTGATTCTCTTTTTCTAAATCTATTATATGATGATCCAAAACACATTATAGGCATCCTAATCTTGAAATATATTTTTCCATGGTTGAAAAATAATATTCAGGATTTGATCCTATGCAGAACATTGAATTACTTCATGAAAAAAATTAATTTAGGAAGTTACTTACTATTTAGGGCCTTATATATACTTTTTTTCTTAATATATTTCTTTTTCTTGGCATTTATTGTTTGTATATGTGTGATAGTTAGCACATGTGTGTGTGTGAATAGCCCATGAGACCCATATGTGATGTTTGATTCCATTAGTCTTTATAGTGTAGCTTGTTACAATGCTTGAGTTTGATCACATGTTGTATATTGTTGCTACTAGAATCTCATGATTCTATGCTATGATATGCCCTTTTGTATTTATTTAACATGACTTTGGACATATTTTCTATGGTATTTGGAATAGGTGGGCTATTTTGGTATGGTTATCTCTTATAGAGAGAGTGCTCAGATCATGAAATGATAATAATGATGGATCCATTGATAGTATCGGTAAATGAAATCCTTATGTTCCAACTCCTGATAGTGACCTGTTCATTCAATTCCTTGAGGGCGCAAAGTTAGATGTTTAAAGTTGACCTTGTGGTCTAACATGAAACTCGATTCCTTATGGATACTGAGTAACATATTCACTATCATAGTTGATATTTATTAGTAATTTATGAAATCTTATGATTATCCTTCTAGCATGGATCCAATACAAGTATGGCCGGAACCTATGGTGTCTTTTTTAGGGCATGTATTCTTGGTATATGATTGTTTATACTCGTTTTTGTATTTATTATACCATGGAATACACCTATTATACTTATACACATATTATAATCATGAATTTGTGGTGTCATGTTGGGTTTATTACTCACACTCCTCATGGCCTTCTTGATTCATGTGAAAAATTTATGTACAGGTATGTATGTAAGGGAAAGGCGCCCGTGGCATATAGCTTAGTAGTGGATTGTGGTTCTTGTAAAAGTATTGAGATAGGTTCTGAAGGATTATATAGTGTTTCTTTTTTATTTACTTGTACCTTATACTGTAGTTTGTATTTCCACACTAGGAGCCTGATTTGTTTATATTTGTATAATATGCATGCCATCTGTTATTACATT
Source organism: Viscum album (assembly GCA_963277665.1). Lineage (NCBI taxonomy): Eukaryota > Viridiplantae > Streptophyta > Magnoliopsida > Santalales > Viscaceae > Viscum > Viscum album. Next base: position 1,469,786,716 of record OY728147.1, on the reverse strand, counting down.
ATAATGCTTATTCCACCTTGATTAGTCTAAGTTGTTTTTTTCTTTATTTATATTTTTATTTCATGTATATGATATCAAGGGTATAGTCTTCATATTGATAGTGTTTGGACCCTTTCTACTAGTCGACAACATCTTGTGTATGAGGAGTACATAACTTTTTGTAGTCCTTTGGATCAGACATAGTGGTTTGGATTAGGAATTTACAAAATCATATCAGATCACATGTTTTCTTTACTTTTATTTGGGATAACCTAGGATATGTTTGAGAGAATATAGGATGTTTGTAACTAGGGTAGGAGACTTCGCATGTTTCTATCCAGCTCATGTTTAATATACATCTACATTACCATTTATGGGATTTCTATTATAGTTAAAAGGATTTATATGTGTTCATGCATCATGATTTGGAATGTAGGGTCACATTCCATATATATACCTTTTGTGTTATGCATAGTAGTTCTTTAATTTAATTCCATGATTTGATCTATTTGTTTGGGAAAAATATATATTTATTGGCTGAGTGATATATTTTTATTCTCTTATGATGTGATATATCTATTATGGAATTAATTATTCAAAATTGAGCATGCTATTATGTTTTATTTATATATGCTGGTGACTGATGTGGATGTATGAGGAACCTTGGGTAGTACTAAGAGGGGTATACCTTAGGTTACGAGTATCCTCATAGAATAACATTTGGGTGATCCTAATGAATTTTTAGAATCTATCTTGAACTAATTACTTCAAATGTCTTAACAATTTATTTGGAATTTATGAAAAATTCCACCTTAGATATGATTAAATGATCTTTTTATTGATGATACACTAGTTTAACCATATAATTTCTCATGTGGTTTATTATTTTGAGCCACTCTAGTATAGAATCTTTTGGATTATACCTTCCCATGGAAGTATAGTATAGAGGAAAATGTTTGACTATTCTCATGACATCCAGCTCCAGTATCCTCTAGCCTCTTCGGGCACTGGAGGACCATATGATGATGAGGATTGGTTAGAAATCATCTAGGGTATACTTGACTATTGGGAAGGTCTTGAAGGAGGACATAGCCATTGGAATTATTCTACCCTTCAGTACCTAGGAGATAGGTCCTCACACTAATGCGATGAGTTTTACTTCTAGTAGTAGGAATAAGAAGAATGATGATGTGAAACAGAGTAGTGGTAAGAAGGTTGAGTAAAGTTTTGATACTTCTTCCCCATTAAGAGGATTTCCAAAGTGCTTCAACTATGTGATTGTTAGAAATTATCACAAGTTCTACATAACTCCTCAGAATAAGTGTTAGTAGTGTGGCAAGATGGGTAATCTCTAGTAGTTCTTTTATAGAGCACCAAGACCGAGGTTCCATAGGAGTACATTATAAGAATAATCTACAACCTAGCTTTGAAAATGAGTATATAAATAGGCTAATATGAAGATGAATTAGGTGAGTCATGTACCTTAGGGACATGGTTATGGATTTTAGGCATGATGAATATATACAGTAGACTAGAATCTAGTGGATAGTGGTGAGGGAACATCATTTATTTTAGGTATAGTCATGATCAATTCTACATTTTATATCACTTTATTTAATACTAGGTATTTCCATTCCTTAATATATACATAAGATATTGCTATACTTGAATTATCAATCAAATTATCTTCTGAGTTTCTTTCCCATGATACACCTTTGGGAACAAAATTAGACCATATTCAATGATTACCAATGTGTACAATATATATTTCTGGTTATGTATATCTTTGGGACATCATTATTCTAGATATGATGAGATTTAATTTGATTCTTAGAATGGGCTGTATAACTAAATTTTGACCCCTCATTGATTTATATTAGAGATAAGTATTGTTTACATCACCCATGTGAGAGAAGCTTATGATAACTGGTGAGTTGAAGTTAGGAGAAGGTATAATGGGTCCAAAAATGATCAAGATGGGGATGATTACAATGAAGATTATAGGATTATCTCTTTAAGAAGGATCATTGGTAACCCCATCACCTTTTCATTTGGTTGTGGAACTCTATATGAATGTCTCAATGATAGATTAATAGGTCTTTCCCTTTATAAAAGAGTTGAGTTTGAGATATAACTCATGATAGGTTCGTAGGCCATTTTTATAACCCTTTATTGTATGTAATTGACTGAGTTGAAGGGGTTTAAAGTATAACTCAAGGAATTAGAAAAAAAAGTATTTATTAGGATATGTACATCACTATGGGGTGAAGTTGTTTTGTTCCCCAAGAAGGTGAATAGTAGTATTCAAATTTGTATAGATTACATGAAGATATATCAAGTGACCGTGAATTATAAAGACCCTTTAACTAGGATAAATGAACACATTGACCATTTTTAGGGAGATCGATGGTTATATAGGATTGATCCACAATTGAGCTATCACCAGTTGTGTGTTAGAGAGAACGACATCCTGAAGATGATGTTTAGATGTAGGTATGGGATATACGAGTACTTGGTGATTCTGTTTGGAATGATGAATGTGTTAACAATTTCAATGGCTCTCATGAACAAGATATTTCAACCATACATTGAATTTTTCTTCATGGTGTTCTTTTAAAATATCCATATTTACTCACTAACCCCAAAGAATCATACTAAACATCTTGAGATATTCCAATGTACACTTGAATCACATCAGCTTTATGCCAATCTGTTGAAGTGACACTTTTGGATTTAAGAGGTAAATTTCTTGGAAAATTTGGTTTTTGAGAATAGTATTTTATTGTAAGAATATCAAATATAGATGGTGATATTTTGGAAACATTATCATAAATTTTTTGAGATCAGAATCTTTCCAAGTTTAGTGGGATAATATTTTCATTTTATCCAGGATTTATCCCATTTATTAGAATTGACGAATTCACTTATGAATAAAGTGATGAAGCTCTAGAATTAAGACTAGTGTGAAGAGGATTTTCTTGAGTTGAAGAGGAGGTAGACTATGAATTCTATTTTGGTTCTTCCTAATTATGTGATTAGATATTCAATATATTGTGAGGCATTAGGAGTTGGTTTGGGGGAATTATTGATGCAAATGGATTGGGAAGTTTCTTATGTGTCATAATAGCTACCGCCCCATGAGTGGAACTATTTTACCCATGAATTAAATCTTATAGTATTAGTCCATGTTTTTAATTTTTGGTTACACTATATCTTCAGTGAGAGGTTTATTGTCTATATAGACCACAAGATCCTCCACTATATCTTCTCACAGCGGGATCTAAATTTGAGTTAGAGGTGTTGGGTAGAGTACCTATAGATGTTTGGATTTGAGATGGACTATGTACTAAGGAAAGGTAACATAATTTCAAATTATCTTAGTTATAAGCCACATGTATCATATGAGCTAGGTGAATAGCCTTCATAGGAACAGTGAAACTAGATGAGCTTGTTGGTTAACTGGAGGATGGATGATTTCGAGGACTAGGGATTGATGAAAAGTGAACCATTGGTGGTCACATATTATTTAGTATACTGGGTGAAGTCTATTCATGATACTAACCCAAATTTTACTATGATAGAAAAAATAATATTAAGTGGTGAACCAATTCCCAGGTGGTCATTGGATGATGATGATATGATCCTTGTAAATGAAAGAGTTTTAATCATTACTTATATTAAGGAATATATCATGAGATACATCCATACATCTAAGTGGGAAGTTCATGCTAGAGTGAAAAAGTTGAACCACGACTTTAAGCAGAATATCTAGTGGCCAGGGATAAAGAGAGGCATTTTTGGATTCATTTTCTGATGCCTTACCTACTAGAGGATAAAGACCAATCACCAATGTCTTGGTGGTTTTCTATAGTCACTTCATGTGACCATGTATAAGTAATATGACATCATGATGGGATTTTTTATGAGGTAATGGATCCATGATACTCTTTAGGTGACTGTTGATCAGATAATGAAAGATGCATAGTTTTTACTAATTCTTGAGAGTCACTTATTATATGAGCTAAGAACGTTGTTTTAATATGAGATTATACACTTTCATGGAGTTTCCTTTAAAATTTTATCTTAAATATAAGTTTATTTTAGATCATGGTTTTGGAATGGATTGAAAAAATTATTAAGTAAACAACTGATATGGAGCCCATCATTCCATCCTCAGGAAGACAGATAGTCAGAGAAGATGATTTGTATATATGAGGATATTCTCTTAGTCGACGTTATGGATTTAAGTGGAGATTGGGATGATCAGAAAACATTGGTTGAGTTCAAATTCAATAATAGTTACCGAATTTTGATTAAGATGACTGCTTTTGAGGCTCCTTATGGTAAGAAATTTCTTTTACCTATTTGTTGGAATGGGGTAGTGAGGTAGTCGTTGTGGGCCACAATATGGTAAAGGAGATCTATGATAGAGAACAACTAATTCATAAGTGGTTGATCATATCTTAAATAAGAAATAATTCTTATTACAGACATATGAGTATAACTTTGTAGTTTTATATTAGTGAGATGATTTTTCTAAGAGTAGATTCTTAGTTAGGCCATCAAAATTTGAGGAAGAAAGTGAAGCTAAGACTATGTTATATTAGACTATTATCAATCACCAAGTGGAATATAATAGCGATGTATCTTTTGGATATTCCTTCTCTCTATTTAGGTATGAAAAATGTGTTTTATGTGTCTTATCTCTAAAGGTATGTGCCCGATCATGTCATTGAATGCGAGGATGTTGTGTTGGATCTTAACAAATCATACTTGGAATGCCTAGTGTATATTGAAGACCAAAGTAATAAGGTATTTTTGGAGAAGAAATTTTTACTTTTATGGATTATATAGTTGCATAGATGGATCAAATAGGAGACTTGGGAGTGAGAGGTTCATGTTTGGGTTTAGTGGATTGAGTTTTTTTAAGAAATATTCCTATAAAAATTTCTCAAGGATGGGAAGTATCTAGAGAGGGAGAATGTGATAAACTTAGTTTTTTTAGGAGAATTAAGTTTTAATTCCAACCTTTAGTAATATGTTTTAGATCTATGAATTTATCAGACTAAGTTCTAAGAGTTTATGGTGAATTTCATAGAGTTTTGAGGCCTTTTTGAAGGTGCATTATTTGAGAATTGTTTATCCAAAACAAGATAATTCTTCAAGAAATTGTATTCCTTATGGAAGTAGACCAAGGGGAGGTACATGATTAAGGAACATATTTTGAAAAAATTTTCACGCAAACTATGTGGGTGCATCGGAGAGGAAGAATGCCATGCACAATTAGTGAATAGTTTTCCAAACCATGTGGACAAACCACATGCATGTGAAATTAATGATCATAAATCCCATTTAATGGACATTTATTTTCATTTTTATACTTTATTATTTCTATTAGAAGACCTCTAAATCCTGGATATCCTATGGACTTACTTTACAAATTTATCTCTTCCAAATATTGATTCTAGTAGATCCAAGTGTGTTTATGATCAAGAATTATGGTATACGATACAAAAACCTCTATTATTTGGGATCCTTCTAGGTCTAACTACATTCCCTTATAAATAATCATAGATATATCATTCCATTTCATGATCTATGAATTTAAATTCCATATAAGTTTGAATCCATGGATTTTTTCTAGAATAAAGGCATTTTTAAACATGCCAATGACATCCCATTTGACCAGAGCTAAATCTATCATGAACGATATATAAATCCAATATGTTATCATAGATAAATCATATTGAGACCTTATTATTGTTAAATAACATCTTATATATCTATTATAATTAAAATTTAAAGGTGGATCGATGTTCATTGACTATAACCAAGGTTTTATTCAAGATTTGATAAAGAATTCATGATATGTACTTTAATCAATAATGGATTTGGTGAATTAACATACACTTCTTAGACATATATCAAAACTAATTATTTTGATTGACTATGTGAGGTATGTGATTCTATAACTACCCTTCTCGATATGGAATCTCCTTGGGTCTCTTTTCTATGTCTCTTATTTGATGAAATGGAATCCATTATAGGAATCCTTGATGTGAGAACTATTTTTCTATGGGTCTATGATGTGATCTAGGATTTGATCCTTTGATAAAAATTGGATTACTTTATCAATGATATTGTGGTAGTAATTTCCTTACCATTTGGTACCATTGTATACACCTTTTCCCTTAATATGATTCCTATGTTGGCATATATTATTTTTCCATGATTGATAGTGATCGTATGTGTGTGCATGTGTAACTAGTGAGACATAAATGTTATGTTTGATTATTTGAGTATTAATAGTGTAGAGTTTTACCATGATTTATATTGATCACATGTTTTATATTGATTCTACTAAAATTTCATGATGATATGATATGATTTTCTTTACTAAGTTATTCTGTGTTGTGTGTATTTACCATGAATTCGGTGGTATTTGATATGGTACTCTAAATAGGTAGACCATTGTAGTATGGTTATACCATAGAGGAGGAGTGTACAAGACATGTACTGATAACGAGGATGGATCTATAAACAGGGTTGGGGAATGATGACCTCATGTACTGACCCATAATAGTGACATGTTCACATGATGAATAGAGAATGCTGAGTAAGATGTTCATAGTCGACCTCATAGACTGACCCAAAATTTGATGCCTTGTGGATACTAAGTAACATGTTTACTAGCCTTGTGGATAATTATTGATCATTTCTGAAATCTTTTTATTATCCTTCCATCATGGAACTAATAAAGGTATGTCCAATACTTTAGTGTCTTGGTTAGTAAATGAGTGATCAATATATGCTTGTTTATTCTTTTTTACACATTTATTATTTCATGAAATACACCTATTATTCCTATAAACACATGATAAAGATGAATTGATAGTGTCCTATAGGTTTTATTACTCACACCCTACGTTATCATTATAATGCACATGTATTATTCATTTATAGGGTTCTAAGTAAGGGTAATGGGTTCATGGAAGATAGCTGAGCAGTGGAGCATGGAGCTTATAGTGGTACTAGTATGGACTCTAGAGAATTATATAGTGTTTATATTTATTTAGACTCACCTTATACTCTAGTTTGTCTCTACACACTAGGAGATAAATTTATTTATTTTTATATAACATTCCTACCAAATTTTATTATATTATGATGCTTTATATTTTTCCTTGATTACTTTGAGTTGTTTTATATTTTATTCATATTATTCATGCATGGATATGATAATGAGTGGATAGTTTCCCCATTTATGGTGTTCAAATACTCACTGATATTCGACAACCTCTTTTGTATGGGGAGGCACACATAAGGTCTTGTGGATCTTCATCCAAATCAAGTGGTTTGGGTCGGAACATTACAAAATGGTATTAGAGTCTGAGTTTCCTTTCATTTCATTTGGGTTAACCTGGGACATGGTAGAAAGGAGATAGTATATGTGGATCTTAGGTACGAGAGTTTCCACGTTCTTGGATAGAATATGTGTAATGGATTTATGAGTTGGAATTTATGTGGAGGTATTCATGAGGTCTTATGGTTCTATGGCTCCGACCTGGTGGTTTGGGCTTGGGAATTACAAATGAATTCAAGTATATTTTCTTTTTGTAATTATCTTGATGGTATAAGAATTCATCAAATCAATCAAGAGGAAGATAAATCTATCAAGTATTATATGGAAAATATCACAAAGTTATAAAGTTACACTTTATGAAACACTTTCATTGGAATGAGTCTCATTATTGTAAATTCATGGTTTAAGAAATACTTAGAAAATGATAAGTTTTATAGTATAATCCTAGACATTAAAGTCCCTTCCAAAAGTAAATATTACCATTGTAGATTAAAAGGTACTTATTACCACTTATGTATACTTTCTTTATAATCCATATTCCACATATTTCCTTATTTTTTAAGATTCCATTATAAGGGATACTTTTAAATTAATGGTTTTCAAAGTCCTCCTCCACTTATTGGTGTTAAATATATAAATGATTTTAACATGAGATAAATTACCACAATGAAATTTCATTAAAGGGGTAAAATTTAACTCCATAGTATTTTAGGATATATTTGATAGTGTTTTCCACATGCAACCTCAATCTTAAATTTTTTTTGGTATACTAAAGAAATATTATTATTTAAATATTACTATTATAACCTAGTTGTTGGTTTAATAGACATGAATAAAAGTAACCAAATTATGAAATATATATTGAAAATTATTCCATTTAAAAATTTATTGATCTTCCCTAGAAATTGTTTTCTAAATTGTGAATAATAATAATTAAATCAAATAAGAAAAAAACCTTGAAAAGTATAAAATGATCATGTTTTGATAAATGAAGGTTTTCCTTTTATTTTGTATTTTTATTTAAAAGATAAATTTATGAAATTTATAAATTTTATTTGATAAAATTTATAAAAATTTGGATATAAACATATAAAATATTTATTAGGTAAATTTTTTAGGATTATTTTCAAAAGATTTATTTTTGAGTGAATAATGAAAAAGAATTATTTTTATAAAAATTTGTCATATATTTTAAAGTATTTTAAAAATACCAAAATAATTTGAAATAATTTTAAAGTAAAATTAGTCCAAATTTATTAAACGGGGTTAAAAATATCAGACAAGGTCTTAAAATCAATCCAAAACTTGAATTAATTTTATTTAATGACATTATTTTGAATATAATCATCATATATTCAAAATTATTTCATTTTCTTTCACTTAAATTTGATTATAACCTTCATATTATTTTAGTTAATGGATATTTTCAAAATGTCATTTTCTTTCTTTTAATATCTATAATATATTTTAATAGCGGCAAAAAGAAGTTATTAATGGTTATAAATATTTATTATTAATATTAATTAATTATTTTTATATTAGTATTTTTTATTTCTTAATAATGGTATAATTACCTTGAACACTTACATAACCCTGATGCAACGCTTGTGCAAATAGTAGAAAAATAATGTAAATTATTATAAAATCATTAAATATATATATTTTGTATAAAATATAGTGTTACATGGATTAATAGTATAATTATATGGTATTACTAATTATTAAAGTATTTATATTCGAATTACGTTTCCATCTTGTTTCCTTTAAAGTCAAAATATTTGAATAATTATGAAAATGACATTAAATGAAATTTATTGTTTAAATATTATTTTTAATTCACTATAAAATCATAAAATAAAATTTTAACATAAATTTATGGGAAATTTTTGATACTATTATTCATGTTTCATGCATGTTCTACTTTGAATTTTTAAAATTACTTAGACGACCCTTACATATTGAAAAATTTGTTATCATAGTTAGGCTTAGAAGGGTTACGATGGAGGTTAAACTAAGAGATAAGGTTCAAAATGACACTTAAACATGTATATATTTTATTGGATGAATTTATTTTGAACTTGGAATATTTATATTATAATATATGGGACTATGAATCCATTTTACATGAGTTATAAACATATTATATTTTAATATTTCATATATTTACAAGATTGCTACCCACCTCACTTAAAAAAGGGAACCTCCTCTCCTCTTATACTCACACATATTGATCCATTTATCTAAAAAATTATCTTAAAAAATAACCCTAAACCCTTCCTACCCATGTACAAGATGTTTTAGTCTCACCAAAATACCAACCTAAAAGGATTAAGGTGTATGTCAAAGGATGTTTCTTAAAGAAGAGGTATAACCCTGAACCGAGTATTTTCATGTTTATTTCTTCTTTCACCTCCTTAAGTATCCAATAAAAATGCTCATAGAATAAAATAAGTATATTAAATGTAATGAAATTTTATTATGTTGATAAAAATACCTTTATTCCTCTTTTTTTTCTATCAAATAGGAAATGAACACATCGCTCGTGTGTACGTGTGGAAGGTCACCTTCACTAAGCGATGCGTATAATTATTCAAAACCAACTCACATAGATTGTTAATTAATGGATAAAATGAATATATATTATATTTTTTAAATAATAATAATTATTTATAAATAATATATTACTTAGTTTATGAACTTTCCATATGTTTGAAAATGATTATGTCACTTGTATGTACTTATAGACTATCACCTCCATGAAGTGATGTGATTAATTTTTATTATATTTCATTTCATAGAAGGTTATAAAATTGTATTTAATATATAAAAATTATAATTATTTAATGATAAATATTATTTAGATGATATATCCATGAACCCTTTGAAAATGGTCAACCTACTAAAGTTGTTTTGGAGATTATGAACTGAATGACCTTAAAACATATGAGGTGAACTTAAATGATTTAGTAACTAAAGAAAACATTGTAATAAATGAAATAAAAGGAATAATATTGAGGTAATTAATCTGAAAATTTTATTAATAAATTAAAAAATTAATAAGCATTTATTATTTAGGAAAGTAAAAGATGTATGTGGTTAATTGGTAGATGAGGCAAGGGATGCCTTGTCTCAATTTAATTTATTTGTGACTCATTCCATTTTCACCACATTATTTATTTTGTATGTTGTATATAGATACAGAGGCATAGATCTCTCCCTGATGAACCCTAGTTCATCGACGTGACGATGCCAGCCTCGGTGCTGGTCCCTCCCCCACCGATGGGGGAGGGACCATCGACATCCTTGAAAGGAGCGGCCCCTCCTTTTGTTTCCTTTTCAAACCCCGACCTCCTCCCATCCTTCCCTCATTCCGTGCTTGGTTTGAGAGCCTCAGATTTTCTTGATGGGTGCCCTAACCTCTAGATTTTGTCTTGGGAGTTCTCGGAATCATCGAATCTCTTGAAGCATATCCTAGTTGTGTGATTTTATCAGTGATGCCCCTCAGTCGATTCGTTCGACAGATACATCTTTAAAGCTTGGAAATTTAAAGACATGGTGACTGTGGGTCTCCTGGATAATCAGTAAATTATGATCCGTTTTTCTTCAGAGGATGATCTCATCAAGTATTGGGAAAGTGATCCTCATAGTTTCAATGGGTTCAGATTCATCCTTCTTTGGTGGTCCTTCGATCTTCACATGAAGTGGGATCCTCCAGTGATGGTGACATGGGTTAGTTTCCCAAACCTCCCCCTCCCCTTTCAGAATCACGCTGTTATTCGCTTGCTAGGGAATCTGGTAGGTAGATACATGTGCTCAGATAACAGAACTGAAGATATTTTCCATCCGATTAACCCTCGAGTTTGTGTCGAATTGGATGTGTCAAGAGACCCATTTGAATATGTGTGGATTACTGTGGGTGAGGAATATAGATGCAAACAATGGGTTGTATATGAAAATAGGATGAACTTCTGTCTGAGATGCAGGATATTGGGTCATTCGCTGAATTTATATCGCAAAGGGTCTCAGTCTGTTTGGAAAGGGAGCAAGGATAGAGGCAAGGAGCAGGAAACACACTTTGTGGTTGAGAATTTTAGGCAACGGTTTGGGTATCAGCAGGTAGGAAAAAGAGGTAGAAGTGTGGATCTGTAGGGGGCCTCAGTTAGATAGGTTGAGGTGGCCTAGAAGGATCAACATGGAAAGCAGGGTTGAGGTTTTGGAAGGTTTTCAAGGCCTTGTCTGGATAGAGGTACTATAGTTAATGGTTTGCAAGTGAGTGCAGTGGAGGAACCTCTGAATCTGAGGGTGGAGGAGGTGTTTGGAAGATTGAATCATGATATTGGGTTTCTAAACATAGAAGGTATGAAGGTCAATATAAAGCATGCATTCCATCCCAATGTGACCAATGATGCATATGGAGGAATAGTGACCTCTAGAAACCAAGAAGATGGGTCTGCTGTGAGTTTTGAGGTCGCGAGGGAAAGTCCCATTCTGAATATACAGATGGGTGGCTCTTCGAAGGCTAATGGTGAGTGGGTGAGGGTTTTTGCTGGAATATAGAAACAATTGAAAAATAAAGCGGTTGATATTGAAATGATTAATTGCTTTTCGGGCCTGCTAAATACTGATTTGGATTTGGACCAGGTTTAGGCCGCTGCTTATACTGTCCCTGCTCTATCTCTTGGTCAGATGTCGGGTGAGGTTCTTAATGAAATCAGGATACTGAATCTGAAGGTGAAGAGAAATAAAAGTATAAGTGACAATGGGGATTTTCAAGAGCATACATTTGAAAACTATTTCCAGGACTTAACGCATGGGATGAGCGCTCATGTTGAGGAGGAAAATCCAAGGAATGAAAGTGAAAACATACAGGTTGCCATTTTTTCACAGGATGTTTTCAATGGAGAAGGCACAATATAGCAGGGGATGCATGATGACCATGGGTGTGTGGAACATCCAAATTGTTTAGCAATGATTGATACTAATATCCACTCTTCACAAGAATGGAGAGTGAAGGATGGTTATCAGGAGGTACATATCTCTAGAAATTGGGGAGTCATCTTTGAGAGTGAAAAGGAGAATGTTGCTGAAAGGGATAGAATCACTTAAGGTGACATTGTTCAATGTGGAAAGAAGATTGTGTCAGTGAATGAGGAAGTGATGACCGCTCCACCAAAAAGAAGGTAGAGGAAGGACTATTCTTATATGCCGAAGTCAATGCCTACCGGGTCTTCTATTAGCAAGGGAAAAGGTATGTTACCTCCTGAGGAGTTTCTATGCTTGGAAAAGCTAAATCTTAGAAGGAAGTATGTTAAGGCTCTGAAGCGTTATGAAAGTTTGGAATGGGAGTCAGCTACTACGGATGAGGCCATTGATCATAGGTATGGTGAAAGGTATGGTTTTTATGATTTGTAGTTGTGATTAATGGCTTGTGCTACTCATTTTCTCTACTTTTCTTTTATTATAATAAATGGTCAGAGATGTTGTCTCTAGCTGAGCCTTTCTGGTATGTTGTATATATCGACATATGGATGTATTTTACCATTAATTTACTAATATTCATCTGTTTTATAAATCTATTTCATGTTCTATCTTTCATTGTTCTTTTTATTCAGAAGTTACTGAAGTCATGATAGATTTTTATTCAAAATAAAATTTTAATTATTTTAAAATCAATTTCCTCCATATACATATTATTAAAATAATCCATGAATGTTCATACTTATACATAAAATTATGCTAAAGTTAACTTAAATCTATGTTTTTACTTTATTCATAAATTTTTAAAAAAGGAATGTTTTTAACACTTTTCATATAGGGTCACTTTTGACACTTTTTACCAAAGTGAAAAATAATATTTTGTAACATGTAAAATAGGAACATATTTTACCACCATCATGTAATTTATTTTTTACTAATATTATTATAAAAATGATCTTGATTTTCCACATGAAATTCAATTTCCAATTATTTTTGATAATTTTTCATTTTTAATAATTTTCAAAGAAAAAGGATATTTCTCTTAATGATTATATGAAAATGAAAAGTGATTTTTTATGGGTTAAAATAAATTTTAAAGGTTTTTTTGATAAAAAAGTGAAATCTTATAAATTTTTTATTTTTTAAAAAATACTACAGAATTATAGATATGATGGGTGAGCCATATATAGATAATAATGATGGATAATCCGAATATATATCTACAATGCATTGGATAATGATTTATCCATTAAGGGTGAAAAAGGAGGGAGATAAATGAGTTGGTTAATCCATTGAAATTAAATGATATTTAGTTTTTATGAAATATATTAAACAAAATTTAACATGGGTATTGAATATGATGCTTCATTATACCTATATTATTATTAAAAAAAAGGTTTTTTTATGGAAATATTTTTATTTAAAGAGGTAAGGAAGGTTTATAAACTTTTATAGGTGTATGGTTTACTTTTCACAGAAATGTTTTCATGATTTCTCATGTTCCTCATGATGAATTAATGATTTTCTTATAATTTCTAATGGATTTAAAAGGTTTTCTTTGATAAAATATTTATTTTTAATGTTGATATGTTTTATTTATGTGCTCAAAGTTTTATTGTTAAAAGGAGAGAACATTTTTATAAGTATTCATGTTTTTAAATGGACTAAGGGGTTTACATTATTTCAATATCCTTTAATAATAATTTTATTCTCATCTATTGTTTTCAAATTTTGTTCACAAGTCCTACATATGAGTTGGAACTATTATAAAGTCTAGCTCCAAATAAATGAAATTGGCCTTGAATAGAGTATGTGTGTCATGAATGAAACATGAATGTGAATATAAAAACCCTATTTTTTATGGTATAAATGGACACTATGTGTTAGTGTTTCCTATGTAATGTAATGGTTTTCCAAATTATCTAAAAATATAAACCTAAAAGATTTTGGTAATATAAGAAAGTGAAACCGTTGTAAAAAAATCCTATAATTATAGGTTGATTATATTATGTGGAAATTATAAAGAGTGATATAAATATGATTTACCATGGTACCTATTTTTTTTATTCTTGAAAATGCGGTCATAATAAAATATTGTGATTTCATAAGGTAATAAAATAAGTATACAGTTTTAAGAATATTCATAAACATTTTAGACATTTTTTTTCAAGGAATGGTTTTTATGTTTTTCAAGAATCCCTCATGATTATAATATTTCCTTTATGACTGCTTATGATATATTTTATGATTTTTTATATAATTTTATTTCATGGGTAAGTAAATGATTATTTGAACTCAAATTTTAGTACAAAAAGACAAATTTCTTATGTGTTTGCATGAATCTTTAAATGTACTAACGAGTTTCCATTTTTTTATATCACTCATTGAGTTTTGTTTTTCTAACACCACATTTCAAAATTATTTTCATAGGGCCTATGGTTGTGTAAGAATTATAGCATGGTCAACAGTGATATGTATTGAATGATGAAATGGTGTTAATAATGAAACATGATTGTAAACATAAAAACCCATTTTTGTGTAAAAAATACACTATGTATAAATATCGATTTTTTTATGTAATGGTTTTACTAGTTCTCAAAAAATATAAAACTAAAAGATTATAAGAATGTAAGAAAGTGAAATCACTATTATAAATCATGTAATTTTGGGTATATTATGTTATGGGGTGTGATAATTAGTATCAGAGGAAAGGTTTAAATAACTTTAAAAGTTAGGATGTTATCATTTGAGGATAATATAAGAATTTATATACAATAATTTATTTATAAGTATAATTTTGACCATAATTTTAAAGGCATAGAAACCCTTTTGAGGTTTTATGTAAAGGGATTTGAAGATAACCAAGGATAATTTTGGAGACATTTATTAGGTTTTTAGAGAAATACATGACAAAGATATAGAAATTTTTTTAGACTAATATGATCCTTAAGGATGAGGTAATTATGGTTAAGTGGGATAAAGGGTTAACATATTTTTTAGGGAGAATTATATGATTAAGGTGAATGGAAAACTAAAAATCATATGTGATTTTATTTGAGGAATTAACATTGAGTAATATTTTGGTAGAGTATATGGTTTTATTGTAGATTTATGTCATAGTAATTCAGATTATTTTGGAAAAATATTGGCATATTTTAGAGAATATATAATTAGGGAATATAAATTATTATAATAGGACTTTATTAGTTATTAATGTTGGTTTGGGGATAAATATTAAGTTTTTTCTGGAATAATATGTGATAAATTTTTTATGATTTTTGTGTTTAAAATTTGTTCAGGAATATTTTGAAGAGTTTTGGGGTAAGTTATTTATGGAAATATTTTTAGTCAAACTTTGGGCTTCATTATTGAGTTTTTTTTGATTAATATATTATTTCCTCATATGACTTTTTATTCATTTTGGATATTATGTTAACTTGTATAATCCCTTTTTTGGTTAAAGGATAGAAACGAGAAGAATACCTTATCATCACTTTTTTTAATATTATTATCATATAAGAATTAATTTTAGGGCTTCATGAATGAAATTTTTATCATAGTTATTTAACATTTATAATTTGAGATGTATTAAAGGTGTAAAATTACTTGAAACATAATCGAATGATGAAATTTTGGAATGAAATCAAGTAAGTACATTTTCTAATATTCTCTATCTTTTGGTAAATGAATTCCTCTAGAAAAAGGTAGAAAAATCTATTCAATATTATGTAAAAAATATCACTTAGGTATCATAATAAAATTTTACAAACCCTTCGACTAATACAGTTATCATTATGGTAAATTAATAGTTCAAAAAATATTTAGGAAATTATAAGTTTCTTAGACTAAACCAAGACATTAAAGTTCTTCTCAAAAGGAAACGTAATTGATATTTCCTTTCAATTATGTATATTTATCTTAAAATCCTTTTAATTTATTATAAAATATTTTTAAATAATCTTTACATTGGACAAGAGATAAAATTGTGAGTACGCAATTTCTTACAGGGTAAAATGTAGCACCCCGAAGTTTTAGAATATATTCTCATTAATAAATTTTATGTTTTCATTAGATTGTAATTAACATAACACAAAACATAACTAAATAATTATTTATTAAAATATAATTTTAAATAAATTATTATATAGTTAAATGAAATTTATAAAATATTTTTTTTAAAAGGGTCAAATTTACTTAAGGAAACACTTTTGATTCTATAAAAACTATTTTTAACTGTTTTATTGAATTATGTTTTTTAAATTTAAAACTTTTTAGAGGAATTATATTAATAAAATTTATTAATAAAATTTCATTTATAATTAATAAAATAAATGGAGCACATCTATGAAATAGTTAAGTAATGATATGAAAAACTAGGCTAATAATTCTTGGTTATACAGAAATCATTTATTTATAAACATTGTTTTATTATATATGTATAATTTAAAATCTAAATTTATTTTATTTATATTATTAATTTTTTCTAAAAATTATTTTTTATACATGTAAAATAATTAATAATAATTCATATACCAATTATCAATGTTTTAGTAATAAATGAAAAATTAATTGATGGAAAAAATAGATATTTTTTAAAAAACCATTTTCATGTGTGCACTATATCTTAACATAATGAATTAAATTAATAATTATGGATAATTTTTTTATGAATTTTATTTTTAAAACTATAAATTTAAAAAATTAACAATCATATAATTCTTTTTATGAGGAAAATAATAAAATTGTATTCATTTTTTTCTTTGAAAATAATTTTTTTCTAAAAAGCTTTTTTACACATTTTGTGCATGAAAATTATATTTAATTTATGACACCTTTATAAATTTTACTTGATAAAATAAAATTAATCTTTATATTCAATGTATGAAATTTTTTGAGGTTAACTTTTTTTTGAAATGTTTGATTTCTAAATGAATTGTGAAAAATACCATTTTTACAAATACCGTGACTTTTATGAAATCATCATAATGTATGATTAACTTAAAAATTTATAAAAACCTTTTCTCAAAAAAATATGTGTTTAATGAGTAAAATAAACAATTTTAAAAAAGTATTTTGAATTTTTAAACCCATTCTTTACTTTTTGGAATGTAAGTTATATATTAAACTAATAAAAAACTTTTTTGGGTTATTTTAATTTAATAGTGTGGTTAGAAGGTTCCATTCTATGCTGGCATGGTTCTAAGGTCAGAAAAACTATTTTTTTTAATAATAATACAATTAATCCATTATAATAATCACTACTCAATATTATTTGATCTAAATAAGTATAACTTCATTTTTACACATAAAAAACATTTTATGTTCTAAAAATGGGTTTTTATTAATTTTGTGTCTTTATACTAGAATTAATTTATAATACTTTTGGAAATTGAATCCTAGAAAATGGATTAAATATCTGGATTCAACATTTCCAATTTTTTTATAAGGTCTATTTCATTTTTTCCATAAAAACCTATTACCAAGCTAAAAAGTTAAATTATCATCTTAAGGGTAAAAAGGGTTAACGAGGGGGTTAAACTAAGTGATAAGGTTTTAAATATTTCTAAAACATGTATAAATATGACTTTTTGAGTGTATTTATACCCTATCCATTATTATTTTAAAAATTTAGATTCCTTTAAGCCACTTTCTCCGGAAAAATTCGTTTTATTATTTTAAATTTCTTAAAATTTATAGGAGTGCCAATCCCCTCACTTTTTAAAGAGAACATACTATCCTCACTTATAAAAAAAATTGAGCACTATATTTAGAAAAATATTTACCCATATCCTTTCCAAAATCCCCTCACCATGTCCTATAGGTCTTGGTATTATAAAAAGACAAATATTAAAAGGATTATGGTGTAAGCCAAAGGATGATTTCCAAGGAGGAGGTATAAGTCTTAACCAAATTCTCTCAATTTTTTTATTCATCTACCTAATTAAAATATATTATAATCATCCTAAAAAATTACAAAAGTATCTTCAATATGATGAAATTTTATTATGAGTATGTAAAAACCTTTTTCCACTTCCTTTCCATCCTCTGGGAATGAAAATGTCACTTGTGTATACGTGCAGACTACCATCTCAACTAAGTGATGTGTTTTAGTTTTTTATCATGGACTCACATGGATGGTTATAAATATAGAGTTAATTAATATACATGATATTTATAACATTATTATTATTCTATTAAGATAATATATCATATAATTTTATACCCTTTGAATGCACGCCTGTCATAGAGTGTGCGAAAAGAAAATTATTTTCATAGTATAATATAGTGGCTGATGAGGGTCGTCTCACTTGAAGAGATTATTAGTTTATTCACCTACTTAATCTTATTCACCTAAATGTTTTTTATTTTATTTTATGAAAATAATGATAAATCTATTTCTGTTTTTTATTAATTTTTAAATAAGGATAAGACATGAAATATGAGAATTTAAACTAAACTAACATGCATTGTTAAAAAGAATGAGTTAAGGAAGAAAGAACTTGGTTTTGGGTTTAATCATTATTCTCTTTTATTTGATTAATTTTATTTTGATAATCCAAACATGAAATCTCATAATAAATTATTATTTATTTCATTTATAAATTGTGTAATCTTTGAATACCTAAGAAATCTCAATTCCACCACCTCCTATAATCAATGTTGATGAAACACCTTGG
Organism: Viscum album; assembly: GCA_963277665.1. Taxonomy (NCBI): domain Eukaryota; kingdom Viridiplantae; phylum Streptophyta; class Magnoliopsida; order Santalales; family Viscaceae; genus Viscum; species Viscum album. Next base: position 1,469,767,720 of record OY728147.1, on the reverse strand, counting down.
TTGAGGGTGTTCCATATTCCAGGACTTGACTCTAATGATCTTTTTTCATCTATTGATTTTTCCAAATCCATCATGTGAATATATATTAAATAAATAGAGTGAAAATAGATTAAAAAAATAATAGAAATATATTGAGTTTCATGTCATGGGGTACATTCACCACACCATGGACATTCACCCCATGACATAAAACTCAATCTATTTGGATTATTTTTTTAATATATTTTCACTATGTTCATTAACTATATCTTCCCATGATGGAGTTGAGTGAATAAATGGATTAAATGACATCAGTAGTGCTAGGTCCTAGAAGATTGCACACCCATGACCAAGGTGTGTCATCAAACTTGATTATAAGAGGAGGTGGAATTGACATTTATTAGGAATTTATAGATTCCACAATTTCTAAATAAAAAGAATAATAATTAATCATGAAATTTCATATTTTAAATGTCAAAAAAAAAATAAAAAATAAAATAAAATAAATGAGAATAATTATTAAACCCAAAAATGAACCAAAAACAAAGTTCTTTCTTACTCACCTCATTCTATTTAATATTGCATGTTAGTTTAGTTTAAATTCTCATATTTCATGTCTTTTCCTTATTTTAGTATATAATCAAAAACCCAAATTTTTTTTGTCTTTGTTTTCATAAAAAAAACAAACTAGTTTAGGTGAATTAGATTAAGTAGGTGAACAAAATGATAAGCTCATAAAGTGAGATAACCCTGGTCATCCACTGTGTTTAACTAGAAAATTATTTTTCTTTTTTCCATGCCCTACTACAGGTGTGAGTTTAAAACTGTCATTTTTTCTAGGGAAAATTTCTTAACCCATTCATTCTAATCATATCTACCACAATCATTAAGTAAAATTTAATAAAAATTCAAGAACATGTTAACCTCCCCCATTCTAAGCCTCAGATAAGCCTCCCATTATCAGAAGTAAGAGACCAGTTTGGTGGAAAGAGGTAAGAGAATAGAAGAAGAAAATAAAATAAAAAGAATAAAATAAAGAATAAAAGTAAAAGAATAAAAAAATGGAAGAATAAATATAGAGATATAATTAAATAAAATAATAAAATAAATAAAAATAAATAAAATAAATAAGAAAATTAAAAGAATAAATATGAATAATATATATAAAGAAAAATAAAATGAATAATAAGAATAGAGGAAGAAGATGAAGATGGGTGGGGAGAACACTTTAAGAAATTCATTCATGAAATTATTTAATTTAAGAAACCAATTTAACAATAAAATTAAATATCAAACAAAAAAATGAAATAAAAATTAAAGAAACAGAGAAGAAGAGATGGCAATACAACATCAACATGACCCTTTTCAAGGATGTGGGTGTTGACTCTCTTCGGTGTATGGGGAATGATCCATTTTATAGAGGCATGGAGAGGGGGTATTATCTTGATCTTGGTTTGAGATGGATCTTCATATATTCATTTAAAACTCCCCTAAGACCCGCATGATGGAAATGAGACACCCGCATGAATCGGGTGTTCAAAGCTGTGGGATTATTAGTTTAAAATTTGTAGTGTGAATGGTTTCATTGGGGAATATGCAGCCTCTTCCTTTGTGTATGGAGTGCATGGTACTCAATGTTCCATGGGTTACACATGGATGGGTTAGTGGTGAGTGAAGCATGGTAACAGAAGTGGTGGATCCTCCTACATCTCTCCAGTCATCGAAGTGGACATAGGGAGCTTTAAAAATGTTTCATGTGGGTCATATGGGGACTAGGATGAGATCTATGATGGTGGATAGGCACAAAAATATAGAAGGAGCTTGAGTTCGAGGTTCAGTAGTGGTAGCCATGGAACCCTCTTCCTTTAGCCTTCTAACTGGATGAAGGAAATCAAATTATTTTTCATGGTGGTTGACCAAGTTTTTAGTGCAGATCCAAGGTTTTCTCGGTTGGTGTAAGTGAATATCATATCGAACTCGGGCTTTGGGTTGGCTTTGATAGTGGTTTTCAATGAATGGAGAGGTGGCCGAGCAACGTTAGGTGGTGGATCCATGGCAGTATGATGTAAAGAGAGAAGGCAGAGTAGTGGAGCCTCAATCCCACATTGAAATGCATGATGTTCAGGTGAGAATTTATAAGGGTGAGCACCAGTTTCCAAATAAAAATGGATGCTCTAGGGATGGACTCCCGATTACACTTACACACATGGACATGAGGGACACACATAAACATAGCTCCCATGAGCCCTTGAGCTCATAATTCTACCCCTGGGGTTTACCACCCGTGGGTCACAATGCATGGGACTTAATCACCCATGTACCCTAACTCGAGTGGTCCCTCTTGAGATGGCCTGGTGGGATGACCCTTATGGGCTAGCTAAGTGGTGGTCTGGCTTGGTTGATGGGGTGGATTGAGATTAATATGTTTTTTTTAAAAAAATTCTGAAAAATGTTAGAAAATATTAATAACACTTACAAAAAAATAGTTAAAGATTTATAAATAAAATTCAAATTCAAAATTCATTAATATTTTGTTCAAATAAATCCATTTTCATTCCACTTTCACAATTTTCATGAAATTTTTTAAACATTAATTTTATAGGTTTTATTCATTGAAACTCCTTTATAAATCATTGAAAATTGATTAAAAATATGCACAAACAATTACTCTATCAAATAACCCTGTACTTAAACCGTGGTTGTCCTCAAGAATAAAATCTCAACAAGGAAATTAACAGGGAATCATTTTTTATCAATATTCAAATTTCAAAGTAATAAAATCAAACGATTATCAATCTTAAATCAAAATTTCAAATTCTATATAAAATATTAATTTAATTTCTCATTTTTAAGGAAATAAAAAATTCAAGCATTTTAATTTCCTTCTTTTTTTTTGAAAATGATGGAATATCTTCTTTCATCTATTTAAACTATTTAATTCATTATCTTTAAACATTACAAATCACGATTTACCTCAATTTTGAATCTTTTCACTCATCTCTCATCCAATTGGAGTTATGATCAAATCATAAATACAAGATACTTATCCATAGGCTTGTAAATGAACTAATTTATCCAATTTATAAAGAAAAAACACTCATAAAATCATGCGGTCCTATAATTAAGGTCCAAGGATTAAGGTTAGTAGGAACTGATGTTTAAAATTAAGGCTCAAAGAGGAGGTTTATCTCTTAAATAAAAAAGTATGATATCAAAATGTAAAAGTATCATGAAATTATCCCATTAAATTTATAACAACTCCAAAATTCCACAAAAATTAAATTAAATATCATGATCAAATTAAGCATAATGAATGATTTGTGCATCCTCTTGAATTTTTCTCTACTTTTACACTTTTTCTTCTTTTTTAGAGAACTTTTAAATTTTTTCTTTTTTCAAAATTTATTCTTAGAATAAACCTAAAATCCATCACCTAAATACATATGATAAAAATAATATGTCTAATAATGGTGATTTTTGGTTTTTCCAAATCACAACCCATGTTTTTCATAGTTTTTCGGTTCTTCTTTTGATTTTATTTTTTTATCAATAGAGGAAAAGTAATAAAGAGTACAATGAATGAATTAACAACCATTCTAATAACCCCATAATAAGAACCCCTATACTTATTTATTATAATTTATATCATCTCTCACCACATGACTCCCTTTACCCCCAAATTTCAATATTAAAATATCATGAAATTTCTAAGAGTAGGGTAGAAATGGGAAAAAATGGCTTGAAACATGTACGATTCATAACATGGTAATTCATGGTTTCTATGGGAATAACATGGATATATTTAAAGGTGGTATTTTAATAATATTTTGTTTTTAAAATATTCCTCAATCATTTTAAATGTGTTTTTTTCACATCATAGGTTTTAAAAGTTCAAATGAAAGTTATATCAGGGGGCATTTCCCAAGATCAGTCAATAAATATGCTCAAGAATAAAATAGGAAGTACCCTTTCTAGAAATTAAATTTATAAAGGGAATTATAACATTGTAAAATAATTTAAGTAATTATTAATAATAAAAATTAATTCACATGAATTATATAAATTCAAATAATGAAAAATGTGGTTGGGAAATTTTATTTTCATGAATCAATCAATTCCTTCAACTCATGAGTCCTCATTTTAATATCCATGCTTCAATTTAATCATATAATTCTCTATTTTACTCACATTTAAATATAAAACATGGAATCATAGGATTCCTAGGAAACTCACATATCCTAGAATAGTCAAGTAAGAATCATTCAATCATGGGTATGCAATTTCAATTTTAATATCAAAAAATGTTTTGGACAAAAATTTTAGGGAGTTTAAAAGATAAAATAAAAGTTAACTCCCTCTCCCATTAAGATTAGTCATTTTTCTCCACTACTTTTTTGGGACTACCTTCTACCTTTATGAACCTACAAAATTAAATAACTCGATTAAGCACTAGGATCATGTATTTTAAGATAAAAAATACAAGAGAGAGTTGGGATACAAGTTTGACTACTTCCAAAGCCTAAAATTGAAGTCTAAGTTCCTAGAATCAAAATATAAGAGTAAGTTTTGGTATAATTCTCAAGTGGGCCCTAAATTTTTACTATCTCTAGAGGGTAGTACCAACTGTTATCTAAATCTTGATGGTGGATGGATCTTTTTTGACTTGATTCACCACATGTGGATTTTACCAGCTTCTATATCTTTATTCGTGGTGAGGAATGATCCATGGATAGATTATACTATATAATCCCATTTCAAAATTATTTATAGCTTGTATTATAGGGGTATTATGAAGAATGGATCATGCTCTTTTTTGGTTACTACCTGTGTAGTCTCCTTCTTGTCTTTCTGTGCTATATTCACATAGGTTGCATGAATTTATTTATCAAAGAGAGAATAAGAAGGTGTTTTCATTTGAAAAAAATAAATTTAAATTTTTAATAAGTAATTTCTTCCTTTAAATGTGAGAATAATCTATCTTGATTTACTCTGGATCAGCTACTTGGATTTATTTATAGGCTTACTCAAATGTATATTCATCAAAATTAGACATTTCCATGTGTTCCTAAACAGGTGAATTTTCAATTTCTCCATCCTCCTCTAAGGAATAGAAAATATTTTTTGAATCAGTATAATAAAAATAATCAAAAGTGATTCCCAATTAAATTTCAATAAAATCAGAATATATAGAGTCAAATAAAGGTTCAACTCCTTTAGTTAGTTAAATTTCAATCTCTTCTTCAGTGGTGAGTTCCTCTTGGATTTGGATGGTGTCAAGTGGAATTAGGTAGTTGTGATCCACTATATTTTCATCAAATTCAACCATTTTTATGGATTCCTCCTCTTCTATGTCTAGAGTGAAATTCAATGGTACTAGCTATTATACTTCTTATGGATTAGGGAGATCAAGTTATACCTAATACTCATTCTAGAAGTAATCTAGATCTTATTGAACTCCCATAGTTAGCTCAATAGGTAAGTTTTCCTCATCATGAACTCACTCTAGATCATTATGGACTTTCTAGATTTGGATATTTAGATGGTTGTGATGTGGATACTCCTAAAACTGGGCCTAAAACTCTATGATGTATCTAGTAAAATTGGGTATCTCTAGTAGCACTTTATTCTTGGTTTTCAGTCTTTGGTAATTAATTTTTACTTTATCAACCATGTCTTTCATTTCAAGAAATGAAATTCTGGTGTTATGGACAAGTATCATAATCTTGTCCATGTCAGTTAGTTCATAAAGCTTTTATAGGAGATACACCTTTTCATCATTTTGAAATACTATTTCTTGCACTTGAGAGAAATTATTCCCTGAATTTAAATAAAATTTGTTTTGAAAACATCATGTTTTTTTAGTTTTTATTTTTATAAAAGAAATAAAATCTATATAAAATGTGAAAATAGATAAAGTTATCAAATAACTGATTGGATCCTCAGAAACAGTGCTAGTTTTGAATGAAATTCTTTTATAGGGCATGCAAAAAACAAATTATTTTCCTAATGCAGCACAATAGATGACCATAGTCATCTCACTTGAGTAGCTTCTCAGTATATCCACCTACTCAATCTAATTAACCTAAACTATTTTTTTTTGTTTTTATTATTTTATGAAAAAAGTGATAAATATTTTTTGGGTTTTGATTAATTTATAAAACAAGGAAAAGACATAAAATATGAGAATTTAAACTAAACTAACATTAAATTTTAAATAAATTGAGTTAAAGGAGAAAGAACCTGCTTTTGGGTTTAATCATTATTATCCTTTATTTTTTTGATTTTAGTTTGATAATAAAAAAATGAAATCTCATGATGAATTATTATTCTTTTCATATAGAAATTTTTTAATCTTTGAATGACTAAGAATTCTAAATTCAACCTCCTTCTATAATCAAGGTTAATGACACACCTTGGTCAAGGGTGTTCCATATTCTAGGACGCGACTCTAATGATGTCATTTCATCAATTGATTTTTTCAACTATATCATGTTAAGATATTTTCAATAAAGAGAGTGAAAATATATTAATGATTGAACCCAAAATCGAAACCAAAACCAATCTCTTTCTTCATTAACTCATTATGTTTAACATTGCATGTTATTTTAGTATAAATTCTCATATTTCATGTCTTTTCCTTGTTTTATAAATTAATAAAAAACCCAAAAATATTTATCATTTTTTCATAAAATAATAAAAATAGAGAAAATAATAAGTTTAGGTGAATTAGATTAAGTAGGTAAACAAACTAATAAGCTCCTTAGGTGAGATGACCCTATTTAGCCACTGTGCTGCACTAGGAAAATAATATTCTTTTTCTATGACCTACTTCAGACATGCATTCAAAACAGACACCATTTACAGGGACATTCACCTCACCCATGTATGATACTCATATCTTCCACAAATGTTAAATAAACTTTATGAAAAATTCAAGAACACCTTGACCTCCCCCAAACCAAACCCCAGGTTAGCTTCCTATTATTAGGAGTAAGAGATCACTTTACTGGAAAGAGGAAATAGAAGAGAAGAAGAAATAAAATAAAACTAATAAAAGTAATAAGAATAATAAAATAAAAAAATTTAAGAAAAATATATATATAGAGATATAATTAAATAAAATAAGAAAATAAATAAAATTAAATAATAAAATAAGAAAATTAAAATAATAAATATAAATAATATATATAAAAAAAATAAAAAAGAAGAATAATAAGAGAGGAAGAAGATGAAGATGGGTAGAGACAACACTTGAAGAAAATGCATGCATGAATTCATTTAATTTAAGAAACCAATTTATAACTACAATTAAAAAAAACAGAATAAAATGAATTAAAAAATAAAAGAAACATATAAGAATAAAAGGTAGTGCAGAATCAGATGGACCCTTCTCTAGTCTGTGGGTATTGACTCTATTCAATGAATGAGAAAGGATCCCTTTTATAGAGTCAAGGAGAGGAGGTCTTGGATTGATCATGGACCTTGTGAGATCTTAATATCTTCATTTAAAACTCCCCCGAAACCCGCATGAAGGAAAATAAACATATAAAGGAATCAAGTGTTCAAATCCACAAGCTTTTTAGTATAAAATTTCTAGCATGAATAGTTCGAGAAGGTAATATGTGGAATCCTCCTTCATGTATGGAGTTTATGGAGATAGAAATGGTAGGGGTTCCATGTGGATGAGGTAGTGTCAAGTTAAGCATGGAAGTAGGAGTGGTGACTCCTCCTTCATCCCTCCAGCATTTGAAGTGGACAGAGGGATCTTTGAAAATGTTTCATGGGGGTCGTATGTGGACCGAGAGGCAATCCAAAGTGGTGGAGAGGTACAATCATGTAGATAAAGCTCGAGTTTAAGGTTTAGTAGTGGGTACCATGTCACCCTCTTCCTCTATCCTTCTAAGTGGATATAGGAACTCTAATTGTTCTTCATGGTGGTTGGCTGAAGATTTAGTGATGATCCAAGGTGTTACAGGCTACTGGTAGTGAATATCTTCTCAACCTAGAACATTAGGGTGTCTCTTATGGAGGTTTCTAGTGAATGAAGAGGTGGATGGGAAAAATAAGGTAGTAGAGTCACAATAGCATGAGGCGGAGAATAGAGTTGGAGAGTCAAATCATGGTGGAGCCACAATCCCACATTAAAACACCTGATGTTTGGGAGAGACTTTATATGGCTGAGTATGAGTTTTATAATCAAAATGGATACTCTAAGGATGGCATCCTGGTTACACCTCCACCCATGGACAAGCGATCCATACATACACATGGTTCACTTGATCCTTTGGGGTCACTATGATACCTTTGGGGTTCACCACCCATGGTCCATAATGCATGAGGCTTTATCACTTGTGCATCCAAATTCAAGCGGGCCCTCCTAAGATGGCCTAGCCAGCCACCTCTTATGGGGTGGCTAAGTATAGAGCTAGTCTAGTTGATGGGATAGCTCGATCCCAACATATTTTTTTAGATAAAAATCCTGAAAAAGTTATAAAATATTAATAACACTTAAAAAAATAAACAAAGACTCATAAATAAAATTTTTAAATTAAACTTTATCATTAATTTTTTTCAAATAAATCCATTTTCATTCTACTTTCACAATTTCCCTAAAATTACTAAAACATTAATTTTATGGGTTTTATTCATTGAAACTCCTTTAGGAATAATTGAATATTGGTTAAAAATATGTATTAAAATGGCTTTTTCACCCTTATATCCATCCTAAACTAATAATGTCAATTGTTCTTTTGTGTGGACTACAAACTCAAAAAAGAAATGCGATGTGATTCATTTTTTTATTTTTTATATATATGGTTGGTCATATGTCCCAAACCAACCTGGGTTATCCCTAAATTGGGCATCAGATCCATTTTGTGGAAAGGCCCAAATGGCGTTCCCAATCCCTAGGGCTGGAAAAAAGTTATTGGACATCCTAAAAACACATTTGGGAATGATTTAACCCATAAGGATAAAAAACCTAGCATATATTAAGAAGAAGGGGAAAACATTACATCATAACATATAAAATAATTAAAAAATTATAAACAAGTATACAGTGTTCCAAGATAGATATAGATACAAATCATAATAAGAAAAAGGTGTTGTAGTAGGAATATAATAACTGGTCCAAAGGAAAAGGTAACAAAACATAATACCACAACACATCTCCACATGACATGTGGTTCAACATCCTACGATTCCACCACTATAACATGAACATGAACTAGCTCTAATACACACCACCTCTAAGAAATTTCATTTCCTTTCCTATATCATACATGAAAATTTCTACCTACACCTAGTGGATATATGAAATTTGTGAGATCAACAACCTAGTAGGGTCCCAAAAATTGTTTTATAAAAATGATTTATAAAATAAAAGAATTATGATCAATTTACAAAAGTAATTCTATAATAGATATGTTTTCTCATAATATTTCATAGGACAAAGAAAATATCCACTTGAAAATAGATTTAAAAAAATAGAATGAAAGAATATTTTCATATTTTAAAACAAATAATGGAAATCAACCATTCCATAATAGTTTGTAAAGAATATATATATATATATATAAAATTTTAAAAATATGAATCAATTATCAAAATTGAAAAAAATATAAAAAAATTTATAACCATGGTAGAGAGTCCTATGGTAAATTAGGTCAAGCCTAGCTAGTATCCTCACACCTTATGTGACCAAGTAAAATAAAACAAATGGGTGAAAACTCACTAGAGATAACCATGATGTGTCTCCCTTCCCTACCGGTGCTTAGTTAGAGTTGTATCATAATTCTATGCATGGTAGAGCTAATATTGCCTAGCTGTTATTATCTAAGATTACCCACCTAATACCAAATCTTCCACGAGCTATCCCCCTCTCACAAAGGATTTATTCTCACAATTTAAAACTATTTTTGGGTTATTTATCAATCAAAATCCACCTTTATCAAAGTAAGAAAAAAATCCCCATAAATGGTAAAAAATGACTGAATATTCATTTATTCAATAAATTAAAATTTTATTTTTAAAATAATTTAAATAAAAAAACCTCACTGATGAAAAATTTAAAACCCCTTTCAAAAATAAAGAAACATATAATATTTATATGAAACTTCCTACTTTAAAAAAATGAGATAAAGGAAAACTAGATGGGTTCTACAAACTAAAAGGAGAAGAGACTCCATAAAGGAAAGATCAATCCCAAAACAACATAAACTCATCAATCAATTATATATCCAACAAACCATAGGTTTCCATAGCCTTACAGCTTATGGAAAATATAATAAAAGTAGTAAATGATCAATGAAATATGAGAGAAACCACTAATCATGAATAACCTTGAATATAAAGAGTGAATCCCCACCAAAACCACAACATGAGTGAAGGGATAATGTATTTAATATGAGAGATGAGCTATATTTTTGATTCTAGACAAGATATTGTATAAAAATGGTTAAATCAAAGAAAGAGGTAAAATTGAGAATTTATAATGAAACTATTTGGGATAATAGGTTCAATATGTAAAACCAGGATTCATGACATGAGTCATTCCCACCAAAATTGGTTCCTATCCTCAAAAGTGGTTTATTATGTGAACTAGAGTTACATAACTCAGGGCTCTCCACCTAAAATATTAATGATCATTCATGAAATGAATCTATCATTCATGCTGTGAACAATTGGATCATTAGTTATATAAATATTTAGAAGAAGAAATGCCCAAAATATGGAAAATATTAACCAGAGGATAGAAAACGCAAATAAAAGGAATTTTCATAGTTTAATGATAAAAATATATGAGAAAATATACCCACCATATGAATTATTATTCCTATAAAGAAAATAATAACAAGGCTTTTCTAAAAATAGGTGAGACCACTGCTCCCTCATGAATGATTCTTGCTCTCACATTTCATAAGAATCTTTACCATGATTCCATAGAATTTATACCAATAGAATAGACCTTCCATGCAATATATTTCCCTATGAATCAACTATCTTAACCAAATACTTGAATATGGACATATTCGACTCCAAATTATGTTCCTCCCAATTCTAAACATGAGAAGGGTTAGGGCGATACATTTTGATCCAAGATATATAAAATAAATTTTGGATTGGAGTCAATTGATGTAGTAATTCTAAGTGATATTCCACCTACCTAATCATTTCAACGATCCCCAAAATGACCCACGCACATTGGATCTTATTTCTCTTGCTTCCCAAGCTGTTAATCACTCAATCGGGGTAAAAATTTCAAGAAATCCTAGTAAAAAACTAAAAATTTTAAAGGATTAAACTAATGATATACATAATTTTTTCCGGCTCTGAGCCATCCCTAACAATTTATGAATAGTATAAATGTTATCCATATAGTCCTAAATGATACTTGGTCTAATGAAAGAAACTTCCCTAAACTGAGACAGAAAATGGGGATATTTATGGATAACCATACAAGGATTCAAAGGGATCTATTCTAATGGTCGAATGGTAACCATTATTATAAGAAAATATGACTAGTCCCAAATCACAATCACAAGTATCTTTAAATTCCATGAAACAATTATAAAGCATATCCTTTAGAATATGATTATCTATCTTTGTATGAATAACTGTCATAGGATGGAAAGATGTACTCAACCTTACTTGAGATCCCATCAACTCTTGGAGTCTTTTCTAAAATATAGAGGTAAAATTAGTGTTTCTATCCAAAATGATAACTGATAGAACCCTATAAAACCTCATATTTCTTACATGTACAAATTTCCAAAGTCTTCAGCCTTAGTGGTATCCAAGATTGGGAAAAAATGAGATGAATTACTCAATATATGAATCACCATCCATATATAAATCATTCTTTTGGGATTCTATGTAAATACAACAATTAAATCTATGGATAACTCATTACACCTACATATTGGAACATGGAGTAGCTAAAGAAAATCAAAAATGATTTTGGTTACCAGCCTTAATCTACTAGCCTATATAACAATGGGATATGAAATTAGCTATGTATCTCTTTAAACTAGGCAACCAAAACTAATGCCTCATGTGGTTATTATCTTAGTAGATCCTGGGTGAATGGCCCATTGAGAGTATTAACACTTCTCCATTCCATCCTTCCTCATGGGAGAAGGAACAAAACACAAATTCATAAAATGAATAAGACCATTTGGGGAAAAAACCAATTGATGATGGTATCCCATTGTGTAAATAATTCTTGATACTCTATAATTCTAAATCCCATTTTTTTTATCCTAATAAATTAAATCCAGAAGTGATAGTGTCAACTTAATACTCACCAGATAAATATTAGTCCCTTTATCCTTTGAATCTAGGTAAATGTTATCAAAATATTCCACGAGGTTACATTCATACTTGGATTCCATTATTTCCTAATAGGTAAAGTTTCTACTACTATATTCATAAAAAATATTACCCTTCCATATAGTGTAGGTGATGTCGAAATGAAATGACTAAAGGAATTCCACCCACAACCTCTGTTTGAGTTTTAAGTCACTCTGAGAAAAGATATAACTCAAACTCTTATAGTCATAAAAGATGGTTAACTATTCCCCAACATGATTATTACACAAACTATTATTGTTTAAGAAAAATTATATAAGATCAAGGTCATGGGAATGTTAGTTCCTCATTTTATTGAAGCTGATGAGATCCACACACCACTACATGGTCATCTTACATAATAAAACAACCCAAACCTAATATTTAAGCATAAAAAACACCTTATATCCCATATTATATTGTTTTAAAATGAAAATAGTGGTGGTGGTAAAACACAATTTCAATTCATTAAAGTAAGTTTAACACCTTGAATCCTAAGATAATTTCACTTCATTTCTAGTGAGAGATGTCAGTGGTGATTCCAACTTCTAGAAGTCCTTCCCAAATCATTGGTAATATCCCAACAGACCAAAGAAGATATGAATATCAAAATATTTTCTTAGAAATTCTTATGAAATGGTTATTTTATACTTTTTAGGTTCAACTAAGACTTCATGTTCCGATACCACTTATCCTATAAATTTAACTTCTCTATTCCAGAAGTGAAAACTAGAGATCATAAAAAAGGCAGTGATCTCACAAGGTTCCTAGAATAGTTTTTAGGTTTTTCTCATTATCTATCTCATTTTTTGAATAAAATAAATATCATCCATGAATACCATTATGAAGGAATCTAAGAACTTGTGAAATATAACCTTCATCAGCATCATAAAAATCGCAGGAGCATTATTCAGACCAAATGACATCATGAGATATTCAAAGTAACTAGACCTACTTATAAAGGCAATATTAGGAAAATATGACTCCTTAATTATAATTTTTTGGTATTTTAATTGAATATCAATCTTTAATAAACAATGTTCCCCTTTAATTGATCAAATGAAAAATCAATGTAGGATTAAGGATACTTATTCTTGATCATCACCCAATTGAGATTTCAGTAATCAATGTGTAAATGAAGGGTTCTATCAAACTTCTAGATAGAGAGAACTAGGTATTACCATGTTGACACACTTAGGTAGATGAAGACATTGGATTCCAAATCATTTAGATAAATATTCATTTATTTTAATTCAATTGGTGCCATGTGGTAAGAGGGTATAGTTATTGGCTTGGTCCCTAACATAAAATCAATTGATAAATATACCTATCTCTCTGGAGGAATAATTAGAAACTCAGTTTGAAACAACTCAAGAAATAATTTAACAATATGATGGAGTTTATAGCTTAATGTTACCTCATCAAGTTTAAATAAAAATAAGGATATCGGTTTACCCAGCTATGGTAGAGAAGGTCCTTCTCGACTAGACCTTTGATCTCATTCTGCTTGAAACACACAGGGGTTGCTATCATGGTTAGTGAAAGACACCCGATGATGATAAAAACTAATGTGGTATTTAAATAAAATCATCCATTCCATCCTAGTAATAAAGTCAAAGTGATCCATATCGATAACTAAGAAGTACCAAGCTAGATAAACCTTATATCTAGAGAATGTTCATAAGGGTAAACTAAAATATTTCTCCATTTTATTTGCAATAGGCATAACTATCTCCATAATATATGATATTGGTGTCATAGGGATATTTAAATGATTCACAGAAAAATTTTATATGAAAAAATGAGAGGTACTGGTATCAAATAAAGTAGTCGCTATAGATGAAGAAATTAAAATAATTCCTCTCATAGATACATTAGCCACCCTAACCTCTATTGGGAACACTTACATTATATACAACTAATTCACTAAAGAAGATGAGTCAAAACTACCTCCATAAGCCTACAGTTGAAAATATAATGCCTTGGATTCATTTTACTATACAACTAACCCTATTAATACTAAAGATCATGAACCACTATGTTGAGAAGGGAAATATGGAATGAAATTTTGTAGATTAACCATATTTTTACAAGAGAAGAAAATTTTTAATGCTATTAGGAAATAACATTTCATATTTCCTTTCATTCCAAACTGGTATCAAGTAAGAGGGAATCTTCTAGATATTACAAAGGGCATAAAATGAGTCATCTTATAGGATGCACTTATACTTCCCTAAATAATGACATTGTACTTCCTATTCCTTCTGTAAGGGCTACACTAACTGCCACTATAGGTAGGAGGAATCCCAACTAGTCCCAACATTCTTGATTGATTAATTTCCTCCATCATCACTCTATCTATATCCTCAAAATTGGTGTAATTTTTTATCACAAATACATATGAATAAATATGTTGGTGTTGGACCATCTAAATCTTCTACATCATTAGCTTTTCATTCAACACAAACTTCAGAGAAAAAATAGATAATTTTACAAAATGTTTTTCATAACCCATTATGGTCCATTCAACTTATTATAGAATATGGAAATCCATGGACTTAAAAAAACTATCCTATCTAAGTAAAAATTTTAGGTAAATATGACCTTAATTCCCTTATAAACCAAACCTTCATTTTATTTTTCTAGAAAAATGAAACCTAAAACCTTTGAACAGGGCCTTAAATAATAAAGAAAACACAATTTACCTTAATAGAATATAGATTATATAAGAAGTTAAATATCCTATCTATTTTACCCAACCATTTATTATCTTATTAAGGATCATATTTTCCAAGGAATGGTGGTGGGTTTTGGTGTAGAAACTATTATAATTGTTTCCTATCTATGTCTATATTTGGATCCACTTATCAAGATTGAATAGGGACCAGATCATTTACTTAGTCCATTTCATGGACCGCATTCTCTATAACCATAATATTTTTTTTGATCAACTAGAGGATTTTACCTTAGAATATTATCTGTAACACCCTCCTTAGGATTCACTGAAGGTCTTTTAGGAGAAATAGCAATACAAAACACCATATAAGTGGATAAAATTTCAAATGAGGAAACATAATTGATAAAAAGATTCAAAATAAAATGAAAACATAACTCAAGAACACACATTACAAGAAATCCATTAGTAACATAGGGATCAACACAATGAGAGTTTTCCAGACATTTTATTGCAAACCACCTTCTAATTCTAGATAGTACTAACTTCTATATACTAAGAAATTCAAAATAACATAGGCCAATAACTTCATTTGATATAATTTTTTCATGAACTAACCTAGTTTATGCTCAAGTAGGATACAGAAGATAGCCTGGGGTAAGGCCTGAAGGGAATTTTTGATTCCCATGGGATGAAAAAAAGTTATTGGGAAACCAAGAAACACATTTTGAAAAGATCTCACCCAAAAGGACATCAAAACCCATGATCATTCAAGATTAAAGAAAAAAGACATCCCAAATTATAACATAAATATATGAAACTCTAAACATGTAGACAATCTATAAATACTGATATAGGTGTAAATAATAAGAATATAGAGCTATCATAGAAGTAATACAAGTATTAGTCTAAGGTAAAATGAAAAAAATTAAAGACTATTACACATATACATGTGACAAATGGGTCCATATCCCACCATGCCATCACTATAACATGAAAAAATATATCTTAAATACCCACCACCACCAAGTGGTACCTTACCCTTTCCTAAAATAGACATAAAAAATTCTACATACATCCATTGGATGTATGCAGTGAATGAGATCAACATCTAAGTGGAGTCCTAATTACTGTTCCATAAGTTTACATTATTAAATAAATCAATCATTCACAATTTATATAAAAAATAGTAAGAGATATTTTTTTTCATAATATTTCATATGATACAGAAAATATCCATTATGTAATAGTTTTAAAAGAAATCATTGAAATCATATTTTCATAGTTTAAAATAAATCATGTAAATTAACCATTATATATTAGATTTTTTTAAATATCATTCAGTTATAAATTTTAAAAAGAAAAATATTTTAAAACAATAACACCATAGTAAAGAGTCCTAAGGTAAATAAGTTCAAGACTATATAGGATTATTAAAAATTAGGTGACCATGAAAAATAAAATAAATGGGTTCACACTCACTAGATATCATCATCACGTGTCTCCATACCTTAATAGTGTTTAATTAGACTTATAGAAAAATTCCATTACTAGATAAAGATAATACTAGCTAAATGTGCTTTTCCAAGACTACCCACATAATACCAAACCTCCCATGGGATATACCCCTCCAAAAAAGGCTCTATTTATATAATTTAAAACCATTATAGGGTGAGTTTTATCATTGAAATTATAGTTTTTACAAATTAATACAAATAACCCCATAACCAGACATAAACATGATCAATTTTTTTTTCAACATCATTTAATATTTCAATTCCAATTTTTTTAGGAAAATAGAACCAAGTATTTAATCAACTTAAAACAACTTTTGAAAACAATAAATCAATAAATATTCAAATGGTAATGAATTTTTATATATACACCTACCATAAAGACTTAAGATAACCGAAAATCAGATAGGTTCCAAAAACCAATGGGAGAAGAGACTCAAATAAGTAAAGATGAAGACTTTACAAAAAAATATTATTATTAAAATCTAGATCCAAAAAATTCTTGGATTATATATACTTAGGATGTAAAAAAATCACAAGAATATAGGTAAATGATCAATATAAGATGAGAGAAATCACTAGTCACAAAGACCCTATAAGATTAAGTGTTAATCCACACCAAAATCACACCATGAGTGAAGGGAGAAAGGATTACATATGATATAAGTGATGATAGTTTTGAGTATAACAAAAAAAAAGGAGATAAAAAGGTTAAATCAAACCAGGGTTATAATTTAGAAACTGTAATTCAAGGATTTGGGATGATAACATAATGATGTGAAACCTAGATTCATGACATGAATCATTCCTTCATGATTTTATTCACAACCTCAAGAGTGGTTCATGTCATCAACCAAAGTTACATAACTCAAGGATATACAACTGAAAAATCCATGACCATTCACTATATGAATCTCTCATTCACATCATGAACTGTAACAGTAGCAGTTCTGTGGAACTTTCAAAGAACTAAAATTTCCAAAATCAGAAAAAGATCAACCAGAGGATAAAAAACACAAATAAAAAACTTTTTATAAATGAAATAAAAATGAATATATATCATCATAAGGATGTATTTACTGAATAAATATGATATTTTTAATATTATTATGATTCTATAAAGGTAAAAATTTATCTATACTATTTTCTTTTCATCCATTAGAAAAATGAAAACATTACACATGTGTATGTACAAACTACCCTCTCCAAGAAAATATTTTCTCCATATTTCATAGCCTCCTTACATGGATTCTTCTAAAAGTATATTTAATTTATAAACATGATAATTTTAACATGTTTAATATTATATATATAATGTTACCATGTCCCCTTTAATCATGGTCAATACACCTATGTTAATTTTGGAGATTATGAACCAAGCGAACTAAAAACATCTGATGTAAGCCTAATTGACTTAGTAACTAAATAAAAAATGGTAATAAATGAAATTAAAGAAATAATATTGAATAAATAAAGATAAAAAAGGTTCTAAATAAAGTATATAAATAATATAATTTTATAATTTGGGAAAGAAAAATTTGTACATGGAGAGTCGGGACACGAGGTAAGGGATTTATCATCTCAATTTCCTTTCTTTGACACTTATGTCATTCTCACCGCATGAATTATTTTTTATATGGTGTATAAACATACATAAAAATTTATTTTATCAAATTTTATGAAATTAAAGTGTTTTACATATCCATTTTATGTTATCTTATTCAATGTACTTTTGATTCAAAAGTTATCAAAGTGGTAAGGTATTTTTCTTTAAAATGTTTCAAAATATTTTTATCCATGTACATGTTGTTAAAATTGTTTTATAGAAGTTTTATATTTATGTAAAATTTTGATAATTATTTTTTATAATTCTTTTGAATTTATTTACAAATTATTAAATGGATTACTTTTAAACACTTTCTCTATGAAACACTTTTAAATTTATTTATAAGGTATTTTTTGTTTTTTAACATTTATCACATGAAAATTTTTTCCTATCATCATAGACTTTTTTAATTATCAAATTTCCTATTTAAGTTCTATGGTTTTTTAAATAATACCCATTTACATTGTTCTGAGAATTTTTATTTCTTACTTGTTTTCAAAATAAAATGAAATTTCTTCTCAATTTATGAGATAATTGAATGTTTCTTTTCTTATGGGATGAAATTATAATTATTATTTATGTTATGATAAATATAAAAGATTTCATGCATCCAATTCATATTATAGTTATTTTAAATTGTTTAAGAGGTTGGGTGGGTCTGGTGTGGCCCTCCAATGCATTGGGTAATAATATGTTCTGTAGAGGAGACATGTCGCAATTAACCAGGTGGGCTGTTCCTTTTGTAAGTGTGATTATAAGTGTTATATGAAAATGATGTCCCAAGGTGATTGCATGTTTTTATATTATTTCAAATGGGTTTTTAAAATAAAATTTTGATTTCATAAGGTAATAAAATGATTTTATAGTTAAAAGAAATTTTATGAATATATCAGATATAAATATTTTTTTTCAAGGAAAGGTTTTCATATTTTTAAATAAACCCTCATAAATATGATTTGGAATTTATGATTGAATATGAGATATTTTATGATAAATTTTAGAAAAAATTTGATTTCATGAGTATGTAAATATTTATTTTTGATGAAATTTTATTGTGAAAAGGGAAAAATTTCTAATGGGTCTTTATGAATTTTTCAAATGTAACAAATGATTTACTTTCATTTTATATCCATTACCAAGATTTATTTTAATCATCCCAAATTTTCAAGTATTTTTATAGGGCCTATGGATGTGTAATAATTATATTATGGTCAATGGTTATAGAAAACCAATCATTTTACACACATTATTACATGTTTTTTTAACAAGAAGATCCAACAAATACAACCAAAGCATCAAGAGGCCTAGTCTCTATGGAAGACTAGGTACATAAGACATTAACATGAAACTGAAATAAAATTTATTTATATAAATATAAATAATGAGATCCTAAATCCCTTTGATCTCCTAAAACCACATAGGATAACAGGTTAGATAAATTAAATAATGGGGTGGTCTATAAAGCTCAGTAAGGGAATAAACTTGTTAACAAAGCATTGCATATGAGTTAGAAGGCATAACATGATATCATAAATGACAGTTCTCATGAATAACCACATGAGACCATAACATAAAGAACATGGATTAATAAGATCATAGAAACATAGGAAATTGGTATAAACATATAACATGACACAATCATAAGTCAAGGATAACTTCCAAGAAAATATCACATGGTGGACAAAGTCTCATCATAGATTAAGTTTACTCCCTAATCCCATTCATAACATCTCAAGAGAAAAAATAACCAATAAATTATATAAATATCTAGGTGAATCCATAATAACATTTAAAATCTTATGTCTAACACAAAATAAAATCAATCATAAGGAATAAACATGAGACTCATCCATTGAAATAATTTAGTTGCATAATATGTCCTCATATCGTAATCAAGGGAGGTTTGAAAAATATTCAAAAGAGAATAAGGAATTAAATATTTTGGGAATTAATATCTTATTAAATAATTATAGGTAACAAAAAATGGTGTTCATTTATAAAAACTTAATGAATAAGTGCAGAGAATTGGAGATAGAAATGAACAATAAAAATGTTGTTTTAAGGAATCAGTTAAATACTTTTGGAGGGATAATATGCATGGAATTTTATTTGAAAACTAGAGGTAAACTAGAATTATTAAGCCTAAAATATTCCTTTATTTATGGAAAAAATTAATGGGAATAAATACATTAAATGATCATTACATAAAAGGATTAAATGGTAGAAAAGTTCCTTTTAATTAGGTTTAATTTTAAAGTAGGCATTTGAGAAATGAACTTAAGGCATGTATTAACCCATAAAAGGAGTAGATAATAATATAGGTATACATTTAAGATCATATAAACATAATTTATAAGAAATAAATAAAAAAAATAGATATAGAAAGTTATTTTTAGAGGTAAAGGTCATAACCCAATGAAAAAGGGTGGTTTGGAGAGATCCCTTACCTTATGTTCCATAATCATTCTGCACTTGCACTGAATTTATTGTATATTAAAATTATATTGATAAATTATTTAGTTCATAACTTTTTCATATATATTTGGTTTATTATATTTATATTATGTTAATATAAAACTATTTCATTGAGATATAATGTTTGATTTTTTTTGTCTCGGGGGTATTCATTTCCAAATTCCAAGGGCATATCACTTGTGGGTAATTATTGATTTTTTTTTCAAATGAGACTAAAAATACTAAATTAAAATGAAATAATATTCATTTATTTTAAGAATTTTAAATGTATCCAAATATCCATATATTTTTTTATATAGGGACGACTCACTTAGTAAATTTTTTAACATTACGAGGTTAGTTTATTTATGATGTTTTTCCAACCATCACGAACTAGGTTTTTTTATCTAATTAAATTATTATTAAAATATTAAAAAAATGAAATATGTTATAATATAATTATTATAATCATATCTAACCATAATATTATTTTTATAACCATCATTGAAGGAAGTGGAGAAAAATAATGTATGATGTTCATGGAGGCGGTGAACAAACCATATTGCGAATGATGTTTTCCTCCTAGAAAAAATGAGATGGTATAAAATGGATATTACACCATAATAATAACATATAATTATATTTATGATACTTATTTCTCTATGTTTAGTAGGATAGAGAACATAAGGATCTGGTATAAGAAGAATAAAATTAGAATGAATTCAGTTTAGAGTTTACCTCTCCCATTAGCAGCCTCCTTTTAGGCTACCCCCTAAGGATCCTTGAGATGATATTTGGATAATCATAGAAGAAATATGACATTGAGAAAAATATTGAGAAGGTATTTGATATGAAATTTAACTCCATGTCCTAGAAGTTGTGGGGAGAAGGGGTGGTATTTATAAGGGGATGAGAGGGGTATTTTTGAATATTATATTCATTAGTTTTTTTTTATTTTGGCTCAAGAACATCAAGAGTATCTATTCTTGTAAATATATGTAGTAAATAGTGCTTATTATTTATAAATATTGGGTTCTTACATCATCCATGAATTAAAAATTCATGTATTTAGCTTATAATTTTAAATTTTGTATTTTACCATATTTAACAATTCATCAAAAATTGAATTATTTTAGAAAAATACAAAAAATTACCCCTAACAATTTTTTCAATGAGTAGATTCAAAAATATTTAATCCATTTTATGAAATTAATTTTATGAATATTATAAATTTAATTATTAAATAATACCCTCATTTATTTGAAAATATCAATTTTAAAATTATGACCAATTTTCCAACCCTTTGAAAAATTACTTATGGTATCATAAAATTATCTCGTCATTATAATAAATAATAATATTAATTTACAAATAAATTTTATGGAAATAAAATTTATTTTAAATTTTTATATTTATTATAAGTGTAATTAAAATATTTATGTTTTATAAAAATTGAAACACTTAATTTATCTTTTTTAAAATATTTATTTACTTTTACCATGGTAAAAATATATCATTGTTTAATTTTATAATATAACTAAATATTATTTTACACTTACATAAGTGAGGATACTATTCTAATGATCTGGTTACTATTTCTAATGGTCTGATTACTATTTCAATAATATCATTATTAATCCAATTATCAGATCTGTAACAATTGTATGTATTCCCTACTTGATATAAATACCTCGTATTTCATTAATTCTTTATTAAATTATATTTTCAATCAAGTTTATATATTTTCAGTTTCAAAATTAATATTTCATTACTAATATTCTTTTTCATTTCAACTGTGCAACTCATGAGTGTAATTATTCAAGGATATCGAGTACATCCAAATGTTTCTATTATCATTATCTTATTTTCTATTTTTGATCCCATTGTAATACATTCAATTTTTATGACCATTTTTATTCTCCAAATTTAATATTAAAATTAATATAATATTTTTTTGGTTTCATCTTATGGTTTATATTCCTTATCCAATATTACTAAATATTACACAATTATATATTCATAAGGGAAATTCCATTAATAATTTTTTGGGTCATAAAAACTTCCCCCCCTTAATAAATTTATCCCATAAAATTTAATTTTACATTATAAGGTGAAAAAGTTAAGGGTACTTTTGCTTTATGGATTCCACTGGTTCCCATTCAACCTTCTCATGCTTATGGGTTCTTTATAGTACTTTGATTAGATGATTTGTACTATTGCGTAGAACATTATATATACTATCCAAGATCTTCATCATTTTCTCCACATAAAAGATTTCATTTTTTTGCTTCACAACCTATATATTTTGTACATGTGAGGGATATTTTAATCACTTCATTACGAGGGATATTTGGAATATTTCATTTAGTTTAGAAATGGTTGGTGGGAGTGCTAAACTATATACCACAATTCTGATGCGATAGAGAATCATAAAGGGGATGATATAACTAAGACTTAGCTTAAACTTCTTATGAAATATCATGAGTCTCTTAAATGGAGATATGTGGAGAAACAGTATGTCAAACCTAAAACTACATGTCTCATAAATGATTTTAAGAAATAATTTTCTATCTTCTTTGAGTATCCCTAATGCACTGCTGAATGAGTTTTACCATTTCTACTATTTTTTTGATCATTTCAGGTCCCAATAGCTTGCATTAACTAACATTATCCTATAATGAAGGTCTTATTATATAAACCTAGGATTTAAATACATGGATATTACATATATTTATATGAATATTCATTACATTATAGAAACACATGCCGGAGGACCGTAATAGTTTAGTTCATTTGGAAACATAGAACACAATCTTCTAGTATAGTGAAAGATATTCAATGTTTCCCATAAATATATTACCCTTTATTACTCATAATTAAAACTATAACAACCTAAGTTTACACATTATGTTTCTCTTTGATTAAAAAAATAGTTGCACTATACGCAGCTCTGAGTTCTAGCACACCACGACCAATCAAACTAGCCATTTAAAAAGTAGTTATAAATAGTAATACCCACTTTTTGAAATTTTATAAATTTTATTTTTCAAAATGGACTTCATTTTTGTATTTGGAATATCAAAATTATCTTAGTGTGATTTTTTGGTATTTTTTTAAAAACTTTCAATTTTTGATGAATAGTGAAAAACAATACGTTATTTTTTAAAACTGACTTTTTATTTAAATATTTATTTTTAATTTAAATTTATTTTAATTTAAAAATATATAAATAATACTTATATTATTCCAATTTAATTTATTGGAGTCATTTTTTAATAATATTAGATACATAAAATTTTATTGAACCTTTTAACTTCTTTTACCCACTTTTTAGGCACATTTGCAAATTTGCATAAAACATAATTTTAACGCTTCTGTGAATTGAATTTAAAAAATCCAATAGACACGGTTTTCATAAGTAAAATATGGTTCAATAGGATGAAAATAATTTTTGGGGAATAGTACCATTTGAATTTTATTTACCACGATTAAAAATAAATAAGGCAATTAAAGAAAAAATAATATTATAATAATATAAAATTCCACCAAAAGATGTACTAATTCTTTGGGATAAGTGTTTTTCGAACAAAATCAATATTAGGACAAAAATATGATTTTTTTGATACACTTGGGTTATATTTAGTCATTTGCTATATTTTATTTAAAGAAGAGTTAAAAGTGTTATATTCAAATTTTAATAACTAAACCATTTTTAATATATAGTTATACATAAGATAAATTATACTATAAATATTCATTATAAAGATAAAAATATTTAATGCATCATATTATTTTATTTATATTTTTTAGACATTAAATAATTAAATTTATTTATGACACAATGATGATGAAGTAATTACCTTATTAATGAAAGATTAAAATAAATGATATTATAAATATTAAAATAAATGTAAATTGAAACTTTTGATGCCATAAACGAATTTTCTAGGTGAATATGATATTTTAGGATTGATTCAATATATTTTATTATAAATAATCAGGTTTTTATTTCTTTAATAAAAATCAATTACTAAATAATGTCAAAATTGACATAAATGAGTTTTTAAAACAAATACTATTTTATTAAATTATATAATAGTAATAAAAATAAAATATTCGGTAAAATGAATTATATAATGCTACATATGTCATTAATTAAACACTTGAGGTTATCTTGGCATTTTATAGTAAGTTTATTAACCATATAGTGTAAGAATACAAGAAGACATGGTAAGAGTTAAACTATTTAACTAAGGGTTAAATCGAAAATATAAGGTTAATATGATGACCTAAACATGTATAAAATCTATTGTATGAGTGGATTTCGACCCATAACCATATTATCTTATAAATAAATCCATTTTTATCTAGTAGAAACCGAAAATAATTTTATAATTAATTAATATTTAAAGCTTTTACTAAAGTGCCCCTCACCTCTCTTATAAAAGGGAACTCCCCCTTCTCTTAAATTCACACCTACAAAGCCATTTAGATCAGTCAAACCACACTCAAATCTCCTCCAAACTAACCTAAACTCATATTATAGGCATTAATTTGATCATAAATCCAACCCGAGGAGCCCTTTTGTTCAAATCAAAAGGAAGCACCCGAAGAAGAGGTAATTATTTTATCACATCTTTCAAAGTTATTTTCTTCTTCCACTTCCTATTTCTTTGTTTTTTCCATACTAAAATAATAAATATATCACATTATAAATAAATAGACGTTATTATAAATATGGTACAACCATATTCATTATTCTATCCATCATATGAATGACAAAGTCATCATACGTGCGTACGTACAGCTTACTGTCTCCACGTCGTGGTGTAGTTTGTTATTCAACACTTCATTATTTGTATGAGTATAATAATGAGTATAATTGATGTAAATAATAAATATAAAATTTTAATGATTCTATATATATATAATATACCATCCAATTACATACAATTTCACCATCAATAGAATGATATTGTCACTCGTGCGTACGTACGGCTTACCGTCTCCACGACGCGATGAGATTTCGTTCCCCATCATAACCATTCAAGAATAATTTTTATTTGATGATTAAAAATAATGTTTAAGAACCTAATATCATTATGGATATGAATAAAATAAATCCTATCCATAACAAACATGACTTACGTAACAAAACATATAAGGGAAAATGAATCAGTTAACAATTAGAACAATGATACTACTGAAATATTATTAACAAAGAAATATTAGAGGATTATATAAGATATCATATTTATGTACATATATATTTTATAATTTAATAATAATTATTTAACCATTATAAATGAGGTTAACTTACCCTCGATTAAGGAAAAGTACAAGGTGAGGGTTAATTTTACAATCTCTTTATTATCTGTGGTTGTTTATACGTAAGTATCCACTAAGACTTCTTTATCATCCACATTAGTGTTTTTTTAAAAATGTATTTCAAAACATTTTTTACTATTTCCTAGACTATGGGTTAAATTCATTTATACCCTTGTTTAACTTTTTATAATTTTTTAAAGGATTCTTTCCATTGTTTTCCAAACAAGGTACTTTATGACCTTTTCGACAAATTAAGGAAAGAATGTTTTTTAACTTATACAGTAGGTGAAGTTATTTTCTACCATTATAACATATTCAAAGCTTCCATTACAAGATTATATGAATATTTTCAAAATAATTTTTTTTGTTTATAATTATGAAACTTTTAAATGATTTCAAAGTAGAAAGTGATATTTCTATGAAATAGTTTTTAGATTGATTTCATCCATGTCAAAATATATTATTGGATTTTATATTTAATTGAAGTTGATTTATTATGATTAAATATTCCATATTGTATTGATAGTTCTATGATATGTTTGACTATGGATGTTCTATTTTTATGACATTCATGATTTATGGTTAAAGTATTAAAATTTCTTATTTTATCTTAATATGAATGTTTATGTTATGTTTCACCATTTTCATATAAGGATTGCATTAGACATAGTAAGTGACGGGCATGGCTCGCTATAGCCCCTCGATGCATCGGTAGGTCTCATGAGACAAACTAGTGTCTCGTCACAGGGCCTTGAAAATATTTTTTATTTATAGTCTTGGCACGAGGCCTTGACTATGTGGTTAGGATGTACGACATTATGCATTCCATTATTATGATATTAGCAATTGATATTACATGTGATTATTTGTCTAGTAGAATATCCATGTGAATAAGTAAATGGAATTATTTGATTTATCATTTCAATATTATACTAAATTTTATGTTTAAAAGGCTTGTGTTTTAGTCTTATACATTTTCTTAAATTTTTATTCTTATTTATGATAGTTTCTGATATATTGTTATCCTTACTGAGAATCTGATCTCACCCCTTTATTATGTTTTATTTTTCCCAAGATGTGAATAAGTATATTATGAATTAAATATAGGAATAGGGTAATAGATATGAGTGTGTTAAAAGAAGACACAATGTTACTTTTTCATTTCATAATGTAATATAAAACTTATGTATGTATCTAGTACTTCCATGGATACTAAAATGATCGGTCTTTCAGGACTTGATCTCTTGTGATCATGACAATTTTATGTAATAATGCACCGACTCTGGGTAACTGGGGTTAGAGCTTTACAAATTCTTCCTTTATAACTTTGAGAAATGAAACATATGGGTGAGTAAAGATGATCAGTATGGGTAAATAAAGGAGATATTTAAGCATAACATGAATATAATGTTATGCGAACATGAACATGACATTTGAAAACCATACCTTTCATATTAACGATCATAATCATGATTCATGACACAAATATTGGAAGTTCATAAGACAATAATCACAAGGGAATCAATATAATAATCCATGAGAGTATAATATATGAATAATATATAGAATTTGTGGCATACACATAAGAATATAAAATCATTACCTAGTATTTAAGGCCCATTTCCAAAACATATCAGGAAAGTTCATGGGAGATACACCTACTAGTAAGGACACACCACCATCCCAAATCATATCCCTTTCTTTATAGTGGAATGAGTTCACTCCCCAAACCATTATGATGGGAAAATTCCTTCATTGTACCGAGTTTATTCTTTGTTACATCCATGCCTTACTGTACCAGGTTCACTCCCCATTCAACCATGTTTATCTAAAGAGATATATAAGTCTTTACCCAATTCATTGGAGGTAGATATAGGTCCCACACATCACATAATATTCATTCATATGAGTGCCACAAGATCATAAAAATTCATTATATCATAACCCGTGAAATTAAATTGGTGTCATAAAAATTTCATCATATCATAACCTGTGGAAAATAGATAGGTTTCATAATCATTAATTTATATAATAACCCATGAAAAGAAGTAGGTTTCATAATTTTTTTATCATTTTATAACACATGAAAGATAAATGGGCTTCATAAAAAACTTTTCATCTTAAACATAAACCATTCAAAGAAATAATTAGAATGGTATCCTTAGATCATATCCCTAGTAAAGCATAAACAAAATCAGAGGATGTCGTATTATATAGGGAAGGGTTTTTAAAGATCACTTGTACCCTTTATCAGGGAAAATAACCTTTCATTTAAAATAAAATTCATAAAACATTTTCAAAACCCATTTCATTGAAAATATCATTGTAAAATTATAAATAATTCTTTGAAAATCCATTTAAAACATTTATTTAGGAAAATATACTTTCTACTTTGAAAAATGATTTTTAAAAATTAAAACCTTTAGAAAAATATTTTATTTTAAAATGTACTTGAAAAATTATAAATTATTCTTTGAAAATAATTTTAAACACTTTTAAAACACATAATTTTATGAAAAATAACCTTTGAAAAATTATCAAAGAATCATTGAAAATTATTTTAATCACCTTCCAAACATAAAATATTTAAAAAATCATTTTCTTTGAAAGTTTTCTTTTAAAAAAATATAAATGTATCTTTTAAAAACATTTAAAACATTTTGAAAATTAATTTTTTTGAAAATAAATTTAAAATAAAAATCATTCCAAAATAATTAAGAAGTAATATTATTTTCAATATATTATTTAAAATGTATAGTGTAATCTTAAATGAATGGAGTTCTATTGAAGACATAGAATTCTGTACATGATGTATATATAAAAATGAAGATTCATTTCATAATGTTGGTATAATTCATAAGAACCTTGATTGAAAAAAAAGTAAAATTATTTGAAAAAAATCTTTTAAAAAGTTAAAAAATTGGTAAAAATGTATTTTAAAAATTATAATATGATATTAGAATAGTTTTGAAAACATTTTTAAAAACATGGTTTTGAAAGAAAACATATTTCTCACTGAAGAGATAAATAATGTCAAATTTTCATAAAATTTTTTCTTGTTATCTTATGTAAAAAAGAGTGAAAAAGTGGTACAATTACATGAAAATATCATGAATAAATATAGGATAACAAATTTAATGATAATTATTGAGAGATGTATCATAAAAAATGCTGATAAACGATGAGATTGTAGCAATTAAATATTTTCACTTTGGTGACTTTGAATCACAATCCCCATTAAAAAATAACATTATGTAAGGATTAAAATATCATTAATATGAGTATATTCATGATATAACATGTATAAGGGGAATTAAATACGCCTCATAAAATAATATTGGTGTATAACATGACATGTGTCCCAAAGAATGAAAATTGAGACAAAATTCCCTTACCACTTTGGTAACATTGAAACCATAACCCTATAAAATATATAAACTCAAATGGATATATAAATAATAATAAATTTTTGTATAAAAATCATAACATACATTCATGTGTACTATATACAAAACATATAATAAAGAGGTGGCGAATATTTCATATGTCTCATAAAAGTAAAAAGTGAGACAAAAATCCCTTACCTTAAGTATTGACTTCCATTATACTCATTAAATCACAATTTAAAATAAATATAAGTTTATTATATATATATATATATATTAAAGAATAATATTCATTTATATCATACAATATATTATTTCATTATGACATTTTATTATCCATTTATTAACAATTTCATGCTAATGTTACATTTCGGGTAATAAACACTTTATTTTTTATATATGTTTTTATTTGATATATTTATGGTCATATTAAATTAATCAAGATTACATAATATTAATAATTATATAAATTATATAAATATCACATATATATTCAGTATATACGTATTTATAATAATATATAAAAGATAGAAATAAGAAATGAAATACACTATTTTTAGAGAGGATAGGATATAGGTACGCATGAACGTTGCTTCCATTTTATTGTTATATTTAAATAAATAAAAGTATATTATATATTATCATTATATAATTTTTTTTATTTCATATATGTCCTATATGTTTATTAAACTTATCCTTAACACATTTCATGCAAAGCGTGAATGAATCACATCGCTTCATGAGGCGGTAGTCTGCTGGACACACGAACGACATTATCGTATTTCCAAAAAATAAGAAATATGAAGGTACGTGTGATATAATTTTTTTGAATAATAATAACATCATAAATATAATAAATATCATATATAAAAACTATTTAAATCATTATTTACAACATTTATATGTGGTAATGGAAAAACGAACGACATCGGTTTGTGAGGCACTAGTCCGCCATACACATGAATGATGATTTCTTAACCCATTTGATGGAAGTGTGTGTAGTTATAGGTTTCACCATTAAAATAAAAAATATCAGTATATTTATGATAATAAGGATATTATATAATCATTATATAAAAATAATTTATGAGGTTTTAGGAAGAAATAAAAAAAAATGTTCATTGATGAACATTACCTCTTCTTCGGGTATCTCCTTTTGGTTTGCAAAAATAGATATACTTGGATGGATTGATGGAAAAATTAAGGATTATATATTGAGATTAGGGAATTTTATATTTTATTTTTTCAGGAATTTACTGAACCAATTGGGTTTTAAGATGTGAATAAGGCGATATGTGGTGGTCTTTTATAATTGGGGGAGAGGTGGTGGTCTTTTATAAGTGGGGGATAGGACACAATTGGAATTTTTGAAAAGAAGTTATGTGTGCAGATGTTTTTACCTAAAAAAAGGCTTAAATAATGCACAAAATTAGTTAAATCAAGGTTTAAGGTTGAAATATGGCTATAAAATGGGTGTTTAACAAGTTTATAGGTCATTTTTTCCTTAATATCACAGTTTAGTCCTTTAGTAAACTATTTTTTCTCATAATCTTCATAACTAATTTTAACTATTTTCACTAATCATTATGTTAAAAAATTATGTTTCAATTATTATAAATTATAAATTATTCTTATTAAAAATTTGGAATCTATTTTTACAAATTAAATTTATAAAAGTGGTAGAAATTAATTTAAATTTAATCTCACAGACAGGACAAGGAAACATGGTTTTAAAGTGAAAATATTCAAAATATTGAAATGTTTTTATATATAATTTCAATGTAAAATTAATTAAAATGTCCTAAATTGGATTTATTAATGTATAATTAAACTAATTATACATTAAACCCACTTTATAATAAAAATATAATATATAAATAATTTGAACAAAAAGAAAGTTTTCAATTAAAATTCAGTATTTTTTACTATCCATAAAAAAATAATCCTTTCAGAAAAATACAAAAAATTCATCCAAATATAATTTTTATGTTTCTATTTAAAAAATAATTTTTATTTTTTAAAATATAATTTATTGAAATTTCAAAATTTAGTTTTGAAATAACTGAACCATTAAAAGGAAGTAAAACTATTTTTTAGAAATATACATCTTTTTATGCATAAAATTAGATTCATTATTATCTATTGTCTAGAGAAAACTTATGAATGCTAACTAGTATTTCATTAAAATCATTCATAAAAAGTGGGTTGTTTAATTTATTAAGATAAAATGTGTTTTTGCATTGAAAAAAATAGTTTTTTTAAAAAAAGAATTTATTTATTTTCAAATAGTTCTTACTTTTATTTATAATTAATTATTTACCAAAGAATTAATTTTATAAACACGAATAACCCATATTTTCATAATTTTTCTAATTATTTTTATAGAACCCACTCCAATGAATAGTTGATAACTATAATAATATTTAAATAATACGTCTCATTTCATTTGAAATCAATGTTGCATGTAACAAAATCTAAGATCAGTGTTGCATATAATGAAATCTAAACTTGGTATTATGTGTAAGAAAATCTAAAATCAGTGTTTCATTTACTAAAAGATAAACTTAGTATTTTATATAGCACAATATTAACTTGGTATTTCATATAAGGAAAGCTTAACTTGGTGTATTGTGTAATGAAAGCCATCAAAGAAGTTTAATTTATTCCAAAAAAAATATTCATAAAAACTCAGGGTGTTACATTCTACCCCCATTAAAATGAATTTCTCTATTGAAATTATTATGCATGTTGACTATTTTAATAATTTAATGTTCCTTTCATATAAACCCACATCATAAAAATGAATACTAAAACTTCCTATTAAAAAATTAATGTTGGAAACAAAATGGTTACCCAAAGTAACTCATAAACAAGTTTCAATATAGAAGAACACAAGTTGGAAGTGAATATTTGGACATAGAAGAAAAGAATAAATAATTATAGAGAGTGATAATGATCACTGATCATAAGAAAGTGTGTGATCCAGGGAAAGTTAATAATCACAAAAACAAAAACAAAAGAGGCATTAAAGAGGCCATTGATATCATAAAAAATGATGATAATAGGACAATATTTTATTTAAAGATCCACTTCCTAAAATTTATGGACTTTCATGGGAATATATATTTACTTGATTTCATTCGATTTGATATGCACAATCTCACACTCTAGTTGTACCTTGATCAATTTACACTTCATATCTTACTCTAAGAAATAAAGGTGAATTTTTCATTCCTAAATCACTAACAGATCATGAGATCCCTAAATAGGATGATAAGTCATTCCATATATCTTTAGTTATCATTAAAAAAAATGGTTATCACATGTTTTCTAATATTAATAAATCCTCATATGGTGATATAATAATTTAAGCTCTAAAACCTCATCTGAAGTTAAACTTAAACCATTCCATAAATGGTTAACCTTGTAACCCTTTAGAAAGATTAAAATCCAAAAATTTATAAATAAGGTCACTAGATTTCTCAAAATAAACTTAACATTGATCCCCCATATATCATAACGTAGCTCTTGGTTGTCATATACCAAACATATTAATACCATTATCATGTATTTTCATGAAATATGGTAACAACTTGAGTTAAAAAAATCCTTATTGAAAAAATGAATGCTTTCTATTTAAATCTAAAAAAAGTCCATAAACTTCATCCATTATAGAATAAAATACTTTAAAAAAAAATACTTTATCAGTTTTGAGGCCATCAATACTATCCAATTTAATCTATCCATATCAATCATCTATTTATCAAAACAAACATTTTTTCTCATCCCAGGATAATGTTAAGGGTTATATTACCTTAATTATAAAATATAACTATACCATTAAATAACTTTTCTAGGTTATCAGTACCATTCAACATACTCTTTCAGATCCTTAATGAAAAATTTATACTAAAAAATCCTTATATTTTTCATAATTATGATAATAAAAAAATTGTATTCAAATACATAAATACTTTATTAATCCTACTGCATTTCCAAACAATTAACCAATCTTTACCATCTTATTACTTGTCACTTGTTACCTTTCACATTTCATTTGTAGTCTCTTCATCATTATCAATATTACCATTACTCGTATCGCCCTATTGATTTTCTTCACAAACTTACCCATAAGGACATAAATTTTCATAATTCCCATACTTTATAAATTTAAATCATTCATCAATTTATAATACTATTATGATACTAACATTCCAATTAATTGTGTTAAATGAACTTCTCATTTTAACTTTGTAGTTAATTACTTTTTTACTTCTTTTCTATAGTCCAAACATCTTCCCATCCATCTGAGACATTCACTTCTATGTTTCTTCCTAGATTTTTGAGACATAGGAAACTGAATATTCTTCCCTCCATAGACTCCATTACCTGAAAAATCAGTGAAAACTTTCTTTCTCTTATTCGGTGAGTGATAGTTGGTTAAGGCATGAATTTTTAATCATGTTCCATGAAAACTGGTTAGGAATAATCAAAATATCCTTCACTCTAGTCATCATCCAATTTAGCTTCTCATAAATAAATTTTATATCGCATTCAATGTTAACCCAATTCCTTCTAGTTCCCACCATTGAATAAAACTAGAAAACATAGTGTGAGAAACACTTACCATATAGAAAAACTACATAATAATTAAAAATCATTTATAGAATGTCTAAATTAGGACACCTACTTATTTAATCTTTGAAACCTTAAGTTTATCCTTGATTTTTAATAGTTTTCATCTATTTATATACTTCATGATGGTTCATAAAGAGTTTGTGTGAGAACCCAACCCCAGAATACTCAGAGCCGATTCCTTGAATCATGATGTGTATTTTTTTACAAAAAAACTTACACAGATAAACTACACATCATGTCCATACAGAGGATCGAATTTGATTTAGGTTATGGGAAACCAACCACTTATATCATACTTCTTTAACTCAAACTGATACCTGAAAAATTCTAATAAAAAACCTAGGGTGAGCATACAAATGCCCAGTAAGGGGTTTTAAAAATAAACAAATATAACTTTTGAAAACATTCTTTAAAACTTTCCATAAAACATTTCTCTTAAAGAAAAGTTGTAACACATGTACACATCATAAAAGTGCTTAATTAAAAACATGGTAATATAATTACAAGGATACATGATTCAAATATAGGCATGATCATTTGGAGTAATGAATAAAATACATTATAAACATGTATGACATATGAATATGTAAGCACAAATTAAACAGCTAAGAGTAATGAATAATCAGAGTTTCACATAAAGGTAATAACTTAAATTTCATACACTAAATACTAAAATCACTGATTTCTACACATAATTCATGCCATAAGATTTTACTTTTATGATACTCATAAGTACTGGATCTTAACCATGGATATTCTACTAGTCGAATATGCATTTGGTTAATTAATTATCATACACATAATGAAGGAATGTATAATTCCAGACAACATAACCATAACGTCAAGGCCTCGTGCCAAGACTATAAATACTCTCTTTGTCAAGGCCTTGTTCCAAGACCGTAGTTTGTCTCATGAGACCTACCGATACATCGAGGGGCTGTAGTGGTCCCCACCCATCACTTACTATGTCCAATACATTAATCATATTCCAAAATGGATTTTATATTCAAAATTTCATATACCAAATTACATTCACATTTCATATTATTCAAGGCGTCCCATACGACCTTGAATAATTAAATTTTACTTCATATTACTCAAGGTGTCCCATACCACTTTGAGTAATTTAATTTCTTATCTCATTATTATGATATTACTTATACATACATCACTGAGTGAAACTATAAATAAAATGGAAAATGAAACCACTTAATCCAAAAATACATAATATGACAAATAACATTGAAAATAGGGTAGTAATAGTTTATCGAAGGCATAAATGGATTATTACACATTCTTTGCACATGAGATAATTATTAAAGCACATCAAATAATGAGTGAGAAGGGGTTTTCCACATGAGATGTTAAAATGATAACTATTTAATTTAAAATACTTATTCCCTGAATTAAAATACATGTTAATTAATATGTTGATAAAAGTGTTAGTGATCAAGCAATTATATTACATCATGAATTCACTAAAAACAATCACCACAGTTGATAAAACATTAAGTGAGCATAACATGATCACATAGTTTAACACACCCTTTTATCCTTTAATATATTTTGTTCAAATCAAAATTATATATTATTTTTAATCATAAAACACAACAAGATCGATCATGTAATACCTTTGAAACATGAAATTAGGGTTTTGGAAAATATACACAAAGTATATATGTGAGTTTTCATAATTACTAGGTTTAATAAATTCTCATAAGTGATCAATACTTTTAAAACATCTTTAATACACCATTATCACTTGATTAAAATTCATAGCATGTTAGGTTTGTAACATGTGTAACCGTATATATATATATATATATATATATATATATATATATATAAGAACATACATAATTGGGTAAAAGTTTTATACAAAATATAGTTCTTCTCATTTTGAGGTTCTTAATTTTACTTCAAACCTCAAACTTAAAAACCTTAAATATGGACATAAAGAGTTTATATAAATTGGAGGGAAATAAATTTATATAATTATATAAATTTATATATACATAAACGATTATATATATAAGGTAAGAAAATAAGTTTTCATGAGGTAATTATGCTTCCGGTCTACTAATACCTTATAACTCAAAAATCCTGAAGCTCTAAATCAGATAAAGAAGGGTTTAAACTCAAACCTAAAGATGAATATATATATATGCAAGTGTAAAAAAATATAAAACTTAAACTCATGAGAAAGACAATATAAATCCCCTACCTTAGCTCGTGGAGGAAAAGGGGCTCGGGAAAATGCTGGAAATATCGGAGGAGACTTGTTGAGGTTTTATGGAAGCTTGAGTGAAAAGAACCAAGGGGTTCTTGGGATGCCTCAGGTAGGTTTTTATAAACTATAACTACATAGAGTATTTTAATGCAAATTTCACGGGATTCTAGGCCCAAACAGTTTAAAAAAAATACTAAGGGTCGGTCTTTGTGGAAACTGTATGAAAGGAGGGGGACCAATGGCTATCAAGTGTTGAGAAAACGGTGAAAAAATAGGGTGTAGGGTACTGGTGTAGTTCACACCATGGGGAAGAAGAAGACAGTGCTATGGGAAGAAACTAAAAGAAAAAAAGACGGTCAGGATCAAGTCTGACCTTGATCCAATGGCTGGGGCACGCCCACAGTTTTAAAAAAGAATTGGGTGGCTCAGATTAAATCCAAGTTTGATCAGACGGTCTTGGATCGACGTGGAATTTTAAAACTCTCAGACGACCGAGATTAGATCTAAGGTTTATTTAAAGGTGCACAAAAATGCAGTGGTGTTCTGTAGTTTCTGAGGGTCGAGCGCGAGATCGGGATCGAAAACCCAGATTGCGCGCGATGTGATCCAATGGCCCAGATCCCATTTTGATCGAAAAAACCCATCCCACATCGAAATGGAGAGACATTCTCGACCCCTTTATAAGCCTGAGTCTCCGAACAAAGGCTCAGAAAAAAACACAACACTCACCTAGGGAGCCTTATACACTGGATCCCGCCCCTACAGGCCTCAACTTACCCTTGCCTCGCCGTGACCTTGCGCCCGCGATGGCGCACTCCAAACTCCTGTGCACTCCTGCGATCCCTTCAGGGAACCTATGCCCATGCTCGGTCCGACCTTGGCTTGGGCTGAGGGCTAGGCTCATCCACCTAGCATGAGCTACCTCCCTTGGCCCAACTATAAAGGGTTGGACCTAGAAGACACATTTTTTTTATAAAAACTAACTTACAAAATTATAAACTCTTAAAGAAAATAATACATTTATTATAACTATATAAAAATTATCCTTTTAAACATGAATTTTATTTAAACATTAGAAGGATAAAGAATAAAAATTATACTTTGTCTTAGCTCAAATTATTTACAAACACTAAACCTTTAACATAAAAAATTATAAATTGAGATTTAGTATACCTACATGAAAATTCTTATACTAGTATTATAGAAGTCAAAACTTTGTTTAATAAAAAATGCAGTTTAATTAGAAGAATTTAAACATAGTTTAAAACATTTTTTAAGAAATAAAAATCTTTACAATATAATTGAAATATTTTCAAAGTGTTTTGAATTACTTATTACATTTTAAAAACACTTAAGTGTAATTCAAAATATTTCACCATGTCCTTTTAAAGTTCATGATTAGGTGTGGTTTTATAAATTTTCAATCCATAACTTAATTATTTGGAGAACTAAATTACACTCACATGTTTTCAATTAATTCTCCAACAAGGAAAATGGCTATATTTATAGCCTTTAGAATTCAATAGTCACCCAAGGAAATGGTCAATTTGATGCCTTATATAAAACCATGCCTTAGGGTGTCCTAAACTCAGGCAGAAGAAGAAGATAGTTCACATCATACCATTGGTTCTTAGTGTGTCCGCAGTAGTTTTGACCATTCTTATGTTCGTTATGAAGGATTCTATGGACCCATATTATCTTCTTGGGGTTCTCATTGTTTTGGGTGGTCTCTCTGTAATTTTGATAATGTTTTTAATAAGTATATATGGGTAGAATGGTTTATTGTGATCTTGATACCTTGTAAACACTTCAGTGTCCTATTTAAATAAAAGTCCTTGTGTTTATCTTATAAATTTTGGTCGGTTAAAGTAAATTTAATCAAAAATAAATGCATAAAATTATCATTATATGAGACACAAGTTTTGGGGTGCTACGATTTGTATATTTACAAATCATATCTCCTAGGAGTGTCAAATGATGTGTGTAGCAAGGCCCGTTATCATGCACCACTTCCCGATAGAGGCTAGCCTATTATAGTGTTTTTGGGGTTGTTAACCCTAGATACATCTATGAGAGAGACACATCAATTTTTAGTATCTGGGAACTAATGTGTTGCTAGGAAACCACTCACTCTATCATTTACCAAAACTCCAGGACATTTTCCATTACTTTAACTCATCATTAGACTTATCCTTAGAGACATCCCTTGACATATACTTAGAAATATACCTAGGGATCAAACTAAAGTTTTCTTATCCTAGATTCCCAAGGTTGGTGAAACCTTTCCTTTGATACCAAATATAGTGACCAAGGATAAATATACAAGGATATTACATCTTTTTAAGTGAATATTAATTAAATTACAAAAACATATGGATGAGGATGGTAATAGATTAGTTCCTTTGGAAACTTGGAACACAATATTCTAGTCTAGTGAATATTCTTTAATGTTTCCCATAAAGATTTTCCCCTTTAGTAATCCAACATAAAATATTTCTTCATAACATGGGGAAATGAAACATAATAAAGGGTGATTTGAGATTCTTATTAAGGTTAAATAAAGGAGATACATAGGCATAACATGAAAAATAAGGGTTTGAGAACATGATCATAAAATTTAAAAGCCACACCCTGCAAATCAAAGATCATAATCATGATTCATTTCATAAATATTTTCAGTTCATAAGAAATGAATCATAAGGTAATAAAGAGAATAATCCATGAGATCATAATGTAGGAATAAGACGTAGAATTTGTGGAATATACATAATCATATAAAATCAATACCTAGAAGTCAAGGTTCATTAAAAAAAATTATTAGGGAACTTCATGGGGGCCACAACTAATGGGCCAGACACACCACCATCCCCAGTTGTAACCCTTTTCTTATAGTGAAATGGGTTCACTCACCAAACCATTAAGATGGACAAATTCTATTACTATACCGAGTTCACTACTAGTTCTATCCATGCCTTACTATACAGGTTCACTCCCTGTTCTAGACATGTATATCTCATGAGACATATGAATATTTAAACAATGAATTGAAGTGTGATATAGATCCCACCCATCACATAATTTTCATATATATGTGTTCCATAAGATCATAAACATTCATCATATCATAACTGATGAAATGAAATGGGTATTATAAAAATTTCATCAAATCATAGCCTATGAAAAAATAGATAGGTTTCATAATAATTTCATCATACAAATACCCATGAAAATAAGTGGGGTTCATAATAGTTTTATCATGGTATAACCAATAGAAGATAAAAAAGTTTCATAAACTAATTTTTATCTTAAAAATAAAACATTCAAATAAATAATAATAATGGTGTCTTTGGATCATATACACTGTAAATCATAAACTATAACAAATGATTTTATCTTAGATAGAGAAGGGTTTTTAAATATCACATAGAACATTTATCAAGGAAAATAACCTTTCATTAAATATAAATTTCATTAATCTTTTTCAAAATAATTTTCATTGAAAATAACATTGGAAAATTATAATGAAATATTTTAAAATTTATTTAAAAAATTTATTGAGGAAAATTTATTTTCCACTTAGAAAAAAGATTTTTAAAATATTTTTTTTAAAAACCATATTATTTGAAAATATCCTTGAAAAAATATAAAGAAATATTTTAAAATATTTTTAAACACTTTTAAAACATAAAAATTTATGAAATCCTTTTCTTTGAAAATAACCTTTGAAAAGTTATAAAGGAATATTTGAAAATAATTTAAATCAATTTTCAAACTTAAAACATTAAAAAATAATTTTCCATAAAAATAACCTTTTAGAACATATAAATTAATCTTTGAAAATAATTTTAAACACTTCCAAAAAATAAAACATTTATGAAATTATTTTCTTTAAAAATAACTTTTGAAAAATTATAAAGGAAGCATTGAAAATCATTTAAATTTTTTGAAATTAGTTTTTTTGAAAATAAATTTTAAATAAAAATCATTAGAAAATAATAAATAAAAGTTTTATTGGGAAACTTTTCTCTAAAATATATAAATTAATATATAATTAATAGAATGGTTATGACAATAGAGAATTCCATAGATGATGTATATGTAAAAATAAATATTCCTTTCACATTGTTGGTAGAATTCAAAAGAGCCTTGATCAGAAAACAAAAATAAGATTCACTTTAATTTTTTTTAAAATTTAAAACTTGGGTGAAAATTTATTTTCAAAATCATAGGATAATAGTAATACATTTTTGAAATCATTTTTAGAAAAAAATTGTTTTAAAAGAAAATAAATTTTTGACTGATGAGAGAAATAAATTCAGATTTTCATAAAAACATTTTCTTGATTATATTAAGTACAGAAGAGTTCAAAAATGGTACCATTACATGAATATATCATGAATAACTATAATGCCCCGACCCCAGTTACCCAGAGTCGGTGCATTATTACATAACATTGGCATGATCACAAAGGATCAAGTCTCGAAAGACCGATTAGTTTAATATTCTTGGAAACACTAGATACATTCATAAGTCTTACATTACATCATAAGGTAAAAAAACTACAACAACAACTTGTCTTCATATCCCCTCATACTATCCCTGTAGGTCATTCGTAAATTACTTCTTCACATCCTGGGATAAATAAAACATTGAAAGGGGTGAGCTCAGATGCTCAGTAAGGATAACAATATAGTAGAAGATTTCATAGATAAGCATAAACACTTAAGGCAATGTATAAATAAAACAAAAGACTTTTAAACTTGAACTTCAACATAATATGGCAAAGATAAAATAAAATAATGCCATTTACTTATTCACATGGATATTCTACTAGTCGAATAATCACATGAAATATCAATAACCACTTTATAATGATAGAATTCATAATGCCAGACTATCATAACCACGTAGCCAAGGCCTCGTGCCAAGACAAAAAAAAGATTTTTTCAATGCCTTGTGCCAAGACACTAGTTTGTCTCATGAGACTTACCGATGCATCGAGTAGCTATAACAGGCTCCACCTGTCACTTATTAAGTCCAATGCATTCCTCATATGAACAGGTTTAAACATAACATAAACATTCGTATTAAAACTAGCATACGAAATGTTAATACTTTCTCCATAAACCATGAATGGTATAAAAATAACACATCCAGATTCAAACATATCACAAAACATTCAATACAATATGGAAGTTTTGTATCATAATAAATAAACTTAAAATAAGCTTAAAATCCATCAAAAGAGGTTGACATAGATGAAATCAAAACTATTTGAGAGAAATATCTCTTTTTTTGAAATCATTTAAAAGTCACATAATTATAAAATAAAAAATTTACTTTGAAAATATACTTATAAGCTTGTAATATAATCTTTGAAGATTTTATAATGGTGGAAAATATCCACACCTGCCGTATAAGTTAAAAAAACAATCTTACCTTAATTCTGTCGAAAAGGTTAAAAAGGACCTTGTTTGGAAAACAACAGAAAGATTCCTTTATAAACCTATTATAAAAAGTCAAGAAAGGGTATAAATGACTTTAACCCATATTCTTTTAAATATTAAAAATGTTTTTAAATACATTTTTAAGAAACATGGATGTGGATGATAAAGAAGTCCCAGTAGATTATTACGTATAAACAACCTCGAATAATGAAGAGATTGTGAAATAAACCCTTACCTTGTAATTTTCATTGGTTGGGGTTAGGTTAACCTCCTATATAATGGTGAAATAATTGTTATTAAATTATACAATAATCATTTAAATTAATATGATATCATATATGATCTTTAAACATTGCTTTGTTAATAATATCTTAGTATTATCGTTGTTTCGGGTGTTAACTTACTCATTTTCTTTTATATGTTTTGTTACATAATCCATGTTTGTTATGGATAGGTTGTATATTATTCATATCCAGAATGATATCAAGTCTTTAAACACTATTTTTAATCATCAAATTAGAATTATACTTGAATGGGTACGATGGAGAATGAATCTCATCGCATTCGTGGAGACGGTAGTCCGTACGTACGTACGAGCGACAATATCATTATTTTGATATTAAAATAATATTTAATTGGATGGTATATCATATATAAAGAATAATTATCATGTTATATTTATTATTAAATGAATTACACATCATTATTATACCCATCCAAATAATAATGTTTTGAATAACAATTACACCACGACGTGGAGACGGTAAGCCGTACGTACGCACGTATGGTGACATGCCATTCAAATGATGGATAGAATACTGTATATGGTTGTACCATGTTTATAATAACATCAAATTATATATAATATACTGGATTTATTATTTTAGAATGGTAATAATAAAGAAAGAAGAAGTGGAAGAAGAAATGAACTTGAAAAAAGGTGGTGAAAACATTACCTCTTCTTCGGGTTCTTCCTTTTGATTTGATCAAAATGGATCCTTAGGTTGACTTTATGATCAAAATAAGGCCTCTAAGTTGAAGTTATGGAAGTTGAGAGAGTATTTGGGTAGGGGTTGGACGAACCAAAAGGCTTTGAAGGTGTGAATTAATGAGAATGGGGAGTGCCCTTTTATAAGAGGGGTGAGGGGAACCTTTGAAAAAGCTAGAAATATTATTTTATAATAAATTTATATTCAGTTTCTAATGGCTAAAAAGTGGATTATTTAAATGTTAAGGTGGGGATAGGTCAAAAACCACTCAACCAATAGGTTTTAGACAGGTTTGGGTCACTATATTAACCTTATCTTTTAGGTTTAACTCTTAGTTAATTAGTTTAACATTTACCATGTCACTTTGTATTTTTATATTATATAGTTAATAAACTTAATATATAGATCCAAAATACCCCAAAGTGGTCTATTAATGATACAAATATCATGATATAAGTCTCTTGTCTGAACCTTATATTTTTAGGAATTTAATATCAATTAATAATATAATATTTGTTGTAAAAACTCTTTTATGTCAATTTTGAAACTATTCAATAATTGATTTTTGTTAAAGTCTTAAAAAATTTATTAATTCGAAAAAAATTCATTTAAGAAATCCTATAATGTCATGTTAACCAATAAAATTCATGGATGTCATATAAAATTTCAAATTATATTAATTTTAACTTTTATAATACCAATTATTTGATTCTTTCATTAATAAGGAAAATACTGCATCATTATTGTGTCATAAATAATATTTATTATTAAATGTATAAAAATTATAAATAAAATACCATTATGTAGGAAATATTTTTATATTTATAATTAATATTTATAGTAGAAAATCTAACATATATAACCCTTTGTAAAATTTTTTTTGTTAAAAGATATATGCTTATGTCATTTTTGTATTTATTTTAACTTAATTAATATAAAGTGTCATTATCACTTACAAGTGGCTCCATGGGGTCACAAAATAGACCCAAAGATGCCCATGGTCGGACATGTATCAACCAATAAGGTTAGGACATGTTTTAGGGTAATTTATAATTATTATAATATTATTTTTTACCCTCATTTACCGGATTTACACTTTAACCATGGTAAATAAAATATTTACCGAAGTAATTATTCAAAATGTCTAAAAATAAAAGTTACCTATTTACAAAATTTGGACATCATGATTCAAAATATGGAATCCATTTTTCCAAATTCAAAACACAGAAGTGGCAGAAATTAATTTAAAATTAATTCCCACTGTCAAAACAAAAAAGCGTGTTTTTAAGATATAATAACCATCAAAAGATTGATACTTGTTTATGTCCGGTTTAATTGTGAAATTATGTCCAATGACCAAAATTGTATTAAATGGTAAAAATATATTATAAATATACTTTAAAACCACTCAAATTCATAATTTATCACTATTAATTATTTTGATTAATTTTTTTTAATAAAAATTAATAATTTTCACTATTCATCAAAATATAAAAGTTATCCGAAAAGTACCAAAATTTCACCCTAGGATAAATTCGATATTCTGAATCCAAAAATGAATTCCATTTTGAGAGATAAAATTTATAAAATTTAAAAAAGTAGGTATTACTATTCATAACAGCTACTTT
This sequence comes from Viscum album, assembly GCA_963277665.1. Classification (NCBI taxonomy): domain Eukaryota; kingdom Viridiplantae; phylum Streptophyta; class Magnoliopsida; order Santalales; family Viscaceae; genus Viscum; species Viscum album. The sequence goes on along the minus strand of OY728147.1, from coordinate 1,469,723,499 downwards.
GATTGGTTGTGGTGTGTGTTAGAACTCGATGTTGCGTACAACACACGCTATTGCATTATTCAAAGGGAAGCGTACCATGGAAGATTGAGGTGTTATATTCTCCCCTCCTTAAAATAATTTCATCCTCAAAATTTCTAGAAAATTACTGTATAAAAAGACTTGGGTGATTCTTCATCATAAGTTCCTCGGGTTCCCACGTTGCCTCTTCCATCTTATGGTTTCTCCATAGAACTTTTACCAGACGAGTTGTCCGGTTTCTCAGCACTTGTTCCCTGGTATCAAGAATCCTGATGGGATCTTCGCAATAAGATAGATCGAGTTCTAGTTCTAATTCCTTGTAAGTGAGTACATGCGTTTGGTCAGGCATGTATTTCCTCAATAGTGATACATGGAACACAACGTGAACTTTGGAGAGACTTGGCGGCATTGCCAAATGGTAAGCTACAACCCCAATTCGTTCTAGAATTTCGAAAGGTCCGATGTACATGGGACTCAATTTACCCTTCTTATCGAAATGTATAATTCCCTTCCATTGAGATACCTTCAAGAAAACATGATCTCCTACCTGAAATTCCAAATCCTTCCTTCGGTTATCGGCATAGCTCTTCTGCCTACTTTGAGCTACTTTGATGTGGTTTTGGATTACCTTCACCTTTTCCATAATTTCCTCCACCAGTTCTGGACCTACGAGTTTTCTTTCACCAACGTCATCCCAACAGGTTGGTGTGCGACATCTCTTTCCGTATAACGCTTCATATGGTGCCATATGAATACTCGAATGGAAGCTATTGTTATAGGAAAATTCTACCAGAGGTAAATATTGATCCCACATAACCTGAAAGTCAAGTGAGAAGGATCTCAACTGGTCTTCTAATGTTTGAATAGTCCGTTCTGATTGTCCATCTGTTTGAGGGTGGTAGGCAGTGCTCAAATGAAGTTCAATATCTAAGGCCTTCTGAAGACTCTTCCAGAATCTTGAAGTAAAATAGGGATCACGATCTGAAACAATCGATAGGGGTACTCCATGAAGTCTCAAAACTTCATTAATATATATTATCGCTAGACGTTCAAGTGGTAAATCCTCCCTTATAGCAATAAAATGTGCTGACCTGGTAAGACGATCAACAATGAACCATATTGCATTGTTCCTTCTAGGATTCTTTGGTAGCCCCATAACAAAGTACATCGTAATATTATCCCATTTACACTTAGGTATGGGAAGAGGTTGCAATACTCCACCAGGCTGTTGCCTTCCAGCTTTCACTTGTTGACAAACCATACATCATGACTCAAAATCAGAAATCTCCCTCTTCATGTTGTCCCACCAAAAATTCTCCTTCAAATCTCTATACATTTTGGTACTCCCAGGGTGTATAGAGAAATTGGAGCTATGAGAATCATCTAATAATTCCCTTTTTCGATCAGGTATATCGAGAACACAAAGTCTCCTCCCAAATTTCAAAATTCCATCTTCATACACAAAGTCACTCAATTTCCCATCATTCACAGCTTTAATCTTCCTTTGTAACTCTTCATCACTGGTTTGATAACTCTTTATCATTTCTTGTAAAGATGGTTTGGAAACCATTTGAAAAATATTTGATGTTTCACCTTCCATGGTGATTCCCATATCCAACTTTACTAGATCCATGAAAATAGGATCCCTTTCAATTCTTATCATGTTCAAAACTCCACGATATTTTCTGCTTAAAGCATATGCCACCTTGTTTGCCTTCCCCGGGTGGTAGTGTATCGTGCAATAATAATCCTTGAGTAATTCAAGCCATCTCCTTTGCCTCATGTTGAGTTATTTTTGAGAGAAAATATACTTCAAACTCTTGTGATCAGTATAAATCTCACATTTTTTACTATAGAGATAATGTCTCCATATATTCAAAGAAAATATTACAGCAGCTAACTCAAGGTCATGAGTAGGATAGTTTTGCTCATGAATTTTCAACTGTTGTGATGCATAGGCAATAAACCTATCATTCCGCATAAGGACACAACCAAGTCCTTTTTTCGATGCATCACTATAAATAACGAACCCATCATTCCCCGATGGTAGAGTCAATATAGGAGCATTGAATAATCTTCTCTTTAGTTCTTCAAAACATTATTCACACTCTTTTTTCCAAACAAATTTAACCCATTTACATGTGAGCTTTGTTAATGGGTTAGCCAACCGGGAAAAATTCTGGATGAAACGTCGATAATAACCTACTAAACCAATAAAACTGCATACCTCAATTATACTCATTGGTGCTGGCCATTCTTGGATTCCCTTGGTCTTAGAAGGATCAACAAAGATTCCATACTTAGAGACAATATGACCAAGAAAAGAAATCTCTTGAAGCCAGAATTCACACTTGCTAAAATTCTCATATAATTCATGTCTTCTTCGAGTCTTCAGGATAATGCGCAAGTGATTTTTATGATATTCATAGCTTTTGGAGTATACCAAGATATCATCAATAAATACCACCACAAAATCATTGAGATATTATTTGAAAACTCTATTCATTAGATCCATGAATACTGAGGGTGCATTAGTCAATCCAAAAGGCATTACTGTAAACTCGTAATGCCCGTACCTGGTTCGAAATGCTGTCTTCGGAATTTCTTCCTTCTTCACACATAACTGATGGTATCCTGATCGAAGGTCAATATTTGAAAATTATTGATCTCCATGCAGTTGGTTAAATAAATCATCAATGCGAGGTAGGGGATACTTGTTCTTTATTGTTATAGCATTGATCTCCCTGTAGTCAATACATAACCTCATAGATCCATCTTTCTTTTTAACAAAAAGAACAAGGGATCCCCATGGAGAAACACTAGGGCGAATAAATCCCTTATTACTAAATTCCTCTAGTTGTTTCTTTAGTTCAACTAATTCCACAGTGGCCATTCTATAAGGGGTCTTTGATATAAGCCTTGATCCAGGAATTAAATCAATGGAAAACTCAACTTCTCATTCTGGAGGATGTCCAGGTAAATCTTCCATAAACACATCAACATATTCTTTCACAATAGATACATTATCTATTTGAACATTACTTTCCTCACCCATAGTTATTTCATTATCTTCCTCCCTGATAATTGAATTTAGTTGAGCTACTGGGGGTGGATCTAGATAAGAATTAGGTGGTGACGATTCTGCTCTAAAGATAAGGTGTTCCTTATCATCATCATCAAAAATCATAACCTCCTTCTTCTTACAATAATTTTTTGCATCATGGTCTGAAAGCCAATCCATACCGATGATTATATTAAATTCAACCATAGGTATGACGATGAGATCAGCGGATAAAGAACATTTATGTGCTCTAATGGGGACTAATTCACAAAACTTTGTTGCAATGATACTTCCCTTAGGAGTTTTAACTGACAACTCCCTTGTTAGATCAAATTGGAAATATCTAATTTTCTTAGAAAACTGTGAAGATATGAAACAATGCGATGATCCAGAATCAAATAATGAATTTTCTAAACTTGAGGAAACCATTAAATTACCTGCCACCACGTCTTTCAGAGCTTCTACCTCAGCAGTAGTCATAGCATAAGCTTGGCCTTGATCCCTTGTCCTTTTCTGAGGTAAGTTCCCCTGATGCTTAGGAAATTTATTTTCATAATGTCTCATCTCCCTGCAATAGTAGCATTGGACATCGGTAGCTTCCTTCTTCCCCTTTCAATCACGTGCTTGGTGGACTTTTTCACCACACTTGTAACAGACTCCCATTCCCTTCAATCAAGTACCAGGGTGTTTCTTCCTACATTTACTGCAGGATGGATATTCAAATTTTCCCTTCTTCCCCTTATTTCCATTCCCAGATTGATCAGTAGATCTCTTCTTCTCTTTCTTTTCTTTAAAGTCATAAGACTTAGAGAATTATTTTTCTGTCTTGATAGCACACGAGACAATATCTTCGTACAACGAGAAGGATTGTGACACTAATGATCTACAAAGAAATGGTTTTAACCCATCAAAGAAATGATCAATCTTACTTCTTGGGTTACGTATATAATCTCCAGCATACCTTTCTAACCTTGTAAAGTTAGCCTCATAATTTGTGACATTCTCATCCTCATTCTGTCTTAGAATCAGAAATGTCCTTTCCATATCTGGTCGATGGTCACGAGGAAAGTATTTTTCTAAAAATAGATCTTTGAACTCCCTCTATTCCATATTTGTTACTTCATCATATTCCTTTGCGTTTTGAATCAATGACCACCATTGATCAGCATCTCCAGTGAGGTGGTAAACTGCCATGATAACTTTTTCCATTTCACTAATCCCCAAAGCCTGAAATATTTTCTCTAGGGAACTTATCCATTGCTCAGCTACCAATGGATTTGTACTCCCATCGAATGTTGGTGGTTGTTGCCTCATGAGGCGATCTAACATTGATCCTCCATGCTGTGGATCAGGGTGCTCCATATGGGTAAGGTTATTATTCATAAATTAAGTGAGTTGTCCCAGTATGGTGATTAGCTGATCAACACCAATTGCATCACCATATCCACTATAATTATCTTGATCAAGAGGGAAATCCCTACATGGAGTGTGTGCATTGATACGGTTTCCATTTCTTCCACTAGGAACCATTTCTAAACAATGGCATAAACTAGATCAGTTTATGAATCAAAATACATAATTCCATACTTGTAAAAAACTTTACATAAATTGAACAGTTTATGGATATAATCCATAATCATAAAAAAATGTTTTCTTTTAGGAAGTATATACTCATAAACCCTTCATAATGGTTCTTAAAGAAATTGAGAATTATCCTAAGCATATCCCCCGGGAGCGTCGAAACCAAGAGTGCATCAAGGCTCGTTGTTGTGCACCAGTTCCTGTTCGAGTCTAGATCAAAGCAGTGTTTTCAGGTTTTACCCCTAGGTACATCTATTCCAGAGTCGCCTCTACCTTCTCGTATCGAGACAGAGATGTATTGCTTGGAAAACTCACAAAATCTCTACAATACCAAAATTCTAGGAAGTTCTTCTATACTAATCCTCAAAGTCCATCATAGGTCTATGTGCTCTAATAAGAGTTTATCTAAATCTATCTTCCAAGGTTTGTACTAAACTTCCTCTGATACCAACTTTAACGCCCCGAACCCAGTTACCCAGATTCGGTTCATTATTACATAACATTGGCATAATCACAAAGGATCAAGTCTTGAAAGACCGAATAGTTTAGTAGTCTTGGAAATACTAGATACATTCATAAGTCTTACATTACATTATAAGGTAAAAAAAACTACAACAACAACTTGTCTTCATATCCCATAATACTATCCCTGCAGGTCATTCATAAATTACTTCTTCACATCCTGGGATAAATAAAACATTGAAAGGGGTGAGCTCAGATACTCAGTAAGGATAACAATATAGCATAAGCTTTCATAGATAAGAATAAACACTTAAGGCAAAGTATAACTAAAACAAAAGCCTTTTAAACTTGAACTTCAGCATAATATGGAAAAGATAAAATGAAATAATGCCATTTACTTATTCACATGTAAATTCTACTAGTCAAATAATCACATGCAATATCAATAACCACTTCATAATAATGGAATGCATAATGCCAGACTATCATAACCACGTATCCAAGGCCTCATGCCAAGACTAAAAATAAGATTTTGTCAAGGCCTCATGTCAAGAAACTAGTTTATCTTATGAGACCTACCGATGCATCGAGGAGCTATAGCGGGCTCCACCCATCACTTATTAAGTCCAATGCATTCCTCATATGAACTGGTTTAAACATAACATAAACATTCGTATTAAAACTAGCATACGAAATGTCAATACTTTCTCCATAAACCATGAATGGTATAAAAATAACACATCCATAATAAATCCCGTCGCAAATAGTCCCGTTAAAAATTTATTTGCGACGGGGGTATTTACCCGTCGCAAATAAATAGGCTTTTGCGACGGGATTGCTTTCCCCGTCGCAAATAGTTTTCCCGCGATGCGCGCCAAATCGCGGGAAAACTATTTGCGACGGGAAAATTTTCCCGTCGCAAATAACCGGCGGCGGTAAAAGGTATTTGCGACGGGAAAGTATTCTCGTCGCTAATAGTATGTTATTTGCGACGGGACCCGTCGCAAATAACTATTTACTCGTTGACCGTAATTAATGCGGGCTAATGTATTTGCGACGGTACCCGTCGCAAATAAACCCGTCGCAAATAATCTAACCTATAAATACCCCCATCCGTTTTTTTCAAATCATTCTCATTCTCTACCTTCTCCTGCTCTGAAACTTCTGTTTCTAAAGTTGAGTTTTTTTTCAGTTTAATTTTTTTCTTCGGAGCTGATATTAAAGTTTTGAAGAACGATCAGAGCAGATCAATTTTCAAGGTATTTATGTTCATTTTAATTTAATATTTATTTTTAATTTTTTATTAGTTTCAATTATTCTTAATTAGTTGTAATTTAATTATGTTTACATTGTTTTCTTACTTAATAAATTTAAATTATTAGTATTGATCATAGTTAATGGTAATTAAGAATAATTAGTAATAATTTTTAATAATTAAGAATAAATATTAATAATTAGTAATAAATACCAATAATTAGGAATAATAACATTATTACATTATTAGTATATTTTATTATTAATATTAAAATAATATAATTTTTTATATATATACAATTCTCTTTTGATCTGTGTGTTTACTGTCTTCACATGTATTATTTGTATGTGGAGATAGAAAACGCACAGATGAAAGGAGAATTGTATATAAATCAGAAAATTATATTATTTTAATATTAGTAATAAAATATACTAATAATGTTATTATTTGTAATTATTGGTAATTATTCCTAATTATTGGTAATTATTCATTTAATTACTAATAATTAGGAACAATTATCAATAATTATCAATAATTAAGAATATTTAGTAATAATTAGTAATAATTACCAATAATTAGTAATAATTAGTAATAATTATCAATAATTAGTAATAATTATCAATAATTAGTAATAATTAGTAATAATTAGTAATAATTACCAATAAGTAGTAATAATTATCTATAATTTGGAATAATTAACAATAATTAACAATAATTAGTAATAATTACCAATAATTACCAATAATTAGTAATAATTAGTAATAATTACCAATAATTGCAAATAATTGCCAATAATTACCAATAATTACAAATAATTAGGAATAATTAGGAATAATTAGAAATAATTAGGAATAATTAGGAATAATTAGGAATAATTAGGAATAATTAGGAATAATTACCAATAATTAGGAATAATTACCAATAATTACCAATAATTAGGAATAATTAGGAATAATTAGGAATAATTAGGAATAATTAGGAATAATTAGGAATAATTACCAATAATTAGGAATAATTACCAATAATTACCAATAATTACCAATAATTACCAATAATTACCAATAATTACCAATAATTACCAATAATTACCAATAATTAGCAATAATTACCAATAATTTGCAATAATTACCAATAATTTGCAATAATTACCAATAATTTGCAATAATTAGTAATAATTAGTAATAAATACCTAAAATTAGGAAAAATTAGGAAAAATTAGGAAAAATTCTCAATAATTAGTAATAATTACCAATAATTAGTATTAATTACCAATAATTAGTAATAATTACCAATAATTAGTATTAATTACCAATAATTAGTATTAATTACCTATAATTAGTATTAATTACCAATAATTAGTATTAATTACCAATAATTAGTATTAATTACCAATAATTAGTATTAATTACCAATAATTAGTATTAATTACCAATAATTAGTAATAATTAGGAATAATTACCAATAATTAGTATTAATTACCAATAATTAGTAATAATTAGGAATAATTACCAATAATTAGGAATAATTACCAATAATTAGTAATAATTGCCAATAATTGCCAATAATTGCCAATAATTGCCAATAATTGCCAATAATTGCCAATAATTACCAATAATTGCCAATAATTACTAATAATTAGTAATAATTACCACTAATTAGTAATAATTACGAATAATTAGTAATAATTACGAATAATTACGAATAATTAGTAATAATTACGAATAATTAGTAATAATTACCAATAATTAGTAATAATTACCAATAATTAGTAATAATTACCAATAATTAGTAATAATTACCAATAATTATCAATAATTACTAATAATTATCAATAATTACTAATAATTAGTAATAATTAATAATAATTAGCAATAATTAATAATAATTAGCAATAATTCGTAATAATTAGCAATAATTACTCATAATTAGCAATAATTACTCATAATTAGCAATAATTACTAATAATTAGTAATAATTAGGAATAATTAGTAATAATTAGGAATAATTAGTAATAATTAGGAATAATTAGTAATAATTAGGAATAATTAGTAATAATTAACAATAATTAGTAATAATTAGTATTAATTAGTAATAATTAGGAATAATTAGTAATAATTAGGAATAATTAGTAATAATTATTATTAATTACCAATAATTAGTATTAATTACCAATAATTAGTAATAATTACCAATAATTAGTAATAATTACCAATAATTAGTAATAATTACCAATAATTAGTAATAATTACCAATAATTAGTAATAATTACCAATAATTAGTATTAATTACCAATAATTAGTATTAATTACCAATAATTAGTATTAATTACCAATAATTAGTAATAATTACCTATAATTACCAATAATTACCAATAATTACCAATATTTACCAATAATTAGTAATAATTAGTAATAATTAGCAATAATTAGTAATAATTAGCAATAATTACTAATAATTAGCAATAATTACTAATAATTAGCAATAATTAGTAATAATTAGGAATAATTAGTAATAATTAGGAATAATTAGTAATAATTAGGAATAATTAACAATAATTAGGAATAATTAGTAATAATTAGGAATAATTAGTAATAATTATTATTAATTACCAATAATTATTATTAATTATCAATAATTAGTATTAATTACCAATAATTAGTATTAATTACCAATAATTAGTATTAATTACCAATAATTAGTATTAATTACCAATAATTAGTATTAATTACCAATAATTAGTATTAATTACCAATAATTAGTATTAATTACCAATAATTAGTATTAATTACCAATAATTAGTATTAATTACCAATAATTAGTATTAATTACCAATAATCACCGATAATGACCAATAATCACCGATAATGACCAATAATCACCAATAATCACCAATATTCACCAATATTCACCAATATTTTTCAATATTTTCCAATAATTACCAATAATTACCAATATTTTCTAATAATTACCAATATTTACCAATAATTACCAATATTTACCAATAATTACCAATATTTACCAATAATTAGGAATAATTACCAATAATTTGGTATAATTACCAATAATTTCAAATAATTACCAATAATTAGGAATAATTACCTTATTACATTATTTGTATATTTTATTATTAATATTAAAATAATACAATTTTCTATATTATATACAATTCTCTTTTCTTCTGTGTTTTTTCTGTCTCCACATGTAATATTGGCATTCTTTTTCAAAATTATCAACCTACTCGCCAATGGAGAGGTGAAAGTGAATGCCAATATTACATGTGGAGACAGAATGTGAAACACACAGATGAAAGGAGAATTGTATATAATATAGAAAATTATATTATTTTAATATTAATAATAAAATATACTAATAATGTAATGATGTTATTATTATATAATTAATATTTATGAAAAAAATTATATTAGTATTATTAAAAAAAATAAAAAATCAATATAATATTAAAATTATCAATATTTGTAACAGATTTTGCTTTATTCTCAATATATTCAATCCTTGCTTGTGTTTTTTCTAACAAATTATTCAAAACCAGTAATGCTTTTATATTTTATAGAAAAATATGGAACAACGAGGTCATCAACAGTCATTATTAGATAACCGCATATGGATAAATCAACGTAGAAGTCCAAATGGTTCTGGTTTAAATCCAGTATATATAGAGGGTGTGGAGATTTTTTTATCATTTGCGGCATCAAATCCAGAATTTTTTTCAGAAGGAAAGATAAAATGCCCTTGTAGAAAATGTGCATTGAGAACGTTTGACACGTTTGACAAAGTGGGGGAACATCTCTTGCGTTTTGGTTTTCAAGCAGATTATGTTTTTTGGTATCAACACGGTGAACGCAGTTCCAGAGCAGGTGATACCAACTTGATTCCGGATCCATCCCAATTTCAAGATTTAGTACATGATGTTGCAGGTTCATCTGTTCAACATACAGAAACTCCGGATGATATAGCTTTAAATCCTGAGTTGGGACCGTCTGAATTTAATGAGTTGTTGAAGTCTGCTGAGGATGCATTATATCCTGGCTGCAAGATGAGCAAATTAGAAGCAGTTGCAAAATTTATGGCTATCAAATCAGATAAAGGAATGTCAAACACCTGTTTTGACCAGATATTTTCTTTGCTGAAAACACTGTTACCCGAAGGAAATGTTTTACCTGCAAATTACTATGAAAGTAAGAGGTTGGTTCGAAATTTGGGACTTACTTGTCAGAAGATTCATGCATGTTCAAATGACTTCATTTTATATTCTGGGGAAAATGAGTCGTTGGATAGTTGTCCCACATGTGGGCAACTGAGATATAAAGAAGGACAACACGAGAAGTCTGGTTTGATTCCTGTAAAACAGTTGAGATATTTTCTGCTTACATCCAGACTTCAGCGTTTATTCATGTCTAAGAATACAGCGACAATGATGTCATGGCATAAAGAGAATATTTCAACCGATAAAAGCTTGAATCATCCAGCCGATGGTGATTCATGGAAACATTTTGATAGAGTGCATCCATCCTTTGCTTTAGAAGCTAGAAATGTTCGACTGGGCCTTTCCACTGATGGTTTCTGTCCGTTAGGATCTTATGGTAGTCAATATTCATGTTGGCCTGTTTTTTTAACTCCGTACAATTTACCTCCATGGATGTTGATGAAGGAGACATATATCTTTTTGACTTTACTAATTCCAGGACATCCGAAGAAAAATATTGATGTTTATTTGAATCCATTGATTGATGAATTAAATTTATTGTGGAGTACTGGTGTCAGTACATATGATGTTGCAACGAAACAGAATTTCATACTGAGAGCAGCATTGATGTGGACAATAAGTGACTTCCCGGCTTATGGGATGTTATCTGGCTGGAGTACACATGGTCAGAAATCATGTCCTTACTGTATGGGAGAGAACAAAGAATTTATGCTCATTCATGGAAAGAAACCTTGTTATTTTTACTGTCATCGCAGATTTCTTCCAGCTGATCATCCTTTTCGTAGAAACAGATCTCATTTCAGAAAAGGAACAGCTGAAAGGGATGGACCTCCAAAAATGCTATCAGGTTCGGAGTTAAAATCGGTTGTATTTTCATTACCTCCCATCACTTTTGGTCCCACAATAAACCAACAGAAAATTTCTGGTTTTGGGAAAGAACACAATTGGATTAAACGTAGCATATTTTGGGATTTGCCATATTGGTCTGATTTGTTGGTCCGACACATGTTAGATGTCATGCATATTGAGAAGAACTGTTTTGATAATTTTTTTCATACAGTTTTGGATACGCCAGGAAAGAGCAAAGACAATGTAAATGCACGTTTAGATCTTGCCCAAATTTGCAGGCGTCCAGAATTGGAACTCTTTGAGAATGTTAGAACAGAAAGGTTACTGAAACCAAAAGCAGCTTATACACTGTCTAAAGAAAACCGTTTATTATTTTGTCAGTGGATTGCAGATTTGAGACTTCCAGATGGCTGTGCTTCCAATTTGGGTAGATGTGTAAAGAATGGTCATATTACTGGATTAAAAAGTCATGATTGTCATGTTATAATGGAGAGAATTCTACCCATTGGATTAAGAGGTCTGTTGAATTCTGTGATTTGGGATTCCATAACAGACATGTCTCATTTTTTTTCGGGAAATTTGTGCGGCTACGGCAGATTATGATGCTCTAGGAAAACTTGAAAAAGATGTTGTTGTAATTATATGTAAACTGGAAAAAATATTTCCGCCGTCTTTCTTCGACTCAATGGAACATTTGATGTTACATTTGCCATATGAAGCCAAATGTGGAGGTCCGGTACAGTTTCGATGGATGTACCCATTTGAAAGATGCATGCAAAAATTGAAAAGAAAAGTATGCAACAAAGCATCTGTTGAAGGATCTATTGCAGAAGCTTATTTGCAAGAGGAAATATCTTTTTTCTGCTCCCATTATTTTGAATCTGAGTATCCTTCAAAACACAACCGAATGGGACGGAATGAGAGGAATATTGATGAAATCGACAATCAATTATCTGTTTTCAACCAGTCAGAGCTTGGTTTTGGTGGAGTTTCTGAACGCTGGCTTTCAGATGATGAACATCATAGAGCTCATACGTATGTTCTTCTCAACTGTGAAGAGATGACATCAGTTGTACTATAAGTGTTTATATCACTTATTCTATCATTTATGTTACAATAAATAACTTTGGTTTTTATAGGTTGTATGATAATCATATCAAGAAACAAATTCCACAAATTACAGCAGCTGCTCTCGAAGAACGTCGACTGAAAAATTTCTCTCAGTGGTTTCAAAAACTGGTAACATAAATTCTTTATCTTTTAGAAACTCATTCAATGTATAGTTTACTATATTGATAATTATTTCACAAATTTTCAGGTGTCTCGACATGCTGATAAAATTGAAAAACGGCTGTGTGTATTGAGTAACCCATCTTCCAAACTAGTTAAAACTTATAATACATATGTGGTGAATGGATTTCGATTCCACACACATGCATATGGGGAATCGAAAAAAACAATGAACAGTGGAGTTAGCTTGAGAGGATCTCATCATCGAGAAAATGAAGTTGACTTTTATGGCATACTTGATGAAATCATTGAACTCTGTTATCTTGGACAACATTACATAACCATGTTCAAATGTCGGTGGTTGGATACAGAGAGAGGCGTGCGTGTTCATCCGACTCATGGAATCATCGATATTAAATGTAAAAGTGTTCTCGCAGTAAATGAACCATTCTTATTGGCTCAAAAGGCATATCAAGTTTATTATGCAAAGTACTGTGCAACATCAAGAGACTTGACTGATTGGTGGAGTGTAATAAAAATCAAAATTCGAGACAATCAGTTTAGTCAAAGTGAATGTGCTTTCACTGATGTGCAAAGAATTGAAGTTTTTCAAGAGAGTACTCAAAATAAATCTTTTTTACAAAGAGACATGAGTATCGATGACGACACCCCACATTTAAGAGTCGGTGATGACGATGATGTTAATGATGTCACACATGAATTTGAAATGGTAAGAGATGAAGCAACTGCAACTCGAATGGATATCGATGATGTTGAGGAGGAATATGAAGATGACATTGACATATATGAAGATGATGATGAAGATGAACACTTATAGAATTCCATGGTATTTATATACAATCATAATATGTATATATGTATATATAATAGTAATTATCAATTATTTGCTAACATTAACATTTTCTGTTTCAGATGGACGAGGCCACATTTCGTGAGTTGGCGGAGGCTGACCTGCCTTTCGATGCAGATGAGTTGCTGGCAGATGACCCTCAGCCTGCAGGCGCTCCAGGGAGTACGCGGAGGGGGCGCGGTCTTGCACGATTGATGATTCCTGACCCCGTCCCCGAGCGACGTCCACGTCTTGGGTTTGATCCGCGCACCCGGAGGTGTGATAACCTGTGTGATAACCTGTGGATTTGACTAAGATTTCATTAATCTATTCACATAATAAATGTTTATTATTTTTTTCAGTTTTCTGCATATAGCAGTCGGACAGGGCAGTGCTATTTTGCGCAACTATTTCTCTCAGCCGTGGACCACATGGGAGCAGATTCCCATTGATGTGTAGCAGGCCATGTTCGGCCATTGGTTGGTACGTACGTAAATAAATAATTTTTATTTTGAAAATTATTTCATTTCTAACTTCATATTTTGATTTATTTGTAGGGTTTATGGTATCCGATCGAGGATACCATGCGTGACGCCATCCACGAGGCATGGGAGGTGGCCATGCGTGATCGCCTTCGTCAGTTTTTGCACAATTTAAGAAAAGCTGCGATGAAGAAAGCATGAGTGTCAGATTTTGAGGAGTCATGTAGAGCACACCGACCAGAGTACATTTCATCCCATGTATGGGATGGATTATGTGCGCACTGGTTGAGTGGTGCCTTTCAGAGGAGATCATCGGTGGGGAGGCAGAATCGGGGGAGACAGGTGGTGACTCATCAAGCTGGGAGTCGTTCTTTCAGTACTCATAGACAGTATCTGGTACGTACATTATTTATAAATATTTTATATAACTATAAATATTAAAAGTTTATTTTTTATTCTTATAGGCTGTCGAGCACCCCGATATTACAGAGTACGACGTATATCGGAGGATGTATAGTGATCCTGCTACTGGGGAGCTCAGAGGTGATCGTCAGCATCACATCGTGGTCAGTATTATTTGTTTTCAAGTTTAAAAATTAACTGCATATAATATATTCTCAATTTTAATTTTAAATTGCAACTATAGGAGTCATATGAGGCCGCAACGTCACAGGCCCGACCTGAGAGTCAGGCCGAGTCATCAGATCAGACCACTGCCCGTCAGTTTGATGAGGCGACATGGATGCAGGCCACCCAGTATGCCTTCGAGAAGGGCCGGGTAGTTGGTATCGGCTCTCGACTGACTCCCGGAGATTATTATGGCAGTGCTGCGATGTCGGCGTCCAGCTCGAGAGGAGCTCGTGCATCTTCTTCTACACAGTATGAGGATCAGTTGCGATCTCAGACTGCACAGATAGAGAGTCTCTGACAGGAGCAGGAGCAGATGCGTCAGCAGCATGAGGGGGAGCGTCGACGCCAGCAGCAGCTGTACGAGGAGCAGACGAGTCGGTGGCAGCAGCAGCATCAGGAGCAGATGAAGTACATGCGCCGACTCACTCATGCTTTAGGGATGGAGTTTCCTCCACCACCATCTGCAGATCCCCCACCTCCCGCCCTCCTTCAGATTAGAGTTTGTATTTCTGTTATAAAATTTGTGAAATCAAATTTTTTTTTTCTATTCGTAGTTTCTGTCTCATTATAAAATATTAATAATATTATATTTTTAAAAAACAATATTAATATGAATAATAATATTATTTATATTTTATAATATTAAATTTTATATATATATTAAAATTTTATATATATATTAAAATTTTATAATATTATAATTTAATTATATTTTTTGTAATAATTGAATTATTTTAATATTTGAATGTAAAATAATTCTATTATTTTTATATTAATTAAAATAACTTATTAATATTTTTTTTATTTATGAATTATAATTGTAATATTATTATATTAATTAAATCATTTATTAATATTCTATTATTTTTTATTTTTGAATTATAATTCTACTATTATTATAGTAATTAAAATAATTTATTATTTTCATTTGTAAATTATAATTCTATTATTATATTAATTAAAATAATTTATTAGTAATTTATTTTTTTTATTTTTTTTATAGTATTTGCGACGGGATACTATACCCGTCGCAAATGCTAGTATTATTAATAGTTTTTTATTTTTTTAAAAAAATATTATTTTCGACGGGTCCCGTCGCAAATAGTATCAACAGTATTTGCGACGGGATACGATGCCCGTCGCAAATACTAGTATTATTAATAGTTTTTTATTTTTTTTAAAAATCGTTTTTGCGACGGTACCGTCGCAAAAGGTATTTGCGATGGGACCCGTCGCAAAAGGTATTTGCGACGGGAAGAATGACCGTCGCAAAAAATGGATTTAGCGACGGGCCCATCGCAAATAAGTGTAGTTGCGACGGCGTTTTCAGCAACGGGCTATTTGCGACGGGCCCCCGTAGCAAAAAGCCAGTTGCGACGGGATCCCGTCGCAAATAGCCCGTCGCTAAAGCCTGTTTTTCTAGTAGTGTAAAAATAAGATTTTGTCAAGGCCTCGTGTCAAGAAACTAGTTTATCTTATGAGACCTACCGATGCATCGAGGAGCTATAGCGGGCTCCACCCATCACTTACTAAGTCCAATGCATTCCTCATATGAACTGGTTTAAACATAACATAAACATTCGTATTAAAACTAGCATACGAAATGTCAATACTTTCTCCATAAACCATGAATGGTATAAAAATAACACATCCATAATAAAACATATCAAAAAACATTAAATACAATATTTAAGTTTTGTATCATAATAAATAAACTTAAAATAATCTTAAAATCCATCAAAGGATGTTGACATAGATGAAATCAAAACTATTTTAGAGAAATATCTCTTTTTTTGAAATCATTTAAAAATCACATAATTATAAAATAAAACATTTACTTTGAAAATATTCTTATAATCTTGTAAGGTAAGATTCAAAGATTTTATAATGGCGGAAAATATCCACACCCGCCATATAAGTTAAAAAAACATTTTTACCTTAATTCTGTCAAAAAGGTTAAAATGGACCTTGTTTGGAAAACAACAGAAATATTCATTTATAAACCTCTTATAAAAAGTCAAGAAAGGGTATAAATGACTTTAACCCATATTCTAGTAAATATTAAAAATGTTTTGAAATACATTTTTAAGAAACATGGATGTGGATGATAAAGAAGTCCCAGTAGATTATTACGTATAAACAACCTCGGATAATGAAGAGATTGCGAAATAAACCCTTACCTTGTACTTTTACTTGGTTGGGGGTAGTTTAAACTCCTTTATAATGGTGAAATAATTGTTATTAAATTATACAAGAATCATTTAAATTAATATGATATCATATATGATCTTTTAACATTGCTTTGTTAATAATATCTTAGTATTATCATTGTTTAGGGTGTTAACTTACTCATTTTCTTTTATATGTTTTGTTTACATAAGCTGTGTTTGTTATGGATAGGTTGTATATTATTCATATCCAGAATTATATAAAGTCCTTAAACACTATTTTTAATAATCAAATGATAATTATACTTGAATGGGTATAATGGAGAATGAATCTCATCGCATTCGTGGAGACGGTAGTCCGTACGTACGCACGAGCGAAAATATCATTCTTTTGATATTAAAATAATATTTAATTGGATGGTATATCATATATAAAGAATAATTATAATTTTATATTTATTATTTACATGAATTACACATCATTATTATACCCATCCAAATAATAATGTTTTGAATAACAATTACACCACGACGTGGAGACGGTAAGCCGTACGTACGCACGTATGGAGACATGTCATTCAAAGGATGGATAGAATACTGAATATGGTTATAACATGTTTATAATAACATAAAATTATATATAATATACTGGAGTTATTATTTTATAATGATAATAACAAATAAATAAGAAGTGGAAGAAAATATGAACTTGAAAAAGGGTGGTGAAAACATTACCTCTTCTTCGGGTTCTTCCTTTTGATTTGATCAAAAGGGCTCCTTAGGTTGGATTTATGAACAAAATAATACCTCTAGGTTGAAGTGAGGGAAGTTTAGAGAGTATTTGGGCAGGTTTTGGACGAACCAAAAGGCTTTGAAGGTGTGAATTAATGAGAAGGGGGAGTGCCCTTTTATAAGAGGGGTGAGGGGCACCTTTGGAAAAGCTAGAAATATTATTTTATAATAAATTCATATTCAGTTTCTAATGGATCTAAAGTGGATTATTTAAATTTTAAGGTGGGGATAGGTCAAAAAACACTCAACCAATATGTTTTAGACAGGTTTGGTTCACTATATTAACCTTATCTTTTATCTTTAACTCTTCGTTAATTAGTTTAACATTTACCATGTCACTTTGTATTTTTATATTATATAGTTAATAAACTTACTATATACATCCAATCGACCCCCAAGTGGTCCATTAATGATAAAACTATCATGATATAAGTCTCTTGGCCGAAAAATAGGTTTTTAGGAATTTAATATCAATTAATAATATAATATTTGTTTTAAAAACTCTTTTATGTCAATTTTGACACTATTCAATAATTGATTTTTTTTAAAGTCTTAAAAACTTTATTAATTCAAAACAAATTCATTTAAGAAATCCTATAATGTCATATTAACCAATAAAATTCATTTATGTCATCAAAACTTTCAAATTATATTAATTTTAACATTTATAATACCAATTATTTGATTCTTTCATTAATAAGGAAAATACTGCATCATTATTGTGTCATAAATAATATTAATTATTAAATGTCTAAAAATTATAAATAAAATACCATTATGTAGGAAATATTTTTATATTTCTAATTAATATTTATAGTCGAATATCCAACATATATAACCCTATTTAAAAATTGTTTTTCTAAAAGATACATGCTTATGTCATTTTTGTATTTATTTTAACTTAATTAATATAAAGTGTCATTATCACTTACAAGTGGCTCCATGGGGTCACAAAATCGACCCAAAGATGCCCATGGTTGGAAATGTATCAACCAATAAGGTTAGGACACGTTTTAGGGTAATTTATTATTATTATAATATTATTGTTTTACCCTTATTTATCGGATTTACCCTTTAACCATGGTAAATAAAATATTTACTGAAGTAATTATTCAAAATGTCTAAAAATAAAAGTTACCTATTTAAAAAATTTGGACATCCTTATTCCAAATATGGAATCCATTTTTCCAAATTCAAAACACAAAAGTGGCATAAATTAATTTAAAATTAATTCCCGCTGTTAAAACAAAAAGCGTGTTTTTAAGATATAATAACTATCAAAAGATTGATACTTGTTTATGTCCGGTTTAATTGTGAAATTATGTCAAATGACCAAAATTGTATTAAATGATAAAAATATATTCTAAATATACTTTAAAACCACTCAAATTCATAATTTATCACTATTAATTATTTTTATTAAAAAAGTTATTTTTAATTAAAATTTAGTAATTTTCACTATTCATCAAAATATAAAAGTTATCCAAAAAGTACCAAAATTTCACCCTAGGATAAATTCGATATTACGAATCCAAAAATGAAGTCCATTTTGAGAGATAAAATTTATAAAATTTCAAAAAGTAGGTATTACTATTCATAACGACTACTTTGATTGGTTGTGGTGTGTGTTAGAACTCGATGTTGCGTACAACACACGCTATTGCATTATTAAAAGGGAAGCGTACCGTGGAATATTGGGGTGTTATAATAACTAAAGTATAATAAATTTTATGAGAATTATTGAGAGATGGATTATAATATTTCATTAATGGAAACATAATCATAAACAATCCTGATAAAAGGTGATATTGTAACAATAAAATATTACCACTTTGATGACTTTGAATCATAATCCCCTTGAAATAATAAAATTAAATGAATATCAAAATATAATTAAATTATTATATTCATGATATAACATGTAAAATGGGCAGTATATACACATCGTAAAAGAATATAGGTGTATAACATAACATGTTTCTCAAAGAAGAAAAAATGAGACAAAATTCCATTACCGCTTTGGTAACATTGAAGTCGCAACCCAATGAAAGTGATATCCTCAATTGGATATTTAAATACCAATAATATTTTTATAACAATCATAAAATACATTCATGTGTAGTATATTCATCACATAGAATAAAGAGGTGGTTAATATATCATGTGTCTCACAAAAGAAAAAAGTGAGATGAAAATCCCTTACCTTAAGTCTTGAATTCTGTTGTACTCATTAAATCATCCTATGTAAAAAATATAAGTTTATAATAAATATATTACAGAATAATATTCATTTATATCATACCATATATTATTTTCTTATGACCTTTTATTACTCTTTTATTAATAATTCCATGTTAAAGTTACGTTTTGGGTAATAACCTCTTTGTTTTTCTTATATGTTTTGATTTGCTATATTTATGGTCCTATTACTTTAATCATGATTTCATAATATATATAATTATACCAATGATATTAATATCATATATATTAAGTATATATTTATTTACAATAATATAGAAAATATAGAAATAGGAAATGAAATACACTGTTCATAGAGACGGTAGACTGTATGTACGCATGAATGTTGTTTCCATTTTATTTTTGTATTGATATAAAGACAATTATTTGAGATATTATCATTAAAAAATATTTTTTATTTCATATATATCAAATATTTTTATCAAACCCATCCTTAATACATTCTATGTAAAGCGTGAATGAATTACATCACTTCACGAGGCAGTAGTCCGCTGTACACACGAACGACATTATCATATTTTCAAAAAAAGGAAAGCATGAAGGTATGTGTGATATAATAATTAAAGAATAATAATAACATCATAAATATCACATATAAAAAGTATGTACATCATTATTCTCAACCTTGATAGCTGGTAATGGAAAAGTGAACGACATCTGTTCGCGAGGCGGTAGTCCACCGTACACACGAAAGATGATTTCATAACCCATTTGATTGAAGTATATGTGGATTTAGGTTGAAACCTTAACATAAAAAATATAATAATATTTAATATAATTAGGTTAAAATATAATCTTTATATAAATAAAATTTATGAGGTTTGAGGAATAAATAAAATAAAAACATTCGTTGGTGAACATTACATCATCTTCTGGTATCTCTTTTTGGTTTTCACCAAAGGAATTACTTGGTTGGATTTATGAACAAAGTAATGGTTATAGGATGATATGGGGGAATTTTATAAGTTATTTTTTAGTTACTTAATGTACCAATTGTTTTTGAAGGTGTGAATAGAGGGGAGAGTGGGTGGACGTTTATACATGGGGAAGAAGACATACTTGGCATTTTTTAAAATAAGTTAGGTGTAACCACGTTTTTACCAATAATTTTTCAAATTAATTAAGTTAAGGTTTAAGGTATAAATATGGACATAAAATGGTATTTGGATAAGTTTCTTGGTCATTTTACCCTTAAGTTTAAAGTTCAGTCCCTTAGTAAACTTGTTTTTCTATTAATCAACGTGATTGATTTTTATTTTGTTCAATAATAATTAGGGTCAAAAATTAAGTTGGAATTATTATAAACTATAAATTATTCCGATTAAAAATATCTATACATTTTTAAAAATTCAATTCATTGAAGTGGCATATTTTTTTCTTCAAATTAATTCTGTATATGAGATGAGACAACATGTTTTTAAAGTGAAAATGATCAAAGGTTTGAAATGTTTTTACATCTAATTTCAATTTGAAATTGATTCAAATGACCTATATTTTATTTATAAATTTATATTCAAACTAATTCTATATTAAAAAAATTATAAAATATAATTTAACTATATCAATAATTCAAACAAAAAAGAAGTTTTCAATTAAAATTTAGTATTTTCAATATTTATTAAAAAATAAATATATTTAGAAAAATCAAAAAAATTGATCCCAACATAATCTTGAAATTAAAAAATAAAAAATAATTTTTTTTTCAAACAGATTTTATAAAAGTGTCAATTTTTTTAAATTAATTTCTCCATTAAAAGATAATAAAATTATTTTTTTTAAAAATACATCTTTTTATGAGAAAATTAGATTTATTATTATCACTTGTCTAGAGAACAAAAAAGATGAATGTTAAATAGTTGATTGAATATATAATATATAAATTTCATTAAAATAATTCATCAAATGTTGTTTTTTTAATTTATTGTGATAAAACATGTTTGTGATTTGAAAAAAATAGTTTTTTTAGAAAAGGAATTTCTTTAGTTTCAAATAGTTATTACCTTCATTTCTAAT
The DNA here is from genome assembly GCA_963277665.1 of Viscum album. NCBI lineage: Eukaryota > Viridiplantae > Streptophyta > Magnoliopsida > Santalales > Viscaceae > Viscum > Viscum album. The sequence goes on along the minus strand of OY728147.1, from coordinate 1,469,701,624 downwards.
TAATTGGTTACAAAATAATTAATTTTATAAACATGAATAAACCATATTTTATAATTTAATCAATCCTCTTCATGATCTCCATTGTAATATCCAGGTGATGAATATAATAATATTTTAATAATACAAAACATTTCATTTAAACACAGTGTTCCGTGTAATGAAAGATCAGTTGAGTTTTACATGTAACACAATCTAAAATTGGTATTGTGTGCAACATAAGAAATATTAGTGTTTTTTTACCAAAAGATAAACTTGGTGTTTCATGTTGCACAAGGTTAACTTGGTATTTCATATAAATCAATCTTAAATTGGTGTATCATGCAATGTATACCATCAAATAATTTTAATTAATTCAAAAAAATAATTCATAAAATATTAGTGTGTTATATTCTGAACATATTTCTATAAAGGGATTAATATGGATACATTTTGATGTTTTAGTGAAAGATGTTATTGTATGAGAACTTAATTTGAGGAATATTTTGGTCCCATCCTCCTTTAAAGTCCATTGAGTATGACCTCAACTTGTCTTCTAGTGTTTGTATAGTCCAATCAGACTGGACATTAGTTTGGGGGTGATAAGTTAGAATGAATTTCAACTTAATGTTTTTATCATGTTGGAGACTCTTCCAGAACATGGAGGTAAATCTCAAATCTCAATCAGATACAATTAAAAGTGGTGTTACATACAACCACACCACTTCTTTGATGTATATCCTTACAAGTTGATTGAATGGGAAATCCTCTCAAATTATGATAAAATGAACAATATTTATAAGGTAATCCACCGAAAACCATATAGAATTATTTAAACTTGATTTATTTGGAATACTAATGAAAAATTTCATGGAGATATTTTCCCATTTCCATGTAGGTATGGGTAATGGTTGCATCATACCCTTGGAATTTTTCCTTTTATACCCCATCTACTAACATCCCAGTAATTTTAATCTATATTTATCAATCTCATTATTTATATTTTTCCACATAGAGTGTTCTAGGAGATGTTAATACATATTTTTACACCATTGGTGGATGTATAAGGTTGATCTATTTGTATCATTCAACAACCCATTTTTTATCTCAGGATTTGATGGTACACATAATCATAACCTAAATCTTACAACTAACTCTTCATAAAATTTAAAATATGAGGATCTCTCTTTTCTTATAGCTTCAACTATATTATGTATTTCCAAACCATCTCATTGGTAATACTTTATCTTCACTATAAGGGATGGTTAAAAATAATTTTATAATGGAATGATGATGCTCATTCTTTTATGATCCTTATGTCCATCATTTTCAAGTCTAAGAAGATTTTATCCTTCTCAATTATCAACAATGATAAGGTTATAGAATCCTTTATACTTAGAAAATCTGTCACTTTATTTTCATTCACAGGATGGTAGTGGATTGAGTAGTCATAGTACATGATCATCTCTAACCATCTTCACTGATACATATTAAGATCCTTCACCCCAAAGAGACAATGTTTCTAGATTTACAATAAGAAGATTACTACATCCAACTATAGGTCATGCATTGGATATTTCTTCTCATGGACTTTAAAACTACCTTGGGTCATAGGCTATCACTCTATCATTCTTTATTAGTATAAAACATAATCCCTTCTTTGAACCATTATTTCATACTATGAAAAGTTCCCCACTCGAGGGTAGCATGATGGGTTGTGCAGTGATAAACTTGTTTCCCAGTTACCTGATACTCTCTTCACATTCATCAGTCTAGAAAAACTTTACTCCATTCCATGTCATGCTAGTTTATGGGTTTGATAGTCATGAGAATTTTCTCACAAATTTTCATTAACACCCAACTAGTCCAACAAAATAATGTTTCTACATTATAGGTATTTGTCTAAGCCACTCCTAAATTGACTTTGTATTATAAGGGTCCAAAAATATCCCTTTGATGGTGATAAAATTCAGAAATAATAATAATTCATATATACTAAACTAAAATTTACTAAAATTTTCTTATATCTTATCCTTTCACAATATCTTTATAATTGCATTCAAATTTTCTTTATGTTGCTCCTTTATTTTGGAGTATATCTAATTATCATCTATAAAGACAACCAATTTTTTTGAGTTAATCTATAAATACTATATTCATTAAGTGAATAAGTATTTTTGGAGAATTAGTGAGTCCAAAGGGCATCATTATGATATCATAGTTTCTATGCCTTACTCAAAACGAATTCTTGGGAATATCTTATTTCTTTACATTTAATTGGTGGTATTACAACTAGAGGTTCACCTTTTATAAATAATAAAACCATGTAGTTGATGAAATAATTAATCTATCCATGACAGGGGACAATTTTTATTTATTTTGATTATTTTGAGTTCATGATAATCATTGAAAAGGTGCATTTAAACATCCCTGTTCTTGATAAATAGGACTGAAAACCCCACAGTGAAGAACTCAAGCCTATAAAACATTTTCCAAATTCTCTTATAACTAATTCATAGATTCTTGAATTTCAATGGTGGATGTTCTATATGGATTATTGAATATGGGTAGATAACTAGGTATAAATTTGACTAATAACTCAACCTATCGGTTATGAGTAAGACTAATAACCTCTTCATGGAATGCATCAGTGTAATACATCACATTGAAAACATCTTAAATCATGATTCTTTTCTTTTCCTCAATAATTTTAGATAGATATGATTTATCATAAGGTAATAATATCTATACTTGAGATGAATATTTCAAAGGAGATTCATTATCATCCTTACACTTGTACAAAATTGAAGGATGACTCAGGATGTAAAGAGTGATATCCCTCTCTCAATAGTTGTTGTTGGATTCATATAAGGATATACAATCCTTGAAAAATATAGAACCAAATTATTATAAAAAAATTTAATACAGGATCATATAGGAGGTTTAGTCCATAAACATTGATTTGGGAGAAGTTATGTAATTGGGATGAAACAATTCCTTCATTTTTTATTCTCACATATAACTCAACCCATATTTTTTGAGTTAGTGATTGAATAGTTCTACTGAACAAGCAAGATATGAATGAATGCATTGAATTAGAATCTAATAGTATGTTCACTATTATTGAATGAATTATTAGTATAGATATTACTGCATCATTATTGAGATATAACTCAATAGTAATGGTAACATATTCCCTTCTTTTCTCACTAGGCCTTGGAGTTTGTTGTTGTGGATTTTCCCTAAAAACCCTCGTCTTAGTGAATTGGTTCACATAATTCCTATATTACTTGAAATTGAAAAAATAGACTATAGGTTGAGTGTTAATATGAGCCTTCCTTTCTTCCATTGTATTAGTGGGATTCATCATATCCCTTTAGAATTGATTAATGTGATGCCCCTATCTTCTAAATTTTAATCATCTACCAATTACCTTGGGGTAGTTTTTGGGACGCCTCTTACCATGTTTTTGAAACATGGACAATTGGGTATTATTTCCTCCAAGGTATTTATCCACTGAACATCCCAAAGAAAAATACATTCTAAATTTTTTTTCTCTAGGTCCATGAGACCACTGAGTGGCTATAATCTCTATCTCAACCTTAAAGGAACAATATAAAATCACTTCATATCCATAAAAGTATCGAATCACTAAATATTTTTTATAGAATCATATTTAATCCATGAAAGAAGTTTTCCAACTTACATTCAGTGTTGATGAAAACGTTTTATGTATACCATTCAATCCATGTAAGGTTTTCATTGTATTCCCTGTCACACCTCGACCCGTGCATATAAATTTATTTAATTTTTTTCTATCTTTAAATATTTTTGCTGGGGTCAGGGTGAGCCCCAGACGAAATTTATGAGTCTGTTAAAAAAATGTTCTTTTTTGGTGTCGATGTCATTGGTTTCATGGGTGAAGCACAATTTGGAAGCCACACATATTTGCCCTGGAAACTGTGCGACTATCTGTTCTTGGAAAATGAAAATAAATAATTATTGTAATTAAAAAAAACATTAATTGATGTCTTTCAAAAAATTTATTGTTATTAAGGATTTTATTATTATTGAAATTAAATACATAATTTTATTATTTTTAATTTTATCATTATGTTATTATTGTTATTATTATTATTATAAATATTACAATTAAATTTAATGTTAATTAAAATGATTGTTAGGATATATTTTATTGTTGTATTAATATTATTGTTATTATAAAGAATACTATTATAATTGTTGTTATGATTTATTATGATTATTATACATACTAATATTATTATTGTTATTATTATTATTATTATTATTATTATTATTATTATGATATTAATAATTAGTTTTTTTTATCTTTTTTTAGGGTTTCAACGCACCCTTTATTTCCCTCTCTCCAATCAGCGCACCCCCTTCTTCATCTTGTGTGTGGCGCGAGCCCATCTGCCTCTCTCCTGCTTCCCTACACCTTGACCCATCCTCCGGTCATGCCAACTGACCCTTGAATCCCCCGACCTTCAGCCTTGTAGTGTGCCCCAATACCTTGGATGGGCCTCCTTTATAGCGGCCTCAACTTCCACCAGCCATCCCAGCCAGCTCCGTCTCGGCCTCCTCCTCCTCCCCGGCGGCTGGCCTCCCAGCCAACCCCACGGACCTCCTGTTCCCACCGTCGTACACCCCCTGACCCTCGGCCTCACTTGTAGTGCGCCCCGGACTCCCATCAGTGCTCCTACCCATCAACAGCTGCCTGCACCGACCAGGGCACCGTCCTCTTGCTGGTTCACTCCCGCCAGAATCACCCACCTACGGATGCTTCACTACACCAGCCACACTAGCTCCTCCCTCCCTTACAACACGCCCCAACACCACCTAGGACCCCCTGATTCATGGTGTTTTTTTCCAACCTGCGAGCCGCCTCCCCGACCTTACAGACGCCTCCCTATCACACACCGAGCGGCCAAACCCTTCTTTTGGCGTGTGCAACTCCCATACGATGGGTAAACCATGGTATACCCATTTGTTTCATGCTTCATTTGACATTTCTATTTTATATATATATATATATTACCATGTTTTAATTAGGAGTTTTGTTTATTAAGTGTTGTTTTGGGTAGGTTTGATATTTTAAAACCCGAACAAAGTGATTATGAGTGAGCGTTGTCGTCCTGCCTTGGTTCCAAGGTTGAATTATCATAACACTTTAATCTCAATGTAGGATTTCCCTTTTAACTTTCTTTTAATTCAAGATTAATTTATTTTATACTTTCCACACCTTATTTTATTAATAAATATTGAAGTATAATTCTTGGTTTCATTGTTTAGCACGAAAAATTGTGTTTTAGACTTTGTTTTGTGATAAATAGATTGTGTTGTTAAATATTGCACACAATGCATTTTATGAAATGCCCGGTTGGATTTTGTGAGAAGTTTTTGGTATGAAATGGTTGGTTTGGACTGGTTAATAAATATTTTACTTGTGAAATAGTGATCTTGGGTTTCGTGAAAGTGTTTCAAGTGGTTTCATGTTTAAAAGTAGTGTGTGTTTGTCTTTGGAAGTGGTTTTATAGTTGATGATGGACTATGGCCTTTTTAAAAATTTAATAAAAATGGATTTTGTTTTTAAATATTGTATGAGGGATTTAAATGGATTGTTTTAAAATGGTTATGAAATGTAAAGAGGTGGGTTTACATTCTTTTTTGAAAGATAGTTTATTTCTATTAAAGATGACGCTTTTGTGAATAGGACTTAAGGCCCATTTGACACCTTGTTGAGTGTTGATTAGAAAATGACTTGATAAAAATTACAAGTGCTGCTAATAAATGACTCGGTTGTCATTTTCATGTAAATTGGTTTCTGTTTGAAAGTGTGACAAAACTGTTTTAAAGGGGTTTTACAAATGTATTTATATGGTAAGTGGTGTATCTTGCACCTCTTTAGAAATTGGTTTTCATATTTGGTAAAGAATGATTTTATGGAATTTCTAAGGGCCCATTTGGACACTTTGTGAAAATTAGTGAAAATTGTTTATTATGAAAAACCCCTATGGATTTTTCTCATGCCATACTTGCATGTGTATAATGGATGGTATGTCCTTACTAAGGAATTCTCATGATCCATTATGAGAGTGTATAATGTTGGACTCTTTATGTTCTTTGATAAATGGTATGAGATTAGTCCTTGGAGTGTCTCAAGGTTATGCCTATTGTGCGCTATTATATATATATATATGTGATTGGATGCTCGACTATCATTGGTTAGATCACCCCCTTTCTAAATACTTCAGACATGGGAACCTGACATATTGAGAGAATATTTTGAGAATTATTACAAAACTAGTAGGTTATGGTACTGACAAGAGGCCCATAATAGGTGGATATGTTTGGGTTCATTTCTATGGGATTTTCCATCGGCCTTCCTGAGAAAGGATGGCCAAACTTTTAAAGCATTTAGATTTCATAATGTGTGACATGTCAATGAGGATGAGGTCTCATGTATTGGTGTCTTCTAGATTATTCTTGATCTCCTAGGTTCATCCATGTCCATTTAATTTTAGTTACTTGCAGTGATGAATATGGTACTTGTATGTATATCTACATTTCCCTTGATATGTACTTATTTTTTGGTGAATTTTTGTGTGTTTTTTCCTTGGAAAGTGGTAAACTAGTTTTGAATAGGTTAAAAAAAAGGTTTTCAAATGAAAGTGTTTAATAATTTTTGTAAAAATATGAAAATATAAACGTCACATTCCCTTTATAAAATTCCTTTGACACTAATGAAATGAATATAAATTTGAAAATGGTTCAGGGAAATGGTTTGTAATTTTATTTTAAGTAAAATATTTAAAAAAAATTACTTTTATAAATTGTAGTTCAAACTTGAAATGGTGTTTCTTTTATTTTAAAGATGGTGCATTGGGAATAGATATCGGGCTAGCCTACTGAGTTTTAATACTCACAGCTATAGTTATTTTATGTTTTTAGTGTTTGTACAGGCTACAACTTGAGTTCACTCACCTTGGGCGATGCTTGATCATTGATTCGGAGAGCGACTTGTGGGGTCGCACGAAGTTAGTTCAGACATCAATTTCGGTCAGTTTTATTTTATTTCATTCTCGTTTTTTCATTTTAGCTGGTTTTTTATTATGCACTTATCTTTATTGTTTCCACTGATTTTATTTATTTACCTTGGGAGAAATCGTTCCCATCATCTTTGTCGATGCCCTGACACTTGTCGCCATCCCGGGAGGACCGAGAATGCCTCTTGGGCCTTACCGTGGATCAGTTTGAGTGACCGGTTCAGGGTCAACCCAGGTTGGTTTGTGATAAAATGTTATCAGAGGAGTTTGGCTCTTATCATACCTCACTTTTTCAGATCGCCCTTTTTTATTTGGGATATCAAGGTAGATAGAGTAGGATTTTCGGGACTCGAGGGGTGGGTACGGAAAGAGCATTGCAAACTCTTGCTTGTTATGATCCTTGGGTTTCCATGGAAAGTCCGATTTAATTAGTTTATTTTGGTTTTTATGGAACCTTTTGTTATTGGGATATGAAAAAGGGAGTTGGGATAATAGTCCTCCTAAGTCACACGGCCTGGAAAGACATGTGGATCTAGGGGCATGTTCCAAAAGGATCTCTGTGTCAGTGACATGTTGGGCATATGGCTGCCAACCATATGGTCAAGTCACCCACCAACACTAGTTCCCTTTTAGAGTTATTTTGGGTCTTTTATTACTTCTATAAGTTTTTTGTATTAGAAAAATTGGTTTTAAAAAATGGTTGTTTGAAATTACATATTTAATTTGATGATTGTTTAAAAGGAAATGGGATGAATTATTTTTTTTGGAAAATGAAGTTGTTTTGTTTTGTTCTTGGTGTTCCTAAGGGTGCTAACATTCATAGTGGTATGTTGGATTATGAATGGGTGTCTGGTATGACGGATGGATACCCAGGGTGGCACAGATACATGCATGTGAGCGAGACTCTAAATAATATCAATGGAGAGAGTTTAAACCACCAAGATTTTTTTTAATTAAAGATGTTTTCAAAGAAAAAAGTTTTGATGTTATGATAGCTTTTTTTCTCATGTTTAGAGCTTCTCATATATGTAGTGTTTTATTTTGAGGATTTTATTTATTGAGTTGGCCTTGATTGGGTTCTTGACTTTTCTTGTCTAGCGGTTTCCCTCTTAAAGCTTTGATGGATGATCGTAGTGCGGTTGATCTACCTAAGGATTTTATGATTGAGTTTCAGAAGCTAGATCCACCTCTCTTTTATGGTCAAATAGACCCTTCCATGGAATAGGAGTGGATGAAGAGGACCGAAATGGACTTTAACCTCATTGAGTTGCCCAAGCCATTGAATGTCAAGTTTTCAACCTTCATGCTTGAAGTTTCACCATGGATGTGGTGGAAGTCAGTGTCTTGGGGAAAGCCCCGTTAAGAGCTTACTTGGGAGTTTTTCAAGGATTTTTTCATTTTTTAGTATTTCTATAAGGAAGAAATGGTGATAAAGGGGATAAAGATGAGTTATCTGTAGCAGGGAGACAAATCCATGTTGTGATATTTTCATCACTTTGTGGAGCTAGTCCCTTATGATTCAGGGTATGCCACAGATTAATCCATGAAGGCTCAACACTTTGAGGCGGGCCTCCACCCTGATCTACAGTCAAAGGTGTCAGAGTCCAACCCAACTTCTTTTGCCGATGTGGTGAGACAAGATTTTCATGTCAAAGCCGTGATGATAGGAGTACTTGAAGTATTCCTCCCTCCTTTAATCCCCACGAGCAGTGGTGAAGATCCTGGAAAGAAGAAAAGGAAGCAATTGGAAGTGGATGGAGCATGTTATGGAATCAAAAGGACTCAGGATCTTTCATTAACCTCTTCGGAGTGAGAGATCTTCATGTGTTATCAGTGTGGAAATCTAGGTCACAAGAGGCTGTCCTGCCCAAGTACTCCTAAGCCCTATCATGCTTGCAGATGTTTGGGTCACTTACAATGATTCTGTCAAGGCTTTTTTAGAAATCGTTACGGAGGACGTTCTTAGAAGTGACATGTTGTTGGGTTTTTGTTCAAAGTTTCTTGTGTAAGTTTCCTTTTAGTGTAAGAGATATCTTATCGTGGTATGTGTAAATATAGTGTTTTGGGGTTTTGAAATGTATGGAAATGCTGTGGATCTTTTGATGAACTCTGATTTTCAATGCCAGTGTGGATTTTATTTCAAAATCATGTAATTTCATTCATCAAATCAAAAGATGTATGTTTCTTATTCGGATTATCAGATCTTAACTGCAAGCCAGGAGATGATTTATCCATCAGAGCTCCAGCCAAAAGGCCTTGGAGTGATGCCAACATGTAGTCAGAAACCCTAGGGTAATTTTAAGTAGTTTTATTAAGGTCGTGCCTCTATCATCGTGGTGAGATAGTTTTTGCATTTCTATTGTGGTTTCTCTATAATTGTAATTCTCCACTTGTCGCAAAGAGCATGCTGAACTTATCCTTCATTAATATTCAATAATTGTTCATTTTTGGATGTGATTTTCCGATCAGTGACCTTACATGTACCACCCATGTGAATTAGTTGCGGCTTGGTCTTGTGTCCAACCCAAAGTGGTGATTCATGAGTAGTTTTTCGTCATAGTTTCATTGATCCAATCATTGGGCCCTCCCTCCCATCCCATGGGTTTAGGATTTTTGGTTTGTGCAAAGTTTTTCAGTTCATCTCTTATTTCTTTCAGACATGAGTGAGTGGTTTAAGTGTTCTTGTTGTGTTTATTTTAGTTTGAGTAAGGCATGGTGCAGGTCTAAGTTGGATATTTTTCTGGCCATGTATAGGTTGGTTCTTTATGGTGGGGAGACCCACCATCTCTTTGGGATTTCTTTTAAGTCATTATTGGGTGTTGGTTGAATTATTATGGTGGGGAGTTCATTCAAACCTCCCCTCTGCTGGTGTTTTATTTTGGACAATAGGGTTGAGTCCCATTGGTGGTCGATATAGTGTCCTGAGTTTAAGAGGTTGGATCGTGTTCATGTGAAATCCTTAGGTGTTGATGGATTGGTTGGATAGTGTGGTGGATTTTCGGGGGTGGAAATCCTTATGGTGGGGAGAATTGTCACACCTCGACCCATGTGTATAAATTTATTTAATTTTTTTCTACCTTTAAATATTTTTGCTGGGGTATGGGGTGATCCCCTGACGAAATTTATGTGTATGTTAAAAAAATGTGCTTTTTGGTGTCGATGTCGTCAGTCTCTCAGGAAGAGCGCAATTTGAAAGCCTTATGGCTTTGCCCTAGAAACTGCGCGGCCTTCTATTCCAAGAAAATGAAAATAAATATTTATTATAATTAAAAAAAACATTAAATGATGTCTTTTAATTTTTTTTGTTATTAAGGATTTTTTATTATTGAAATGAAATAAATACTTTTATTATTTTCAATTTTACCATAATTTTATTATTATTATTATTATTATAAATATTAAAATTAAATTTAATGTTAATTAAAACAATTTTTAGGAATTATTCTATTCTTGTATTAATATTATTGTTATTATGATTAATACTATTATAAATATTGTTATGATTTATTATGATTATTATACATACTAATATTATTATAGTTGTTATTAATTTTAATATTAATATTAATATTATTTTTATTATTGTGTTGATATTTATAATTAGTTTTTTTATTTTTTACCCTTTTTAGGGTTTCAGTACACCCTTTTTTCCCTCTCTCCAATCAGCGCACCCCCCTCCTTCACCTTGTGTGCAGAGTGAACCCAACCGCCTCTATCCTACTTCCCGACGCCTCCGCCCATCCTCTGGTCATGTGATCCAACCCTTTCATCCCCCGACCTTCAGCCTTGCAGCATGGCCCGGTACCTTGGAAGGGCCTCCTTCTTTGTAGCAGCCTAAAATTCCACTGGCCATCCTAGTTGGCGCCGTCCTGACCTCTTCCTCCTGCCTGACTGCCGGGCTCCCAGCCAACCCCACAGACCTCTTGCTCCCAGCAGCACACACCCCCTGGCCCTCAGCCTCCCTAGAAGTGCACCCTGACCTCCCACCAGCGCTCCTGCCCAGCACCGGCTGCCTGCACCGACCAACGCATGGTCCTCCTTCCAGACTTTCCCACCTCCAGCCGCTACACTGCACCAGCCACACCGACTCCTCCCTTCATTTACAACATGCCCCAACACCCCCTCAAACCCCCTTCTTCCTAGTGTTTTTATTTCTGACTGGCTAGCTGCCTCCCCAAACTTCCGGCCACCTCCCCATCACACGTCGATCGGTCGACCCCTTTTTCCGACGTGCACAACTCCCATCCGATGGGTAAACCATTGTAAACCCATTTATTTCATGCTCCATTTAAAATTTTTATTTGATACATATATATATATATTACCATGTTTTAATTAGAGGTTTTGTTAATTAAGTGTTGTTTTGGGTAGGTTTGATATTTTAGAACCCGCACGAAGTGATTTTGAGTGAGCGTTGTCGTCACAACTTGGTTATGAGGTTGCATTGTCATCGCACTTTAATCTCGAGGTAGGATTTCCCTTTGCAATTCCTTTTAATTCAATATTCATTTATTTCATGATTTCTACACCTTGTTTAATTAATAAATATTGAAGTATAATTCTTGGTTTCATTGTTTAGCATGAAAAATTGTGTTTTAGACTTTGTTGTGTGATAAATATAATTGCATTGTTAAATATTGCACACAATGAATTTTATGAAATTCCCAGTTGGCTTTTGTGAGATGTTTTTGGTATTCAAAGGTTGGTTTGGACTGGTTAATAAATATTTTACTTGTGAAAAAGTGATCTTGGGTTTCGTGAAAGTGTTTTAAGTGGTTTCATGTTTTGAAGAAGTGCGTGTTTGTCTTTGGAAGTGGTTTTATAGGTGAAGATGGGTTGTGGCCTATTTGGAAATTTAATAAAAATGGATTGGGTTTTTAAACATTGTATGATGGATTTAAATGGATTATTTTAAAATGGTTATTAAATGTAAATAGGTGGGTTTACATTATTTTTTTAAAGATAGTTTATTTATATTAAAGATGATTCTTTTGTGAATAGGACTTAAGGCCCATTTGGCACGTTGTTGAGTGTTGATTATAAACCGTCTTGATAAACATTTCATGTGCCACTAATAAATGACTCGGTTGGCATTTTTGTGTAAATTGGTTTTTGTTTAAAAGTGCGCCAGAAATGTTTTAAAGGGATTTTACAAATGCATTTATATGGTAATAAGTGTATTTTGCACCTCTTTAGAATTTTTTTTGCATCTTTAGTAAATAATGATTTTATGGAATGTCTAAGGGCCCGTTTGGCCACTTCGTGAAAATTAGTGAAAATTGTTTATTATGAAAACCTCATGTGGATATTTCTCATGCCATAATTGTGTGTGTATAATAGATGAGATGTCCTTACTAAGGAATCCTCATGATCCATTATGAGAGTGTTTAATATTGGACTCTTTATGTTCTTTAATAAATGGTATGAGATCAGTCCTTGGAGTGGCTCAGCGTGATGCCTGTTGTGCATTATTATATATATATATATATGTGTGTGTGTGTGTGTGTGTGTGTGTGTGTGTGATTGGATTCTTGGATGGCATCTGTTGGATCACCCCCTTTCTAAATATTTGAGACATGGGAACCTGGCATATTGAGAGAATATTTTGAGAATGATTTCCGCACTGGAAAGTTATGGTACTGACCAGTGGCCCATAGTAGGTGGATATGTTTGGGTTCATTTCTATAGGATTTTCCCTCAGCCTTCCTGAGAAAGGATGACTGAGTGTTTGGAGCATTTAGATTTCATCGTGTGGGACATGTAGATGAGGATAAAGTCTCATGTATTGTTTTCTTCTGGATTATTCTTGATCTCCTAGGTTCACCCATGTCTATTGACTTTCAGTTACTTATAGTTATGAATATGCTACTTGTTTGTATATCTACATTTCCCTTGCTATGTACTTATTTTTTTGTTCATTTTTGTGTGTTTTTTTCCTTGGAAAGTGGTAAAATGGTTTTGAATAGGTTAAAAAAAAGGTTTTCAAATGAAAGTGTTTAATCCTTTTTGTACAAATCTGAAAATATAGACATCACATTCCCTTTTTAAAATTCATTTGACACTAATAAAAAGAATCTGAATTTGAAAATGGCTTGTACTTTTCTTTTAAGTAAAATATTTAGAAAAAACTTACTTTTATAAATTGCAGTTCAAACTTGAAATGGTGTTTCTTTTATTTTAAAGGTGGTGCATTGGGAATAGATATCAGGCTAGCCTACTGAGTTTTTATAGCATCCCGCCTTTTTATAACATAAACTTTCATTACATTACACAAAACTGAGGATCTTTAAGGTCTAGTGTCTTGGAAACTAGGAACATAATACATGAAAACAATATAAAACATTCTTTTTAAACACTTGAAAGGCGTCTCCTTAAGTTCATTCTAGGTTCATTACTGCATCTCATAACCTGGGGACATACATCAAAAGAAAGGGTGAGCAGAAGGCCCAGTAAGGGAAACAAGAGTAACATTTTACATGTAAACTTGATATACTTTAATAAGGACATGAAAAGAACTTTAAGGCATGAGAAAGAAATCATGAGGCATTTCATAATAAAAACAAAATTTTTCATAACTTGAAGATGTGACTACAACATTTAATATTGACAATCGTTTCGTTTCATCAAGGTCCATCCCCAAGGTGTCGTTAAAAATTACCAAGGTTATTCACCATGGCATCGTTAAAAATGGTCATCTCTAGAGATTAAGTCTTTACCCAATGCATTGGAGCACTATCAGGGCGCACCCTTAAATTTTCCTTTATTATCATGTGAGCCACATATATCATCATCAAACATTTCATAAATAACCCACATAGCATAAGATAAATGGGTTTCATTTCATAATCATAACGTTTTAAAAACTGCTTTAAAGACATGATCTTTACGTCACTTTAAACCCACGGAAAGGGAAAGCGGGTCTCATGTATGTAAATCCCAGAATTTAAAATGGAACATTTTGATATATATGTGAATACAGTTTTAGAAATAAGAGCTTTGAGTATTCACTTTATAACATAAAATAATTCTTGAGAAAAGAGAGAGGCATTTTGAGGGGAAAATTCTGCAGCATAACGGCTAAGTTTCGGGGTTTTAGAAAACATTGAAATGAGAGGGAACATGGGTCGAACAATCATAATTGATCCAAAAAACAGTAGAGGGACATAATAAGAAGGATATATGGACATGGTGATGCAATTTCAAGGACATACCATTTGAAATTAAAAACATGGAAGGAAGACAAAAATTTGATTTCTCTTATGAAAATTCGGCAGCCTAACAACGTCACTTAAACTTCAACAAAAATGAATTGAATAGATCAAATAGGGTCTCTCATCATATGATCATAAGAGATCAGTATTATAGATATAGATATCATACCCCAACATAATAAAAAGGAACTTTCAAGACTTGACATAGAATTAGAACTTTGAAAAGGAGAAGGGTGAAAGAATCCCTTAAAAATTCGGCAGCCTAACGACGCCACTTAAAACTTCAAAATACTGATTTGAAGAGATAAAATGGGGTCTCTCATCATATGAAAATAAGAGTCCAGTATGATAGATATAGAGATCATACCCCAACATAACAAAAAGGAACTTGAAAGAATTTACATGAAAGTAGAACTTCAAAACGAGAAGGGTGAAGAACCACTTAAAAATTCGGCAGCCTAACGGCGCCACTTAAAACTTCAAAATATTGAATTGAAGAGATCAAATGGGGTCTCTCATCATATGAACATAAGAGTCCAGTATGGTAGATATAGATATCATACCCCAACATAACAAAAAGGAACTTGAAAGAATTGACATGAAAGTAGAACTTCAAAACGAGAAGGGTGAAGAACCACTTAAAAATTCGGCAGCCTAACGGCGCCACTTAAAACATCAAAATATTGAATTGAAGAGATCAAATGGGGTCTCTCATCATATGAACATAAGAGTCCAGTATGATATATATAGAGATAATACCCCAATATAACAAAAAGGAACTTGAAATAATTGACATGAAAGTAGAACTTCAAAACGAGAAGGGTGAAGAACCACTTAAAAATTCGGCAGCCTAACGGCGCCACTTAAAACTTTAAAATACTGAATTGAAGCGATCAAATGGGGTCTCTCATAATATGATCAAAAAATATCAGTATGATAATTTAGAGATCATACCCAAACATAATAAAAAGGAACATGAAATACTTGAATGAAAATAGAACTTGAAAACGAGGAAGGTGAAAGAATCCCTTAAAAATTCGGCAGCCTAACGGCGCCACTTAAAAATTCTTAAAACGAATTGATGAGAGCAAGGGGGGGGGGGGTCTCTCATCATATGAACATGAAATAGGCAGTAGGATGAATATAAAAGAACATCCTACAACATAAGAACATGGAGTATAAAAGAAATGACATAAAAGAGATTACTTGAAAAGAAAGAGAGAGGTCGGATCCCTTACCTTAAAATGTAACTCTTAAACCTCAAAGGTTGGGACCTTGAGGGCTTGGGGGAACCTTGGGAGGACTCCTTGGGAGGTAAAGAGACCATAAATTCGTTGGGAATGAGTGGGGAGTCGAATGGATGAGAGGAGGGCTTGGTATTTATAGGGAAAGTGAGGGGACAAGGCATTAATGGCCAAGGGACACCTCACATGTGCTTTTCTCAAACCCATGTGCTCTCCCTTGGCATTTATCATGGAGTTAGGCCACATGGGGCCCCCAAAACAATAATTCATCACCCTTGGCCGGCCAACCCATAAAAGATCCCACGACATCATCATGACACAGTTATGATGTCATTAAACATACCGAAATCCTAAAACTGTATTTTTACTATTCACTGAAAATTCAACTTTCTCAGAAAAATCCCAAAATTTAACCTTAACCAAATATCAATGCTCTGATTTCAAAAATGAACTCCATTTTATAAAAATAATTTTCTAAATATTTTTAATTTTATTTTTAAGTAAATACACTATTCACCGAAAATTCATTTTTTTCAGAAAAATCCCCAAAAATTACCATAACATAATATCGATGCTCTGAGTTCAAAAATAAAGTCATTTTTATAAAAATAATTTTCTAATTATTTTTAATTAAATTTTTAATTAAAAAACACTATTCATCCGAAAAAACTAATACTTGAATAATAATTTATGAAACCGTTATTTAACCATTTTATTGAATCACATTACTTAATCAAAGTGCCTAGCTTATTTTAATACTTTCTTTAAGTGAGATTACTAATCCATTTGGACACATTATTAATCCTAATCATAAAATCACTATTCATAATTTACTATTCATCAAAAATCAAGTTGATCTTATTAGACTCTAAATTTAGTACTGAACATAATTGTAGAAGAACATTTTTTAAAAATCATTACACATTTTTAATTATTTAGGGTTTACATAAACATATTTAAAATATCCTTTTTCTAAAATTCATCAAAAATTTGCATACTATATTTATCCGGTCATTTGAAAATTCATAAAAGAAATCGAAATTTTATTTAAAACAAAGGATTACACAAGACAGTTACGGTCTCCTTACATAGCCCCTTATCACACCAGCATAGGACCTAAGTGTAAGGTGTGCTAAGGTGAGAGAATCCGAGGGAGGCTCGGCCAACATCGCACGAGTAGTAATTTCTATCAGTTTGAACTTCTCGCGAAGGCGATCCCGTTCTAGCTTTATACGATGAAGTTCAGCTTGGGTTTGGTCCAGAGCAAAGCCCAGTGGTGCTACCTCCTTCCCAAGTTCTGTTAGATGGGCTTCGATCGGTCCAAGACTACTGGGTGAGGCCATCGAATCTTCTTTCTATATTAATTAACCAAGATTGCTTGTATTTAGAGACAATAGTCAAAATGTTTAGTTTCCAGCGGTCATATTGACCAATGGTCAAATAACAGTCAAAACCCAACATTCTCATTTTAATTATACTCATGTTACCAAATGAAACATTTTTGTTGAGTATAACAATAACACATAAAATTAAGAAAAAAAATTTATTTAAAAAAATTTCGGGTCGTTACAATCTTCCCCCCTTAAGAAATTGCGTCCTCGCAATTTTAAAATTGGGTTTTGAAATTTCATTGAAA
The DNA here is from genome assembly GCA_963277665.1 of Viscum album. Classification (NCBI taxonomy): domain Eukaryota; kingdom Viridiplantae; phylum Streptophyta; class Magnoliopsida; order Santalales; family Viscaceae; genus Viscum; species Viscum album. The sequence goes on along the minus strand of OY728147.1, from coordinate 1,469,684,487 downwards.
GTCCCACATCGGAAAAGGAGTCAGTAAAACTATTACTTTAAAATAAAGAAAGGGAAGTACAAAGGTCACCTGAGTTAACCCACACTAGGGTTCCATGTAGGAAAACATGGACATGGAGGAAAAAACAAAGGGTAAAGTTCTAAGGGAGAGTGATAGAGAACATGATTAGGAGAAAGTTAACCATGAGAAAATCCCAAACTTATGATGCGTGTAAACGGTCTTTGATTACCTAGTAGGAAACGTAAACCAACAACATTTTTGTTTTACGTTTCTTTTCATAATTTTGAGGATTTCATTTACTACATAGAACAAAAACATAAGAAAATATACCTACCTTAAAGTAGAGTTTCATCCTTTAACAAGTCCCTACCAACACTAATCTTTTCTCCAAATGATGAGAATTCAAAAACACTTGGTCTCATAAAAGCACAAGAATCATCTTCTATAGAATCACATAATCTACAAAAGATTAACTATCTATTTCTTCTATCTTTAAACATTATCCCAAAAACAGAAAGGTTAAGGTAAAACAACTCTTCAAAAAGAAAGAATCCCATAGGAATGGAAACTACTTTTAAATCATCAAAGTTCCATGGTACTACCCAAAGTTCATCATAGACCATTCCATAAATAACGGTCCTTAAAATTCCTCAAAACAAACCAAACTATGATTGAAACCCAAATACAAGAAGGATTTGATAACATAGTCTTCCAAAACAACTTCATTGTTCATCTCCAGACAACATCAACCACTCCTAACATCTTAAAAAAAAGTAGCTAACCTAAACATATTTTACCCAAGATTGGTTAGTCATTCCCATAAGTAACCTAAATTACTATAAGTTCACCTTAAATTCATCGATTCTTCAAAATATAAGTCAACCTTACTCCTCAATGAAAATACCGTAGTAATCTATTTACCTCGATCAAATATGGTTCCCAAAATAATGAACGTCTTCCAAAATAATAATCATATTTTAATCCCCTAATCATCCCTGTCATATTAATACGAAATCGTCGCATTTCCTATCACATTGGTTGTCGGAACATGTTCTTCCATTTCCCACCATTAACTAAGAAGAGAAAGCATAATTAGGGGCTTAATTACTTAGCTAATAATCATGAAAATGAACTGAAAGCATATAAGTATAACTTGTATATGAAAGGTATACCCAAACTTGTGAACTCCTAGGTTCCCATCTAGGTTATGAATGATCATATATTCTTATGTGAACCTTTATTTTATTTTATCTTTGTTCCTTTAATAATGGTTCATACCAAGATTATGAATTAACCAAAGCATATCCCCCGGGAGTGTCGTAACCAAGAGTGCAGCAAGGCCCGTTGTCGTGTACCAGTTCCCGTTCGAGTCTAGCTGAAAGCGGTGTTTTCGGGTTTTACCCCTATGTACATCTGTGCCAGAGCCACCTCTACCGGCTCGTATCCAGACAGGGATGTATTTGCTTGGCAACCCCTTACTCAATACTCACCAAAATACCAGGAAGATTTCCTATATTAAACTTTTCTATAGGGTTCCTCCTAGAGTTTTCATATCCTAATTTCCACAAATAACTAAACCATCCTTTGATACCAACTATAGCATCCCGACTTTTTATAACATAAACTTTCATTACATTACACAAAACTGAGGATCTTTAAGGTCTAGTGTCTTGGAAACCAGGAACATAATACATGAAAACAATATAAAACATTCTTCTTAAACACTTGAAAGGCGTATCCTTAAGTTCATTCTAGGTTCATTACTGCATCTCATAACCTGGGGACATACATCAAAAGAAAGGGTGAGCAGAAGGCCCAGTAAGGGAAACAAGAGTAACATTTTACATGTAAACTTGATATACTTTAATAAGGACATGAAAAGAACTTTAAGGCATGAGAAAGAAATCATGTGGCATTTCATAATAAAAACAAAATTTTTCATAACTTGAAGATGTGACTACAACATTTAATATTGACAATCGTTTCGTTTCACCAAGGTCCATCCCCAAGGTGTCGTTAAAAATTACCAAGGTTATTCACCATGGCATCGTTAAAAATGGTCATCTCTAGAGATTAAGTCTTTACCCAATGCATTGGAGCGCTATCAGGGCACACCCTTAAATTTGCCTTTATTATCATGTGATCCACATATATCATCATCAAACATTTCATAAATAACCCACATAGCATAAGATAAATGGGTTTCATTTCATAATCATAACGTTTTAAAAACTGCTTTAAAGACATGATCTTTACGTCACTTTAAACCCACGGAAAGGGAAAGCGGGTCTCATGTATGTAAATCCCAGAATTTAAATTGGAACATTTTGATATATATGTGAATAAAGTTTTAGAAATAAGAGCTTTGAGTATTCACTTTATAACATAAAATAATTCTTGAGAAAAGAGAGAGGCATTTTGAGGGGAAAATTCTGCAGCATAACGGCTAAGTTTCGGGGTTTTAGAAAACATTGAAATGAGAGGGAACATGGGTCGAACAATCATAATTGATCCAAAAAACAGTAGAGGGACATAATAAGAAGGATATATGGACATGGTGATGCAATTTCAAGGACATACCATTTGAAATTAAAAACATGGAAGGAAGACAAAAATTTGATTTCTCTTATGAAAATTCGGCAGCCTAACAACGTCACTTAAACTTCAACAAAAATGAATTGAACAGATAAAATAGGGTCTCTCATCATATGATCATAAGAGATCAGTATGATAGATATAGATATCATACCCCAACATAATAAAAAGGAACTTTCAAGACTTGACATAGAATTAGAACTTTGAAAAGGAGAAGGGTGAAAGAATCCCTTAAAAATTCGGCAGCCTAACGGCGCCACTTAAAACTTCAAAATACTGATTTGAAGAGATCAAATGGGGTCTCTCATCATATGAACATAAGAGTCCAGTATGATAGATATAGAGATCATACCCCAACATAACAAAAAGGAACTTGAAAGAATTGACATGAAAGTAGAACTTCAAAACGAGAAGGGTGAAGAACCACTTAAAAATTCGGCAGCCTAACGGCGCCACTTAAAACTTCAAAATATTGAATTGAAGAGATAAAATAGGGTCTCTCATCATATGAACATAAGAGTCCAGTATGGTATATATAGAGATCATACCCCAACATAACAAAAAGAAACTTGAAAGAATTGACATGAAAGTAGAACTTCAAAACGAGAAGGGTGAAGAACCACTTAAAAATTCGGCAGCCTAACGGCGCCACTTAAAACATCAAAATACTGAATTGAAGAGATCAAATGGGGTCTCTCATCATATGAACATAAGAGTACAGTATGATATATATAGAGATCATACCCCAATATAACAAAAATGAACTTGAAATAATTGACATGAAAGTAGAACTTCAAAACGAGAAGGGTGAAGAACCACTTAAAAATTCGGCAGCCTAACGGCGCCACTTAAAACTTTAAAATACTGAATTGAAGCGATCAAATGGGGTCTCTCATAATATGATCATAAAAGATCAGTATGATAATTTAGAGATCATACCCAAACATAATAAAAAGGAACATGAAATACTTGAATGAAAATAGAACTTGAAAACGAGGAAGGTGAAAGAATCCCTTAAAAATTCGGCAGCCTAACGACGCCACTTAAAAATTCTTAAAACGAATTGATGAGAGCAAGGGGGGGGGGGTCTCTCATCATATGAACATGAAATAGGCATTAGGATGAATATAAAATAACATCCTACAACATAAGAACATGGAGTATAAAAGAAATGACATAAAAGAGATTACTTGAAAAGAAAGAGAGAGGTCGGATCCCTTACCTTAAAATGTAACTCTTAAACCTCAAAGGTTGGGACCTTGAGGGCTTGGGGGAACCTTGGGAGGACTCCTTGGGAGGTAAAGAGACCATAAATTCGTTGGGAATGAGTGGGGAGTCGAATGGATGAGAGGAGGGCTTGGTATTTATAGGGAAAGTGAGGGGACAAGGCATTAATGGCCAAGGGACACCTCACATGTGCTTTTCTCAAACCCATGTGCTCTCCCTTGGCATTTATCATGGAGTTAGGCCACATGGGGCCCCCAAAACAATAATTCTTCACCCTTGGCCGGCCAAACCATAAAAGATCCCATGACATCATCATGACACAGTTATGATGTCATTAAACATACCGAAATCCTAAAACTGTATTTTTACTATTCACTGAAAATTCAACTTTCTCAGAAAAATCCCAAAATTTCACCTTAACCAAATATCAATGCTCTGATTTCAAAAATGAACTCCATTTTATAAAAATAATTTTCTAAATATTTTTAATTTTATTTTTAAATAAATACACTATTCACCGAAAATTCATTTTTTTCAGAAAAATCCCCAAAAATTACCATAACATAATATCGATGCTCTGAGTTCAAAAATAAAGTCATTTTTATAAAAATAATTTTCTAATTATTTTTAATTAAATTTTTAATTAAAAAACACTATTCATCCGAAAAAACTAATACTTGAATAATAATTTATGAAACCGTTATTTAACCATTTTATTGAATCACATTACTTAATCAAAGTGCCTAGCTTATTTTAATACTTTCTTTAAGTGAGATTACTAATCCATTTGGACACATTATTAATCCAAATCATAAAATCACTATTCATAATTTACTATTCATCAAAAATCAAGTTGATCTTATTAGACTCTAAATTTAGTACTGAACATAATTGTAGAAGAACATTTTTTAAAAATCATTACACATTTTTAATTATTTAGGGTTTACATAAACATATTTAAAATATCCTTTTTCTAAAATTCATCAAAAATTTGCATACTATATTTATCCGGTCATTTGAAAATTCATAAAAGAAATCGAAATTTTATTTAAAACAAAGGATTACACAAGACAGTTACGGTCTCCTTACATAGCCCCTTATCACACCAGCATAGGACCTAAGTGTAAGGTGTGCTAAGGTGAGAGAATCCGAGGGAGGCTCGGCCAACATCGCACGAGTAGTAATTTCTATCAGTTTGAACTTCTCGCGAAGGCGATCCCGTTCTAGCTTTATACGATGAAGTTCAGCTTGGGTTTGGTCCAGAGCAAAGCCCAGTGGTGCTACCTCCTTCCCAAGTTCTGTTAGATGGGCTTCGATCGGTCCAAGACTACTGGGTGAGGCCATCGAATCTTCTTTCTATATTAATTAACCAAGATTGCTTGTATTTAGAGACAATAGTCAAAATGTTTAGTTTCCAGCGGTCATATTGACCAATGGTCAAATAACAGTCAAAACCCAACAGTCTCATTTTAATTATACTCATGTTACCAAATGAAACATTTTTGTTGAGTATAACAATAACACATAAAATTAAGAAAAAAAATTTATTTAAAAAAATTTCGGGTCGTTACAATCTTCCCCCCTTAAGAAATTGCGTCCTCGCAATTTTAAAATTGGGTTTTGAAATTTCATTGAAAGTCCCACATCGGAAAAGGAGTCAGTAAAACTATTACTTTAAAATAAAGAAAGGGAAGTACAAAGGTCACCTGAGTTAACCCACACTAGGGTTCCATGTAGGAAAACATGGACATGGAGGAAAAAACAAAGGGTCAAGTTCTAAGGGAGAGTGATAGAGAACATGATTAGGAGAAAGTTAACCATGAGAAAATCCCAAACTTATGATGCGTGTAAACGGTCTTTGATTACCTAGTAGGAAACGTAAACCAACAACATTTTTGTTTTACGTTTCTTTTCATAATTTTGAGGATTTCATTTACTACATAGAACAAAAACATAAGAAAATATACCTACCTTCAAGTAGAGTTTCATCCTTTAACAAGTCCCTACCAACACTAATCTTTTCTCCAAATGATGAGAATTCAAAAACACTTGGTCTCATAAAAGCACAAGAATCATCTTCTATAGAATCACATAATCTACAAAAGATTAACTATCTATTTCTTCTATCTTTAAACATTATCCCAAAAACAGAAAGGTTAAGGTAAAACAACTCTTCAAAAAGAAAGAATCCCATAGGAATGGAAACTACTTTTAAATCATCAAAGTTCCATGGTACTACCCAAAGTTCATCATAGACCATTCCATAAATAACGGTCCTTAAAATTCCTCAAAACAAACCAAACTATGATTGAAACCCAAATACAAGAAGGATTTGATAACATAGTCTTCCAAAACAACTTCATTGTTCATCTCCAGACAACATCAACCACTCCTAACATCTTAAAAAAAAGTAGCTAACCTAAACATATTTTACCCAAGATTGGTTAGTCATTCCCATAAGTAACCTAAATTACTATAAGTTCACCTTAAATTCATCGATTCTTCAAAATATAAGTCAACCTTACTCCTCAATGAAAATACCGTAGTAATCTATTTACCTCGATCAAATATGGTTCCCAAAATAATGAACGTCTTCCAAAATAATAATCATATTTTAATCCCCTAATCATCCCTGTCATATTAATACGAAAATCATCGCATTTCCTATCACATTGGTTGTCGGAACATGTTCTTCCATTTCCCACCATTAACTAAGAAGAGAAAGCATAATTAGGGGCTTAAGTACTTAGCTAATAATCATGAAAAGGAACTGAAAGCATATAAGGATAACTTGTATATGAAAGGTATACCCTAACTTGTGAACTCCTAGGTTCCCATCTAGGTTATGAATGATCATATATTATTATGTGAACCTTTATTTTATTTTATCTTTGTTCCTTTAATAATGGTTCATACCAAGATTATGAATTAACCAAAGCATATCCCCCGGGAGTGTCGTAACCAAGAGTGCAGCAAGGCCCGTTGTCGTGTACCAGTTCCCGTTCGAGTCTAGCTGAAAGCGGTGTTTTCGGGTTTTACCCCTATGTACATCTGTGCCAGAGCCACCTCTACCTGCTCGTATCCAGACAGGGATGTATTTGCTTGGCAACCCCTTACTCAATACTCACCAAAATACCAGGAAGATTTCCTATATTAAACTTTTCTATAGGGTTCATCCTAGAGTTTTCATATCCTAATTTCCACAAATAACTAAACCATCCTTTGATACCAACTATAGCATCCCGCCTTTTTATAACATAAACTTTCATTACATTACACAAAACTGAGGATCTTTAAGGTCTAGTGTCTTGGAAACCAGGAACATAATACATGAAAACAATATAAAACATTCTTCTTAAACACTTGAAAGGCGTCTCCTTAAGTTCATTCTAGGTTCATTACTGCATCTCATAACCTGGGGACATACATCAAAAGAAAGGGTGAGCAGAAGGCCCAGTAAGGGAAACAAGAGTAACATTTTACATGTAAACTTGATATACTTTAATAAGGACATGAAAAGAACTTTAAGGCATGAGAAAGAAATCATGAGGCATTTCATAATAAAAACAAAATTTTTCATAACTTGAAGATGTGACTACAACATGTAATATTGAAAATCTTTTCGTTTCACCAAGGTCCATCCCCAAGGTGTCGTTAAAAATTACCAAGGTTATTCACCATGGCATCGTTAAAAATGGTCATCTCTAGAGATTAAGTCTTTACCCAATGCATTGGAGCGCTATCAGGGCGCACCCTTAAATTTGCCTTTATTATCATGTGAGACACATATATCATCATCAAACATTTCATAAATAACCCACATAGCATAAGATAAATGGGTTTCATTTCATAATCATAACGTTTTAAAAACTGCTTTAAAGACATGATCTTTACGTCACTTTAAACCCACGGAAAGGGAAAGCGGGTCTCATGTATGTAAATCCCAGAATTTAAAATGGAACATTTTGATATATATGTGAATACAGTTTTAGAAATAAGAGCTTTGAGTATTCACTTTATAACATAAAATAATTCTTGAGAAAAGAGAGAGGCATTTTGAGGGGAAAATTCTGCAGCATAACGGCTAAGTTTCGGGGTTTTAGAAAACATTGAAATGAGAGGGAACATGGGTCGAACAATAATAATTGATCCAAAAAACAGTAGAGGGACATAATAAGAAGGATATATGGACATGGTGATGCAATTTCAAGGACATACCATTTGAAATTAAAAACATGGAAGGAAGACAAAAATTTGATTTCTCTTATGAAAATTCGGCAGCCTAACAACGTCACTTAAACTTCAACAAAAATGAATTGAACAGATCAAATAGGGTCTCTAATCATATGATCATAAGAGATCAGTATGATAGATATAGATATCATACCCCAACATAATAAAAAGTAACTTTCAAGACTTGACATAGAATTAGAACTTTGAAAAGGAGAAGGGTGAAAGAATCCCTTAAAAATTCGGCAGCCTAACGACGCCACTTAAAACTTCAAAATACTGATTTGAAGAGATAAAATGGGGTCTCTCATCATATGAACATAAGAGTCCAGTATGATAGATATATAGATCATACCCCAACATAACAAAAAGGAACTTGAAAGAATTGACATGAAAGTAGAACTTCAAAACGAGAAGGGTGAAGAACCACTTAAAAATTCGGAAGCCTAACGGCGCCACTTAAAACTTCAAAATATTGAATTGAAGAGATAAAATGGGGTCTCTCATCATATGAACATAAGATTCCAGTATGGTAGATATAGAGATCATACCCCAACATAACAAAAAGGAACTTGAAAGAATTGACATGAAAGTAGAACTTCAAAACGAGAAGGGTGAAGAACCACTTAAAAATTCGGCAGCCTAACGGCGCCACTTAAAACATCAAAATACTGAATTGAAGAGATCAAATGGGGTATCTCATCATATGAACATAAGAGTCCAGTATGATATATATAGAGATCATACCCCAATATAACAAAAAGGAACTTGAAATAATTGACATGAAAGTAGAACTTCAAAACGAGAAGGGTGAAGAACCACTTAAAAATTCGGCAGCCTAACGGCGCCACTTAAAACTTTAAAATACTGAATTGAAGCGATCAAATGGGGTCTCTCATAATATGATCATAAAATATCAGTATGATAATTTAGAGATCATACCCAAACATAATAAAAAGGAACATGAAATACTTGAATGAAAATAGAACTTGAAAACGAGGAAGGTGAAAGAATCCCTTAAAAATTCGGCAGCCTAACGGCGCCACTTAAAAATTCTTAAAACGAATTGATGAGAGCAAGGGGGGGGTCTCTCATCATATGAACATGAAATAGGCAGTAGGATGAATATAAAAGAACATCCTACAACATAAGAACATGGAGTATAAAAGAAATGACATAAAAGAGATTACTTGAAAAGAAAGAGAGAGGTCGGATCCCTTACCTTAAAATGTAACTCTTAAACCTCAAAGGTTGGGACCTTGAGGGCTTGGGGGAACCTTGGGAGGACTCCTTGGGAGGTAAAGAGACCATAAATTCGTTGGGAATGAGTGGGGAGTCGAATGGATGAGAGGAGGGCTTGGTATTTATAGGGAAAGTGAGGGGACAAGGCATTAATGGCCAAGGGACACCTCACATGTGCTTTTCTCAAACCCATGTGCTCTCCCTTGGCATTTATCATGGAGTTAGGCCACATGGGGCCCCCAAAACAATAATTCATCACCCTTGGCCGGCCAACCCATAAAATATCCCATGACATCATCATGACACAGTTATGATGTCATTAAACATACCGAAATCCTAAAACTGTATTTTTACTATTCACTGAAAATTCAACTTTCTCAGAAAAATCCCAAAATTTCACCTTAACCAAATATCAATGCTCTGATTTCAAAAATGAACTCCATTTTATAAAAATAATTTTCTAAATATTTTTAATTTTATTTTTAAATAAATACACTATTCACCGAAAATTCATTTTTTTCAGAAAAATCCCCAAAAATTACCATAACATAATATCGATGCTCTGAGTTCAAAAATAAAGTCATTTTTATAAAAATAATTTTCTAATTATTTTTAATTAAATTTTTAATTAAAAACACTATTCATCCGAAAAAACTAATACTTGAATAATAATTTATGAAACCGTTATTTAACCATTTTATTGAATCACATTACTTAATCAAAGTGCCTAACTTATTTTAATACTTTCTTTAAGTGAGATTACTAATCCATTTGGACACATTATTAATCCTAATCATAAAATCACTATTCATAATTTACTATTCATCAAAAATCAAGTTGATCTTATTAGACTCTAAATTTAGTACTGAACATAATTGTAGAAGAACATTTTTTAAAAATAATTACACATTTTTAATTATTTAGGGTTTACATAAACATATTTAAAATATCCTTTTTCTAAAATTCATCAAAAATTTGCATACTATATTTATCCGGTCATTTGAAAATTCATAAAAGAAATCGAAATTTTATTTAAAACAAAGGATTACACAAGACAGTTACGGTCTCCTTACATAGCCCCTTATCACACCAGCATAGGACCTAAGTGTAAGGTGTGCTAAGGTGAGAGAATCCGAGGGAGGCTCGGCCAACATCGCACGAGTAGTAATTTCTATCAGTTTGAACTTCTCGCGAAGGCGATCCCGTTCTAGCTTTATACGATGAAGTTCAGCTTGAGTTTGGTCCAGAGCAAATCCCAGTGGTGCTACCTCCTTCCCAAGTTCTGTTAGATGGGCTTCGATCGGTCCAAGACTACTGGGTGAGGCCATCGAATCTTCTTTCTATATTAATTAACCAAGATTGCTTGTATTTAGAGACAATAGTCAAAATGTTTATTTTCCAGCGGTCATATTGACCAATGGTCAAATAACAGTCAAAACCCAACAGTCTCATTTTAATTATACTCATGTTACCAAATGAAACATTTTTGTTGAGTATAACAATAACACATAAAATTAAGAAAAAAAATTTATTTAAAAAAATTTCGGGTCGTTACAATCTTCCCCCCTTAAGAAATTGCGTCCTCGCAATTTTAAAATTGGGTTTTGAAATTTCATTGAAAGTCCCACATCGGAAAAGGAGTCAGTAAAACTATTACTTTAAAATAAAGAAAGGGAAGTACAAAGGTCACCTGAGTTAACCCACACTAGGGTTCCATGTAGGAAAACATGGACATGGAGGAAAAAACAAAGGGTCAAGTTCTAAGGGAGAGTGATAGAGAACATGATTAGGAGAAAGTTAACCATGAGAAAATCCCAAACTTATGATGCGTGTAAACGGTCTTTGATTACCTAGTAGGAAACGTAAACCAACAACATTTTTGTTTTACGTTTCTTTTCATAATTTTGAGGATTTCATTTACTACATAGAACAAAAACATAAGAAAATATACCTACCTTCAAGTAGAGTTTCATCCTTTAACAAGTCCCTACCAACACTAATCTTTTCTCCAAATGATGAGAATTCAAAAACACTTGGTCTCATAAAAGCACAAGAATCATCTTCTATAGAATCACATAATCTACAAAAGATTAACTATCTATTTCTTCTATCTTTAAACATTATCCCAAAAACAGAAAGGTTAAGGTAAAACAACTCTTCAAAAAGAAAGAATCCCATAGGAATGGAAACTACTTTTAAATCATCAAAGTTCCATGGTACTACCCAAAGTTCATCATAGACCATTCCATAAATAACGGTCCTTAAAATTCCTCAAAACAAACCAAACTATGATTGAAACCCAAATACAAGAAGGATTTGATAACATAGTCTTCCAAAACAACTTCATTGTTCATCTCCAGACAACATCAACCACTCCTAACATCTTAAAAAAAAGTAGCTAACCTAAACATATTTTACCCAAGATTGGTTAGTCATTCCCATAAGTAACCTAAATTACTATAAGTTCACCTTAAATTCATCGATTCTTCAAAATATAAGTCAACCTTACTCCTCAATGAAAATACCGTAGTAATCTATTTACCTCGATCAAATATGGTTCCCAAAATAATGAACGTCTTCCAAAATAATAATCATATTTTAATCCCCTAATCATCCCTATCATATTAATACGAAAATCGTCGCATTTCCTATCACATTGGTTGTCGGAACATGTTCTTCCATTTCCCACCATTAACTAAGAAGAGAAAGCATAATTAGGGGCTTAAGTACTTAGCTAATAATCATGAAAAGGAACTGAAAGCATATAAGGATAACTTGTATATGAAAGGTATACCCTAACATGTGACCTCCTAGGTTCCCATCTAGGTTATGAATGATCATATATTCTTATGTGAACCTTTATTTTATTTTATCTTTGTTCCTTTAATAATGGTTCATACCAAGATTATGAATTAACCAAAGCATATCCCCCGGGAGTGTCGTAACCAAGAGTGCAGCAAGGCCCGTTGTCGTGTACCAGTTCCCGTTCGAGTCTAGCTGAAAGCGGTGTTTTCGGGTTTTACCCCTATGTACATCTGTGCCAGAGCCACCTCTACCTGCTCGTATCCAGACAGGGATGTATTTGCTTGGCAACCCCTTACTCAATACTCACCAAAATACCAGGAAGATTTCCTATATTAAACTTTTCTATAGGGTTCCTCCTAGAGTTTTCATATCCTAATTTCCACAAATAACTAAACCATCCTTTGATACCAACTATAGCATCCCGCCTTTTTATAACATAAACTTTCATTACATTACACAAAACTAAGGATCTTTAAGGTCTAGTGTCTTGGAAACCAGGAACATAATACATGAAAACAATATAAAACATTCTTCTTAAACACTTGAAAGGCGTCTCCTTAAGTTCATTCTAGGTTCATTACTGCATCTCATAACCTGGGGACATACATCAAAAGAAAGGGTGAGCAGAAGGCCCAGTAAGGGAAACAAGAGTAACATTTTACATGTAAACTTGATATACTTTAATAAGGACATGAAAATAACTTTAAGGCATGAGAAAGAAATCATGAGGCATTTCATAATAAAAACAAAATTTTTCATAACTTGAAGATGTGACTACAAAATTTAATATTGACAATCGTTTCGTTTCACCAAGGTCCATCCCCAAGGTGTCGTTAAAAATTACCAAGGTTATTCACCATGGCATCGTTAAAAATGGCCATCTCTAGAGATTAAGTCTTTACCCAATGCATTGGAGCGCTATCAGGGCGCACCCTTAAATTTTCCTTTATTATCATGTGAGCCACATATATCATCATCAAACATTTCATAAATAACCCACATAGCATAAGATAAATGGGTTTCATTTCATAATCATAACGTTTTAAAAACTGCTTTAAAGACATGATCTTTACGTCACTTTAAACCCACGGAAAGGGAAAGCGGGTCTCATGTATGTAAATCCCAGAATTTAAAATGGAACATTTTGATATATATGTGAATACATTTTTAGAAATAAGAGCTTTGAGTATTCACTTTATAACATAAAATAATTCTTGAGAAAAGAGAGAGGCATTTTGAGGGGAAAATTCTGCAGCATAACGGCTAAGTTTCGGGGTTTTAGAAAACATTGAAATGAGAGGGAACATGGGTCGAACAATCATAATTGATCCAAAAAACAGTAGAGGGACATAATAAGAAGGATATATGGACATGGTGATGCAATTTCAAGGACATACCATTTGAAATTAAAAACATGGAAGGAAGACAAAAATTTTATTTCTCTTATGAAAATTCGGCAGCCTAACAACGTAACTTAAACTTCAACAAAAATGAATTGAACAGATCAAATAGGGTCTCTAATCATATGATCATAAGAGATCAGTATGATAGATATAGATATCATACCCCAACATAATAAAAAGGAACTTTCAAGACTTGACATAGAATTAGAACTTTGAAAAGGAGAAGGGTGAAAGAATCCCTTAAAAATTCGGCAGCCTAACGGCGCCACTTAAAACTTCAAAATACTGATTTGAAGAGATAAAATGGGGTCTCTCATCATATGAACATAAGAGTCCAGTATGATAGATATAGAGATCATACCCCAACATAACAAAAAGGAACTTGAAAGAATTGACATGAAAGTAGAACTTCAAAACGAGAAGGGTGAAGAACCACTTAAAAATTCGGCAGCCTAACGGCGCCACTTAAAACTTCAAAATATTGAATTGAAGAGATCAAATGGGGTCTCTCATAATATGAACATAAGAGTCCAGTATGGTAGATATAGATATCATACCCCAACATAACAAAAAGGAACTTGAAAGAATTGACATGAAAGTAGAACTTCAAAACGAGAAGGGTGAAGAACCACTTAAAAATTCGGCAGCCTAACGGCGCCACTTAAAACATCAAAATACTGAATTGAAGAGATCAAATGGGGTCTCTAATCATATGAACATAAGAGTCCAGTATGATATATATAGAGATCATACCCCAATATAACAAAAAGGAACTTGAAATAATTGACATGAAAGTAGAACTTCAAAACGAGAAGGGTGAAGAACCACTTAAAAATTCGGCAGCATAACGGCGCCACTTAAAACTTTAAAGTACTGAATTGAAGCGATCAAATGGGGTCTCTCATAATATGATCATAAAATATCAGTATGATAATTTAGAGATCATACCCAAACATAATAAAAAGGAACATGAAATACTTGAATGAAAATAGAACTTGAAAACGAGGAAGGTGAAAGAATCCCTTAAAAATTCGGCAGCCTAACGGCGCCACTTAAAAATTCTTAAAACGAATTGATGAGAGCAAGGGGGGGGGGGGTCTCTCATCATATGAACATGAAATAGGCAGTAGGATGAATATAAAAGAACATCCTACAACATAAGAACATGGAGTATAAAAGAAATGACATAAAAGAGATTACTTGAAAAGAAAGAGAGAGGTCGGATCCCTTACCTTAAAATGTAACTCTTAAACCTCAAAGGTTGGGACCTTGAGGGCTTGGGGGAACCTTGGGAGGACTCCTTGGGAGGTAAAGAGACCATAAATTCGTTGGGAATGAGTGGGGAGTCGAATGGATGAGAGGAGGGCTTGGTATTTATAGGGAAAGTGAGGGGACAAGGCATTAATGGCCAAGGGACACCTCACATGTGCTTTTCTCAAACCCATGTGCTCTCCCTTGGCATTTATCATGGAGTTAGGCCACATGGGGCCCCCAAAACAATAATTCATCACCCTTGGCCGGCCAAACCATAAAAGATCCCATGACATCATCATGACACAGTTATGATGTCATTAAACATACCGAAATCCTAAAACTGTATTTTTACTATTCACTGAAAATTCAACTTTCTCAGAAAAATCCCAAAATTTCACCTTAACCAAATATCAATGCTCTGATTTCAAAAATGAACTCCATTTTATAAAAATAATTTTCTAAATATTTTTAATTTTATTTTTAAATAAATACACTATTCACCGAAAATTCATTTTTTTCAGAAAAATCCCCAAAAATTACCATAACATAATATCGATGCTCTGAGTTCAAAAATAAAGTCATTTTTATAAAAATAATTTTCTAATTATTTTTAATTAAATTTTTAATTAAAAAACACTATTCATCCGAAAAAACTAATACTTGAATAATAATTTATGAAACCGTTATTTAACCATTTTATTGAATCACATTACTTAATCAAAGTGCCTAGCTTATTTTAATACTTTCTTTAAGTGAGATTACTAATCCATTTGGACACATTATTAATCCTAATCATAAAATCACTATTCATAATTTACTATTAATCAAAAATCAAGTTGATCTTATTAGACTCTAAATTTAGTACTGAACATAATTGTAGAAGAACATTTTTTAAAAATCATTACACATTTTTAATTATTTAGGGTTTACATAAACATATTTAAAATATCCTTTTTCTAAAATTCATCAAAAATTTGCATACTATATTTATCCGGTCATTTGAAAATTCATAAAAGAAATCGAAATTTTATTTAAAACAAAGGATTACACAAGACAGTTACGGTCTCCTTACATAGCCCCTTATCACACCAGCATAGGACCTAAGTGTAAGGTGTGCTAAGGTGAGAGAATCCGAGGGAGGCTCGGCCAACATCGCACGAGTAGTAATTTCTATCAGTTTGAACTTCTCGCGAAGGCGATCCCGTTCTAGCTTTATACGATGAAGTTCAGCTTGGGTTTGGTCCAGAGCAAATCCCAGTGGTGCTACCTCCTTCCCAAGTTCTGTTAGATGGGCTTCGATCGGTCCAAGACTACTGGGTGAGGCCATCGAATCTTCTTTCTATATTAATTAACCAAGATTGCTTGTATTTAGAGACAATAGTCAAAATGTTTAGTTTCCAGTGGTCATATTGACCAATGGTCAAATAAGAGTCAAAACCCAACAGTCTCATTTTAATTATACTCATGTTACCAAATGAAACATTTTTGTTGAGTATAACAATAACACATAAAATTAAGAAAAAAAATTTATTTAAAAAAATTTCGGGTCGTTACAGTTTTAATACTCACACCTATAGTTATTTTCTATTTTTAGTATTTGTGAAGGCTACAACATGAGTGTGCTCACCTTGGGTGATGCTTGATCATTGTTTCAGGGAACGACCCATGGGGTAGCACAGAGTTAGTTCATACATCGAGTTTGGTCAGTTTTATTTTCTTTTGTTATAGTTTTGTCATTTTATCTGGTTTATTTATTCTGCACTACTCTTTATTGTTTCCTATTATTTTATTAATTTACCTTGGGATAAATCATTCCATTCATCTCTGTCGATTCCCGGGTGCTTTCCGCTAGCTTGGGAGGATCAGGAATGCCTCTCAGGCCTTACTGCAGATTGGCTCGGGTGACCGGTTCAGGGTCGATCTGGGTTGGTTCATGACATGACCTGATAGGACCATATTCCTTTTTATTTAGTTTGAGGAAATATATTTCCTTTTTAATAAGGAGAGTTCATGGAAATTATTTATTGAAAAATATTTTCTTGAATCTATCCAATTCCATGGAATATATTTCTTCATTGGGATTCATGTTCTTGACCAGTTTCCACCACTAATTTGATCCCCCTTTAAGAAAATTGAGAAAAAATATGACTTTCTATTGATCTAAGAACTAGATGAAAGATATTATTTTCTTAATATATTTAATCTATTGTTACATGATGAGGGGATTAGAGGATTAGTAATGGTATACGACCTTTTTCACATAAAGGACTCGATTGCAATATAAACTTACTTAGGAGAAGGATGAAGTTCCACATGATTTAATTTATTATTCATAACATGAGTAAAAAAAGAAAGTAATTCTATAATATTCTTAGCTCCCACTCTCATAAGGTTAGGTATCTCATTTGGTAAGTCATCACATTGACTATCCCATTGTTTTTTGGAATTATTTATATTATTTCCCTCCATTAACTAAAAAAAGTCAAAATTAGGAATGGTAATACTCAATCATTTAAATGAAATATTTGGGTTAATGACGAATCATTGATAAGGGAGGGGGTGAATAAGTGATTCTAAATATTTTTAATTTTTTAGAAAAATAACCCTCATCAATGGTTAAAGTTATTCTCTATCACTATTCAACACACACATAACTCGTATAACAAAAAGTTTCTTTTTTGTTTCAAGTTTGAATTTAAAATTCAAAATTCAAAAAAAAAACAACAACAAATACTCAATCAAAATTATCCTCAAGATCTTAACTCAAAACATCTATATCATTTAATTTTATGTTGGTAGTTATTATATACTGAAATGAACACCAAAGTTTGAAGATGTAGCTAACTAAACACTGAACCTAAAAACATCTTAGAAACACCATTCCACATCATGGTCTACGGGGTTTCTACATAGCCTTCCAATTTTTATTATTTTTCATATAACTTCCATACAAGATGTGGCATGGTTTTGGTGCTGTGTTATGGAGGATTTGAAATATCCAGAACCACTAAAATCCATCCAAAATACCTATGAGATTCTATCAAGGTATAATAGTGTATTCATTCACGATTTTACATGACTATAACATGATCCTAACACAGTTTCATAGGGGTACCTATATTTTTATAACCATAAATACCATCTAAATAACTTTATATAATGGTCTTAACCATTTTGGTATGGAGGTCTCAAAATATCTAGAACCACTAGAATTCAATTAGTAAGGATCCATGATGTGGACTTCTCACTACAGTATGGAGAACTTGGTTTGATTTTTTTCTATGGAATAGCCATTGACACTGTATTGCAGTTAATGAAATTGTAAAATGGTCCATTACACTATGTCATGATCCATACCCTCTTCATCATCTCCACTTATCCTCCTGCTTCTCCAAATATACTTTCATCATGTACTCCAAACATGATAAATAGACACAATGGAAATTTCACATGGAATTATCTTGTTTAATATAGAATATGATTTATGTATTGAAAAAATACAACAAAGTTAATCATATCCTATCAAATGAATATTCAATATCACAAAAAACACTACAACCATCAAATAACCTCTTGGGATCAACAATACCCCTTTAGATTTTTTTGGAAACTAAGGAACGTAAATCAGTATTATACTCTAAAACCAAAGAAATAAATTACATTCAATAATTACTAGCCTATGTGAGTGAAGAAATTGTAGTAAATAATAATAATAAATAAATAATACCATTATGTTCATAAGATAGTGATCTATATGTATATTTCATAAACATTACCTTCACAACCTTCAAACTGAACTTAATCATCACAAAAACAATTCTTTCACTCCTAAAACATTCCTACAACCACTTACAATTTTTTTTAAAAAAATAATACATACTAAAATAATATATTACCCCTTTTAATAGGAATATATAAATATATACTTGCAAAATGTCATACATATCAATGGATACCCCTTTGATAAAAAATAGGAAGATAAAAATAAAGGAATGATTTATGTTATTATTTTTTCTCCCCCTTTGACAAAAAAATCAAAGAAAATATGATATAGGGGATATAAGACCAATCCATAGCCATTAAAAGAGTGAGGATAAACATATAACTTTAATCTTAGATTATAGAAAGCTTCATTTGATAGTGTCTTGGTGAATATATCTGCATTTTTCTCCTTTTTAGAAAGAAATTCAAACTTTAACTCATTCCAATCCACAAAATATTTGATGAAATGATATTTTATATAAATTTCCATGGATATTAAATGATGAACTATATTTTTTAAAGGTTAATTTCACTTTTATTATCATATACCAAGAGTAATGACAACATCAATTTAACTTTCAGATCTTCTAGTTTAGTCATCATCCGCATATGTTGTGTTGAGACATGAGTGGAAGCCACATATTCAACCTGAAAAGTTATTAAGGTTATTAAATTAATCATTCTTGAATACCAAAAAAAACAAATTTCTCTAGAAATAAATCTCCACTCGATGTATTCCTCTTATCATCAATACAACATTCCCAATCTATATATGAATAACTAAAAATGTTAATCATCCCTTAATTATCATATTTCAACACAAAATTTATTATTCCATCAACGTATCTAATTATTATGTTTATAGAAAAAAATAATAATATTCCTTTGGATCTCTTTGATACCTAGAACAATGTGTAACATCATACAGAATATCTAGTCTTGAATCTCTAAAATAACATAGAATTACAATCAGCTTAAAAAATTCCCATGGTTCAACTTATTTTCCCTATTCTTATTTTTTAACTTCATTACAATAGAAATTGGTGCATAAATAGGCTATGAATTCTTCTTTACTAGTATGTTAACATATCATTAATATACTTCTCTTGTGATAAAAAATTAATCATTCTCTTGAGAAATTTATAATCCAAGAAAGCATCTCATCTCACAATGTATAGAAATTTCAAAAAGATTCTCCATTTATTTTGATTTTTTTTTCAAAAAATCCTTCATAATTTCCAACTAAAATAATTACATCTTCATAAAAAATGATAAATATAAATAAACCATCATCATATTTAATATAGATATTTCTGTCAACTCTCCCTTTTTTGAAATTCAACTTGTTTAGGCATGTGTCCATGTTAGATTACAAAGATATTGGGGATTTTTTAGCCCATATAAACCTTTATTAACCTATAAACACAATTCTAATCTTCCCAAATAAAGAAACCACATGGTTGTTCAATATATACCTCCTCTTAAAATTCAAAATTTAGAAAAGACGACTTAACATCAACTTGAATGATCTTTTAATAACTTTGTTCTATAATGGAAAGAAAAAGTATTTTGGTATCAAGTATTGTAATCAGTGTGAAGGTTTCATTGAAGTCAACTACTTAAACATGTGAATGGACTTTACACATAAATATTTCTTTATTTCTAATTACTTCACCATTTTCATTAATATTGTTTTAGAACACCCACTTTATCATAATAATGTTATTTTCTTTATAATTGGGTACCAACTCTCATGTTTTAATTTTCCAATATGATCTAGAAATTCATTCATTTCATCAATTAACTCTTGAAGTTTCATTGGTTCTTATACAAATTTATGTTTATATTGAGAGAACAATGAGATATGCTAGTTTTTATTTATTATTATTCTTGTTTGAATCTATTGTCCATGATTTATAATTATATTTTGGACTTGAAAAAGTCTTCTCAACTTGGGATGATGTGAACAATATTGTTATTCATCACTTGAATTTGTGGAATTAACTTCTTCAACTGAAACTTATTCATTATTCAAACTATTTTATGAAACTTTACCTTTCCATTGGAAAACATATATTCATCATAACCACTTTAGGAAATTTATTCTTCATGATAATTAAATTTATTTATATGCTCCACAAATTTCTAATAAATGAAATAAAAAATGTTCCCTTTCTCTTTGTTGTAACAGTGATATCCTCTTCCATTTGGTAGATATCCAAGGAATATACATTAAATACCAGTTCATTCAATTTTTCTCAGATTTTCAACTTTAACATTAATAATTCAAGGGATTCCAAAAATTATTAGAGAGTTCAAAATTGGATATTTATTGTAATATAACAAATATGAACATATCTAAATTTTTCTTATAAAAACAATGATTTTGGATGTGAACCTCTTCTAAAATGGCTTGTTTCTAGGAATAATGATATGTTTCATGATTTATAAACATAATATGATCCATCTACACAACACTTATTTTATTCTTTTTATCCACACCATTTTTTTGGTGTGTATGGAACACTATGTTCATGAAAAATTCCATGTTTTTCAAGATATTATCCAAGACATCTATTGGTATACTCATCACCATTATAATTTCTAATCTTCATCAAAGAGTAACCAAAATATTTCTCTAAACTTCTCCCAAAACTTCAAAACCTTTTAAATACTTTGAAATATGTTTCATAAACATAGTAAATATAATGCGAGTAAATTCATCAATAAGTGAAATAAAATACTTATAAACACTTGTTGACTGCTTCCTTATAGGTTTTCAAATGTCAGAGTGAACAAAATATAATGGATGAGTTGTTTGTATTTAAACCCTTTTGTATGAAGTATTCATAATATTTCCCTTTTAAAAAGTATAACACATTCAATTAATTTTTCTCTACAATATAGTAACATCACCAAAATTATATTCATAAATAATATTACACGTGTTATTTTAACCAAAATAACCAATTTTTAAATTGAAATTTTGATTTTCTTCTTCCATACTTAAATAAAAATAATTTCTAGAATCACCTATCTAAAATAGATTTCCTATTATTCACTATACTCTAGTCAAGATAAATCCATATTTCAAAATCTTCACAAAAAACCCATTATTATGAAATATCACTTCATTCATTCATCACATAATTGAGATACACTTAGAATATTGTGTTTCAATCCTTCAACATACAATATGATATTGGATTTCAATTGATATCAACCAATAAATGAAGATCCAACACATTTTATTTTTAGTGATCCATTATTTACAAAGTCCATTAATCCTTCTTTAAATTTTTCAACATCCTTCATTAGATTCAAATATAATATCATATGAGAGGAATAACCACCATCCAAAATCCACGGGCATTGTCAAGTTGATGATTTGTAGAAAAAATCACCAACTAGAGTTTTTTATTTTCCTTTATCATTATTATTATTAAATATATATGAATCATATCCTGAGTACATTAGATATGATATAATAAAAAGAAGATTTTTTTTTCAATATGAATATGTTTATTATATCTTTTACAAATATATTCCAACGGTTGAAATCTATTATTAGTTTTCAATTTAGATTTCACAAGTTATATCTGAATTTTTCTATTTTCAGTGAGATAAACCCACCTAATTTTCTTCATTGAAACCATATTGACCCATCATTGTATTGGTAATTAAAATAACACATTCTTTTTGTGTTAACGAAACCACTATAGTTCCAGCGATAACCAAAAAAATAATATTTTCCTTTATAAGCATGATTTTTTCTAGAACTATGAACCTATCTTTCATCCTTATTACAACCATTAATTTTTGACCCCTTATGAAATTTTTTAGTGAACCCTAGAAAAATTATTCTTCATGTTCAACTTATTCTCATCATTTTTTACTTACTATTTTTAATATTTTTTTCCATTCTACCAGATGTCTCAAAATTTATTGAATCTAGAGAATTTATTTATTTTTCTACAAACATGGTATTCCTAATTTAATTCATGTTCTTAGACATATAAAAAGTTATATAAAATTTTTATCTTAATTTTTGAATAATATTTTCTTATTTCTATGATCCTTTTATTTATTTTAGCTTTCCCCAAATTCATGAATAATGTTAAAAAAAAACACTGAACATTTTTTAAGCACTTTTTATATACTAACTAATTTTTGTTGTAAAATATAGAACTCCTTATTTTTTTACTTCAATAATTACTACATATTAACTATTAAGTTATTAAATTTATTAACAACATTATTCAATTAATCAAATTCATTCTACAACTTTAACTTCTCATTAATAAAAATATATTCATTACTTTAAAATACTGATTTTTACTCTTTATACTTTTTATCTATTTTCCAACTTAAATATTTTTTTGAGACACTATTAGATTTAACTTTTCAGTAAGAATTTAATCTTATTTTATTTATTTTTTTCAACTTCACTATAACTTTTAATAGTGAATTCTTCTTCATTTAACTTTTCAATGATCATATTTTCATCAATATCACCAGACATCTCCATTTATTCTACTTCATAAACAATATCACTACTTTCAAAATTAGATAATAAATTACCATTTAAAAATTTAGATAAATGTTTCCTATTACATTTATAAGAAACCTATGGTCTTTCAAAAACTAATGATCTCTTCTTAAAATGTCTCAATGGTACTTCTTATTCATCATCACCAACTTCATTTTCTTTTAAAATAGGAAAATTTATAGAAAAATGTATGATTAATCCATAGTAAAATATTTTTATTGGAAGTTTAAATTTAAACATTCCATTTCCTATTCTTAAATTTATAGAGATAAAATAAATCATATTATCAAGATTCTAAATAAAATCAGAATTGGAATCAGAATAACTGAAATCATATTCATAAACCTTATCCTTATGTTTCTCTTACTTTGAGGCCTTACAAGAGATTTAATTTTCATCCCTTCATATATTCTTGATAAAAAATTATTTCCTCACATCATAGAAAATGTTAATGCCATAAAAATCATCCAGAGGAAGGGATTATAGATATTTATGTTCATGATCAGAGAGTTTATCATCAAACATGTTTGGTAAGATATGATGTATTTTCTCATCCACTATAGTAAATTATAATTTATCCACATAGCTTAAAATTGTACTTATAATCTGATTAATTCTTGTAAATAAGTCATGAATAATTTCATATTTTTTAATTTTCAGATCTTAATATTAGTATCTCCATATTTGAAATTTAGAACTCTTCAACTTGTTATTTCCTTCATAGATATTTACATGATTATCCCAAATTCATTATTTTGTATTGATACCAACCACTTTGATAAATTATTTCTTATATCATGATGATAGTAAATAATTCTAGGCATTACCAGCATTATTAATATTTGTTCTTTTCATTGATGTCAAATAAAAATTATCTATATGAGTTGGAAACTCATCAGTTGAAGCCTGAATAACTTTCAAACTAATTAAAATAAGATAAGGTAACTTATTTTACTTCTAGATATGATAATTTTTTACTATAAAAGGAAAGAACCCCTACTATTCAATGAATTGTGATTTCTCATAAAAAACACCATAAATTAGGAACCAACCCCTTAAAACAAAGAGAAAATTATTATCAAAAATTAAAACAACAAATCACCAACAAGGGAAACCTCCCTTTGATACCAATTGAAAATTCACCAATTTATCATGTAGAATTCAATAAGAGGGAGAGAATCAATGATTTTAAATATTTTTCATTTTCTTAGTGAAAAAACCATGTCACTAGTTAAAGTGAATACTGATCATTGTTTAACAAACACACATAAATTTCACAACATTAAGTTTTTTTTTCTTTCAAATTTATAATTTGAAATTAGTATTTAAACAACTAAATCCTCTTTCAAGATCAACCTTTGGATCTTAATTCAAAATATCAAGATCATAAAATTTTAATATGGTAGTTATTATAGATTTAAATAACCACCAAAGTCATTATATGTATCCTAATCAACACGAAACCTAAAAAAACCTAAAAACACCCCTCTATGTCATTGTCTATGTGGTTATGGCACAAATTTCTAATTTTTAGCAATTTTTAAATAACTACAATACAAGGATACAACATGGTCCTGGTTTTACGGTGTGGAGGCCTAAAAAATCCAACAAATATACCTATATGACATGGTAAAGGTGCTGCGGTGTAGTCATTCATGATTTTACATGGCTTTGGAGTGGTCCCGATGTTGCAGTGTAGAGGGACCTATATTTCTAAAACCAACAAAAATGGATGATTCACTCCACATTGTGGTCTTTCCCACTATGGTGTAGAGGTCATGAAATACCCAAAACCATTAGATTTAATTAAGATAAAATTTATGTAATGGAATTCTCCCTAAATCATGGATAACATGGCTGGAGTGTCTTATGTGGCATAGCCATTGACACTATGGCAAGGTAAATAGAATTGTGGCATGATTCCTTAAACTAATTCATGGTCCACCACCACTTCACTATATCCAATTCTCTTCTTACTTCTCCAAATCTACTTACATCATGTACTCCAATCATGATATACAGGCACAAAACAATTTTTATATAGAATATTTTTTTAAAATAGAATAGGATTTATGTATTGACAAAAAAATCCAAGAAATTTAATCATATTCAATTCACCAATTGTTTATTTTCATAAAAAATCACAAAAACCATAAAAGCACATCTTGGTCTCAACAAATCATGTTAAAATAAAATCTATGAATATAGATAGAATAACTTATAAAAAATGTATACCCTAATTAATGAGTCTCTAGGTTTCAATCTAGGTTATCCATTGGGATTTCCTATTACGTTTTCTAACTTAAAATTAATTTCAAGTCCTTCACAATGGTTCATAAATAGTTTGTGTGTTTGCCAAAGAATATACCTCAAGAGAGTTAAACCATGTGTGCAACAAGGCATATTTATTATCCACCAAGTAATGATTGAATAAATAATCAATCCACCATTTTCATGGTTATTACACTTAGGAACAAATTTTCCAGATCAAAATACACTTTTAGTATTATACAAGGATATAATTTCTTGAAAACCACTCACTCAATACTTCAGCAAAATTTTAGGATATTTTTCTATACATAGACATAACACTAGGGTTCTCACTAAATTATTTATTTCCAAATCCCAAAAAAAATATTTATTTGATACAAAATATAGGGACCTAGTACTTTTAAATGTATTATTACAATATTTGTAACATAAATATCCAATAAATACAACCGAAAGATTGAGAGGACTAGTGTCTTTAGAAAACTAGGTTCATAAAACATCATCATGAAACCAAAATAAATTGTATTTATTATTATCTTTATAATGAGCTACAAAATTATTCTATTATCCTAAATATCATAGGATAAACTTGGGAATATAAAAAAATAAGAGGATGGGATATAAATCCCAGTAAGTGAATAAACATGATAATGAAGCATTATGTGTGAATCATAAGGAATAACATGTTATCATAAAAGAAAATGATAATAAATAATCATATGGGTGAATAACATAGATAACATGGAATCAGAAGATAATGGAAACATAGTAATTTGGCATCAATATATAAAATTACATAAGTATAAGTAAAGGTTAATTTCCAACACAACATCACATGGTGGATATAGTCCCATAATGGATTAAGTGTACTCCTTAACCCCATTGATAACATCTCATGATAATAAACCATTACCTAATTAATTGGAGAATTATATTGGTGAAACCATTAAAACATGTACATGCATATGTGTGATAAAAAAGTAAATCAATCACAAGGCATAGACATAAGTGTTACCTATGGACAAAAATGGGTTGCATAATCTTGCATCTTATAATAATAAAAAGAAGTTTAAAATTGATTATAAAGAGAAGAAGGAATTAAATATTTTGGATGATCATATATACGTATATAATAATATGTCACAAAATATGTTGTTCATTTGAAAAATCACTGTGATAAAGTGTAGATAATTGGGTATATAAATGAACTTTTAGAATAGTGCTTTAAGGAAATGATTAAAAACTTTTAGAGGGAGAATAAGCATATAATTTTCTATGAAATATATTGGTAAACTAGAATGTTTATAACAAAAATATTTCTTTATTTAATTAAATCATTAATGGGAATAAATATTTAAATGATCATTATATAAAATGATTAACGGGTAGAAAAGTTCCCCTTAATAGGGTTTGATTTTAAAGAATACATTTGAGAAATGGACCTAAGGAATGTATTAACCCATAAAAAGAAGTTAGAATAAGATAGGTATATATGTAAGATACATATATACATAATTTATAAGAATAAAATGATATCAAAGAGAGATATATAAAGTGATATATAGAGAGAAATTTTATTACCCAAATAAAAATGGTGGTTTAGAGAGATCAATTACCTTATGTTCCAAAAATCATTCTTTACATGCACCAAATGTATTGTATAATATGATTAGATTAACTAATTACTTATTTAAGAACCTTTTACATCTCAATTTTAATTATTATAATTATCTTATGCAAATTTACAACTATTTCATTAGTATATAATGTTTGATCTTGTTTTTATGGGGGTGTTTATTTCACGATTCCAAAGTCAAATCACTTTTGGAAAATTATTAATGTTTTTATAAAATGAGACTAAAAATATAGATGTAAAATTAAATAAAATTAATTTACTTCTAAAAATTTTAATGTTTCAAAATACCCATATTTATTCTAACATAGGGACAATTCTGTTAGTAAAAATGTTAATGTTATGTGGTTAGTTCATTTAGGCTGTTTTACCAATCATCTTGAATTAGATTCATCTTATTGAATTAAATGATTATTGAAACATTACAGAACAATAAATAAGTTAAAATATAATTATTATAACCATATTTAGCCATAATATTGTTTCTATAACTACCATTGAAGGCGGTGTGGAAAAAACTAAGAATGTTGTTCATGAAAGTGGTGAACCAACCATATTGTGAATAATATGAACATTTTAGAACTAGTGGGTTCTTATAAAATCCATGAATATAAATAATTCATGTATTTATCCTGTAATGTTAAATACCATATTTTACTATATTTCACTATTTTCAAAAAAATTAATTATTTTAGAAAAACATAAAAAATTAACCCTAATTTTTTTTGATGTGTAGATTCCAAAAAATATCAATTTTATGAAAATAATTTTCTAAATATTATAAATTTAATTTTTAAATATAAGACTAATTTATTTAAAAAATATCAATTTTAATATGATGAACAATTGTATGACCCTTTAAAAAATTACTTATGGTATCATTAAATTATATTATTATTATAATACAACTTAATATTAATTTTTAAATCCATTTTATAAAAATAAACCTTTTTAAATCATTATATTTATTATAAAAGTGCAGTTTAAACATTTTTTTTATAAAAATGTGAATACATAATTTATCATTTTTTTAAAAATTCATTTTCTTATTCCATGGTATAGATATATCATATTTTAATTTTATAAGATACCTAAAATATTATTTTACACTTCCATAAGTGAGAATACTATTTTAATGGTAATACTACTATTCATAATAGTCACATTACTATTCCAATGGTCAGATTACTATTGAAATGGTCATATTTTTAACATTTATATGGGTACCCTACTTCTTATAACCTCATATTTCATTCATTATTAATTCACTTATATTTTCTCTCAAGGTTATACTTTTTTATTTTCAAAATGAATATTACATTACAAATATTCTACTTTATTTCTATAATGTTGTTTGTGAGTGAGATTATTTTGGGGAATCAATCAGATCCAATTTTTTCCTATCATTGTTATCTTATTTTCTATTTTTGTCCCATTTTAATAATTTAAAATATTATAGCTATTTTTATTCTGTAAATGTAATTTTAAAATTAATTTAATAATTTTTTTTGGTTTGATCATACAATTTATGTGTTTTATACTACATTACTAAATATAACACAATTATATATCTATAAGGAAAATTAAACTGATAATATTTTGGGTTGTTACCTTGGTGACACATCTTTAAAGAAGAAAAAGTTTTAATAATGAAACAAGTCTGTGATCATAAGAACTCATTTTTGTGGAAACAATGTACACTATGTGGAAATTCCAACTTTGTTACATAATAGTTTTCCTAATCTCAAAAAATATAAACACGAAAGATTTTGGAAATATTAAATGTGAAACCCTTGTTATAAATCATTTAATTATGGTTTCATTATGTTATGGGGTGTGATGTTTAATTTTCAATTTCATGCTTTAATATATTTCAGCGTTCACCCAAGTATATTCCTTCACATATTTCATCAACATTCATGTGTTTTATTCGTTGGATGGTTTCTCCAAAACCTTGGGTATTCAAAATCCCAAATAAACTAGATTTTATATTTTATAATTACAAATTATTCTAGATATTCACTTAGCCATCACTTAACTTAGGAAATTAATATTTAAAGAAACACCTTCAAATACCTAGAACCTATCTTGGACATGAGGAAGACCACAAAAAATTTTCTAATTTATTAGGATCCAACCATAGAAGATAACTCTACCTTTTCATTTCAGCTTATTCACCATGGTATCCAACTCTAATATAGTTTACCCATATACATGATAATACTTAATATATTTATTTTTTTTCATTCTAAATATATCAATAAATTTTCTCCAATACAAATATTTATAATTTTTTTTGAAAACAATACTATTGAAAACAAATACATCCAGACACTAAGGGGAAATTCAAACTACTCCCTTAGATTTTTTTTCAATACTTTGAACATCAACATAAATTAGATGTGTGTAAATATTATACTATAATTTTACTCTTCATCTCCCCCTTAATGAAAATAAATACCTAGGAGGAAAATATATTTTTTCTCTCCCCCTTGTTCATAGAATTATTTCATGGGAAGGATTCTTCTTAATATTTTCAAAATTGAGACAATATATTCCCCCAATAAAAATTACAACCAAACTCATTCTTTTTGTGAGGAGGATATCACCACATGTTTCTTAGAAATGATCATTAATGGAGTCTACATGGGCTAACCAATTGTATAAAACAAGAGTGATTTTAACAAAGAATCAAAGCTATCCATATACAATACTCATTATGGTATGAACTAAAATTCAATTCACTATGGGATGTACAATAGATTTTAATAATTTTTATAAACCTACACTCAACTTCATAAAAAACATCAACACATTCAAGTGAATTTTTTTTATTAAACTTTTTTATATATTCAATCCCCATAATAATATATCCATCATAAACTAAAAATGAGTGAGGAGAGTGAAAATAATACCTCAAACATGAACATTTTTTAAGGATATCTATAATTAAAGATTAATATAGAAAAAATAAATATCTCCAGATTTGATTTTTTTATAGCTCCCCTCAAGGGATTATTTTCACAAATCGTCATGGTTGATTCTTTCTTCCAGAAATTTACTCTAAGAACTTTTGACACCAATTGATGTCTTATATCAATTGAATAAAGTCAAGTGTTGGTATAAAGGGTGATATCAAGATAATAATTGAAACATACTCAATGATGGATATTTTTCTTGGATATAAAAACAAAACAATCTTCCTTAGATCCTTCAATTCATCACCTTAAATCCTTTTTTATAAAGGAAAAGCACAAAAAATGGGGGAATGAGGTGGGAATTCATTGAAATTCAGTTGTAGAAATGTGGATGAGACTTATTCATCATTCAAGAGGAAATATTTTATGAATATATAAATTTTATTTTCCTCTTCCTACTATATTTCTCCTTAATTCTTAAAATGTATTAACATTGAGGAAACATTGTAATACGCATAGATTTTATAATATATCTCTTTAAATAAATACTTTGTTCAATAGCGTACATCCCACACAAAACTGAACAAAAATGAGCAGTGACATATTAGATGAACGTTATTAATAAATTATAAGTTGAAAAAACTCTAGTAAATAAAAAGATAGTAATCAATTAAATTTTTTTATACTTAAAGGATAAATAATTAATATTATATAACTTTTAAAAAGAGTGTTCATTCTCAAATAAATGTATAATGTTTTAATGAATTAAAATTTCCATTGTTCAAATATAATTATGATAATATAAGATATTAAAATATCAAAACCAATATATGAAAATCCATTAAATTAGGAACTGATATGATATAATACTAAGAATAGTTAATGTCTAAAAACATCATTTTTCAATAACGTGGTTTCCATTATAATTTTATTTTTTATTTAATAGATCAATCTATTAATTTTATTTTTTGAAATTTTAAATATTAATTTCATTTTTTAATTATACATATCAATATTATACTGTGGTAAAATTTGATATTTTTATGAAATAAGTGATTTTTAATTGAATAGTGAGAAATATTATTTTTACTAAAATTTTAGTGTTTATGACTATATAAATAAGTAAGAATAAAATAAATAAATATGAAAAATTTTGTGATTGAATATGTATTAATTAGCAAAGCTATATATTTATAAATAATATTTTCAATTTAGAAAACTTATGTTTAATAACTAAAGTAATATATTCCAATAAAATAAACTTTTTTTTTATTTTAATTTAATTAAATATTATTTTTATAAAATTAAAATTTTTCATTATTTGAAAGAAAATTAATATTAATTTGTTTAAAAATAAAATAATTTATATCATGAAATGAAAATACATTAATAATTTTATCCTAAACATAAATTATAAGTTTATAAATACAATCTTTCAAAAAATGAGTTTTTACAGGTTCCATGCACTAATATTAAAATTAATATTTCTTACACATAAAAATTTTATCTAATAAGATTTATTTAGTATTTGTAATTATAAGGTAAAAATTATTTAATAATTTTCATTTTATTTATAGGTATAAAAATGAATTACTTAGGTAAAAAATGGTTATTGGGGTAAAATTCCAAAGGGTAAAAGGATAACATGTTGAAAACATGTTTCTAATTGATTAGTTGAGGTTTTAATGAAAAAATATTATTCCCACTCCTTTATTTTTCATTTTGGAGTCCTATTTACATGTGAAACATGTTCTCTCTTTATATTACATTGAAATATTTACAAAAATTTAATTCTCACCAATTATAAACAGGGCCTCTCAACACCCCTTCAAGACCATCCTAAAAATTAAAATTTCTCCTAAAACTATGAAATATTTCCATACAATATATTACTATTCCATTTACTTGAGCCTCTGGTCACAAGTGATTGGGATAAGACCTCAATTTACAAGGAGTCATCTATGGGAAAACTCTTGTCCTCAATGTGAGTAATTTTTTTTTAAAATTATATTCTTTTCTATCTTAATTTCCCAAATATATGTTTCTTATTCCAGTATAATAACATAAATATTGTTTTCATAATGAATTTTAATATTTTAAAGAAACAATTGTTAATGAATTTTTTCTATTTCAATAAATAACAATGAAAATGTTATTTGTGTGTGTGTGAGCCACTACCTCCACAAAGTAACGTATATCATTTTTTCTTTAGTTTTTTTATTAAAATATTTGAAATTTGATCTAAAAACTTAAAAAGTATAAATAATATCATTATAATTCTGTAAAAATTATATTATTTTAAAATAAACCACTTTTATAACCATACTCATCCATTAATTATGGTATGTTCATGTTTTGGTTGGTTTAACCACCAAATTGAATAATGAGATAAAATAATAACATGGATGGATATGAGAATATAATTATGTATAATATATGATTTAAATAAGTAATTAAATATATTTTTTTGGAATGGTAACATAAATATAAAACTCATTAATTAAGATACCAATGTTCGTTCATTAAGAATCACCAAAACATGCTCATCACTAATTTCATCTTTAAGGATCATAAAAAAATATCATAAAATGAAATTAAAAAATTATAAATAATAAATTTTAGTACCTTGTATAATCTTATAAAGATGAAATTTGTGAGAATAATGAATAAAAACACTACTATTATGAAACTAATTCAAAATGATCAAGATTAGTCACAACTGATATTAAAAATAGATAATAAATAAAAAATATACATGTAGATAATAATTGTAAATAATGTTTATAAAGGTTATATACATGAATAAGTTTATTAAATAAGTAATTAATATGGTTATATTATATATATATATATTATGTTATACTATGGTAAACTAATCATAAATTCAAGGTAAGGCTTTCATCTACTCAATTTACAATTCCTCGGGCCATAACCATTCTCAATTAAATATACACTTAAAGATTTATTTGATCCTACCACTCCCCTATTTCATATGATATTTCATATTTTTTATCTATGAAATTAATTCTCATTAATAATATCCACTTCATTGATAATTTTTTTTTCTAAAATAAAAGTATAACATTGTTAAAAATAACTCCCATTCTTACCAATATATATGTTTCTTCAATGTCCTTGTTTTTCCTATCAAAAATTTTTTCTTTAAAGAAATAAAAATATTTTTCTATTTTATTTTATTCATGTTTTAATTTACCTCTCATATTAAATGAAATACTTTGAATGAATCTCTTATATTTTTTCATGAAAATGGACTAAAAATATTAATAAACGCATTTCTTTTCATTATATACTACTCCAAAATTATTAGATTGATTTTTTTGTTTCTTTTCAAGGATATTTTATTTATAACTATTTATAATAATTTTTTTAAATGTATTATCTTTACTTGATATATATTTTTTAAAATTAATTTTCACTCTATCATTTATAATATCATTTAAAAGGATTTGTGAAAACATTTGTATTTTCAATTATGTTTATCTACATAGGTTTATCTTTTAGAATGTAATTTTTTGATCACACTCTATATTTTATGATAATATGATTCATTTTATAAGATTATATTTTTGATGTCTTATGGTTTGTAATGTTATTTTTTTGGGATGTTTTTGAAATGTTTAAGAAAACCATTCTTTTCTATGGGTTCTTTATGATAAAATGATGATTGATATTAAGTGTCACACATATGTAAGGATGATTATAGGTGGGGTTAAATATCAAACTCCAATTCAATGTTTTATATGAATATTTAATTATTGATTCGGTTATGGACATAATGAATTTATTCACACATTCATGGTCTTAATGAGTGCGTTCATATTTTTAGGCATAGGCATAATGAGTTTGTTCACATAGATGTGTTAATAATGAGTTTTCTAAAAAAAATACCAATACTTATGGTTTTTACACACTTTAATTATGTTTATCAAGTTATTCCATATTTACAATATTCTTTTCATTTTCAAGACATTCATTCTTTTCATGTTCTGCCTTATTTTTAAAATATTTTGCACTTTTATGTCATGCTCACATGTTTTTTGAAGTCTGAGTTATACTTTGAGACATGTTATAACATTTTTGGCTTCCTTAAAATTTTTTATAAACATTTTTTACAATAAATGGTTTATGATTACTATCTATGGTCACATTATCTTTTAATCATATACTTACCCTCACCTCATGTTCTCATTCATGTTTATGATCTGATACAATATAATAAGAATTTTCCTTATTGAGTGCCTAATCTCACCCCCTTCTTATGTTTTTATTTCTTAGTCCGTAGGGAAGATTATATCAGGTGAGATATCTAGAAAATTCTATAGAGGAGATTTATTATGGATCAAAGTTTTTAAGTGTTGTAGAATAAGCTGTTTATGTAGCTTATCTCCAAACACTAAACCTTTAGGTCCTTGGGTTGTGAGACTATTTGTTAGAAAAAATATTTAAATACTACAATTAATATATTGTTTATGTAATGGTTATATTGGGTATATTTAGTAGGTATCAAATTATATTTTATTTATTTTGGATATTATACTTATTATTATGATGAGATAACATTATTGAAAACCCCAAGGATAAGTCAAAGGGATAAGTCTATGTATTGGATAACATTATGAAGTTTTGGTAATGTCGATATTTTATTGTTTTGTGATAAATAATTTCTCTTTATAGATACTAAAAGGAAATTTTAGCTCATAAAAATATGTACATAGGGGTAATAAACATGAAAATGTTGTGTTGGGTATAAACCCAATCGTCACTTAATACATGATAAATAGGTCTAATTTCACACCTAGTTTGAAACTCATGAGGGATATGATTTAGTTAATAAAATTATCTTTAAAAATGAATTAAATGATTTAAATATATTTTAATTCTATATGAGTTAGGTTAGAGAACCTAATTGGAAAATTACCATAGAAAACCAAGGTTAAATTTAAAGAGTGTAATGTCTATCCAATTATATCATAGTTAAACTGAATATTTCACAGGATGGAATGAACGTGTCATTGGAGAAGAAATTTTAAGATTAAGTTTTAATATTCAAATGAACATTTAATCTAATTTTATTTAAAATTATCGTAACCTTTTTTGGTATTATTTGGTTGGAAGTAGGTTCATAAAAATGAAGATGTGAAAGGTGTTTCCCTAAGAACTCATAATGAAGCATATTCAGGATAACTAGTTTTCTAGTCTGACTAATGATAGTGAGATTGATATCTCAGTTGAATACATATCTTTAGTTTTTTATAGATCCATTAAATCATTATTTTAGTTAATGATAATTATAATTTTGAGCATATAATTTATTTAACAGTGGAGAATGTAATAAGCTAATATTTTAGAATTTTTTTAAATAATTATTTTGTCCAATAGATTGTTTCACATGAAACACCAAACCAAAACTATCCATGATATGTTAGATGACAATTATTAAGAAATAATAAGATGAATAAAACTTCTAGTAAATAAGAAAATAATTAATTAAAATTTATTATTTTTAAAGGATAAATAATTAACGTGATTTGATATTTAAAAAGGATTGTTCCTTCTAAAATAGATGTTTAAAGTGTTAATAAATTAAATAAACCTATTTTAAAAGATTAATATAATGAAATATTATATTAAAATATATGAACTAACATATGGAAATTATTTTAATTATAAATTGATATGAAATAATATTAAGAGAAATTAATGTTTAAAAATGTTATTTTCCAATAAAAGAAGTTTTCCTTTATACTTTGAAATTTCATTTAAAATATATTTTTTTAAAATTTTAAAATATAAAATTATCCCCATTATCTAATTCTACTTATCAATATTATCCTAAGGTTAGTTTTTTATATTATTTTGAAATAGTTGTTTTTTAGGTGAATAATGGAAAATATTTTTTTACTAAAATTGTAACATTTGTGACTATATTGAGAAGTGTGTGTTAATTAAAAAACTATTAAAATTTAATCATGATAAAATATGTATCAATAATTAATAAAAATAAATTTATTATTACTATTATGAATTTTGAAAACCTATGTTTAAGAACATAATAAATATTTTTCCAATAAAAGATATCATTTTATTAATAAAATATTATTTTGAAAAAAAAATCAATTTTTGATTGAATTTAAAGTCAATTATTTTAAAATAAAATAATTTATATCATGAAAATAATATACATTGATAATTTTATCCTACACATAAATTGTAAGATTAAAAAGAATTTTTTTAAATTTTTTTTACTCGTTACATGTGCTAATGTTAAAATTAATTGTAAATACACATAATTTTTATCTGATAAAATTAATTTCATAATTTTAATAATCAGTTAAAAATTATTTAATGACATTTTTTCTTCGGGTTTCAACTCGGACATGGGATGGGTTCCCCCTTTGATGGTTTGATTAAGGGATATTTTGAGGCCTTGCTTAATCAAACACATTGGGTTTACCATTTGTTTCATCTTCCCTATAAATTCCAAATGGTTCCCTTATCCATAGTTGGGTATGGACCTGCTTTCCAAAGGATGGTAGTCACATGGTCTTTCAGGCCCATCGACTCTTGGGGACTCACATTGGTCAAGAGGATGAGAGGTCTGGCTCATATCACCCTTTTGGGGGGAATTATTTTCTATTTCGAGACTCTATTATAGATTTATGATATGTTTGCGAATCTATTAATAATCCCAATACAAGATCAGTTACTATAATAAAACGACTACAAGTTAATTCTCCTTCATATGCAAAAGATTGGGATTTCTTTAGTGAATCCATCTGTATGTATCCAAGGTTCTTCATCAATTTTTAGTAATAGAAAATTTCTTAAATACTAAAATCATATAACCAAGTTCTTCAGAGCATGATTCCATGTAAGGAGGCGTTTTAATATTCCAAGGAGGGGATTGAGCCATTATGAGGCATCCTACGTATCCTGATTATTACAAGAATCAAAACCCACACATTTCATTAGTCCCATATAGTTT
This sequence comes from Viscum album, assembly GCA_963277665.1. Classification (NCBI taxonomy): domain Eukaryota; kingdom Viridiplantae; phylum Streptophyta; class Magnoliopsida; order Santalales; family Viscaceae; genus Viscum; species Viscum album. The sequence continues at coordinate 1,469,647,592 of OY728147.1, read as the reverse complement.
AATGATGTGAGGACTTATTTTCAGGTACTGAGACAAAAAATATTTGAGCTAAAACCCTAAGGGGGTGTCTTATGTATCTCGAGTATAGTGATAATTTGAGTTTTCATAGTTCTCATGTATTGGGGTTTCCCTTGTCATTATAGAGACCTATAGTGTAGATGATATTAATATCATGAATATCTAATATCACGTGAGCCAAGATCGATGTGATAAACAAGGGATAAAAAATTATCATTTCATTTCTCATGATACAAGGATTATGAGTTGGAACTTCTATGAGATAATTTATTGTGGGACTAATATCTTAGAGATATTTCTTAAATATCCTGGTTATGCCAGGAGTCAGATTCATCATATCTCGGTGGGTTTCTGAATCCATTGATGGATGGGATAGGGTGATCATCTTCTAAGACTAATTGAGCCCCGTTGGTTGAGACATCAGAGTCATGGAAAGACTTATATCGAAAGGGGTGTTTTATTTGAAGTTGGGACTTAAAAAGGCATCCTACGTATCCTGATTATGGTAGGAATCAGAGTCATCGTAGTTTAGTTTATGTTGGGTTATACACACTGAGGCTTCCCTATACCATTGTGGGGGTTTATAGTGCAGATGATATGATCATTTCTATTCCCTAATCCCACATGAGCCACGCTCGTTGTGAGAAATAAGGGATAGAAAATGATCAATGTTGTTACTTTGAATAAGGGACTTAGATTCAAGGATTTTCCTAGATGATCATTATAGAGCTTGAACCTTGGGGAGAGGTGGCCTACATATCTTGGATATAGTAGGAATCAAATTCACCATTTTTCTATTTATGTTTGGTCTTACAAATTGAGGTTTCCCTATACTCGGGTCTTACACACTATGGACAGACAATTCAATCAAGTCCTAGGATTCCCTATTGACATGATCTTCTTGTCTGTAGGGCATCGTATGACCCATTAATATTGTCTTGGGAGCCATCAAATGACCTTGATTGACACATATGGAGGGTGTCTCAAGAGTCAGTATAAAAAATATGAAGTATGTCACATATCTTGGCTGAAACCTTTTGGGATACCTCATGGGACATGTTTGGAGGGCGTCGCAAGTCCCAACTGGCCTGCCTAGGGGGTGTCGTGAGATCCTAGTTGTCATGCCCTAGGGCATAAAGAGATCTTGGTTATTATTTCCATATTCTTTTGTGATACTCAACTGACATGAACAAGTGCTATTATATGAGTTAGTTGATGTGTCCGAAGGATGTTGCAAGTCATAGGTGACAAACCTAGATGGTTTCATGAGATCATAGTGGTGTCCATGGGGGGAATCATGTGACTTTCTTTGATATGTCCAGAGTGTTCCTCATGTCCTAGATGGCAAGTTTTAGGAGTGTCATGAGATCTAGGGGACATGTATTGGTGCTGTTGTGTGTCTTTGGGAGACTTAGGCAGAGCACATGAGGGACAATGAGTATGTCTTTCGGTAAAGTCTTCCAATTTTAATCTCTGTTTTAACCCTTACATTGTGAATGCCTTAGGTTTATTCAGTACTAGTTCCTATGAGTCTCACGTGATCTGGAAGACATGCAGTATGTTCTTCACAAGTCTTTCTAGAAGTCCTTTACATGATCTATGAATGATCACGCGAAGCACCTTATGTTTGGAACTTGATTGCTCTGACAATGCTATGGTGTATTACCTTACAGAAATTTGTCAGTCACATGATCAGTTTCTATGAGAACCCTGTAGATGAAGAGAGTTAGATCATCCAGAGTCTAAGCGTTCATAGTCTCAACATCCAACCTTTTAGAGTTCAATCCTTTCTTCATGTGGGAGTGGAGAATTTATAGGAATCACCACCCCTGTTGTCCGGTGCTTTGTGTGGCATATATAGTGTGAGTCTAGGATGGAGTCAGTTAAGGGGTCTAGCACTACACATCTTTGTGAGGATCTGTCATGGACCATTATAAGGGAATCACCTAATTTCTAGTTGTCTTGATTCCCTCTCAACAACTCCCCTTTATTGGATTATATTCAATTAATGGGGACTTGTTTAATCACGAGGATGTGTTGAAGTACTTACTTATCGTCATGCTGACATGTGCAAGGATCTTCAAAAGATCCAAGTGACTATCAAAAGACATTCACAAGACTTCGAGTGACTTGTCTCAGAGTCTCGTGGGACAAGGATGGTTTGTTTGGGGGTCTCGCGGGACCGCGCTGTGGGTGCGCTGGGCACATCACATGCCTTTTAGCAATTCAGAACACCTCTCAACTCCTCCATTTTGATCTCCTTTGTTTTATGTGATAATGGTTAGGATTCATATGAGATTTCATGAGAAATGTATGGAATTGTTGCTGGATTTTTTAGTGATGTCTCGCCTGACTAATATGGGTCATATGAAGAATGTGTAAGCATGTAGTGGAAAAGTATATCTATCTACCCTTAGAGCGCTGAGTAGTTGTTTGGACACACCCGAGGACTTCCACACAACGAATTTGACAAGCCATATGGTTTTTTTGCAACAATTCCAACATAACACTAAGGTATTACAATGTCTCATGAATCCCTAGGGCATGCGTCAGATGTCTTTCAGCAATCGCAGACACCTCTCACCTCCTCCCCATTATCTCCTTCATTTTATCCTACAAAGGTTTTGAGGTTTTGTGAGTATATGTAGATGTCACCAAGGGATATTGATCTACCCAATGATGATATGGAATGCGAGCTCTTTAACCACTAATAATCTATTCTTTTGGATACCATTCCTTCTTATTTTATAAGGATTTATGTGTTATTTTCTCACTGATTGTCTGTGAGTGCATCAAATGATCAATATGTGATCTTGCGATGGTGTGCATGCCTTGTCTTGATCATTTGTCATGTTCACCTATGGAATGTCACATGATCAATGTTTTATATTACGATGGAGTGCATAAGTTGTTAGGAATAGAAATTTGATACATCGCATGTTCATTGATGGACCTTGCGACTATGTGAAAACATTGTCAAGGGCAGTCACTTTGCTTCACCTTTGATATGTCACATGTCCATGGTTGTATACTGCCATAGCATGACTGAGGGTGTCTTCATGTTAAGTCCGAATACCAAAGGGTGTATGGAAAGAGCAGAAATCTATTTCAAGGATGTCTCATTACCCATGACACTTGAATGTGTTGTGCAATTAAAGGTTTGCATAAGGTCTCTACACGTCAAAATCCACATGCCACCCTATAAAGGGGATTGAGCGATAGAGTCTTGCACATGTATATAGAATATTTATTTTCTTTACATGGTGATATTAAGCATTGCATGGAGATTATCATGCACACATGAATATTTCATGCGTGTGGTGCAGACTTCAATCAGATCGATATGGTGCATCGAGTCCTGAAATTTATTTCATGGTCATTATTTTTGGTGCATCAAATATAATGTTTTAGGACTCAATCATAACCATATGGCGATTCATTGTCCATAATTTTTTACATAACCAGGTATGCAGTTATTTAATATTCTTTTGGGAAGATGTGTGATCATGATATGTGATAGCTTATGTGTTTTCAGGATGATGTAGGAGAGATATTAGACTTATATTTGTGGTAGTATGGAGTCCACATGGTATTAAAACCCTCTGAAAGATGGGATATGCGGTGCTAATACCTTTTAAAATAGTGGCCACATGGTGGTTTCATCCCTTTGAATGAATGAAAATATATCCTCACATGAGAATCATGTAGTACCACAACTTTTTTGACTACCATATGTATTTATAGGTGAATCACCACACTCCCTTTCCACGTTCAAGAATGGCGGTGCATTCTATAAACGCGATCGTCTGCCCATCAGACATATTTAATTTTTATCTGATCCATTGACATGATGCTTCAATATAAATCTTCAAAAAACTGAAACTCTCGTTATTTCTAAAATATTCATCAACTGAGCATGGTGACCCTCAACAACTGCCTATTATACTTCTTCCTGTGAAACAACATTCTCCTAACCGGCCTCTTCATGTGATGTTGTTGTGGTGTCTAGACAGTAACAAGACACTTCCAAAAAATCACACATACAATCCGGATTGCTGGAGTTGCGCACAAATGACCAAATATGAAAGAAGTAATAAAGAAGTGTAGAAAGAATAAAGGAACACAAGGATTTACATGCTTCGGCCCCTTTGGGACCTACTTCATGGAAATAACACCACCCTATGCATGCTTTATTATTAATTATAAAAATAAAACAAACCATATTACAAGAATAAACAAACATGACTTCACAAGAAGCAGACAATACAAATGGGGTCTATGAAACATATGCATAACCGTTCAAGACTAAGAGCTAGGGTAAGGAAGGAACTCATAATTCCAAACAAGAGTCCGACCATCCTGATCACTTCAAACCCCTATGAATGAAAATTCTAGTGATTGTTGTATGGAATTAAAGAAGTTGTATCTCTCCAAATATGTGGTTGCGGTCTTCAGGTTCAAAGGAAGGGCCACACATCTTCACCATAGAAGGATGTTGAGGAACTCCACCAGAAACCGTGCACCAGCGGTGTACCGGGAGATCAGCAGGACACCAAACCTATCCTCCATTGAGGATGAAACCACCATAATCTGAGAGTAATGAGAAAAAACTAGGGGGACTAAAAATATGGTGAATCCTCTTCAAGACATCCCAAATCAGGGGTGATGAAACCCCTACGAATGAAGTGTTGTGAAACATCTCGCCCAATCCAGGGCTTCCATGATGGGAAACTGTGAAACCAAAACTGAAAAAACCCTCAACAGCCGAAGCCAAATGGACATCCAAGATCATTAGGGAAGCACAGGGTAATCAAGGGTCAAAAAATTTTAGACAAAGGATTTCCAATGTGTACAATTGAGCAAAATAATTAAATGATACAACATTAATAGAAAGAAAAACATGATAAAAAGAATATGAAATTTTAATATGAAAAAAAAAGAAATTAATAATACCAAATTTCAAAAATTCATACAATTTTAAATTAAATTTGGCGATGTTCTTGCACCTAAGGTTATGGAATAGGAACCAAGTTCATTCTATCTAAACAAAAATTGAACTTAGATAAAGCCAAAGCTTTAGTCAAACTATCAGCTAGGTTTTTATCAGTGTGTATCTTGTTGAAACACACTATTCTTTGTTCTATAACATCTCTAATAAAATGTAATCTAATATCTATGTGCTTTGATTTACCATAGAAAACTAAGTTTTTAGATAAATGGAGTACTGATTGACTATCAGAATAAAAATTAATGACTGAATTATAAAGTTTGAGTTCAGAAGACAAACCTTTAAGACATAAGACTTCCTTTACCGCCTTAGTAAGAGCAATGTACTTGGACTCTATGGTCGAAAGGGAAAATACAGATAGCATGTTGCACTTCCAAGAGACAGGGCCACCACAGGAAGTGAACACATATACAGTCAATGATTTTATGGTATCAATGTTACTTGCATAATCAGAATCTTCAAAACCTACCAAAATATCAAAATCATCAATATTTTTACCATAGCACAAATATAAATTATATGTACATGATATATATCTAAGAATCCACTTAATGGAATGCTAATGAGGCTTCCCAGGTGTGGCCATAAATCTACTTAAGGTGCAGATTGCAAAGACAATATTAGGCTTGGTGAAAATCATAGAGTATATTATGCTACCAACAATTTTAGCATATGAAATTTTAGACATAAATTTCACATCATCATCATAAGTGGGTTCTTGTGTTAAAGACAACTTAAAATGTTGAGTAAGAGGTAAATTGACATGTTTGAGAGATTCAAACATGTATCTCTTTAAGATATTTAAAATGTAACCATGTTGAGATAAGTATATAAATTTATTTGTTTTATCTCTAATGATTTACACAACTAAAATCTACTTAGTTGCACCTAAGTATTTCATCTCAAAATTTCCTTTTAATTGGGATTTAATAGAAGTGATAAAACTCACATTTTTACACATGATTAGCATGTCATATATGTAGAGCAGAAGGTAAATCATACAACCTTGGATTGATTTGGAATAAACACATGCATCATATTGGATCCTGGTGAATTGATTATTTAACATAATGGAATCAATTTTTTATACCATTTCCTAGACGCTTGCTTTAAACCATACAAGGATTTATTTAAAAGGAAAACTTGGTTTGGTTTGAATTCCTTTGAATAACCATTAAGAGGTTTCATATAGAGTTTTTCATTCAGATCCCCATGTAAGAAGGCAGTTTTAACATCTAATTTCTTGATGTGCAGATCAATATAGGAAACAAAAGCTAGCAAGAGCCTAATGGAAGAGTGTTTGACAATAGGGGAAAAAATTTCAGCATAGTCGATTTCCTCTCTTTGAAGGATTCCTTTGGCGACTAGCCTTGCCTTAAACTTGACTTTATTTCCCTTCGTGTTTTCATCCTTTCTCTTATAAATCCACTTGGACCAAATCACCATAGAATTCGGTGGCTTGTAAAAAATGGTCCATGTTTGATTTTTCTTTAGAGATTACATCTCTTCATTCATGGCATTGATCCAATGTTTTGAATCTTTATCCTTCAAATATTTCCTATAAGATTGAGGATCATCATCGATGAGATCTTGGGCCACATGAACGGCATATGAGGCCATATCATACTGGCTAAATTGAGCATGAGGCCTTGAGACTCTCCTTTTTCTATCTCGAGTTAATTGATGATCCTGATGAATGGTGGAAGGTCCAGAATCAGAGTCTGAACCAGAACTAGACTCAAAATCAGCAACATTAGTGGGATGAGGAGGAGGAGAAGTATACTATATATCAGTCTCATCATGAGTTAGTGGATCATGCTCATTAGAATTATGAAGTTATGGTTTACTACTACCAGGTGTGACAGTATTGGTTTTAGGGGAATAAGATTCATGAAAGACCACATCTCTACTAATGATGCACCTTTGGTATCCCAGCTTATCTACCTAGAGTTTATATCCCTTAAATTCCTCAGGATAACCAAAAAAGATTCATTTTAGGGATCTAGGTTCAAGCTTATCAGTTTTGATATGAGCATAGGTTGTAGACCCCAAAACCCTTAAGTAGGAATACAAAGGGGGATTTCTGGTCCATAGTTCTTCTGGAGTTTTGAATTGATTTACAGAGGAGGGAAACCTATTAATCAGGTACATAGAAGTGCTGGTGGCCTTGGCCCAAAAGGATCTGGGGAGGACTGAGTATGAAATCATACTATAGACTCGTTCAAGGATAGTCCAATTCATCCTCTATGCAAGGCCATTCTGTTGGGGTGTTTCCCTAACTATTTTACGCCTTTTAATTCCTTTAGACTCACAATATTTAATGAACTCAATGGATAGGAATTTAAGCCCATTGTCTATCCTCATGGTCTTAACTTTCTTTCCAGTTTTATTCTCAATTGAATCTTTCCAGGTTTTGAATTTTTGGAAAACATCCAATTTATTCTTAAGGATGTACAACCAAACCTTCCTAGAGTAATCATCAATAAAGGTGACGAAATAGAAACCTCCACCATGAGAGGAAATCCTAGATGGCCCCCCAAAATTTGAATGGATATATTCAAGTGGGGAGGCAGCCTTGAAGGAGGATCTATTGAAGGTCACCATTTTAACCTTACCCATCACACAATATTCACAAAATGGAAGATTAGAAGGTGTGATGTCACTCAACAGCCCCTTCTTGTTGAGTTCTTCTATCCCTTTGGAGCTTACATGCCCCAACCGTCTATGCCAGAGCATAGTGTTATTAGTGTTTGTATTGTAAACACTACCCAACTATCTCGAATGGGTCTTTCCATTCAAGACATACAACCCATTTATATGATACCCTCTTATAATGGTTCTAGATCCTTTGGAAACTTTGATAGTACCCGATTCAGATATAAAGGTATATCCCTTTTTTTATTGGACTCCTAATGAGATCAAGTTTCATTGTAGGTTGGGTACCCACATTACATCATGTAGGGTGATGATTGAACGGTCATCCAATTCTATTAGGACAGATCCTCTGCCCTCAACCTTGCACTTCTTGTTATTTCCTAATAGGACATCCCCTTCCACTTTCTCAACCAGATCTTAGAAAGACTCTCTATGTGGACACATATTGATGGAGAATCCCGATTCAAGGACCCAATCATGATCGAGTTTATGGATAGAAACATTTAATACTTTGGCATTGTCATAGCCAGAGTCAACTAGGAGGGTCTGGTCAGCGGGTTGCACACATTATTGCTCACGCTTAAGCTTTCTACATTCGGGCTTAAGGTGCCTAGGCTTGCCACAATATAAAAAGTAACTTTTTTTGTCTTTATTATCATTACTATTTAGTTTTTGTTATTTCCTAGGTTCTTTGATGCTACTAATTTTATCTCTATTAGTTTGTTTCTTCTTATTTTTACCTTGAGGTCTTCCACTTATGAACAAACTCTCAGCATCACCTTTAACTTTAGGTTTAGAATGAAGTTCTTTAGATAGAAGGACATACTTGACTTCTTCGAAAGTCAAGGAGTCTAGACCATACATCTTGTTCTCGACTAATGTACTATAACTATGGTCAAGGGAAATTAAGAGAATAATCACCTGATCCTCATCATGTTCAGAAACATCAATGTTGGCCAAGTCCAACATGACTTTGTTGAATTCATCTAAATGGGATTTTATAGAAGTACCAGGTTTCATCTTAAAGGTTAACATACAATGCTTCTTATAAAGTCTACCGACTAGAGAGGTAGTCATCTAAAATTTTTCAAGTTTTAGCCAAATTCCTACAACGGTAGAATCAAAATCCACTTCCCTAAGAACCTTATCTCATAAGGACAGTAGGAGCGAACTGTGGGATTTAACTAGAGTGTCATGGGGGACAAGTTGGTATTCAGTTATGGTTTGAACAACTTCATTAACAGTTTTAATGAGTTTAGTAGACCTAGACATGGCATCAATAAGACCTTGTTGGACTAATAATTCCCTCATTTTTATTCACCATAAATTAAAGTCATTGTCTCTATCAAACTTTTTGATTTCATATCGCATTGTAGACATGTTTATCCAAATGAGTAAATGACAAATGATTGGGGACAACGATAAGCGTACACCCCAAAAAATTGACCGATCTCACTAGGTAAACATGTATCATGAGATATGAGTGCGAAATAATTCAGTGAATACAATGATTTCACCCGAAAAGAAAGAGAAAAAAAAACAACAATGTATAGGCAGAATTTAAACAGGTATTAATTGAAAAAAAAACCCAAAATTAATAAAATGGGTACAAACAGAATACAATAACCAGATTAAACAAAGTCTATACATAGTGAAAAGGGCTGCCAATAAAATATTGGTAGAGCAACTATAAAGAGGTATAAAGAGACAATATATAAAGCAGTAGATTAGGATAAATCTAGTGGAAGCAAGAAACAAATTAATAGAAGGGTAAAACAAACAACAGTAAATAGTTACATAGTATTGGTTAATATGTAAATAGGGGAAGCATGACAGGATGTGTAAATTTCAAGAACCTAAAGGTAGATAGTGCTCAAAGCTAAAACAAGAGGCACAATAGCCAAATATGGGTCTGATACCACATGTTGTGGTGGATGGACATGACACTTCCAAACAACCACACATACAATCTGGATCACTAGAGTTGTGAAAAAATGATCAAATACGAAATAAGTAATAAATTAGTGTAGAAAGAATAAAGGAACATAAGGATTTATGTGCTTCATCCCCATTGGGACCTACTGCACGGCAAGAACATCACCCTAGACACACTTTATTATTAATGCTCAAAAGAAAACAAACCAGATTACAAGACTCAACAAACACGACTTCATAGGAAGCATACAATACAAATGGGGTCTAAGAAACAGAAGCATAACCATTCAAGACTGAGAGCTAGGGTAAATAAGGAACTCACAATGCCAGACAAGAGTCTGACCATCCTAATCACTTCAAACCCCTATGGATGGTGACGCTGGTGCTTGATGTATGGACTTGTGGAAAGAAGATCTCACCAAATCCGTGGTTGTGGTATTCATGTTCGAAGGAAGGGACACATGTCTTCACCGTAGAAGGATGTTGAGGAACTCCATTAGGAACCGCGCACTAGGGATGTGCAGGGAAATCATCCGACCACAAAACCCATCCTCCATCTAGGATGAAACCACCAGAATTAGAGAGCAATGAGCAAGAACCAGGGTGAATAAAAATCTGGTGAATCCTCCTAGAGACAGTTTGAAGTAGGGGTGATGAAACCCCCTGCAAACGAAGTGTTGAAAAACATATCTCCCAATCCAGGGATGCCACAGCAGGAAACCGTGAAACCAAAACCGAAAAAACCCTCAAGAGTTGAAACCAAATGGATGATCAAGATCAGTAGGGTGGTGCAGGGTAATCAAGGGTCAAAAACAGTTTAAAAAAAGGATTTCTAGTGTGTATAATTGAGAAAAATAATTAAGTGATACAATGTGAATAGAAATAAAAACAGGTTAAAAAGAATATGCAATTTTAATATGAAAACAAATGAAATTCATAAAACCAAATTTCACAGATGTCAAAATACAGGGAATCCCTCCTTCATACACTCAGACTTGCGTGGTGGAACAATCCTGATGGTGTATTTATACCATCATGTAATTCCTATAAAGAGTACCATGAATCCATGGTGGAGAATTATCACACACATGCTATTATTAAACTTTACCTTTACAGTGGCTTTATCTACCACACACTATAGTGAAATTTCATATCACCATTTCTATATACACTATTTTTATTTCCAACTACAAGCTCTTATTTTCCTAGATATTAAAACATTGTTTATCCATGAACTAATCCAGGTAGGTGTGGAAATCTATTTCTTTGCAAACTGCAGTCCATCTATGCACCATGTCAGGTAGGCATGGTATCCTACTTCACATGCTTCAGACTCATACACAGGTGAGATATCCAAGATGATGGCCACCGCCTATGCATGTCATACTCGGATCCCATCTACATGACAACTTCATAGTGTTTCATGTCCATATGGATGCTTCCCATCTATTATATGCATGAACCAGGAGTTACAGTGTGAGAAAACTCATGTTCTTGATGTTCTGCTTGTGGGTGACATCAAAATCAGGTGCAACAGATGTGTGGTCAAGGATCCACTGGTGTTCAACATTGGTCCCCGACGAAATAGGTGGGATGAAGATTTGGCATTACGAGGTTGGGGAATGTGATGTGTGGTGCCGCCTCTCCCTCACGTGATATCCATAGACAAGTTCCCTTCCACTATAAAGTGTGCATCGTATGATTATGAGAATCAAAAAATTCACCCCTTATAATTGGATTCATTAGGAATGAAAAGAATCTGATTCTAAGGAAAATATAGGACACTTTTCCTTATATCTGGATGATTATGGACTCCTCCTTGAGTACACCATCAGTACATGGACACTATAAACTTTAAATGTTTTCATCTAGTTCCCTTTCATTCATGATGTTCATGATATCTCATTATTCTAATATGATGAGAATCACCAACACTACACATTCCTTTCTTCATATCGAATGAGATTTAATGCTTAGAATTGAATGTTGAAACCCTGATAGATTTATTTTTAGATATGATCATGAATGATCACCCACATGAGGTTCCATACTGGTAATCATTTCCGGCTATCTTGGGATTACTTGATCTGTAGAGGGATCACCCATGTAGGAGACATTTCTTAGGGGAAAGTTCTCTATCTCTTACCAAAGCCAATAGGTTGGGTGAGCATAGTTTGATATTTAAGACCATATGACAAACCTTTTCAAGATTTTAAAGACTAATTTTTTTTTCTTTAGTTTAGGATATTTTAGATCATACATAATATTTATTTAGTTTAGGTTATTTTAGCTTGCACCTTCTATTGATTTAGATTAGGGTCTTTTAGCTCGAACCTCATATTGCTTTAGTTTATGGTCTTTTATCTAGTACATCGTATTTATTTTGTTTAGGGACTTTTATCTTAGACCACATATTGCTTTAATTAAGGTTATTTTAGATCAAAAATAATATATGATCATAGGATATGGTGCAGACATTCCATGAATGACCTAATGAACTTTAAGGTGCTGGGTTATGTCATGGTCTTACAAAGGTTCGTGAGGATCAAAATTACCTTTTTTGCAGAGCGACGCATTTGGTTGACAGCCATTGGCGCATATGAATGATCTATAGACATGTATGTGAATGTGTTGTCATGAAACATCAAATTGAATATAATTTTAAAGGGTATTTATAGTATAGGTTAGACCTAAGGTCATCTCTTAAGGAGAATTGATAGGTTTAGAATATGTATTTTTAATAAAAAGTAATAAAAGAGGGGGGTTGTTTTGAAAATAGTTTAAAGAAAATAACTTAATTTAAGATTTTAATAGTTTAGAAACCAAGTGGATTTTGAAAATTATGAGAAAAAGGATTCATTGTGAGTTTACTACACACATTTCAAGTTCATCACTTTGGGAGATTAACCAGGGTTTGATGTATGACTTTGGTTGAAATTAATCATAATCCCGATTACTTTCTAAGTTTTTATATCAAAGCATGTTGAGCCAAACATTGACATAAAAATCATACATCCAAGTTACAAATATCATTCATGGTATAATTAAATCCAAAGAAAATTGAAATCTCAAATAAGTGGGGAAGAAAAGGATTCTTGTGCTGTTCAATCAGAACAACATAGGTCACACACTCAAGACTTCACATTAATCAGTTAAAAGTAAAGAGCATTCCATTCGATTTAATCAAAAAAATAATTAAAACATGAATAAAAGTAATATGATTCTAAATGAAATGTTTTTAATCCCAAAATATGTCAAACCAATTGTAGTAAAAGTGCTGGAACTCTATTTAATATATATGTATCTCAATAACAACGAACACCCACCATTGATCCCAACATCAAGAGGAGGAGGAAAGTTAGGTGGAACTTCTTCTTCATCCTAAACCCCCTATGAGGATAGGAGCCTCCAAAAATTCTAGGATTAGGATATGACTCCTCTGGAACTCCAAAATTGCAGATATTTTCTTTTGGTTCAAACTTGAAAATGGGGAGCCCAAGGTATCATTTTATAAGAAAAATAAAAGGTGGTTTTGAGCCCCGAGATTTCAAGAAACAACTTAGCCCATGGTTTTCGACCTTTATATAGTCTTATCTCACTTTGAAGAAAATAAAAAAGTTTTATCCCCACATCCTAAATATATCTACTAAAAATTTTGCACCATTTGGACAGCTACAACTTGAGATATCGACAGAGCACATAACATCACTTTTGACTTTGTATAGATTCAGTGGCTTGGACAGATCAATTTGAATGGGACACACGATCACCGAATTGAGATTGGGTTCCTTCATAAAATATGTATAACACTAAATTTTGGACCACCTAATTCTGAGGCACAATTTAGTCTCAGTGTGAGGTTGAGTCTATTGGTGTGCTTGGATCCTACGCAGTTTGGACCATTTTTCTTGAACTTCATTATGGGTCCTCCAAATCACCTCCACCTACAATGAAATAATAAAAAAAGTAAAATTTTCTTTTTTAACAGTGATAAAAAATTTTAATCAAACATGAAGTGAAATTTAACATTTTTTTTATAATTTTCAATACAAAACTTGTTTATAACAGTGGTGTAAGGGTGAAAAATGAAAGACTAAATTTTCGTGCGATCACACCCCCACTCCTAAACATTTTCAATCCTAGGAAAATTCATATTTCCAATAATTATTCATGTAGATATTTACAACTTTATAAATATTTAACATTCAATGAAAATCTAATTTCTGAGGTAATTGTGATCAAATAAAAAATCACATCGAGGAGTTATTCTCAACGATCATAAAAAAAGACGTTTCAAAAATTATATCAGAATAAAATTCCAAGAGATGTATAATAACAATCAAAGAAAATAATTCAAAAGTAAATAATGTGACTAATTCTCCATGTGTGTGTGTAACAAACATTTCATTATTTTCTTCCACTTTCTATCGATTAAATATAAGTTATTTTAAAAATTTTCTACTTATATGGCCTTTTCCACCAAACCTACCCTACATCCATTGCAATCAAATTTCAAGACCCGATTAATTAAGAATTCTCAAAAGTCAAACCATAATATCCTGACCTAGATATCTACATATGTTGTACATTTCATCACTCCCCTAAAGGTTTATTTGTTTATTTATTTTTTTGAATTTTTTAGGGGCCTACAATAGTAGGATAACAGGTACACACACATAGGTCAATCTGGTACTGTAATGAAGAATATTAGATAATGAATTAATATATGAAAAAAAATCATTTTTGAAGGTAGATAAAAATTAACCTAACTTATATTTACCTTATACTATGTAATAAATTTTCACACTTCATGGTTGGGTGCAAAGATGCATGGAGAGATTAAGTGAAACAATTTTCCATTAAACTATTCATAATAAGGGTACCATTCTTCTCAAAGGTTTCAAAATTATTTCACCATTTATATTATTGAAAAACAAACAAATTTCAAGGATAGGTCACACCTTAGTATTGAATTCTTTCTAAAATGAACATTTGATCATAATTTTTTTTGAATGTTAAAACAACATGAAATAGAGAAATTACTCATAAATTTTCAATAAATTCCATAATTAAGGGGGAATAATTTCCCATGATAAATTGGGCATAAAAAATTAACATTCTGTCACAAAAGTGAGGGGAGGTGGAGTGATAATACAATCAAACAAGACAAAAGAGAAAAAGAATAAAGATAATGAAAATTACTAACTAACCCAGAAATATACCCATATCCCCATTACTAGAGTGTGAAGTGTCCTCACGGTAATAAAATAGAATGTGGTAAGGAAGGGTAAAACCTGGGGGGTGTCATTGGTAAGTTGCCTCTTGAACTTGGAGTTTCTCCATCGAGAAATCCAAAAGGGCTTCTTGGAAGTGCTTAATCCGCTTCCCATTAACAGTGAAGGTTTTCTTCATTTAATTATTTTATACCTAAAAAATTCAAAATGGATAAACATTAGTAATGGTGTATGGGACAAACCAATGGGAATGAAGCTTATTTGGATGCAACTTCAGCCTTGCATTATAAAGGAGTACCTTCTGCCAAATGTGGAATTGATGATGAAGGATGTGATGATTGTGTATATCCTTGGTTCAATCCTTATAAATCTAAGAGTTCTCATGTGAATATCTTCTCATTTCCTTAATCTCCTAAATCTATAACTTTCTTTTATAACCTACACCAAAAATATTATAATCGTATTGTTTGGTTGTAGAAATGAGAACCTTGGTCACTAATGATAAACCTAGTTAATCCAAACCTACAAAAAATTTGAGTTCTCAAAAATTTCACAAAAATCATGGAATCATCAGTCCCTATGGCACATGATCATACCCATTTTTACACATAATAAACTTCCAGAGGAATGTACAAGTTTCCAAATGAATTGGGAAATGGAACCATAAAGTCAATTACCTAAACATAAAAAATGTCATGGAAGAGTAAGGGATATTGTAGAATTTCATTTCTTTTAGAGACATTCTCCATTATTTGATAGCTAGAATAAGATTTATAGAAATCACGGGATTCCTGAAATAATGTTGGCTAAAAGAGACTAGAATCAAGGACCTTACGAGCAATTTGTTGGGGACCAAAGTTGACCCCACAAGGAAGAGTGTGGCAGAACCTAAGGTTGGATTGAAATTCACTATCGGGAACAAAATTCTTCAAGACTTAATCAATATATGTGCGCCAAATGTAGGGGTCATCCCAAATGAACCAATGAGACTCGTGTTTTAGATGGTTGGCCTGGTTTTTGTTGAAATCAACAGAAATGCAAGATGCTACCAAATAATTTATAATTTTAGTATACCAAGGAATAAAATATTACACTTCGTACATATTATCATAAAAAAACATGTCATTTAAGGGAATACAAGGGGATGATTCAATATTCAATAATGGAAGGATCTTACTGATATGGTTAGCCACCACATTCTCTGCTCCTTTTTTACCTCTAATTTCTAGATTGAATTTCTTAAGGAGGAGCTTCCAATGAATGAGATGTGGTTTGAATTTCGGTTTCTTAAGAAGATACCAGAGGGCTTCATGGTATGAGAACATAATGACTTCGGACCCTAAATGGTATAACCATAATTTATCCAAGGAAAACACAATGGAAATAAGTTATTTTTCAGTTTTGTTGTAGTTTTCTTGGGAAGTGTCCAAAGTACTTGAGGCATATGTAATGAAAAGTGGAGCTCGATCAACTCATTGTGATAAGACATCCCTAACTACATAGTTAGAGGCATCACACATGAGCTCAAATGGTATATCCCAACGAGGTGGTTGGATTATCGAGGGTGACGTGAGACTCTATTTTAACTTATTAAAAGATTTCTCACATTCCTTATTAAAAAAAATTCTCTTTATTTTTGGATTAATCAGGAGATGAAGAGTGAAATATTACTGAATTCACGAATGAAACAATGGTAAAATCCAACATGACCTAGGAAAGAATGTATATCCCATACATTTTTGGAAACGGTAAGGAATAAATGAAATCCAATTTTGATTTATCAACTTGTATACCATCCCCAGAAATGACATGTCCCAATAAAATACCTTTTTACACCATGAAATGTTATTTCTCATAATTTCATATGATATTATTTTGAATACAACGACATAGGAATGAACCAAGACTACTCAAACATTAATCAAAAGAGGATCCATAAACTGTGAAATCATCCATGAATACTTCCATACAATTATCCAAGTAATAAAAAAAAATACTAAACTTTCATCGCTGGAAAGTACTCAGAGCATTGCACAGACCAAATGGAATCCTTTTATATACAAGTGTTCCAAAGGGGAAAGTGAAGGTTGTCTTTTACTGATCCTTGGGGGAAATATGGATATAAAAGTATCCAAAATAACCTTTAATAAAACTATAATGGGACTTCCCTACTAGCCTATATATCATCTAGTTAATGAATGGTAATGGGAAATGGTCCTTTCTAGTGTGTTGGTTTAGTCGGCGGTTGTCTATACAGACACACCAACTATTCTACACATGGGTTGAAACTAATTCATTATTTTCATTTTTAATTATTGTTAGACCAGTTTTTTTAGGAACCACTTATAATAGACTAACCCATTAGTTTTCATGGATGTGGTAAATAATTTCCACAACCAATACTTTTATTACCTCCTTTTTAACCACATATAAGATGTTTTTGTTCAGTAGTCATTGTGATTGCATCACTATTTTATCCTCATCATTTAATAATATATGATGTTTACAAATTGATGGGATAATATCAGGAATGTCAGAAAGTGTCCATCCAAAAGCTTGTTTATATACCCTCAAAAGTTCAAGAAGTCGAAATTCATGCTCTAAAGGGAGTTAACTTGCAATGATGACAGGAAATTTTTTGCTATTATCAAGATATGAATATTTTAAATCATGAGGTAGTTATTTTAGTTCCAATTTAGGGGGATTTTGGATTGATGTGAATGCGTGTGAGAGTGAGAGGTCACTAATCTCATCTAACTACTCAATGGTATCATCCTTATATGAGTAATGAGCTTTTACAAGCTTAGTAGTATCATTAATGGTTATGTGATCCTCAGTGTTCAATAAATCATTAATTAAAAAGCATGCCTGACATTTTTGGTACAACATTATATGCATCATTCATTTTTCAGAATTTCAATAAATGAAGAAAACATTGAAAGGGTATTATTGTAATGAAAGGAAGTTTTTTTAGGGAAGGGAGTGCATATATAGAATTTACAGAGAGAGAATAATTTTCTTCTGTGGGGTGCATCATGGTATCAAGGATGTTGAAGTGGACAATTTCTCCACCAAACTACATATATAATGTACCATTGTGGAAATTAATTATGGTTTTTGTGGTTTTTAAGAAAGGTCTCCACAATATAATCAGGGCATGTCCATTCATTCTATCATATTCCATTTTTAGCACATAAAATTCAGTAGGAATTATTAAATTTTATTTCATCATAATAACATCCTCTAATGCACCAAAAGGGTGTGATGTACTCCAATTTTATAATTAAACAAAACTTCCAGTGTGACTCAATTCCCCAACCTATAATGAAGAGTAAATAGAGTGATACATCACATTTATAGAAGCACCCAAATCAAGTATAGCATTGTAAAAGTAATACTCTCCTATGTTGATTTTAATTGAGAATGTTCCAGGATCATTTCATTTGGTGGGAAGTGATGGATATATCAATTCAAAGATGTTCCTCCCCAAGATCACCTTCTTATAACCTCGAATTCACCTTAGGTGTGTACACATATCCTTTATAAAATTAGGGTATCTTGGAATTTTCTTCATGGAATTGATCAAGGGGATGTTAACCAACATTTTTTTTAAAAGTTTCCAATAATTCCTTATAATGTTTATTTTCTTAGTTTGGTGTACCTTTGGGGAAATGGAAGAGGAATGGTTGGGCTAGGTGACTCATCAAAAATAACACTCCTTCCTTTAGTAAGGCTTCTCTCAGGATAGGGTTTCACCTCATTTAGACCATTTATATTGGTTGGGATGGTGGTTTCCTTAGGAGGGTATGAGGTTGGGTTATTTGGATTTTAAGTTTATTTCCACTCCTAAGGGTTATGGAAATGAAATTTCCCTTATCCCTAAAGTTGATAAGTGGTTGAGAGGGTAGTTTACCCAACCTATGACTTTGGATTTCCCCCACCGAGTTAGCTAGTTATCCTAGTTGGGGTTTTAGGAATTGTATGGAAGATTGGGCGGTTTGTTGGAATTGGAGATTATTTGAATCCATTTGTTTTATCATGTATTCAAGGAAAGGATCGAGTTTTGGAGGGGTTTGTTGGAAATTCATTTATTGTGGTTGAGGATTTATGGGTGGTGGTGGTTGAATACTCTACCCTAGTTGGTTCTATAGTTGTTGAGGTTGGTTTCATTACCCCCTTTATTATAGTATTGGTTGTCTTTCCAACAAGGGTTGGATGGATAGTATGGTTCTTTCCTAAAGTGTTGGTTATAGGGGTCACTTGGAAAGATTTCCTCATAACTCTCATAAGATTCTCTCAGTTGGGGGAATTGGTCAGAGTAGTGGGTGTCAAAAAAACATATAACATAATGGATATGGGGAGGATATTTTTATTTCCCTTGGGAAAGATAAAGTTGTTGAAGAAGGGTACTTACCTCTTCAAACTTCATGTCTACCTTTTATTAAATTTAGTACTTTGCACCTCATGGATATCTTGAATGGGTACACTAGACATTAAACCAAATTTTTGAGTGTTTTATGCCATGTTATCAATCAGGGTCCTTACAGTAGTTGGGGTTTTATCAACTAGTACACCACTTACAGTAGCATCAATCATATTTCGATCAATAGAAATTAAACCGTCATAAAAATACTAAATTAAAATATGATCACTTATTTTTTGGTGTGGATAGCTTGAAAAAATACTTTTAAATATTTCCCAGTATTCATGAAGCATTTACCCTTGATATTTCTTTATAACACAAATTTATTTTCTTATTATTGCGGTTCTAGAGGCTGGGAAATATTTTTCAAGAGAAAGTCGTTTTATGTCTTTCCAACCTCTAATTGGTGAATTAACATAATAAAGCAAATATTTTGTAGTATCTTCTAATGAAAAATAGAATAACCTAAGTTTTACTTATTATTCATCCATATTAGCAGGTTTTAAGGTTGAACATAGTGTGAAATTATTTTAAATTCTTATGTGGTTCTTCTCTAGTGAGTCCATGGAATCTTGTTAATAAATTAATCAAACCAGATTTAAGTTCAAAATTGGGTGCCTCACCTTGTATTTGAATATTTGTGGGTTGAATGTCAACATGAGGTGAGGTTAGTTATTTTAGTGTTCTATAATTTTTGGACATGTTATGCAAGTTTATTTTAGTTTAGATGTTGGTTTGAGAAGAATAATAAGTATCAAGAAGAGTTTCAAGATGTGATGTGTCCTCCTTCAAAGGGCTGTCTTGGGTGTTTTATAAAAAAACACACACTAAAAACAAAAGAGATCCCTAGAAATGGCACCAAAATTTGGATGCGTTTTCATGGAACATAAAATTTATTATGATTTTAAAGGTTATTTATAGTCTTTATAATACCCTAGGTTTTATCTCAAGTAATTTTGGTCGGTTTAAAGTGTATATTTTTAATAAAAATTACCAAAAGAGGGGGGTTGTTTTGAATATAGTTTAAAAAAATAAATTAATTTAAAGAGCTTAATAGTTAAAGAAACAAGTGTATTTTTAAAATTATGAGAAAAAAGGTTCATTGTGAGTTTACTACACATACTTAAATTTCATAATTATTTGATATTAATTAGGGTTTGATGTAATTCTTTGGTTGAAATTAATCAGAATCCCGATTACTTTCAAAATTTTTATATCAAAGCACATTGATCCAAAACTTGAAATAACAATTTTATAACCAAGTTCCATATATCATTCATGGTATAATAACATACAAAGTAAATTAAAATATTACATAAGTTGGGAAGAAAGGTATTCTTGTGCTTTCCAATCAGAACAACACAATTCACGCACTCAAGAATTCACACTGATTGGTTAAAAGTAAAGATCATTCCATTCAATTCAATCAAACAAAGAATTAAAACATGAATAAAAGTAATATAACTCAAAATTAAATGTTTTAAAACCCAAAATAAATCAAAATATTAGCATTACAAGTTTTGTAACTCCTTTTACAATATGTGTAGCTCCCTCACAACAAACACCCACTGTTTATCCCAACATCGAGAGGAGGAGGAAATTCGGGTGGAACTCCTTATTCATCCTTGACCCCCATATGAGGATAGGGGCCTATATAAATTCTAGGATGAGGAGAGGAATAATATATAAATAGAAAATGGAATATAATTTCTTCTGGTTCGAACATAAAAATGTGGAGTCCAAGGTATCATTTTATAAGAAAATTGGAAGGTGGTTTTGAGCCCCAGATTTCAATAAACCAATTGGCCCATGGTTTTTGAACTATAGATAGTCTTATATCACTTTAAAGAAAATAAAAAAGTTGTATACCCACCTCATTAATATCTCTATAGAATATTTGGTTCTATTTGGAAAACTATATCTCTAGATATCAATAGAACACATAACACCACTTTTGAATTCATGCAGATTTGGTGGCTTGGATAGATCAGTCCAGATGGGCCACCAGATGGTAGAATTGAGCTTTGGTTCCTGAATAAAAGATGTATCCCAAGGAATTATGTACCAAAAAGAAATACCAGACTATTTGGATTCATGGTTTAGTACTAGTGTGCGGTTGTGTCAACTGGGGTGCTTAGATCCTGCACAGTTTAGCCCATTTTTCTTGAACTTTGTCACGGGCCCTCCAAATCACCTCCACCTACAATTAAATTATAAAAAAAGTAACAATAACATTTTTAAAAGTGATAAAAAATAATTGAATCAAACATGAAGTGATTTATTTAGTATTTTTATAATTTTCAATACAAAACTAGTTTAGCACAGTGGTGTAAGGGTAAAAATGAAATTGTGAATTGCGGTGCGATCAGTATGCATAGTCAAGTAAAGGGTCCTTGAATCTGAGTATATTTTCCAAGGGATATGGATTATTTATGTAAGTAATATGGTAGGGGTTGGAATACTAAGGATACTAGGCCTGTTTGGATATTTGGAGGTGTAAATCATAACATGAAAGTTTGAGTCCATGAATATGAGATGGTGTAGACATTCCGGGTAGGTCCCATGACATTATGGAATGCCATGTTCCACCACGGTGTTGATAATGATCACAAGGATTGAATATCCTTTTTGTAAAGGAGATACCTATAGTTGGTGGGTTAGGGAACTTATTAATTAGTAGAATTCTAAGAGAAAGATGATCTCCACTTATTTTTAAGGGCTATGAAATATTTGTGAAGAATAAAACATCTAGATGATGATGTTGGGTATGGGAAGAAAGCTATCTAGGAATGGTTTTGGCATCCTAGGATAGTTCATCTTTTACCAAGAAGCTATAGCTCTTTGACCGGTGGTTTCAAATCATTAAGTGTTGGCCATCAAGGGTTAGAAAATGAAGTGTTGTAGTCCATCCTCGAGAAAGGGTACGAAACCCAGTGATGTAATGATGAGGATATAAAATATGATTGGATAGTTTGGTGAGGGGATTATAAAACATGACCTAGAGTGCTCGAGTTAGGAGAAAGATATGGGAAATTCATATAGGTAGTGGTTCAGACACATTGGGGTGTTGAGTGATGCTGCGATGATGATAGGGATTATGAGAATTAGAATGTAATTTTATAGAATGACACATTTGGTTGATGACCATAGTCTCATATGTAGGATTCATATGCATGTATGTATATTCAAGAAAAGGGTCCTTGAAGTTGAATATACTTTTCAAGGACCATGGAAGGTTATGGTGATTCAAGACACCCCAACTCATTATGTGTGATTTGTGGAAAGTGTAAAATCCATGGAGGGTTAGAGTACCCAAAAATTTGTGTCACCACACAGCAAACACATTCTCATGATAAGGTGATGTGACAAACATTAATTTACCCTTTTCCTAGACTAGTGGGTATAGTGACAATAGATTGGATTTTACTAGGGCTAAAAGGTAGAACCTATGAGGTATATACCTTTTATGGTTGCGCCATAATTTTTTTCTTAAACTCTAAGGATGGAGATTTTAGAGGGTGGAGACTTGAATTTTACTATGGTTTCCCTTTGCAGGTTTTCAACCTGACATGTTTTTTGTATATTTCGTTAACAGTTTACAGTATTGTGGTTTAGAATATTTTGTGATAGAGTTTAATGTTGTATAACTTTAACCAAAATGTATTTGGTTTACGGTCATGACTGACATGGACCTTATATGGAGGATGATACACAAGAGCTTAGTTAGGATTCCTAGGGTTAAGAGTACTAAACATCTTCCCAAGCATGAAATAGAGATGTTTTAAATCACGACTCGAGCTTCTCAAGTCATGTGTGATGATATGGGATAGTCATACAGGGAGTGGTTTAGACACGTTGGGGTGTTTAGTGCCGCCATAATGATGTCAGGGCTCACGTGAATTGGAATTTCCTTTTTCAGAGTGACACATTTGGTTAACAGCCATAGGCGCATATGCAGGAGCCATAAGCATGTATGCATAGTCAAGAAAAGTTTCCTTGAAGTAAAATTTCCTTTCAAAAGTCCATTAAATATTACGAAGACCTAAGATACACAATACACGAAGTCTGGTATATGGGTTCGAGGTGCACTTGAAAGATAGTGGAAGCACCCCGTACTCTGGTTGATCGAGGTAAGTCTCTCGTGGCCCTTTGGTGAAGGATTAAAAAAATGGGAGATGGTCTACACATTTTATTATCATGCAATGGGGATGTTTTTTTGTAGTTTTACGTCATATGATAAGGAAATTTTCCATGCAGTTTATTATCAGGCGGTAAGGAAGTACTTCCATGTAATTTCACATCATGCAGTAAGGATGTAATTCCATGCAGTTTAACGTCATGCAGTAAGGACATAAGAATCGATGTGAATGTGAGGGAACATTATAGATGGGCCCAAATATGGAGTCTTGGGTATTAATATATATCTCATGAGGATGATAATCAAGCCACATGTAGTTTTGGTAAGCCGTGCAGTTTAGTTTCTTATGGTGAGGACTGATGTAGACCGTCATGAAAAGTAGTAATTTTGTAGATGGGCCAAAAAATAGAGGATTGGGAATCATTATGCATCTCATGAGGATGATAATTAATCCACACATAGTTCTAGAATAGGAAATACTTTACGAAGGTATAACCCTTTTGAAGAGGTGGTAATTATTTCTATTGATGGTTGCAGTTGGTCCGAGGATTTGAGATCTAGGTGTCACTATGTATCTCATGAGGATGAGAATCAAGCCACACATAGTTTAGGATGTTCCATGTTGTTTAAAATCATGTAGTGAGAATGGATATGAGCCATCATGAATTGATGGTTACATTGTGGTTAGGCCCAAGGATGGAAGTTTGGGCATCACTACGTATCTCCTGATGATGAGAATCAAACCTCACGTAGTTTTGAAAATTCCATGCAGTTTAACGTCATGCAGTGAGGAAGAAGTCAGACTAACGTGAATAAATGGAGATGTTGTGGTTATTCACAAAGACAAATACTGGACATCAGTAACAACCCAAGATTTTATAAGATATATTCTTTTTAATTTCGTTCTTATCTTCTATTGTACGCTACACCAAGATTATCTTGCTCTATACGCAACACTGTATCAGATTGTAGTATACGCAACACTAACACTACTACAACTTGGCCCTTTATCAGCACTAAAAACCGGCATTAACAGTGCTAGAAAAGCACTGTTAATGCCAATGTAGATAGGGGTTGGGGGGGGGGTGTCCCCTTTATCAGCGCTCCGAGAAGCGCTGATATAGGAGACCTTTATCAGCACTAAAAAAGCGCTGATAAAGGGTGTCCTTTATCAGCGCTCCTCTAGCGCTGTTAAAGGTGTCCTTTATCAGCGCTCAAAAAAGCGCTGATAAAGACACCATCGCCTGCACCAAAAAACCATAACCTGCACACTAGAATACCTGCACAATGTAGCACATGCACACCTGCACACCATAACACCCGCACATAATATTTTTACCGACAACGGTATATACATTTACTTAACATCTTGAATACAAAAAAACACATTGCTATATACATTTCAAACATTGTTTTACATGGTTACAATTAAAATTATTCAACAAAAATTATAAACATTCATGTTTCATCCTTTGATATCTGTGATCTGCTCTCGACGGTATTTGTTGCCGAACAAAGCATCCAAACTCAAGGAAAGAAATTCACCTATATAAGAAAACAAATATTATGTTAGTAATGAAATAATGAAAGAAATTAAAACAGTAATATGAAAGAATACATCAATATGGAAATGTGAAACTAAAATATGAAATTTTAAACTCAAATGTTTTCATTTTCATAATAATGAAAGGGAATAATGTAAAATCAATATGTTTTTGATTGATTTATCTCGTTTAATAAATACTAATTCCTTATCTAATAAAAAACTTTACCGGTCACACCGTGCATCGGATTGAGGTGAGGTAGATTCGTACCCGTCACAAATGACTCGTGGATCATTTTACTAAAGTATCAAAACAATCCGAACATGTTTGCTCGGTTTGCCGTATGTCAGTAGTGTTGTTTTGTAAAGTTTATGTCATTTTCAAACTGATATCAGACACTTTTAGTCATAACGGTCACACTGTGCATCGTATTGAGGTGTGGTCAATTATTACACGTCAAAAATGACTCATGGATCGTTGTACTAAAGTATCAAAACAATCCGAACACGTTTACTCGGTTTGCCGTATGTCAGTAGTGTTGTTTTCTAAAGTTTATGTCATTTTCAAACTGATATCAGACACTTTTAGCCATACCGGTCACACCGTGCGTCGGATTGAGGTGAGGTCAATTCGTACACGTCAAAAATGACTCATGGATTGTTGTCCTAAAGTATCAAAACAATTAGAATTCGTTTTCTTGGTTTTCCATATGTTAGTAGTGTTGTTTTCTAAAGTTTATGTCATTTTCAAACTGATATCAGACACTTTTAGCCATATCGGTCACACTGTGCGTTGGATTGAGGTACAGTCAATTATTAAACGTCACAAATTACTCATGGATCATTGTACTAAAGTTTTAAAACAATCCGGACACGTTTTCTCAGTATTCCGTATGTCAGTAGTGTTGTTTTCCAAATTTTATCTCATTTTCAAACTGATATCAGACAATTTTAGCCATACCGGTCACACCGTACGTCGGATTGAGGTGCGGTCGATTCGTACACATCAAAAATGACTGGTGAATCCTTGTCCTAAAGTATCAAAACAATACAAGCGTGTTTGCTCAGTATTCCATATGTCAGTAGTGTTGTTTTCTAAAGTTTATCTCAATTTGAAACTGATATCAGACACTTTTAGCCATACCGGTCACATTGTACGTCAGATTGAGGTGCGATCAATTTTTACACATCACAAATGACTCGTGGATCGTTTTCCTAAAGTATCAAAACAATCCGAATGCATTTTCTCGGTATTCCATATGTTAGTAGTGTTGTTTTCCAAAGTTTATCTCAATTTGAAACTGATATCAGACACTTTTAGCCATACCAGTCACACCGTGCATCGGATTGAGGCGCGGTTGATTCATAAATGTCACAAATGACTCTTGTATCATTTTACTAAAGTATCAAAACAATATGAATGCATTTTCTTAGTTTTCCGTATGTCAGTAGTGTTGTTTTCTAAAGTTTATGTCATTTTCAAACTGATATCAGACACTTTTATCCATACCAGTCACACCGTACGTCGGATTGAGGTGAGTTCAATTATTACACGTCAAAAATGACTCTTGGATCGTTTTCCTAAAGTATCAAAACAATCCAAACATGTTTTCTTGGTTTTCCGTATGTTAGTAGTGTTGTTTTCTAAAGTTTATGTCATTTTCAAACTGATATCAGACACATTTAGCCATATCAGTCACACTGTGCATCGGATTGAGGTGCAGTCGATTCGTACACGTCAAAAATAACTCGTGGATCGTTTTACTAAAGTATCAAAACAATCCGAACGCATTTTATCGGTATTCCGTATGTCATTAGTGTTGTTTTCCAAAGTTTATCTCAATTTGAAACTGATATCAGACACTTTTTGCCATATCGGTCACACCGTGAGTCGGATTGAGGTGCGGTCGATTCGTACACGTCAAAAATGACTCATGGATTGTTTTACTAAAGTTTCAAAACAATCCAAACGCGTTTAATCGTTATTCCGTATGTCAGTATTGTTTTTTTTCAAAGATTATCTCAATTTGAAACTGATATAAGACACTTTTAGCCATACCGGTCACACTATGTGTTGGATTGAGGTGCGGTCGATTCGTACACGTCATAAATGACTCGTGAATCGTTTTAATAAAGTATCAAAACAATCCGAACGTGTTTGCTTAGTTTTCCGTATGTTAGTAGTGTTGTTTTCTAAAGTTTATGTCATTTTCAAACTGATATCAGACACTTTTAGCCATACCGGTCACACCGTGCATTGGATTGAGGTTCGGTCGATTCGTACACATAAAAAATTTCTCGTGGATCATTGTCCTAAAGTATCAAAACAATCTGAACGCGTTTTCTCGGTTTTCCGTATGTCAGTAGTGTTGTTTTCTAAAGTTTATGTCATTTTCAAACTGATATCAGACACTTTTAGCCATACCGGTCACACCGTGCATCGGATTGAGGTATAATAGATTCTTACACGTCAAAAATGACTCATGGATTGTTGTCCTAAAGTATCAAAACAATCCAAATGCATTTTCTCAGTTTTCCGTATGTCAGTAGTGTTGTTTTCTAAAGTTTATGTCATTTTCAAACTGATATCAGATACTTTTAGCCATACTGGTCACACTGTGCGTCGGATTGAGGTGTGGTCGATTCATACACGTTAAAAATGACTCGTGTATTGTTTTCCTAAAGTTTCAATACAATCCGAATGCTTTTGCTCAATATTCTTTATGTCAGTAGTGTTGTTTTCCAAAATTTATCTCATTTTCAAACTGATATCAAACACTTTTAGCCATACCGGTCACACCGTTCATCAGATTGAGGTGAGGTCGATTCGTACATGTCAAAAATGACTCGTGGATCCTTTTCCTAAAGTATCAAAACAATCCGAATGCGTTTTCTTGGTATTCCGTATGTTAGTAGTGTTGTTTTCTAAATTTTATCTCAATTTGAAACTGATATCAGACACTTTTAGCCATACCGGTCACACTGTACGTCGGATTAAGGTGCGGTCAATTCGTACACCTCCCAAATGACTCGTGGATCGTTTTCCTAAAGTATCAAAACAATACGAATGCATTTTCTCAGTATTACGTATGTCAGTAGTGTTGTTTTCCAAAAATTATCTCAATTTGAAACTGATATCAGACACTTTTAGACATACCAGTCACAAAGTGCATCAGATTGAGGTGCGGTTGATTCATGCACGTCCAAAATGACTCGTGGATCATTTTACTAAAGTATCAAAACAATCCGAACGTGTTTGCTCAGTTTTCCGTATGTCAGTAGTGTAGTTTTCTAAAGTTTATGTCATTTTCAAACTGACATCAGACACTTTTAGCCATACCGATCACACTGTGAGTCAGATTGAGGTGAAGTCAATTATTATACATCAAAAATGAATTGTGGATCGTTGTCCTAAAGTATCAAAACAATCCGAACGCGTTTTCACAGTTTTCCGTATGGCAGTAGTGTTGTTTTCTAAATTTTATGTCATTTTCAAACTGATATCAGACACTTTTAGCCATACCGGTCACACTGTACTTCAGATTGAGGTGCAGTCAATTTTTACACGTCACAAATGACTCGTGGATCGTTTTACTAAAGTATCAAAAAAATCTGAATGCGTTTGATCAGTATTCCGTATGTCATTAGTGTTGTTTTCCAAAGTTTATCTCAATTTGAAACTGATATCAGACACTTTTATCCATACCGGTCACACCATGCGTCATATTGAGGTGCGGCCAATTTTTACACATAAAAAATGACTCATGGATCGTTTTACTAAAGTTTCAAAACAATCCGAACGTGTTTTCTCAGTATTCCGTATGTCAGTAGTGTTGTTTTCCAAAGTTTATCTCAATTTGAAACTGATATCAGACACTTTTAGACATACCGGTCACACCGTGCGTCAGATTGAGGTGCGGTCAGTTCGTACATGTCAAAAATGACTCGTGGATCGTTGTCCTAAAGTATCAAAACAATCCAAACGCGTTTTCTCAGTTTTACGTATGTCTGTAGTGTTGTTTTCTAAAGTTTTTATCATTTTCAAACTGATATCAGACACTTTTAGCCATACTGGTCATACTGTGCATCATATTGAGGTGAAGTCGATTCTTACACATCAAAAATAACTCGTGGATCATTTTCCTAAAGTATCAAAACAATCCGAACGCGTTTTATCGGTTTTCCGTATGTCAGTAGTGTTGTTTTCTAAAGTTTATGTCATTTTCAAACTGATATCAGTCACTTTTAGCCATACCGGTCACACCGTGCGTCAGATTGAGGTGCGGTCGATTCTTACACGTCACAAATGACTCGTGGATCGTTTTCATAAAGTATCAAAAAAATCCAAATGCGTTTGCTTGGTTTTCCGTATGTCAGTAGTGTTGTTTTCTAAAGTTTATGTCATTTTCAAACTGATATCAAACACTTTTAGCCATAACGGTCACACTGTGCATCAGATTGAGGTGCAGTTGACTCTTACATGTCAAAAATTACTCGTGGATCATTTTCCTAAAGTTTCAAAACAATATGAATGCATTTGCTCAGTATTCCATATGTCAGTAGTGTTGTTTTCCAAAGTTTATCTCATTTTCAAACTGATATCAGACACTTTTAGCGATACCGGTCACACCATGCATCAGATTGAGGTGAGGTCGATTCATACACGTCAAAAATGACTCATGGATACTTTTCCTAAAGTATCAAAACAATCCGAATGCGTTTGCTCGATATTCCGTATGTCAGTAGTGTTGTTTTCCAAAGTTTATCTCAATTTGGAACTGATATCAGACACTTTTAGCCATACCGGTCACACTGTACGTCGGATTGAGGTGAGGTCGATTCGTACACATAAAAAATGACTCGTGTATCATTGTCCTAAAGTATCAAAACAATCTGAACGTGTTTTCTTGGTATTCCGTATGTCAGTAGTGTTGTTTTCCAAAGTTTATCTCAATTTGAAACTGATATCAAACACTTTTATCCATACCGGTCACACCATGTCTCGGATTGAGGTGCGGTTGATTCGTACACGTCAAAAATGACTCGTGGATCGTTGTCCTAAAGTATCAAAACAATCCAAACGCGTTTGCTCGGTTTTCCGTATGTTAGTAGTGTTGTTTTCTAAAGTTTATGTCATTTTCAAACTGATATCAGACACTTTTAGCCATACCGGTCACACTGTGTGTCAGATTGAGGTGCGGTCAATTCATACACGTCACAAATGACTCGTGGATCGTTTTCCTAAAGTATCAAAACAATCTGAATGTGTTTTCTCAGTTTTCTGTATGTCAGTAGTGTTGTTTTCTAAAGTTTATGTCATTTTCAAACTGATATCAGACACTTTTAGCCATACCAGTCACACCGTGCATTGGATTGAGGTTCGGTCGATTATTACACATCACAAATGACCCATGAATCGTTTTTCTAAAGTATCAAAATAATCCGAACGCGTTTTCTCAGTATTCCGTATGTCAGTACTGTTGTTTTCCAAAGTTTATCTCAATTTTAAACTGATATCATAAACTTTTAGCCACAATGGTCACACTGTGCGTCAGATTGAGGTACGATCAATTCTTACACGTCAAAAATGACTCATGGATCGTTTTCCTAAAGTATTAAAACAATCTGAATGCGTTTGCTCAGTTTGCTGTATGTCAGTAGTGTTGTTTTCTAAAGTTTATGTCATTTTCAAACCGAGTAGTATGAATTCACTAATATAAGGATATGAAACATAAGAAAGGGAGATAATAGATGCTCAATAAGTGTAAAGGGAGATATCAATGACCATATAAAGATAACATAAGTATTAGTAATTCACCTTCATTGTCCTATTTGTTTACATTCTTCCATCAGGTACGCTGCCCATTCGTTTCTAAAGACATTTATATCATCTTCTTAATAGGAGTTTTTGCGATAGTCATATTAGTACTGAAAAAATATAAATACACAAAGGATTAATAATTATTTTAAATAAAGTAGTAATTATTTTAAAAAATACCTCTTCAGGGATGCTAGTTTGTTCATGAAATATGATCTCTTTCATAAATTTACAAACATAATAACCGCAGTCCTTGTCGTTTGTTTGTTTCGGACACTGCAGAAACTTCGAGAAAAATAAGTAATTTGTTTTGATATGTATTTGGATATTGAAATATAATTATATATACCCAGATACTTCTCCATTTGTAGATCTTGTGGGCATTTTCGTCCTTATGCCCTGGATTCATTCCAGCCTTTAGACGATATTCATACACCGCCCTATCATAACAAAATCCTCATTGAAAGATAATATAAATTATATAACTAGATATTTAGTTCCAAAATGTTGGATCTAGTGTATTAAAAATTGACAATCACCATCATGTGTGGTCGGTTAGTTGGATATCCATGTAGTGAATCCAGAAAATAAATCTTTGGAGTATCCAAATTGACTGCAATGAGCATCCAATGTTCCCTAAAAACAAAAAAAGAAATAATTACTAATAGAAATGAAAATACAATTGATATGATTAAAATGTAGAGTTTTACCCCTGCAACGTTGGTATTAAAAAGAGTCTGTCAGTCGTAATTCTTCTTTGAAATGTTCTGAGCAGATTTGACATTAATTCAGCCTGAAAATTAGAATCTATTTCTTCTCGTTGTGTAGAAATGGTGTGAGGACTAAAGAGTCCAAATTTGTATTCATGGGAAAATCCCTTCAATTGTTTTTCATATATACGCCTGTGGAAAATATGAGATGTATTTAGCCATAATTATCAAAGTATATCAACTTCTGTAAAATCAAATCATGAAAACATACCTCATGTATACGTTTATAACTGAGGCGCCTAGCCAGTCGTATGTGATGATCTCAGAAACAACATCTACACTAAAGAAATCTAATGTTTCCTCTCTGTACATATCTCTTTCACAAAAAATCATATGACTCTTTCCATCTTTCATTTTCGTATCCCCATGAGATTGCAATGATATTAAATGTGGATATAGAATGGGAGGGGTGAACACACTCTTAATAGATCGTTTTGATCGATTGGTTGATCCAATGTTGGAGCTTCTCTTTCATTTTAGCTTCTCCATTTTGTCCTTCTGTAATAACATTCATCAGTTCAGCCATTTTCTAATTTAATGTTAAAGGTTCTTCTTAAAAAATGAATTGGAAATGAATACCTCCTGGTCGACATGTTTTTTACAAGATTCGACGGCCATGCAACGAATGTTCCAACAGATTTTTCCACCGTATGAATGTCATCATCGTCATTTGGCACGGGTAGCTTGGCACTCAGTTCATGAGCTACGTTAATTGACACTTTTACATGACCGGTTGGAAGTGGTCTGGAGTGTAGCGTGTCATTCTGCATATTGAACACCGTAGCCCTCGCTACAAGGCGATGGGTGGGAGTTGACAGATATAAATCACAGTCATTTTCACCCTGTAGAATATCATTACATGAAAGGTATCAGTGTCTATGTGATTCAAATTTCACAAAAACTAATATTAGAACATTTATTACCTCGGTTAAGTCAGGTCTTTGAGGGTAATGGCTCGCCTCAAAACTGGTGAGGGGTGGATCTTCTTACGCGGGTTGTTCTTGAGTTTTTTGTTCTCTTCGCCTCTCCTCTATAAAACTCTTTAGCATCTCTCCCTGAGTTTGGAATAGTTATTCAAGGGTAGCTACTCTATCTCTCATTACATGCAATTCTTTAGTTTGTTCATCCTCTTGTTTTTTTTTTCTGAAAATATGCCCGGGGTGACACCCCAAAACCCACACCTCTGACGCGGCCATACTGTTCTGGCTGTTTCAAGGCCGTTGAAAGTATGTCTGCATCCGGTGTAGGTGTTGTTGATTCCTATGACTATGTCAAATAGAAAATATGGAAAAATAAGTAAGCATTGTTATGTAATAGTGATTTAAAGCAAAACAAGTTTATATTATGTCATACTTACACATGTTTCCCACACTTTTTGTGTGTTTTCATCTATCAGTTTCCCCTCTTTATTAACACGAGACTCATTCCATAGAACATGGAATGGAATGGAAGTGACTTGAGATTTTGCTTCATCAATCTGCATATAAACAGATAAACATGGTTACAGTGTTGTTTTATGTCACATAAAATTATTACAGTACTTTTAAAATACGTACCAATTGTTTTTCAATTGAAGCGTACCCCAGACTTGCTTTACGGTATGGGTACGCTGGTTTTGCTACCCGTTCTTTATTTTCAGCACTCAGTTGCTGTTTCATAAATAAAAACCTGTCAATCAACGTGATGAATACAAGCAACGTTACACAACGTGTAACCAAACACAATGTACCTACAAATTCTGTTCCGCACGATGGTTGAAAAATACATCCCACGTTCCTTGGGATATCAAGTGTGCATAAAGAGGAGGCAGGTGCAGATTGATTTTCCCTTCGGCATCTTTCAGATGATGTTTCGTTAAAATGGTGCGAAAGCCTCTATGAATCCTTCCTGCCCGTCTTAAAACATATTCTTTGTGCGAAATATCTACTATAAATTCACTCTGCAAGAGATGATGAAGGGTTAGTCAATATTTCAGTATTTTATTTTATTTTAATAAATTAAATAGATGATATCATAATGTTACCATAATCTCTTCCCACATTAATGTTTTCAACCCACTGACAACATGGTTCCACGACTCTACATCAATAGGCGCGCGTTGTCGAGTGACGATTCCAATGTAGCTACTAAACATGGCTTTGTTGGGGTTTACATGCCGGCCTAGTTTATTCCATCCCACCTCATATTTGATGCTTTTTGCTTTTTCCTTAAGGATTTTGGCTAAAACTATCAAACTACGGTGCACCTGTTTTTTGTGTTGCTGGGGTTTCATCGCCTACCATTTCCTCAGTTTCTGCATCATCATTATGTTTCTCCGAAGCGCTAGCATCGGTACTGGCACCAGCTGCAATAGGTTGAGAGACATGTTGTACGTTAGCAGTGGGACCAGCTGCAACAGGTTGAGAGACCTGTTTTCTCTCAGCAGTGGGACCAGCTGCAACAAGTTGAGAGACGTGTTGGGTCTTGGGATTGGGTGCATCAGCAGGTGAAGAAGTCATTATCTGCATAACTGGTTTAAAATTTAATTTAGATCACATAAAAGAAACAACAAATATATAATAACATAATGTAACACAATCTATACTACAATAAAAATAAATAACCTGATTATTGAACTCTCTTTTTTTTAAAGGCTGAAGGGATTTGACCCCTCTATCAACTATCCATATCCCTTCATTGTGGTCTCCTCTGACATACAAAAATTCGTCTACATTGGGACCACTTCGAAATGATTGCGAAGTCCCAATGAAAGGGCCATCTTCCGTTGAATTTTCATCTGACCCTTTAGCTATTTTGGTCGATAACAGAACGATTGACCAGTTTCAGTTTGCGGGATCTAGAATATAAAATACTTGAACTGCCTGTGATGCCATTATAAATAGTTCTTCTTTCTCCCCTTCCTTACTGAAATCAACTTTCATGAATCCCAAATCATCTATTTTAACAGCACTCCTGTTATCAACCCACTTGCATTGAAATACCGGAACTTGAAATTCCGTATAATCCAACTCCCATATTTGTTTGATGATGCCAAAGTATGACATATTCGCATAAATTGGATTTCTGTCCTTAGCACCGGAAACATGCATCGCTTCAGCCACAAGTGTAACCCCACTATTCTGCATGATACTGTCTTCATCATATTCATTAGTATAAAATGTATAACCACTAACTACATAAGAACTGTAAGATAATGAATACACACTTGGTCCTCTGGATAGCCATCGAAGTTGTTCCGAAATTGACTCTGGATTTTCATTTGACTTCTTAAAAATATGATCTCGAAACCATCTTATAAACTGTCGATTATGTATATCTGATATCCATTTTTCAGCCCTAGATGGATTCAAATGCCTAAGAATTTCTTTGTGGATTTCAACATATGGGTCAACGTCGAAACTATTATGCAAAACATAAAGGTGGGCCTGCTCCCGATCTGTAATATTAATTGTGACAACCTTTCTTCCAGAAATTCCTTCACCCTCAAGCCGCCCAGTGTGACGAGATTTCGGTAAGCCAATGATTTCCACACCAGACAAGTATTCAGTACATAATTCAATGACTTCCTCAACAATATATCGCTCTGCAATACAACCCTCTGGCCGACTTTGATTTTTGACATACCCTTTCAAAATCTTCATATACCGTTCAATGGGGTACATCCATCTATAATGTACAGGACCACATAGTCAAATCTCTCTCACCAAGTGGACCATGAAATGAACTATCATATCAAAAAATGAATGTGGGAAGAATATTTCTAATTCACATAATATGACGACAATTTCTTTTTCCATAGCTGGAAATTTCACCGGGTCTATAACTTTGATGCATATAACTTTGAAGAAGAAACACAGTTTTGTTAATGTATGGTGGACATTCTTGGGAAAAATTAAACGTAAAGAAATTGGAATGAGATTTTGCATCAAAACATGACAGTCATGTGATTTCAGACCTTTTAACTTCAAGTCGCTCATTGACACAAGGTTACTGATATTTGAAGAATACCCCTCTGAAACCTTTACGTCATTCATGAAGTTGCAAAACTAATATCTCTCCTGCCTGGAAAGAGTGTAAGCAGCAGGAGGAAGAAATGTTCATTTTTCACCCTTCACTGGTGCCAACTCTTCTCGTATTCCCATCTCAACCATGTTCAACCTAGACTTAATTCCATCTTTTTTTTGCCAGATGTATTTAGCAACGTGCTGATAACACTATTAAATACATTTTTTTCTACATGCATAACATCAAGAAAATGTATTACATACAGACAATTCCAGTATTGTAATTAAAAAAAAACTGATCTCATTTTCCAACCGATTTTCATAAGGTTTTTCGAAGCCGGTTTACCAAAAGCAGTGTCCACATTTTTAACTTTCTCAAACAATTGATCGCCTGTTAGTGGAGACGGTGTTGTACGTTCTTCTGAACTTCCATCGAATGATGTCATCTAAGAACGGTACTTATGTCATCGCGGTATAAATCTGCGATGTCCTAGAAACACAGTTTTCGATGAATGTTTCAACCTAATTGATTGTGTACCTTCTTCACAAATGGGACAACCTTGAGTTCCTTTAATGCTATATCCTGACAAATTTCCATAAGCAGGGAAGTCATTTATCATCCCGTACAACATGACTCTCAAAGTGAAACCTTCCTTTCTGTAAGCATCATACAATGTAACACCTGAATCCCACAATAATTTCAAATCTTTGATCAATGGAGCTAAATAAACATCAATATCATTACCCGGTTGTTTTGGTCCTGATATAAGCATAGATAACATGATGTATTTTCGTTTCATGCATAACCACAGTGGTAAGTTATAATTTATCAACATAACCGGCCATGTACTATGACTGTTGCTTTGAAAACCAAAAGGATTCACTCCATCTGTAGATAACGCAAGACAAAGGTTTCTCGACTCGTTTCCAAATTCAGGATACTCATGATCTATTCTCTTCCACCGAGGAGAGTTTTCCAGGTGACGTAGTATCCCATCTTTAATTCTTGTATCTACATGCCATGTTAATTGTTCTACAGTCTCCTCACTTCCATATAGGTGTCTAAACCTTGGAATGATTGGAAAGTACCATACAACTTTAGTAGGACTGGATTCATCTTTCTTGTATCGAGAAGCACCACACTTTGGGCATTCTTTAAGTGATTTGTGGTCTTCGCGAAATAGTATACAATCATTCGGGCATGCATGTATTCTTTCAGAGATCATACCCATAGAGCGTACCATTCGTTTGGCATCGTATGTTCGGCTCAGGAGCTCATTGTCTTCTGGGAGCATGTCATTCATGAGGGCAAGTAGTTTCGTAAAACTGTCGTCACTCCACCCGTTGTCTGCTTTCAAATTATACAGCTTCAGTACGGCTGACAGTGCTGTATATTTAGTGCAACCAGCATACAATGGCATCTTTGAACAACTTTTTAACTTCTCAAACAATTTTGGGCAATCACGAAGTTCATCTTCGAAGGTCCTTTTCATTTCCTCAATACGATATTCATCATCATTCACATATTTAATCTCATCCTCCATACGGTCATCTTCATTGTTCATGTTTGTAATCATATCAGATGATCCATAAAATGCAGTGTCACCCCAGTCACTACCTACATTCGTTGTTTCCCCATGTTTATTCCAACATGTATAACTCTGATCTATTCCGTGACAGATGAAGTGTTCTTCCAACTCATCTGGACTAATTTGTTTTGAATAACAACAGCGTAAAAACAGACAAAGGATTTGCGAAGAGTCACATGCATGATCTTTTTCAAACTTGATAAACTCTTTCATGCCTTCTTCATACTCTTTTTTCAACTAATTGGAATTCATCCATTCTTTATTTATATTCATCCTATTTTAAATCCATAGGATGAGTATATAGGTTAGAGGAGAAGGAATATGAGTATAATTTAGATAAAAAACAAGATACTTCAAAAATGGTAGGGGGCGTTCTCATTAATAGAAAATCTTGGGTGGTTCTTGGGATTCATCCAATCTCTTCCTCTCTTAGATCAACCCTGATGAGGGGTGGTTCTTGGGAGTTTTTTATAGTGTGTTAGTGGGGTTCACCACTATAGACATGGGTTAACCATTCCTTTTGTGAGGAAGTAGGATAATCAATGCAACTTGTGGATCAATCTCATAGGGCGGTCTCTTTAGGGTGTCCGTACAAGGAAATACCTCATGGGTAAGGCCAATAGGTAGCCTAACATGTACATCAAAAGTAAAAGTGTAAAGAGTTGATTGAAACACATGGGACCAAATGTATAAGTAATAAGCAGTATATGTTTTCCACAAGGGCACCCATGGAAGTGGCCATAATGGGCACCTTAGTCTATGTGATGGTTATGTGGGAGTCTCCCCATGCTATCTAGGCATGAGATAAGGCACAATGACTAATCCTTAGATAATAACCCTTCATCTGGGTGCTCTTGGATGTGGGAGGATCATGGATGCTCGTGGGATCATGAGTGATCAACACCCAACTCTTTAGTGTATTTGTCTTGTTCAGATCAAGGCACAAAGAAACATAGGCAGTGGATGTAGCAAAGTGAGAATAATAAACCCCAAGATAACTCTGAAATCACCCAGTGTAAAATCCCAATCCCAACCACCTATTTTGAAGGTGATATAGATTAATTATATCTTGAAAGTTGTAAGGAACTCTAAAAAGAGCTCCTAAAATGTCTCCTCAGTGGGGGGGGGGGCACAGCAAACCCAAGGTTATAGCTTAAATAACTCAGTCATGAACTTTATTTCAACACGTCCAATGTTGATATATTTTGTTTCAAGAAGGGGACAAGGCTAAAAACAGTCGAAGGAGGTATAAATTAGTTTATCCCAAGGGAAGCGTCTTTAACTAAACTAACAAGCTTGGGGGGAAGGATCCTATGATGTTAAATATGGTACACATGTTACCTAGAGAGGCCTAAGTAGCCAGGAAATCAGTGACCTTCTTACCCTCTTTCTATTTATGAGATAGATCCATGTGATTATTGAAAGAAATTATGCATCTCATAGTGAATGGGACCTAGAAAATATTGGGTACCTCAAGCACACCCATGACACGACACCATGGATATGTTGTACCTCCACCCTATGCTTAGGTTCTCTGTCTTCATCATCACATATCAAGTGTAGTACCCTACTAAGGGATATTAATTTCATGATGTTCCACTTCTTTGATGTACAACATATAAACACCATGCATGCTAACACACATACGAGGTGAATCATTCAAGTTGTAATGTCATATTATCATGAGTATATAATATAACACATAACATCATGTGATCAAAATCCAAACATAACAATTACCCACAATAACAACACTCATAAAATCCAAAAATCAATATTCATAATTTGGGATAGGATGCAAGGGGTCACCACCATGCAAACATAATTAATTCATGCAAATTCAATTTGAATCACCTTAAGGAGGAGGACCCGGTGGAAGAGGAGAATGAGGCATCGACAGCGGAGGCACTAGAGGCAACAGAGGCAGCGTGGAGGTAGGGCGAAGGCAGGGCGGAGGCAGCGGAGGCAGCAGAGGAGGAGGAGGAGGAGGAGGAGGAGGAGGCCACGGTGGAGGAGGAGGCATCAGAGTAGGAAGAGGAGAAGGAGGATGATGAGGCGCTAGTGGAGGATGAGGAGGACGAGGTCGCGGACTAGGCGGAGGAGGATGAAGAGGAGGAGGCACCGGTGGAGGAGGAGGACGACGAGGCCGCGGTGGAGGAGGAGGAGCAGGCACAGAGGAGGAGGAGGAGGAGGCGGCGGCCAGAGGAGGAGGAGGCGGCGTTCAGAGGAGGAGGAGAAGGAGGAGGAGAAGGAGGAGGCGGTGGCCGCGGCGGAGGAGGAGGCGGCGGCGGCAGTGGTGCAGAGGAGGGCTTCCGCGAGAGCTTGACAGGGTGTGGGGAGGAGGAAGAGGACCTGAGGGTTTTTATCAATCCGCGTGAGCCTTTATCAGCGCTAGTAAAAAGCGCTGATAAAGGGTGTATTTATCAGCGCTAAAATGAAAAGCGTTGATAAATACAACCTTTATCAGCACTTTTTTAGCACTGATAAATAATTCCATTATCAGTGCTAAAAAATAACTGATAAAGGCACAACCCTTTATTAGCTCTTTTCCGTTAGCACTGATAAAGGCAGGCGCATGCCTTGCCCAGTTTTGTGGTAGTGTAATCTTGGATCGTATTAGACACAATTTCAAGTTCGTTTGATAATAGCCATTCTATGCAACATTGAGTGTGTATATATATATATATATATATATATTCAATTTATAAATGAAATATGGTTGGATTATATTGTAAGAAACAACAAAGGAGTCTTGCACAACACGCAACCCTGACTTGGCTTGCATTGCACGCAATCACGACCTTCCTCGATAGCGCGTGTAGT
The DNA here is from genome assembly GCA_963277665.1 of Viscum album. Classification (NCBI taxonomy): domain Eukaryota; kingdom Viridiplantae; phylum Streptophyta; class Magnoliopsida; order Santalales; family Viscaceae; genus Viscum; species Viscum album. Next base: position 1,469,607,634 of record OY728147.1, on the reverse strand, counting down.
ACGCAATACCGGGTTTCACTAAACAACGATATATTGTTATAAATATGGACTAGCCGTTATGAATAGTATTAACTAAATTTTTAATTTTATAACATTTTTATTCATCTTACATATTTTCTAGAACAAGTTATGAGAATAAAATAAATTTTTCATGTAAAATAAGTATTTTTCAAAAAATGCAGTTTTGCCGCCTTTTGATGGCGCACCCACTTTAAATCTAGTTTTTGACATGTTTATAAGTTCAATTTGACAAAACAAAATTCTTCCTTGGAATCAGGATATAAAAATTTAATTTGGATAAAATTTTCATATTATTCTGATAACTTTCATATTTTGATGAATAGTAAAAACACGCTATATTTTAATTAAAAACAATTTTTTTCATCGCAATAATTTATATGGTTATATTATATTTTTAATTGGTTTTAAAGTATAATTAGAATATATTTTTACCATTTAATCCAATTTTTGTCATTGGAATTAATTTCACTTTGAAATTGGACATAAACAAGTGTCGATCTTTTGATAGTTATTGTTTCTTAAAAACACGCTATTTGTTTTGATAACGGGAATTAATTTTAAAATTAGTTAATGACACTTATATGTTTTTAATTTTTCAAAATGGACATCATTTTTTAATTTGGAATATCAAATATAGCTTAGGTTGAATTTTTGGTATTTTTCTGTAAAACTTCAATTTTTGATGAATAGTGAAACCAATTAGTGGTAGTTAAAAAACTGAATCTTTCATTTAAATGAAAATTTACCACTTCCTTGAGTTGAATTTCAAAAATCCGACATACATTGTTGTTATCAAGAAGTAAAATATGGTTCAATAAGATGAAAATAATTTTTGGTGAATAGTAACTTTTGACTTTTATTTACTGCGGTTAAAGGTAAATAGGGTAATTCAAGGTTAAAAGAATATTATAATAATTCAAAATTACCTTAAAACTTGTCCAAACCTTATTGGATGAGTAATTTCTGACCATGGGAATACTTGGGTTGATTTTGGGACCCCATGGAGCCACTTATGAAAGACAATGACACATTAGATTAATTAATTTAATGTAAAGACAAAATTGGAATTAACAAAAATCGTTTAGTAATTATTTTTTATAAGGGGTTATATAAATTATCTTTTAGACTATAAATGTTCATTGGAAAGATAAAAATATTTCCTACATGTTTGTATTTTGTTTATAATTTTTAAAAATCAAATAAATTAAATTATTTATGACACAATAATGATGCAGTATTTACCTCATTAATAAATGATTTAAATAAATTAGATTATAATGATTAAAATATTATCCAAAACATGTCCAATTATGATTGGATTATTTTATTTATACTATGAGTCATATTATATTCGACATTAATGTGTTTTGGACCTCTTGAAACCGAAGATAAGTTTATAATAAAATAATATTTTCACACCTTCCTAAAGAGCCCCTCCTCTCCCTTATAAAAGGATACCACTTCTATGCAATTACTCACACCTCTCAAGCCATTTGGATAGTCTAAAATCTACTCAATTAATCTATATAAATCCCTCTACTCCACCTAGAATCCTTACATTAGGCATAAGTCACTTCAAGAAGTCCTTTTGGTTCAAACCCAAGGAAGTTACCCAAATTAAAGGTAGCAGTTTCTCTTAAATTGTTTTCTTTTATTCTAATTCTCCAACCCCTAAAATATTTTTATTTCATTTATTTTGTAACAAAAACAGTATCATAAATATACTAGGATGTTTTTATGAGAAATATTCTAACTACACTTACACACAACTCTGTCTAATGGATGAAGAACATAATGTTTCTGTGGATGGAAAACTAACGCCTCACGAACCGATGATTGTTCAATTACATCTTACCACCTCTCATGGTGGCCATTATGATGGAAATATATTTATATATGATATATATTATGTTTATTATTTCCTTATTCTTCTGTACTTCCCCATTTATATCAAGCCTTTATGGTTTCTATAGTGGGTAAATACGATAATCTCATTTTGAGGAAGTGCGGACTACCGCCCCCTCAAAGTGACGTGATTCGTTAATGCCTTATGTGGGATGTATAAAGGATAGAGTTAATGATATTATATATGATATTATACTGGAATTATAATATACCTATGTATCATTATGTTTTAATTCCATTAAAATAAGAAATAGAAATGAAAGTAGCGTTCATGCATATGTACGACTTACCGTCTCCATGAACAATGCATTTCATTTCTTACCTTTACATGTTATGTACTATTATAAATAAATGTATATACTGGATATATATTATATATATGATATATAAATCATTAATATAATTCTGGATATAATGAACCTTTGAACACATGAACAACATGTAATTATAAGAAGTCAATTTTTGACTCAAGTACCAAATATCGACAAAACGAATGTTATTAACTTAAATGGATACATAATGTTTATAACATGGTAATATGTGATATAAAAGGAATAATAAACTTGAAAAATGTTCTTAAGAAAGTAGAAATTAACTTTGGTTTATTATTTAGGAGATTAAAGAACGATTGAGTCAAGTCAGACACAAGGTAAGGGAACTTCTTAACCCAATTTCTGTTCTTTGGGTTGATCTTCTCTTTCCTATTTATGTTGTTCTTTGATTATGTGAGAAATTAATATCTTATCATGTATTTATAATGTATTTATGTGACCTTATAGTTAATAAACATAAGTGATCTATGTTGTTTGCAAAAATATCTTTGTAATGGATAATTTTGAAATCTCATTTTTATCCGAGATTGCTTATACGTAAGTATTTACTGGGGTTATATTTATCATACATGTCCAAGTTTTATAAAAATATTTTCATGTATGTTTAAAGTCATTTTTACCCATTTTTGACTTTACTAAATGTTATGTAAGGAATCTTTCATTTGTTTACATTACGAGGTACTTTTTGACTTTTCTGGAAAAAGTACGAGAAGAATGTTTTTTCAAATTATACGGCATGAAAGGATTTATACAATTTTATAAAGCCTTATTTTCAAGAAGTTTCCTCCAAAATATTTCATGACTATTTTCAACAAAATATCTTTCTTTTAAAAATTTCATGAATTTTTGTGAAATGAAATTGATTTTGAAGAAGAAAGGATATTTTCCTCAAGAATTCATTTCAAATGTTTTATCAAAATCATTTTCCCTCTAAGATGAAATTATTTCATATGTTTATGTTTCAAGTATAATGTCTCTATGATTTACATGGTTTCAATTTTCTTATGATGAAATATTCATTTGTTTTATATGAATTATGTGATGATGGGATGATTTTTATGAAACCCATTTTATTCTTTGGGTTATGATGAATGTTTCAAGTTTATTTTGTGGAACAAGTAAGAATGATTTCATTATGAGATGGGTGAGACCTATATCTCCCTCCAATGAATTGGGTTAAGATTTATATCTCATGAGATAGACATGGATGAAATGGTAAGTTAATCCAGTTTAGTGTTACATGACTGGAACGAGGAGTGAACTCAATTCAGAATGAGACTTTGTCCACTAAGATGGTCTTAGAAGCAATGCCTTGGCTACTATGGAAATCATATCAAGTAGTTAATGGTTTCCACAATTACATGTTTTATTCCCATGCTATTTTATCAGGATTAATGTTTCTTAATGATCTATGCCTTACGTATTGCCATGTTTTATGTCATTGCTCAAGATATTGATGTTTAAACATTGTGTTCATGTTTTTAAGTTCAAATTTATATGGTTTGTTTTATTTTATCCATGATTACCCTTACTGAGTATTTGAGCTCACCCTTTATATGTTTTCTTTTCCCCAGGATATAAATAAAGGTGTTTAGGTAAGAAAACAAAAAAGGGGAAGATATTTATGGGAGATGTTGAAGTTCTTTTACCATGATTAGAAGATTATGTTCCGAGTTTCCAAAGACACTAAACCATTAAGGACTTTGAGTGTTGGTTCTTTTTATGTATTAAGCATTCCGAAAAAGTAATGTAATGTCTATGTACGTCAAGCTTTGGGTCTCTACAGTTGGTATCAGAGGAAAGGTTTAGTCAAACTTTGGAAACTAGGATGCGAGAACTTTAGTGAGATCCCTAGAGATATTTATAAGGTATGTCTAGGGATGTACCTAAGGATAAGTATAAGTATTGGTTATAGTCCTAGAATTATGGTAACGATATTATAATTAAACCTAGGATGTTAGATATGGAAGGTACCCCCCATTTATTATGTTGTTTTCACTATCATGATGTTTGCCTCACGCTATTTTTTTTGGGTTTTAGACAATGGCTGGAAACCGAAGGAACCATGTTGATCAATGTAATGGACGATGCAATGATTGTCCTCCTGAAAAAACCAATGTTATGAGAGATGGAGTGCACAATCTTTTTTCTATACTTACACAAGCTATGAATCATTATGGATTTCCAAATGAGAAGAGAAAGGAGAAACATTATGTTGAATCCTTCATGAGGCAGCGCCCACCTTCATTCAACGGGTCTTCTGATCCATTAGTGGCTGAACAGTGGATCAATACCACTGAAAAGATATTTTCAGTTCTACAATGTTCTGAGCATGATAAAGTCATCTTAGAAGTATATCATTTGTAAGGTGATGCTGATCAATGGTGGAATCTTATCATGAATACAAGGCAAAGAGAAGAAATTGAGTCCATGGAATGGGACGAGTTCAAGAACATATTTTTCAATAAGTACTTCCCTTGTATTCTTTGAAAAACAATGGAAAATGATTTCCTTGAGATTAAGAAAAAGGATGATGAATCTGTTGGTATATACGAAGCTAATTTTACAAGGCTTACAAGGTATGCATCTGGCTTTATCATCCAAACTGAAAGTAAAGTTGATCGATTCTTCAGTGGCTTAAAACCAAGTCTTTGAAGGGAATTAGCTATAAGAGACTTCAATAGCTATGAAGGAATTGTGCATTGTTCTATCAAGGTAGAACTAGAAGTTGGTGTAACATATCCATATCATGGTTTTGACAAGAAACGAAAGATGGAGTTCAAGGAGAAATCTCAGAATAATGGTGAAAAGAAGATAAATGTTTCTTTATGCTCAAAGTGTGGAAATAAGAATGGTGGAGATTGTCTTAAAGGGACTAGAAAATGTTTTAAGTGTGGAAAAGAAGGTCATTGAGTAGCTGAGTGTCAAAGTAATGGAAAAAGGGTTGCTAATGATGTGAATAAAGAAAAGACTGTAGAGAACGCACCACCAACACTTCAATGCTTTAACTAAAAGGAAATGGGGCATTATGCTAATCAATTCCCTAATCCAAGGGTTAATGATGATCAACGTGAGAAACCTGTTAAGGAAAAGGATAAAGGGAAGTCACATGCGATCATTATTTGTGATGTTGAGTATGAAAATGATGTTGTGTAATGATTAAGTGTTTATGTAATGGGATTTCAAAATAGTATCATGTAATCTCATTTATAGTATCATGGAATTTTAAAATATCTGTGTATTGGTCCATTGTGGTTTTCTATAAGAATATGGTACCAGTAATCATGAATAGTGATTCAAATATTTTGGAAAGCAGATGATATACGCATAATGAAGGGATAAAGAGAAAATAAATTGTTTGATAGTATTCATGATCTCATGATTGATATAAGGACTAAGTGATATCATGGTTTGAGTATATAGAATTTTTGGATTTTTGTATGTGGAAAGAGTTAACTTTTCACAGCATTCATGTTTTCACTAAGGTTCAATGGGTATTAATTTTTCAAGAGAATACATTATTAAGTCCTTTGAATGTTTGGAATGTGACCAACAAGATGTATCATATGATATATGGGGGGATAAATGATGATATTCACGTTCTTGTTATGTGACCTCTCAAGTAATCATTTTCTTTACACTATGAGATTGGACAAAAGTATTTTCGATAAGCTTAAAGGTTGGAATGGATTAAGTTGGACATCAGATAGAATTGTTTAAGGCTAGAATTTTGTTTCGATATTATTTATGGAATGTTATAATAATGTAGTTTTAGAAAAAGGACAACCTGCAGGACGGGAGACAACCCATCGCGTCAGACAAAGATGTGGGAATCAAACCCAAAACTGAAGTGCGACATGCCTTTATCGCCTACCACTGGCCTACAGGAAGTCCCTGTTTAGTAGAAACCGATTTTATTATATTAAGCAGTATGATATATGAAGTATAAGTCCATTTTAGGAACCATATATGATTAATCTCACTATAGATGGACTTATGTATTTTTGATAACTTTTTCTAACCTTTTGTTTGAGACAGATGGAATGACCCATCATTCTATCACATGATCTGCTAACACTTCACGAATGACAAATTCAACTTCATTTCTTTTAGTGATGAAGTGGAAATTGTCCAAGGAATGACCAACAGTGAGACTGTACCAAAATCAAGAAAGTATTTCTTCTAATTCCAATTTCTTCAACTTTAGGGAAATGACATTGAAAACCAAAAATGTTTTCCTAGTGCCCTTATATCTGATGAATCAGATGGTACCTTAAATCATCACAAATTTATGGCTTTGTGATTAATGGATTTTTCATAGCCATGTTCTCTACCACACTCCACCAGAACAAGATGGATAGATTTCTCCTCCATACTAATATTTTCACCTATGTTCTCCTATGTGGAAACCCAGTGATGAGTTACTTTGGGTATCCGTTATGTTTCTAATGTTCCTTTTTAGAATTAAGCTTTATTATTCCTTTTTACGATGTGGGTTTCTATAAATAGTAAACGATTTATAACCCTGAAGAATTTTGAGGGTGAAATTCATTTTAAGGGGGGTAGAATGTAACAAACCGAGATTTTATAAGATATATTCCTTTTAATTTTGTTCTTGTCTTCTATTGTACGCTACACCAAGATTATATTGCTCTATACGCAACACCGTATTAGCTTTCAGTATACGCAACACTAATCTTGGATCGTATTACACACAATTTCAAGTTCGTTTGATAGCATCCATTCTACGCAACATTGAGTATATATATATATATATTCAATGTATAAATGAAATATGGTTGGATTGTGTTATACGAAACAATAAAGGAGTCTTTCACAACACGCAACCCTGACTTGGCTTGCATTACACGCAATCACGACCTTTCTCGATAGCGTGTGTAGTACGCAATACCGGGTTTCACTAAACAACGATATATTATTATAATTATGGACTAGCCGTTATGAATAGTATTAAATACATTTTGAATTTTATAACATTATTATTCATCTTACATATTTTATAGAACAAGGTATGAGAATAAAATAATTTTTTCAGGTAAAATAAGTATTTTTCAAAAAATGCAGTTTTGCTGCCTTTTGATGGCACACCCACTTTAAATCTAGTTTTTGACATTTTTATAAGTTCAATTTGAAAAAATAAAATTCTTCCTTGGAATCAAGATATAAAAATTTAATTTGGATAAAAGTTTCATATTATTCTGATAACTTTCATATTTTAATGAATAGTAAAAACACGCTATATTTTAATTAAAAACAATTTTTTTCATTACAATAATTTATATGGTTAGAATATATTTTTAATTGGTTTTAAAGTGTAATTAGAATATATTTTTACCATTTAATCCAATGTTGGTCATTGGAATTAATTTCACTTTGAAATTGGACATAAACAAGTGTCGATCTTTTGATAGTTATTGTTTCTTAAAAACACGCTATTTGTTTTGATAACGGGAATTAATTTTAAAATTAATTAATTCCACTTATATGTTTTGAATATAGAAAAATGGAAATAATTTTTGAATTTGGAATATCAAATATATCTTAGGCTGAATGTTTGGTATTTTTCTGCAAAACTTCAATTTTTGATGAATAGTGAAACCACTTAGTGGTAGTTAAAAAACTGAATCTTTCATTTAAATTAAATTTTACCACTTCTGTGAATTTAATTTAAAAAATCCAACATACATTGTTGTTATCAAGAAGTAAAATTTGTTTCAATAAGATGAAAATAATTTTTGGTGAATAGTAACTTTTGACTTTTATCTACTGCAGTTAAAGGTAAATAGGGTAATTCAAGGTTAAAAGAATATTATAATAATTCAAAATTACCTTAACACTTGTCAAAACCTTATTGTATGAGTAATGTACGACCATGGAAATCATTGGGTCGATTTTCGGACCCCATGGAGCCACTTATGAAAGACAATGACACATTAGATTAATTAATTTAATGTAAAGACAAAATTGGCATTAACAAAAATTGTTTAGTAATTAATTTTTATAAGGGAATATATAAATTATCTTTTCTACTATAAATATTCATTGTAAAGATAAAAATATTTCCTACATGTTGGTATTTTTTTAATAATTTTTAGACATCGAATAAATTAAATTATTTATGACACAATAATGATGCAGTATTTACCTCATTAATAAATGATTTAAATAAATTAGATTATAATGATTAAAATATTATCCAAAACATGTCCAATTTTGATTGGATGATTTTATTTCGACTATGAGTCATCTTATCTTCTACATTAATGTGTTTTGGACCTCTTGAAACTGACGATAAGTTTATAATAAAATAATATTTTCACACTTTCCTAAAGAGCCCCTCCTCTCCCTTATAAAAGGATACCACCTCTATGCAATTCCTCACACCTCTCAAGCCATTTTTCTTGTCCAAACTCTACCCAATTAATCTCTATACATCCCTATATTCTCCATAGAATCCTTACATTAGGAATAAGGCACTTCAAGAAGTCCTTTTGGTTCAAACCAAAGGAAGTTACCCAAATTAAAGGTAACAATTTCTCTTAAATTGTTTTCTTTTATTCTACTTCTCCAACCCCTAAAATCTTTTTATTTCCTTTATTTTGTAACAAAACAAGTATCCTAAATATACTAGGATGTTTTTATGAGAAATATTCTAACTACACTTACATAAAACTCCATCTAATGGATGAAGAACATAATGTTTCTGTGGATGGAAAACTAACGCCTCACGAAACGATGATTGTTCAATTACATCATACCACCTCTCATGGTGGACATTATGATGGAACTGTATTTATATATGATATATAATATGTTTATTATTTCCTTATACTTATGTACTTCCCCATTTATATCAAGCCTTTATGGTTTCCATAGTGGGTAAATACGATAATCTCATTTTGAGGAAGTGCGGACTACCGCCCCCTCAAAGTGATGTGATTCGTTAATGCCTTATGTGGGATGTATAAAGGATAGAGTTAATGATATTATATATGATATTATACTAGAATTATAATATACCTATGTATCATTTGTTTTAATTCCATTAAAATAAGAAATAGAAATGAAAGTAGCGTTCATGCGTACTTACAACTTACCGTCTCCATGAACGATGCATTTCATTTCTTACCTCCACATGTTATGTACTATTATAAATACATGTATATGCTGAATATATATGATATATATGATATATAAATCATGAATATAATTCTAGATATAATTAACCTTTGACCACATGAACAACATGTAATTATAAGAAGTCCATTTTTGACTCAAGTACCAAATATCGACAAAACGAATGTTATTAACTTAAATGGTTACATAATATTTATAACATGGTAATAAGTGATATAAAAGGAATAATAAACTTGAAAAAGTTTATTAATCAAGTATAAATTAACTTTGGTTTATTATTCAGGAGATTAAAGAACGATCGAGTCAAGTCGGACACAAGATAAGGGAACTTCTTAACCCAATTTCCATTCTTTGGGTTGATCTTCTCTTTCCTGTTTATGTCGTTCTTTGATTATGTAAGAAATAAATATCTTATCATGTATTTATACTGTATTTATGTGACCTTATAGTTAATACACATAAGTGATCTATTTTTTTTACAAAAATATCTTTGTAAGGGATAATTTTTCAATCTCATTTTTATCTGAGATTGCTTATACGTAAGTATTTACTGGGGTTATATTTATCATAAATGTGCACATTTTATAAAAATGTTTTCATGTATTTTTAAAGTCATTTTTACCCATTTTTGACTTTTACTACATGGTATTTAAGGAATCTTTCTTTTGTTTACGTTATGAGGTACTTTTTTACTTTTCCGGCAAAAGTATAAGAAGAATGTTTTTTAACTTATACGGCATGAAAGGATTTATACGGTTTTATAAAGCCTTATTTTCATGAAGCTTCATCTAAAAGATTTCATGACTATTTTCAACAAAATATCTTTCTTTTAAAAATTGCGTGATGTTTTTTGAAAAGAAATTGATTTTGAAGAAGAAAGGATATTTTCCTCAAGAATTCATTTCAAATGTTTTATGAAAACCATTTTCCATCTAAGATGACATTATTTCATATGTGTATTTTTCAAGTATAATGTCTCTATGATTTACATGGTTTCAATTTTCTTATGATGAAATATCCATTTGTTTTATAAGGATTATGTGATGATGGGATGATGTTTATGAAACCCATTTTATTCTTTGGGTTATGATGAATGTTTCGAGTTTATTTTGTGGCACAAGTAAGAATGATTTCATTATGAGATGGGTGGGACATATATCTCCCTCAAATACATTGGTTAAAGATTTATATCTCATGAGATAGACATGGATGGAATGGTAAGTTAATCCGGTTCAGTGTTACAGGACTGGAACGAGGAGTGAACTCGATTCAGAATGGGACTTTGTCCACTAAGATGGTCTTGGAAGCAATGCCTTGGATACTATGAAAATCATATCACGTGATTAATGGTTTCCAAAATAACATGTTTTATTACCATGATATTTTATCAGGATTAATGTTTCTTTATGATCTATGCCTTACGTATTGCCATGTTTTATGTCATCACTCAAGATCTTGATGTTTAAACATTGTGTTCATGTTTTTAAGTTCAAATGTATATGGTTTGTTTTATTTTATCCATGCTTACCATTACTGATAATTTGAGCTCACCCTTTATATGTTTTCTTTTCCCCAAGATATAAAGAAAGGTTTTTAGGTAAGAAAACAAAAAGGGGAAGATCTTTATGGGATATGTTGAAGGTCTTTCACCATGATTAGAAGATTATGTTCCGAGTTTCCAAAGACACTAAACCATTACATTCCTTGAGTGTTTTTACTTGTTATGTATTAAGTATTCCACAAATGTAATGTAATTTGCATGTATTTCAAGCTTTGGGTCTCTATAATGTCACTATGTATCTCATGAAAATGAGAATCAAACCACATGTAGTTCTAGATAGCTGTGGTGTTTAGCATCTTGCGGTGAGGACTAGAGCCTGTCAAGGCCGATACACCTTATTCATGCAGGGATGCCTTTTATGTAATTCTTAAGCCCACATGGTCCATGCTCAGTGTGAGAAAACAATGATTGAAAAGGGTCCCATGTAGGATAGGTTTATTGTGCCTGATACAGTGTCTGGACTAAGATTAGGATTGAGGTATCCCTACATATCTCATTAGGAATTATAATTAATCCGTACATAGTTATAGATGAACCATGTAGTTTAAATTCATGCATAAAGGATTTAGGATACTTGAAATGAATGTGGATAAATATCATATATCTGTGTAGTTTTATGTCATGTAGTGAGGATAGTAGGCCACCCGTCATAAAGGGGGATGTTCTGGGTCTGTGTAGTTTAATGTTGTGCGATAAAGACATTGGATCACTCAATGTGAAAGGAATACGATCATGTATATGGACCCAAAAATAGATTTTTTGGAATTAATACCTATCCTATGATGATATGAATCAATCCATATGTAGTTATTATGAAACCGTGCATTTTAGAAACATGTAGAAAGGATAGACTCCATACAATTTAACATCATGTGGTCAGGATGAAAAATTCCATGTAGTTTAATTTTTTGCAACCAGGAAGAACATGTACAGTTTAACATCATGTACTTAGGATGAATTATGGGACTTACACTGATGTGTATTCCCTCTTTTGGGATATATTCAATGTATTTCTTGGGAAATATTTCATTGGTTGGTGGTGTGACACACTCCCCATCCATCGTGGCCAATAAGTAGGGTCCATTATGATAAACCTTATATATGATGTAATGTACTTCCCAATTGGGCTCTAATTTCAGGGGATTCTTTCCCAGTATCATTGAGGTTCTTAGATCCAACACTAGTTTTCCTTATAGGAATGAATGAAGGTGAACCTTCTTATTAAAGGCTCATGCAATCCGATTCTGGTGAACCTCATGGTTATGTAGTGTGCGCAACCTCTTCTCATCTAGAAATTCCAACTCATACAACCATTTTTTAGATCTTTCATCATCTTGGAGTTTTCCAGAAATGGGTATTTGGAGTGATGGAAGTTGGATATCTATGGGTAACACTCACTCGGTCTCGTACACTAATGAGTATGGCATTTCTTGCGTATCGATATGCATGGAAGTACAATATGCCCATAAATCATGGATGAGTTTATCTGTCTAGGGTTTCTAATCCTCATTCACCATCTTCTAGAGTATATTCGATAGAGTATTATTAAAGGACAATATCTATCCATTTTCCACTTCATGACAGCAATATGAGTGATTGGACTCAATGTTTTACTCATGGTAAAGCTTCTTAAACTCTGTAAAATAGAAGTTGGTCCCATTTTCCATCAATATTATATAAGGGACTCCAAACCTGGCTATGATATGAGAGTTCATGAAGTTGAGGATATTTTGTTTCCAACTTCTATAAGGATTATTTCCTCCTCCCATTTCAAAAAGAAGTTAGCAGCAATAAGGATATACTTGAACTTCTTAGGTATGTCAAGGGGATATGGCCTCACAATGTTCATATCCCAAACAACAAATGACCAGGAATATTTAATTGTATGTATAAATTCTAGGGGCTGATGGATGAAGTTTTCATGGATCTGGAACACATGAAATTTCTTGGTGAATTCCACACAGTCCTGTATCATGGTTTTCTAGTAGTATCCAAACCTCATGATCTAGTGGGAGATCCTGTTTCCAGATTGATGGGTGCCATAGAAAAATGCATGGAATTCCTCTTTGATGGTGAGAACCTCTCATTATATTATGAACCTAAGGAGAATTACATGAAATCCACATTTTTAGTGTAATTGTTTCTCGTTCAGACTGTCTAGGAGAGTGAATTTTGATGCCCATTACAGAATCTGTTCCCTTCTAGCATGATCCGTCGGGAGAGTCCCGTCTCAAAGATAACCGATTTTAGGATCCATCCAACTAGGGGTGGTCATTGGTTCATCATGATCTGGGGTGGTGTTGACCCTATTGATCTCTTCCATTTCACATATGATGATCGATGAGACCATTATTTGGTGTGTGATATGGAAGTTTACTTCCTCCTGATCAGGGTCAACAAGGATGATGACTGCATTAGCCAGTGCGTCGCCACAAGAATTTTATGATCAAGGAACATAATGAAAGGTGGGATCAAAGGTGAATTCTACCATCAATTCACTAACATAGCTAGTGAGGGGGGAAAATATTCATTTTTAATGACATATTCACTATTGATATTCTTCATCACTAGTTACAAGTTCCCTTTGATATTCAGGTAGGCTATGTGCAGCTGTAGAGCTAGTTCCAATCCAATGAAGATCGTTTTTCACTCAGCCTCATTATTTTCACATCATTCGGATGGTGATAAAGAGTAAGAAAAAACTTCTTTTTCTAGATAGAAATACACAATCCCTAAAGCAATATAATTTAGTTTCAGGTTTTCCATTCTTATGTTGACAGGTTTCTGGGAGGTGCCATCAAAGTACATCTCCCATGTCCGGGGAGTATTATGTGAATATAAGACCTCTTCATCTGAGATATTAGATTCTTCTGATGTATTTTTTGGGTCAGGATGTTCTTTGAGGAATATGCCAGGACCTATCCTTTAACCAAATTCTGAGATATGAACTTAATGTCATATTGCTGCAGAATGACCACCCATTGGGCCAAGCACCCGGTCAACATGGGTCGACCAAGGATGTAATTGATCAGGTCAATATGATATACTAGATAGACTTTATGGTTATACAAGTAGTGCATCAACTTTTTCACAATTAATATGAGTGCAATGCAGTTCTTTTTGACATCAGAATATGTAGTCCTAGTGCCTAGCATGGTCTAGTTGAGGTAGTAGATACTATTATCACTTCCTGCATCATTTTTCTGCATGAGGAGGGCACTCGATGAGCATTCCATAGTGGTCACATATAAGATGAGTGGACTCTCTTCCACTAGTGGAGTTAGAACTGGTCTGTGTAACAAGTATTTCTTGATACTTTTGAAGTATTTCTAGCAATAATCATCCCATTAGTAGGAGACTCCATTCTTCATTATCCTGGTGAAGGGGAGAGATTTTATGACTAGGTTGTATATGAATCACCAAATGTAGAAGAGGTTCATTTGGAGTCCCCTTAGTTATTTGATATTTTCTGGTGGGCGACATCACTAAAATAGCACTGGTCTTCTATGGGCCCACTTCAATGTCATGGTGGTGTACCACAAAGATGAGGAAACTTCCTGATGTTACCCCCCAAAGCACACTTCACTGGATTCATATTTAGACTATGATGTCGCATCTTCTCAAATATTGTTTAGATATCCATGAAGTGATCACATCGCTGATGGGATTTGATGACCAGGTCATCGATACATCACTTGACTATCCTTCTCAATAATGGCTTAAAGATGTTATGAGTGGTGCTTTGATATATGGAACCAACATTCTTTAATCCAAAGGGCATGACCTAATAGAAGAAGATCCCTTGAGGTGATATGAAGGTAGTGTATTCTTCATCCTCAATGGCCATCTTGATTTGATTGTACCTTGATTAACCATACATAAATAAAAGGGCTTGGAATCTAGTAGTTGTATCAATCAAGAGTTCAGTGATTGGAGATGGGAAGTTCTCTTTTGGTAAATTTTAGTTGAGGTCTCTGATGTCAATGAGGACCCTAATCTGCTTGTTATTCTCCTTTATGGGGATGATGTTGGAAATAAACCTTGAGTATTTAACCTCTCTGATGAAGATGGATTTTATTAATTTGTCAAATTCCACCTCTACATTGGTGGCATGAGAGGGGTTCATTCTCTTGGCTACCTACTCGAAGCCTCAATCCTCATCAAGAAGTTTGAGATGATGTGTAACCACATATGAATTGAGTCCAAGAATTTATATATAATTCCAGGAGAACACATATTAGTGATTATTTAGAAATGAAATATAAATCTATTTATCTTAAAGGGGAATGGTGGAACTAATTTGAGTAGGCCATGGGTCTTTTTCTATTCCCAGATTTATCTATCTGAGCTTATATATGGTGGTGGAGACACCTTCCTCGAATGCTGTAGTGGAATTCATAAGATCATCCTCAACCTTTTTTGAGTCTATGGAGACATATTAAGGTGAATATGGTAGTATTAGAGCCTCTCTTTTAGTATTATAGTGAGGGAGGATATTAGAAGATACATCATCATCCCTTTCTATCTGAGTCATTGTAGAGAGATACCAGAGTTGGTTTTTGTTGCTAAGGATAGGAGAGGCTTGGACCTCTAGGATTATATCTTATACTTCGACCATGTTGACGGGGGAGTACATAATCACCATTGGGAATACTACATGGATTCACAGGAGTGGTACCTAATCCATTTGGAGCTACAACCTATATGTCATCATATGCCATTGGTTGCTTACCTCCCTTAATATAGAAATCTGCTTCAACATATGTGGATCTGCAAGTCTCAAAGGGGAAACTTTCACCATGTAGTTTTCTGAAAATTCCATTGATGAGGTACTTTAGACATCGATAGAATATTGATGGTACTTCTAGGTGGCTATGGATCCGAGGCCTTCCAAGAGGGAAATTATATGTGGTGTCTTGTTAGATTACCATGAACTTAACACCCAACATGAGATCCCCAAACTGGGGTTTGGGATTGATTTTACCTAAGGGTATTTGATCACGCTTATCATACAATTGGATGGTTATATTAGTTGAATAAAAATCCCATTATCCATATACCAAACATCTTAGGGTTCATATAGGGATAAGATTGATTCCATAACCATTATCAATTATGGACCTTTGGACATTGACATCATTGAGTCTGCCTAAGACATATAGGGGATGATGTGTCCTTGAAGGGACTCTTATTGATCTTGATCAGTGAATGAGATGGAAACATGACATCCTAAGGACATAGTCTCCACTTGATAAACCTCAGCAGTGGTGAATTCTGTCTCAAATTATTATGGGATTTAGAGGGATTCAACAAGTGTCTCCCTGAGTTCTTTTGAAAGATTAAGCACATCAAGGATTGAGAGCTTAGTTGGGACTGCATCTATATGTTTCAGAACATCATAATTTCATGCTAGATGTTGACGCTTCCTGACACGGGGCTGCTTCTGGGCATGCGATTCAGGACTTGAAGCATCTGAGGGGGGGTGGACCCGATGCTTGTGCCCATGTTGAGGGAGTATCTATTTCTATCACTAGAGGTCGCATCGTTCTTCCTCATTTCCTAGGTTGATTATATTGATCCCCTCCTAAGTAGTTATTAAAGTCAATCAGAAACGGGTGACTGCTAGAGGGATCTGAGGCACATTCTTGCCTCTTTTGGGCCTATTTTAGCACTTTCCCATGAGTCTCAACTATATATATATCCTCCATGGATATATGACTGAAATATTGAGTCTGACCACATCTGCGATGTACCTTGTATCCTCATATCTAGCACGTGTGTCCTCCTATTCCCTAGTTATACACAGGGAAACCATATTTGGGGGAATACTCGTCATTCTAGAAGAGATTTTTCAAGTGTATTATGTTTAAAAAACTAAATATGAGGTCCTCTTCTGATGATGATTTTGTTTGGTGGGGAAGTGCCTATGATGTAGATATCACATGAAAGAAATATGCAAGAGTTTGGGATTTCTCTAGATCATAATATGTTCCTTGCTGCTTTGTCTCTTCCTACTTTTGATGGTCACAACCACCTATGGGAAGAACATCTTATGCATCCTTATTGGGTGTTGGAGCTGTCATGAGTTCACACAACTGTGTTTTTAGAGCGTTATGATCTTGATCAACTATTTTCCAAGTCATCTAGTTTTCAAAATTTTGTGCTTGTCTGGTTGTAACTTTCTACCAACCATCATCTTCTTCTAATCAGGCTATGGTTATGCAAGACACCTACTTTGGGGAATTTTCTAACATTACATGTCTAGAGTTGACCTTTCCTTGAAGGAAATCCTTAAATATGAAACAATTATAGATATTATGACCCAAAATTATGTGGAAAGGGAATTAATTGGGACGGTCGGTGAGTTTGAATTCATCAGGCCTCCTGGGCTATAGGAGTGTAAGCAGGTTATTATCTACGACTACTAAGAAATAACTTGGGACTTGTTCATTTCAAAAGGAGTATACTTTGTTCATTCATTCCTAAAATCTTGGGTGACCCTGACTTATCTGTGCTTCTGGAGAATGGTTATTTTGTGGCGGCCACCACTCAATAGGAGGTGTTGGACGTTTCAGATCTTGCCTGGGTGCTTGGATGAACATCGCTGCAAGCTTGAGAGCAACATTCATGGCTTCTTCTATGACTAGATTCTGCCCCAATTCTATGGGCATGAGTCAATACTTGGATTGGGTTCATTGAATATCCTCTTTAAGACATTGTTCCATTTTAGTGAACTATCAGAACCCACTTGGATATTTTATGGGGATTAGGGATGTTTGTAACTCATCCTTGATATTTTTAGCATAGATTTCAGATAGTTTCTTCTGTGAGAGGTGGATGCTGAGAAAATAGGTTAAATATTTTCAACTTGATATAAAATCATACACCCTCTCATTATCACACTTCTTGTAGTTCATCAGGTTGACGATCGTTGTCTTCCTCAGTGTTGAAGTGAACTAATAAAGAAACTGGCGATGAAGGTATTTCCATCCTACAATAGATCCCACTGGTAGACTACTATACCGAACAAAGGCTAACCCTAATATAGTATGTAAAGAACACCTCATCTTGGTTGTCTCATGCTGATCTCAAGGGACCATAATCGTCCCACATCGAGATACGAAGTGTGTGATGTGTTGTTCCAGGTCGCCTACACCATCGATGGTAGAGAAGGTAGGGTTTCTGAAGTTGTGTGGTGGTGGAGTATTATCCACCTATTTATGGTGTGGATTATTTTATATATGTATAGGTGTGTGTCATTATTCCACATCTTCCATTCGAGTGGCTAGGGATTCAATGAAGGTAAGAAGATCTAGGGGTACCATTTCCTAATCCATATCCCATCCATAAGGAGTTGGTGGAGGTCGATGAGGTGGTACCACTTTCATCTCCTATTGATCCTTGAATCCTTTCAGCGATTAATGACCCAATAGGTGTAGGTAGTGGTAGATATTCTCCTGAAATAGGGGGACAAGTCCGCTCCTAGATGACTACTATGGTGGATTTTATTGTGTTCTGAGTGATGCGGCATAATTGTGCTCCTGTGGGAGTTGGGTGTGATGACTGCCCACGGTGAAAAATATTTCTTATGAGAAGTTGTCCGAAAAATCACAACTTTGATTTATGTGTTTTGAATATCCTCCTACTATCTTGAGGAGACCAATTTTAAGTCTTGGTGGCTATCCTCTCTCCCCATATGTGGTGTTTTCAAATCATTGGAATGGGGGAATTCTGTTGTAGTGACCAACTACCTTGAGCATTACCTGGTCCCCTGATTTTTTCAGAGACTATAACATTGCAAGATGTCGTATCTAATGGGATCTGCTATTCCAGGGGAGTGGAAAAGGTTAACGCTTCATACTATCCCCATATAAGAATACAGATTCTTTATGTAGATTTAGAGATTATATGTTGAAGTATCATGATGTAATGGCGGAAAACATGTTGTAAATTTATGTTATGATTTTTTGGGTTTGGATCTCAAGCCATGGAAATAGAAGCTAGGTCGATCTGACAACAATGTATCTTGATCATCTGAAGGTGAAACTCATATCCTGGATAAGGGATATATCGATCCTCTAGTTTTTATGAGTATCCCACATATTTTGGCATAGATAAGTAATACAATCTTTTTCTAGATCATCTGGGATATCATAGCTAGAAGTAGTGAGGGGCCAGAACATGATGGGGTGGTTTTTTTAGATAAATATATCCATATATTAATGTAAGATTAATCCTCATCAGACATACATTCCTATATCTAGTCAGACTATAGAAGATGTCTATGGTGGTTGCCTGCTGCCGAAAGTGGAGTGTTGATAGAAGTTGATGGGGGAACCATATACAGTTGACCCCATTTTTTTGAACACTTCTCTATATGAAGGTTTTGGGGTTTGGTTAACCTCTATATATGGAGGTTTATAGACAAATGGAGTATTGAATTACCCATGTTATATATCATTGTGAGGTATTTGACCACGATGGATGTCAAAAGTAGAGTCCCTATGATCCACTTCCACACTACCATGAGGAGGACTATCATGGTAATGGACGTCTTCTTCTTTTGATTTGATATAAGAGTCTATGGAACCTTTTAGTGATGATAATGTGTCTCGAACAACCAAAAGAACAATGGCTTTGAGTAAATTATAAATATGGTCCATGTTCTGTGTCATGGCCAGAATATATTGAAATTCCTTTTTGATTATGTATGGATATGAACCTCTAGTGTGATTATTGCCAGAACTTGTATATAACCATTAGATGCTATTGAAATATAAGCCCATTGTTGATAAGGTGTTGGAATATGATAAAAATGTGTATAATTATCGATATGGATATGAACCTGTAGCGAGGATTGTGTCATTCTCACTTGGTGTACCTCAGTCAAGGTAGGAGTATGAGCCTGATCTTGAGTCTTTAGGATATGTCACTATTCTTTCTTGGCAGGGTTATGGACCTACACCAAGGCATGTGACATTCTCACTTAGGGAGCCTTTGTTGGAACATGAATATGATCCTAGCTTTAATATGCATTCCTCACCAAAATATTCTGATAGAACTCCAGAATGGGAGAAGGAATATGAACCTTCTCTTGTATTGCCTTGGAATGATGCTGGTGCAGTTGTTCGTCAGTGGAAGTAGGAATATGAAACTTGCTCATGTGATCTGATGGAGTATTTTAGGTAGATTCAATGATAGGAATATGAGCCTACCCTAAGGCTTATTTTATTCTCACTTGGTTATAATTGACTAAGAAATATATATATGACCGATATAGGGCCTTTATAGTATGCCACTGGACTTCTTTGATAGGGATATGAGCCTATCCCAAGGGTTGTTCGCCACTTATATGGTGAGCCCTAAACAGAACGAGGGTATGATCCCAATCCTAGGCCGTTGGAATATGCTGCCCAACTTTTTTGACATGCATGTGCCCCTACCCTGAGGCGTGTTCTACTCTCACCAGGTGAGCCCTAATTGGAATGAGAATATAAGACCAGTTTAATGCCTCTACCTTTATCAGAATATGCCAATAATCCTCTGAGGTGGGACAAATAATGCATGATTTCTCTGGTACAACCACTTATTCATGATGATTAGAGTGTTGAGTTTCCCTGTCTATAGGGATAAGAGTATGAGCCTATCCCTTTATCTACAAGATTGCTGAAATATTTCAGTGGAGCTCTCCAACTGTTGCTAAAATACATTGACATTTTATAAAAGCATGTACAAGTATATAATCCTGCATATTCTCCATCTCCATTATCTATTGATAGATATTTTTGATTGAAATAGTGATATATCTCCGCTTCTATCCTCATTGTTCCATAGAAGTATGCCAATGAGATTTGTGAACAAGGATGGGAGTATGAGAGTCTCCCATGTTTTCTGTGGGAATATGCCTACAAACAGGTTCTGAGCTAGCAGGGATATGAGCCTCCTTTATGGTTTCTACCATAGTATTCCGACATGAATCATCAGTAGGAGCAGGAATATGATCCCTCTCCTGGATATCCAACACCCTCATCCTCCGATGAGTTTTCCTTATTTCCCATGCACGGGAGTCAGAGGTAGCTGTGTGTCAGATGGTACCCTCAGCAGGAAACTGATGGGTACCAGTGGAATGGTTTTGGTGATGGCAGTTGACAGGTTCCCTCCTTGGTGACACCTGAACTGAAAGAGATCCATATTTGGCCTCCTAGTCCACCTTCATTAGATATGAAGGGAAAAAATTGTCGTACTCTAGGTATAATCTCTCAAAGTAGTTGGTTGTAGCAATGAGGGATACTATATTAGAAACAGCCTTTGCTGGGCGATGTAAATTTGCTAGCTACCATGCTAGGAGAATCCCAATGGCACCTTACATGGTTGGGATTGTAAAATATTGTTGGTACTATTAATCCATCATATTTTCTACCCACCATTGGATCTATCAAGCATGTGAGATTGATTTTTGACCTATAGGGGTCACAACAAAAGATGAGTTACCAGAGTGAATGCTAGATAATGAAGACATTTTATCGAGTTGGGAGTCTGTCGATGAGATCAATATCTACAATCATGCAGACAAAAAGAAAAAAATGTATCGATCAGTGCTATATCATAGGCATGAAAATTCTCAATCTTATATGCAAGGTTAAAATAATTTACCTTTTTTCCATTTCCATCCATCCTGTTCACGTGGACTTGTCTATGCGAGGATGGGATTACAAGAATCCTAGTTTATGCTTGTCTTATTTTTTTTTGTATATATGGTTTTAAAAAAAGTGTCCCATAAGATTTACGTTGATTCTATCAGTATTGTTTGCAGGTATGGAGAAAGAAACTCAGCTTGATGAGTTATAACCCAATCATTTGTTATTTACAGATATTTATGTTGGGTTCACCATTTTTGTTTTATTGGGTTTTGACGTAGACGTGGAATGGGTTCCCCATTCGATGGTTTGACTAAGGTATATTTTTAGGCCTCACTCAATCGAACACATTAGGTTTACTATATATTTCATATTCCCTTGAAATTTACAATGGTTCCCTCATCTATAATTGGGTATGGACCTACTTTCCAAAGGCCAACAGACATCTGGGATTTCAGGCCCATTGAATCTTGGAGACTCACATTGGTCAAGAGAATGTGAGGTTAGAATCATCGCACCCTTTTGGGGGAAATTATTCCCTACTCTAGGACTCTCTTATAGATTTAATATATGTTCATGAATCTCTTCCAATTCATTATACAAGACTAGTTACCCTAACAAAAAAACTATTGGTTAATTATCTTTTATATGCAAAAGGTTGGAATTTCTTTAGTGAATCTATCTACATGTATACGATGTTCTTCATCATTTTACAGTAATGGGTAGTTTATTATATACTGAACTATATAACCAAGTGATTCAGATCATGATTCCATGTAAGGAGTTGTTTTAATTTTTTTAGGAGGGGATTGAGCCATTATGAGGTGTCCTACATATCCTGATTATTATAAGAATCAAAACTAACATAGTTTGTTCATCTCGTGTAGTTTAATGTCATTTAGTGAGAACATATGTTCGGGTAATAAGACACAAAATATTTGATCTTTAAACCTAAGAGGGTTTCTTACATATCTTGCATATATAAAGAATCAGATTTGTTATAGTTCTCATGTATTGGGGTTTCCTATGTCATTATAGAGACCCATTTTACATATGATATGATTATCGTGAATCCCTAAGTTCATGTGATCCATAATCAGTGTGAGAAACAAGGGTTTGAAAATGATCATTTCATTTATCATGATACATGGATTATGTGCTGGGAATGTCTTGAGATGATTTATTAGAGGGATCAGATCTTAGAGAGACATCTTACATATCCTGGTTATGAAAGGATCAGAGTCATCATATCTTGGTGGGTTTCTTAGTCCGTTGATGGATGAGGTAGGGTGATCATCTCCTTGGAATAATTGAGTCCTGCTTATTGAGACTTTAGAGTTTTGGAAAGACTTATACCTAAAGGGGTGTTTTATTTGAGCTCAGACCTTAGGAAAGCATCCTATGTATCTTGGTTATGGTTGGAAACAGAGTAATCGTAGTTTGATTTATGTCGCGACTTACACATTGAGGATTCCCTGTACCATTGTGGGGTTTTATAGTGCAGTTGATATGACCATTTATACTGCCTAAGCCCACATGATCCATGATCACTGTGAGAAATAAGGGATATAAAATGATCAATTTTATTAATTTGAATAAGGAAATTAAATGCCAGGATTTCCCTGGATGATCAATATAGGGATCAAAACTTAGGGACATATAACCTATATATCCTAGATATGGTAGGAATCAAAGTTGTTATAATTACATTTATGTTGGGTCTTACACACTAAGGTTTCCCTATATTTGTGTCTTACACACCGAGGACAGACAATGCTATCAAGTCCAAGGACGCCCTATTAACATGAACTTCTTGTCTAGAGGGTATCATATGGGCCAGTTGGCATGTCCTGGGAGCCATCACATGACTAATATTAACACATATGAAGGGTTTTCCAAGAGTCAGTGTGACATAGTCTGAAGGATGTCATGTATCTTGGATGAAACCATTTGGGAGACCTCGTGAGACATGTTTGGAGGGCATCGTGGGTCCTAGATGGCCTACCCAGGGGGTGTCGTGAGATCCTAGTTGTCATGATTAGGGGGCATCATGAGAGCTTAATTATTATGTCCAGATTCTTTTGTGAGAATCGACTGACATGAGCAGGCGCTGTTATATGAGTCAGGTGATGTGTCCGAAGGATGTTGCAAGTCTCGAGCGACATACCTATAGGGGTTTTCAAGAATAAAGTGGTGTCCACGGGGGAACTGTGTGATTTGATTTGACATGTATGGAGTATTCTACATGTCCCAACTATCATGATGGAGGAGTATCATGAGATCTAGGTGACATGTCTATAGGGGGAACCATGTGACTTGATCTAACATGTCTGGAGTATTATACGTGTATGATCTAGCATGATGGAGGAGTTTCATGAGATCTAGGTGACATGTCTTGGTGATTTTTTGGGTCATTAGGTGACTCACGCAGAGTGCACAAGGGCTAGAGATCATGTATTTTTCTTAAGTATTTCACTTTAAATCATTGTTCTAACCCTTTAACTGTGAAGACCATAGGTTTATTCAGTACCAGTTCCTTTGATTTTTGCATGATCTAGAATACATGTGGTATGTTCTTCGCAAGTCTTTCTATAAGTCCTTGGTGTGATCAATGAATGATCACACAATGCACCTAATGTGTGGAACATGATTTCTCCAGCTATTCGCTGGTGTATTACTTAATAGAAAGTTTTCAGTCGCATGGTCAATTACTCCGAGAAACCCCTAAAGGTTGAGATTCATATCATCCAGAGTCCAACCATT
This sequence comes from Viscum album, assembly GCA_963277665.1. Taxonomy (NCBI): domain Eukaryota; kingdom Viridiplantae; phylum Streptophyta; class Magnoliopsida; order Santalales; family Viscaceae; genus Viscum; species Viscum album. The sequence goes on along the minus strand of OY728147.1, from coordinate 1,469,583,257 downwards.
CATAGTCTTTTCATCCAACCTTTTAGAGTTCAACCCTTTCATTATGTTGGAGTGGAGAATTTATAGGCATCTCCACCCCTATTGTCTGACGCTTTGTGTGGAGCATCTAGCGCAAGCCCAGACTATATTTGTAAAAGAGGTCTATCTCTATGTGGATTCACGAGTCTCTATTGTGGACCGCTCCGAGGGCATCACTTTATTTCCAGTGGTCATGAGTCCCTCTCATTAGTTCTCCCTTTATTGGATTATATCCAATTAACGGGGACTTGTTTAATCACGAGGATGTGTTGATGGACCTCCTTGTTGTCATGATAACATGTCTAAGGATCTTTGCAAGATCCAAGTGTCTTTCAAAAGATGTTTCAAAGACTTCAGGTGACTTTTATCAGAGTCTCGCGAGACAAGGATGGTTTTTCAGGGGCCTCATGGGACTATATTGTGGGTGCGTTGGTCACATCGCATGCCTTTAAGCTATCACAAACACTTCTCTCTTCATCCCTTTTGATCCTCTTTGTTTTATGTGACAAATTTTGGGAGTCATGCGAGATTTCATGAGCAATGTATGGAATTTTTGTTTTATTTTTTAGTGATGTCTTACCTGATCAATATGGGTCATATGAAGAATGTGAAATCCTGTAGTGGACATGTCTACCTGTCTTCCCTTAGAGATACAAGGGGTTGTATGGTCACACCTGAGGACTTTTGTGTAGTGAAGATGACAATCCATAAAGATTATATACGGCAAGGCCAACATGATACTGAGGTCTTGCAGTGTCTTACAGATCCCCGGGGTGCGCGTTGCATGTCTTTTAGTGACCGAAAACACCTCTCAACTCCTCCCCATTATCTCTTTAATCTATTTCTATAAAGGTTGGAAGGGTTTGCGATTTTTCCTAGATGTCACTAAGAGATCTCGTTCTTCCCAATGATGATATGGAACATGATCTCTTCAACCACTAAGTATCTCTGTCTTTGGATACCATTCCTTCTTATTTATGAAGGATTTGTGTGGCCTTCTCTCATTAATTTTCCTTGAGTGCGTTGCATGATTAATATGGGATCTTGCGATGGTGCACGCTCCTTACCTTGTTTAGTTTTCATGTTTTCCTATGGCATGTTTCATGATCAGTGCTTGATCTTGTGATGACATGAAGACATTTTGAGGGATAGTTTCTCCACTCAACTTTGATACAACACATGTTCATTGATGGAACTCACAATGATGTGTGAACATTGTAAATGTCAGTCACTTTGCTTCACCTTTGGTTTGTCACATGTCCATGGTTGTATGATGCCATAACATGACCGAGGGTGTCTACATGTCAAGGTCATATTCCAAAGGGTGTATGGCAGGAGTGAAAAGCCATCGCAAGGATGTCGCATTACCCAAGCCACATGAATGTGTTGTGTGACCAATAGTTTGCATAAGATCTCCACACGTCCAAATACACATGATATCTTATAAAGGGTATTGATAGAAAGAGTCTCACACATGAATATGGAATATTTATTTTCTTCACATGGTGATATTAAGCACAACATGGAGCTTCTCTTGAACACATGAATATTTCATGTGTGCAGTTCAAACCTCAATCAGACCGTCATGGTGCATAGAGTCATGGATTTTATTTCATTCTCATCATTTTCAGTGCATCAAATAAATTCTTTAAGACTCAATCATAACTAGATGGAGATTCTTTTTCCACAATTACTCACATAACTGATTATGCAGTTATTTAATCTTTTTCTATGAAGAGAAGGAATCATGATGCGTGATTGATTTCACATTATCCTTATGATTTAGGTGATCTATTAGCCTTATATTTTTGGCAATGTGAATTCCACATAGTATTAAAACCCACCACAAGATGGGATATGCTATGCTACTGCCTTTATCAAGAGAGGTTATGCGGTGCTTCCATCCCTTTGAATGAATGAAAATATATCCTCGGATGAGGGTCACAAAGTACCACAACCTTTTAAAGGTTTTTTATGCAATCCTTTTCCTTTTCATGTGAATGAACATGCAATTTACTTTCACATATGCCTCTTCACATGACCTAAATAGTGGGTCTCATGTGACCTGCTTCACATGATCCATATAGGGTTTGTGATGCTCTATTTTGTAGGGGGAACAAGATATTTCTTGTAGTAGAGGATGTGGAAACCAACTCAAACTAATGATATACCATATGTATTTATAGGAGAATAACCACACTCCCATTGCACATCCAAGAATGGTGTCACATCTCATAAACACACTCATTCATCCATCAGGCGTATTTAAATTTTCTCCCACTTGAAGATGCACTGCTTCAAAATAATCTTCAAAAAAATGAAACTCTCAAAATTTAAAAAATATTCATCGGCTGATCATGGTGACCTTCATCGATCTCCTATTATCCTTCTTTCTCATGTAGTGACATTCTCATGATCGGCCTATTCATAAGATGTCAAAATATAAGGAATCCCCTTTTCATGCACTCAGGTTTTCTTGGTGGAACAATCATTATGGGGAATTTATCCCATCATTTAATCCACTTTGAGAGTACCCTGCATCCAAGGTGGAGAATTATCATGCACAGACTGTTCTTGAACCTTATATGTACAGTGGATTCAACTACCATGCATAGTGGTGACATTGAATATCTCTATTTATGAATGATCTGTTTTTATTTCCAACTACAGGATCTTATTTTACTGGATATTAGAACATAATTTATCCATTCACCAAGGTTAGTGGGCATGAAACTCGAATTATTTTCAATCTAAATTCCATATGTTCACCTAGTCATGGAGACCTAACAACTTTCTTTACATGCTTCTGGATCATACATGGGTGGGTTATCCAAGATTATGGACACTGCCTATGCATGTCGTACCCTGATCCTATCTATAATCCATATTCACAATGTATCATGTCCATATGAAGGCTTCCCATAATCCCACATGACACATATTCTGACTCCTGTATTATCTGCATCATAGAATCTACATATACTCTTGTGATGTATCCTAGTACACCATCTATTCTCCATATGAACCAAGAGTTTTAATGTGAGAAGAATCATGTTCCAGAGGTTCGTCAGGTGGGTGAAATTAAACTTAAGTGCAACAGATGTGTTCTCGATGATCCGCTGGTGTGCAACATTAGTCCCAGGCACAATAGGTGGGATGAAATTATCGTGTTGTGAGGTTGAGGAAAGAGATGTGTGGAGCCGCCCATCCCTCTCGTGATATACCTTGACAAGTTACCTTCTCGAAAAAGTGTTATTTACATGATTATGATCTTTAACAGACATACATTTTATTTTTTGGCATAAAAATGTATTACTTACATAAAAACTAGTTTCAACAGTAAAATTTAAAAGGTTAAAATGGGTTAAAAAAGGGGTAAAAGGGCTAAAATTTTGAGAAAATGTTTCTAATTTATTTCATGAGGAGTTTCATGTACAAAAAATATGTACACTTAATTATTTTTCATTTTAGACTCTTCTTGAGATTTGAAACATGTTATATTTTATATTAGATTGAAATATTTACAAAAATGTCATTCTCACCACTTATGAAAGGACCCTCACACTACCCCATCAAGAACACATAAAAAATAGTTTACTCTTGAAAAAAATACCCATCCTAATTCCCATATAATACTACTCATTTTCATTGAGTCTCTGTTCATAGGATATTGTCCTAGTCCTTTATTCCCAAGGTGTCCTATAAGGGAAAACTCAATTCATCAACATGAGTACTTTCCCCCAAACTTCTTTTCTTTTCATTATTAGTTTACCTAATTTAATTTTATTATTAATAAATAATGAAATTATTAATGTTTTTTTAATTAAATTTAGTATTATAAGGGAATAATTATTAACCACCTTTCCCATTTTCATTTAAGAACAAAAAAATGTTATTCGTGCATGTGTGAACTACCGCATCCACAAAGTAACACATCTAATTTTTCATTTGGTTTCATTATCATATTAATTTTTTTTCTAAAATATGATTAAAAATATTGAATATATATAAATAATATTAGTATAATTATTTAATTATGATATTATTCTATAAGAAATCACTTTCATAACCATACTCATCCATTCATTATGCTATGTTCTTGTCGGGGTCGGTCGAACCACTGATATGAAAAATGATATAAAATAATTTCAGGGAATAATATGTAAACATAATTACTAATAATATATGATATAAATAAGTAAATACTTATTTTATTTTGGTCCTGGTATGTTAAAAGTAATATTAAACTTATTAATTAAGATACTAATGTCTGTTTTGTAAAAATCACTAAAACAAACTCTTTATTGATTCCATATTTATGGTTAAAAAACTCCCACAGAATGAAATTATATAATTATAAAGATTCAATTACATTACCTTGTATAATATAGTCATTATGAGATTTGGGATAATAACGAATAATAACACCCTGATTATGATACTGTTTTAAAATGATCAATATTAATCACACCCAGTATTGAAAATAGGTAATCAAAAACTAATATAAATATAGATAATAATTGTAAATTTATTTTATAAAAGGTTATAAAAATGAATAAGGTTTTAAAATAGGAGATTAATATGGTTATTTTTTTTATATAGGAGTTTAGAGTGCTAAAAAATAAGAGGGAATTATAGGTATGGGTTTCATCAACTCAATTTCTGATTCAACGGGTCAAAGCTTTTCTTAATAGAATATACTCATAAATAATTATTTTATCCTACCACTCCCATATTTTATATTCTATTTACCATTTTTTCTTTGAGTAGATTACTAACCATCATCATTAACCACATCCTTGATAAATTTTTTTCTGAAATAAACGTATAACATTGATAAGAATAAATCATATTCTTAAAAATGAATCTTTTTATTCCATGTACACGCTTTTAATATATAAATATATTTATTAAAATAAGTAAAGATATATTTTTTTTCTAATATTCATATCTTACTTTACCAATTTTATAAAATTAAATCCTTTAAATGTTTCTCCAATGTGGATTTTTCTTTAAAACAACAAAAAATGATTAATAAAGGAATTTCATTTTATTATTTACCAGTCTATAATTATTATCATGATTTTTTTTGTTTTAAAGATATTTTATTTTGAAATATTTATCATAAGTTCTTAAAAATTATTATCTTTCCTATAAAAGTTGTTTTAAAAGTAATTTTCACTTTACTTTCTAAATAAAATTTAAAAGGTTTGATAAAAAAATTTGCCTAAATTTTTCTTATAAGGTTTATCTTTCACAAAGTTAAATTTTGATCACCCTATATATTATTATAATATGGTACCTTTTATAATATGATATTTTTGATAGAATACAATTTATTAAGTTCATTTTATTTTATGGTTTTGAAAATTTTAAGAAACCCATTATTTTCAATGGTTTGTTTATGTTATGATGGTGATTGATTTTAAGTAAAACAAATTTGTAAGGATAATGATTGGTGGGGTATTATATCAACTTATAAATAATTATTTTATGTTTACGTATCATAATATATTGTAGAATGGTCATAATGAGTTTATTCATACAGAAATGTGAATAATGTGTTTTTTTCACATTTTTCAGGTATTTATATAATGTGTTTATTCACATAAGAATGGAAATAATGAGTTTAAACACAAAATGTTTCCAATACATATGGGTGTGACACATCTCCATGTTTTTTATCAAGTTATTTCACCTTTGCAAGATGATTTTCAATTTTAATGTTTTCATGTTACACCTTATTTATAAAATATTTCTCACTCTTTTTTCATGATCACATGTTTTTTTAATATTAAGATGTATTTTGATCCATGAGATAAAATTTTTTCTTCCTTAGTGATACTATTATGATATTATGTTTCTATATTATATTTTATGATTTTCATATATGATCTCATGATAATTTAATGAGATATTTATCCTCTCCTCTTGTTCACCTTCTTGTTTATGATCTGATACATTGTAATAAGTTTTTACCTTATTAAGCTCTTGAGATCACCCATTTATTATGTTTTCATTTATCTAGGTTATGAGGATGATTATATCATGTGATTTTTCTATAAAAGGATCTAGAGGAGCTCAATATTGGATAAATTTTTGTAAGTGTTGTAAGAAAAAATGTTTACGGGGATAATCTATAAGACACTAAACCTTTAGGTCCATGAGTTTTTCAAATATTTTTGGGTATAATTATTTAAATGATTAAATAAATTTATTATTTATGTTATGTTTAGAATGGGAAACTTTAAACATGGTTTTATCTTATCTTATAAGATTCTTATTAGATGGAAATAACATCTTTACTTTAGAAATCAATGAAATTTTACTCTATTCATCTTTTTATGTTATCATTTCAAATTCAACTGATTAAGATTGAAAATAAAACACTCTTTGAGAGAATTATATTTCTTCATTTTATATATGGATTTCTTATTTACAACATCAGTTTTAACACTTAGAATTAATGGTTCTTTATCTTTTCCAATTATCATCTATTTTTGAATAGATAACCATATCATACATATGAAAACACTACCACCTACCTTATTACACCTTCCAAACACATTTATTATCCTTTTATGTTCCTTTATTAGTCATACTCTTAAAATATTCATCATAGATGTCTTTCATCCTTCCAATCATCTTATGTCCTCATTTAATAAACTATTTTTTGGTTTTATTTTGAACCCTTATTTCCTAAAATTCATATTCATCTTCAAATGGTCCATGATTTGGTCTCTACAACCACAATATAATTATATTACATTTGTAGTTACATTCTCATCAGTCTCCTTGTTGGGTGTACACTTTTCAACTTTTGTTACTTATTTCTTTCCCAATTATGACTTATCTTTATCTATTTCATACTCCTGATGTTGTGTCCTACTATTCACATTATTATACGAATTATAGCTGGTTGGAATATACCATAATTCATAATATTTGGTTCTATACTTGTTTCAATGACCAAAAATTATTCAAAGAAATTAAATCTATTTGTGTTTGAATGATTTATTTTATTTTATCGATATTGTCCAACTTTAGCTCTACTCACTATTTCTTTTGAAGTGACACTATATTCTTAGTTTTATAGATTACACAAAAATTCAATGAACCTATGACCAAACCTCTAACAGAACCAACATTATCCTATAAACTTTATCCATTTTATTATATTCTTAGTATGTCAAGATATTTCTACTAGAGCTCCATGATGTTTGGATTTGTTTCACTACTCATTTGGGAATAATTTCAGGGGATTATCTAAGAAATTATGACAAACACCTTTTATATTGTGGTTGGTTTCATAGAAATATTAGTTACCAACAATTTTATAGTTTTTTATTTTTTTTATAGAACTTACAGTTAAAATAGTTTTTATATTCTAATCATTATCATGGTAGTAGGATACCTTTTTCAATGGGAATGAGGGGGTGGATTCTCCAAATGTTACCAGGTTCTATTTACCATTAGTTTGAATCATTTTTATGGAAAAAAAACATATAAGAAACATATGTTGAAGCAATTATATTCTTAGTTATTTTGTAAGGTTCATATTTTATTAATTCTAGATATTTTGGTTTAATCTCCTATTTTAGATACTTCAGTTTTAGAGTGGGTTCTCATGTTACATTTATCTCAACCTATCTTCACAATTGATCTTTATATTTTGAATATGTTCATCATGAATTATTCTTATCTCTAGTAGTTAATTTTCAACAAATTCTATCTTTTTAAATTTCATATTATTCTTTGTATCCTTTAAATTAATTACAAATTTATGGAAATTTTCTAATGCATGAAATAATCTTCTAATACCATCCTTAAAAACATCCTTCTCAGTAGAAATTATTATAATTTTTTCACAAATAAAATAAATTTAGTCCTTAAAAAATAAAATCATTTCTCCCAAAAGATTCCTATAATTTTGAGAGAGTCTTTCATGATCTAAATTATTTATCAAATGAAACTTCTATGGAATCAACTTTCTTCTCTAGCTACGATTTATCATCAAATAGTTCCTTGACAAAATTCATCATGTAATTTATAAATTCAAAATGAACCTTTTTCAAATAATCTATAATATATGAGTTGGATTATTCAACTATTTTTATCTCTTCAAACTCTTCATAGCATGAACTTTCTTCACCAGAGGAATAATGATCAACATATAACACCCCAATAATTTTTTTTATAATTTTAAATACATTAAGTTATGAAAAATTATTATTTAAAATTAAGTATTTTAATTAATAATAATACTTATAAATATTATAATTTATACCTTTCAAATTAATTAATTAATGTTCTAAAAAAACAAATAATATTTCATATTATTATTTTGTGTAAAAGAATATTTTATTATAAATATATGTATTTGATCAATAGATTATTTTATTAAATATTTTAAATAATAAAATATATATTATAATAATTTTGATAAATACTAAATTATGTTATGAATATATTTACTATTAATAAGATACCCCAAGATTTTATGGTATGTTTCTTCTTAAATAATTTCAATTCATTAGATAGCTTATTATGAATGCAATACTAAGCCTATGTGAAGAAAAAATTTGTTATAGGATATAGTTATGACCTTTCCATTGAACTGAATTTTTCGATTTCTGTGATTTGAATTTTAAAAAATAGACATACACGGTTGGGTTTAGTAAGATATTTAGAGACCGATTGGATCAACTTAATTTGTAGTAAATAGTAACCTACCCTTATGAATAGTAATTTTATTCTTATAAATAGCAATGTACCCTTATTAATAGAAATATTACCCTTATGAATAGTAACCTCACCCATTAAAGTATAAATAAAATTTTGACACCTTATAAATTAAAGTGAATATTTTAAAAATTAATAATTAAGTGTTGGTATTTTTATGAGCAATAAATATTTAATTACAATTTTATAATTAATAAATTTATATAAAATAAAATTAATTTTGATAAAATGTATTACTAAATCAATATTTTTCTCTCTGATTTTAGGATAATCTAATGAAACCTTAGATAAATTTTCTGGGTATTATAAAATCAGTTATAATTTAGAAAAATTATTTTTCTAGCAAATGGTAATTTTGATTAAAAATTAAATTTATCATATATATATACTTATTTTCATAAAATTGAGTTCATTTTTGGAATCTATAAATTGAAAAATTGTTAGGGTGAATTTTTGGGAATTTTATGAAATACTTGAATTTTTGGAGAATAGTGAAATTTGACAATTTACGAAATATGCTAAATAAATGAATTTAAGCATCATGATAGAATCATGGATGATTTAAATGGATATTGGTTTGAACTAAAATGCACTTATTACTTTTTTTGATCACAAAAACCAATAATATTTCTTGTCTTGAGCAAAATAATAAATTAATGAATAAAATATTGAGAAATCACTCCTCTCCTCCACTATAAAAACCACCCCTCACTACCTCTTCTATTCAATATTATAATTATTTAATATTATAAAAGTTCTACCCAAATACTCTATCCTAGTCTATCCTCACATCCAGGATCCCTTGGTACTTCCAAAAGACTAAAACCCTTTCCCTTAATGAGGTTCTCAAGGAGGTTATTTCAAGAGGTAAATCATCTTCTTTTTTCATTTAATTTTATTTCAATTTATCTTATTTTCTTATTCTCTCCTCACCTAATATGTCCAAATGATCTTGATAACTCCAGTATCATATATATACTAGAATCATATCATGTTAATTTTAGATACATCATCAATCTCCTTACTCTCCCTTTTTTATTTTACAAACAAAATCATCGTACGAGAGGTTCCGATTTACAACCATCGTGGATGATGAAGTTTCATTCTTCAAATTATTATTCAAGGATATTCATGAAAAAATTTTAATGGTTGAAAAATATTGTAAAATTTATAATATAACCCTTTTTATGTTCTGTAAGTAACATATTTACATAATACTAAACAATAAAACAAAATGAGTTCATTATGATCAATAACCGCTGTAATAATCTAAACGATTATCACTAAATGAATTATCTAATGATTAATCCTAATAACATATAACCAAATGATATATATAAAAATTTAATGTTCTATATGTTCATTAGAAATATATAAATTCAATTCTGTATAATTACATCCATTCCACATGGACTTCTATACTCATACACAAGTATGTCGATCATGAAAACCAAGGAAACAAACATTCTTGAGGGATAAATTTGAATCTTATAACTCATAAAAAAGGCCATAAATGAACATAATAAAATTATAATAAATAAAATAAATGTATATAAGTTTCTTAATTAATTAATTAATTAATTTAATCTGATTATTCAGGACATTAAGATCAATTTAAGAACACATTCAGGCATAAGGTAAGGTGTTTCTCATCTCAATTTTATTTCCATGAGATTTCCATTATTCACCACTTATTTCTTATATGTTGTGTATGTATGCTACCAATTAATATATAATATAATTATTCTATTTATATTCATTTTATTCAATAATCCTTTTGATGATTATTAATTTTTGGTCTTGTGATTTTGATTGATTATGATGTGGCAAGGGACTTCATCTCAATTTCCATTTCTTTGAGTTTTACTTGGTTTTGTGAACCTAATCATTTTTATAAATTGTATATACTTCCCATTTGAGATCATTTTTCATTTAAAATTAAATTTCTATTAAATATACATATTCTTTTATAATTTATATTATTATTTTCTTATCTGTATACCCTTTTACATACAATGTTTATTTTGAATGTTGTTTTAACTGTGGACATATTGATGAATTTATATCCTCTACTGAATATGTAAATTGATTAGGAATATTGTTCTGAAATTAAATATTTTTATAATAATGGTTGGAATTTAAGTGATGGGTGAGGCCCAATATATCCCCTCGATGCATTGACAGGTCTCATGAGACAAAATAGTTGGCGAAAAACTCTTCAAGTTTGTTTCCAAAACATAATAATATGAGTTTGTACCCACAAACTTAAACTATCTCAATGGTACGATGGTTCTTGTTCTAGATACATGATGTGAAAATAATAATCATCTTATTTATTCAGTATTCATTTTTCACTTTCTCTAAGTTTTTCACTATGAAAAAAACCTATGGATGAATTTTAATTCACAGTTTATTGATGGCGTGCGTTTTCAATTATTCACCATGCCACATTGATTATGTATAATTATTTATGATTCACCTATTATTTATTCGTGCTTTCGCTATATGTAACCCTTACTAAGCATTTTAGCTCACCCCTTTCATATGTTTTCCTTCCCCAGTTTATAAAGAAGGGGACATTTATTGATCTTTGAATGATATAATTTATTCCATTTTATAATGTATCATGTTTTATTTTGTTTTCCCAATGTATTATGGGTATCATGTATGTATCTAGTTTCTTTAAGAATACTAAACTGACTGGTCCTTTGGTATTTGATTCCTTATAATCATTACATAGTAATAAAATAATGCACCAACTCTAGGTTTCTGGGATTGGGGCGTTACACAACAAATTTAGCTAAATAAATACCAATTCGATTAACTTCAACTAGTGGTGATTCCTCATTCAACATAAGACATTTCTCTCCTTCTTAACCTCATATATCATGATATTTTCAATGTATTTGGATAATAATTCAGATTAATTTACAATAATAATACACATTTTTTACTTCCATCCATAGTTCTAATTCAAATATATCAAATCTAAACTTCATTGAATTATGATATAAATACAAGGGAAAAAAAATTCAGATCCAACTAGAGTGAATATTTTCAATGATTCCAAATGTGGTTCCTAGAGTTTAGTGTTCCACTCGGGGGGGGGGGGGGTTGATTCACAAGTATCTTTTTATGAACTATTTTTTTAAATTAAATATAATAGATTTATTATAGTCTTGATCCCATAAACTTCTTATCTCTTAGCCTCATGAAAACTAAGTAGTAAATAAAGGTACAAGGACAAAAAATAATTTTATAAGGTTCGATTCTAAGGACTATTCCTTAATATAATGGGTTATACAACACAATAATGGATTATACACTATAACTAATATTTAATTATAATGGTTTGGTACATCCCACACTTACGTAGAGTCCCACTATCTAAAAACTTGACTGCTTTTCATAGGATATTCCTAGATTCATCATCACACATAAATCACAATTTCACAATACATTGTCCAAGAATTCACTAAGTCACACATGTTCTATATCTTATCCCCATGTAAATACATTTGTTTTATTATAATTAATTCTTGAAGTTGATCAATAAATATTCTCAGGATGTTTCAACAAAAACAAGACTTATCTACTTCTTTACATTGATAGAGTCTTCGAATTCTAAATGATCATCAAAACCAGTACATGTAACTCAATCCCTATTTAATATCAAATTCATAGATATTTTATAGTACTTATAACCAAAAATTATTAAATCATTAATCCCTTATGATCTGTTAGAATATATTATCTACTAAATATAGGATATAATCTACACCAATGAATAAAAACATGCATAATATGTCCTTTTGTCCTCAATATCTTCCTTCATATTCATCTTTGGATAGAAATACATAGAAGAACTAGATTAGATTCTTCTTCTTATTCAATACCCTTATTAGATTATTATATAGTTCAAGATTGAAATTAATTTCTTCTTTTTCTTAGAGAGTTCCATGTTATTCACTAATCACAGGCTCACAGATGTAGTTCATGAATAGTTTTTCTCTATCATTATTTTTTGTTTTATATGTAGGTCACCCATAATAATATTATCTATATTTGGAATGTTGAAAATCCAAAACACATATTCTTCCATGACCACCATTCATTTTTTCTAAATTTTTTAAAATATGTGGGATTTCTACCAAAATCCTCATTTTCATTTTGTCTCCTCAATTAATATATCTTGTATATTTATAAGTGTATGATTACTTTTCTAATTTATCATTTTATATTATCACTGAAAAACACAACTCTTCTAAATTATTCCAAAATGATTGAATCTCTTACACTCTTTCTGATCTTATCCTCAAAATAATTTCCTTGAAAACCAAAAGATAAAAAATTCTTCACTACTATAGGAAAATATAAAATAAAATTAGATAATAATATGAATCATCTTCTTGCGGTGTAAGAGATTTAATAGAACCAATATAATTTAAACTAATTATGAAAAAAAAGATAGTATAATAGATCTATCTCATCCATATTTATTTATCTTTAATCACAAAAAATTATGATATTTATAGCACTCAGGAATAGATGTTGCATCTTAAAATTACATTCCATAAATTCTAGATTGGATAATATAAAAGAAACACATTCTAATATTCATTTAATTTATAAAAACCATAAAAACTTTGATATAGTTATTTATCATTTCAAATTTTTTATTTTTACTTAATTCATTGATCAAATAACTATTTTATATTCATGTTTCAATCCATGAAGTTCTTTGCATGAAATATCTAAATCAAATCTATATATTTATCACAAAGGAAAATTTTCAATTTTTTTTATTTATTAATCATATATAGTTATAAGAATGATAATATTTCTCAATCATACTCATATCAAACTTCAAATTATGTCTCTTCAAGTATTTATGATATTTTGAAAATATTGAATCATATTAGGTATCATAAAAATTTACTTTCATCAAAATATTTAATTTTTGGAAAACAAAAAAATCTCGTAAGGGTAAAATGATCCATATAGGATCACACTTAATGTTTGATCATCATTAGGTGTGAGGATGAATGGCCCATATAGTATAATCATGATTATAATGTATCATGCTTATAAAAGTATTTTATCCTTATATAACTATATATTCCAATAATATAATGCTTATTTGGAAATCAATATTCATCCTTACAGTACATCATTATGTGATCATCACTACAGGATCAATATAATTTTTCTTATGGGTGAATTATTCTTATGTGACCATCCTTATGAGAAAATTACTCTTACATGTGATCATTATTATGAACATCACTCCTTTGTCATATTTTTAGGTTCACCTAAAACTATAGAATTCTTTAACTTAAATATGAGGTACCTTTAAATAATATAATTCCTCTTAATCAATTCACACTCAAATAAAATTCCTTCAAATGAAATTTAAAAAAAGAAATTTTTTTTATATAACTTCCATTCAATTTCTAGGACTTTGAACCAATAACATATTTAATTTAGTTTATTTAAATGAAACTCAAATATGTTAAATTTACAGATTCATGATTTAATAAATTTCAAAATTTATTTTAGTGTATTCCATCAAATATTTTAGCAGTATTCATGTGTATTAATCATTGGATGGTTTCCTTAACACATTTTCTCTTAAAACACATAAATTATCAAGCACTTACCATTATTAATTACAACTTATTTAAGTTTTTTACTCATCCAACACATCACACTTGATCTGAATGCTGAATAAAAAAACTTCACAAACTAAGAACCAATCTTGGACTTAAGGAACACAAAAAATAATTTGATGTATGGGGATGAACTTATAATATCCAACTATTATTTATCAATTCCATATATTCGCCATGGTAGTCAACTCTAATATGTTTTTAATAGTCATGGGAAAAATTCATGTATCTCATTGGGTGGATTCTAATTATATCACCCAATGTTCTATAAAAAATATATTTATACTATTCATTTAAAAAAGTCCATTGATAAAAAATACAACCACACACCAAAGGGTAATTCATGTATAACTTATATGAAATTTTTATATCCTTCACTTTGATATATAATGAGGTGGGTATACTTTTTATTTGTCACTTATGATGATTTTTTGTCTTTTTTTTATCTAGATGTTTGGTATTATAATTATTTGTGTTGTTATTTATCACTCTAATATAAGGGTATAGTATTCCTATTGTATCACCATAGACTATCACTACTAGTTGGAATCCTATGGTGCCCAGGAAGGTGCTCATGAGTTTTATTAACCCACCTTATCAACTTATCGTGGAGTTATACCTATTGTGGATATTATAAAAAACATAAAAAACTATATTTCATGTTGATTATAATATAATAAATGTATATTGGGTATATATTATTCATGGGGGGGGGGGTCAATATAATTTATATGAATAACTAACATGAAAAATGGTTTCTACATTAAATAAGTGATTTAAAAAATGTATTTACTATGTATGTTACATTTAAATAAATTTATAATTGAGGTTAGAAAATCATTTTTACCCTATTGAGAATTCCAACTTTAAATACTTATATTTTTTGTATGAGAATATCTTTCTTCACTACTAGAATCCTCTCTTTATGTTGTGATGTGATCATCCTCCTCCATGGAATGATTAACACTTTATCAGAAAATATTCACAGGTATACTTGTATGAATATTCATTATAGTGTATATTCTAGTATCATGTTTTAATGAATTTTCCCCATATATTTCATGTTATATATATATAGGGTAGTTATGTATTTTTTTGATGGGTTGTGTCATTGTTTTTTATAGGCCTCTAGTTATATGTACTCTTAATCAAACCGTGCCAGGATGTATTCAGTTCTAATGAATGATTTTACAAACTTATTTTCATTTATTACTAATATTCTATAAAAATATGAACCATTTAAATATAATAAAAAATAAATAAAATTAATAAAGAAAATGTAGTATTTGATCCAATTATCAATAAAAAGTATGGAAAATAATAAAAAATATATTTGGGTTATCCATAACCATTGAGGTTGGAAAATTAATTATAATCATTAATTGATAATAACCTTCAAGAGGGTTTATTAAATTAGATATGAATTTGGAGTAAAATGGTGAGTGATATTTTTTACTTCAATGGTAGAGTTCCAATTGTTAATGGTAACATAACTATGGTACTTTCTAGGTCACTCTTTTGAGTGAGTTACTTTGGAAGAGGATGTGCATCATTTTTTTGAGAGTTTTATAGGTCTTAAAAACTCAAGAGTCTATATAGAATCATGAAATAGTCTTGGAATCCATAGTTTTGAGATAAACTATAATTATTAAATAATAATTTAGTTTAGTTTAATGTGGGATCACACTTGGCTTATGATCAGAGATGGGGTGATATAACTGATAATATTTGTGAGATATTTATGAACTAGGTGTCTTAGAAAAAATAATGGGAATTAGAATGGGTATACCATATACGGTGTTTTTGAGACATCAAATAGGATATTAATATGTTTTAGGATTATGGGTAGTATATTATGGATAGAGAAAAAAGGGTCACATGACTATGACTAAATTCACAGATTTTGTGGGATGCATTTATGAAGTAGGTGCTATGATGATGAAAGACCGGCTTGTTGAGTAATGACATTGTGGAATATTGTGATGTCTCTAAAACATATTAAGAAATGTGGGACAAATATTTTGGATTTGGGTGAGTGTGGGTTGTGAACATTGATTATTGAGTAATTATGAAATCATAGTATATTAGTGTTTGGGGTGTATTGATAAGGGTATTCATATGGTTGGGTGAAAACTATGGATTGTTTTAGGGTGTAGCCTCATGATAGGGAAAGTGGTAAAATCCAAGGGTTATTATCAGATTTATATTGTCCCAATAATTTTTACACATATTATTAGATGATTTTTAATATAAATATCCTTTAATTGAACAAAATAATTGAAAAACCTAGTGTGTTTTAGAGACTAGTTTCATAATACAACAAAGTGAGACTAAAATAAAATGACCTTATTTTAATCTACATAATTCAATCCTAAATCACTTTGAGATACTAAAACTACATAGGATAACTGAAGTAATATCTAGATAAAAATGGCGAGCTTAAAAATCATAGCAAGGGAATAAACATGATAATGAAATATAACATATGAGTCAAATTTATAAAATTATATAATAAAAGTGAAGAATCATGAGTAATAAAATTGGGGAATAACCTAATGAACCTGGTGTTATAAGAACATGGAAACATAGGAAATATGTTTGAAACACAAAACATGAAAAAATCATAAGTCAAGGCTAACTTCCAAGACAACATCACATGGTGGACAAAGTCCAATAGTGGGTTATGTTTATGCCTAAATACCATACATAATGTCTCATGAGAAAATATATTTACCCATTTAAATGGAATGATATATAAGGGAAACCATGATAAAATCATCATAATTATGTATGAAAAAAATTAAATCATTCATAATTCATAAACATAAGATTTACCTATGAAAATAAAATGGGTTTCTTAATCTTTTCTTATATCATAATCAAAGAAATTTCATAATGACGACATTTGGTAAGTGAACATAATGAATGTATTACCCTATAAATGGAAGATAGAATAATATAGGTATATATTTGAGAGACATATATATAATTTAAAATCATTACATAACATTAACGTGAGAGATAAATCACTCTAGATATAGAAAAATCATAACCTAAAGAAAAGGTTAGTTTGGAGAGGTCCATTACCTTGAGTCCAACTCATTATGTATGCTCTTTATAATCCTGAATAATAAATTAATTTTAATTATATAATTTATTAAGAAACTTTTTTAAAATTTATTATTCCTTTTATTTTATTTATTATCTTGTTACGTTCAATTAAATAATCCTTTTGGTTTATGTTAGACGTTTTGAAGATATTCAGCTCATATGTCCAAAATCACTTTGGTAAGTTGATTATGGACAATGATATTACCATTTAACAATATAAATAATATTAATCATGATAAAATTATAATTTTTATACATCAATTACACTTTTATAACCAACCATGAAATATGATTATGAAAAATGAACTATATTACCATCATGGAGATGGTAGGCCTTATACATGCATGAGTAGCATTTCCATTTTTCAATGATCATGATGAAAAGAAGTTAAGTGTTATTTTATATTTAAATAATGATAATTATATCATAAAAATTATAATATTTCATTAAATATACACACACACACAATCCACATGGTGAAGTAATGATAAAAAATCATCTCACTTCATAAAGGGGGTAATCCACACATGCACATTAATATCATTATCATCTTTCAATGAATGAAAAGGTAAGAAAATATATGATATATTAATTTTATTGAATGATAAATATTTCAAAAATATCATATATATAAATAAAAATCATCATCATAAATAGTCATGAGAGGTGATGTTGGAAAACGAATTACATCGATTCATGAGGTGTTAGTCCACTGTAAACATAGCTGATGGTTTTGTTTCCCATTTGATTGTAGAGAAGATGTATTATTATTATTACATTAATATAATAAAATTTTATTATATAAGAAATATTTATGTTATTATATATGAATTATTTATTAATATTTAAAGGAGGTTGGAGATGAAATAAAATAAAAACACTCGGTTAAGAATGATACATCTTCTTTGAACAACCTCATTAGGTTTTCACTAAAATCAATCATAAGAGGATTTTATAATAAAAAAAACATCTAGTTAATGGGAAGTGAAGTAAAAAAGGAATTTATTCAGGTATATGTTGAACCAAAAGGATCTTTAAGTGTGGATAAAAAATTTGAGGGAGTTTCCTTTTATAAGTGGGGAGGACACATTTGGAATTTTTGAAAAGAATAAAATATTTAAATTTATTATTCTAACCAAATGGATTCATAATGGGCCATTATTGAATATTAAATTACATAGGGTCGAAATATGTCCTAAAATATAAATTATGAAAGTTTATTTTTCATTTAAACCCTTATCTCTTCAGTTTAACCTTGGTAAACCAGTTTTAACCTTAACTGTGATAATATATTTTTACTATTTTTACTATTCATTATAAAAAAATTAAGTTGAAATTATTAAATAATATTAATTATTTTGATTAAAAATATAAAATCCTTTTTTCAAATTCAATTCAAATAAGTGGAAAAATTTAATTTAATATTAATATTAAAAAATGTGTTGAAAAGTAGTTTTTTCAGAAAAATACATTTTTATGTATAAAAATGTTTTAGTTTAAATTAAACCATAAAATTGATTCCAATGAAATTTATTGTATTATTAATAATATAATTGAACTAATTTTAATTTAATTAAATTTTAAAACATAATGCTAAATTTTTAAAATCTTGAAACAAAAATACATTTTCCAATAAAAATCAGTATTATTCACTATTCACAAGAAAATATATGTTTTTAGAAAAATCCAAAAAATTCACTATAATATAATTTTAATATGATTATTTATAAAATTAAAATCTTTTTAAAAAATTATATTTCTAAAAGCTTCATCAATTAATTGTTTTATTTTCTTTCAAAAAATAATAAAAATAATTTTTAAAGAAAACATATTTTTTGAAGAAAAAATGACTTCAAAACAATTAGTGATTATTTAATAAGAAGTAATTAATAATGAGTATGTAATTTATGTATATTTTTTAAATTAGTTAATCCCATTCATCCATACTAATTTAACATCTAGGTTATAATGACCATATTTAAATAATAATATTTCATGCTTCATTTTGGATTGGTGTTGCATGTCATATATGCTATCAAGAATAGTTTTATTTTTTTTAAATGGGGTACACATTCTTCCCACTTTAATAAAAATCACCCTTGATTTTTTTTTTCATAATAAGGTCAAAAATTGTGAGGTTACTTATACTTTATGGATTCATTCAATTCTAAGGTTTCTTATTCATAGTTATAGTTTTTCCATAATACTTGGACTAGGTGAGTTGTCTTGTTACTTAGAAATTTATCCCTATATTACAATATCTTAACTGGATTCTACTCATAAAAGAGGTAATTGTTTAACTATACTACCTTGGAGTTTATTACATGTGATTGAGTTGGTATGTACTTCCTTTTGAGGGATAAAAGGAATAAGTTGTGTACTTAGGAAATGGTTGGTGGGAGTGCTTGTCAACAAGCCACAACTCTGATGCGATTGAGAATATCAGAGTGGAAAATGTACCTAGAAATTAGATTTTCATTCTTCCCAAATCCCATGAACCTATTCTATGGAGATATGGAAAGAAATTATTTATCCCCGACCTCAAACACCAGGTCTCATTGACAATTATTAGCATAGCTCTTCCATCAACTCTGAGAAGTCCTATTTTTTTTTGAATATTCTTGGATATTATACCATTTAATAAACCATTTTAGGTCCTAATTACTTCAGTTAATCAAATTAATCCTAAAAATAAGGTGTTATATATCTATTCCCATAAAGGGCTTCATAATGATCAATTTGGTTTCTTGAGTGAATTCCATTATTGTATGAGAATTTAACCAAAGGAAGATCTTGATCCCATACTCATTTTTAGTCCATACAGAATGCTATAAACATATATTATAGTATTTTAATAGTCTAATTATAATGACCATTAGTTTGGGAGTGATAAGTTATTGAATTTTAACTCACTATTTAGTCTATGTTGAAGATGCTTCCAGATTGTGGAAGTGAATCTCTTATCTTATTCCAATACAATTGATAGTGGTGTTCCATGAAATCTTATCACCTGTCTAATGTATATTCTAGAAAATATATTGAGTGTTATTACCTATAAAAGAAGAATAAAGTGAGTATTTTTTATAAGATGATCCACTATAAACTATATGAAATTATTTACTCTTTATGTCATTGGAATACATATGAAAACATCAATGGTGATGTTTTTCAATTTATATATAGGTATGGGTAATGGTTAAATCATCCTCTTAAGAATTTTTTCCTTTCATCCTTCACTTACTAACATACCATAAAATTTAATTTATAATTCATGATCTCTTTCTTGATATTATCCCACTAATAGTTCTCTCATAGATCATTATACATATTCATGATCTATGGGTGGATGAATAAGGTCAAGCTATGTGAATCATTCAATATCTAAATATTTTATAGTAAACATAGTCCTAAAATAAATATTATAAATTATTCTTAATCAATTTTGAACTCTAATGATTTTCATTTTCTTAGAGTTTCAAAATTCTTCTCAATTTACACATCATCTATTTCTGCATCATTTTACTCATCTAGAAGGGATGATTGAGTAATAATTAAAGATCAGAATGATAATGATATTTTGTTTATGATTCCCATGTCCATACTTTTAAAGTATAAGAATATTGGATCCTTCTAAATTCTCATTATTGATAATGTTACTGTATCCTTTCTATATATATAATCTCCCACTTTGTTTGGTTTTCTAGAATGGTAGTGGATTGAGAATTCATAGACCTTGATCATCTCAAACCATCTTTATGGGTTCATATTTTCTAATTTATATGTTAATATATATTTTAGGCTATTATGATTCATACATATTTCACACTTCTCTCGATAGAGATAATGTCAAAATATTTTCAAAAAAATATCACTATATCCAAGTACATATTTTGTGTTGGATAGTTATTCTCATGAACATTCAACTTACTTTAGGTGTAGTCTATCAACTTTTCATCTTGCATTAGTACGCAGACCAAACCCATTTTTTATGTATTGATATATACCATGAAAATTTCTACACATGAGGGTACCATGATGATTTTTGTAGATACAAGCCTCTTTTTTAACTCCTTAACAATATTTTACTATTCCCTAGTCTATAAAAAATTTACCCCCATCCAAGTTAGTTTGGTTAGTGGGTTTGAAAATCATGATAATTTCTCACAAATCTTTTTTAATACCCAGATAGTCCAACTAAGATTTGGATCTTTATTATAGATGCTGGTTAGGGAAACTCATAAATTTTTATTATCTTATAAGGGTCCACATACACCCCTTTTCTTGTGATAACATAGCCCAAGTATGATAATTTACCCATAACTCACATTTACTATACTCTGTATACAATTTCTCCTTTAGAAATGTATTTATCCTTGTATTCAAATAATCCTCATTCCCATCCTTTCTTTTAGAATATATCAGAATGTCATCTAAAAAAATAACACAAAATTTTCAACGTAATATTTAAAGAATCTATTCATTATGTCCATAAATATTGTTGAAGCATTAGTGAGTTTGAAAGGCTTTACTATGAACTCTTAGTGTCCATACCAAGTTCAAAAGGTTGTTTTGAAAATATCTTATTTTATATACCTTAATTAGTGATATCCCAACTGAAGTTCCACCTTAAATAAATACTAGGACCCAAATATTTTATCAAACAAGTTATTTATCCATGGCAGGGGATACCTATTATTTATAGCGATTTTTTAGTTAATAATAATCGATATAGATGTGAATTTACAAATCCTTCTTCTTGAGTAAGAGGACCAGTGCAACCGATGATAAATAAATTAGTTGTATAAAACTATTTTCATGTTTTATTATTACTACCTTTTCACTATTTCAAATAAAAGGATTAAATTCTATTTGAATACTTCAATTTGAAAAATTATCTAGTTAAAATTTAAATTGGAAACTCAACCTCCTTATCAGAAGGAAGACTATGAAACTCTTTGGGGGAATACATTAGTATAACCCCTCACAATGGGAATGTATTCATGAATTATTATCTCATTTTAATCGATAATTTGAGCTATATATTATTAGTCTTAAGGAAATAATATCCACACTTGAGTAGATGATTCCAAGGGAGATTCATCCCCCACTTTACACATGTATAAAATAGTTGCATGACTTAGAATGTGAAGAGTGATCTTCCTCTCCCGACTGTTGATGTTGAATTTATATAAGGGTAGCTAATACTTTTCCAAAATATCTTCAAACTAAACAAAAGTATGTAATATTATATTTTTATAAGATTTATTATACAAACAATGACTAGGGAGGAGTTATATACTTGGGATGAAACAATTTCTTCCTTTTCTTTTCATATAGATAGCTCAACCCCCATACATTGAGGTGATGTTTGAATAGTTATACTAAAATGTCAAGACATTAAAGAATTTGAAGAACCATAATTAAAAAGTACATTCACTATTATTTAATGAATAAAAAGCGTATCTTTCATCACATCATTAATTAGATCCATATCAATATTACTGATAGCATAATAATTTCAATTATCTCTAGTCCATGTAGTTTTTTTTCATTTATTATCTCCAACAATTCATGGATTTAGTAATGAGATTGCATAATTACCATGTTCTATGTAGTTGAAATACTATACCACAAGAAGACTTTTGATTAGAACCTTTTTTATTCCATCACATTTGTGTGGTTCTTTATCTCTAATCGACATTGATTATCCGAAATCACCTATTTTCCACAAATAATGTATCTCATAAATCTTTTTATATAGTTTTCTATATGATTCTTCCCACACTTTTCACATATGAGATTTGTAGTTTTATTTTCTCTATGAGAATTTTCCACTACCCCCTAAAGAAAACTAAATTTTGTTCTTTTTGGCTCTAGGCCCATGAGACCCTTGAGAATCACCAATCTATATCTTGAAAATGAGGAAAAAATGAAAAATATATTGATAACTATCAAAGTCTAGAATATTTAAAGGTTTTCATAGACTAGGATTCATCCCAAAAAATAAAAACTCTTTTTTAATCTCAATGTTTATGAAAAAGATTGTGTCATACTATGCAAGCCTTTTTATGTTTTTCTAATACACCCTGAAATATTCATCTTCCTTTTTATTTAGTTTGAGTAACTTCCTATACATTATGATATGGAGAGTTTAGGAAAAATATTTATTGAAAAATATTTTCTTGAATTATTCCCATTCTATGGTATCAATATCTTATTTGGACTTTATGTTCTTGATCATCATCCACCACTAATTAGTTTCCCCCTTCATATGAAAAAAATAAATCAAAAAATTCTATTATTCTAACTATTTGAGGATAAATAATATATTCTCAATTGAGTTAATCCATTATTCTGTAATTAGGGGATCAAAATATCAAGTATAGATAGGATTAATTTTCCAAAAAATGACTTGAATGCAACCTTCACTTTATTAGAAGAAGGAGTGCATTCTATATGATTCATGTTATTATTCATAACTTGGACCAACCAAGGAAGTATTTACATAATGTCATCAGATCCAACTCCTATAAATATAGGAATATCATTGAGGTAATTATCACAATTCCAATCATGTTGGTTGTTGGTACAATTTCTATTATTTATTTCCACTAACTAAAAAAATAATAAAAGATAATAATACATTAACTAATAAATATTCAAAAGGGAAATATATATTCTTATAAGGAATAAATTATTAATGAAATTTAAACCCTAACTTTGGAGTCTCTAAGTTTTAGTATAGGTTATCCATAGTAGTGTTTCATATTAGGTTTTATAATCTTACAATTTTTTCAATTCTTTTATAATGGTTTATAATGAGATTCTGAATTTTCAATGAATATCCCCATGAGTATAAAACTAGGTGGTTTTCAAGGCCTCTTTCTCATGAACTAGGTAACAATAATGTTAATTCTTGATACACCATTTTAAGAGTTATTACCACTAAGTATAAATGTGAGATGTTGAAATCCAATTGTAGTATCTGGATAGCGATGTAGTTTAGTTCACCAAAATTATAGGATATTTTCCTATAATTATATTTATCCCTAAGACTCTTACTAATGTATTCTAGTATTTATCCCAAAAAATAACTATATTTTTCCTTTTATAACAACTACAATGACCCATGTCTTTATACACATATTATTACATGATTTCAAATATAAATATCCATTAATACAAAACAAGGATTGAAAAATATAGTGAATTTGGGAGAATAGTTTTAGAATACATCAAAGTGGTAAAAAAATAAAATAAATTTATTTTAATCTTCGTAATGATCTCCTAAATACATTTGGGCTTAAAAAACTACATGGGATAACATAGGGAATACATAGACAAACGGGCTGAGATACAAATGTGAATAAGGAAATAAAAATGATTAGGAAACATAATATGTGTGTCAAAGGTATAATATTATATCATAAAAGGGAAGGCTTATGAGATATAACATGCAAGAATAACATAAATAACATAGTATCACAATATCATGGAAACATAATAAATGTGGCGAAAACACAAAACATGACATTAATATAAGTCAAGGTTAACTACCAATACAATATCACATGGTGGACAAAGTCCCATAGTTGGTTAGGTTTACTCCCTAATACAATACATAATGACTAATTAAGCAAAACATTTACCTAATAAATTAGAGCACTATCTGAGAACACCCATCATAAAATTTTCATGATTTTGTTTTCTATAAAAATTAAATAAACCATAAGTCATAAATATAATAATTTCCCTTGAAAATAAAATGGATTGCACAATATTTCTTCCTATCATAATCATAGAAATTTCATAGTGAAGGAATTTTAAAAATGAATATAAGGAATGTATTACCCCATAAAAGGAAGGGATAATAAGAAATTTATATATATTAGAGACATATATTCATAATTTAGAATCATTTAAAGACTTTAAATAGATATATAAAGTGATATATAGAGAGAAAATCCATAACCCAAAGAAAAGGGTGTTTCAGAGAGATCCCTTACCTTAAGTCCAACTCATCACATAAATTATTTAAAATAATGAATAATAAAATTATGTCAATTATTTAATTTACTAATAGTGCTTTTAATATTTATTATTCTTTTTATTTTATCCATTATCCTTTCATATTCAATTACTTAATCATTTAGGTTGATGGCAGACATTTTGATGACATTCAACTTATATGTCCAAAATCACTTTGGTATGTTGAATATGGTCAAAGAGATTATTATTTAACCATAACAAAAATAATAAACATGAAATAATTACAATTTTTATACATAAATTATACTTTTAAGATCATACTTGAAATGTGGTTATGAAAAATGAACTATATTATAGTCACGGAGATGGTAAGACGTATGTATGCATGTGTAATGTTTCCATTAATCAATGAATATGATGTAAAGAAGGTAAGTATTATTTTATATTTATAGAATTATAGTTATATCATTAATATAATATTATTTATTTAAATGCACAAATATAAACCATCCATGTGGTGTGTTATTGAAAAAAAATCGCATCACTTCGTGGAGGTGGTAATCGACACCTGCGCACTGATGATATTATCCACTTTCAAAGAATGGAAAGGTATGAAAATATATGACATATTAATTTTATATACTAATAAAAATTTCATGAATATAATATATATACATTAAATCCATTATCACAAATATCCATGAGAGGTGATTATGTAAATCAAATTACATCGGTTTGTGGGGTGGTAGTCTACCATAAACATGAATGATGGTTTCATTTAACATTTGATGGAAGAGGATATGGATATGGTTATTAAACTAAAATAACAACATATGAGTATATAGAAAATAATTACTTTATTATATCATTATGTTTGAATAATATTTGAATGAGGTGGACGAAGAAAGAAAATAAAAATGATTGGTTAAAAATGATAACTCTTCTTTAGAAAACCTCTTTAAGTTCTCACAAAAAGTCTTCCTAGTAGGGTTTTATAATCAAAAAAAGACTCTAGTGAGTTGTAAGGGAAGTAAGTAAGGGATTTATATGGGTATTTTAAGAACCAAAAGTATATTTAAGTTTTTAGAGGAGGTAATATGGGGTGTCATTTTATAAATGGGAGAGAGGACACACTTGAAATATTTGAAAATAATAAAATATATTATTGTCTTATTCACACCACATGGATTAAAAATGTCCCATTATTGAATATTAGACTATTTAGTGTTTATAATTTTCCATATAATTTAAATTATTCATGTTTTAGGTCATCTGAACTTTTATATCTTTAGTTTAACCCTATGTAAATTTGTTTTAACCTTAACTCTAGTAATAGTTTTTTTATTATATTGAATATTCATTGTGAAAAAAAATTAAATTTAAATTATTTCCTAATATTAATTATTTTTATTAAAAAATTTTAATAAATTTTATCAAATTTAATTTAAATAAATTTAATAATATAATTTAATATTAAACCTGTAAAATGCGATGAAAAAAAGTTTTTCCAAAAAATATGTTTTCAAATATAAAACTTTTTAACTTTATTTTTTTATAATTAATGTAAAATTTTAATGTATTGAAATAATAATACAGTTCCTAATAGAATATCATTATATTTCAATATTCACTAGAAAATAAATCTTTTTAAAAATATCCAAAAATCAAACCTAAGTTAATTTTAATAAAATGATTTCAAAAATGATATAATTTTTATGTAATTATATGACTAAAATTTTATGAAATTAATTATATAACTTTCTCTCCAAAATAAATAATTTTTTTTTAAGAAAACATATTTTTTTAAGAATAAAATTAATTTACTAAAAATGTAGTGATTATTGACTAATATGTTATTAATAATGAGATATAACTTTATTTATATTTCAAAATGTAGTTAATTTATTAATACACTCCAATTTAATTGCTAGATTGTAAAAAAAAAATTTAAATAACAATATGTCATGGTTTATTTAGGTTTTGTGTTGCGTTTCATATATGTTATCGAACATAGTTTTATTTTAAAAAACTCATGGTGTTACAATATGGGTCTAATCCAGAAGGGGATGGTATTTCTTTTTTCAATTATTATAAGAAATGGTGGAACTATATATATTCCTTAAATTTGGTAACCAATGGGATGAGAGGTCCATGATCTGAATCGAGATGTCATTAGGGTATTGGATATCGATGCATGACCCTTGTCTCAAGTGGATTACGAAGATTCTATATTAAATTATGTAGTAGAATAAACAAATATGTTATTAGGGAATGATTATTGGAATGAGGATATAGATTAGATGAGTCATATATGATTCTTATGGAATACATTATTTAAGTAATTAACTTTGTAATTTGATGTATGTAGTTCTTTTGTGTAATTGGTACAATGTGGGATTCAATGAATGCCGATGTTATGTGTTATATTGGGGATATGTAAGTACTCTTGGGTAGAGTTAATAAACCATATATGACTGAAATAAGTATATATCTAGTATGTTTCCTTAATATCAAAGAATAAGATCATGTGAATGTAATAAAATCAAATAACAATGTCTTAAATATAGTTACATAATGATTTAGACTAGGAATTAAATAAAAGGGCTTAGGTGAATTAAAATAAAGTTAGTGTGATAGAGTATCAACTATTTATTCATTCATGATTAGGTATTTTGATGTGAAATTGGCATCATATCTATCATTCAAGAAATGAAATATGGCCCATATACATAAATGTGAGAGTTTTTGTAGAATTGTTTACTTGTCAAGACCTAGTTCATGGAAAATCAATATATATCCATTTTTTAATAATAAATGGAAGGGGTATCAAATTTCATTGAATTTAATAGAAATAGGGTGATGTTAAAGGACATATATTGAGGTGAGGAATCTATATTTTAGAAAGTTTTTAATAACCTATATCATAATATGTCAATGAAAATGTTAATGGATTGAGTTTTGTAAGATTTAGATCTAAGTATAAAATCAACCATCTTGTAAGTCAGGGAATGATATATAGAGTAGTAATATGTGACCAAGTAATTAATACTTAATTTATTGGTTAAATTAGGCTTTATCAGAGGATGTAAATGGATAGGATTGAGAGCCATGATAGATGAAACACTGGAAAATAAGTTGTTAGTAGTGTGATAGGATTCTATAATTTCAGTGCCTCTTCATTGGTTTTTATTGCATTTACTTTGACGTGTTTCAACATGCTTATGAGGTGATGCTTATTTATAATGTGTGTTTAGATGTTAGAGGGGCCCAAGAGTGGACTTATGAATCCTTGATGTTTTCTATCCAATGGTATGTTATGATCTATTGTCTGGAAATTTCTTTCCCCACATGGGTGTGTCATGATCCACCCATAAAGTGAACTATCTCTTCTTTTGGATATATTTTTATTCACCATAAAATTGTGAATAAGATAATGATATGTTATTATCTTTTATTATGATACATACTTTCATGGGTGTAGTGTGTTATAATCAAATCCTCAAGTACGTACTATCTTCTGAAATATGTATCATAATCCATTAGCTAGATATATAAAGCTTATATATTGGTTGGACTTATTTTATATAAAGATTCCATGATATTCTGTGATATTTTTGGGAAATATAATGAATTTCACCCCCAAAAAAATATAACTTTTTAGGGGAACATGATATTGTTTCTTGGATAGTATACAATGAATCAAAATCACTGCTTGCATGGTGTGTGTTATAAATTTATTTTTTTCTCATATGTACAATTGTATATCATGGAATATACTAGGGGAACTGTTGGTGGTTCCATACTAAGTGTTTTTATCAAATATTTCCTGTTCTACTTAGTGGGTATGAATACCTTTTGTCTAATATAAAAGTATAAGGATATGTTCTATAGGGGATTAGGCTTGGGATTCTCTATGTAGTTGGAGATAATTATCAACATTTGGGAACAAGTTTTTTTATAGACTCTTGGTATATGTTTTCATTCTATTTTTTTAGTCTCATCGGTCCACTTGGATATTTTGTTTGATAACATGTGATGTTTGAACTATAATATATATTATATAAATCATGGGTGTATGGTTATTTTTTATGACTATATTATATATATAATTAAATATGTGTACTATGATGTTCTATTTATTGGAATAGTTTTATTAATTATTTGTTATTGTATGTTGTGATACTGAGAGTATTATCTCCCCAATGTTGTTCATTGAATCTCACCACTAGTTGGCTAGCTCTAGGATATGTGAAGGTACTATTTAGGTAATGGAGTACCACCTATTTGACAACTATTTGGACTAACCTTGGATATAGTGTTACACTTTTGTAGAGAAGCGGTCCTAATGAAGCACTAGTCGATTCTAGTGGCTAGTGGATACCTTTGAAGGAATAAAGATTTTGGTTTATATTGAGGGAACTCGATCAAACTCATAGTTGACAATGATCAAATCATGGACAGTGATGTATGTTTTATTATAGTCTCTATTGAATCATTTAATTAATTATCTTAGTTAATCTTGTGGGATTATTTTCTAATAAATTACACTTTTTGGGTATTGAGATATTACAAAAAATCCCATCGATGGTATTAGATCCATTAGTCAAGAAGAGTTGATAAGATGAAGATAAAAAAATTAAAAACCTATTTTATAATTTTCTAGAAACATAACCATGGTTATGAAACAATTTTAAATATTATAATTTTTTATAAAAATTGGTGTGTTTAATAAAAAAGATGTATTGGTTTTTTTTAAAAATATTAGAAAATTGTTTTGATTTTATTAATTTAAGTGAATTTTGGTTTATTTAAATGGGATTTCTATATAGAAAAACCATGTTGTACTTAATATTGAGTGTCTGTGGTTTATAGTATGACAATAGAAAAAAATATATTCTTCTTGGATACTATATCATGGTACAATGGGGGAGATTTTATAAATTCCCTTTCAAGAATGACTTAGTTAGAAAAAATGAATCGTGCTTCCTATTTATTATTTTTTTAAAATGTATTTTTGCTATAAAACATAATTGGAATGAGACTAGTTCTGATTAATTTTTTACTTGCCTAAATTTTTTGTATATCATGATAAATATTTCAATTACTCATTTTTTTATTTAACCCCTATTTAAATATTCATGCATATAAATTTTTTATATTATGAATTTTAAACATTTTAGTTTAAATTATTTAAACTGCTTATTATAGTTATCATTCCATGAATACTATAGTTAAATTATTGATATAATATAAATATTTAGTTTTCATTAATTGAATAATATAATTTTTTATTATAGTTATGAATTTAATAATAAGTGGTGGTTATTATTTATGCACATTCTATGTTATATTTGTATAATAATTGAGGACTCTCTTGAGTATTGAACTATGGATAATTATACTTTGGGTTATACTTCACACTAGTTTGTGGGCTTCATGATTATCGAAGAAAAGGGGATGTTGGTTACTTGTCATATCATGATTTATCTTTTAGGTGTTTTTTCATATGACCCTATTCTTTTAAATGAAAGGGTTTCACATTCATTATATATTAGATGAATTTTTATTTTTTGTAGATATAATTAGATTTTATTTTAGGGTAATTAATATATATTATAATTTTAATTAAGTGTTATAAATTAATATGTTCAAAATATATTAATTTGTTCGAAAGAGAGTGATTCAAAAACTAAATTTCTATAAGAAATTATTCTTATAGGGTTAGAATGAGATGTAACAATTTAATGGCATGAAATAATTATGCATGATATCGATATTTGTTTTTGGAAATTGAGATAATAATAAAACCCAAAGTAATATTCTATGTAAGATTATTTTCTAAGTGAAAAATTTTGGGTACCATGGTCATTTAGTATGGGTAAACCTAATTGTTAAGTGCTCTTATCTTATATCATATAAGGTAATTTGATGATAGGTGACCCTAATTATTATTTTTCTCTATCTGATTTGAGATTTGGGTAACATTTATCTAGGTGACCCTAGTCATTATGTTCTAATTTGAACAGAGTAAAGATAATTCATATGATGAATTGGGAAATTTTTTTTCCAATAAACTATTAAAGAGTTACATATTATATAATTAGGATTATTATCGACCATATACATTTGTGGATTATTTTTTGAGAATATATGGAAAATTTCCCGATGAAATATAAAATTTGTCCCACTAAATAGGCATGATGTATGGGGTGTTCATTTTTTGTGGGAGTGTATTTAATACAAGTCCTTATTAAAATGATATAAAACATGAAACTCACCCTAATATATTTATTTTTGTAGATACTGACATTCATTATGAGTATAATGTTGATATCTCTTATAAGTTAGACCTAAAATTTAATATATTGGTATATAAGGTTGAGAAGTGTTCTCAATGAGAATCATGAAGATAATATAGATGATAATGTTATAGAAATTAATTTATCTAATTATAATTCATGGTTATTAGATACCAGCAGTACATCACACATTGTTTGTTGATAAAATACAATATAATAATAAGAGATTCTTAATGAAAGGATAAATGGATCTATGTATTGGAAATAGGGAAAGTTTTTCTATATTTGAAGTCATCAATTTTTCCATGTCAACCTAGTGAAATATTTATAGTACTTGAAAACTATTACAATGTACTTTCCATAAATAAAAAATTTATTTTAATATCTATTTTAGAAAATAAATGATTTTAATTCATGATTAAGAAAAAAGGTTATTTTATACACTAGAAAGAAATTTTTTATTTAATTATGAATATGTTGAATGGTTTATACAATCTATATATAGATAATTTTATCTATAGTATTCAAGATAATAATTTCAAGTTTTATTTCAACACCACCTATCTTTATCATTTTTTCCTTAGGCATATAAATGAGAAACACTTTAAATGTAAGACCCAATATATGAAAATAATGAATAAAAATATTATTATAATATCCATTATATAATATAATCTCTTTTATTACATTATCATAGTAAAATAAACACAGAAAATAATAGCCACAATAATTACCATGAAAAGTTTAACAAAAAAAAACAACACAAGGCAACACCATAATCTTATACTATTGAGGATCATACTCTAAGAAGAATGAAAAATATATAAGATACATTACTGTTATGAAGAAAATAAAATAATAAAAGGTGTAGACATGGTATGGTAACTGGGATAAGGATATTAATGATTTTATATTTTTAGAATGATAGGTATATATGATAGGCAACTTAACTGTTGGAAGGGTAAATATGACCATTGGAATTTGACGACTGGGAATAAAACTAGACACTTCCCTATATTACAATTATAATAGTAATGTGACTCCCATATGCACAAGTGTCTAATAGAATAACTAAAATAATTATTAATTATTAATAATTCATATTATTTAATTAATAAATATGTAAATATATATATATATATATATATATATATATATATATATATATAACTTGAAACATAGTCTTTAAAATTTTTATCTCCACACAACCAATTCTGAAATACATTGATATTTTTTTTAATAATTAAATTTCAAATATATAGAAAATTATTTTCATAAAAAATTTAAATTTATAATCCTCACATAGAAATTATCCCATGGTGAATTTTTGATATTTATTTGAGGTAGTTGAATTTAGGGTGAATAGTAAAAATACAATATGTGTATATGATAATAATTTTGAAATCATTATTATGTAAAAATTTTATAGTAAATAATGTAATGGTTTTTACAACAAAAAATATGTTTATTCATTAAAATAATGTATTTTAAAATAATAAAATTAATTTCCCCAACCAATAAATATATTTCAATGCCATAATTTTTATTTTATTTTATGAAAAATTATTTATAAATAAATATTTTTTATATCTAAAATGATATAATTTTTGGATGTTTAGTTATTAAAATTTTAAATGTAAAAAAACTAGCCCCTAGATGTCAAATACTATGGTCTAAAACTAGAGAGATGATAATAAATCTCTATTATTCCACAACCTGATGTCTAGGAACTACCTTTAGATATTAAAAAAAATTATCCCTTATTGTTTATACATAACTTCCAATACTACCATTTTTTCCACTATAAAACTCTTTATCATGGTTTCCTCTCATTTTACATCTCATGATTATTTGTGAAGAGACTTATGTAGATAAGTGTTTTAAACTCTATCTTGATTTTTATCTCAAAAACTAATCCTAAGAGTTTTTATTGAGAGACTTTGTGTGGTAAGGATATGTGAATACTTATCTAGATTTATCTATTGAGATACCATACTCTTCAGGATCTAAAGATATTATTCTAAATCTTTGGTAATGGACAAAAAAAAGTAAGGGTTTTCATACCTTTACCATCATTTTTCATTTAAAAATCATTTAAATTTCATTACATTTCTATATGTATTGATGTTATGATTCATTATTAATAATATATGATTTTATTTTTTATAAATAGCTAATATTTTTTATTATTATACCACCCTCACATGCCTCTTTATTTCTATAAATATCATTTCTGAAAGAAGGAGTTTTTTCCCTTCAATAATTTCTTGGGACTTTAACTAATGCATTCATTGAATGAGACTTATTAATAATTTATATGATGAAAGTATCATACCCTAGTACACCATTTTTAATTATACTTTACATTAAATTTTGAATAAACTATATTTCCTACTAAATTTATTTATATTCATCAGTATAGAAATTTAATTCAATTTATTGGGGAAACTTTGTAAATTTTTATACCCACTAATTATATGTGTACATGTAATAATTATAAATACATATATCTGAAAGTGAATGACTTTAAAACATAATTATGTGTATTATTATCCACATTATTGTTTATAATTGATGAATTTTACCTATTATGTGATTGATGGGGCCTAAAATTATATATCCCCTTGATGAATTGGTATGTATCCTAAGACAAAATATTTTAAGGTATTTGGTGATTTCTTTCCCCATTATGTCAGATGTCTTGTAAAAAGTACTTGAATTTATTTTTATGATGTCATAACTGAGGCCTTTATGGTTTTATTAAGGTTTAAATAATTATGGATTCTATAACTATGAATTTATTTAATTTTTTCCCCTTATTACATATTCTATTAATATATTTTACTCATATGATATCCATTTGACCATTTAGTCATTCCATATTATTTATTCCTTGATTATTCTATATTAGGATCCATTGTACTCTACCCCCTATTTAGAATTCAATCTAAACTCTTTATTTTGTTTTTCATTTTCCAAGGAAACTAAGAGAGTACTATAAATGATATAAGGATATTCTTGGAAGAATTATAGAATTTTAATGATGTAATTTAAGTGTTCAAATATTATGTTAGGATTATGAATGCATATGGTCTTCAAAGACTACTAAATTATTATTTCTTATGTTATGAAACAACTTTTATTATATACTAGTGTAATAAAATAATCACTAACTCAAGGTTACTGGAGTTATGGTTTTATAGTTGGTATTAGAAAAAGTTCTTATGTAACCATATGAACTAAATATTTAAGAATATAACTATACATTATCTCTTTATGACATTTATTAGGAAAATAAAATCTTAAATACTTTACATGCACATGAATCATATACAATGATTTATAATTGGAAGTTTTATTCATTAATTAATCAATATTATTCAATTTTTTTATAAATAGAATTTAATAGAAGGAAGAAAAACCATATGAACACCTATAATCAATTTAGTCATTTCCCTACCAAGGAATCCAATAAATCTTGTGTGGTAGTTGATAAAATTATAACTATATTTGAAAAACTGATATATATTATTACTAATAACCTTACTCATTTAGACAACCTATTTTCACTCAATGTGGTATAATAATGATGGACCACTTTATATAGAAACAACCTCTATCCCTTAATGAAAACATTAACCAATTAGTATCTTATAAATAGACAAAGTCACTAGAAGAGATATTACTCACTTTTGGATATAGTGAAACAGAGAAGGTTATCATGGTGGTATATCTTCTAAGGGGATATACTGATGAATTATGGTTATCGATTAAAAATATGAAGAAGTAGTAGAAGGTAGAGACCGAGGAATAGATTTTTTTCAAGGTTATATTTTATGAAATTCACTTTAATCACATGAAATAAGATTATATGGAAATTGAATTCATAAATCTAACAAAAAAAGTATATGGAAAATGTTTTTTTCATATGTAGATAACATTATAATGTTATCAAGTAATGTTGATTCCTATATACACAATCTATAATAAAATATTTATTTCTTCTTTTATGGGATAAATCCATGCCTTTGAAGGGAATTGGTCACTAAAAATTTTCAATATATTAAAATATAGTGTCAAGTAGCACCGATATTGAGAATTAAATATCCAAGCCTTTCATTTTCAATGGAAATAAAGAGAATAAAGGGATGTATAGGTACTATGAAGGGGGAATGTTGGTGGAGGAGATGATAGGACAAGTTGTTTTACATCATTTTAACTTGAAATAAAGAGCTTTAGATAGGTTTCTAAATTAATTTAATTTCATGAGAAGTATGATAAAGATACATCCATGTGTAGTATATATTCCACAAAAAATAATAAAAGTGGTGAATATGAAGTATATCATAATGAAATTAAATTTGGGATAAGAAAACCATTACATTTACTTCTAAACTTTAGGAAGGTGATTTAACCTCCTATATAATAAACATAAAAATATTAATGACTTATTTAAACATCTTAATAATTTATCTTACCTTTAATACTCTTCAATTATAATTATTCAATACCCATATACTAGTTATTTATTTAATTAATTTTAATCATTGGACATTAGTAATTTTTATTTTTTAATACAAGTTCCATAATGGAAATATAAATAATAATTATTAAATATAAAATTCACTATTACAAGTTTATTCAAGGTAGCTGTTTTTTCCAATGATTCATTTAGTACCAAGTTCATTTTGTGTATGTTATAGGTATGGTTAGTGAGAATGGAATCCATGATGATAATGTTTGAGGAAATTTTCTGACATAAACTAGTTAAATTAAAAGGCCATTAATTATTTTATGCATTTAGAGAACTATATTAATGAAATAAATTATACTTTAACATTATATATTACCCATATTAATTTATTGATGCACATTCATATTAGAAATAGTGAAGATAATGTAGCATCATTCATGTAGGTGGGTGTCCTGGTCAAAACACAAGCTTATTATACTATGAATGAGTAAGCGTATAGTTACATTATAGTAATATAATTTTTTCAGAAGAAGAATAATTTTAATATAACTACATTAAAGCTGATAATTAGATTTATAACAAGCGTATATGATAAGGTAATAGAAAAATATAGTGAATAATTGGGTATTATA
Source organism: Viscum album (assembly GCA_963277665.1). Classification (NCBI taxonomy): domain Eukaryota; kingdom Viridiplantae; phylum Streptophyta; class Magnoliopsida; order Santalales; family Viscaceae; genus Viscum; species Viscum album. The sequence continues at coordinate 1,469,546,322 of OY728147.1, read as the reverse complement.
TTGATTTATTCTATCCTTATAGAAATAGTTTATTTCAAAATTAAGGATTATAAAAAGTCTAATAAGGGTTTAGGATAAGAACAACAGGTTGATATTCAATATATAATCTAATGAAAAGAATTTTTTGGTAGGGTTAGTGGAGTGGTCCTTTTATAAGTTAGTTTTGAGTGATATATATGAAAATATTAATTCCATAGTGTATACGGTCATACTTTTAATAGGAAAGTGGATATAGAGTAGAAAATAATGCAGCAAATTCCCAAATACTCTCATAGACACATGATATTTTATGTTTTTACCACATAGTTTTGCCCCTTTTCCCCTTATTTTACATTTATTATGGAAACCCAATTTTCACCTTTGTAACATTTTTATGCCAAAAAACGAAATTGACATCAAATTTTTTTACAAGAATATTTCAATGTTGAAATTCATTTAATCTAATTCAATTTCTAAATATGATGAATTTCAATTTTAAATGAAAAGATATAATATAAATAATTTTTATAGAAAAATGTCTTTTTAAACAATAAATGTTTGGAATCCTATTTCATATTAATTACTAATTAAATGAGTTTTAATATAATTTTTTTGAATTTGAAACATTTTATTGGAATACTAAATTAAATTTTATGAATTTATTTATTAAGATAAAAATACACAACACTTTTAAAAACAATTTTATTAAAAATAATCTTTTAATATTAAATAATTTTAATTGCATCCCATTAAAAATTATTTATTTATCTTCTAGAAACGTAATTTTATCCATATAGTGGTACTAAAATGTTTCTTATAATTTTAGAGACACCTAAAATCATGTTTTTAAATAATAATAATAATGATGAATAAAATATTTTATTAAATATTACCTCTTATAGAATTATTATTTTTTATGAATTATGTTACCTTTAATTTGTTACAAACAACTATAATACATAAATGTATATATTGGGTATATCTATACACAAAAACCATATATCCAATGGCCATAATTTACAATGTCCATATGTATAATAGTCATATTTAATTCTTATATATATCCTTACATCATATTCATTAACTTCATTCAAAAAATTTATATTTTATTTATAATGTTTTCATTTATTTTTTTAATTATAATTAATGGTATATTATTCAATGAAAACCAAAAGGATACAAATTTCATGTTTATGGTCATTTTATTTACATGTGGTTTTATTCCTCTTATACTTTTCATAATGTTTTCATATTTCATTGTCATTATTTATTAAATTTTATCTCACATTGTAATATTTTATCCGAATAAAATGTATTGATGTTAATTTTAGTTTGGTGTTGAATGTGAAATAATCTATTCAACATAATATTTATTTAATAGAAAAATATATTATAAAATCATTGGGTGATTCATTTTATCTCCCTTTAAATAATTTATTTCTAGAAATTCCATTATCCCAATGAAAAAAGTAAGGGTACTTCTACCTCATTACATATTTGAGTTTCCATGTTGGTTTCTCAAACTTATTATTACTCCATAAAACATTTACCATGTGAGTGAACTTATTTCATAGTAATTAATCTATATAATCAAATATTTTTACAAATTTCTCCATATAAGCAAGATCATCTTCCAATGTTATAAGCTATTTTTTCGGTATATGTAAAGGTTTTACGTTTTACTTTCTCAAAATTTATAAATGGAACTTATCATGCACTTGGGAGAGGTTTGGTGGAAGTAGAAGAAGATAATATACTATCCCTACATGACCAAAAATTTTGATGTGAACAATGTATCTAGGGGTCAAAATTTCTTTTTTTTCTTCCAAATATCATATTTTTTTTACCAAGATGATATTTTAAGGAATATATTGTCTCTGAGTTCCAAATTCAAATCTCACAAATTATTAGAAACATATCTTCTGTATAGAATTTTTACAACTTTATTGTGACATTGAATGGTTTAATTATTCTCTTCTATCTCTTAATAAATATATAGTTATCTCAGTTTATGTTCTTTAAAATTTATCATAGCTTGTTAAAGCTCTATACCTATTACCATATAAATCCTCATATATTTCTATTTAAATTCTTCAATGAAAACTATTGTTGTATGAGAACTCTCTTTGAGGAAGGTGTTGTTCTTAAACTCATTTCAAATGCATTGAATATAAAATCAACATATAATACAAAGTTTTTATGGTCTTTTCAGATTTAACATCAGTCTGAAGAAGATAAATAGTGATAAAGATCATATCTATATCCAATTATAATTTAATTCTAATTAAAAAACTAATATAAACCACAAATATCAATTAAATATAATGGGAATTGGTACTTCATGATGCCTCACCATTTAATTTATATATAAATTATAAATTTGATCATTTGAGAAATATTCTCATATAGTAATGAAATGTATATAATTCATAAGTTTATCCACAAAAACCCTAATGAAATTGTAAAATATATATGAATTAGGAAGATAATTATTGAAATTCAAGGTTTTGTTTGCCTATTTTATTATAGGTAGGGGTAATAGTTTCATTCCCATTATATTTATGTTGTTTCTCCTTAAAATTATTCACATACCAATCCTTGAGATATATACTTTGCAATATCATAATTCATAATCTCCCACTAGAGGTGTAACTTAGGATATATACACATAATTGGTCCCCCTTAGTGAGTAGAGAAGTATGAGCTATGTGCATCATAAATAATATTGTTACATAAATCAGAAATTAAAGGGTTATATAATAATTTCTTAAATCTTAAAATTATCTCATTATTACTGTTAAAATATGTAATATTACCTATCCACTTTTTTTGATCCATATCCTCCTTATGTGCCGCCATGATATTCACTTGGATGGATGGTTGGGCATTCATTTGGGGAAGATATGAATCCTCTCCCTCCCTTATGATTTTATAGTCCATCCATTACAAAATTATTATAATTAGTTCTCTTTTAGTCCTTATAATATATAAGGAATCACGATTATTCCTTCTTGGTTAATTATCCACATTGTTTTCCTTCCCATAGTTGTAATGTATTGAGCAGTAATAGTCTTTGATTGACTCCAAACTTATAAATTGGTGTATGTTGAAGTCCATATGTGTGAATATATACTTTATGTTATTTTTAATAGTATATATTAGAGAAATTTCATCATATATATAATTAATATAAATATTTAATGGACATATCACCACTTTTTAAACCAAATATTGGATCTGGTAATTTGTCTCTTAAATATTTAATTCAAGCAAGGAAAGAAGTTACCACCATGAAATTTTTCCTGGGGAAACATTCTAATATCTTTATCAATGCATCACTATATACTAATAAACCTTCTCTAATGTAGGGTAGTGTGAGTACATGATTAGTGACCAACCATCTATTAAAATCCTAGGAATTTTATTCTCATTTATTTATTGAGATGAACTTAAGACCCTTTAGATTTAACTTTGTTAGTATATTTGATAGTTTTCAGAATGTTTTCAAAAATAATTGAGGAATCTAGATAATCCTAGAAAAATATAGTTCTCTGTTATAGTGGTTATTCTGGTCCATTTCTCAATCACCTTTATCTTCTAATTACCCACAAATGTACCCTCACTTTTGATCACATCACCCAATAATAAAACTTTTTTTAGGAAAAATTCACCCTTGTTAAATTTGACATATGGTTTCTCCTTTCTCAAGGTATTTAGAATAATAATCAAATAATCATCATGCTCTTACAAAATCTTGGAATATATGGGAATATCATACATTAAGGATACAAAATTTTTATTAAGGTAATATCTACATACTCTATTCATCATATTCATAAAGATAACATGAGAATTTATAAGTTTTAATGGATTTATCATGAATTCATCATATCCATATCTTATATGGAAGACTGTATTGGGTATAACCTTCCTTTTCACCCTTAGTTGATGGTATCCATGTGATAACACCAAATTTTTTAATAATAAATCAATTTCATGTCTTATAAATTTTCATCAATTTATTTTTTAGATTCATATATAATATCATAATTTTAAATGATTGTTCATCTGTGAAGAAAATGGATTTATTCTAGTTGAATTTTTTCTAGGAAATATATAGTTTTATTTAAATTTCTTTTATAAATTTTATAGTTTTAAATTGATAAAATTGAAATAATTTTTTATTTAACATGTCGAACTGATATAAGCGTGATTTTTATAGATTTTTTCTGAAATGATTGATTTTAGAGTGAATTGTAGAAAATATCATTTTTTTTGAAAATAGTCATTTATTTTAAAGTAATAGTAAATTAAAATTATTTTTATATTGGTTTTAAAGTGAAATAATTTCAATTTTATTAAAAATATCCCAAATAATTCTATAGGAATCAATATTTTATTTTATTTTGGTATAAAATCCTTTTTATTTTTAAAAATATCATTTATCTGAAAATCGTTTTTCATTGTGTTTTTCACACATATATTGAAATTAATTTATTATATTTCTAAAAATTGAATCATGAAAAATGGATTTCATATTTATAATTATGAGATTATTTTTTTTAATATGTTTAATTTCATTTTTGATAATAATTAATAGTTACCATGATAAAACATAACCACCTCAATAAGGATTAAAAGTGTTTTAGATAGGGCCAAAATAAGAGATAATGTATAAAATATCTCTAAAACTTTGTTAAATGTGATTAGTTGAGGGGATACCTATAATTTGAACTGTCTTTTATTTAAAATATTTATATTTTTTTCCACTTTAACTTGTGAAATAAATTTATATTATTTTTAAATTTTATGTTTTTAAACGATTATAATTCACCTCACTCATATAAGGGAACCTATTCTACTCTATGATGACCCACATCATGTCAGGTTGTGAAAATTAGGTTAAATTTCAAATTTTTTCCTTAGAAGTATTTTAATGGATAAATAATAATTTATCCTATAAGATAATCTTAGATAATCTTCTCACAACTTTGTTGGTCCTAGAATAGGGTGTTTAACCTAGGACAAGAGTTCGATGGAAATCTTTTCCATTCAAATATTCACCAAATTTTTAATATTTTAATATTTTAATATTATTTTATTCACGTATTTTTATTTGGTCATATTTTTAAATAGAAAATTAAATTTATATTTCATCTTTAAGGTTTATTTTATAATGATGAATTTTTCCTAGGTGAGGAAAAACCTTGTGTCGGGCACCAGGACTAGGCCTGAGTTCATTTTATTTTCCTTTTATTTTTATTTTTTATATTTTATTTTTTCATTTATAGTTTTCTTTTTCCCCTCCTATGTTGGATTTTTTTGTATTTGGATCCCTCCTATGGGTGTCACTTGACTGAGAGAGGGAGAGGAAGAGAATAGAGGGCGTGGGAGAGGAGGATGCACTATAGTGGAGCATAGGTCATGACATATCATCATGTGGTAGCGGAAGATCACAGATCAGGACAAAGCATCGACAATTCCCACCTCTAGTTTAACCCATTTTATGCTTCATGCCACAAATCCCCATAGTGTAGTATTTTAAGTTTTAAACCCATTCTGTGTTGTTGAGACCCCCAGTCAGTTAATATGTGGTTGTTGTGGATAAATTGGGGGTTTTGGGATATTTCATGGGATTTAAATTTGGAGAAACCCATGTACACTACTTTTGGTTGTAAAAAAAATGTCGTGTATTCTTTATGTTCACAGAAGATGATGTTTTTAGAAGCACACACCATTTACTGTAAGTGCACATAATTTAGTAGTACTTGGCCATGTACTGGGCCATGTGGAATATTTCTTGGTTAGAAAGAGTTTTTGAAAGTACCCATCATGTAATCTAGGTACACACAACATAGTGGGGCATTACCATGTGACCATATACTTCGAAAGACACCCCATATTAATGATACATGGTTGTGTAGAAGTACATGGGAAATAACCATGTATTCCCTGGGTGTGTAGTTATACACAGGAATACCCCATGTCTGTTCTATCTATAGAGTAGTACATGGACATGTAATATATTTGGAGTACACATCATGTATCAAGAAGTATATGACATGTAATTTTTCTAGTTGGAATTTTGGGCGTTTTTTGGCCCATAGTTAGAAGTGGACTTATGGGTAGTCCATTCTTAGCGTTTTTCAACATTGATCATAATGGTGGTATTTTTTCAGTGTTTAGTGGACCTCTGTATGGTTATTTGTACTATGGTAGTTTATTATGAGGATTCCATTTAGATTTAGTTTTATAATCCTCCTGGGGGTTATTTTGTGAGATGCGAGGACCATGTGTGGGTTGTGAGATCATTAGTTGGGTTGTCATGTGGATTTCAGCCATTTTTGTTTGAGGTTCTTTTAGAAATTTTTTTAAAGGTGAGATCAATTAGTATCTATAAAGAGATATATTTTTTTCCATGTTTATTGGGAATGATAACTTGATGTTATAGAATTTGGGTTTTAGCTCTCGGGATTGAGGAGACGAGAGATTTTAGGGCCATTGGACTGTGTTAAAGCTATGAGGTGACAATTACATCCTGGTGTTGTTGAGATTATGATATGAGTTCGAGGTAATCTTGATAAAAACCTTATAAGATTCTTCTTGATATAATGATAAATGGTTTTTTAGTCAGATGTTCATGATTCTTGAGTGTCATGCTGTTTCCTTGGATTCCCTTGTTGGCGAGTCGGTATGCATGTTTGGGTTATTTTCTAGGAAGAATAAATGAGGTTTTCTTACATGTGATGTCCCTAAAATGTTTTTATTGTTATAAGGATACCTTTTTAGAGTTTCTTGCTTTGAGGTGTTCATGAGTACTATTGAGAATTCCCCTATTTGTGGGCCTATGATTTGGATATCCCTTTGGGTGTTTTTTGATCGAGGATTAGTTGGAGGAAACTAAGGTCCCTTTAGGATGTTTTCACACTGAGAGTATCCCATGATTTGGGATGAGATAGAGGAACCCATCGTAGGGTTCCATACTTTTTTTTAGACATTGGGATATTTTTGGATTTATGGATGGGCATGGTATAAGACCTTGGGTTTAGCAGGGGAGTCACATGGATGATGTCATTTTATTATATTACACTGAGGATCGTGGCATCCTAGATTTTTGGTTTGGCCATATGGAAGGTCATTAAGAGCCTGTGGTAGCTGCTTTGTTGGATTTTGAGATCTATGGTGCTAAGAGATGCCCCATTATTGTAATCTAGGTACACACAACATAGTGGGACTTTACCTTGGGTGCTAGGGTAGAACATGTGGTTTTCTGTTTTCCATGTGTTTTCCCCTTTTTTAGGTAGCTATTTATTTTATGTTTATTCTATTAGTTTTCAGCTAGGATTTTCATATCATGTGTGGATGATCTTATTATGAAAGTGGATTATGGGTTCACTATTGGGGGCTATCTAATGAGATTTATTTCTCACCCCTTTTATATGTACCTCAGTGTGTGTGAAGACCTAATGTCTGATTTTAGGTTAGAGTATAGGGTGAATGATGGATGGGGATGAGGCCCAGTGTTTCTTGATCAAGTGGAGTTTCTTATGTGTGGTCTTATGATCAGGCTAGTGCAACTTAATCATTGCATAGATTGGGTATGTGGGTTGGAATGATGTTTGTAGTAGTTGTTGTTGTATTTATTTTCAATTTTTTTATTTTTATATATGTGGTTGCTTGAGTGGGAAACTAACGATTGTATGTTTTTATTACTTTGATACAATATGACTATATGCCACATTTAATTTATTATATCATGCTTCTGTTTTTATTTATTTTTTAAGTGTACTATGATATTGATCCCTTATGTACATATTTTGGTTATTTCCATTGCTATTACACTCTGAACATGGGGTATTGTCTCCCTAGGGTATTTTTTAGACCCTTACTACTGGTCAGTAGCCTCTAGTGTTCGGGGATACGTGCTTGATACCTTGTGGAAAGTAAGATCAGGTGAGATGCCAGGTCTACCTAGTATGGTTTGTTAAAAAATGGTATTAAAGCCTATTGGTTTTATGATTTTGTGAGTTGGTAGATAGGTGGTCTATAAATATGTTGAAACATATGATAGATAACAGACTGGTGTGTTGCAAAAACCTTTTCTGATAATAATTCCAAGTTCCCAAGGTATGGTATTTCTGTTCTTATATTATTTTTTATGGTTTTATGATTTCACCTAGTGTAGTGCACTTGGGTTTTTTGATTTGTTGTTTATTCTAATTTTTGGATCTTATCCTGTGGGAAAGAGAGTAGTGTTCAAGAATTATTCTAGGAACATATAAATTACATGAAATATTCCCATATGTGGTGTTTACTAATGTATATATTTTATTGTGATAATTTTTCAGGGGGATCATATGGAGAGAGGTTCACTGGTGTTATAGATATAGTCTCTTCGTTGAGAGATGTTGGGAGACCCTTGTGGGTTGGTAATGGAATCTGAGTTCCCTATTGGTAGCTTAATGAAGAAAAGGATGCCTGAGGTATCTTTATTTTGGGATAAATTTTCACAAGGTTTTGGTTCCCCTGATGTCTTAGGTTCGTGTTCATTGGGAGGGAGCCATTGTGACTCTTTTGTCTATCGGGTCATGTGGTGGGCCCCATGTGCCTGCTATAACTAATGAATTAGATGTATATAAAAGTTCTTTATTGGTGGGTACATTGAGGTATTGTATCATCATGATGTGGTTAGGAATGAGTATTTATTGTTTTTTAGGAGTGAAGCACTAGGAGTGATCCTTTTCTCATGGTTGTATTCAGAGGGATGGTCTGGCTGGACCCCTATCCCTTGTTAGTTTGGTTGTGTTTTGGTTAGTTCAATGGAAGTTTGGTTAGATTATTGTGTCTTTGTATTGAAAACTAAGTGGAGGGTGGTTGAGAAGTTGATTGTGGCCTACAGGAGATGCCTTGATATTGAAGGGGAGTATCGAGGGTGATTTAGTTTATCTAAATTGATCTGTGTAAGGAAATTTTTCAATGATTTTAATGTGCATTAGCCTAGTTTAATTAGGAATTTTTCCAAGGGATCATGGGTCTTGTTTCACTTTTGAGAATAATTTAATGAAATCATTATGATGGGGTATTCACCATAGGATTTTGGAGGTTATGATATTCATTTAAGTGTTTTTTGAGCATAGAGATAGTAGGTTTTTTGTGATAGTTATCAAGTATGAGCAGTTTCCCTATTTCTATCCATGTCTTTCAATGATTGATGTGGCATTGGCTATGTGTTTTTCATTTTGGAAGAGAGTTAATGACAAGGATCCTCATGTGGTGGGAAGGATTAGATTGGTCATTTTTAAACACCTCTTGTGTTGGGAGAGAGTTTTGGGTGCTTGAATATTAGTCGTTGGATGATCAAGATAATGTTGGTTGGACAAGTTCTTTGGGTATAGCATGGATAATCTTTGTCCACTAAGGCTTTTAGAGGGCATGAAGAATTTTTGGTGGGGAGTTTTTGAGGACCCACATCGTCAAGGGTTGTCAAAATTAGGGGAAGTATGAACTTTCCCGCCTAAAGTGTTTCATGAAAAAAAGGTAATTTATCTTATATTATGATCTCAGATAATTTTTTTGACAACTATATTTGTTCCTAAATAGTACGTTTAACCTTATATAGGAGTTTAGTGGAAATATGAGTCATTATAATTTTCACTGAATGTTTAATATTTAATTAATTAACTATTAATATATTTGAGCATGTTCATTAGGTCATATCTTTTAAACAAAGAATCATATTGGGATTCCTTCTTAGCGATTACTTCTAAAATGGGGGATTTTTACTTAGTGAGGCATAACCTTATGACATGCATCTGTCTTGGGCCCAAATCCCTTTTATTTATCTTTATCTTTATCTATTTTTTATTTCCCTCATCATTTATTTTTTTCCTTTTCCCCTCATCATTTGTCTTTTCACATACTTGGATACCTATATGTGGTTACTACTCATCCGAGAGAGGTATAGGGAGATAATAGAGGGAGATAAAGAGGAGGATGCACCACCACAGAGAATATGTCATGTAGAATCATTGTGAGGTTGTATAAGATCACAAATCAGATTGAAGGTTCGGTGGTTTCAACCTAGAGGTTGGATTTTTTTTGTATTTTACTCCTCAAATACATTTATAGTAATTGTTTTTATGTTTCAATCCCATTTGGGTTTTTGGGGACCCATAGTGGGTTAATAAATGGATTTTTTTGGAGAAATAGGTGGTTTTGAGGCATTTTAGGGTCTTTTTATTCAGGAAAAATTCATTTACATGATGTGTAGTTCTGATAACAAACACGATTTGTTATTTCTATTTAGTGAAGAAGAAGTATTTAGATGACACACCATGTAGTTTAATTACATGTTCTATAGTATTAATTTTTTATGTATTGATCCATGTGGCAGATTACATGAGTAGATAGAGTTTTGGGAAGTACACACCATGTACTTTGGGTACATGCTGTGTAGTGGTGCTTAGCCATTTGGCCATGTACATGGGAAGAAAAACCATGTGAGGGATACATGGTCATTTATAAGTACAAAGGAATACCCCATGTATTTCCTGGATGTGTATTAGTACATTGGGAATACCCCATGTCTACATTGGAAATGTAGAAGTACATGGCCTAGTGAAGCTTTGGGCGTAGATGCCGTGTACTAATAAGTTCACATAGTTTAATTTATCTATCTTGGAGGTTTTTGGGTGTTTTGTACCATGGAGTTAGAATTGTACTTTTTATTAGTCCATTATAAGTGTTTTTCATATATATTGTGATTTGGGGTTCCTTTCAGTGATTATAGTCCATATGGACGAGTCTTTGGACTAAGAGAGTTCATTTGGAGGATTTAATTATGGTTTGGTTTTATAATCCTCCTGGGGGTTGGGTTGTGAGATGTAAGGCCCGAGAGAGTTTTGTAAGCTCTTTAGTGGTCCTTTATTGTAGATTCCATCAAGTGTTATTTGAGGTTATTTTATAAAGTTCATATAATATAGGATTGACCAGTATCTTTGAGGAGATCTTGGATTTTTCCTTTTTTGTTGAGACAATTTTCATAGGGTTAGATCTATTGATATTTTCTCTTTGTTTTGAGGATGTAATGATTTAGATTTTCCATGATTTTTTTGAATATTTTGTTGATTATTTTTGGTACTAGACATTGAGACGGTGTGATATTTCGATACCCGGTGTGCCAGAAAAAATGTTTGAAATATACTAAATATATAAAATAGAACATACATGTAATTTTCCTAAAAAAGAGAAATAACTTAGAAACAGGGGTCTTGATCAGAAAATCTTGGGAACTATTGATTTAAGAAGGTGGGTTATACCCTAGGTACAACACAAACTTTTTTTCATGAGGAATTTGTGGAAGAGTCATAATAGGTGTAAAAATAAAAAAATAATTAAATAATTTTTTGTATTAATTATTTGATGTAACAACTTGGATTTTCCTATAAATACAGGGTTATAAGAAATTATAGGGTTTAAAAACTAAAACATGAAGATCTGGAGAACCATTGGATAGCTATTGGAGGATATTTTAAGGGTGAAAATCAACCATATTGAATATTTATGACCGCTACGAGATGGAATCAGAGAATCTCACTAATGATCATGAAGAAACTCTATTATTCTTCAGAAATCAATCCAGATTGAGGTAGGGTAGTTTTTTTTCATTCTTTCCCTATTTTTGAATTCTATGAAGAAAAAAGATTAATCAACCAATAGATTAATATGAGGATCATGCGTGTTGTGTGGTGGGATAGTTTTATTTGGTAATTGGGATAATTTCATCATGATTTAATTGTTATCTCTTCATTAGTGGTTCTCAGGGAAATAAATCATTGTCAACACAAACATTGATCGGGGATCATTCCTTCTATTTGTTCCTTGTTCTTTTATCCCTCAACTATTCAATCATTATGAGTGTTCTTCATTGTCCCATTGTTCAACCCAAATACTGAGTAATTGATCATTGCACACCCATTTCTTCATGAAATAATCCAATATCATAGATTTGGACATGGTATGGAATATGGATCATGTGACATTGGTAGAAGTGTGTGGATAATACTAGATTGAAGAACCCTAATTTGATAGGGGAAGATGAACAATTACATGAACCTATGATGGGAATTTACAAAATGGGTTTGAATGCCTGATTTTGTAAAATGACAACAATGAGGCTTAACCGATGTAGATCCTTGATTTTTAGTAATATTGAGGCCGAAATAGGAGGTGTCGGTGGCGAAAGCATACAAAGAAGGAAGAACAAGGGTTTCTATAAAAACCAAATCAACACAACATGTTCTTATGATCAAAATGTTTTATGAGGCCCTCTATGTATTATCTAGGGTTTCAGGATAATTATAACTATCACACAACATGTGATCAATTCACACCGCATGTGACCCCTCCCTAAAGGCTCTAGGTGTACCATATAGGGTACACATACCTGGGATAGAGTACATAAGCATCAGCATGCCATGTACGCATACAAAGCCACGGTCAGGCTGGGAATACATAGGCTAAGTCATCTACTGGTATATGGGTAGAAGTACATGGGAAGCAGCATGTAGTGTAATTCTACATGAACATGGGAACAACCCATTTTATACTAGTAGGACCTAGTGTTTAAGGGACAAAACTTTTACTCCTAATACATGTTGTGTTCTCAATCAATTTTGGCTTGGATCCCTTCTCCTCTACATATTAGATTAGTTTCGTTAAGGGTGACTTCCCTATATCCATTCCCCGGGGGTTATTATGTAATTGCTTCCTACAGATATGAAAACGATCCCTTCAATATGAATTCTTGTATATATTTGTTAGAATCCTTTCATGAGGCCTAAAGTGAGGTCCTATATTATGTTGTTACCCTAGGTGGAGTTCTTAGTATCTTTATGACCAACTCTATATGGGTGATGATCCTCTACTTAGTGGGTTATCCCAGATTGATTTTTTGGTTTCCCCTGGCCCTAGTTGTGATCCTCATGTATGTATTGTATCTCATTATACTTTCAGTGTATATTTATAATGGTTATACTCAACAAGAACTACCAATTAGATGGATTTCATCAGTTCTATCTGATAAGTGGAGTGTGTACTCCGAGACAAGTGATATGTGGAATCTTCAAGCTATAATACTAGGATGAAATTATGGTTGTGACATTACCTTGAGACATTATGTCCTTGTTGAGTATATCTAGATATTATTTTTATATGTATTGTAGACATATACCTATGTAGAGATGACTGCTATAATTTTATTATATGTTTATTGGTTTCAGGGTTTCCTGTTGGGTATTGTTATAGTCACCCTTATACAGGATTTTCCAACACAGTTAGCATCTTATTCAAACAATATATAGAAACCTAGACTTAACATTAATGGATATTACATCATTTTAGATGAATATTCAGAACATTTTAAAAATACATGCCCGAGGAACATAATATTTTAGTGCATTTGAAAACTTGGAAACATAATATTCTATTATGATGAAAGATCTTCAACACCTCCCTTAAAAATGTTCCCCTTTAGTACTCCTACATAAAATATTTCTTCAGAAACTTGATAAAGGAAACATAAGAAAGGGGCATGTTCAGATGCTTAGTAAGGGTAAAAAATGGAGATATGTAAGTATAAAATTGTCATAAGGGTATGAGAACATGATATTACAATTAGAAGATCATTCTATGCATGTAAAAGATCATAATCAAGAGTCAAGACATAAAAATTGGCAGTTTATAAGACTTGAATGATATGAGTAACAAATTGTCATAAACACAAAATGAACCATACGCGCATGTCATTTAAGTGTGGAACCATTATAACTAAATAAAACCATTTAATGTGTCAAGGTTAACTACCAAGAACATAAACATAGTGAATCAGAACACACATGTTTCCCCCTTTTGGATCAGGACACACCTATTTCCCATAGTGGATCAGGACACACCTGTTTCCCATTTTTGGATTAGGACACACCAGTTTCCCATTTTTAGATCAAGTCTGTTGACTTATTTCCCATAATTAGATCATGAGATATAAATCCTTAACTAATTAAGTTTAATGAGATATAGGTCTCACCCATCACATAATAAAATAATTCATACATTCACCTCAATATAATAAAACATCCATCATATCATGATCCATAAAAAGATATGGGGTTCATAAACATCATATCATAACCGATGAAATGAATTGAGAATCACAAAAATTTCATCATATCATTTTCTATGGAGATGTGATAGGTCTCAGAATAATTTTATTAAAGAATAAACCATGAAAATAAGTAGTATTAAAAATCATATAACCCATGGAAGTGAAACAAGTGTCATTAACATCATTCCATCAAAACATAATCCATTCAAGTAAGAATATGAATGGTATTCACGGATCATATCCAATGTAATGAATAAAATATAAAAAATTATGAAATGTTATATGGATAAGGATTTTGAAGGATCACATTGAAAATTTATTAAGGAAAATAACCATTATTTTAAAGTCCATATCATAAAACTATTTCAAAAATCCTTTTCTTTTAATGAAAGATTTTAAATTTCATTTAAAACATTTCTTGAGGAAAAAAATATCTTATGATTTGAAAATATGATTTTTAAAACTTAAAGAAGTTTGAAAGACTTTTTATTTTGAAATATATTTGAAAAAATATAAAGGAATCATGAAAATAATTAGAGTACCTTTTTCATCTAAAATACTTTGAAAACTTATAAATAAATCTTCAAAACATTTTGAAAACATTTTCCCTGGAAAATAGATTTGAAAAATGTAAAAGAAGCATTGAATTTTTTTTAAACAATTTAAAACATAAATAATTTAATTAAAATAATTTTCTTTGAAAATTATCATAATATATTATTTAAAAACATTTTTAAAATCATTTTTTGATAATATGGTTTTTTAATAAAACATATTTCTGACCGAAGATTATTTTTTTAGATTTTCGTAAAACATTTTCTTAAATATATTAAGTACCAAAGAGTGTAAAATGTTTATCAAAAAATGAATATTTAATGAATAATAACAGGAGAATAAAATTAATGAGATTTATTTATATATGGATTATAATATTTTATCAATGGAAGTATAATCATAAACTACCCCGATAAATGGTGAGATTGTAGCGATAAACTGTTTCCACTATGGTAACATTAAACCAAAATAACCATGTAAGTATAAAATTAAATGAAGAATAAAATTTCATTAAAATAATTTGATTCATGATATAACATTTCAAATAGTAGTATATACACCCCATAAAAAAATAAAGGTGCATAATATGTCATGTATCTCAAAGAAGGAAAACTGAGACAAAAACTACTTTACCAATTTTGTAAATGTTAAACCATAAACCCCATGAAAGGGATATAATAAAATGGATATGTAAGTAACCATATATTGGAATATTAGTATCATATAATACATTCATGTAAAGTATATACACCACACAAAAGAAATTAGTGGTGAACATGGAATGTATCTGACATATATAAAAAATGAGATTAGAAAACCCTTACCTTAAGTCATGAATTTATTTATACATAGTAAAACCTCTGGTATAATAAGTATAGGTATTTTTATTTAAAAAAAAACAATATTATCATATATAATAACATATATGACTTTATATTACCCACTTATTAACAAATCCATGTTAATGTTACACTTTGGGTAATATCCACTTTGTTTTTCGTATAGGTTTTGACTTATTATTCTTAACCCTCTTACTTATATCATGATTTGCATATTTAAAAAATTTAAAACATGATTTAAATATAATACATATTAATTATATATTTATTTATAATAATATATAAAATATATAAATATAAAATTAAATACAACATTTATGGACACGGTAGGTCGTACATACACATGAATGCTATTTCTGTTTTCTTATCGTATTGAAAGAAAAAATGTAAATTAAATATAGATATATATATACATAATATCATTAAAGTATAATTATTACTTAATATATGTCATATAATTTCACTAAACCCATCCTTAATTCATTCCATGTAAAGTGTGAATGAATCCCATCACCTTGAAGAGGCAGTAGTCCACACATCCACAAACGAAGTTATCATATTTACAAAAAATGGAAAGAATGAAGGTATGTGTTGTATAATAATTATATAAGAACAAATATATCATAAATATAATATATATAATATTAAAACATATTTTTCATCATAATTAACAACCATGAGATGTGGTAAATAAAAAATGAACAATATTGTTTTGGGAGGTGGTAGTTTTCCATTCACAAGAATGGTAAGTTCGTTACACATTAGATGGAAGTGTTTGTAATTATAGGTAAAAACCATATAATAAAAACATATAAGTTTATTTAAGACACTAAGTTTATTATATAAGCATGTAATAAATATATTTGAGGGGGTGGAGAATAAAAATTATACAAAAGAGCTTGAGGAAGGCTGTTATATCTTCTTGGGGCAACTCCTCTTGGTTTGCATAAAAGGGATTACTTGATTGGATTTATTTACAAAGTGATGATTGTAGGACTAATTTTGGGATTTTTTTAGGATATTTTGGAATTTTTTTATGATAAAAATGGCTTTAGATGTGTGAATAAGTGGGAGGGGTTAGTGTCTTTTTTTAGTGGTGGATGAGTGGCATTCTTGTAAATATTTGAAAAGGGATTCCCACCCCCGTTTTTACCATGTTCATTGGCTACAATAATGGTCCAAAAAATATAAAAGGGAAGATAGTGTCTAATTAAGAATATAAAATGTATTTTGGGAAATTTTCTATTTCATTTTGGGCCTTATGTTTATAGTTGAGTCATTTTTAAGCTATTTTTTTTATCTTAATCGATATAATTAATTTCAATAAAATTCACTATTTTTTTTGTCAAAAAATAAGTTCACCATATAATTATAAATTATTCATATTCAAAATATGTAATAAAATTTTCCAAATTACAACTATATAAGTGTCATAAATTAATTTAAATTTAATATCGCAGAGGGGATGTCAAAGAGGGTTTTTTAATGTAGAAAGGTTCAAAAGTTTAAAATGCTTTTATATCAAAATTCATTTTAAATTTGATTAAAATTACATAAATTGGACTAATTTATGTAAAATTTATCTAATTAAACTTTAAAACCAATTCAAAATATAATTTAACTATGAAAATTATTTATATTAAAAATAATTTTTGAATTGGAATTCATTATTTTTCACTATTTACCAATAAATGAAACTTCTCAAGAAAAGACTAAAAAATCTCCCAAAGTAAATTTTTGTATTCAAATTTAAAAAATGAATTTTATTTTTTCAATTAAAAATTATTAAAGTGTCAAAATTTATATTTAAAATTGGTTCTCCATTAAAAGGTGTTAAACTTACTTATTAGAAAAATACATCTTTTTATTCTTGAAACTGGATTGGTTATTATCTTATACCTATCAAATCTAGTATATGAGTATCAAAAATATTGATTGAATATATAATATATAAATTTTATTGAAAAAATTCATCAAAATTGGTTTATTTAATTTATTGGGATAAAATTGTGTTTATACATAGAAAAACCATTTTCTTAGAGAAATAATATATTTATTTTAAAATAGTTCTTACATTCATTTATAACTAATTGATAACCAAAAAATTCATTTTATATACAAGTGTAAATAATATTTTAACAATTTAGTTATTATTATTGGTAACTTCCACTACAATGTATAAGTGTTATCTATAAAATTATGTTAATGATAATATTAATAGTATATTGTTGTTCAATAAAACTCATCCTTATGCGTAAAATAAGCTATCTAAGGGACTTGGTATTGTGTGCAAGAAAATCCAAACATAGTGTTTCATGTACCAAAAGTAAATATAAGTATCTCATGTAGCACAAGAATTAATTGGTGTTGTGTATAATGAAATAAAAAACATAGTTCTTTCATATAACAAATGATATATTAAGTGTTGTGTGAAATGAAAAAAATTGAATGATTGGATTAATTAAAAAAATCAGAAAATCTCAGGGTGTTACATTCTACCCCCATTAAAATGAATTTACCTCGCAAAATTATTTGGGGTTATCAATGGTTTAATACTTTAAAGTTCCTTTCATATAAACCCTCATCATAAAAATGAATATTAAAACTTCTTTAAAAAGGAAAAGTTAAAAACATAACGGTTACCCAAAGTGACTCATAACTAGGTTTCCACATAGGAGAACATAGGCGGAACATGAAAAATTCTAAAATGAAGAAAATAGTAAATATTCATGGATATTGATAAATATATCTGATAATAATAAACTGGTTGATACAGATAATTTTAAGAATCACAAACCAAAAATTGAAGAAGCAGGAAAGAGGTCATTCATATCATCAAAAATGATTATAACTTTATATAATTTTATTTCTGGACCCTTTTCCTATGTTGAAGATTTTTTTCAAAAGAATATATAATTAATTGATTTTATTCCCTTTCATAAAAAAATATCACACTTTAGTTAGGTCTTGAACAATTTCCACTTCACCTCTTACTTTAAAAAATAGAAGATGAATCATTTTTCATTCCTAAGGCACTAGAAGATCACAATATCAATGATATGGTATCCCATATATCTTTTGTTATCATAAATTTTTTGGGTTAGAATAGGTTATCCAATATTAATAAATCCTCAAATGGTGATATTTTACTTTGATCTCACAAAATTTATATGAAGATTAACTTTAACATTCAATAATTGGTTAATCTCATAACCCTTCTAAAAAATGAAAATCCAAAACATTAGAAATAAGATTAATAAGTTTCTCAAAAATATCCTAGAATTGATTTACCATATATCATAAAGTATATGTTGGTTATTATATACCAAACATGTGACTACCTTCATCATATTTCTCTTGAAACATGGTAATAACTTTAATTACCATAAAATCTTATTGAAAACTTGCATTCTTCATTATTACAAATATTATTGGATTTATTATTTAAATATGAAAATAGTTTTAAACTTAATTAATGATTATATATAACACATTTTCAACAGATAAATTATCAGTTATAAGGTCATCCACACTATCCAATTTACTTTATCAAAATCAATCATCATTTTATCGAAGCTAAACACAATTTTCTTAGCATCTTGAACACATCAAGGGATACATTACCTTAATCAAAATATAACCTTTTTGTGAAATCAATTTTCCAATGCATCAAAACCATTAAACATATACTTTCAAAGACATAATGATAACTTATACTAAAAATAATTATATATTTAATGATTCTAATAACATAATATTTGAATTCCAAAACATAAATACTATATTAATCCCACTATTTCATAAATAATTAACTAAGATTTATCATCTTATTCCTCAATACCCATTTCCTAAAATATGAAATAAGAATCATGTCTTAACATTTATAAAACTCAGTTTATCCATGATTATCAACATCACTATTAGAATAGAACATACCTTTCAAATTTCATTTGTGGTCTCATCATCATTAGTAGAAACACCATTTCTTATACCACTTTTCTAATTCTCTTCATGAGCCTTCGACATAAGACATTAATTTTCATAATTCCCATACTTTTAACATTTAAATAATTCATCACTTTATAATAACTTAGGGAGAACAATGTTCCCATCCATTATGTTCTTTTACATAGTCAAAACATTTTCATATTCCTATAATACATTCAATTGGGCGCCTCTTTCCACATTATCAATACAAAATAAATTTATTCTTCTTGCCTCAATGATATCCATTACATGAACTCTCAGTGAACCATTTCTTTCTATTATTTAGTGATTTTGAGAGTTGGTTAAGGTATACATTATTAATCATGTTTTGTGATAACTTATTAGGCATGATTACAATATTATTCACTCCACTGATCATCCCATTTTACAGATCATTAGTAAATTCTCTATCACATACAATATTAACCCAATTCTTTCTTGTCCTCTCAATTAACTAAAACCATAAAAAATTGTGTTAGCTACACTTATCATAGAAAAAAATTACATAATATTGAAAAATCACTTATAGGATGTCTAAATTATGACAGCTTCATTTAAATCTATGACCCCTTAGGCTTAACCTTAGAGACATCCCTAGCTATATCCTTAGAAATATCCATATGGATATCACTAATGTTTCTCATACTAGTTTCTAATGGTTGACCAAATATTTCATTTTATACCAACTCTAGTGACTTGAGCTTAACATAAATGGATATTACATCATTTTAGATGAATATTCACCACATTTCAAAAATAAATTCCTAGATATCCTAACAGTTTAGTGTCTTTGGAAACATAGAAACATAATCTTTTAACATGGTGAGAGATATTCAATATCTCCCTTAAATATATCCCTCTTTAGTACCCCTAATTAAAAACTTACATCAGAATCTGGGGAAAGAAATCATAAGAAATGGGTGAGGTTAGATGCTCAGTAATGGTAAACAAGGGAGATATGTAATCATAACATGATAATAAGGGTATGATAACATGATCTTAACATTATAAGATCATACCATGCATATAAATGATCATAATAAATATTCAAGGCATAAATATTGGATGTTTAAAAGACATGAATCATAAGGGTGATAAATCATAATAAATCAATCATAAACCATAAACTAATGTCATATAATTATGGAACCATTGTAACTATATAAATCCATTTAATGTATCAAGGTTAACTACCAAGACCATCAACATAGGGAATTAGGACACACCTGTTTTGCATTTTTGGATAAGAAAACACCTATTTCCCAAAGTGGATCAAGGAACACCTTTCTAACATAGTATATTAGGAAAAACATGTTTCCCATTTTTGGATCAAGACACACCTATTTCCCATAGCGGATCAAGACACACCTATTTCCCATTTTGGATTAGGACACACCAGTTTTCCATTTTTGGATCAAGCTCGTCGACTTGTTTCCCATGGATATCTTATGAGATATAATTGATTACCCAATGAATTTGAGGGAGGCATAGGTCCCACCCGTAAATAATAAAATCATACATATATGTTTTATAATATAATAAAACTTTCATCATATCCTCTTCCATTAAAATAGATATGTTTCATAAACATCATATCATAACCCATGAATTGAAATGGATATCATAAAAATTTAATCATATTATTACCTAAGGAAAATTGATATGTATAATAATAATTTAATCAGAGCATAACCAATGAAATAAATTTAGTTTCAAAAGAATATAACCCATGTAATATACACTAGTTTTATAAAAATTATACAATCAAGACATAAACCATTCAAGGAAGAATATGAATGGTATTCTTGGATTTTATCCACACTAAATCATAAAATATGAAAAATTATGTCATATTATATGGATAAGTATTTTTAAGGATCACATGGAACATTTATTAAGGAAAATATAATTTATTTATAAATCCCTTTCATAAAATCTTTTTCTTATAAATAAAGCCTTGAAATTTAATTTAAAACATTTCTTGAGGAGACACATTTTTTTAATTTGAAAAAATCTATTTAAAACATAAATAAATTTGAATTAATTTTTATTCTAAAATATATTTTAAAAATATAAAAGGAAACTTAATTTTTTTAATATCTTTTACTTTTAAAATAATTTGAAATATTATAAAAAAATATTAAAAAAATATTGAAAAACTTTTTCCTTGAAAATATCTTTAAAAACATATAAAGGAAGATTTGAAAAATAATTAAACACATGAAAACATAAATTATTTTTTTAAAATCCTTTTCCATTAATATTATCTTAATATATAATTTAAATTCTTTTTTGAAATAATTTTTAGAAAATATGGTTTATGAATAAAAAATATTTCTAACTAAAGAGAAATAATGTCAGATTTTATTAAAATAGTTTTTTAATTATCATATGTACTAAAGATTGGATAAATGGTATCAATATATGAATATATAATTAATAAATAGATTATAATAAAATTCATTAGATTTATTTATATACAGATCATAAGATTTCAACATCAGAATCATAATCATAAACAATCCTGATAAATGATGAGGTTGTAGTAATAATCTGTTACCACATTGGCAACTTTGAATCAAAATAAAAATGTAAGAATAAAATTAAAATAAGTATAAAATATCATTAGAATAATTTTATTCATGAAATAACATGTCAATTGGTATTATATATACCCCATACAAAAGTATACATGCACAACATGACATGTATCCTAAAGAAGGCAAATTGAGACAAAAAACTACTTTGTCAATTTCGTAAATTTTAAACCATAAACCCCATGAAATTGAGATAATAAAAGATATTTTTAAATAACTATAAATTTATGAATAATTATCATAGAGTACATTCATGGGAAGTATATACACCACACAAAAGAAATGAGTGGTGAACATAACGTGTATCTCACGGATATAAAAAGTTAGAGTAGAAAACCCTTAACTTAAATAATGAATTTCATTATAGATGTTTAAAATTCTTGTATATTAAGTATAAGTATATTATAAATCTAAAAAAGATACAAATTATTATATCTAATACCATATATTACATTACACTTCCCTCTTATTAACAATTATATGTTAATGTTATGATTCTGGTGATATCAGCTTTGTTTTTCCTATATGATTTGAATTATTATTTCCGTCTTCCTATATATATATATTTTAATTAATTAAAAACTTAAAAATGATATAAATAGTTTATTTATTAATTATATATGTATTTTTAATAATCTATAAAATAAATAACTAGAAAATAAAATACACCGTTCATGGAGACGATAGGTCGTACGTATGCATGAACACTGTTTCTATTTTCTAATCGTATTGAAAGAAAGTAAATGATATATATATATATATATAATATTATTATAGTTTAATTATTATTTCATATATATCATATAATTTCACTAAACCCATCCTTAATACTTTCCATGTAAAGTGTGACCAAATCCCATCACTTTGAGGATGCGGTCGACCACACATCCACAAATGAAGTTCTTGTATTTACAAAAAATGGAAATCATAAAAGTATATATTTTATAATAATTTCATAAGCATAAATAAATCATAAATATCATATATATAAAATAAAATAAAATTTCCATCACAATTCCCATCCATGATAGGTGGTATAGGAAAAATGAAAAACATCATTTTGTGAGCCGGTAGTTGGCCATACACATGAACTATAAGTTCATTAACCATTGCATGGAAGTGTGTGTAAGTATAGGTTGAAAAATAAATTAAAAAAATATAAGTATATTTATGATATTTATGTTATTATATAATCATGTAATAATAAAATTTTGGGTGGTGGATAATGAAAATAAAATAAAAGAGCTTGAGGATGGATGCCACATATTCTTTGGGTAACTCCACTAGGTTTTCACCAAAGGGATTCCTTGATTAAATTTATTCCAAAAGGAAGGATTATAAGAATAAGGTAGGTATTTTGGGAGGATATTTGGGTAGAGTTTTTCCTATCCAAATGTCTTTAGTGGAGTGAATAAGTGGGAGGGGTGAGTGACTTTTTATAGTTGAGGATGAGTGTCGTTCTTGTAAATTTTTGAAAAAGGAATTCAAACCATGTTATAACCATGACCAATGGCTCCAATAATAGAAAAAATATGATAAAAGGTAGTATAGGTTCAATATAGTTACATAAAATGGATTTTTGAGAATTTTTAATGTCATTTTGGTCCTTAAGATTAATTTTTGGTCCTTTATTAAGCTATTTTTTCTCTTAATCATTGTAATTAGTTTCAATAATTTTCACTAATATTTTTGGTCAAAAAATAACTTTAAATTTTTAGAGAATATAAATTATTCTGATTAAAAATATGGAATCCATTTTTCAAAATTCAAACAAGATAATTGGATGAAATTAATTTAAATTTAATCTTGCAGATTTGATGATAAAGAAAGTTTTTAAAGAAAAAATGTTCAAAAGTTTGAAATGTTTTTATATCAAATTTCACTGTAAAATTGTTTCAAATTATCTAAATTGGATTAATTAATTTAAAATTTATATAATTATACTTTAAAAACAATTAAAAATATAATTTATCCCTATAAATGATTTAGACGAAAAAACATTTTTGAATTAGAAATCATTATTTTAACTATTCATCAAAAAATGAATCTTCTTAGAAAAATAAAAAAAATTCAACCAAAGTAAATATTGATATTAATATTTAAAAAATTATGTTTATTATTTCAATAAAAAATTATAAAAGAATCAAAATGTAGATTTAAAATGGGTTCTCTATTTAAAGGTTGTAAAATTACATTTTAGAAAACTACATTTTTTATTCATGAAATTTGATTTATTATTATCTTATACCTATCAAATATATTGTATATGTATAAAAAATATTGATTTAATATATAATATATAAATTTTATTGAAAAAATACATGAAATGTGGGTTTTTAATTTATTGGGATAAAATTGTGTTTGTAAATAAAAAACATTTTTCTTAGAAATGTACTTTTTTTTTATTTTAAAATAGTTCTTACATTAATTTGTAACTAATTGATAACAAAATGATTAATTGTATATACAT
The DNA here is from genome assembly GCA_963277665.1 of Viscum album. Classification (NCBI taxonomy): domain Eukaryota; kingdom Viridiplantae; phylum Streptophyta; class Magnoliopsida; order Santalales; family Viscaceae; genus Viscum; species Viscum album. The sequence continues at coordinate 1,469,521,734 of OY728147.1, read as the reverse complement.
GTTTAAATCATATTTTAAAAATTTAGTTAATGTTATTTGTAACATCCATTCTAATGGATAAGTGGTAACTATAAGAATATGTTAATGATAATATTAATAATATGTTGTTGTTTGATAAAAATAAGCTTTACATGCAACACAAGATATCAATGGGACTTGGTATTTCATGTATCACAATCCAAAAATAGTGTTGCATGTACACAAAGTTAATCTAATTATTCCATGTAGTTCATGCATAACTTGGTGGTGTGTATAATCAAATCTAAACATAGTGATTTCATATAACAAAATCTATGTTTAGTGTTGTGTGAAATGGAGAAAAACTGTCAAAAAGATTATATTAATTTGATTTTTTAACAAAATATCCAGGTGTTACATGATCAACTCTTTTCTACAGTCCTATATAGACTAGTAATATAAAATGTTCACTAATACTAGAATGATTGATGTGTTTTTCAATAGTATCTTGACAGTAGTTCCTATTATTACTTTCAGGTTGGACTTGTTTTCAGAGTCATTATAGTGGGATTGTAATTGGACCTATTTAATTTCCTTTACTTCCTATCATACTCCAATTATGGTATTTAGATGCATGCATGCATGTTTTTTCAATTTTTTTCATTTCAACATTATATGGTCTTTGAGATGTGTGCATCAAGTACACAAGTTAAGGACTCTCATGTTAGTGATATTTTTAATTAGTGCTTGTCTCCAGCCCATGGACTATTGGATGTGTGTTTGTAGAGTTGAATAATGTGACCCATTGGTATGGGTCATGATAGAGTGGAATCAGAGAATTCAGTTATACCTTATTAAAAAATTCTGTGAGTTTGGTTTAGGGTAACAATGTTTAGTTTTTCAAGTTCAACTTTTAGGATCGGGACTCCAGTGTTGGTGTGGCAACCAATGTATCCATACACTATGACTCTGATCACCTGAATTTCAACTTGGTACATGAGAACACTGGTTGTAGGGAAAAAAATGATACATGAAACATGTAGGAATGGGTTTTTGTTTCTATATTCTTCTTGAGTCAACTCTCCAGATATACTCATTGACCATGGTATATCTTGTTTAGTTTCAGTATGAATTTTCAATATATTACATCTATGATTCAACATTAGGATCATGAGTATGATCCCCTAAGTAATGAGGAATCTATGCCGAGACTAGTTTTATATATGATACATCCAGGTGGTGTACCAGCTACACCACCATTTGTAGAGATGAAGATGGTACCCACAGTACCAACAGATGAGGTGTGTAGGTTGAGTACACTTCATGAGTTTTAGAGACATAGGCCCCTCAGGTTCTAAGGTGAGAATGTCCCATTAGAGACTGAGGATTGAATTAAGGTGGTGAAAAATGTTTTCCATCTGGTAAGGACACTAGCAGACCATATAGTGGTCCTAGAAGCAAGACTTGTTTATGGATCAATAGGAAAATGGGGGGTTTGGTGATCCAATCATATAATGAGGTGACTCTATAATGGTTAGAGTTTGATAACCTTTTCAAGGAGGAGTTATCTTTAGATACAACAAGATATGTGTGTATCCAAGAGCTTCTGTATCTCTAGTAATGCATCATGATAGTAGTTTATTATTCATCATGATTTACCAACCTCACCAGGTACTCGATGGATATGCTTTAGGACCAGTTATTCCAGGATCAAAACATCGAGCGATGACTATGTAGGTATACCCAATCCAATGTTATACCTCTATGTATTTCTACTTATACTAGGGTGTTGGAGATAGCTTTGGTGTTTGATAGATTCATGGATGAGCAGATACAAATATTAGTTTTAGGTAGTGATAAAGAAGGAGTAGATACTTTGGAAGCAGCGATACAATGTCAATATCAAGTACCTAGATGTGAGAGAAATTTCCAGAGGAGGTTCTTAGATAGGCGGTCTGTGGTTCAGGGCTCACAGGATGGTTCCAATGAGCCCATGGAGAGGTGGTTCTACTCATGTAAAAAAGGGGACATCTTGCATGAGATTTTTAGACCTGTTGTGTGGTTGAAAGGGAGATAGTATATGAGACTCCTTGATAGGGAACGAGATAGTAATAGGGAGGTATGTAGAGTAGTAGATGTCGAAGAAGAGATGGGTGAGTAGCCAGAGGTGGTAAACCCTTTGACTTGTTTCCACCACCACCCTTAGGTGGTCCACATAAGGATCAGGGTGGTAGAGGACATGGGAAGGGAAAACTACTAGCTATCAAGGCCTAGGACCCAAATTCTATGGGAATGATCAGAGGTACTATCTATATCTTATGTACCTTATCTATATTATTGATAGAAACCGGTGCTAGTCATTCCTTTATTACCTCACATATAGTTAGAGACTTAGAGATTTTTGTTGAACCCTTGACTCAAACCTTGAATTTGGAGACTCACAATAAAGATGTCTCAAAGATCACACACTTGTTCCTATAGATTGACCTAAATCTTAGAGGTGATATTTTTTATTAGTATCTCTTTGTAGAAACAATGAGACCTTATGATTTCATCTTAGGTATAGAGTTCTTATATACAATTCATGAGTAGGTTTACTATTTTAGGAGTAGGATGCTGTGTGTCAACAATTATGGGATTAGGTTTCTATTTATGGGTGAAAAGGAAACATAGGAAGGACATGATAGACTCATGAATAGGAGGGTAAAACCTTAGTTGGATAGAATAAACCCTGGTAAAATGGATGTTATGAGTTATCTATTCCCTACTGTGGTGGTAGAGTATGAGGACATCTTTCTTGATGACGTTCCACACTTACCTCCCCACCAAGAGATAAAATTATGCATTTATCTACACCTAGAGACAACACTAATATCTATGTTGGCATATCAAATGGATCCTACTGAGCTTCTTGAGCTGAGGGTGTAGTTGGATTAATTTTAGATAAGGGGATTTTTAGACCCTGTGTTTGATCCTAGGAAACCCCATTTTTGTTCACTAATAAGGTGGATGGGAGTTTGAGGTTGTGCGTGGACTACTGACACTTGAAATAGGTGATTATGAAGAATATATATGAACTACCAAAGAATTATGACCTATTTGATCAGTTGAGATGGGAATAATAGTTCTTTATGTTTGAACTTAGGTTATGCTATCACTATATGTGAGTAAAAGGTGAGGACATACCGATGAAAACATTTAGATGTCTCTACATTCACTATGATTATGCGGTGACACACTTTGGTGTGACAAACACTTCAAAAGTGTTCATGGGACTCATGAATTGGATCTTTCTGGACTTCTTAGACTTGTTTATTGTAGTATTCATCAACGATATCCCTGTCTACTCAAAATATGGGGAGGAGCACATGAGACAATTGAGGATAGTTTTGGATGTATGCTGAGAGAACCGGATTTATGGGAAGATCTTGATGTTCCAATTATAGATAAATGAGGTCCACTTTTTGTGACATGTTATCTCAGAAGATGGAGTGGTAGTGGACCTGGACAACATTGAGGCAGTGATATCCGGGGAGCCACCTAAGATCATGATGGAGGTGTAGAGAATCCTTGGTTTAACATGATATTTTCAGATATTCATACTTTATTCCACCAGAATATCACCACCCATGACATCTTTGAACTAAAAAGGGAATCCTTTCATGTGGACTTAGAGGTTCTATCAGGCTTTTCAGAAGTTAAGGAAGATATTGATGAGCATTACAATCTTGAGATCACCGGATGAGGCTTTCAAGTACATAGTCTTCTATGATTCATCTGGGACTAGCCATAGTAGTGTTCTGATGTATATATAGAAGATGATTACATATGCTTCATGTCATCTGAGAGAACAAGAGAAGAACTACATGACCCATGATATTGAGTTATTAATAGTGATCTTTTATCTAAATATGTAGAGATACTTCTTTATGGTAGATAAATTTACCATCTATTATGATCATAATATTCTCAATTATATCTTCTCTCAAAGGATATGAACATGAGACAAAGGTGATGGAGAGAGTTAATCCAAGATTATGACTTCAAAAGTTTCTATACTTCTATGAAGGGGAATATGGCAGCTGATGTACTTAGTAGAAGATCTTATTCATAGATTTTTAATGAGGTGTTAGATCAATTTTCCTCATTTTAGTTATCCTTTGTGGATAGATATGAACCAGCTTACCTCTAGTTGATGGTTGTTACCCCTACTCATTTGTAGCAAGTTAGGGAGGAACAACATGGGGATAACAACTGTGAGAACCTATATACTTAGATATCCATTGGATATGCGCCTGATAGATTTTATAAAGGTTTGGATTCTTTTTTATAAGATTCACAATAAAACCAGTTATTTTTTAGGAAGAGTTTTAGAGATAGTTTCATATGTCCCTTTTGGCAGTATATCCAGGTGTGGAAAAGATGTACCAGGACCATTGACGTCAGTTTTCCTGGCCAGGGATACCGAAATTATTTTGAAGAGTTTGTCTCTTAATGCCTTACATGTCAGCAAGTGAAGACTGTGCCTCAAGTTATAGTAGGTTTATCTCAATTCCTTGAGGTGCTAGAGTAAAATTGGGATAAGATATCCATGGAATTCATGATATGATTATCACATATGTCCATAGGTCACAATGAAATACGGGTGATTGTAGACCATCTCAACAACTTATCCCACTTACTAGCCATCATAGAGGAGAGTTTAGTAGAGATCTTAGGATGCCTCTATGTGTAGAATATAGTCTGAATCCTTGGAGTCCCAATAATGATTGTTTCGGACCATGATTATCACTTAATATAGCAGTTATGGAAGGGATTGCATGAGGATTTTGGGACTTAGTTTCAATTGAGTACAATGTTTCACCCCAAAAATGATGGGTAGACTGAGTAAACAATTAAGGTTCTAGAGGATGTGTTGTGATCTTACATTTTAGGCTATGGAGGTAGTTGGAAGGATCACCTACCACTGGTGATGTTTACATACAACAACATCTACCATTCCCCCATTGTTCAGGAACCATTTGAGACTTTGTACAACCAACCCTGTAGGTCACCACTTTGCTGGACTCACTCAAGAGATTCAATACTCATGGGGCCTAGACTTGGTGTGAGATACTATCGAGAAGGTGAAGATCATCTTGGAGTGGATGAGGACTATATAGATACATTAGAAATCATATGTGGAATGACGATAGAGTCCTTTGGAGTTCGAGGCATGAGACCATGTGTTCCTATGTGTTTAACCTTGATGTGGATTATGGAGGTTTGGCGAGGGTAGAAAGATATCTCTAAGATTCATTATCCCTTTCCCGATACTACATAGATTTCATGAGGTGGCATTCCACTTATCACTACCAATGTGTTATATTGGGTACATGACATCTTCAATGTGTTTCAATTGAGGAGGTACGTGCATGAACCATCACACATTATCAAATGGGGAAAAATGGACATTGAGGATGGATATACCTTTTTTGAGTACCCAATAGAGATCTAGGATCGACATAAGAGGATCTGTTGTGGGTGATCAATTCCTTTAGTGCGTTTCTTTTGGAAGAAAAATAATCTCTAGGAGAGAACCTGGGAGCAAAAGTCTCACATTCTTGCTCAGTACCAACTTCTCTTTGTGTCACCACTATTTTGGATTTTTTTAGAAATAAATCCCCAATTTGGGGATAATTTAATCACTTCGAGTTTCCAAGTATTATTTTTTAATATTGAATAAATTATTTTCAAGACTATGGGATGAGATGACATGTGATTTTGAGACCCAGTGTTCTCAGAATAAATGTTTTAAATTTACTAAATATATAATATAGCACACACAAATAGTTCTATAGAGAAAGTGGAATAACATCAAAATGGGGGGCATCGATCAAAAATATGGGGGAAACGTTGAGTTTAGAATGTGGGTTTTACCCTAGGCGTGATATAACCATTTTTCCATGGGGAATTTTTGGAAAAGTTGTTGTGGTTATATAAATAAATAATTTAATTAAATAAAATTATTTTATTAATTTTTTGATGAAGTAATATAGATTATCCTACAAATCTATGGTTATGGTGGATTCTTAAGTTTAGAAACTAAACCCTAGAGATCCAAAGAACCATTGTAGAGATGTTGGAGGAGATTCCATCGGATAATGTGAAATAGATTGAAGATCGATGCTTGGTATAAGATAGAATCATAGGATCTCACCAAAAACTATGAAATTTTTTATTTAATTTGTGATCAATTAAATTTGAGGTAGGTTGGTTGTTTGTTTGGATTCTTTCCAAATTTTCTCATTGTACAAAGAACATAGGTCAATTATCCAATAGATTGATTTGTTGATCATGTCTATTGTGGGATCATATAATTTTTCTTGGTAATTGGGATAATTTCATCAGGAATTAATTTTTATCTCTTCATTCGTTATTCTTATGGAAACAAATTGATGTATACATGAACATTGACTCTGGTCCATTCCTCCTATTTGTTCCTTATGCATTTCTACCCTAATTCTTTGTTCATTATCAGTGTTATTCATAGTCATATGATTCAACCCAAATATCATATAATCAATCATTTATCACCTATTTCTTGGCACAAAAAATCCAATATTTTAGATTTGTTCTTAGTATGGTGTGAGGATCATGTGATGGTTGTATCAGTGGGAAAATCAGAGCAGATTCAAGACCCCCCAATTTGAGCAAGGTGAGTGAACAATGACATGAACATACAATGGGAATTTACCAAAAGGTGTTGGAGGCTAGATTTTGGTTAATGTCCATAGTGAGGCCCAAATAGAGTATATCAATGATTAATGGTGAGATTAAGGCCAAAATTCAAGGAAATGATGATGTGAGTGAATATGGAAGGAAGAGCTAGGGATTTTTTAAAAAACCAATCATCAAGGCATATAATTCCAAGCTACAAACTATGTGGTTCCCTCATAGAGACAACTATATTTTTGAGATGAATATAAATATCACATGTATTGTTACTATGTCACATGACATGTGGAACCTTCCCAGAGGATCGACTTGAACCTCAGAGGGTATACAATAATAGGATGGAGTATATGGGTATGGGTACACCATGTACTACTACAAGGACATGTCTAGGCTTGGAATACACGGGTTAAGCCATGTAATGATTCATAGGTATAAGTACAAGGATAATAGCACCCAATGAACTTTTACATAGAAAAATGAATGATCCATTATACCTGGGAAAGGCCCAATGCCGAAGGGAAATAACATGTACTCCTACTACATGTAGTGTACTCTATCAATGTTGTCTTGGAGACCTTTTACTCCTTATCATGGACATGTTTCATTAATGGTGTATTAGCTAAATCCATTCCTTAAGTGTTACTGTGGAATCATCTCCTAGAGACAGGACATTGGTCCCTTCAACAAGACTCCATAGATAAAGTTGTTTGAATGCTTCTATGAGGCCCCGAGTGAGATCCTCTGTCATCTTCTTCCCCAAAGTGGAGTTAATGGTATCATCATAAACAAAACTATGTGAGAATAGATCCTTTACTTATAGGGTTATTATAGATTGATTTGTTGATATCCCCCATGTACCTTGGTGTGATTCTAATCTATGTATCATATCTATTCATACTTATAGTGTATACTTCTAATTGTGATACCTAATGAGAACTACCCCTTGAATAGACATCATCAGTTCTATATGACTCATGGAGTGTGTACTCTCAGATGAGTGCTATATGGAATCTTCAAGATTGAATTGTAGGTTTTCATTATGTTTGTGACTTTTCATTAAAACCATGTGTCTTTTTTGAGTATATCTATATATTTTCTTTATATTTTTTTATATACATATACCTATGTAGAGATGATTTTTATACTTTTTAGTATGCTTTTTGGTTTCAGGGTGTTCTAATGGGTATTGTTATATTCACCTCTACACGGTCATTTCCTACAAATGTCATATGTTATAAATAAAATTGACACTTTTATAGAGTCCTAGATGGACTAGGACCAGATGGTGCTTAGTTATACCCAACTAACTGAGGTGTGTACATGTGGTATCTTGATATCAGTCCCCAAATTTAGTTTCAGGTTGGAATTGTTTTCAGACATTTTTGTGGTGGGATTATAATTGTACTTGTTTACTTTCCTTCACTTACTATCATATTATAGTTGTGGGATTTAGATGTATGCATTCATGTTTGTTTATTTGTTTTTACATTTCATCATTGTATGGTCTTGGAGATGTGTGTGTGTGTGAACATGTAATTAGGACGAGTCTTCCCATGTTAGTGATATTCCTACTCAGTGCTAGTATCCATACCCTTTTCCTATTGGAGGAGGGCTTGGAGAGTCACATCATGGGCCCTATTGGGAGAGGTCCTAACATTAGAGACAAGAGATGTTGGATCTTTTGGGATGAGTTGATACTATGGGATGGTGGTTACAAATATGTTATATTGAGAATATGAGAAGAGTCTAAGGGACTCTTAAGGATTCAGTTGTGGGTTTCTTTCTGATATAGAGATCAAGAGTTTCTGTAGTTGACTGGTGAGGATTCCAAAGTGGCATCGTGTTTCCTTGGATACCCTTGTGGGTGAGTTGGTACTTGTGGGTGGGTTGTTTTTTGAGAAAGTCAACATATGTTTTATTGCTTGGGCCTTAATCTAATGGTTTTCTTATTCCATATATCCATTACGTTGGTTTTCCTACTTTGATTTAGAATATAGGACTATTGTATATGTTCTTATTTGAGAGAATGTGATTTGTATTTCCCTTTCGGTGCATTGTTGATCTAGGATTAGTTGGAGGTAACTGAGAGCCTTTGGGATATTTTTTCCCCGATCTTGTCCCATGTATTTGGAAGAGTTAGAGGAAACCCTTGAAGGGTTTTCTATTTTTTTTGTGTACTTTGGTCCACTTGTTGATTTATGGAGTAGTGTGGCATGAGAGTTTGGGTGCAGAGACAAATTCTTGTGAAGGATGTCATTTTATGCTGTGACCTCAAGGACCATCATAGCCATAAGTTTTTTTTGGACATAAGGTGGGTAATTGAGAGACTGTGGTGGTTTCTTTGATGGATGTTGAGATATAGGGGGATGATAGAGTCCCAATGTTTGGTTGGATGAGATAGGATCGACACTACGAGTTCAATTTTTTGTATGGTATGTTTGGGGTTAGATTATCCCACAATTGGTTAGACTTTTTCTGTGAGATTTGAGTCATTTTCCAGTCAGAACTATGGTTTTAGGAGGAGGTACTTGGGATATATAGGATCATACATTGGCCTTATTTCTTGATCTACTTCTCTCCTCAATTGTATTGTTATGTTTATATGGTCTTAGGGAGATAATGGATGATCTGGATGAGTGGAACCCCCATCTAGTTGTGTTTTAGCCCTCACTATTGTGGCTTCGGGCTCATAGTGGGTTTTGTGAAATGTGGATGCTGTTACACTCATGGGGACATGGAAACTATAGGAACATATATTTTTATGTAACCCACATTATTGTGTCCATATATAGTGATCGCTTCATTTTGAAGGACCTTCATGACTGACTTTTTCTCTTATTGTGTTAATCTTGATACTCCTTTCACCAGTTCATATCATCGTATTGGAGTCCTAGAGCCCAGTATACTCACTTTGTGGTCATGGATTCCTATGGTTAAACCTTGGGATCAAGAATTCATGACTTTTTGTTTAGATGTCTGAAATATCCTGTGTATATTTGGTGGACACTCCAGTTATTGTGTGTCTCGGTGACTAACATGCTGTAAATCCTCTGACTTGGTCTAGTGTGGTGGTATATTTACCTCACGTGTTAGGATAGAACCCATATTTGGCTATTTTACTTTTTTGTACCCTTTTTATATAGTTGTTTATTTTATACCACTACTATTATTTTTAAGCAAGTATGGGAAAATAATGTGTACATGAACATATTATGATAGTAGATTATAGTTTCATCATTGGGGGTGGCATACTGAGATTTTTTTCTCACCATTGTATGTGCACCTCTGTGTGAGTGTAGAATTGATTTATTCTTTCAGGTTGGAGCACATGTTGAGTGATGTATGGGGCCAATTCCCAATGTTTCTTGATTTAGAGAAGCCTCTCATGTGGGGTATCAGGATTAGGATGGTGCAACTCGAGCATCATGGAGTCCGGGTGTGTAGATTGTATTGATTTTTAGTATATCTTGTGATATTTATTTTCATTTTTTTATTTTTTATTTCTGGTTTTTGTACTGGGATACAATCTATTGTATTTGATTTAATTATTTGTGTCTTCATGATGGTATGTTCCATTTAATTTATTATAGTATGCTTCTATTTCAGTATTTATTATATATACTATGATATTGGTACCCTATGTATGTATTTTTTTATTTCTAATTCTAATGAACCCAAATTAGAGGTTATAGTCTCCCCATGAAATATTTTAGAACCTCAAAACTAGTTGTTAGCCTAAGGTTTTTGGGGAGGCATTCTTAAGGCCATACGACGAGCTATATCGGGTGATGTGTCAGGTCAACCCGGGATGATTCTTTACATACTCACTTATTCACACATTTTGAGTCACTTATTTCAAGGATTACATATCTAAAATCCATCCCAACTATCCTACCCATGTCTTATATGTGTTAGTATTCCTAGAATTCTAATCCTAGAATGCTTAAGGTGCGAGCCAAAGGGAGATATATAATGTGGTGCTATAAGTCCAAACTGGCCTAATGCATGTTAATTCTTCTTTTATCTTCTTTAATTATGTTCTAACCACTATAAGATAAGTAAAATTATCTTATATATATAAATGTTATTTTATTGATGGGAAACCCTCTTATATATCTTCTACAAATTATGGGAAATGAAAACATCGTTTGGGCATATGTGTGGACTACCACCTCCACAAATCAATGTGTTTTTATCCATCAACGACTCACATGGACAGTTATAAATATGTAATTAATGAATATATAATATTTTAATTACATTACTATAGTTTTTTAAGGATAATATATTACTTACCATTTTACTCATTCTCTATATTGGAAAATGATAATTTAGTTCATGTGTACGTGTGGAATTCCACATCTACGAAGCAATGCGATCCATTTTTCATTTTCAACTATCATGGTTGGTCCTAAAAATGAAAATAATGAATAAATGTTACATTTATAACATAATTTTTTTATGGAAAACTAAAATATTATAAAACTTTTTTCATTTCCAACAAGTAGAAATATATAAATATCACTTTGGTGTACGTAGGGACTATCACCTTCATGTATTAAATATTTCACTGTCCACATTATCATAACATAGATTGTTCTAATTTTTTAAATGTATAAAATAATAATTTTTTCATAATTATTATAATGGATGTGAGGGAGAAAGGATCCATTTGACCTTTTTTAATCAACCAAAGTCATTTTAAAATGAATGTCCCTAAAATGTACAACATGAACTTATCAATTTTAGTAACTAAATAAAACAATATGAAAAATAAAATAAATTGAATAATGATAATATAATGAACATGAAAATATATCTTAATAATTTATAAAACTAATATAATTTTATTACTTAGGAGGGTAGACAAATGAATGAAACAAGTTGGGACACGAGGTAATGGAATGCATTTTATAAAATATTATTTTTAAAATTTCCTTCCAAATTTTTTTATTCATTGTTCGAGTTATTATAAAATGTTTTAGGAATTTTGTTATTTTTTCTTCAAATATTTCTAATAGTAATTTTCGATAATTTTGACTTTTTTTTTACAATGAACTAAATTGAATGTTTTCGACATTTTATATTTGTGTTATTTTTGACTTTTTACAAAAATACTAAAAAATATTTTTTTAATGCATACTCCTTGAAAAACCATTACCACTATCATAGATTTTATTATTTATCAATATTACTATACAATTTAAAACAAGTTTTCAAAAAATATTATATTACCACTCTTATGGTAATTTCTTTTTGTAAATTGTTTTATAAATTTAAATTTCTTCATATTTTTATAAGATAAATAAAATTGGTTTTGGTTTTTGGATGGAATTATAATTCAAATGAATTTTATGGTTAAATTTATTGATATATGACTTTTATTCATGTTATGTTTCTTGTAAATTTTATACAAATAAAATTTTATCCCTCTATAGATCTAATGATGGGTAACCCCATTATAGATATCTAATTTACTTTATAAAATGATAATGTTTTTCGGTGATAGGTTACTCCTAAGAGACATTGGAATTTTTAAATTAGATGATTCCAATATAAGGGTTCCTATTTGATTGAGTGTTTGGATAATGTCCCACGGTACCAATATGATAATCCTATATTGGTTTATAAAGGAAATATTTTGATTTAAAAAGTTAGGAAAATGAGATTATGTTTTTAAGGAGAGTTTATGAATTTTTCTTTAAAAGGTGAAATAATTATTTTCCATGAAAATATATTTATGTGTTTTTAGGGTTCCCAAGAAACCCTTATAATTTGGATTTATTCCTTTATGATTTCATATGAAATGTTTTATGAAAGATAATTTTAAATTAAGTTGTTTTCATTTAATGTTAAATGGATATTTGAGTTCCAAAGTTTTTTATGGAAAAAATAAAACACAGTTATGGATTTGATGGTTTATAATGGAATAACGAGTTTATTTTCTTTTTTTACATTCTTGATATTTTTCCCCATCCCACATTTTATAATGTTTTTTATAGGTCTTAATGATGAGTAAGAACATTAATAAATTTATAGTTTCAATTGTGGGAGTTACCTTTAATGAAGAATGAATGCCTTTATAAAGAACATGTATTGTGGATAAAATGAACATTATAATGAAATGTACACCTTTTAATCTTAATGATTTCCTAATTCTCTAAAAATGAAATTCTATGAATGTCTTTAGGATGTATGTGAGGATATATACACAATAAATCATGTAATTTATGGGATGATTATGCGTGGGTCATTATAATTTGAATCAAAGTAAGGGTTTAAATAAAATTAGAGGTTATAATAATATTAAAATTACTATTAAGACATTATAATATACCATTATTTTATATTAAGATATATTTTGAGTATTTTCATGTTGGTTTATCTAATATATGTTTATTTTGAATGGATTTACATTATGTAAATATGATATCTATGGTTGAAGGGAATTAGGATGATAATATCATCCCTAACTAGGAACCTGGAATGGTTGTAGTTGAAATATAGTTTTTTATAGTTATATTAACTTAGTTGATGTAGGATATTAATGGAGTTACCAATGTAAGGGAGTGACAAGATTCTTCATAGAAAAATATTACTATAGTATAATATTTGATTAATCCAAACCCTTTTTACTTTGGTGGATAATTATACTTAGTAAAAGGTGAAGTATGTATTAAAAATTTGGAAAAGATATTAATGATATGAAATTAATGGAATAATAGAAGATAAACCTTTTTGTTTATCATTTTGAAGGTGATACTGATCATTGTTGGTATTTGATTAAGAACACTAAGGAAAAGTAATGAATTTATTTTATGTAATGGACAATATTTAAAGATCACTTCCTTGAATATTATTTTTATATAGTTATTCAAAATATAATAGGAAGAAAATTCCTTGTGTTTAAGAAAAATGAAGAGGAATCTGTTTCCACCTATGAATCTAATTAACTAGGTTGGCTTGGAATGTTCCAAATTTCATTATGGACCATGATAGAAAAATTGACCAATATTACATAGGATTGAATCCAATTTTATAGAGGTATATGGTTACTCATGAATTTAGTAATTATGATAACATTGTGTGGTGTACTGAGAAATTTGATACAAAGTTTTTTCTATTATAATAATAAGTATATAATGTGATCCAGATGGTAGGTAATGGGGAAACATTATTTAATGAAACATGAATGTAATAAAATTCGGTTACACACTTGAGGTAAGTATAGTAAAAAGAATTTTTGAGAATTTATTAGGAGATATGGGAGTGTCACTAATGTGGGTATCTAGGACACATGGCTCAAAACTACAAAGAAAAGAGAAATAATAATTGTTAGTATGATAATTAAAAGTTGGTAGTGAAATGGTTTAATTATAATTATATGGGTCATTATGAGAATTAATGTCCAAAAATTTATAAAGGATAGTGGACACCATAACTATAAGTAGAAAGTTATGGAAAAGTCATTTTATTTTACTAGACCATGAAGAAAAGTGGTTATATGTACATTACTTTTTTACTCTATGTATACCAATGTAATGTATGATTTATGACCTATAAATTCCTTTATTCCTAATAAATATTTAGGTAAAATGTAAATATAATATCATGAAATGAAGACTAATATTTTTGTAAAAATTCATAGTGGAAGTATTAAAGAATTAAGGATTTACGGTAACTATCATATCATAATATTTTGAATGGGTTTTACAGATGATCTAGTAGTATTACCCATAGTGGAGTTCTATATTATTCTAGTTATGTATTTGTTTTCATTTTATATTTTTATGAAAGATTTTGGAGATAAAATATTAATATCCAATTGTCAAAGTGAATTTCAATTTGTATATGACAATGAGTTGATACCTTTAATATAATATCAAGAATCGAAGTAATAGATTATAAATGAGTGTTAATTATTTATTTAAAATATAATTTAAAAAAACTGAAACCATTAAAATTAGTTATGTTCCATTTTTAAATGAATATATTGATGTATTTCATGATGATTTCCATGGTTTTATTCTGGAAAGAGTGGTTGAACTTACAATTGACTTAGTTCCTAATAGAATAATAATTTCAAATCCTCTAGACTGAATGATTTTATTTGAGTTATTATAATTGAAAAAATAGATATAAGATTTTCTAGATAAGGGTTTTATCCACCCATAAGACTACACCATAGGGTGATCCTATTTTTTTTGTTTAAAATAATGATAGTTCTTTGATACTTTCAAATGATTATATAGAACTCAATAACATTACGGTTCGAAAAAAATATCCTTTTCCTCATATCAATGATATGTTTGATCAGATATAAGGAGTGTAGTATTTTTCAAATATTAATATCAATTCCAAATACCATCAACTAAAAGATAAGTAAGATGAAATTATAAAGATGGAATTTCAGACTAGGTATAGCCATTATAAGTTTGTGGATATTCATTTCAGGTTAAAAAACAAACTCATTATATTTTTTGATCTAATGAATATAGTTTTCCATGATTATTCTGATAAATTTCATGTTATCTTTATAAATTATATTATAATATATTCTAAAATAAATTAATATCAGAGAAAAAATATAAGGTATAATTTACAAAATTTAAAATGAAAGAGGTTATATGGAAAATTTCATAAATAAAAATTTTGTTTAAAAAAACTTTATTTACATGGAAATATTATTTCAATTTACAGAATAATAGTTGATCCTGTTAAGACTAAATTGGTAAAAGAGTTTCAAATACCTAAAAATTTCATTGAGATTCAATGTTTTCATGGGTTAGTGGGTTACTATAGAGAGTTTATTGGAAACTTTTTTTAGTTATCTATCCCACTAAACAATTTAATTGAAAAATAGTTTTTCTTATCAAGATGAAGGAATATAACGAACGTTTTCTAGAATTTAAAATAATATTGGTTTGTTCTTCTATTTTAACATTGAAATCTTTAAATTATGAGTTTTTTATTTACTTTGATTCTTCTTTGAATGCCATTGGTTGTTCCATGAGGAAAAATACTCATTTGATCACTTATGAATCTCATCAATTAAAACCCCATGATTAGAATTATCCTACACATGGACTTGAGATAACTATGTTAGAGTTTTCTTAAAAAATATAATGGCATAATATTTATGGGTACAAATTTCAAATATGTACTAATCATAAAAATTTATAGTATATATTCAATAAAAAATAATTAAACATGTGTCAAAAAATATAGTGAGAAATGATTAAAAATTTTGATATTTGAATTCACTACCATCCAGGTAATGTAAATAATGTTTTCAATTCCTTGAGTTGGAAAAAATGTGCAATTAACTATGAAATATTTGTAACATGATCCTTTGGTTAATGATTTAATAAATATTGGACCCAAAATTGTGTTTGTAGAAAACCATTCCTCTTTGTATCTGTTATCAGTGAATTAATGTATGTTAGAGATAATTAAGGAGCCTCAGAAATAATATAATAGTTTATAAGAACATATAGAATTAGTAAAAATGGAAAGTTTCCTATGTTTATTATTGATGATTAAGGTGTTAAAATATTTTAAAATAGGTTGTATGTTTCAGGTGATTCTTAGATGAAGAATTAATTGATAAGATAATATCACAACTCTCTTTTTTATATTTATCGGAGCAACACTAATATATATAGAGACCTTAGAAGTTTTTTGGTGGGATTTAATAAATAAGAATATAACTAATTTTAACAAGTAATATTTGAATTGTAAGTACATAAATGTTGAATGAAAACTATCAATGTGGCTGATTCATCCTTTATAAATACTATAATAAAAATGGGAGAACATATTCAAGGGTTTCAATGTAGGATTACAAAATACATCTCAAGTTAATAGTGAAATTTTGGTTATTAATGATCATTTGCCTAAATATGTGAATTTTATACCTATTTGAGATACTATATAATTGGATTATATTTTTAGACTTTATCTTAAGGTGATAGTTAGGTCACATGGAGTTGCTCTATACATTATATCTAATTATGATACCAGATTTATGTATTATTTTATTGTAAATGACTTCATAAGTTTATGGGAACTAAATTAAAATTCATTAAAACTTTTCATTCATAATTTTATTGTAATTAGATGCATAAAATTTATATTTTAGAGTATATTCTTCAACCTTTATCATTATATTATCTATGAAGTCAATATAAACATATATCTTTAGTTTAATTTTTTTATAATAAGAATTTCCATTCTAGTATTAAAATCGAACCTTTAAGGTATTATATGTAAATCAGTGTGAGACTCTAGAATATTTGGATGAAGTCGGTGATAATAAATAGTTGGGACTAGAATTTTTAAAAGATATGTTTGAAGGTAAAAATGATTAAGAACCACATGATCATAACATATAGAAAGAAAAAAATATTCTTGTTGATAGCTAGAGGACATGATTTTAATATAAGGTAGGTGACTATATATTTATTAAAATATCACCTTGGAAAGGTGTAATTCATTTTGTTAAAAGAGGGAAGTTTACCTGACAGTTCATTATACCCTTTGAAATTATAAATAAAGTGGGATCGATTGATTACAAGGTATCCTTATTTCCAATTTTATCTAAGGTACATGATGTGTTTAATATTTTATATTTAATGAAGTTTATACCTAATTAGTATCATGTATTGAGCCATAAAGTTGTAAAGTTAAAGGGTAATTTATCTTTAGTGGAGAGTCCATGTCCTATTGTTGATCACAATGATAAAGTGTTTTGGAGTAAGTAATTTATCCTTACATATATGGGATTATCTCAGTAGGAATCTGATCTTTTATGTAGATGTTTCATCTTCTCATGGCTCTCTAACTCATTCTTGGGTAATAAATATAGCTTCTTCAAAGATTATCATGGAATAATACAAGGAATCCCTCTTTCCCAATATCTATTTATCCCCACTTAAGACACCTTGAGCTGCTTTATCAATAACAACATCATGATGGGTAGTATCCATCCCTACCACTTTAGGTATCATTTTGGAAGAATTTATCACCTCATGTTTACCAAAAACATGGTCATATTAATTAATTTAAATAAGAGATCCATTCATGGCTTCGACAAGTGCCTCATGGAATATTGAAAATGGAGTGGCCAACTCATTATCCATGAGAAAAATAGTTCTTTCATCTCGAACCGCTTCTTATAAAAATGAGTAAAATTATTGGAGATCTATATTATCATGAGTAAAAAGAAATTTCTAATAAACTATATGGGATCCCAAATATCCCCAAGTATAATTAAAATATAAAAATTTGACAATATTTTTGATAAGATCACTGGCTATATCATGAATTGTAAAAATAATTTCTTTTCATTTGGAGGAATAATTAATCCTGTCAACAAAATATTTTCATCCATCCCCATGCATTTGATTTCATCCCTCATAATTATAAGGAGTGTTTTTAATGGTATTGAAATGATCGCGGCCTCCTTCATCTGTGACATACACTTAGATGGAAAACACCACTACGAATTATGGAGTTTCATTTAAAAACCTTTTAAGGAGGGTGTATTTAATTTTAGAAGTGTCATGAGAATAATGAAGTTCTTTCATGCTAATATAGTATGTGAAGTTCTAGAGGGAAGACTATTTAATGAAAAATTATGAGGGGAATGTATGATAATAAGAATGATATGTCAAGTGGAATAACTTATTTGTTTTGGCCCATGTCTTATCCCCATATACTGACTCTAAAAAATTCTAACCATTGGATTGTGGGAAGAGGGGAAGTTTATTTCTCATACCATAACTAGGCCAACACCATGTTTGGATTCAAGGAAGCCTAGTCCCAGATATCTTGTTTAGGAAAGCAATAAAATACTTTGACCTCATTCAGGATATTATTGACAAGAACTAGAATGACACCATTAAGCTTATTGTGTTGAATTCCAATCCATATAAATGAATCTGCCTAGGTTCTCAATTAGGAACCATCTCATGAAAGACTTACTGATAACCATGATGAATTCAAATGATATCGACCCTTGGGGTGAGGTGATTTGGGAAAATGAGATTCTATATATTATCCAATTCATCATGTGGTGTGTGAGGAATCAATATTTTCCTACAATTGACAACATAAAATTTCTCTACATCAACCTTATTTCTAGGTTATCCTATTGTAGTGTCCCCCGATAAGAAACCACGTCTTACTTTTTCTTTAATGGTGATTGGGTACAGGTGATCTGGAAATTCTTTGGTGACTTCACGAGCCTCCCTTTTGAGGAGACATTCAGTTATTACTTCATTGATCTATATTTCTAGGGATTTTTTTATCTTTGGTGATAAGAAGAATCCATGATCCATGATCATTTCTATGGGATGTTGGTGATTTTTTTTAAATGAATAACACATCCCACCATGAGGGAATATCATGCAGTAAAGCAACCATTTTCATGAGAACTAGAAACATTTTGATCTGTCTCAATTGGATTATGAATAACTGAGATGATTCTACCTATCTTTATCCTATATTATTTCTTATAATCTTCCACTTCTTTATTCCCAACACCTCTAATGACAAATGGGTGTGTTGGAAACCTCACCCTATTGTTCTCAAGCTCAACTCGGACAATTCATGAAGCATAGGGGTCATGAGGGGAGGATGCACTGTTTGTGACACTAGTGGGTCGGTCATTCTCGAATTCTTGGAATTCATTATTTGTGTGGAATATCTATAGTTTGAAGCACATTCCATGCAAAAATTTCTTCTTATTTGCATCTATATGAATATCTAGATTTTGGTAGTTGAAATGAACTTTATTACCCTCTATGACTCATTGCTTGGCTGTATCCCAATCCACCAGATAATCATTTACATAATTAGAAGTTGAAAGGGTATCATATCCAATTATGTGAAATTTATTTATAATTGGAGGAAATGGAAAAATGTGTAAGAATCCCTAGCTTCCATAGGTGGTCAAGGAGTCTAAATCATGGGGTTCTCCAGCCTAGGGTCTTTTCACATAGAGGGTGAGTACATAGTGAGAGGATATGCCTTTGGTTTACACTACTTCATATCCCCATAATCCCTTGTTTGATCCTATATTTATTCTCCTTGTACCATATCTACTCTTTATTCTATAATATCTAATAAAATATTTATTTGGCATGAAATAAAAAAGTAATCATAAAAAGATATGAGGGAAAAATACCTTCACATGTTTAAGTATTTTAAAAAATTGTCAGGGTGCAATTTAAAAATGAGAGGAATGATTTGAAAGGATAATTAATATCCATAATAAATAAATTTCAAGTCTTATTAATATTTATAAATATATTTTAGGGATTTATATAGAATATGATATTTCTATGTGACATTTTAGTCAGAAAATAAATTATTTTATTCTAGCATAAATGTTTTCCAAGAAATATATTTTTTTATTTAATAATTAAATTTCCAAATATTGGAGTTTGAAAATAATAAAATTAAATTTATTTTTGGATTAATCATATTTTAATTATCATAGATTGGTTTTTTTAATATTTTTCTATAAAATATTGGTTTCAGATGAATAGTTAAAATACTGTTTAAAAAAATCATTTATTTCCAAGTAACAAGAAAGTACTATTTTGTTTTTTTATTATTTTTATATTTAAATAATTCAAGTTTGATTAAAAATAATACAAATAAATACATATTAATTATTATTGTATTTTATTTTCATATAAATCATTTTTACACCTTAAAATGACATTTTATAAAAACTATTTTTTATTGTGGTTTGTATAAATATATTGAAATTAATGTATCCCCCTTCTACCAATTTAATTTTAAAAAATGTATTTCACACTTTTAATCATTAGGTTCAATTTTCTTTAATTCAGTCAGTTGGAGTTTTGGTCAAAATGAATAGTCACCATGGTAAAACTTTATCACCCCAACAAAGGTTAAAAGGGTTAACAAGAGGGTTAAACTAAGAGATAAGATGTAAAATATGTTTAAAAAATATATTAATTAGAATTTATGATTATATTTAGAGCTTAAAATATATTTTATTCAAAATTTATCAAATTTATTACACTTTAACTTGATAAATATATTTATATTAATTTAAGGTTTTAATTATTTATAAGAGTGTGAGTCCCCTCACTTATATTAGAGCACCTCATATCCTAAATTATTAACAAATTTTGAGAAATTTATCTTAGAAAGGACCTACCAAATACCTGTTCTAAATACACTTTTCATGCACTAGAGGCCTTGGTATTCTCATAAGTTTAATCCTATAAGTGTTAAGTTTCAATTCAAAGGGATATATCCAAGGATGAGGTTTAACTCTAAACTGACCTATTTCAAGTCTACTTATTCTTCTACCTCCATAAAATATATTTTAACCACTATAAAATAAATAAATCAATATATTACTTATGAATAAATTTATTTGTGTTGATGGAATGACTATCTTTTTTCAATTTCCATCACATGGGAAATGATAATATCATCTCTGTGTAAGTGGTGAATACCACCTTCCTGGAGCGATGTGTTTCATTTTCCATATATGAATCTGATTGATGGTTATAAATAAATAATTAATTAATATTTATGATATTTAAGAAATTATTATTATTTTATAAAGATAATATATTACTTTACTTCATACACTTTCTATATACTGGAAAATGATAACATTTCTCATTCGTATGTGTGGAATATCATCTCAATTAAACTATGATATTAAAATTTTATTACCACCTAGTATAGTTAATCAAATGGAAGGAACTAATAAATAAACATGACATTTATAGAAAAAATATTATTCTTTAAAATTAAAATATTATATACCTTTTTTATTTTTTATCTAGTAGAAAACTGGAAATGATGCTCGTGTGCATGTGTATACTACCACTTTCGTGATATGATATATATTGTTTTCAACATACAAATTCCATGGATGGTTATAAATTTTTTTTAATTTATATTAATAATAATAATATTTTTTTGATTAATATTCTATAGATGAAAGAACCACGATCTTGTGGAAATTATGCAACTTTCCGAAGTTATTTTGGACTTATAAACCAAACTTCCTCAAAATATCTAATATGAAATTAAAAATATTAATAACTAAATAAAAATATGTAAAAAATAAAATAATAGGAATAATGAAAATAGAAAAAAATTGAAAAATGTTATAAAGAAATTATAAAAATAATATAGTTTTATTATTAAAGAGGGTATACATATGAACAAAATGAGTTGTGACATGAGGTAAGGGGATTTATTTTAAAAATATTATTTTCAAGTTTTCTTTCCAAATATTTTTATTACACGTCAAGGTTATTAAAAATTATTAAAAAAATTCTTATTTATGATTAAAGTTTTTGTAAATGTCATTTCAACTAGTTTTTTATCTATTTAAAAATTATTAATAATATTTTTTTTAATGTTTTCAGTTTGGGTTATGTTTTTATTTTTACAAAAATAAAAGAGAATTCTTTTAATGTATATGGGTCAACATACCTTTTTTTCTATTATAACCATTATTATTTATCCATATTACTCTGTAGGTAAAAGTGGGTTTCCAATGAATATTTTAATCAATATAATCTAGTATTTTTTTTAAAAGTTTTTATCTAATTAAATGGAAATTTACTCTCAGTTTTATGAGATAACTGAAAGTGTTATTTATTATGATTTTTAATGAAAATTAAAATGAGTTTTATAGTTAAATAACAAGATAAATGTGTTTTATTAATTATATGGTTCTAATAAATATTATATTAATCATGGGAAATAATAATATAGATATGATAATAGGTGATCCATTTATAACTCCAAAATGTATTGGGTAATGTGATAGTGTTTATCGGTGGGAGGATAGTATTTTGAGATGTGGTATTTATCTTCTTAGGTGATTATAATATAAGGGTTATTTTGAAGGTAAATTTAAGGATAATGTCCAAAACATGATATTATTTAAATGGTTTATAAAGAAAATATTTTTATTTGAAAAGTTAAGAAAATGAAATTATGTTTTTAAGGAAATTTTATGACTTTATTTTTTTAAAGAGTGAAAGGATTATTTTTCAAGGAATCATATTCAAGATTTTTCATCTTTTCTTAGAAACCCTTATGATTATGATTTTTCCTTTATGAATACATATGTATTTTTTATAAAATATATTCGAAAATCAAGTTGTTTTCATTGAAATGTAAACAAATATTTTACCTCATATGTTAATTTTTTAAAGGAAAACTTTATTTTTGTATTTTTCGGGTTTACAAATGGAATAATAAGATTATTTTCATTTATGTACCTTACTTATTTTTTTCTATAGTCAAATTTTTAAATGTTTTCCACATGGTTTCAGGATGAGTAAGATGATAAATAATGCCAGATTTCTAGTGTTTAGAGTTCTCTTGAACATAGAAAGAGTTTCTTTATAATAAACTTATTTTGTGAAAAAATGGTTATTGTGTGTAAATTTCCACTTGGTAATATAAAAAATTACTAAATCTATAAAACATTAAATCTAAAATGGTATTTGGGAGGTATGTAATGAATTATTATCCATAAATCATTTAATTTTTGGGTTGGTATAATAAAAATCAAAGGAAAATATTTATGAAATATTTAACCCCTCAAAGTTGATCAAACAAGTCATTAATACTATATGGAGAATAATTTTACTTGATTTTGATCATGATAAGTTCATGATAATAACTACATAGATTCATTGATCCATATTTATTCTTAAAAAATATGATTGGTACACCACATGGTGAAGGACTTAAGCACATAAAACCCTTATCTATATTCTCATAGAGTTTATTCTTTACTTTCCCTAATTAACATGGGGCCATTTTATAGGGATCCATTAATATTTTCATTACTCCAGGTATGAGGTCTATTGAAAACAAAACCTCAAAATCTTAGGGAAACTAGAAAACTCTTCTAAAAATAGATAGACATATCCCTCATACAATTAGAATATATTCAATATCAAGTTTTCCATAACCATTTGTGTTAAATGACCCTCATTATTAGGTTGAAAGACACATATAATTGAATTAAATTACATATGGAGTTCATAGTTAGGATTACATCGATAAATAATCCCTGGTTGTTTTTTGATATAAAATTTGACTTCACTACCCAAGAAATTAACATGGGATCAGTGTAGAGAGATCCAATCCATTCCTAAAATCACATCAAATTGAACTAAAGGAAGAATAATAAAAATTTTAGGATGAAAATTACCTCAAACTTCTACTAGAGACAAGATATAGATTTAGGATTCAATCACCATACCAATATATGTTTTTGCTAATAATTCAATATCTTATAATTAGGTTATGAAGTAATACTGTTAGATACTTTCAAGATATAAAGGAATTCATAGAACAAGGATCATGTGAGATTTTTTAATATTTATTATACCTATCTACACCTCAATATCCTGATTCTTTCTTCAATACCTTAAAAAATTTAAAATGGTTAGTGTTAGTATTAAGAACTAATAATCATAGTAAGAATTTATTTTATATATAAAATCAATCCTAGATTTTCCAAAATTAAGAAATATTCATTTCAACCATTTACATTTTAGGTTCAACCTATATAATTTTTTTTTCATATTTTTTAAAATTCTATCCATTTAGTTATCACAACAAAATCTATAGAAAATAACTGAACCCCACTCTGATACCAACTAAGGTGCCACATGCCCACACACAAAGATCTGGTGTTAAAATATAAAATTTTTATATATATATATACCCATTTATACCAACTATGATGAAATTATTATAAAAATTATATATTTTACCTAATTTTAAAAAGATAAAAATTATATCTCAAATATAAATTCATACCCTAGGGGTCAAATGTTTAGTTTCAACAATGACTAGCTACATAAATATTTTATTTCACATTATTTCTAGGAATATTCCACAAATATATATCTTATATGATATCTTTCTAGAAACATTATACTTAATACCATTATTTAATACATATGTAAAGGAAACCTAATAAAGGGTGGGATCAAAATCCTATAAAGGGTAAAAATTATCATTAATTCATAAAAGATTAGATCATAATATTATGAGATAATATGATAATTGGAGAAATATCTAATAAAAAATAACATAAAATTAAAAGATTTTTCTATAAGGTATGATAAATGAAAATTTAACCTCAAATAATCATACATGTTCTATATCATAAGAATGTAGAGACATGAGACAATAATCATGATCCACAAAGAATAAAAAATGAATTTTATATAACATTGAAATGTGGAATAAACATAAGAATAAAAAATCATAACATTATGAATATAGATAACTATAATAATTTCCATACAAAAAATTGTGAAAAAACAAACATTAAATTATTTCCATACACAAACATGTAAATAAAGATATCTACAATCCTATCGAAACACAAACATGTGAAAAAAATATACCCATAATCATGATCACACTCAACTTGTGAACAAAACTAGCCTCAAACATATCTAAACACAATATCATTATTTGATGATATATTAAAATTTAGCCAATTTATTTGAGGGATATAACAGACCCACATATCATATAATTATTATCCATACATATTCATGCCACATGAGCATGAAAACCTTCATAATATTTTCATAGATTAATTTACTAATCGAAAAGAAATAATTTTCATGAAAACACCCATAACGAATTATAATAATACATACAAATAAATAGACTGGATGGTATCATTAGAACATATTCAAAGTGAATAATACACACCCTAAAAGGATGATAAAATATTTGAAAAACACTTTTATAAGAGAATAATTACATTTATCTGAAAATTATAAAGAAAAATCCTATACTTTAGATTAATTTTATTTTAAAAATAAAATAATTTATAAAATAATTAGAACAAAAATAATTTGTAAAAACATGAAATCATGGATTAGAATTTTAATAAATAAAATTTATAAATTCATCATGGATATTCATTCATGATAAAGATGTTAAAAATAACATTCCTTTCACACTTTTCTAATGAAAGTGATGCCAATTGAAAATGATCAGTTAAGAAAATGATTAAAAATGTAACTTTTACTTTTTTTTAAATAAAGAAAATATTAATATAAAATCACAATAATCAATAAAAAAAATACTATATAAGGATATATATAAAATAATGTAAAGAATATTGTTATATATGAGAAATATTCTATACTAAAAAGAAGAGATAAGGTCAGTCACATTAGTGATTATTATTTTCGTTCAATTATGAACCAAATGGATATAACATGGAGAGAATCGATGTAAGAAAAAATAATAACTAGATGATAATAGAATATATGGGGTTTAAGAGATAACTAAATTTTCCTATAAATTGTATTTTTGATATACACAATCAAAATTTGATAGTGTTATTGGAAAATAAATCCTTACGATTTTGGTATCGTTTGAATCAAAACGACTTGAAATCAATGAAAATAGATTAATTTTTAAATAAATTAAACCAAATGATAATTATATTTATAATAAATTTATTTTAAGAATATAAACAAAACAAAATAATAGAATTTGAGAATATGAAGTACATATCAATGAATAGAAAATTACAATGAAACAACCCTTTCCCATAATTCTGAATTCTAGGAAATCTCATTAACCCCTATTAAATAATTACAAACATATTAATAAATTTTTGAAAACCATATTAACATATATTTACCTTTATACTCATTATTCATAACAATTCATTACCTATATACTAGTTATTTATTGTCTATTACCATCATTGGATGCAAGTAATTGTGATTGTTTAGCACAAGTTTCTTAATAAAGATGTCGATCCTCATTATTTTATACCAAGTTAATCATTAAAATATTATTCAAGGAATTTTAATCATTACGTTCAAATTATTCACTTAGAACCATGTTCATTTGATAATATATGGATATGGTTTGAGAAAATAGATTCCATAACAAATATGTTTTACGTAATTTTATGATAACAATAAGTTACATTATAATGAGGACTAATTTTTTAGTGTTACACTTCAAGTACCATATTCATGACACAAATTAATATTAAATATGATATATTACTAGTATTAATTTATTGATACTCATTTATATTGGAAACATTTAATATATTATAGCATCATTTATACAGGTGGTTGAATCGATTTAATCATGCGAATGTTTTACAAGTGAATTAGTAAGAGTATAGTTATATAATTGTAATATCGTTTTATAAATGAAATAATTATGTTAATAAAACATAAATAAAATTTAAAATCATATTTTTCATGATTCAATCTGAGAAGTTAATTGAATAAAATGGTTAAAAAGTTGGCACTTACAATGATGAATTCTCTTCTCCTCAAAATGATTTCCTTTAAAATGAAGGATTTATGTATTTTGGTTTAAAATAGAGGATAATAAATGTCAAATAAGGGTTTTTAAGGCCAAAACATTCTGTTATTAGGGATATAAATAAAGGAAAAGGTTGGTTTTTTATTGTTAGAGGAGGGTCTTATTATTGGTGAGTTTTGAGTGGAATATCCACAAATTTTCATTCCTTAATGTATATAGTTGATATTTTAAAAGTAATATAGATAAAAAAGTAAAAAATAATTCATATGGGTCACAAATAAAATCATAATTTCAGTTTATAGAAAATTTTTCATGATTTTTTAAGTCATTAATACTTAGTTTAATCATTTTTACCTTATTCTACCTTTATCGTGGTAACTCAATTTTTACCTTGGTATTTTTTTTATTTCTTAAGATCAAAATAAAATTATTAGAAAATTTTTATGTGATGATTAAAAATTTTAAATCTATTTAATATACTTCAATTTTTAAATAATAGAAATTTTAATTTCAAATGAAAACATAAAATATATAGAATAAACTATTTTTATATAAAAATGGAATTTTAAAATTTCAGTTTTTTAAATATAGTTTCATATAAATTGATAATTAAATGAGTCTTGATATATTTTTTATAAATTTAAATATTATATTATAATAATCATTTAAAATTCATTAATTTAATTTATTATTATAAAAAATTCACAACACAAAAAAATGTTATTTGAAGAATATCCCTATTTATAGTAATTGATTTTAATCAGATCCCATTAAAATTAATTAACTATTATCTACAATTTTAATTTAAGAGACAATTAGTAGTATTATTTTTATTTTTATTTTAGAAACATTTAAAATCATTATATTTTTTAAAAAATAATAATCTGAAAAATACCAATCATGAGTTATGAACCAACCCACACCCCCAAAATTTATTAGATATAAAATAAATTAAAATGATTAAATATGAGGTGCAATGAGATTTCAACGACTAGGATTTAAAATATTACAAATTATAAGAAAAAAAACAATGAAGTAAACTAATATAATATAGATAAGAATTTACCATGCCTTTATCCAATAGTTTTATAGTTCCTCACCACATTAGTATTTACAATGAGATTCCATAGGGAAAATTCTAATAAATAATAGTGGTGCAATTTTCATCAGTTCATGTTGGTTCTACTGGAAGTTTCAATCATCACATGTATCCCAAAAATCATGTAGTATAATAATCTTTATGGGCCTGTAGAAACAAAATATGTATAATTTGAAGAACCACTGTATAAAATCTAAATAATCATTTAAATTTAATGCGATAACCATAAATCAGATAAGAAAATTTCACTTCTTAAAGTCCAAAATATTTTAAGGTATACCCCAAACTGAATTAAAACCTATAAAAAAGGCATTGTGAACATTAACTTCAGATAACTCAAATATTGATCCAATAATCTATAATGGGACTAGAAAATTGTAATATAATTTACTTAAATTTAATATCAGTTAATTATCAGTCAAATATCATTCATTAATACTTTATAGTTGACATCAACATCATATAATAAATAAGCATTCGAATAATAAATAGAAAAAGTCATTTTCTAAGAGGACCTTTTAATGTCAATGCAGTCATCACTAGTGATCAAAAAGTGACAAAGTGATTAGTATAGAGGGATACCAAACAACACAAACATTATCAACCAGTGAAAGTATCATACAAACTTCATTGTGAAACATATTTAAAAATACAACATCACTAATCAAGATCCTATATGTTCACCTCATTCCATTATAAAATGGTGATAAATGAATGATATCATCAAGATATTCTTTCACAGAACTAAAATAAATTAAAGAAAAGTCTATATAGTTACAAATGAAAATAGATTATGCCTTACATAGTATTCAAATCTGATAATAAAACTAGGTCTTACTACTAAAAATAAAATACTATGCTCCTAAGGAATATGTAAATAATTAAACAAGGGATTCCAATCAAATTAAAATTTAATTCTAGAAAAATTATTCCTTCTAATATTTATGTAGTCAAATATATTTTTGCACCCATCTTGATATAATTTAAAAATAAACTAGTCATGCTCTTTATCCGAGGGGTAAATTCATTTCATAAGACCCTCATTGAGAACATGATATTGGTTCTTGAGTTTAATGTCTTCTTTTAGGAATTATTCATCAGAGGATAGAAAAGAACACTCATAACATGCTGAGGAGGGATGTGTTTTTTCAAATCAATATGTATCAATGAGGATATATTACCAATTGATCCCTCAAATTTTTAGTAGTCCTTACACTTACTTATCTTCTTAGGATATAGGGTAATAAACAAATCAAAATATATAAAAAGTTTTTTACCATTCATATCAATCAAATGAATTAAATCATCTTAAAATTTTCATGCTTGTTCAAGATCAATATGGTTAGATTAAATCAAGTCACCTTAAACATCCTGATCCATTTTATGATTAGAGGGATCAACTATTAAAGTAATGGTGGAATCTAATATAGAAATATAAATCATATGATTATCCTTAAAAAAATTATTTTTATTTTTTGAGGTGACCTAAATATTTCATACCTAAATATTACATATATTTAGATCAATATTCATTACATATCAGTATGATCTATACCAGATCCATAAAAGTTTAGTGTATTTGGAATCTTGGATACCTAGAAAATTGGTACATAAAAGATCAACACCAACTCCCACAATATTTTTTTTTGCAAATAATACCCTTATTATAAAAATCATACTTAAAAACATTTCTTCATATCTATGTAAAAGGAAATATAATAATGGGTGAGTGCATATCCTCAATAAGGGTAATAAAAGAATATATCAATGATCCTTAATGTATAATATAAGAATGAAGGTAATAGATCACTATCTTAAAATTTTAAAAACACTCCCAATATTTCATGTATCATAATCATGAGTCATGGAATAATGACTGGTAGTTCATAAGGTATGAATTATAAATTAATCAAAGAACCTAATCCACGAGAGAATAAAATTAGCATATGATTATATCATAAAAGAGTGAAAAATTGTGTCATATTCATAATCCTATAAATATTATGACTATGATACCCATCAAAACATTTATCATATAATAGGAATGGTCTAACCACCTACGCACCTGCTTCAGGCTTGAGATAACCTCTCATGTACCCTATTTTAGAATTCAAATAACCACCCATGTACCTTTTTTGGTCTTGGGATAACATCCTCTATTCCCTTTGAGTTCATAAAACATCAATCTATATCCAAATAATTAGAGGGATATAACAAACCCACCCATCACATAATCATAATAAATTCATACA
Organism: Viscum album; assembly: GCA_963277665.1. Taxonomy (NCBI): domain Eukaryota; kingdom Viridiplantae; phylum Streptophyta; class Magnoliopsida; order Santalales; family Viscaceae; genus Viscum; species Viscum album. Next base: position 1,469,491,350 of record OY728147.1, on the reverse strand, counting down.
TATTCAACAAGATTATGAAAACTTTTACCATTTTATAATAATATAGACTATGGAAAAGAAAATTGATTTTTATCATTATTTAATCATCATAATCATAAAAAAGATAGAAAATTAATACACATGGAATCATTGGAACATATATCTAGTGAATAATATGTAACATTAATGTATTTTTTTATAGATTAATATACCTATAAAAGATCACTAGAGCAATTTCTTAAGGAAAATACACTTCTCATTTTGAAATCACTTATTTAGAATCTAAAAAATTTCAAAATATAAAGGAAAATATTTTATTTGAAAATAAATATATAAAATTTTAAAAGATTCTTTAAATAATTGAGTGTTCATGAAATAGGGAAACTCTATTAATGTTGTAATCATTAAAAAAATTATTCTGTGCCCAACTTCGGTAAAACGAAAATTGTTTAGAATAAAAAAAGATTATTGATTTTAATTTTTTTCAGAAAAATTAAAACATGGGTAAAATTGAATTTAATAAATAATTTAATGATAGTGAAAAAAATATTGAAAATATTTTAATGAAAATATGGACATGAAAAAAGGATTTTTAATATAAGTGAATAAAAAAGTCAGTTTTCCTTGAAAACATTATTTTGGTATCTTGATTACATAAAGTGAAGAAAATGAATGAAAAACATGTATTCTATAGGAATAAACATATGAGAATAAAATAAATTATATTTTTTATAGATATATAATATAATTTTATCTTCATAAATTTGATCATAAACAATCTTGATAAACATGAGGTCGTAACATAATACCCTTACCTCATGACATTATTGATTCATAAGCACCCTATCCTCATGTATAATAAATTTAAATTTCTGAAAAACATATTAAAAAACCATATTCACACCTATAATACCATATATGGTTCAATTATAAAATTCAACATGCATTTGTTAATAATTCATTTTTAAAAATGTTGTTTTTGAGTGTTAACAGTTTCATTTTTCTTGAATGCTCCAGCTTAGATGTTTTGGTGAATTTACTTTGATTATGGTTCCATTATATTAATAATGTTAATTATGATTTAAATATCATATATACTAATTAAATAAATATTTAAAATGTCATGAACCAACATGGATACTCCAATACTATGACACCCGAGCCGAAACTAATATAGTCTGAAGGGCGTTCCCGATCCCCACATGTTAATGACTAGAACCTAGCATCATATAAGTTAAAATAGGGAATGATTTTCAACATAAAAAAAATATATGAAATAAATATATATCATCATGCTCAAGAAAACTCCCAAAGAATAAAATACTAGAAGTTAAACAGGAATAAAAAAACCTAAACATTACATCAAAAATATACCATAAAATTGGTGAGATAAAACTCAAATAGGAAAACAAACCAAGACCCAAAGAACACAACACCCTAAGAATAAAATATCAAAACCACCACCTCCAAGTGAAAATTTCTCCTTCATAGATGGGTCCATATGGTTTTCCAAACCATGAACCCTAAATGTTTTCTCTTATAACGGGGCACACAGTTTATCCTAGGTGGTTGAACAATTTGTCCAACCATGTGCTAACTGAGAAAAATCCCACTACTAAGGTTTTCACAATTTACCTTGGGTGGGAACAGAATTTGGTAAAACTATATTCCAATAATGAACAACCTATAAAATTCCCAAAAAATTTCAAAAAATTTCATATGATGAACCCTTAAATGATACCTAACCAAATAATGATAAGAAGGAGGGTTAGAGAGTAACTGAAACTGTAAGAAGATGTTATGAACTCCCCACCATAGAAAATTTCTATCATGATAAGTCCTATTAATAAATATCAATGTCAAAAATATGAGGCCACTACTATATCATCAATAACTCTCTCTCCAAGGTCTCACGAGTATCAGGCAAGTACTATAGCAGTACGATTCACAAAATTGGATTTGGGCCAAAAATTTGGGCCTATGGGCCATGTAACGGGCTAAATTCCCACAGGGCCATTGGGCTATGTAATGGGTATCCCTATAACCAATTAAAAGAGGTATTTTATTTGATTTAATAATAATTGAGGCTTCGGCCCCAGCCTTAAAAAACCGATAAATCAAGATTGACATCAAGAACACTCCAGCTCAGAACATGAGATGGATTGGAAAGATTTTTTCATAGTTGAGATACATGGAACATGTTATGTATTGAAATAATATATGGAAATAATTTATAAAAGGTAATCAACTTTCCCAACCATCCCAACAACATAAAAAAGTCCCAAAAAATGCAGAGTAATCCTTTATTTCACCCCAATCTGTTGATGACCCAAATGAGATGAAAATTTCAAGAACACATGATCACCAATTGAAAATTACAATGGTCTATGGTGAGGATCAGTATAAGATTTATACCAACATTTTTCCATCAAAATTATATGATGAATTAACTAAATATTTTTTATCATCTCTTGAACTAATATAAGTATAACCATGGAACTTTCCCTGATATATGACAAACATAACAAATATTTCTAAGGCCGACCATATAACGCCTCAAAAGGATCCAATCTAATCATGAAATGATAACTATTGTTATAAGAAAAATTAAGAAGACCCAAATGTTCATCCCAAGATCCCCCTAAATTGAGTATCCATGCATAAAGAATATCCTCAAGAATCTGTTAGCCCTATTCTATCTGATCATACATCTACAGATTTTATTTCATACTCAAACATACTTGAGATCCCAGTGCCTCCTAAAGGACTCTACAAAAGTGAGAAGGAAAATGGGGATCCCTATCAGTGACTATAATAAATAAAACTACGTGAAACTGATCAACATATTTCAAATAGTTATTTCTCATCTCCTCAAATTTATTTTTATCCTAAATGTTTATAAAGTGAGTCAATTATTAATATGATCGATCAAAACCAATATCACATTATTATTTCTCTGACTATATTGAAACCTCACTAGAAATTCCCTAGAGATATCATCCTACATCCAAGTCTACATTGGAAGTGGATGAAGAAAACCTTAAGGTCTCTAGTGCTCAGCTTTGACCTATTGGCATGCATAACAATGAGAGACAATTTAGCAATTCCCTATCTCATACATGGCCATAGGAATCGATGTTGTTTGTCATATAACATATTTGTGGTTCCTGGGTTCATGAACCACTGGGAATTACGAAAACCCCCATCACATATTTCTTTAATGGAATAGGTACAACATATAAGTTCGAGAAACATAGGATACTCTACATGGAGAACTACCACTCAAGAATGGTCTCTCCACCATAAAGAGAGTTCCTAATGCCAAATAATTCGTCATCAAGTTGTTGTTTCTTGAATAATTAGCTCGAGAAGAGTAGAGTAAAACTGAACACTATCCATGGAAACCTTGGACCCTAATTCCCAAACTCCTATATTCAACTATGAAAAAATATCTATCAAGTTCCACTCTTCTGATGATTCATTCACAACCTAGTTTTGAAGTTTCCTATTCAAAGCATCTATGAGGGAATTCCATTTCCCCAGGGTATAAGAGATGTCAAATTGAAAATATTACAGGAACTACACCCAATTCATTAAGTGGATATTCAAATATTTTTGAGAGATGATATAACTCATGATATTATGGTTGAAATACATGATTATTTTTATCTTAAATGGTAATGTTGCTAACTCTTAAGTGAATGCATCTAAACTGTGAGTTCAAGGTCATGGGTTAGATAATTATTCTTATGTGGAATAAGCTTTCGAGAGACATAAGAAATGATGTGATCACACTAAACAAGAACATAGACCAAACCCAAACCTAATATGTCACAAAAGACCACATATCCCTGACCAAACTAAGGAATAGTTCACATCCGAGTAGTAGTCAAAATAATTTTCATCTCAAAAAAATAACTCTCACATTTCTCATATTATTTTTTTCATCCCTTACAAGGTATGGTTATCTTCATATATGAAAACATTGAGAGATCATATACAAACTAGTGATAATATCTAGAAAATCCCAAGACTCTTCAAATCATTAAAACATTTTGAGGTAGTTTCCATGTCATTAGATATTTTTCTTTTTTAGGACCAACTGAGATACCATGTTCAGAAACTACATTTCCCATGAAATTGAAAACCCAAATCTAGAAATTAAACTTCGATAGATTGGAATAAATTTGATGATTTCTCAACAATTCCTGAAATATTCTTAAATGACTCACATTATCCTCCTCAGACATAGAGTAAACAAGGATTTCATCCATAAATACTACCACAAATGTATCAATATACTAATAGAAAATCCTATCCGTTAGAGCTATAAGTACTGAAAGATAATTGGTTAGACCAATTAGCATTAAAGGGTACTCATAATGGAAATACCTTTTTTAGAAGGAATTTTTATCAATGCCATATTCTTTTATTCTAAACTAGTGATAACCTGATCGAAGATTAACCTTTGAAAACAACTTCTTCCATTTAAACTTGTCAAATTGATCATAAATAAGGGGAATCAGATACTTTTTATCTATCATAACTTGATTATATTTTCATTATTTAATCAAAAGGTTAAGTGAACAATAAGATTTATTAGAAAAGATAACACGTTCCTCCCAATGTGACACACTCAAGCGTATAAATAATTTCTATAAAAAATCAACTCTTTAATTTTTGCTGGTACCATGTAGTAAGAGGGAATTGATATAGGTTTTGTACTAGGTAATAAATCAATAGTGAACTCTACCTACCTTACTGGTGGAAAACCAAAGAATTCACAATGAAAAACATCGGGAAACTCGATGAAAACCATAGGTAGATTATAACTCAAAGATTCCTACTCCAGATAAAAAGAAGACACTGATATTAATTTCCCCAAATATGAATAAGAATGTCTTACTCTACTTGATGTCAGGTCAATTATCTCTAAAATACATGACCCACCCCATCGAGTGTGGTAAAGGAGACCCATTGATAATATCTGTCAATTCAGGATTTGTTACCAATGATCCAATCCATCCTAAAAATTACAGCATGGGATTTCATGTCAAGAATAAGAAAATCCCATGAAATCTAAATATATCTAAAAGAGACAAAAAATCAAGAAAATAAAGACCCTTCTCTCTCTTTGATTCAAGGTGCGTAGTAATATCCATTACATAAGATGAAATCACAAAAGGAAGATTAATAAAATTAAAAAAATGGGTTTAAATGAATGAATGAGATGTAATAGTATCAAATAAAGAATTCACTAAAGATGAATCTATAGTGATGGTACCTCTAACAGATGCTGGACCCATATCTTTTACCTCTGGAGACTCTTATACTGTGTGAATAAGATTCATTCTAGAAACCTGTCTCTAGAACCCCTTAGTTCATGAATCATATGATTTAACCAAAATAATTTTAGGTGATAATTATCTGGTGAAACTGTATAGTAGAATATACATGACATAAGTTCTACAAGATACCTAAGCATACATAGGAATCACATCACTTGGATTCCTCACTGAAAACCCATTTTGAGTACCAAAGATGTCTACACAGGATGCAAATCATAGGGCCTCTTCCAAGAATTTTAGGAGGTATAGAAGAACCTTGTTGTCAAGATCCACCATCAGAATCATCACGACTTATATTTCCTTTCAAGGAACTCACAAAAATTCCACTTGTAGATATAAGGAACTCCAGTCAACCTTGAATTACCATTAAAGTCAAGATCAACCATCAATGCCCTATCCATCACTTTACTATAAGAAGAGAGATTCACAAAGAAAAAAAAAATGAATATTAGAACAAATATCCATCTCTAACTATCGAGTCTTAATCTTATAATTCGATACAATCTTAGGTAAAAACTACACAAGCTCATGAAACTAATTTTTATACTTAGTCATGATCTTGTTAGCTTGCTTTATTTGAAAAAACTCAATAGATTTATCCAACACCATGGACTCTGGATAGCATTGGATAGTTAAAATAACTTTGATGTCCTTAAAATATAATCCATCATGCTTATTAATCATTACCATCATGTCCCACCATCTCCTACTAGGTCCTTCTAGCTTGATTTGTCACATTTCATGTTGATCTTATCAGGTGTCTTTAAGAACTTAATTAAAAGTTCTACCCGTCTTAACTAATCCACAACTACTTGAGGATATTTTGAGTCTTGTCACACTGGTGTATTTTAGAGAATAAAATAATTAGAAATATTCTAAAAAAATCCCTTTCAAGTTCCATAGCTAGAGCCTGAATGGGAATGAGTGTATGTGCTTGTTATAAATCTTGGAAAATACGCATAATTACCTCAACCATATTCTAGTTCACATGAGGAATTTCTCATAGCAGTTCATCAAAATATTCCTCCTATATTTTATTTTCATATATTCTCGAAGGCATGATACTGAAAAACATCTAAAGAAAATATTGAATACACCCGAAGATTACTCAGTTCCAAACTCAAACAATAACAACATGGTAAATTAATCCCATTATATAGGGAAAAAATATTTCGATTTCAAATTATCCAAATAAAAAGCTATAAAAATACTAGAACTAATCCTCATTATGTCTTTATTTAACCACCCCTAGTGAATAAATCCTCCTTAGAGTGAGAGATGGAAAGGTACTCACCCACAAATACCTCCTAAGTCCCAAAAATATTACACAATTTCATACCAAAATCAAAGAAATAAGATCATCATGGATCTTTGATACCACTTTATCATGAACCATCCCAAAGACCTTGATACTCTAACACCCAATCTAACAATAACATATCCTGGAAGAAATTCATGATCTCTACGGGTTGACGACTAACACCTGGAATCATATAAGAAAAAAGAGGAAGATTTTTTTAACATAAAAATAGAAGAAGAAACATATACATATCGACATGATAAAAAAATAAAAAAGGATATAATGCAATAAGTCAAATAGGTATAACAAAACCCAAAAAGTATATCAACAGGATGCTAGAAAACAGATGAGTTAAAACTCAAATAGGTAAAAAAACCAAGACACAATAGTAACAGAAATCCAAGACCAAAATATCAACAACCTCCACTTATAAGTGGAAATTTCCCCTTTATCTAATATGGAAGAAGGAAATCTACAAACACCTGAAGGAAATGGTAGGGTGTGATCCAAAAGCCCAATATGGTCTCAACAAGAGTTCCATAATAATATTCCATAAGAATAAACTGAATCATTCTTTCAATTTTAAATAAAATAGGCATGGAAGTACAATTGAATATTTAAAACAAAACATGATTATCATTAAAATTTATAGAAACATTTCCAATAATTTATTTTTTAAAAAGTTTATATAAAATAATTTATATAACTTACAAGGAATGTGTAAACAAGTTTTTTAGACAATGGAATAAAACAATCACAATAAGAAACATGTTCATCTACTAATAGGTATGATAATTACAAGTTACGAGATCCTTAAACATCTCATATAAGTGACCATGGTAACATGTGTGCACATGTCCCATAGACACTAGTCAAATAGGAATCATAAACATCCCATTTAGGAGAAGATCCACCACACTATGTTTTTATTAAATTTATAAAACATCAATCCTTTTATCGGGTATTGAAATACTAGCCTATTTTTTCCAAATAAACCACTAACCATCATGGTTTCATGTTCTTAATAAGTCAAACAAAAATTGGAAAATTATTTTAGAACTGTTTAAAATAAAATTGCCCCATTTTCCAATTCAATATAAAAATTTCTCATTAACAACCAAAACACATGTTTTTAATAAATTCACCCCTTTTTAAGATAAAAATAAAAAAGGGTTCTTATCATATAATTTCAATCCATTTGTCTCAAAATAAATTTCTCAAATTTGTTTCACAAAATCCCTCAATTTCATATTTACACCCTAATTTCCAATTCCATTGGGTTTGGGGTGTTTCCCCAAAATATGATGCAAAATCAATTTGAAATCTCAATTAATTTTTTTTGTTTTCACAATTTAATTTAAAGCAATGAAAAACAATAAATAAATTCTAGGTTAAATTAATTGGTCAAGATTATATAGAAGCTGATACTTAAACACAGAGATCACGTAACACAATGCCCACAATGGGGGTTTCCTATAAATAATGTCAAAAATAAAGATCATGGAAGCAAAAATTGATTCAAGATCTAAAACAAAAAAATTTATATCCATCAAAAACAAGGTGATCAAACAATTCATAGGTATGATAGAAATATAAAGAGGTAGATAAGGAGAAAAGGAATAACTCTTACCATAGAGGAATCAAATGACATTATCATAGCTTAAATCCACTACAGAATAGGTTTGGAAGATCCAAAATGGGTTCTTGGGAGTCCAAAGACCCATGAATTCATAATACCCAATGTTAGGGTTGAGTGTGGGAGGAAATATGGGTTAGTTAATTTTTAAATTAATTTTCAAAATTAAAAAATTTAGTGCACATGGTTTCTTGGAGGGGGCTGCATGGTTTCCCAAACCATGCACTCGAACCATGAACCCCTATAATGGGGCACATAATTTCTCCTATGTGGGTTAATAGTTTTTCAAACCAAGTTTCAACCATGAAAACCCTCAATACTTTAGTTTTAACAATTTACCCTTGGTGGGTGCACAGTTTTGAAAAACTATGCGCCAATAGTGAAAATTTCAAAAACTTCAAAAAATTTCCAAATGTTCACCCAAAGCACCCTTAAATGAGACCCAACCAAATTATTATCAAAAGGAGGGTCAAGGATTACCTGAAAATAGTAACAGGTTGTTACATAAAATCATGCAAAAAAGGTAGAGATAGAAAAATGAAATTCACCCTTTTTAGATATTGTAATTCGTACATACGAATGAACACTATTTTAATTTACTAATAAAATGAAGGAAAGAAAGACAAATAAAAATTTATCCTTATAAAAAATTATTAAATTATAAATATTATATATATATTAAATATATTATTATAAACAACCATTAAATATGGTTATGAACAGTGAATCATATAACTCTGTGGAAGCGGAAGTCTATGTGCACACACAAGCAATACATTCATTTTCCATTTCATGGAAAGAATGTAGAGAATGGTTATTATATAATTATAATAACAAATAAGTATATTTATGATACTATATTCATCATGTTATTTTGGATACAATATATTTATATATGGTGGAATATGAAATAAAATTGAAACTACTCAGTTAATAATTATACATATTTTTTGAGAATCCTCCTTTAGATTATGTCTTAATACATGAAGGAATGGTATTTTAAAAAGAATATAATATCTAGTACATGGATAAGAAATATAGTATGTCATTATGATGGGTATTGGTCAATATAGATGTATCAATATTTTTAAATAATAGTGAAAATGATATGACCTTTTATAATTGAGTGGAGGAGACAATATGAATTACGTAATAAATTTAAATATATATAAATTAATATTCATGTTAAAGTATATTTTTTGATATATTTAAAATATATGATGGATATGAGTATAAATATTCTCATAAAATAAAATTTATATATTTTTAGGCAATTTTTTAACACTTATCTCTTAATTTTAACCCCACATTAAACCATATTATGATAACAGTGATATTAATGATTATTACACTTTAGGGGCCAAAAAGTTACTATAAAAGGGTAAGTGACTCCATAAATGGAAAATGGTTGATATTATAGACCATATACCATTCAATTGAAAAAAATCATTTAAATAAATTTTAATCCATTTAATAAAATATAATTTAACATTTGATGCCATTAAAGTCATTTTTGGAACTATTCACATAGTTCAACTTTAAATAAAACAGAATAGAAATTTAGGACGAATATAAAATTTTTAACACATCACTAATATATTATATTTTTCTAAAAAGTTCATAGAATTAAATAATTCATTCTAATTTTTTCAATTTTAATATTTTTGGAATCATTTATTTTATTTTTGTGTCACTTTAACAAGTATTGTGCTGGCGTTGCTTAAGAATTTACAAGAATTAATATATAAATAAAAAATTTAAAATCATTAACCTGATAGAAAAAATTAATTATTATTTAATATAATAATTTATAATCATAAATAATATCTTGTTATCTTTTTGAAAAAATATTATAGATATTAAAACAAAGAGAGTGATATTTTGGGTTCATTCTATAATTAATATAATATTAAGGTCATTATAAATGGAAAGTGGTAATAAATTTCCAAAACATAAAACATAATATTTTTAAGGTTGAAATAAAACTATAAAATTAAATATCGGAAGGAATTTTGGACATTTATAGATCTTATCCCATATTTTTATCCATGTTTTACTTGGTTTACCCTTACTGAGATATCGAATATTTACCTTGGTGATGATTTAATCAGAAAAAATAAAGTTTTCTTATTTAAAAAATTTGAACATCTAGATTCCAAATATGAATTCAATTTTTTAATATTATATTTATTTAATTTTAATAAATATATTTTAAAATAATATTGCATTATTCAATGAGAACCTTTAAAAAATACATTTTTACACATAAAATTGTATTTATTTTTATCCCATTCCTATCAAAAATTATACGAATGTTAAAAAAAGTGATCGAATATATAACATATAAAATTTATAAAATCATTCACCAATCATGATTAATTTTATTTATTAAAATAAAAACACATTTTAGGCCCCAAAACATTTTTTCTAAAAATCATATATTTTTTACTTTCATATGATTTTATCAATTGATTTCCCACGAATTAATTATATACATATGAAAATAATAATTTTTTATTACTAAATTAGTCTTATTAAAACCTAAAAGTACAACTATGGAGTGATAAAAATCACATTTAATAATAATAATTAAATACTATATCTCAATTGACTAAAATATCATGCAATGTGTAAAGAAAGAGGGAAATGAAGTTAAATTTATTTAAAGATAAATATGTTATAAAATCTTCATGTGTTAAATTATACCCCATTATAATAATTAATCCCTCTAAAGTTTTTCACTTTAGTATAGAAAATTGTGGATATATCTACCTCATCAAACCCTAGTTTCCATACAACTTCTGTAAATTTATAGTTTTGCCACAATAATTTACCTAGGTTAGTGATATTATTTCACAACACTTTCTCTATTCAATATATAATCTTCACAAGTTGTTCCTCATGAGAGATATCTTGATCCATTTGTATAACATTTTACTTTAGTACACATGGAGAATAAAGTATGTACTTCTTTAGGACTGTTATGTGGAACTAATCCTGAACAAGAGAGAAATTCAGTGGATGTGTCAAGCGATAAGCCACCATACCAATATGATCAAGAATTTAAAGGTACTGATATATGTAAGTATCAACTTGACCTTTTTTCAAAATATCCTAACCATATTCCATGGATATATTCATATGAATACTCTATCTCTAACCTTAAAATCTATATTTCAAATATGATTATCATCATAAATTTTCTATCCAGTCCGGGTTTCCCTAATTTGTTGCTGAATAGATGTAACCTTATATGGATTTACTCATCTATATTAGGCCCAATACGATTCTTTATCTAAATTTATTCTATCACATTGGTGTATTGAATATCCTTACATTGAGTAATTCTTAAGGAAACATCTGAATTCTTGAGTGAAATCAAGTTTTGTGAGAAAACTCCACCAAATTAAGGTGTTGAACTCTACCACCATTAAAACACATATAGAAATATCTTAACATTTATTCTAGATTTTTAATGTTCCTTTCATACTAAACATATATATCAGGATGATATGCATTACTAAAGGTAAACCATGTATCTATATGCAACTGAATACTTATCTAGAACATCGAGGTTCACCCCATATTGTGATCTGATATGATTGAGAGTGGAATTATATGAAATCTCACCACATCTTTTATGTATAACCAAGTAAATTGGTTACGAGGGATATTTTATCTAATGGAAATAAAATATGATTATTTCTAAAGGTGAATAACTAAAACACAAATCATATTATTTTATTTTAATGTTTTAGTGATTCTAATGATGAAATCCACAATGTTGTCTCCCCATTTACATTCATTTATGGGTAATGGATATAACATTCCATTATAACTATGTCGCTCAACTTTGCCAACATGCAATACATCATGATACATACTCTACAATATCCATTTTCATGTTTTCCCACCAAAAATATTCTTTCACATATTTGTACATCTTCATACATAAAGGATGTATAGAATATTATGATCTATGATCATAATATAATATCCCCTTCTTTAATTTTGGAATTTATGGGACACATACTATATTCCTAGACCTTATAATCCCATAAAATTCAGGGATGAACTCAATAAAATTCCGCTCTTTATTTTATAGATATACATCTTCCTTAGGCACCTCTTTATTCCTCACATGAATAGATAGTTAATCATTCATATGATAAAGATAAGATCTGTCCATTTTACTTATGACTTCAAGTTTCATGTTGTAAAAGTCCATTAGTATTAGATCAATTTCATTCCCCATCATGGACAAACTAGCATGGCCCTTCGGACTCAGAGCATCAACCAACTTATTCACTTTTACATGGCGGTAATGTATTGAGAAATCATAATCATTAATAAGATCTAACAATATTATATGGAATATATTGAACTATTTATATCTGAATATATAGTTCAATATTTTATGATCCATATATAGGTAAAAAAATTCACCATAAAGTCTATTAATTCATATATTTAATGGAAAAATTTCCACTACAATATGTAAATATAGATTTGGGTAATTTTTATCATGAACCATTAATTAGAATAAGACATAAGCTATCACCATATCATTATGAACAAGTATTCATCACAATACCTTCTTCAATGCATCATTATACATCAGAAACCCTTCTTTAATATAGGGTAGTTTGAGTAAAGGTGCATTGATTAACCTTATATTTAGTAACATGAAAATTTCTTCACATTCTCCAGTACAAAGGAACTTGGATCGCTTCAGACTTAACATGGTAATTTGATTATATAACCATGAGAAATTATTCATGAAGCATCAATAGTATCCATCCAAACCAGGAAAAAATGGTCCTTAGTCACTATAGTTGTTCTAGGACAATGTTCATAAACTTTTTTCTTTGATGGATCCACCAATATACCATCTTAAGATTATATGGCCTAAAAATGAAACCATCTATAGTCAAAATTCACATTTGGGAAGTTGTTCTTATATATTTTTCTTCCTTAGTTTCATCAGTATAATTCAATTTTTTTTCATGATCTTCCATAATCTTGGAATATATAAGAATACAATCAACAAAGACTACAAAAACTAAAAAATTAATATAAAAATATTCTATTCAGTACATACATGAAGATAGATATGTCATTAATATTATTAAATGGAATAACAATAAATTCATAGTGTCTATACCTTGTATGGATGGCTATCTTGAGTTTGATTTCACTGTTGGCATTGAATTGATAGTAACAAGATCAAACATTATTCTAGGAAAAATATTCAGCTCCATATAATTGATTGAAAAAGTAATTAATATAGGGAGTAGGATACTAAATTTGTATTATGATCTTGTCATGTTATTGATAATCAATACAGAGTCCATTTGATCTATCTTTCTTCTTAACAAAAAAGGTGCTCCCTATGTTGTTACACATGTCTGAATTAATCCCTTATCAATATTCTCGTTGGTATTATCTTTAATTCCTATATCTCAATCAAGGATTTTCTATATGGAGTATTTGAAATAGATGTAGCATCAGGTATGAGTTTTATTGGAAACTAAACTTCATGATCAAAATAAATACTTGGTAACCCTTCTAAAAATACATCAACAAACTACCATTCAATAGGAATATCCTTGATATTGAGTTTCTACCCAACCAATTGAGATAAATAACCTCTTTTAATAAGAATAAAGACCCATAGAATGGATTTAAATTCCATTGGAAGATTATATTTACCCTCACACCAATAAATGAACATAGATTGGTACAAAATATAAAATTTTACTTCCCTTCCTTGACAATTTATATATGATTAATATAAATAAATCCAATCCATTCCAAAAATAATTCCAAATTTAAATAGGGGGAGGATAATGATATTTTTAGGTAGCACATTCCACTAAAAATCAATTAGATAAGAACATAGAGATATGATGCGATCATCGTACCATTAAGATTTTTTAATAAAATATCAATATATAATCATTGAGGTGGTATTGTGATACCCTTAGTATTCTATTTATATATAAAAGAGTGGGTAGTAACAAATCAAATAATACATTTGAAGTTCTATAGTGGATGATATGTTTACCTTTCACCACTTCATTATTGTACCCCACCTTAGAAATAGTTATTTCATAAGATTTCCCTTTTTGTAGGAGATTAAGAGGCTAATAGGGTTGATTATCATCATTAACCATTACATTCGAGTACTTGTTAGTATAGTTTTCATACTCCTTTAATTTTAAACAATGGTGTTTGGGAGGTGTATTTTTTGGATCTTTCTCCATATTCAAATCATTAACTAACTTCTTCCCATCACTTTAGTATTCGACTGCCCGATGAACTTGTTTTCTAAACATAAATCATTTTCTAGTCCCATTAAGAATATTTACTCCTTTTCTCTTTACATACTTATGGTATAAAGGATGACTTTTATTCTTCCATCCATGTTTTTAATATTTTTTTAATTTTATGATTATTTTCTTTTTAAAACCATGTTATTGATGTGTAAATCTAATATCCATTTATATATATAGAACATAAAATAATTTCTTTATAGCTACTAAAGTCCCTTATGTATAAATATATTCAGAGAATTTATTTTAATCACTGAATAATTGATTAATATCATATTTTTTCAATGATAATAACATAAACACACCTCCCTTGATTTTTAGAATTTTCTTCATAGGTGATATTATATTTTTTATCCTTCAGATTTTTCTCATGGAATTCATTCTTGATGTTTATATGATGAATATGAGGAAAATACTTATTAAAAAAATATTCTAAACTCATTATGATCTATATAGTTAATTTTTTTATGTTACCTCATGTTCTTGATAAAAATCATCCGTTGATTATTTTTTTACTTTCAAATGACAAACCACTTAATTTTTTTCATGTATAGAGCATTGGAGAACATTATATAACTATTTAGTGGCAGTAATCCATTACTCAAAATCTATTGGATCAATAGACCCACTAAAACATGGAGTATGTTCCCTCGTGAAGGTTTGAATAAAACATTGTTCCCTCCTTTGATCATTTAGAAGTTAAAAAGGATTCATGTTTAATAATGTTGTGTAAGAGTATAGATGATATTTTGAACTACATATCCCATAATATTTGTTTTCTCCAGATGAAAATCATTGTACTGTCCATCAAATTTAGTATTATCATAGTTTACTTTGGTTCTATCCATTTACTAAAACCACAAATTATAGTGTGATAAATAATAATCAAAATGAGAAACCTTATAATAATGAAAATCATTTATAAGGTGTAAAAAACATGGATCATTTTTTCAATATATGATAACTTTGGTTTAACCTATGTCATCGTTAGACATCATATATTAAAATTATTCATAATGGTTTGTAAATAAAATGTAAATTATCCCTTGAATATACTTCAAGAGTGTCTATCTAGGTGTGTAGTATTATGTCCAATCATTGTGCACTAGTGATGATCGAGTTAATACCCAATCTGCCTAATTTTAAGTTGTTAACACTTAATGCATCTATGAAATAGATGAATCCACTTTCTAGTGTCCAGATAGGGATTTATTTTCTCAGAAAACCACACTTCTTTCTTTATAATTACCTTGGATGATGAAAAATACTTAGATTTTTAAAATATTTTCTCTCTAAAGATTCATTATTTATGTTTCAAAAAAAAAAACTAAACCATTTTCTAATACCAACTGAAAAGAGACTAGTATTTCATACAAAAATATTACATTTTTAGATGAATATTCATTACATATCATTATATTACACCCTATAACCACAATAAGTTATTATCTCTAGACACATCGATACATAAATATTTTTCACATTAAAAATCTACATCATCTCCAAGTAAGTTCTTCAGAATTAGTACCCTTGTTAGATATATAATACATAAAAAATTTATTCATTTCTTGGTATAATAAAAATAATAAAGGGTGATATTATATTCCCAAAAATGGTAAGTAAGGTATATATTAACTATCATTTTTTCATAATGTGAGTATAAGTGTATGAGAACACAAAATTAACATTTTTAAATCGCACTTGTTAATTTATAGATCATAATCATGATTCATGGAATAAGTCTTGTTAAATCATAAGACATCAATCATAAAGAAATCAAAGAACCTGAGCCATGAGAGAATAACATTGGAATTAGATCATGGCATTAAGGTTTGAAATAAGTTTTTTAATAATCATAATCATAGAAATTAAATTCCACAACTACGCACCAATATATTCATCACATTTAATTATTGGGATAAGAACCCATATTCCTACTCTAGACATGGGATAACCTCATGTGTACCATATTTTATCATTGGGGAAACCTTCTATGTTTCATATTTTTTAGATTGGGATAACCAACCTGGACACATTTGAGCTCATAAAACATTAGTCTTTTCATAATAAATTAGTGGGATATAACATAATCACCAATAAAATAATCATAATCCATTCATATGTTTTCCATAATATTAATGGATAAATTAATCATTTAATCATAACATAACACATGGAAAATAAAATTGGTTACATCAGCATTTCCTCATCATAATCAGAAAATAACTAGATAAATAATAATGATATAATAATTTGATCATATCCCTAGTGATGTTTATGTAACATAAATGTATGTTTTCATAGATTAAAACACCTTTAAATGACGATTGCTACATTTTATTGAAGAAAATACCATTTTCATTTCAAAATGACATATTTAATATATATATTTAAGAAATATTAATAGAAAATATTTCTATGAAAATAAATACAGAAAATTTTAAATGAATATTTAAATCATTGTGTGGTCATGATGGTGGGAAATTTAATTATTTTTATAATAATAAAAAGAAATAATATGTTCGCACCATTGTTAAAAATTACCTCATTCTAAAAATGAAAATAATACTCTTTTTAAACTTTTTATAAAAATTAAAACTTTGGTAAACATGAATTTAATAATAATTTTAAGGATATTAAAACAATTGTAGAAAAAATTATAAAGAAAATATGTATATGGAAGTAAAATAAATTCTCAATGAAGAGAAAAATAAAGCCCATTTTCCTTAAAAAAATTATTTGAGTCTCTTGAGAATGTAAAAAGTTGAAAAAGATTGAAAAACATGTGTTATATAGATATAAAAATATAATAATAATATAAATGTTATTATTGAGTTATATATTGTATAATTTCATCATAAAAAAATTAATCATAAAAAAACTCGATAAAAATGAGATTATGACATAAAAACCTTACATCAAGACCATCATTCTTCATAAGCACTCTAACTACCTGTATTATAAATCTAAATTTATTATACTTCTATACTAGAACTATATTAAAACCTTCGATACCATATATAGTTAAATTATAAAATTATGATGACCATTTATTAATAAAAGGTAAATATATAAAAACAAATTAATCTTTTCTGGGAGATGATAGTCTTTTCATTTGCATCAACACTATTTTCATTTTATAAAGAAATGAAGGAAAGAAAGATAGATACTATTTTTTCATTAAAAAATAATTATTATGTCAAAAAGATCATATATATTTATTGTTTTCATTATTTTAATAAACCATTAATGTTAGTGATGAAAAAATAATCTTATCGGAATATGTATGTGATAATCTATAGGTGCACACGAGCGATAGTTTCATTTCTCATTATATGGAAAGGAGATAGAAAATAGCTATTCCAGAATCATAACAACATCTCAAAATATAAATGATAAGGTATTCATCTTTTTATTATAAATAAAATATCTTTAGATAAGGTGTAAGAAGATATAAAATTAAAATTAATCTTTTAAGAATTATAACTCTTCATCGAGAAACCATATTTGGATTATAATATAAAAATTAAAAGAATGGTATTTTTTCAAGAAAAGAAGCTATATTATGTGGGTATGGAATATATGATTGTATTATGGTAGGAATATTATGAGATATAATGCTCAAAAATTGTGAATAAGGGAGAAATAATGGTTTTGTTTTATAATTGGAGGAAAGGGAACACTTGGATTTAATAAAAGTAATATATTAATATAAATTAGTTTTCATGTTCAAGTGGAAGAAGTTAATATATTTCTATTATAGTATGATTTTGAGTCAAAATAATCCCATTAAATAAAATTTATGCATGTTTAGGTAATGTTTAAAACCTTGTATCTTAGTTTTAACCCCCATTACCCTTCTTGACACTTACAACAATATAGAAGGGTTTTACTCTTTAGGGGTCAAAATACTTACTATAGAAGGAAAAGTGACTCATAATTTTAAATGGGTGATATGATATAAAATATACCATAAATAATAATAAGTTTATTTTTTTTTAAATTTTAAATCATTTAATAAAATATTATTTAACCTAATATACCATTAAATTCATTTTTTGGACAAATCACACGGTTTGATGTTAAATTCAAAAACACAGAAATGGAATTATAATATAAACTCCTATCATATAAATAATATGTTTTATTTATCAAAATATCCATGTAACAAAAAAATTCATCCCCATTTTATTACATTTATTTTATTTTACTATTACTTAAATAAATACTTTATTGGTGTTACATATTCATTTAAGGTAATTAATCCATCCATAAAAATTAAAAAATACTTTTCCATGAAAAAATATTCATTCATATTTAAAATAACTATTTATAAATGAACATAACTTCTTACTATCTATATAAAAAATATTATAAATTTTAAAACAAATAGAGTTACATTTTTTATTTATTATTTTCTTAAAATAATATCAAGGTCATTATCGAAGGAAAGTGGAATGAATTTTGAAAACCATTGAAGATAGGATTCATAATGTCTAATGGGAAATATAAAATGAAATAAGTGAAAGTGTTTTTGATATTTATAGTCTTCATCACATATTTTTAACCCTATATTACACATTTTACCCTTACTAGGGTGAAAAATATTTACTATGGTTACAATTCAGAATGAAAAAAAATAAAAGGGTCCTATTTACAATAATTAAAATTTATTAGTCTAAATAAAAAATCCATTTTTCAAGATTAAATTTCTATAAATGGTAGAAATCCATTTTTATATCCGTATCTAAAATGAAATAAAAACTATTTTTTTAAATGTGTTTTTAGCCATATAATTGGAATTATTATTATCTTATATAGAGTAAAAACAATTATATGAATGTTAAAAATTTGGTTAAATATATAATGAATAATTTTTATTAAAACAATTCATCTATAGTGACTGATTTAATATATTAAGATAAAAACACATTATGCAGATAAAAATAGTTTTTAGAAAAACATATCCTTTTTTACATTGAAATGTTTTTATCAATTAATAACCAATGAATTAATTATATAATTGTGAAAAATTAATTTTTTTATAATTTATTTATTCCAATTCATAACCTATAATCCAAAATCTACTTGATAAATATCACATATAATAATTATTTAATAGTATATCACACTATGTTTAAACCATATAATATATGTAAATCAAGCTATGAAAGAAATTAAATTTATTTGAAGAGAATTTTATGATTCAATATCTAGGTGTTACATGACTGAAATCATTTGCTGTAACCAATATAAAGTAATCCTTATACTATGTATAATTCCAATTACCAACCAGTTGGGCCTTATAGGGTCCAAAAAATTGGAATTCCCATTTTTAAGCGATTTGGATTTATACATAACACGAGGTTATAAGATAGGTTCATTTGATAAAACCTTACCATTGGACACTGAGGTGTGACCATAATTTGAAATAAACTACCTAGGTTTAGATATATCACAAATAGGGGGAGGGGTGGATCATTAATTTTATTTTAATTACTTCCTTTTTTCAAATCAACTTGTTTGATGGGTTAAGATATCAATCACTCATTATTTAATTTCGAACCTCTCCCATATGTAAAAAAATGATATCATAAAAAATCATATGAGAATTTTCCAAGGTTTTCCCCTATGTGGGTGACTAATTACTTGATATGTTTAGAATTATATAAGAAATATATTCTCTACTATTAAGTAAAAATTATTATAAATATAGACTATCACCTAATATTCATGGAAGAAAAAATCCCATAATGTATAATCATTATTGATTATAGTGGGCCATATCCTGATAGAGTCCTTATATTAGAAACCCACAATTTGAGTTATATTCTAAAAAACATTGATTTTTTATACTATAATCCCAAAATTTATGGAATGGTCTTTCCAACCTTCTATGAATAGGTATTAAACTATTTCTTCTTAATGAAGTAGTGTACACATTGGCCTTCTTCCTTTTTAAGTCCACATGGACAAATATTCTTCAGAAAATCATCCTGTATTTTCCACATTCAATTACTATTACTTATAAAACTCTGATGTCTCACTAGTATTTATAGAAACATTAAAATCAATATTATCTAATTTTCTATGAAAATATAACTTCACAACTTGATTCACACTACTATGTTGATTTTAATTCTTCTACCCTGCTCACTTATTTATGAACTAAAACAAATGCATGGATACATTACAATATCTCCTAGAATAATTTTATTCACAACATCTCCCTTATGTGAATCATATCACATGTACTTTATTTATTATTTGTATAAGGAAAAAAATATAAAACATCACTATGTACTCTTTTTCATTTTCTCACAAGTACGCTATAGTAAAAATTCATGAAAACTGTATACATTTCATGGATTACTCATTTACATAAATAGTATGTATGGACTTCATGATAGTATATCACATGTAAACTCAATTTTCAATCCCTATCCTCTTTGTTATATATTTTTGGAACTATCATCAACTTCACAATACTATTACCTTGAATGAATACATAATTTCTTTTATGAAAGTGGAAAAAATATCACAAGTTTCATATCTCAAAATATTCTCTTTCAAATCAAAATACTTCACATAACAACTATATTCCAAAGAAATGTTCTTCACATAACACTAAAATTCCAAAACTATTCTTCCCAAAACTCTTATTCTCATGGAATAACACTACTGCATTGTATAACACCGTGAGAGTGTATTACTCAAGAATTATCTTAGAAAATTAATCATTATAAAAACTTAAAAGAATTAAAAATAATCTCAACAAAAATACATGAAATACTCATGAAATTTCATAGGAATATCAAGTCTCTATAGTTGTTCTCCCATATATCTCATAATTTTTAAAGGTCATTCATCAAATGAGGGTTGTCAAGGTGTATTTATAGACCCACTTTAGTAACATACTATGCCAACTCAACATAGAATACACACCACCTCACATAATATACACACACTATTTTTTTGAAAACACAACAATAAAAACACCCATAATAATTTTAAAAAGGTTAACTCTCATGGTCATGGTGTATTTTATATATTTCCTTTGAAAAATCAAGATTATTTTGAGTAGACATCCTTATTTAATTTATAATAATAAAATTTTTCTTTTTAAGACCATTTAACATTTTTAAATTGTTCATTATTATCTTTTTATAATTCCCCCTTGATTTTTTCCAATTCTGAGAAATTGACATATTATACCATTTGTTGTAGGATATGTGACCAAATTTAACACAACACTAACAATAACCTCTAAAACTCCATGTTACACAATTACAACTATTCAATTAATAATAACTACTTATTTTCTAGATAAAATCCAACAATTATTTTTCCCTAGTCATGGGGAACATTTCATTATATACTCATTTATGTTATCACTATCATTACGATTCGATATACTTTTGGTTTTTATATCACAACATACACCACTAGTTGAAACATATTTCAAATCATAGGAATAATAAAAAATAATGTACACCTTCTTCTTTAGACTAATATTAAGAGTAGATTTAAATAATTTATCTTAAACATATAATTTTTTATTAAAATATTTTCTAATTATATCTAAGGTGATTCCTACATTAAAGAAACTAGACTGTGTCTCATTATGTTTTTATTTTGAAGCTATTATTGCATTAAGGTCTTTTAATATCTTATCATTTTTTGAAAATTTTACATCTGAAGTTTTGATCTTCTAAATAATACCATTCTACTTCTTTTTTTAATTTCATTTCTCTTTTTCCTTCAATTTGATAATTTTCATGTTTTGAGTGTTTTAATCAAGAAAAGATAAAATTTCATATCTTATCATGTACTCATTGTATTTTTCTTTTTATTTACCTTCACTGTATAAAGATTATTCATGTCTCTTAACTTTAAATAATAAGGTTGTATGATTTTTACTTCTACCTTAATATTTTGATTCACTCCATGATGAAGAGTCTTCAACTACTTTCCTACTCATCATAGTTCTCTTTTACATCCCAAAAAACTTATTATTCATTATATTATCCTCATTTTTAGTTTGTTCATATATTCTTCTAGTGTATCCTTCTTCTTCATAAAAACTATTAGAATTATCACATCCATTCTTGGGAGAATCAATTTTAATTTGTTTAGTTTGACTACAAATAAACAGATTTTAGGGAATCAAACATTTTTATTCCCCCTTCCTCTTTTGATGACTTTTCAAATAAAGGAAATGACTATTATAATTAAAATCACTTTCCAAATATTTATTAGAATATAATAATGATTCATCATTCCTTTAATTCATTTTAAAACCTTTCATTTCGTTGAAATCCCTTTTTTAAATGGAATTATTTTGGACAATTGAGCTTTTATCATACCATAATTGAGTAGTGTATTATGAAACTCATCAAGAAATAGGTCTATAATTTATTCTAAGGAATAATGTTTTGGATAAAATCAATCATGAAAATTACTCATAATTTTTTGTGAAAATAGTTTAATCTTCCGAAGTATCTTCATAACCCCGAATATGAATTAATATCTCATTTACCTAGTTAACAGAGTCATATATAGTTTCATAATCATACATACATATTTCTTCACATATAGATGTTCATATTTTTATTTTTTTTATTTATCCCTATATTCTATTCATAATTATTCCTAGGTTTATCCTGCATATCCTTGGTTATTTTTAGACCCATCAGGAAACTTAATCATATAAGGAAGAAAAAATAGAATATATCTCTTTCCCATATACTTACTTGTTTATATTATAAACATATTTCATGGGAACATCTAATATAGTTATAATAAACACCACTATTACAATATCACTAACATCAATTCCATAGGAATGCAGACACACATGCATTCATTTTTTCGATCCACAAAAGTTCTTTCCATCAAAGAATGAATATCCTCTACTTTTGAATAAATTCAAACCCTCTATAATTAGTATATAGTGATAGTTGGATACTTTTAGATTAAAAAACATGATCTAATACTAATATAAGTACTTAGATTTATATATATCATTGATAGGTGGGGGAGGATTAGTGATGTTATTTTTAAAATTTATTCTTTTTAAAAAACCGTTGAAATCAATTAATTTCATGATACCTTGTTCTTTAATTTCCCTCTACTCACGTATGAAATGAAATTAAAAAATAGAAAATAACTTGAGGAATTTTATGAGGTTATCCCGAATTAATTATAACTACATCATTGTTATATTCTGGATGATCTAAGACCTATATTCTTCACTAGTGAAGAAAAGTGATTACAATTATAGAAAATCTCATAAAATAAATGACAGATAAAATACTGTAATTACTAATCACAAAAGATTATATTGGGCCATATCCCTATGGGATATTCATATTGGACTCCGAAAAATTGAGTAATATTTGGAAAATATATAACTATTTATAATGGAATACCACTAGTTCTTCAATTGTATTTCTAACATCCTATGAATAGGACTTCGATATCTTGTTTCTACTGATGAAATGTGCATGTTGTCCTTATTACTTTTCAAGTAAGTAGAGTAAAATAAAATTTAGAATAACCGATTACCATACTCATATTCAATTATTATAACTTATAAGATTCTGATATCTCACTAATATTTCTATAAATACTGCAATCAATCTTATTTCATATTCTTTTCAAACATGAATACACAACATGATTCAAACTACTACACTAATTATTTTGAGTTTTTTCAACGGAAAACTTTTCTATGCACTAATTTTTTTTATAGATTCTATAAATGATATTCTTAGTTATATATATTGGATAAATTTACCTTATGTGAATCATATAAAACATGTTTTCTATCTTCTTTATGAAACTTGAAAAATATAAATCATTATGTTTTCTTCATCCTTTTTCATGAAATTATACAAAACTATATCTTTATGAAATTCATATATATTTCATATATTTGCCAATTATTTTCACTATAATACAAGAGTGCATAAAAAATATACATGATATTTATGATAGTGTATCACATGGCAGCTTAAGCTTAAAAAACTATCCTATTTTTTCTTTATTCATGGAACTATATTCATCCTTGCGGTACTATTACACTACATGAGCACATCAAAGATTTCATGAATATCAAAAAAATATTATGAGTTTAATCTCTCTGTAACTTCTCATTTAATTCAAACTTTTTCATATAAGTACTATATGTGAAAACATTGGTCTTTATATAACATGAATTTGTGGAATCTATTATTCCAGAATATTTTATTCTCATAGAGCAACATATATTCCTCATGTAATAATGTGAGAGTGTATTACTAAATGGATGTCATGTAGAACCAATCTTTAATCGGTCACACAAGTATTATGTATTCACATCACACCAATAGATGAAATCATGAGGTGAATATAGGGGAATTTTATATCTCTATTTTTAGTCTCTCAACTATATTACATATTTATGTTAATCTTATAATTCAAATGTGTATGGTTAAGGATTATTTTTAATGAAAATCAACTAATATACTCCACCATCTCAACATAGTATGCGAACTACCTCACTTATTCTATATGCACAAAATATTTTTCAAATGTGACAATGAACATCACCATAATCATTTTATAAAATGTAACTCTAATGTTATTTGAACTTCAATATCATTGAATTCATGTGATTCAATTCCCCTCAATAAAACAATCTCAAAATATGCGTCATAAAATAATTCATTTTTCATGATCTTGTGGATTCAAACCACATTGTAAATTTGGTTTTATGTTCTTCTAAGATAGATGAAATTATTCAAAGTTTTTTTTTATCATTTTCATTGCAAAAATATCTCATCTTATCATTCTCATGTTGATTATATGATTAGATTTTTCTCCAAAGCTTCAACCCTAAATACATCGATGAACAAGAACCCATTACTGAGGTTTGATATATAAGATGATTCTAGTATTTATAAGAATACCTTCATCAAACAGATCATATATTGATAGTTATCTACCAATATTTTTAATGAATGTAATGGTATACCACATATATCAAATACTACACCACTTTTTTATTCATATTTAAATCACATAATAATTCAAAAAAATTATTCGAATTCCATATGAGAGTAACTAAATCCAATCTTAACTTCCTTATACTCACTCTTGGGATACTAATCTATGGGGAAAGATCCGTCTCTAACATATTAATCTATGTGCACACCCACCTGCCACCATGTGTGATATCTGTGAGATTTCTATCCCACAAGGTACATGTCCCCTCCCACTCATGCATGACTGATCTAGTTCCTCAACTTTATTTTTTGTCCATTTATAATAAAGGCTTAACAAAATTATTAGAAAAAATATAATTCCATGCCAAATAATTCTCAACAACTATTCTTTTTTTAAAACATGGAATTCAATATTGTAAAATATAAAACTTCTTTTATCATAGAATTTACTAATTTAAATTCAAAATAAATTCATCTTGAAGTCATCTCCATTTATAAAATTTACTCAATTATAATGATTATTGATAAAAAACATCCTCAAAAGATTATCTTAAATTAATGTAAACAATGTGTATTCTCTTAATTAAATTAGAACATGTATTTAGAATTGAGAGTAGTTATACAGGCATCATAATTAGCATTGAATTTTCTACACACATATTATTGATAATAGATATAATTTTAGACTTCACTATTCTAATGGGGTTCTTCATGAATAGGACATACAATAATCATGGTGGTTTTCATAATTTACTATTTTACAAAATTCATTCACTCCATTATGAATCCAAATGAATGAAGGTAGGGGCTTGTATATTTCCACCTCTAGGAAAATACTTAGAACATAGGTCCTAGCAATCCTAGAGTTTTCTGAATCAATCTTGATAGGTATTTCAATATGATTATAAATAATATATAGTATATATGGTTTAAACAAGTGGACATGTAATCCTTTGAAGCTGAACTAGACTAGAAAAATAATAATGTTAACATCTATCTAAAATTTATTAGTCCATTTTATCATCATCATACAAAATATTATGAAAAATCACTTGTCATGGAAACCACATCTATTGTAATCCTCTATCAAAGAAAATTTATCTAGGAATGTTCAAGAATGAAGAAGTGTAACGACATAAGATTTTGATATATGAAATATATTATATGATACATATTTTTGGAAGGATTCCTCTACATGTAACACTAAACTAAAATGATACTATTATATATTTATAATAAATTATAAATATTATGTATGACCATTAAAACTTCACCATTTAATTAGTAGGAATGAATATATGTAACCTCTTTATGAAATATATGCCTAATGGGAATAAAAGGTACTTTTTATATTAATGAAGCTTAATTAGTTTCCCTAAAATTAATAATGAGATCCTATATTATTTATAAAAAGTTTCTCCTAAAAACAATATTTTTAAGTGAAACAATTTTGAATTTCATGAAATGTATGAATAATGTAATGTCCTGGCCTAGGATCCTATAACACCCTGAGTTTTTATGACCCCTTTTTTCGAATATATTAATTTTATTTTATGTCTTACATTTTACTCAACAATAATTAAAAATTTATTTATATTCTACAATATGTTAAGTTTATGCTACATTCAATACCTACTTGGCTTTCCTTATAAGCAATAGTGAGTTTCTATGAAACAATATTTTATTATTATAATTATTTAAGTTAAATGGTTATAACACAAATGTTAAACATAGTAATATAAATAGTAATAAATATTTTTAATTTGTTTATATATTATTTATAAAGGTTTTATATAAATAAAATATATGTAAAATAAAACATATATATTTGTTAAAATCATTATATGTTTGAAAATACCATTTTTTCAAACGAACTACTTTTTTATGTCCTTCTTTAAGAAATAAAAAAAATTAATTTTGGAAAATTTTAAAAATAGAATATTATAAAATAAAACTCATATTTGAATTCATAATGTCAAAATTATCTTATAGTTAATTTTATTTATTTTACTAAAAAACATCATTTTAAGATGAATAGTGAAAATACTGAATTTTAAAATAAAAAATTAGTTTTCATATAATTTATTTTTATAGTTAAATTATATTTTTATTATATTTTAAATTTTAATTATATTAATTTTACATAAATTAATCCAATATTTTTCATTAAAAATAATCTTACATTTAAATTTTATAAAAAACATTATAAACTTTAAAACAATTTTTCTTAAAAAACCCACTGTCGTGATAGGTATGCGAGATTAATTACAGATTAATTTATGAAACTTTTATTATTATAATTTAGAAAAATTTATTCAATACATGTAATAATAATAATTTATAATTTCTAATAAGTTAAACCAAATTTTTCACCTAAAATATTAGTGAAAGTGATTAGAATTAATTACAACGATTAAGAGAAAAATTAGCTTAACAAATGACTAAACCTTAATCTTAAAGCCTATAATGGAATATTAACTTGTCTAAAAAACATTTTATTTTCATATATCCTCCTTATAATCCCTTTTATTGTATTTTTACCATTATTTTAGATACTTGATATTGGATAAACATTAGTGGAAGTCACTTTTAAAAAATTTACAAGAATAAAACTCCTCCTCTACTTTAAAAGGAACTCAACCCTCCCACTTATTTACACCTCTAAATACATTTAGATTAGAAAAAATATTCTCAAAAATCCATCAAACATCCATAATTCATCTTCAAGGACACCCTTTTTTCCTAAATCCATCCAAGGAATCTCTTTGGTGTAAACCAAAAGGAGTTATCCAAAGAAGTGGTAACATCATTCCTCAAGATCTTTTATTTTATTTTCATTATCCACTAATGAAATATTTTTATTACATTATTATATAATATAATTAGTATAATAAATATACTGATACGTTTTTATTCTAAGTCTTTCACCTACACTTACACTCACTTCTATCTAATGGGTAACAAACTTACCATTCTTGTGCATAACGAACTACCTCCACGAAATGATGTTGTTTGTTTTTTTACTTTACCACGTCTCATGGTTGGTAATTATGATTGAAAAAATATTTTTATATGATATATATATATATATGATATTTATGATGTATTTAATCTTTTATAATTATTATAAAAAACATACATTCATGCTATCCATTTCGTGTAAATACGATAACTTTGTTTGGGGATGTGTAACTACCACCTTCTCAAAGTGAGGTGATTCATTCACACTTTACATGGAACAAATTAAGGATGGGTTTAGTAAAAATATATGATATATAAGAAATAATAATTTGACTATAATGATAATATATAAATACCTATATTTCATTTACTTTCTTTCAAAATGATAATTAAATTGAAACAACGTTAATGCGTACGTATGACCTACCGTCTCAATAAATGATGTATTCCCTTTCACATCATATCATTTATATATTATTATAAATATTTATATAATGAATATATATGACATTTATATCTTGTTTTACACTATTTAAATAAGTAAATAATGATCTATATAAGAGGATCAAGAATAATAGGTCAAAATATGTATGAAAACCAAAGCAGATATTAACTGAAGCATAACAGTAACTTGGATTTGTTAACAAGAAGTTAAAATAATGTCATATACGGTATTAGATATAAGAATATAATTCTATGGTATATTTATAATAAACTTATGTTTATTATTTAGGATGTTTTAATGAGTATGAATAAAGTTAATACTTAAAGTATATTCTTTCTCATCTCACTTTTTATAACCTTGAGATACATACCATATTCAACAATCATTTATTTTGTGCAGTGTTTATACTAACCAATGAATATATTCTATGATTATTATCCTTAAATTAATGGGTATTTACATATTCACTTTATTATCTACCTTTTATGGGGTTTATGTTTCAAAAATTACCAAATTGGTAAAGTAGTTTCATCTCGATTTTCCTTCTTTGAGAAACATAACATTATATAAACCTATATTCTTCTATGAAGTGTATACATGAAATTTGAAATTTTATATAATTATTATTAATATATTAATTATATTTTATGATTAATTTATTTTCGTATTCTTACACGAGAATTCTAATTCAAAGTTACCAATTGGTAAGAGTTTATTCCAACAATATAATCATTTATCAGGATTGTTTATGATTATGATTTCATGGATGAAATCTTATGATCCATAATTAAAGAACACTCTTGACTTTTATTCTTCTATATTATTAATGATTTATTAATGCATTATTATCATTTTCTCACTCTTTTTTACTTAATATAATTAATAAAATGTTTTTAATAAACTATAACCTTATTTATCTCTTTGGTCAGATACTTGTTTTATTTAAAAACCATGTTTTAAAAAATGTTTTCAAAAATTATTTTAAAATGATATTTTGATCTAATTTTCAAGGAAAAAGTATTTTAATTTTTTTTTCATGTTTTCCAAAACTTCCTTTATATTTTATGAAGAAATTTTCAAAGGAATACCTTTTAAAAAATGTCCCATGTTTTAAAAATCATGTTCAAATAAGACATGATATTTTACTCAATAAATATTTTTAAAAGATCTTCCCAAATAATTTTCCATCTATGATACAATCCAATAGTGTTACTCATTCATTTATAGGAAAATTATCCAAAGGTTACATTCATATTATATCTATAAATAGTATATGTTTTGATTCCATGATTGTGATGAAACCTATTTCTCTTTCAAAGGTTATATTTATATGAAACCCGTTCCTTTTCATGGGTTATGATTTGATTAAATGATTATGAAACCAATATTTTTTTTTTCAGAAGTTATGATATGATTACATTTTTACGACACCAATTTCATTTCATGGGTTATGATATGATTGCTTATAATCTTGTGTCACATTTATGTATGATTTAATTATAAGAAGTGTTAGACCAATATCTCCCTCCAATACATTGGATAAATATTTATATCTCATGAGATTATTATGAGATTGAAGTTAACAAGATTAATACCCTATGGAAGATGGAGAAACTCAATCCACTATATGAAGATGGGGAAACTCAATCCACTATGGTAAGATGGGGAAACCTGATCAATTATGGGAAGATGGGGAAATCTAATACATTATATGGAAATGATTGTAACTAGGGATGGTGGTGTATCCCTCATAGTAGGTTTAGTCCCCATGAAGTACCTTGATATGTTTTTGATAGTGATTATTGACTTATAGGGTATACTATTACATTTTTATGTTTCTTCCAAAATTCAATGACTAAATTCTATGCTATGATTTCATGGATTATTCTCTTGATTAACTTATTATTAATGTCTTATAAACTACCAATATTTATTACATGATTCATTTTTATGATCACTAATATGAAGGGTATGATATTATAATGTTTTTATGACATTATCATATTCTTATTCTCAGGATTATGATTACATATCGCCCTTGTTTACCCTTATTGATCATCTAACCTCACCCCTTTGTATGTTTCTTTCCCCCAGGTTATGATGATATGTATTATATATGATATATATATCGGTTAATAATCATGAAGAAACTAATAGTATATAATTTAGAACACTTATGTATCCATGTTTATGTTTCTATGTTTCCAAAGGTAATAAACTAATACATTCTTTGGTTGTCTATTTGTGTATTGTAATACGTATTCGAAAAAATGATATAATTTTAATGTATATTATGTCAGGGTCTCTATATTTGGTATCAGATAAAACTTTTAGTTAACCATTGGAAACTAAGATTATAAAACCTTATTGAGAACCCTAATTACATGTATAGGGGTAATTCAAAGGATAAGGAAAGGTATTGGAAAATGTCTTGGAATTTTATTAAAGTATGGAGAGAGTGTTTTTCTAGAAAAAATACCTATATAGATACTAAAAGTGGATGTGTCTCTAATATAAATTAATATAGGTGTATCAACCTCAAAAATACCGTATTGAGTTAGACTTAATTGCGAACTGGTCCATGACAACGAGCCTTCTTACACACTTGGTTTGAAACTCCAGGGGATATGATTTGGGAATTCACAAAATCTATATAAACCATCATGAAGGATTTAATTATATGATGTATATGAATAACCTAAGATAAACCAAGGGTGTTATAGATTAAATAATGTGTAATAATTTAGACATCTTATATGTGGTTTTTCATGATTATGTGGTTCCTCACTATGATGACTATTTTATAATCTTTTCATTTTTTTAGTGAATGGATTAAACCCAAATAAAACACATTGATGGTGATTATAATGGAAAATGTAATGATTTTCCTCCTGATAAAGTGAATGATATGGGAGTTGGAATTCAAAATCTTGTTGGTATTCTCAAAAAAATTTCTTAAGATATGAATCATGTTAGACTTATAAATAAAAAAAGGAAGGAACAACATTCTATTAGGAGTTTTACAATGAAATGTATTGATTTTTTTAGTGGATCTTCTGGTCCACTTGTTGTGGAATAATGGAACAGTAACACTAAAAAGATATTGTCCATTCTCCAGTGTTCAGAACATGATAAATCTATTCTGGGGGTTTATTATTTAGAAGGTGAAATTGACTAGTGATGTACTCTAATCAAGAATATATGGAAGCAGGATGAAATTGAATCCTTGGGTTAGGATGAGATAATGAACTTATTCATCAATAATAAATTTAATCATGCTCTTTTTATGAAGACAAAAAAAGAGTTCCTTGAGTTAATGTAAAATAATGATTAATTTTTTTGGTACCCCTGAGGCCAATTTTAAAAGAATTTTGAGTTAAGATTCAAATGTTATCATCCAACCAGAAATTAAGGTTGACCAATTATTCAGTTTCTTAAATCCAAGTATTAAAAGGTAATTTTTTATTAAGAGACTTTTATAGATATAAAGAATTCATTCATTATGAAATAAAAGATTAAATGGAGGTAGAGTTACGTATCAACCTCATGGTTTTAACAAGAAAAGGATGATGGAGTTCAATAAAAAATATAAAAACCATGAGAAAAGAATATGATCCTTCATTTATTCTCTAATTATAGAAATAATTATGAATGGAATTTTATTATGAGGTCTAATAAATGATTTAAGTGTCTAAGGAAAGAACATAAGTAAATTGATTTATGAACTATTGGGAAGAAGTTGGATAATGATGAAAATAGGGGGAAAGCTACACATAATGAACCTCCCACACTTAAGTGATTCCTGTGTAAGAAGGATAGTAATTTTTAGAACCAATTCCAAAAACTAAGGGTTAGTGATATTGATCAGAATCTGTAACCTCTTAAAATGAGAAACAAGGGAATATCTTATACGATAACTACTTCTGACGAGGCATGTGATAGTGACATGGTGAAATTTACAATTACCACATACTCTAGAATTTCTAAGGTCCTATTTGATTCTGGATCTACCAACTATTTTTTATCTAAAGTATTTTATAAGGGTACTGAGAGTCCACCCAAATGATTATATATGGAAGTAGTAGTGAAAACCCATAATGTTATGATGACTACACCTCAAGTTTATGATTTATCACTGATTGATGTTTGTGGGAATGTTCTTAGGACCAAAAGGGGCCTAAATACACTGGGGGGGGGGGGGGGGGTTAATAAAGGCATGGATATTCATTTCAAGATTATCCCTTCCCTACTGGATCTAGACATATTTATTATAAGGGTCAATTATTTTGAATTTATGATTTACTGTTGATCTTATTATTTCCTTTTTTAACTGATGATGATGCTTTGAATGAAATGTAGAGAAGAAAGCAGGAAGATACATAGATTTTTACTTGGTTCACCCTTACTGGGCTACTTCCAAGGAGCATATAATAGAAATATACCGATGTACCAAATACACTAATACTCACTTACAATTTAAAATTTTTGGTCTAGATCACTTATATACCTAGGCTCACTACCTTTATAGAGTTTAGGGTCAGCTCACTACTTTTCCCAGGGGTCACTCTCTGTTCCTCCCTCTCTGGCTCACTACCTGTAGTAAGGATCAACTTCTTCCTCTTACTTTTATCACTACTTTGGAAAGGATCCACTCACAGTTTAAATAATTTTAGGTCCCTTCATTATCACAAATGAACGCATATTCATCTATATGTAGATTCCCTGTTGAAGTTCAACTACCATCCACTGATGAATACAACTTTACCACGGGTGTATCAGGAAATCTCCAAACTTCCTCGCAACCCTAGAATGATAAGAGCGCTTCTTTATGCCTGTCATGCTTTTTAATGCTTTGGAGCACTTCTCCAAGACTATAATACAAGTTTCACCTAACCACTTGTGCGACACTCACTTCACCAACTCAGATATTTGGCGACTCACACCCTTTTACGCCCAAACCAATATTGGTGCACAACTATCAACAAGCACACAACTTCTAAATAAGATTATACTTGCGCTCTCACACCACCACTTGCATGCCCAAACCACCTGTGCGACTGGAGCTCTAATTTTCTCTAAGTGTTAAAATCCATAAAAAATTAAGAGGGTTAGCCCTCTATTTATAGGCATTTTGGGTACCCTGAGAACTAGCATGAAAGTCTCCTCTAGGCGCGTATGTCCAACCACCCTAGTCTCTTTCACCCTAGTCACCATGCATTCCCAAACCAAAAAATGGGCGCCCCTATATCCTTTGATATATTTTGATGTTCTGATCTTGAAAAACATATGGCACGAAACTTTCCAAGCATCCACAACAACGGTGCGCAAGTCCCTTTTTGTACCACTTATAACCATCCATTGAATTGTCAAGGTTATTCATTCAATCATGGATTGTATATAACATCTCTTGAACTCTAAAACTCACCATATAAACCCATTTTTTCAACAAATTAAACATTGTGGTTTTCTTTGTTAACAAACACAACATGGAGGCCCACTTTGTCAACAAACACAATCACCAAAAAAATGCTCCAATGATACCTTGAGGGATTTTTCCCAATAAATGTGATTCCTAAAATTCTTTTAATTCTTCCTTTGGTTGAATTTGATGTCATTTTAGGTATGGATTGGGTTTCTCTGTATAAATTCAAAATCAATTATCCTGGAATATAAGTTACATTTTATATTTCAAACAAACCTATGATCATATATCAATGTGAGGATATGTATGAACTTCATTTGGACATTATATCTAGTGTATGGGACAAAATTACTATTTAGAAGGTGTGTTTGTCTCAAATGTTTGGGTATAAAATTGGCATCGATGATAAACCAATTGTTTGGGATTTTTTGGATCTATTCCCAGAAGAGTTTCTTAGACTTCCAAAAAAAATGTGATGTTCAGTTCTCAATAGAACTCATACATGGTTATACACAAATATCAAAGAATCTCTATAGACTGACCTCAATTTAGTCTTAGGAATTGAGGAAGAAAATCCAAGAAAACCTAGATAAGAGATTCATTCGGCCAAGTGTGTCACCTCGGGGTGCACCTGTTCTTTTTTTGGAAAAACAAATATCGATCAATGCGACTCTGAATTTATTATCTAGAGTTGAACAAGATCATGATCTAGAACAAGTATCCTCTTCCCGGTATTGATGTATTATTTGATCAATTATGTAGAGATCAATACTTTTATAAGATTGAACGTTGTGCTAGATATCATCAATTGAGGGAAAAGAAAGAGGTTATACCCAAGATGGAATTCTATACAAGGTATGGGCACTATGAATACATAGTGATGCCTTTTAGTCTTAGTAACTCCCTTGATATCATCTTGGATATGATGAATAGGGTCTTTAAATATTACCTCAATTAGTTTTTGGTAGTCCTTATAGATGATATTATTATCTATTCAAAGTCAAATAAGAGCATGAAGACCACTTGATAATTTTACAAAAGACCCTAAGGATGGAAAAGATGTATGAAAAATTTACAAATTTTGAATTTTAGCTGCATAAGTTAACATTTTTGGGTCACATAATCTCAATATAGGTTATAATAGTAGATCCATTAAAGGCAGAGGCTATTGAATGTTGGCCTAGACCAACCATGGTGACTGAGATCTATAACTTTCTTGGTTTAGATGGATATTATTGATGGGTTGTATAGAATTTATCAAGACTATCTAATCCTTTGAACAAGTTAACTCAAAGGGTGACAAGTTCCTCTGGAGAAATTAATGTGAGTAAAATTTCAAGGAACTAAATAGATGGCTGGTCAGGGAACTTGTTCTTACATTAACATATAGTGTATAAGGCTTTTTAATCTATAGTGATGCATCTAATAAGGGACTGGGATGTGTTCTTAGGAAAAAATAACATGGTTATCGATTATGCCTTACGAAAATTGAAGATCCATGAGAAAAATTACCCAAATTATTATTTGGAGTTAAAATCAGTAATTTTTGAATTAAATATATGAATTTGATATCTTTATGGAGAGAATTTTGATATATATACTGATCATAAAATTATAAAATCTATATTCACATGGAAGGAGTTGAATATGATCCAGATAATATCAATAGATTTGATAAAGGATTATGACTCTTCAATACATTACCACCCAGGGAAAATGAACAAGGTGATTGATGCTTTGAGTTGAAAGAATAATGCTATATTATCCATGTTGGGGATCCCAAAAGATTCAATATTTCTAGATTTTAAAATTATGGATTTATAAATCTTGAAGGAATGAGGAAATCATATATTTCTCAATCGAATGTTTAACTCTATATCCAATAGATGATCAAAGAGAAATAAATGAAATATATAGAGCTGCAAAAAAAAAGTAAGAGATGTTCCAAAGATCAACCTTTATCAGGATGGAACGACAAGGTTTAATAAACGTGTATGTATTTTGTTCATACCAGATTTGAATAAGGTGCTATTAGAGGAAGCTCATAGTTCTTAATTTTCTATTTATCCTAGAATTATGATGGTGTATAGATATTTTAAATAATACTTATGGTGGGATGGCATAAAGAGAGATATCATATAGTTTGTATCTTAGTACTTGGTATGCTAGAAATTTAAGGATGAATGAAAAAAGCCTAAGGGGATATCACATCCATTACCCATAACATAATGTAAATGGGAGAAAATCACTTTGGATTTTGTTGTTGAACTCCCCAAAACCACTAAAAGGTTTAATTATATATGGGTGGTAGTCAGTCGACTTACCAAGTTTTCACAATTAATTTCTATCAGAGAACATTTCTCTTTATAGTATCTTACCAGGATACATTTTAAGAAAGTGGTAAGGATTCATGGAACACCATGTTCCATTGTATCTGATCAGGATCCAAGGTTGAAGTCAATGGTATGGTGAAGTATTCAACAAGACCTTTATACATAACAAATTTTCAACACTAATTATCTTCTTCAAATAGATGGTCAGTCTGAAAGAATAATTTAAACTCTAAAGGATATCTTGAGATCTTATTCTCTAGATTTAAAAGGTGGTTGGGATCAACACCTTCCTCTAGTTGAGTTTTCTTACAAAAATATTTTCACTTAAGGATTCAGATGGTTCCTTATGAATCCCAATATGGAAATAAATTTAGAGCACCAAAGTAATGGAATGATTTTGGAGAAAAAAGGATATTGGGACATAAGATAGTTGAAGAAATGGAAGAGAAGGTTAGAACCATTCAGTAGCATGTCAAGGAAGCTAAATGTTGGTAGAAAAGTTATATTGGTAACTGTTGGCGTGATATAGAGTTTGAGGTTGGAGAGAAGGTGTTTCTATAAATCTCTCATAGGAATAAGTTTATGATATTTAGGAAGATTGGGAAACTAAGCCCTAAGTATATCAATCCCTTTGAGATTCTTGATCGAGTCAAGATGGTAGCCTATTGTTTGAAACTTCCCCCAAATCTCTCTCATGTAGATAATTTTTTCTATTTATATCTTCCAAGTAATTAAATACCCAAACCATAAAATGTACTAAACTCATAGGTCATACCATTGGAGAAGGACATTTCTAACAAGGAACAACCAGTTGAAATTCTAGTTGATACAGAGAAATTTCTATGATATAAGAACACTCACCCGGTTAAAGTTTTGTGGATTAATAAAATGCTAGAGGAATCTACATGGTAAATCGAGGAAATTATGAGGTTAAAGAATCCTCATTTATTTGAATCATAATGATGAATTTTGAGGGAGAAATTCATTTTCAGGGGGGTATAATGTAACACCCTAAGTTTTTATGACAATTTTTTTTCCGAATAAATTAATTTTCATTGATTTCTTGCATTATATGCTATACTAGGTCAAAATTTATTTACATGCTACAACAACTTAATCTTGTTCTACAAACAACATCGACTTGGCTTGTGTTACACACAACACCGAGTTTATATGAAATGAAATTTTATTATTATAATTATTTAGGTGAGATAGTTATAACATCATTATTAAACATAATAATATGAATAGTAATAAATAATTATTAAATATTATTTATAATTATTTTATATAAATAAAACACACTGATAATGAAACTCATAGTTTTTGGTAAAGTATTTATATGTTTGAAAATACAATTTTCTCAAATGAACTATTTTTTATATCATTTCATGAGAAATAATAAAATTAATTTTAAAAACTTTTATAAATTTAATTTTATAAAAAAATAATTTTTTTAATTCAGAATGTCAAAATTATCTTAGGGTGAATTTTAGGAATTTTTCTGAAAAAGTTCATTTTTGGATGAATAGTGAAAATACCGAAGTTTAATTCCAAACTATTTTTTCATCAAATTTATTTATATAGTAAAATTATACTTTAATTTTTTATTAAAGTTTGATAAGATTAATTTTAAATCAACTAATCCAATTTAGGCAATTGGAACCAATTTTACATTGAATCAGATATAAAATCATCCAAAATTTTAAACCTTTTTCTTAAAAAACCCTTTACCCCGACATGTCTGTGGGATTAATTTTAAGTTATTTTATCCCAATTTGGTTAATATAATTTGTGAAAAGAGATTCCATATTTTTAATTATAATAACATATAATTTCTAATAATTATAACTTAGTTTTTGACCAAAAATATTAGTGGAAGTGACTAAAATTAGTTATAGTGATTAAGAGAAAAATTAACTTCACAATGGACAAAACCTTAAACTTAAGGACCAAAATGACCTAAGAAAATTTTCAAATCTATTAGATGTTCATATTTAGATCATATATTCCATTTTATCAGATTTTAACAATCATTTGAACCACTAGACATTAGAAAAATGTGGGTGGAATTCACTTTCCAAAAATTTACAAGAATGCCAGTCCTCCTCCACTACAAAAAGGCACTCAACCTTCCTTCTTATTCACAACTATAAAGAACTTTGGAATAAAAATATATATTCAAATATCCTCCCAACATACCTAACATCATCTTATAAGCCTCTATTTAGACATAATTCTATCCAAGTAAGCCCTTGGGCTCAAACTAAAAGGAGTTACCCAAAGAAGAGTTAACATCTTTCCTCAAAATCTATTGTTTTATTTTAATTATCCACCCATAAAATATTCTCATTTCATGATTATATAATAACATCAGTATCCTAAATATAATGATATTTTTTATTCAATTGTTTGGAAATACAATTACATGCACTTCTATATAATGGGTAACCAACTTACCATTATTGTGTACGATGAACTATCACTTCCTGAAATGATGTTGTTTGTTTTACCTTTACCACATATCATGGTTGAGAATTTTAGAGTTCCACATTTTTGAACTGGAAAAAATATCCATGGGATTTTGAACTTTTTCATTTAATGGATGTGTCGTTTTTAAAACTAGGTGTCAGAACTTAATTCTCAGTGTTGTAATGCTTTAACATACTATTTTTGGACTTAGGTGCGCAATTTGATTTAAATCGTGTAGCCCTCTACAGCTAACCCTACAGCCCATTTTTGGAGGGACAGTGGTAGTGCACATTGGATATGCATATTTTTCCAAACCATGTGACTATCCCACACAGTGTGAAAAAATAGACAGTGTGCTTACACAATTCATCACACAATTGGTGCACAGTTTGTCATACCATGTGGCCCAAACCGTGTGATATTCCTTTTCAAAGAAATTGAATTAAATTAATTAAAATTTAAGTAGAAATACATTAAATAAGGAAATATAATAATAATAATAATAATAATAATAATAATAAATTTAGTTTTTATGTTTAATTAAGAGAAAAAAGGGGTTATCCTCCCCTCCTACCCGCTTGGGACCCCCTAAGCTCCCTCTAGGTTGCACGACACCCACCTCCATTCCTCCTCAATGCATGGTGTTATCTTCAGATTAATTCATGTTTCGTATTTGAACTAGTGAGGTGAGAATTATCCTTTCCTATCATCTCCATTTCTAGTCAATATTTGGCATCTCATTAACCCTACATGGTTTATCCAAAACCCTAGGTTAAGGTTAACCCAGATTTTAATTTCATCCTTCGATGATAGGGTATGTGACTAATATTTTGGGACACCTTCTTTTATATTATGACAACCATCACCGAAGGTGAAGTAGGCCAGGTTGTTTCAGGTCTCCATCACCATTTGAGGTAAATATTTATACCCACTATTTGGTTTCAATCTCATTATATTAAATCTTTTGGGGTTTTAAGGTTTCTAGTAATTATTTTGTAGTGCGTTGGACCTAGTTGTGTGTTTTTGAGTTATAGAGTCTAAGGCGACTTGACTGCATGTGCATAGGTAAGTATATATATATATGTATATTTAATTTCCACCATTATGTGTATATTCATCTATGTAAGTAATATACATGTTTTTTGATAGGTGTGCCTATGTATATATATGAAAATTCATACGTAGGTGAGTGGATATGAGTATGTGCATATAAGAATATATGTAAGGATCCCCTTGCACTTTTTCATGGCCATGATGATGTGTTCCAATGGGATAAATGTCCTTATATGTATGTGAAGGTGAATATGATAAGTGGGGGTAGAAGAAGATTTGAGATAGAAATCATCATGAATCGAAGTGTTCTTCTTGGTTCCATTTTGAGGTAGGGTCCCATTCCTTTTCCCCTTTTAAATTTAATAATGCATTAATCAATTTTCTTTGTACCTTTATTTAATGTTTCACCATGTGTGTTAGTTTTTCTAAAATGATTTCCTTTCTAATTTAGATGTGATTATTAATTGAATAAATTATTTTTTGATAACAAAGTCACAATTTTATAATAAAACCCTTCCAATGGAGGTTCATTGTTTTCAAGCTAAAAAGTTATGATTAAAATTATATGCTTGTTTGGACTATTATACTGATAATTCCATATGAACTGATGATACATTTGAAAAATGGCATGTTTAGGACATGAACCGTAATGGAATTACAAAAATAGAGTTTCCCTTTTTAAATGATTAAAGAACCAAGGCACCATCATTGTTTTAGGCCCAGTTTTTAGATTGGAATTACCCGTGTAGGTTATTTCCTTTTTCCACTCACACCCCTTATGTTAAACTTGGAGCCTTATAAATATAATTTAAATGTTTTTGTAAATTTAATGATTTTAATTAAATTAAATGTTTAATTAGTTATGATTAAACTTCAAATGAATTTATTAAATTATTTTCGATGGTATTGAATGCTATTAACACCTTGGGTGACACATACATTTCCAACTAAAAATGTCATGGATGTACTTAATGATTTATCATATTAACACCTTAGGTGATACATGGATTCCCAAGTATAAATTCCATGGATGGACACAATGTATTATTATATTAATACCTTGGATGATAAATTGACACCCAAGTAGGAATTCCCTAGATGTACTTAGTGGTTTATCATATTAACACCTAGGGTGATACATGGGTTATTATGTAGGAATAAAATGGATGGAATAAATGGTTTATTATATTAATACCTTGGATCATAAATTAATTATAATGTAATAAATCCTTGGAATGCCTTACGTCTTGCTACCCCTTGGATCCAGCTTTCAGGGACATGTGTAGGACATGTCGGTATACATGCTCTTAGGACTCCAACTAGTGCCTTTATCAAGTTTCCATAAAAACACTCATGGGAATCGATGAGGATTACTTGGTATTATAAAACATATATCTGAACCTTCATGGTATGAAACATTCATTATATATAAATTCCATGAGTGTATTTTTACAAAAGTACTATATGGGAACTGGGCTTTATGCTCCACGTTCAATGATTAGGGTGTTTTCTGGTGTCCCACTCACCATCCTGAGTGTTGTAGCATGGTGTCTCTCACTCTATAAGGATGTAGGGCATGTAACCCATCAACCAATTGTTAATATATATTTATATATACATGGTGATTGATCCATATTATTCCAGCTATGAGGTGAAGTAGGGATAGCCATCTGGTGTCCCTTAGGAACCTGGGTGGGTTGCTGGTCATTTGTTAAGTTTTTTTGTCTTTTCTATACCTGCACACTGTTTAAATTATGTTTCATTTTCTAGATTGGGATAGACATCATGAGTTCCAATCTATATATTTTTATATTGTACACCCTAATTGGGTACCCTAGGTACCCAAGTAGACCTTATATTTACCAGATCTAGGTTGATTGATGTATTTATTGTATGTGGGTGTTAGGAGAAAAGGACCGAGATGGAGCTCGAGACATTCCTGAAGATCACCCATGGGTATTTTTGGTCCCTTATTTTTTTATTTACTACAATTTAAATAATGATGTTTTTTTAAAGATTTAGTTTATGTATCATCCATCATCCATGCATTATATAAACTGGAGTTTTGCACTTTTGTTCAGTTATATAAAATCTTTCTTCCACTATTTTGTCATTGTTTTATATTTTTTCTACTACTATCTGTTGTTTACTTTCTAATAATACCACTGTTATTCAAAAATAATATGGAATTGTCTCCCCACTTACACTTCTTGAGGCCCTTGCTACTAGTCAACAACCTCTAGCATATGAGGAGGCACGCTTGAGGCCTTGTCACCCACCAGTCCGACTACTAGTTTAGTGGTAAGCCATGTGTGGATGTTACAAAGTGGTGCAAGATCTTAATTTTTTCATTTGTATAAAAATTTTGGTTTGGTAGATAGGAGAATATTAATTTTTTGGATCTTGGTTAATAACCATGCTTGGGACTGATCACCCCACATATAGGGAAATGACCAAGTGTCCAGGGCTTGGTATTATTTTTCTTGGAATTTTCTTTTACAGTTGATATGAGTTCATCTTGAGTGATTGGATTATTTTTACTATATTTAATTGTTTATGTAATTTCTAATATTTTTACCCTTGTAATGATATTGAAAGGAAGTTTCAGTGCATGCATCATACTAGGCACATAGAAATTCCCATGCCATGCTTAGTGCCATGCCATGTAGTTGAATTTTAGCTTTCTTACTGATTAGAATTGTGTTCCTTGAAAGTATGAAATCCTTTGTTTTTATAATAATGCATGTTTAGATAGAATGTTTTGATTATATATTTAGCATTCTTGAGTGTTATGACATTCTTTTTGACCAATTTAGTATGCTTCTTTGTTACTTCTTATGATGACATTCTAGTTTGTTTTTCAATATGAAATTGGTATCATGGGATAAATTTATTGGTTGCGATTATGATAATAGATAGTTTTGAGTTTTAAGGTGCTTAGGAACCTTATAATTGGGAAAAGGTAACCCGTGTATTTGAACAATTATAAAAGGCTATAAAATTTAAAATTCTAAAGTAATTTTTTTGACTAAAGGGAGCCAAATTAAATACTATAAAGTTTATGGATGCTTTACAGGTTGGTAGGTGGCCACCCATATCACCAGAATATTTTTCTTGAGCATACAAAATTCTAAAATGTAACTTTTTTTGATAAATGGGATCCAATTTTCAATTTATGTAGTGCATGTGTGCTTCATGAATTGTGAAATGGAAACCCATATTAAATGTATTTAACATGTTATGTTTGAAATAGTTATATATACATATACATATATATATATATATATATATAAGGGATGCTTAGTTTTAATCTGAAATGAATTGGTTAATTCCTAAATGCAACTAGACCCAAGTTGGTTAGTTGGGAAATGTTTTATGAGAAACCTTTAGAATTTCTTATGCACTCATGAGAAAATAAGTGGGAATCTATTTTGATGATTAAAGATACCAATGAAGATTTCAATAGGATTTGATTTGGTTATTAAAGGTATCACCTAATTAGGAGAAGTGATCTTGAATTGAAAATAAGGATCTTATAATGATAAGGGGGCTCAATGTTGGGAAGATCAATGTAGAGGAGTACATCCAATCATAGGACAAGTTGGATTTCATGTTTGAAGATAGTTTAATGGATGAACCAGATACACAGGTAAAAAATATCTCTTATATTTTATTTAGGGAGTTAAAATATGATAGAATTAAGTTTTCCTTTAATGGATCAATTATTTAATTTTGTTCTTGAACCTTGGTTTCTCACTTTTTCCTCAAAAGTGTTTGATAAGAAAAAATATAATTTTC
Source organism: Viscum album (assembly GCA_963277665.1). Classification (NCBI taxonomy): domain Eukaryota; kingdom Viridiplantae; phylum Streptophyta; class Magnoliopsida; order Santalales; family Viscaceae; genus Viscum; species Viscum album. The sequence continues at coordinate 1,469,447,280 of OY728147.1, read as the reverse complement.
AGTAAGGGGATCAAAAATGGAACTTATAGTGGTGTCCTCTATTTTAAACCCACATGTAAGGTTAGGTTGAGTTTCTCTCTAAGTTTACTTGGAATAGAAGCATGCGTTCTTTCCATAAGCGTTATTTTACTTTTATCAATGGCTTAGATGGATGGATTTTATGCCTGGTGAATTTTTTTGAGACGAACTAGTGTTAAGGTTGAACTTTTTCTTTGTAAAAGGATATAACGTGGTAGGTATAACCCTTATATTTTTAATTCCATGATAGTGTCATGTGATTTTTGATGTTTGGTGCCATTCTGGTGCCATTGTCCCCTGTAGGACTTTCAATTTCTAATGAAACCTTTGTTCGGATGGGTGGTCATGGTTTATTTGGCCTTGTTATGGGAATGAGAAGTGCGTGATGATAGTTTTCAGTAGGTTATAATTGACTCAGGAATTTTCAGATACATTTTAGGTCATTTGACCATTTATAATTCCTTGTAATGGATGACTGGTCATGGTGACATCCAGGATAATGGTCATATGAGGCAATGTGACTCTGAAATAAATTTCTCGTGGTGTTGAGTGCGATCAAGGTTCATATGAAAGTAGAGTTTTCGAAGTGATAAGGAATAAATTTTTTTCTCAATTATTGGGATATATTTTCTAAATAATCTGCTGTTTTAATGTGCCGATATCATTAGATTAGATTTATGGGTTTGCATTGACATACGAGAGGGTGACTCAGAGGAGCAACACATGTACAATTAAGGTGTTTTTGTATTAGCATACTTGTGAGTGGCTAGTTTATCTTCTTATCCTTTAATGACTAGAAAACTCCTAAGATGAAGAGTTTCATGAAGGTTTTGGTAAATTATTTATTTCCAAGTAGAAGGAACACAGTTCAAGAGGACCATTGAAAATGGTCATTTCTTTTTAAAATCCCTTAGAGATGTTTGGGTTTCTGAATGTCAGTGATTTCTCGATAGCCCGAATTTAATATGTTTTGTGATACATATAACCTTTGAAAAATACTAATGATCATGGATTAATTTGGTGGTTAAATATTGAGTGATCACAAAAAACCTTGGTGGGTGAAGGCTTGTGACCAGTTGTAATAATGCGTTGGAGGGTGAAGCTGAGTTTCTTCTTAAAAGTCGACCAGTTTTGGTTCAATTGATATCACTTCAAGTAGTTAGGTCTACTTTAATGGAAGACATGGAAATAATCTTAGTGAATTATACTTAGTGATGATCATGTCCCCTATCTTGATATCTTCCTTGATGTGCTAAGAGAGTGTCAGTATTACGCCACACTAAAGCTTTAAGCTATTCAACTTTTTGGGTGAGTTTTATCTATGTTTCATGCTAAAATGTGGTCATTATAAAGTTTTGGTAATTCTTGGGTGTTAACTAGGATCCCAAGTAGTAACTCCTTGGCCAGAATCACAGGTTCTAATAGTTTCTTTTGACTTGACCACTAGGCATATGCCAATCTGGGATCAGTTAATGTTCAAAATTGTACATTATGGGCTTTTAGAAATGTATTATGTCTAAAATGTAGTGTTAAATACCTTGGTATAGTTCCTAACACTCTATTCTAAATGGAAGGGTGATGGTTTTACCTATTAAGTGTCTCTGGGAGTCATGTTTGAGATTTAGTGAACATGCTCTTTATAAACACAATATGGCTTGGAGGAATTATTTTCAGTTTAGTTGGAAATGCACCGGTCATCGAAGTCTGAAATCTTCAGGACAAGTCAACCAAGTGGATCAAATTGTTCTCTATTCTTTTATTTTCAATGTTTATGGATGTAAGGAACCATTTTAAAGCACATTTCTAGGTTAAGGCGAGTGTGGTTTTATGGTCAATAGTGTCTTTTGAGAAATATTGCATGGTTATTTTTTATTAAGTTAATCAGGATTTGACTATTTATTTTTAATTAAATCAATTCAAGAGAATTTTTAGGACTCTTAGAGGCATTATTCGTATGAAAATTCCATTGGTGGAGGTATCAGGGCTTGGAATTATCACCTTCCTTAAGTTAAGACCAATGGTTGGGAGCACCATCGGTCAGATGTTTATCAAGATAATGATGTGATCATGTATCTATCTTAACGGGCTCGTGTAAGATCAGTTTTAGTGTTTTTTTTGGGAAGAAATCATTGGATTTGGTTGTGATGACATAAGTAATGCTTAAAGGTGCATTGGAAATAGGAAACACAATAAGATAGTTCAAAAAATAATTCATGACCCTAGTTGGTTGGGTGATGTTTTATTTGTTTCTTGAATGATTATTAAGGAAAAGAAGTTCTGTTATGGGTAGACTATAGAGTTTAGTGTCTTTGAACTAAAAAAAATCCAAGAGATTTTTAACTTCTGCATTTACTAGACAAGATGTTTTTAAAAATGGATTTTGGAACATAATTACAATTTTCATAATGCTTTAACGTGTTTTTTTGGACTTGGGTAAAGGAAAAAGAGATTAGTCAGAGGTCTTGTTGAGTTTTGGGTGTGTTGGGCTCCAAAAACATAAGGTTTGGGAGGTCTAACATAGGTGCAAGTTTTTTTTGAAAACTTGAAGCCTTCTACAACTAACTGTGTGGACCATTTCAGGTGGGATAGTGTCAAAGAGCATGGGATTTTCACTATTTTCCAAACTGTGTGCCTGTCCCACATGATGTGCACAAATGGACAGTGTGATCGCATTGTTCATCACATGGTTGGCACACAGTTTGGCTAACTGTGTGGCCCAAACTGTGTGATGTATATTTTTAAAAAAATCAAATTAAATTAATTAAAATTTAAATACACATAAATAAAATAAGGAACTTTTTTTATAAAAATAATAATATAATTATTGTTGTTATTCTTATTCTTATTCTTCTTATTATAATTATTTGGTTAGTTTTTAGTTTTATGTAATAGAAAAAGGGGGTCTTCTCCCCCTCTTACCTATTCGCGATACGCCCCTTGGGATCTCTCCAAGATACATGACACCCAACTCCACACTTTTACCATGCAGTGTTTTATCGTCAGATTTGTTTGCATTTCTTCTTCAATCTAGCAATTTAAGCCCTTTTCTTCCCTCTTCTCTTAATTTTTGTCTAATTTTTGGAATCTCCTTCACCCTACATGGTTCGACTAAAACCCTAGGTTAGGGTTAACCTGGAATTTGATTTCTTCATTCAATGTTAGGGTATACGAATGGTATTTTAGGACCCCTTCTTATGTATTCTAAAAACTTCCACCGAAGGCAAAACAGTTTGGGTTGTTTCAATTCACCATGGCCATTTGAGTTAAATATTTATACCCACTATTTGGTTTCTCTGTTATTATATTTTATCCTTTGGATGTTTTAATGTTTCTAGTAAATATTTTGTTGTGTGTTGGACCCTACAATGTGGTTTCGAGTCACCATGTTTATGTGTAATTGACTAAATGTGAATTGGTTAGTATAAATATATATGTTGGTTCCCCCTATATCTAAATATTAATCCACAGAAGTGAATATAAACGTTTAGGTATAGGTTTCCCTATGTGTATATATGAAAATTCATAGGTAGGTGAGTGGATATGAGTACATGGATATAAGAATATATGTAAGGATCCCCTTGTAGATGTTCATGGCCATGGAGATGTGTGAATAGGGGCTAAGTGTCCTTATATATATGAAAATGTTCATATTCTAAATTAGGGTTATAGAAACTTTAAGTTACAAAGTGTCAAGATCTGAAGTGATTGGGTTGGTTCCACCCTGATGTAGGGTCCCATTACTTTTCCCCTTTAAATTTAATAATGGATTAATTAATTTTATTAACAACTTTAATTAATTTTTCACTATGTGTCGTAGTTTTTCTAAAATTATTTCATTTTGTAAATTAGATATGTTGCTTAATTGAATAAATGATTTTTTGATAAAATGTCGTGATTTTATAATAAAACCCCTCCAATAGAGGTGTGATGTCTTCAAACTAAAAGGCATTGATTAAACTTTTATGATTTTATAGACTGTTGTACTAATAGTTCCTTATGAATTGATTTTATGTTTAATAAATGGAATGTTTAAAACATGGCCCCTAATGGAATTATAAAAATAGAGTATTAATTTTTTAAGTATCAAAGAACCAAGTCACCGTCTAAGTGCAAGGAAAAGTATTTAGATCATAATTACCCATGTAGGTGGTTTCCTTTTTTCCATTGACACATCCTAAGTGACTCATGGAGACTTATAAATATAATTGACTTGTTTTGGTATATTTAATGAGTTGAATTAAATTAAATGGTTAATGCATGATGATTAACCTTCAAATGAATTTATTAAATTATTTTCGAATATATTGAATTACATTAACACCTTGGGTGACACATGGATTCCCAAATAGGAATGCCATTGATGTAATGAAAGGTATATCATATTAACACCTTGGGTGATACATGGATTAACAAGTAGGAACTAAATTGATAGATGCAATGGTTTATTATATTAATACCTTGGATTATATATGGATTCCCAAGTAGGAATTCCATGGATGTACTCAATGGTTTATCATATTATCACCTCAAATCATACATGTATTACTAAGTAGAAATACCATGGATGGACTCAATAGTTTTTTAAATTAATACCCTAGATAATACATGGATTTCCATGTAGTAATTACATGGTATTCCTTGGACTTTGATACCCATAGGATATATATTTATTTAACTCACGTATGACATTTCAGTATAGATGTTCCTTTTACTCCAACCAATGCCTTTACTGAGTTTCCATCAAAATACTCATGGGAATCAATGGGGATTCCTTGTTCTTATAAAACTTAGATCCAAAACTTAATAGTATGGGAATTTAATTATGTGTAAATGCCATGATTTTATTGTTACACAGATACTATATAGGCATTGGTCTTTATGCGCCACATTCCCTGATTAGGGTGTTTATTGGTGGCCCATCCGCCATCCCGAGTGTTGTAGCATGTCGACTCTATCTCTATTGAATGTATAGAATTTACCCTATTCACCATTTTTTACTATATATATATACATGGCGATTTATTAGACTTATTCTAGATATAATATTAAACAGTTATTTCCAATAGGTGTCCCTCATGAACCTGGGAAAGTGGTTGTTCATTTTTTCAGTTTTGTTTGTCTTTTCTATACGTGCAAACTATTTAAATCATGTTGCACTCTCTGAATTGGTCTAGAAACCATGTGAGATTAAATACTGATATTTATATCTCAAACCCTTCTTGGGTAACCTTGGTACTCGAGTATACCTTGTATTTTTAGGATCTAGGTTGGTTTTTGTATTGATTGTATGTGGGATTTAGGAGAAAAGGACCGAGTTGGAGCGCATGATGCTCATAGAGATCACCTATGGGGATTTTTTACCCCTTATTTATTTTTTTAATATAATTTCAAGCATAATGTTTTTTAATTATTTAGATTATGTATCGTCCATCATCCATGCATTGTATAAAATGGCGTTGGCCATTTTTTATTTATATAAAACATGTCTTCTTCTGTTTTGTTATTGCTTTATACTACTTCCAATAATATATATTTTTTACTATTTGATAATACCATTTTTAATATCTTATTAGAGGGTAAAGTCTCCACACTAACACCTCCTAAGACCCTCACTGCTAGTCAACAATAACTTGCATACGAGGAGATGCGCATGAGGCCATGTGACCCACGGGTCTGGCTAGCGGTTTAATGGTAAGTCGGGTTGAGATGTTATAAGAATTATGATATAAAATTTATTTTTATATGATATATATGATATTTATGATGTTTTTAATATTATTTAATTATTATATAAAACATAACATCAAGAATTACGTTTTGTGTAAGTGAGACATATTCGTTTGTTGATGTGTGGACTACCCCCTCCTCAAAGCAATGTTATTCATTTACAGTTTACATGGAACATATTAAAGATGCATTTAGTAAACACATATGATATATATAAAATAATAATTATATAGTAATAATATATATATATATATATATATATATTTCATTTGTTTTCTTTCTTTTATAATGATAATTAAATGGAAACAACATTCATGCGTACACACAACCTACTGTCTCAATGAACAATGTATTCCATTTCATATTCAATAATTTATAGATTATTATAAATATTTATATATTTAATAAATAATATATTTATATAATGTTTTAAATTCTTTAAATAATTAAATCATTATCTAAGTAAGTTTATCAAGTATAATAAGTCAAAATACGTATAAAAAACAAAGATAATATTACCCGAAGCGTTACACTAACGTGATAGTGTTAACAAGAGGGTAATATAAAGTCATATATTCCATTATATATAATAATATGATTATTTTTTATATTTATAATAGAATTATATTTAATATATATGATATTTTAAAAATTAAAAATATATTTAATGCATAAGGTAAGGGTTTTCTTATCACACTTTTTGAATCTGTGATATACATGCCTTATTCCACACTCATTTCATTTCTAGGGTGTATTTAATTTCCATGAAGGAATTCTATGATTATTATTATTTTATTTATTGTTATTTACATATCTATTTTTTGTTCTCCATTTCATGGGGTTTATATTTCAAAATTTACCAAATCGGTAACGTAGGTTTGTCTCAATTTTTCCTCTTTGAGACACATGCCATGATATGCACCTATATTCTTCTAGAAGGTGTATACACTACCCTTTAACATGTTATATCATGAATATCCTTATTTTTAGGATATTTTATGCTTTATGTAATGTAATTTTATTACACTGGGAGTCTGATTCCAATTTACCAAATGGTAATAGTTTATTCCAACAACCTCATTGTTTATTAGAATTTTTTACTATTTTGCATTCATTGATGAAAAATTATGATCCATATTTCAAAAAAAACTCATGAATTTTATTATACTCTGATTTTTCATGATTTATTCATGCATTAGAATTTTTTTCTACTCTTTTTTACTTACTATAATTAAGGAAATTCTTTTAAGAGAATCTAACCATATTTCTCTCTTTAGTTGTATATGCGTTTTATTCAAAAATCATGTTTTCAAAAAATTTATAAATGTTATTAAAATGATATTTTTTTATTTTTCTTGGGAAAATAATTTTAAAAATGTTTTAGAATTTTCAAATATTCATTTATAAATTTTCAATCTATTTTCAAATAAAAATGTTTTCAAAAATGTTTTTTGTTTTTAAAATAAAAATTTAAAGAATAGAGGATATATTCCAAAAAAAATGTTTTTAAAAGATTTTTCAAAATTATTTTCAATATAAGATAAAATTAGTTGGCATAAAAATTTTTTTCTATGGAAATGATCCAAATTTTCCATTCATATTATTTCTATGAATGTTTTATGTTTTGATGGAATGAAGGTCATGAAACCCATTTCTTTTTCATCGATTACATACTTACAAGACCCGCTAAATTTCATGGGATATGATTTGATGTAATTATTATGAAACCTATATATTTTTCCACAGGTTAATATATGATTAAACTTTTATGACACCCATTCCATTTTATGGGTGATGCTATTATTTTTTATGATCTTATGGAATATGTATGTATGAATGCATTATGATATGGGTGAGACCTATATCTCCCTCCAATGAATTTTTTGAAGATTTATATCTCATAAAATAATGATGGGATTCAAGTTGATGGGATTAATACACTATGAAAGATAAGAAAAAATGAACTACTATAGTAAGATGGGGAAACCCAATTCACCATGGGAAGATGGTGAAACCTAATACAATATGGAAAGATGGGGAAAATGATCCCTTATAAATAAAATACTGTGACTGGGGATGGTTCTATGTCTCGCATATTAGGTGTAGTCCTCATGAAGTGCCTTGATAAGTTTTTGGAAATGGGAATTGTCTTATATGGAATGATATTAAACATTAATTTGTTTTCAATTATACCATGTCTTATTCCTATTCAATGATTTAAGGTACTTTTCTATTGATTCCCTTATGATTCATGTTTTATGAACTAATAATATTTAATCCAAGATTCATTTTTATGAGCTTTGATATGATGGGTATGATCTTATGATCTTATGATCACGTTATCATACCCTTATGCTCATGTTTATGCTTACATAAATCATTTATTTACCCTTAGTGAGAATCTGAGATCACCCATTTTTTTGTTTCCTTTCCCTAGGTTATGAAGATATATATTAAGTATGATATGTATAAGAAGGGTTATAGTCATGAAGATCATAGTGGGAGATAATTTAGCTCACTTATGTACCAGTTTTTTTGTTACCATTTTTACAACATCACTTAACTAAAATGACGTTTGGGTGTATTTTTGTGTAATGTATTAAGTATTATTAAAAACTGATGCAATGTAAATGTATGTTAAGTGAGGGTATCTATAGATCCTCTTGAGCGGTGCTCAGATCTAGTTTATTAAGTGACCCCAAGCGTGACTCCCCACATTACAGAGGCTACTGACTAGTAACATGAGTCTATAAAGGTACAAAAGGGAGAATATAACCACTTATTAGAGTAGAATAATAGTAAAAATAATATCAAAAGATACCACAATTAGAAAATGTTGTAACTGAGAAAATATATGGTAAGGTCTAATAATAACCCAAGAAAAACATGATATAAAAATGAGATCTAAACTCTATATATCATCCAACCATACAATAAAACCCCAAATAACAAAATGATGAAAAACTATGAATATAGTCCCATTTATAAACCCATTTATAAAAAAACATACATTAACCTATCAACATAACCATAAACTAAAACCTAGGTCCCTATACAAAACATTTACTTGAAACATATAACATATTATTAGGTACCCAATCTCCATGCATTCCTATGTTGTGTGTGAGTTCAACTCAACATACCACCACTAATAATGAATAAAGAAACAACTAGTCTAAAAAAAGTGTATGAATTTAAAACAAGGGAAAAATAAAAAAGGGAATAGAAGAAAAATGTTTCAAAAAACATTTGTTAATATTACATTTGGACTCCTAGGTTCAACCAGGCCAGCCAACCAATGAAACCTTCTTTTATCATGTTAGATGTCTAAATCATTAATTACATGGGTTAAAATATCTAAATAAATAAGGGGAAATATTTCTTAATCATTTCAATTATAGATACTCAGGTTCACTACTATAATTACCAACACCATTTCAAATTTCATTAGTGCCTGGAACATCATGTTGGCACCATAGACAAGAACAAGGAATTCCATGTACATTATATCAAATCAAGCATTCCCAATGTCATGTTGAGAAATATTAAGTCATGAATTTAGATCTCCATGCACATAAAACTTATCAAGGATAATGAGAATAATGTCTAGTCATCTTTACCCATTTTTCTTGATCTTCATGTACCACATAATAGAAATTTCATCAAATATAATTTTCAAGGTCCAAAACACAAGAACTTTTGACACATCACAACATAAAGGGTTAACTATTACATTTACCATTATTCATATGTCCTATTTAACACAACATATTTAACCATTTATTCATTCAATAAATCCATTGAACATTATTCAAAACCATTTAACAACATGAACATTACCCCTGTACCATTTAATATTCATTCATTTTTATACACCATAAACACCAAAACCATAAAATACTTTAAAACATATGGAATCCATCCATTAAAACACTGACATTACTCATTAAAAAAATAAAACAAGGGCCAAGAATTTCATTTCAATAGAAACCATTGAATTTTATATTAATAAATTTTCACAAAAAACTGAAACCAAACCCTCATTTGAAATCATGATCTGAGTCCCATTAAAAACCCTCTTTGAAGTCACTTTTAGGTGAAAAAATAATTTTCAAATATTATCCACATTTTAAAATATAGTTTTTCCCTTATTAAAAACCATAACCAGATCAATATCCAAAGCACACAGTTTATTCTATTTCAAAATCCTTGTAATCATTTAACATAATTTTACCATATAAAACATTTCAGTTCACCCTCTAACATATCGTGAATACTTATATGCAAATTTTTATAAGTATCCCTTTATCCATAATAACATACCAAAAGATAATTATAACCCATTTACTCTCATAAATTATCTAGTTCAATATTTACAATTTTATTACACCATATTAAAGGGATTGGAATACCCCATGGAAAGCCCTAGGCCTAGTCACAAATCATCAACAAAGACAACAACGATTGTGAAGGGTCTCACACACAAACTTAAGTCCTAAATTACTTTCCTTAGTCATGGAAACAAAAAAACAGTAAGGAATCACATTAGAAGACACACATATACAAGAACAATGTTAAGACTATGGGAAAAATCTTGTATAACACCAACCTTAAGATCGCAGGTAACCACTCATCCAACCATGACCATGATTTAAGTTAAAACAACCTCAATCAAAAAGGAGAATAACTCCCTTAAAAAAGTGAACATAATAATTAGAATAAGATGAAAACTGAACAAATATGTTTCTAGAAAATTTAATGAAACAAATTTAGAGACTTACCTAGAGATTTGATTCACACTAAATGTCACCTCAAATGAAAAATAACCAAATTAACCAATTAATGAAAGATATGGGAGATATTGGTTTTTCCCCTAGGTAGTTGGAGAAGAAATGAGGAAGAAAATAAGTGGTGAAATATTTAATACCTGAAGTGACAAATTTTCAGGACCCAACCCAAGATAGGTCCCAAGCCGCATCCACCATAAGACTGCCTCTATAGGCCTGGGGTAGAGAATAGCACCAAAGGAATATCTAAACACAAGGAGGAACTTTCCTAAGTAGATGTATGCACACACACAACAATATCGATGAAAATATTAAGTGGGAAATATAAAAATATGAAACACATCTATAAAGTACACCAAGAAAGAATAAAATCTAGGGCGTATAAGAAAAATATTGTGAAAACTAAAACGTAAAAGTAAAATATATAAAACCAACTAGAAATATGTCCCAAACTGAAAAAAAGGAAAAGTATTCTATTGAGAGATCCCTGCTCGATATCTCCAAGATATGACCACCATATGTGATCCAAATTTCCAGGTATCTCTAAGTTCTTCTGAAGTCACTACCAACATGCCCACAATATGCATACGATATGAAATGTGCAGGAAAAGAAAATGCATGGCTGAGTATTAACATACATATTAGGACACCCTGAATGTTGATGAGGGATCAATAAGAGATATAACATGAAATAAAGACAGTAGTTTCAAGATATATTCAAAGAGAATAGCTCAACCCAAACTAATAGAAAATGTAACATCATCCAAATAACATGGGATAAAAATGATGATTAGATTAACTACACATTGAGTCTTTTCCATCAATAGTAAGAGAGTAGACTCATCCAACCATGAGAAGCTAAACCCAAAAAGCACATGGCATACCTTGTGCATATTCTCCTATTTTGGAAGGAGTGTAACCAAATCCAAGGTACAGATATAGAATAATATATATATATATATTATAAATCAAAATAATCCCAAATTATATAGCAAGGGCATCTCCATCTCATAACTCAGCCTAAGAAGAAGAGTATCCAATAGTTTCAAAAGTCCACCAAAGATTCCTATCATCTCATGTGTTTTCTTAGAAGTAACCCACAAAGTTAAACCAAACCTCGTCACTATGCCACATATTCAAGGGGACAAAAACATGAATTAAAAGGCCCACAACCTAGTATGTTAGGGGGAAAACACTCTAATAGTGTTTGTAGAGGATTCACACCCATGTTGATGTGGGGTTCAAATCTAGTGTCATGTGGAATTACACCCTATAATGATAGGGGGTTCTACTCTAGTGAGATGAGGACCCACCCCCTATGTTGGAAGGGGGTTCCACACTTTTGGCAGAGGACCAGTGCCCATGTCTATATGGGGTTCCATTCCATAGGTCAATGACTCATGCCGTGGTGTGATATGGGGTTACACTCTAGTGATCAAGGAACTTCACCCTTTCTAATAGGGGTTCCACTCAGAAGTCGAGGACCCTCACCCAGGTACCACAGGGGGTTCCGCTATAGACATCGAGGACCTCATCCCTTATATGGACATTACCTCTTCTTTGAAGCACCTCTTTGAGACCTCCTCTTAGGGAATTAAAATTGGTCTTTGAAGAAGACCAGGACCTCTAGGATGTTTCTAGGGAAGTGGGGAAGATAATTTGGTAGGGGTTGGCAAAGATTGGAGGCTCAAAGTGGTGTGAGGAAGAGAGGGAGGAGGTGCCCTTCTATAAGGGAGGAGAGGGGAACCTTTGGAAAAACTAAAAATATTATTTTATTATAAAGTCATATTCGGTTTTTAATAGTTCCAAATTGATTTATTTCGAAGCTAAGGTGGAGATGGGTCGAAATACTTTCATCCAATAGAATTTGGACAAGTTTAGGTAATTATTTTAACCTTATCATTTAGATTTTACATTAAGTTAAATAATTTAACTTTTACCATGTCTTCTTGTTTACTTACTCTATAAGGTTAAGAAACTTACTATACCAAGCCAAAATAACCCCAAGTTGTTTTTTATTAATATATATAACCTTATATAAGTCATTTGTTCGAACCTTAGATTTTCAGAAATAAAATAACCATTAATAATATAATATTTGTTTTAAAAACCATTTTATGTCAATTTTGACACTATTTGGTAATTGATTTTTTTTTGAAAATAATATCAGAATGATTAGTTCTAAAAACGTTAATTAAATCAATACTAACATGTCATATTAACCTATAAAATTATTGGAATTCATAAAAAGTCTCAAATTCCATTTATTTAAGTATTTATAACATCAATTATTTCAATATTTCATTAATAAGATAATTACTGCATCATCATTGTGTCATAGATAAATTAAATTATTTAATGTCTAAAAATTATAAATAAAATACCATTATGTAGGAAATCGTTTTAGATTTCTAATGAATATTTATAGTATAATTTATCTTATATATAACCCTATATTAAAAATTATTTACTTATTAAACTTTGATTTTAACTATTTTAACCCTTCTTTAAATAAATTAATATTAAATGTCCTAATCTAATCCAAGTGGGCCTAAATGGTCATATTTTATTTCTAAGGTTGTTTTTGGTCTAATTCAACTTATCCAATAGAATTAGTACATGTGTTAGGGTAATAATAATATCATTTTTACCCTTAATTACCCTATTTAATTTTAACCGTGGTAAAAAAAAGTAAAGAGTTACTATTCACCAAAAATTATTTTCATCTCATTGAACAAAATTTTACTTACTAACATCAACTGTGTCTCTCGGATTTTCTAAATTCCATTCACAGAAGCGGTAAAATTAAGTTTTATGGAAATTTGCAAATTCTCATAGGAGGTGGGTAAAAGACGGTGAAAGTTCAATAAATTTTTTATATATCTAAAATTATTATAAAATGACTCCAATGAATTACTTTGAACTTATATAGGTATTATGTATCATTTTTTTACCTAAAATGAAATTAAATAAAATAAATAATCATTTAAATAAAAAGTCGGTTTTTAAATAGTAACCCAGTGTCTTCACTATTCATCAAAAATTGAAAGTTTTCAGAAAAATACCAAAATTTTACCCTAGGATAATTTCGATATTTTGAATCCAAAAATGAAGTCCATTTTTAATGATAAAATTTATAAAATTTCAAAAAGTGGGTATTACTATTCATAACGACTAGTTCTAATAATATTTTAATAATATATCATTGTTTAGTAAAACCCGGTATTGCGTACAACACACGCTATCGAGGAAGGTCGCGATTGCGTGTAATGCAAGCCATGTCTGGGTTGCGTGATGTGAAAAAATCCTTTGTTGTTTCGTTATAACAAAATACAACCATTTTTCATTTATACATTGAATATATAAATATATAAATATATATATACTCAATGTTGCGTAGAATGACTATTATCAAATGAACTTGAAATTGTGTGTAACACAATCTAATAATAGTGTTGCGTATACTGCAAGATAATACGGTGTTGCGTATAGCACAAGATAATCTTGTTGTAGCATGAAACACATGACATCAAATAAATTAAAAAGAATACTTATCATAAAATATCAGGTTGTTACACCAAAGCATGTATTGAAATACAGTTTTTTTAAACAACCCAAATATGCCTTGAAAAAAAATATCCTTATCAAATATTAAGAGGGAAAAAAAATTTATATAAAAAAATAAAATATATTTATTTAAAAAAATAACAGATCATGAAATTAAATATTTAGAAATCATGTTTATAAATGAGGGAATATGAATAATTGATAAAGAAAAGACTTTAGATGAAACCAACAACCTTAACCACTTGGTATTACAACAATCTCAGGGGATACACACACCAAATGAAAACATTGATCTATGAATCAAAAGAATATCCTAAACTATGAATCTAATAAAATAATATTCATATTAAATGATCGTATAATAAAAGGGAAAGAGAGAGAAACCACTTACCATGAAGATCTCAAATATTCAAAAAGATCAACCTGTATAAAAATAATTCATCTAATTTTAATGACCAATGTAACTGAATCACCATTAGATCATAAAATGAATCGTAAATATGGTTGAAACATATTTTGTCTAATATTTATATTAAGATAAAGGGGAATGATATTGAATAAATGACTAGAATGAATACAAATAGGGAAATAAAATTGAAAAACTAGATATATCACCCAATGATGCGTCAAAATTAATAACTGAGAGGAAATGAATCTACTAAATATCTAATAAGAGTACCTAGGTCATAAAAAAATCCATGAGATCATTAAAGAGGAAAATACATGATTTTTAGGTTATAAACATAAAATTCAGATTAAATAGTTGGCATTGAATGGTTTAACAAATCATGAGACAACTGTGTGTAATGCCATTATCCCAAGATACATTCCTTGAGGAGAGGGTTTCTTATCTTGTATTAACCACACACTAACCATGAACCCATATCTATAACTCTAAAATAGGTTTCATGGTTTCCAAATATGACCATACATTTTTCCTAAACCATTCAGTAACCATGTACGAGCCCAAAAAACAATAAAACTCTGAAAATCTCCATCCCCAAGATGGCCTAAGACAAGATTGAATCAATATATGGTCAAAACAATAGGATAAACATACCAAAACATGAAAATAGTATGTGGAAAATTAAATCAATAAAAATACATTTGGAGTTTTATATCATCATTTTCATATTTTTTTATAAATTAAATTTCACTATTTGACATCAAAGTACAACTAATAAGATAGAAGGCAATGAACATGATAATATTAAAATTTTTATTTTCATATTATAGTTTTATTAATATAGTGTACTGTGTACCTAATGAAATAAGTTAATATATTTAAAATTATGACTCAAATTTGATGTTTAATCATATATATAAATTATATAAGAACACATTTAATTGGTATCCAATGTTAAATAATGTTAAGATCATATAAAGGTCAAATAATCTTTTTTAATTAATTATATATCTATATTATGTTTTTATTTAAAATTAATTTTATATTATTTAGAATTTGAATTAGATAAAATCATGATTTAATTTAGTTTTAGAATAAATAAATATTTTAATAGGATTTGTTTTATATTTTTCTAAAACATATTATTTCATTGTTAAAAAATAGTTACAGTGATAGAAACAAATAATGGTAAAAATACAAAACCTAATAAAAAATTACTTCCACCATGTTAAAAATATGTGAGGAAAATTTTTTTGAGGCTTTCAAGACCCAATATCAACTAACTGTTTATTATTTATAAATTTTGGAGTCTTTGACCCTGGAAGAGTATAATTTTATCATTGAAAATTAAAGGGGTATTCCTAGAAGTGACATTTTATCCACATATAAAATGGGATACTTCGAACCCTTAATGAAAAAAACATTCCAACAAATTCCTTCCAAAATAAATTAATATTTATCTTCCTAGAAGTATCTCTCAATTTCATTATCCAATTTTCACCATTAGTTAGAATAATATCCTCATTTCTAGGGATACTTTTACGGGAAATTTTAAAGTACCAAAATGAGTATTACATACTCCATAAATTTTTCTGCTAAATATATATCTTTTAATCCTTTCTGTAGCATGGTAATATTATAACCTCAGTATCATTATTATAATTAATTTTTTTATATTAATTGAAAAACCTTTAATTATTCATTTCCATCCACTTATAAAAATAAAATAATGTTAGTTGTGTGTTGTGAGGACTACCACCTCCACGAAGTAACATTGTTTATTATTATTTTTCTTTATTCAATCCCCTTATATTATAATTCATTAATATAAAAAAATATAAAAAAATATCCTTATTCTTATATTTTAAGGACATTATTATTTTTACCAAGTCACATAGCACAAGACAGTGGGTTGGATATTTTAAAATTTTAATCTCTGAAGTAATGTTACATTGTGGTCTCTATAAATAAATGTCCTAAAAATGGTTTGAGTATCACTATTTAATTTAATTAGGCACAAAATATATTCCAATATTTACGTTATTCAAATAGAGGGTGTATTTTACTGTAGCTCATAACCACCGACTATTACTTGAAATATTAAAGGGGGAATCCCTTCAAATCATCCACACAAGCATCAAAAGTCTATAAAACTAATGATTGTGAGAATTAGGGAGTTTTCACAGAGATCTAAGACTTCCTTAAATATCCAGATGATAACTAAAACATCCTTACATTGATCCATGAAGGTGTTCTTGGATTATTTGCATGAAAGGAGCCTTTCTCTATCTAGGGTAAGGGAAGGTAGATAAAGGATATCTAAAATTTATGGGAATGAATAGTACCTTAGAAATAAGCTCTACTTTACTTATATAGTTGGAATTAAACACCTATAAAGGGGTCCCTGACCCCCATATATAACACCCACTAAATATTCTATAACTGAAACTCTATGGAGAACTAAATACGTCCTAAGAATATATTATATTTTCTCACTTACTTATAATATATAATAAATATATTATGTAATAAAATAATTTCAATAAGTTAACTCATAATTACTATCAATATTAAATGAACCTTGAATTTTAAAATAATATTTTTGTATATAATATTTTTCCATGTGTTTATTTAATACATTTTGAATAATTTTACTAGAATTATTTAAAATCTAATCATTCTATACTCAAATAATAATGAATTTATTTATTCATTGGTGATAAATTATTCTTGAATATATCTCAAACCTGGTGGTGGGTCCCACTATTAATGATACTCCTATTCATCAAAATATGGAAGACTTTTGAATGAATTATTATGTGACCCTCTAGGACCTTATCTCAATATAAGTGAATTCTATTCTCCGACTAAGATAGAATTCTAAAAACCCATAAAGGGACTAAATGAGATAAAGAAAATTCATAGAAGAAACAACATTTAATATTAATACACATCATATAATCTAATCACTTTTCTCACAATATTTTATAAACCACGATGCACACCGTATATCATCATCTATTCCACTTTATTATTAATTTTCCTAACTAGACATACATATATTTTTCAACCATGCCCATTTATATAGGGAAGATACTACAATACTAATCATTTAGGCCTAAGACATCACTTCCTTTTGAAAGGATAAAATTATATCTTGATAATTAAATCAATGTTATACCACCAATGATACACCAAACACAAGCTACCTAAATATGATTTTAATTCAATAGTTTTTACCTAGAATCAATTTTCATGATCAAATAGTTCACATTGATAATAATCTCATGTAAGGAGACCATTATATGTGATCATATATTGGAATTTCCAATGACACCTAAAAAATGTGGTGTTCCTATTTTTGTGTAAGTACTCATCATATAATCTATTAATAATCAAAATGTGAAAAGCTTATGAGAAGAAGTATCAATACTTTTGATCCCCTACCACCTTATAGTCAAACATAATTCATGTTCAATAAGTATGATGTATCTAGACTACATGATTTATGTTTAATATTAATTTCTTAGTATCTCACATTTGTCACTATACCTTGATAAATGATATAACATTTTTTTATGACAAATAATCTATGGAAATTATCATATAAAACTTCTACATACTTTTTGTGATTTCATGAACTGGAAAAAATCACTTCATATTACACACTACTTCTATAATATCATTAGAAGTTGTAATACTTTTGGAATTTATGGATATGGATACCACTAGCTTTAATGGGATTCTATTTTTCATTAACTATTAAAAACTATGATATTATATCACAATTTTCCCACAAAATACTATTTTTTCCCTCAAAAAAATAATTTACCTTCCTCTCCAATTACTAGGAACATATCTTTTATACTCTCTCAATTACAATTGGACAATTGTGACTAGTTCTGATAAAAGTATCATAGATAATAATGATACTTTATTACCATAAGGTATATGTCATCAATAGAACTAATTTCACAGAAAATTTCACAAGTGATTAATCTATTGAAGAAGTGTATGCAATTATACATACCACATTAATCTCATCCCATTTCCCAAATATATCTTTAGAGTGATTTATGTCATGTGAAATTGGTAATAAGTATATATTTATTTTTTATAACTTTTATTTTTTAATAACTTTTTAGTATATGTACTATTTAATATGCCTATAAAAGAATTTAGATATAACTTATTAGATCTTTCCCCCTAATTTTTTATACATTAATTCAATCTATGGAGTGATACATTTATTCTAGTATTAACCATACATAATACCAATACATGTTTTTAATATGTTATCAAATAGATTTCACTTATATAACTATGTATCTACTACTAACCTCTAGAATAAATGTGGAAAAAGTTCATTCATAATGAATATTATATGACCTTGTTTCTTACTTCAATCCAAAAATGGGTTTTAGTAACTTACACCTCATATTGGAATTATATAGTGTCACTAACCCTTTGAGGTTGTGTCATATAGATACCTTAAAAAAATAGTGGCATTGAAATCCAATTTCCAATTTAATTATCATATAAATTAGCTATGAAAAGTATAATTTTAATGTATTTAGGCATTAATTCCTGGTATAACGATTTTTTTCTTATCAGTACCATACTTGAACCACCCATATATAGTCTCACATAAATACCCACTAAAGTATTCATGATAATAATCCCTTGTACTTTGATACATTTAATCCATTATTAAATTTTTATTCCTCATGTTATTCTTATCTTGTTTCCAATATCCTATTACTTACATGATTCATTAATGTCAAAGAATAAGGTATCCCCAACCGTGGTGAATGTAAAACCCTTACAAAGGATTTATCCTTCCGTTTCTGTATGCTTCTATAGAACAATCCTTTTATATATACTCCTATAGAACCTGGTACAATTCCAAGTAGTTGTGTATATCTATCATTTACTAAATCTAAGTTAAAATTTGTCCCATTATCTCAAATAGAGATGTTAACCATTTTATATAATTATATCCCATCACTTGAGTTTGTCTTTTCTATGGGATTTCTTAAAATCCTATATAAACATTATTCTACTAAACTTAGATGCACATTGAGTTATTATTGATGAATTTTTGTTTATACTATATCATAATCCTTTCATATAAACACATGTTCTAATGTCATAATGAATTTATATCATACAATAACTCATATTATATCCATTTTTCGTGATAATTGGAAAATGATTATGGATAAATTCTTCTATTTACAAATCATGTCTTGAAAATTTTGGATGTTTCTACAATGCATATTACTCTTAATATTGATACACCTTTTACTTACATCATTAATCTAATGTGTATAAGGAAATTTTCCTTTAGTAGTTACTCCACACTATATTTTATTGATCAAAATTTTCATGTATGACTCATCAAAGATCCTCTTTATGAACATTAAAACTTTGATGTGTATAAGGAAATGTGTATTTAGGAATTAGTTCATGAAATATTATCATTATCGATGAATTATTGGTGAATATATTCTTTGAAACATGGTCCCAAATTAACTCATATCATTCAACCATTCATATATTCTTCATCACTATTATATTACATTAAATATTTCAATGGAGTATTATGAATTATATTTACCACTAGATTTATCTTGTAATAATTCACACACTTTGGCTGAACTAATTCCAAAATATGTGTATCTTACCATTATTTATTAAGGTCTCTTTGTCCTAAAATAAATAAATTTGATGATAATACCTATGAAATTTATCTCTAAAGAGTCTAGAACCATACTGGGTATATCCTTGAAAATTAATTTTATTTTTTCTTGAAGAAATTATCTTTCCATAACTAGGAATATATGTGACCTAAATTTTATATTCATCATGTATCGATAATGTTTTAAGAATTAATAAACTATTATTTGAGTAGCAGACACCACATAAAACATACATTACAAAAATGAATAATGTCTTATAGTATCAAATGGATAGTTGAGATATATATTGTGGTTGTTATCAAAAAAATTTAAATTAGAATCAATAAAATAAAAATTTTAAGCCATGTACTTCTCAATACTGACTTAGGAATCACCCTTTCTACACCACTTGGAGTATTCACCTTTCATTTTCTAATTATTCTATACTTAAATAGTTTCAATATTCCTATACACATAACTAATAGTCATATTTTATTTAGTAACCAAGAATTATAATAGAAACATCACATTCAATAATGAATATTCTTGAAGAAGACACCAATTATTGCTTCTTCAATTCATTTTAAAACATTTAACCTTTCATAGTCTTATCTCATGACATGAAAAACAAATAACATCCTATAATATGAACAACCTATGTTCTTTTAAGGACAGTGTGAATGTTCTTTTGGTGTCACACTTTCCATTGGCGTCTTCACCTAGAAATACCTCTTGATCACTATAATAACTAAAGAGGTAAGATTTAATTAGGTTCTTATCAACTTGGTGAACCTTACCCGAAGGTAATGAATCATTTAACTCAATCCTATTTGTTTTTAAAATCATAAACAAAACTGATGTAATTGGGTGAAAATTATATAAGAAAGGGACGCATTGAGAGATTCTGATCCATCTTTAGATTTATTTACATTTAGTGTAATGATTTTATGATTCCTATCCATCTTTACTTTCTCCTTACATGTTTCTATGATATGATAAAACATGTTAAATCATTCAGGTCATGATGTTTTATCCACACCTCACATTGTACTTTGGTCACAACATTATGATGTAAATATCAATTGTGTGATACACGAGTCTCTAGTATGAATCTTTTAAACCCCCACTTCATGGGGTGGCTCAATGGGTAGTGGGGACTATAAAATGTACACTTTATAATATCATAATACTTTGGGCAAGGGCCTATAATACACCAATAAAATCACACTAGTTATGAAATTTACATTTTCTATAGTTAATAATAGTGTATTTTTGGTATAACTTACCATTTTCTACAAAATGAAATGCAATTATATTTGTACTTTTATCTTGATTACTAATTGAATATTATTGATTACATCATTAAATATCTCCCACTATTTTATTAAACCTTATTATCCCTCACTACATGATTTTTAATACATAGTTGGTATAGTATTGTAGTGGAAATGATCCCTAGAACCTCTCCTCATAGTCCAATATATGGCCACACCACTACTCGGAGAGTTTCAAGGTAGGAATGAGACTAGAAAACTGCATTGAATAGCACTTCCTTCTATAATTGAGTGAATCCATAACATCTTGTAATTGTAACATTGTTTCCCTCAATGATTTCCCTCAAATGCGGCAATAATCTTTCTATCGATACTTCTTTTCAGCCGTCTTATTTTTAGTC
Organism: Viscum album; assembly: GCA_963277665.1. Taxonomy (NCBI): domain Eukaryota; kingdom Viridiplantae; phylum Streptophyta; class Magnoliopsida; order Santalales; family Viscaceae; genus Viscum; species Viscum album. The sequence continues at coordinate 1,469,425,419 of OY728147.1, read as the reverse complement.
GACCCATCACTGTCATAAAAAATCCCCAATATTAAGAGGCACCCTCTTCCAGGGGTGAAAAGATCTTTGTATACTTGGTTTTATTTAAATTTATGTGACGAAAGGAATTATGACTTTATATTACTTTGATGGTTTTATTATTACCTGAAAAATGAATTCATTTTCTCATTAATATGTCTGTACTATGTTGTCACACTCAAAAATAAAAATACAACAAACAAAAAACATTCAACTAAACTTAAATTGTTTTAATCTAAGAGTTTTAGGTTTATTATTTTATGTGTTTTTAAAAACATACACATTAAAAAATAGTAATAAATAATGAATAAATTAAATAAACTATCCGAATGATCTTGAGAATTTTGTATTTATTAATTCATTTAAACTCAATTGATTAACCATGAACTTAGAGGTATAATAACTCATTCAGGACTTCACTCATATTGGACCTCGAAACCTGGTCAAATTTTTTCACATCTCATCTTGGATACTACCTCATCCTGCTATGATCCAAAACTTACATCCTCATTTTCATTATAGAAAAATATACTCATTCCCAAGTGAGGGGGTCCGAGGGAAGTGAAAAATTCATAGGGAAGAAAACTAATGGACTTTCATTCCCTTATATATATTAAATAAAGAGATATGATGTACATATCATAAAAAATTAATTAAATATTATAATTATCATACACAGTTTAAATAATTAATTAAATAAAATAAAACTCAAAAAATAAATGTTTGGTCAATTCAAAAGACTATTAAGAAAAGAAAATAAATGCATGATAATGATAAATTGAAATAAATTTATGTCTTGGGAAATTAAATGATTTAAATAAATTTATTAAATTTAAATAATTTTGTTTCACCTGGTCTCAAAAATTTTTTATTTAATTTTTTTTTTCAAATTTCAAATTTATTATTTTTTAAATCCAAAATTTTAATTTAATTAATATTTGGATATATTAAAATTTTTTACAGACATCAGAACTTACCCATGCCTATTATGGGGTTGGAAAACTCTGATGAGGCTCGTTACATGTTAGGAAGAACTCGTATAGGGTGGTTCAAGGTCAGGAAGACCCATGTAGTGTGGTTCCGGGTCTAGAAGACCCATGTGGGGAGGTTCTGGTTCGGGAAGACCTATTCAGGGTGTTTCTAGGTTGGGAATACCAATAGAGGGTAGTACTGGGTTGGGTATACATTTAAGAGTCTGTAGGGGGGGGGGTGAAACGACCTCTATAGAGGGACTCTATGATTATATTCCTGAGGTTCAATGTTTAAGGGTGTAGTATGATTAGAATTAGATCATGTGTGGTAGGGGTGGTGCTAATAAGGATTAAGCTGATGTTGGTGACTGATGGATAGTGCTGGTGTAGGAAGATGGGTGTTTATAGAATTCTGATGTGATTAGTGGCGACAAAAGTGTCGGGAAACCATGGGAACACACTTTGGTGTTAGTGGGAGGTTAAGATAAGGGATTATAGATGAAGGAGAATTATTAGGATGTGGCCAGATGAGGAATAAAAGGAGGCATCAATACTATAAATGAGGCAACACGGGGAAGGGGAACATCACTGGGATTGGGGGGGGGGGGGTCACCCACTTTTAGTTTTAATTAAAAAATATTTTTATAAAAATATAGAGGATTACTCCCTTTTAAATATATATATATATTCATATACATATTTTTTTATTCTATATAGACCAACTTAACAACTTCCTGCCCATATTTTAACCTTTTTTTTCTCCCTTTGTTGGTTGTCGACTCGCCTAAACCGACCCACCCATTTTTTATAGAAAAGCCTAAATATATGAATTTAAAAAAATCACAAATTAGTTCTATATATATATATATTCCGAAACATGTGGAATAATTATCACCAGTCATAACTATTCCTACAACTGAAATACAGCTGGAACTGGTTCACAAGATAAAGTCACCCAAAATCACATCAGGAGACTGAACATAGGATTTAAAAATACTTTTATTGAAAATTATGTCTTGTGAAAATATACGACATTAAAATTGAATTAATTATTTTTTGGATGGTTATAACATGGCCATTCGATATCAGATCGATGCATGTTCAGATCCATTGGGACTAAAAAAAATTCCTCTACTAGATTTATACAAAATTTAATTTTTATTTTATCAAAAAATTAACTGGATTTCTCAAATACCAATTATTAGTACATGTACACACAACAGATGTCATAAAGCAAGATATTTTAAAATTTTCATAACCATAGTGACATAACATCATCATCTATAGTGATACAAGCCATAATAAAGTTCTTATGAACATGCATGAATTTAATTAATCACACAATATAAGTAAATGTTTACCTAATTTTAATCTATGCAAGGTTAAACTGAAACTCATCAAATGCAACCATTGATCAAAGGATCCAAGTTCAGATCCCTATATATCATCCACACACGCTTGAAGACTCTATAGGTACACTGATCATCATAATCTGAGTACTAACAAGGAGGATCGATGACACCTTTTACATCCCGAAGATCACTATGACTGCCTTCCTTCAATCTGTGAAAGTTTTCTTGGATTGATTACTTGGAATGAGTCTTTATTTATCTGGTATTCCGGAAGGAAGAGAGAGGATCTCTCAAATTCAAGGGAATGAATAACCCCTCATAACTAAGTTCCTATTTGCTTATATAATGGGAATTAAACACCTAAAAAGTGTTCCAAAGCCCTTATATATATAATTATCAGTAAGAAAGCAATAAATGACATGTTATGAATGACTAAATACATCCTTAACATAATTTATATTTTTTTAGTTACATGTAATATATAATAAATATTTTACTTGATAATACTGAGTATTTAGATCAAATCACAAATTTTGAAAATATTAAAAGATCCTTGAATATTAAAATAATTTTTTTTCATATAATATTATTTCCATGTGTTCATTTAATACCTTATGAATACATTTAGTAAATAAATTCAACTCCAATTATTATATACTCAAATAATAATGTATTTAATTATTCCTGGGTGATCGATTATTCTCAAACATATCTTAGACCCTGTGGTGACCCACCATGTCCTCTACTCATATTCATTATAATATTTTATACATTTTAATGTTATATTATGAGTAACCCTCTTAGACCCTCTCTTGATAGAAGTGAATAATATTCATAGGCCGAGAGTAGAGTATACCAAAACATAAAAGGCCCTATTAAGATAAGTATAATTCATAGAAATGACAACCTTTTCTATGAACCTAATCTGGATAATATAATCTTTTTTTCCTCATGATATCTTATAAGGACAGACTCACACCTCATGAAATCATCTTTTCTTGATTTATTTCTTATTGACCTCACTGGACATAATTAACTTCTTTTTCCAATTCCATTGATTTATTGAAGGTAATACTATATTGATCAAAAAAACCTCAGATATCACTTCCTTTGGAAATAAACTAATTATAACTTGACTATTCAATCAATTTCATACCACCAATTATGTACCCCAGACAATCTACCTCATTATGAATTTAATTCCATTGTTTTTGACTTCTATTCAAGCATGTAGTAAAATATTATTCAATGATAATAATATAATGTTAGGATGAAATTGCATGTGTTTAAAGTAAGGAACTAATAACGACACATGAAAAGTGTGGTGTTCCTATTGGTGAGTCATTCCTCATTATCTCATCTAACAAAGATCAAAAAGTTTGAACATCAGGAGAAGAAGTCTCAATGCTTATTATATCGCAACACCTGATAGTAAATCATCATATGTGTCCAATTAGTATAAAGTATCTAGACCATAGGAAATATTATTAAGATTAATTTCATACTATTGGAAGGTTCAAATTATATCCTAGGAACTTCTAAAACGTTTGGATACAACAAATAATCTATGCACATTATAATACAAATAGTAGATTTATATATATCATAACTATTATGTTAAGTTTAAATCATGTATAAATAATTATATACAAGATATAATAATAAAAAATTACTATTCATGTTGGTCCTAGCACACCCACTAATACAAAAAATATACACTTATGTAACCATACTCATCCATATAAATATATTGTGTTTGTGTTTGGGTCGATTTGAACACCTACTTGAATAATGATATAAAACTCCATTATGAATGGTTATGGGAATATAAATACTAATATTATTATAATTAAATAAGAAATTAAATATGTAATTATAGTTATTTAATGTTTATATAATGCATTTAACTTACTAAAATATCATCTTTGATCACTAAAAGTTTCTAAATAAGCATACAGTGACTCAATTTTCACATAAAAATTAGAAAAAACAATATAATTAATAAATATAATAGGATAATAAATTTTAAATATCAAATTAAATATTTAATAATAAGGTTAATATGGAAGTATATAAAAATATTTAATTAATTAATTAGGTATTTAGGTTTATGCAAAGAATGAATTTAGATCAAGGTAAGGGTTTATGATAACTCAATTTTCTTCCATTAAGATACAAACATTGTTATTGAAATCTATTATTTAATATCTAATTTATTATTCCAAATAAACATGTTTATATTTATTTTATTTTTTATTTTCTATCATTTTTTAATTATTCCAAATTACCTAATTTCCAAATAACTCTTACATCAATTTGTATACTTCTTATAAGGGGTTTTATTTCATAATTCCCCCATTTGAGACATGTATTTATATTATTCAACTAATCTAATTTATATGGTGTATAAAATACATATTTGAAATATTATATTATGAAATTTATTTTATTCATTTTAATTGATTTCTTAATTAAATATATGTATTTCAAAAGGTATTTATTAAAATTATATTCATGTTCCTAGGGTTTGTCTTGACCCAAATATTATTCCTGAGTCAAAATAAATCTACTTATATTATTATTTTCCATGATTTAATGAACATAAAAATTGATGAGATTATATAGAATTTATATATATTTTTCGTACTTAATCATGTTTCATACTGTATTTTTCATCTTGTAATCATCTATTGTTTCAGAAAAAAATATAATTATATTAAGACTAATTACCATATATTTAAATGGTATTTTTCTCTAAGTCAATGATTTTAAACCCCATCAATGTTATCTATTACATAGAAGAAACTAAAATTTATTTTATATCCAATGATCCTTTACTCCCCTTCATTCATTTTTAATCAACAGTTTCATTATCCTTTTAATGAGGTGGGTTTTAAATAAAGGTTTTTTAAAATATTTAAATTGATTTTCCTTAGCATGATCTAATATTATTTGCATCTATATCATATTTTGACATGTGTTTTATTATAATAAGTTCTCTCTTATGGAATTTGTTTTTGTGTAATATTTTAATATATTTTCTATTCATGTTAATGTTTTTTTTCAGAATATATATTAGAAATATCATCGTTTTAATTCTATACTATGATTTTTTTATCAAAAATAATATTCATGATTTTTTTCTATTTTCAAGGGACACATTTACGATTAATTAATGGTTTATATATCCCTAAATATCTTCTCTTTTTTAATATTCTAATTGGGTTATCATGTTTTTGGTATCAAATGATCATGGTTTTTTATGTGATATAATTTATAAAAGTTATGATATCCATTTTAGTTCTATGGGTTATTTATGATAAGATGGATGATTTTATATTAAATAAAAATCATATGTATCGATGATGAAAAGTTGTGTCGAACGTATCTCTGTACATAATTGGTTTAAGTTTATGTCTCAGGATCTCAAAAGGGTGCACAATAGGATTGATCTATTGTCAATGGGTACATGAGAGGATATATCCTATGCCAAGGGGAACATGAGAGGATTTATCCCAATTGAAAGGGTACATAAGAGGATTTATCCCACACCAAAGGGGTATATGGAAAGTTTTATCCTATTCCCAAGTGTACATATGAGGAATATTTGATGTTCTATAAGGTACACGAGTAGTTAGACCAAGCGCACTATGTGATGATTATATTGGTGGAAAGCCATGACATATGGTTTCTATGGTTAGTTTTATGTGACACTATTTTCTCAGAATCACATGCCTATGATTTTTTCCTTGACTCATGTTTAATGTATAATGAATAAACACACTTTTCTCATGGTACATGTTTTCTAATTTGACATTACGTATCACTCTATCATGACTTATATATAATTCTTATTATTAAATGTTTTTAATAATAAATTTATCCAATACACATGTTTTATCATATTATTATTATAAATCCCTTGATGAAATGCTAATATGTTTCCCATTATAGAGAATTTGAGATAAACCCTTTATTATGTATTCCATTCCCCTTATTATGAAGATATCTATTAATATTAAAAATTATATAAGGAAGTTTAGATGAGTTTGATTATGGATAAGTGATTATATATTAATTTGTTTATGTTTATAATATATAAGAAATGAATCCTTTTGGTTACCAATTTTATATAAATATTTTTCAGATTTATTAATTAAAAAATGATATCAATGTATTATTTATGTATACTTAGATTTGACCACTATAGGAATCCCCAAATCAAAATCAGTAAGACCAATGGTTTCAAGAGACCTCATATTAAACTTAATAAATGGTTATAATTAATTAAACTTATGGATAAATGAAAAAGAAATGTCCGAAAAGATAAGATACATGTACTTTACTAAGAAGGGAATAATATGTTCCCCCTATTAGGAAATTAAAATGGAAAAATCAGAAATGAAACTTTGATAATATCATACATTACATATCTCTCAAAAACCACATATGAAAAGGTGTGATTAGGGTTCAAAATTGAATCACCTGGATGATTGCCTTATAGCGGAGCTGCATCAATATTCTCCACCCTCTCTTAAATAATAATAATTATAGTAATAATAAAAACAACAAATAAAATATTTTAATTAATTATTATTTTTAAAAATAATTTATTATATGTTAATTAATTTACATTAAATTTATTAATAAAAATTATAAACTTCAATATACCTATTTGGTATATGTATACTCAAATATAGTATATCTAAGTACAACATATACAACAATGATATATCTAATGACCATATATATAATAGTCATATTTCATTCCCATATATATTCTTACATCTAATTCATTTAATTGATTCTCAAAATATATACTGTATTTATAATGTTTTGTTTTTTTCTCTATAGTTATAATTAGTGATATGATCTTTAATTAAAACCAAAATGAAAAGGAATTTATGTTCATGATATTTTTTCTTTCTTATGATACTATTCTTCTGGTACTTTTATTAAGATTATTTCATACTTCATTATTATAATGTATACATGTTTATATCAAATTGTGATATTTTCTTTCCAAAAAATTCATTGAAGTTCATTTTAGTGACTTTTTCCGTGTAAAAAATATATTTAAAAATTATTTATTTAAAGGGAAAATATGTAGTAAAATAATTGTGTGTTATAGGTAAAATTCTCAAAATGTAATAACTATAGAAAGAAACATCACAAGACTTGATTTAAGGGAATGTGAGTTTTGTACATGTATATATATTATGGCTCTCAATATCATGCATGTAAAGGAATGTGAAACCATAAATTTATAATGATTTAAATGAAATGTTATGGGAAATTGTTCCAATAAATTCCTTAAGAGTCAAGGGAAATTACCCCAGAAGAGTCCAATGTAGAAAATATGTTCTTATACAATTATTACAATTAATGTTGATTTCCTAAATTATGTAATAAAAAATAGTATGATCATAAAATTAATGAAATCTAATGACTTATTTAATTATGAATCAACCCAATATTTCATATCTTAAATGGTTATAAAGAACATTGAATAATCCCACGAAATATTAAGGAATGAGTTATCAATAAAAAGACATAGTGGAAATCATATTTAAATGATTATATTTGAGAAAATTTATAGTAAGATTCATAATGATTCACTAGTTTAATTTTTTTATACAAATGGATGAATTCGACATAATATAGTATTTTCTCTCGAAATGCAATGAAATAAGTTGTTATTGAGAAAGGATATTATAATTAGTGAGGGATTAGTGTAATCCCTTGGATTTATATGAGAGAAATATTTATCTCAATATTTTCCAAAACATTCTCTTATATATAATCAAAATGAAATTATAGGATAATATGATGGGAAAATGGAATATATAAATGGTAAGGATATCATAAGTATGTAAGATATACCTATTATGTAGAATATATTGATGTTTCTCTCAAGGAATTTCTTGATCACCCACCATAATGTGAACATGAGTTTTATATTGAACCCATCCAAAAGGAAAACCAATATCAAAGCCTCCCTATTGAATTTTCCTAGTGTAATTTTTAGATTTGGAGAGACAACTACAAGATTTATCTGATATGGGATTGATATTACCTAATATCTCAGCATGGGAATCCACTTAAAGATAAATTTTTGATATTAATGATTGAACAACCCTTATGAAGTGAATTGAAAATGGGGGAGTTGAGTTGATCCCAATTGAGTCATGGTCAATATGGAATTCACATTGCATCAATGGATGTAATTCTATTAAGATCAAAATTCATTCCTATGGTGAGGTGTTTAGATGAACTTCATATTGTAGTAATCCTATTAATTGTTTATTAAGGTAATTAATTTGTTTGTTTTGGATGTTTTCATGTTATATTAGTTGAAAAAATTATAATATATGTGTTTTAATATCTTCATGTCCATGTGGAGATGTATAAGAATAAAAGTAATAGAGTTATTTTAAAGATAAAAAAAATTACACCATGATAGATGATGATTATGCCTCAACATAATTGTGTTAATTATATATAGGATGGAAGTTATATCAAATGATAAAGAAGTTTCATTGTATAATTAGAACCATGAAATTAATTTATCTTATAGTGGAGTAGAAACACCATGAACGTTTTTGGCTGTGTCATGATGATACTGATTAGAGAATGATTTTATATTACATATAATGTGGGTACCACTTAGTAAGAACATAACTATTATGATGATTTCTACATAAGTAGTAAACTGAGGAAGTAAATATTATTCAACTCTTTTGTGAAGAAAATTCTTCGAGAATTTATTTTAGAGATAGATCTAGGATACAATTGGCCTTATAGGTTGATTAAATTGTTCAAATTATGTTGTAATACATTTTTTTAGAATTCATATGCTATTAGAGTTTCATTCCTCTACAAATGAGGGAACTAAAGGGATCACATTTTGTGAGATGTATATATATTCCAATATATGAATAAGTGAAAATACATTGACATAATTGGAGATATCACATCATAAGGAGTTAGACTATAGATGTTTGTTAGGTTGGTGGTTCAGAAAAAATATAAACATTGAATTCAAAATATTAGAATCACACTATAAATAAAGTTTAATATTTCCAGATATATAATAAGATACTTGGTATTCATCCCTCTATATATTTTGGGTATGAGATTCACACCAGAATAATAGGAATCACGTTTCAGTTCCTATTATGTCTATAAATATGTGATGACCCACTAGAGTTATGTTTTTGAAATAAAAATTAGAGACTCTACAAGATACAACTAATAATACAAAGTAGATTTTGTTAGTAATTCATGATAATAACAAGGGTTTACACTAGGTTCAAACTATAAAGTCACATGAGGTACAATAAGAAAATACCATTCTATTTTTATCCTCATTTTTCATATTATAATCAAAGATAATGACAATACTCCTTTACTATTCCTAATTATTTTTGAAATAAATTGGATTGTAGGCATCAATATAAAAACCACTATACACCAAGGATTAGACACATTCTAATATGGGTCAGGGAAAGATATAAAAACACTTTTAACCATGTATGTTATCTTCTACTATATATCACATCATAAGCTTATCACCATTGAGATCTCTTTGGAGTTATTAGTGATAGAAATCATATATTTTAAGTGTTCGTGTATTTGAAAACCACTAATTCACCACCATTAGTGGTGATATATTATTATGACCCTAAAAAACTATCCAATTTTTATTAAAGGAATGTGATTATATAAGGTCTTCTGTTTATTATAGAGAAATTAAATCCAATTCTAAAAAGAATAAATATTCTTTTTCATGAATTGATTAATAGTTTGAAAAACATAAAGGTTATAAATACTTATTAAAGATAAACCTACCTTTTATTTATAATCAATTAAGGATTAAGGGAAATGATATTCCAAATTTGAAACTATATATTACGTATAGAAATTATGAGTTTATAGTAATTATATTTTCAGTAACAAATACATCCTCAGTGTCTATGGATTTGATGAATAGGGTTTCAGGGTTGATGTTGATAAAATTGTGGTGTTATTTATTGATGATATATTTATATACACTAAAATATATACAGATAATGATAACCATTTATAAATTATTCTTAAGACTCTTTGAGAAAAGGAGTTATATGAGAAATTTATTAAGTTCAATTTTTTTCTAAAACCAAAATTATTGTTCATAGACATATAATCTCTAATGATGTGATATCTGCAAACAATTCAAAGACTAAGGTTTTTAAATAATTTCCAAAATTTAAAAATATAATTTATATATACAATTTCCTTTTTTAATAGGTTATCATCAATATTTTTTATAAATATTTCCCAATTAGAAAACTTTTTAACTAAGTTAACACATAAAGGGTTCAAATTCACGTGGTCAAAGAATGTGAAGAATGTTTTAAGGAAATGTAAAATATATTTGTCAATTAAAATGTATTAACATTTCCATTAATATAGAAAGGATTGTTTATATATAGTGATTCATTAAAGAAAAGACTATGGTGAATATTTATAAAAAATGATAGTGTTTTTTTATACTTTAAGGCAATTAAATACCCATGAACAAAACATTACAACTTATTATCTTGGGTTGAAAACTTTATTAATTTCCTTGAATACATGGATACATTACCTCAATGCTGAAATATGTTACATATATATATATTAGAAGATTTTAAACATTATATTTACACAAAAATCACTTAACATGAGATAAAAAGGATATATGGAACTACTCAAGGACAATTACTTCACAATAAACTACAACCATGAGAAAGAAAACAAGGTTGAAGAAGAATTCATTTTGAAGGGTCATGGAGTTATATCTATGATAAGGATGGATAGTGATATAATAATCATGCATTTATAAATGTTATATATGGAAATTATTGGGGTAACTGAAGCAATATTTTTTTCCTGTGTGATTACCCTACTGTTTTTACTAAAGATGATAATGAAGACCCAAAATATGAATAATATATATATAATAAGATTAAATACATGAATTATGGGAAATTAAAATACATTAACTATGAAGATGGTGTATTGAATTTTATAAATAATATATGCATTTTATAACTACTTGAGATAAAGAGAGAATTTATAGGTGAATATCATATCTCAAATTTCTCAATATATCGTAGTTTCAAGTATATATATTGGGGATTATGAGAAAACAATTGGCAGGAAAACATGATGTGTGAAATATTTTATTATGTGTGAATATAGATGATATTATGAATATTTATGTTCAAGAGACAACCCACAAATTATATCGTGAAACCACCCCTATACCAATGTGGAAGTGGGATAATATTATAATATACTTTATCACCAATCTTCCAAAGAAATTATATAGGAATGATTTAATATTTTTTATTGCGGTTTTACATAAAATTATTCATATTTACTAGAAATAATAGATTATTTACCACTCAATAATCTTGAATGACTCTATATTAATTAATTCTTAAGGATTCATGGTGTAACTATTTCAATTGTATCTGATCATGAACCTCATTTCACATTAATGGTATATAGTAGTTTCAACACCCCCATATTTTATGTTCAATTTTCATTTAAATATATATAATGTTTAAGATCTTTCTTCATTAGAAATGTCAAACTAAAGAAACAATGATTTATTTTCATAAGATAAATTTTTAAGTATTAAATCTAACTGTTATAACGTAGCTGTTAAGTTGGAGGATATAAAAAGAGGTAACCTCATTAAGAAATATATTTATTGATAAAAATGAATTCCATATTTAATAAAATTAACTAATATAATTCAATTAGTGTAGCTAAATGATTAACAATATCATATTATGTAGAATAAATATATTTTAATAAAAAATTACTTTTATGGGATTTTATTATATTTATATTATGGTTAAATGATGATTTTAAAGATTTTTTGATAGTATAAATATCTAAATAAGTTAAAATAAATAAAATAGTTATTACAGGATAATTAATGAATTTATATTATACTTATAAAATACATATTTCCTAAAATAGTATTTATGTGTTATACGTGTTTACATTAAAATTCAATTTTATTAATTTTATAAATTTAATTAGATAAAATGATGTATATATTTTTAATCATATTTTTATAATTATTTTATATCCTAAATTTTTCTTTAATGATGAAAATTGTTATTCAATATTAAATTTAACATCCATGATAATGGAAAAATGATTATCTTCAAATAATTATCTTCACAAACATTGTGTAATTTTTATCTAAATAAATTAAATTTATATATTTTAAATAATTAATATAATGTGACTTTTATACATAAAAATATATATATTAACACTCTTTTAAATAATAATTGATAGGAAATAAGGAATAGAATAGTTAGTAATTGAAAAATTCATTTTCCTATAAAAAAGGTTTTCTTTAAATTATTATTTCCATTAGAAAGTGGTATTTATAAGTTTTAGAATTTGAATTTTAAAAAATAAAATTCATTTTTTATTCATTATAATATTATTATCTAAGGATGAGGTTTTTTATATTTTTCCTAAAAAGGTTTAGTTTTAGGTGAATAGTAAAACATACTATTTTTTAAAATATCATACCTTTTATGATTTTATTATGATATAAGTTTAAATTAAAACTTACGAAACCATTTTATTGAACCATTTTTTATTTTATAATAATATTTTTATATTGTAATGTATTATTTTTAATTTAAAAACATATATTTTTTATTTTAGAATATATGCAATATTTTTCTTTAAAACTGTTTTTATTGCATTATCAAAATATTATAGGAATTAATTTTTTCCAAATTTAGAAATTTTTCCCCATAAAATTGATTTCATATTTTGAATAATTAGTTCCAAATTATGTAATAAGTTTGATTTTATATTTCACTCAAAAAATAAATTACTTATGGAAAAATTAGTTTCCATGAGAAATGTCAAAAACTGTAAAAGGGTGAAATTAATGGGAAAAAGAACAAAAAGATATTAAAAAAATGTATTGAAATGATTTTTTAGAGTTTTCTTGAATAATAATCAATGAATATATATTATTTTCTAGTTTTGGTTCCACTTTCCTTGAATAGTGTCATGTCTTTTAATTTTCTTTTATCAAAATTGCACTCATCTCACTTGTAAAATAAACCCTTCACCACCCCACTTTTCCTCACACCATAAGCCATTTAGATTGATAAAAATATATGCAAATACCTCCCTAAAACTCCTATAAACATATTATATGTTTTTATATCCTCAACTAACAACCCCATAAAAACTTAATTCAATTCAAAAAGGTGTTATTCCTTGGAGTAAGGTAAAAATTTCCAAATCACACATTTTCATTTCAATTTTTTATTATTCTTCTATAACCTAAAATTATATAATATGACCCAAAAATAATAACATAATTATAATTATTATACATTAATATTAATATGTTAATTGAATATACATTATATTCCTTATACCTTCATTAGAAAAATAATAACCTTGTTCATGGAAATGTGCATATTACCCCACTTCCATGAAGTGATGTATTTAATTTTCCATAACCACAATACATAGATGATTTTATATTGGTATTTAATAAATAAATATTTTATTTAAAATATTATCAAAATTATTTAAATATAAATCAATTTATACCTTTTTCATATTCTTGGGAAAATGAAAATGTCATCCATGTGTACTACCAAACTACATTCTCCATGGGGGGATGTGTTCCATTTTTCACCACTTTCCTACATGTAATGTTCAAAAATATATTGAATGAATAAATTTTATATTTATTATTAATATGGATCATGAATTTAGTTTTAAAATTATAATATGAAACTTAATGTTCATTATAATGTAATCTATTGATATCAGTAATTTAACTGAAAAAACCTCTTTATGGATTCTAATTTCATGAACTATAAAAGTAGTTTTCAGAAAATCAAAATTGGATTACATAAACTTTTGATACTAAATTATTTAAATATATTTTATAATATGTTTATTATTAACTTGGAAATAATTAATGGGTTTTTATGATGCCACTATTAAACTTATGTAAAATGATCGAAATTTTTAAAACCATATATTTAAAATAAACATTAACTAACATATAATAATATAATGAGGATTATAACTAAAGATTTAAAATGTTAACAAATATGAATAATTATATGAAATAGGTTAGTAATTTGTTTATTTTTATAATAAATTAAATTAAATCACCTCATGGATATTGCGTGTAAAGGTAAGGGTTTTTCATCTCAATTTATTTTCATGAGGAATGAATCTTATTTTGCACATATTTTGATTTATAAGGTATATATACCACCTCTTTAACAAAATGAATATAAATTATATTCATATTCATGGTTTTTAAGGTTCTATTTCAATTTTTTTTAGAATAGGATTTCCGAAGGTTTTTCGGTGATACTGAATGTTTTTATGAAAGTTGTTAGGAAATTATTGTACTTTATTATCAAACATAATTTACATAATGTTAATAAGAATACTAAATATATTGATTTGATAATGTATATCATCTATAAATTTATGGAACACGTCTATTAGAAGGAGTTTTGTACTGAATGATTATCTAAACTTTCATACAAAGTTTATCATTTAGAGTGTTCAGTGAAGGTTAAATCTGGAAATAATTTTTGTTAAGTTCTTAATATCATGAGTATCCTAAGATTTATTGTTTTTAATGTAAGATTAAAGTAGGATAAAATAATTAATTTTTAAAAAGGTTTTTCAATGAATATTTTTAGAGTTAAATATACAAAGGTCCACATAAGAGTAAAGAGATGATTCACACAAGGGTCAACCCAATACAACATAAGGGTCAACCTACCAGCCTGATGTTTTGAAAAAACATAGTATATGTGTTGGTTTTATTTCGTAGTGAATTAAATCATCATGTTCCACAGTTTTAAGAATTTTACAATTTTGTGATTTTATGGTTAGTAGAACTATGAGAAGGATGTTAGTAGGAGTCAATAGAGAAGAAGACTATTGTTAAAGGTTAAAGGGAATTTTCTGGAGAATAACATTGGATAAATATCATCAGATGATTCCATCGGTCATGTTCCATCTAATAAACCATTTATAATATTTTAAAAAGAAATTATGTTTGTAAAGTGTTTATTATATTTTATTTATTGATATTGTGAAGTGAAAATTATTTATGATGATTAGAGATATGTCCTTGAGTTATTAGATATAGAGTTTTTCTTGAAGTTATCAAAAAAAATATTATGTATAATGTTCATCTGTAAAATGATGGAGTTTATAGGAAATATATTAAGGGTTCTTATTCATGTAATTGAATTATGGAATAGTCTAGAAGAGGACTATAGATACATTTGTATGATGTTGTAAAAGAACATCTGATGAAGTTTCATTCGATAGAAATATAACTTCAATGCATTAGTAAAAATTGAATGGTATAATATTTTTCTAATTTGAAGTTCATTACATATATTTAATAATTATATTTATATTTATGATATTGTGATTATTATTTAATGTTCTAAATATCATGAATGTAGGTTACAGTTCTTACTGATTAATAAAAATGATTGATGTAGTTCTATAATTCCTAGGTTAAGGATGTTTGAGAAAAGTTACTCATGTCGAGTTTTTAATAAGCTATGAGAATACTTTATAAAACTTGTGAAGAATCTAAAAAAATGTTTTGAGTGAGATATTTGAATATTGAGTATTTTTAAGTAGGAAGGTAAATTAGATTTATTTCCTTTTCTACTTCAATTGCTTCTGTATAAAGTGGAGTTCATACGCACATAAATAATACACTATTCAGATGTGAAAAAGTAAGTCCAAACACCATAGAAAAATAATGTTGATCTGGAAGTCTTTGTGAGAAAAAAATAGAAAATAATTTTTGGTCATAGATTTCCATGATTTTTTTGGATAAACAATGTGAAGAATTATCAAAATTATAATGTTAGAAAGACTAAAGTTCCATAATTGGAAGATACATTAATTATACATCAAACCAAGTTTCATATTATATGGGATTGGAAAGATTTTATATATATTTTAATAAATATACAATAATAACTTTATGGTTTTAGTCTAATATATGGAGGTTACAGAATAAACCTTTAAGAAGGATAACAAACAAAAAAATAAGTTCTTGCTAACTACAAAAAATAATATGATAAATAATTACACATATGAAGGAAAAGTGTGGATAAGTCCAAGAGGTATAGTAATAAAATGATTAATATTGTTGGTGAAGGTCTCTTATAGTTTAAAATTAAATATTTTTTATATTTATATCCTTACAAGGATAATATACGCTATTGATTTATTATAGTGAAACATAATTGTTAGGATATTCCATGCTTTCTGTAACCATATACAAAGGATTATTTTCTAATAGATTTTTTTATATTGTATTATTTTAAAAATATTCTATGTACTATATACTTTTATTGAGTATAGAAAATTTTAAATAATTGTATTCTCATGGTTTTTATTGTTTTATTTATTTTAATACTATCATAACAATTTAACAAGAGTTAAAGGATGTTTCCTAATAAATAAAAACATAAATATATCATAGATTCTCCCCTCCCCCTCTTATTGATCACACAGATATTGATTGGTCCTTTCAAGTGGTATCAAAGTGAAGGTTCCATTCGTTGATTCTTTTATAATGTTTCTTGGAAATAAATGTTTTCATATATTTTCACAATTCTATCAAAATTATCAATATTCCTACTTTTAATGAAACATACTATAATATCTGGAATGATAGAATGTTAACTTATCTTATGTCACATGGTTATGGAGTTCTTGAGGATATAACAAAGGGTTTTATTCCCCAATTTATGTATTTCCACCTAACATACACTGATAAAAAAATTTTAGGGAATAATGGGTATTCCTGAAATGCTATACTTTCCTCACAAACTAAGCATTAGTTTATCAGAGCTAAAGGATATGAAATAGCTAAAAGAATCATGGAAAATTTTAAGAACATATAGGAAGGAAATATTTAAGTAAATAAAGATAAGATAAAAATATGGATACAAAAGTAAAAATATCTTAATTTTAGTGATTATTATTTTTTTGGTGATTTCTATAGAGGGGTAAATGACAATATAAACAACACAAGATTTTTTGGTGAGAAATTGGAAGATTTAACCATTTTTAAAATGATATAATGAATTATTCTAGATATATTTGATATTAGGGTATCATAATTAGATGATATATATCTTGAAACTAAATCTCTATATTATCTATATTGAATTCTTCTCATTTATTAAATGAGAAGGGACAGAGTTTAAAAGAACAAAGATAAGGATAATTGAGAAATCTCATTAAAATATTGCAAAAATTGAAAGTATAATAATGATCTTGAAGAATAATATAGTAACTATAAAACCAAATAAGATATTTGTAAAATTTTTGATTAATTTTTGAGTTTATTTTTTTTTCAAAAAGGTGAAATGAGGAATAAGATAGCATAGAGTAATGTTTCTGCTATAATGATTTAGTTATGGAACGATTGCAAAATTTTCTAGAAATTTTCATTAATGAAAGGAAGATAAATAAAGTGATGATAATGATAAAAAATCATGAATATCACTCAATTTGAAGAAGAAAAAAATATAATCCATATTATAAGGTAAATTATAAGATTTTATCAAAAAAAGGTGAACCTAATTGTTTATGGGTGAAGAAGATTATGATAGTGAATAATAAGATGATAAATTTAGTGAATATACCACTGAAGATATTATAATTGAAAAATTGAATGATGGAAAATTTACTAGAGATAATATATGTTGTTTATAAGGTGAATAAGAATAAGAGACTATTATGGATTTTATTCTAAATGGTTAATTGAATTAATGTATTTAAGATAATATAAGAGGTGATAGGGATAATAAGAAGTTGAAGAAATGAAAGAATTCAAAATTGAATAAATAATATTTTCATAAATAAAAAACAATCATTATTAATGATTTTGGTGCTTTTATGAAGTCTCTTTAAGAAGAGGGAAATATTAACATTAGTCTTGATGAAATTATATAAGATAAAGATGAATTATTTGATCTTTTAAAAAAATAAAGCTTTAAAATTGTGCAAGGATTTAATTATTTTTGAAAACTCAGTAAAAAAAGATATTGAATGTTCCTAGAAGTATAAACCTAAGAAGGATCCAAAAAATCTATACTAAATATATGACAAGAAGAATGGTTACTCTCATAAAAAAGAGGAAGTTAATAAAACCAAATATGTATTTGAAATACATAGAATTGAAAAAAAATGTTTCTATGGTTTAAAAGTATTACCCAAAATCTGAAACTACTATAGATAATGTTGAGACTGAGAAGAAATCGAAGCTGAAGAATAATGTATCAGGTTGTAAACAAAAATTTTATGTTCAATAAAGTTCCAATGTGGAAGGTAATAAAATCATTGAAAACCAAGAACAAAAATCCAGATAGCTTCAAAGGTACATAAGAAAATATGGTTTATTTGGTTATTATGGGTATTTTGGAGGATCTAGGAACAATAAAATTTGTATTTTTTAATGATCTAAATTACATTGAATCCAGGAAAATCTGAAGGTAAATTTTGAGGGGGATTCAAACCACTCAAAGTACACAATATTAGAAAGGAATTATTATGATTTAAAATATATTACAAGCGTTGGAAAGTATTTTTTAATTATGTGATAAAGATAGAAATATTATAAAAGTATATCTTTCTATGATACTAGTAGGATAATGTTTATACAATAAACCTCAAAATTTTAATGAGAAGAATGAAAAAGGCAATGAATATATTTTAGTAGTTGAAAATAATTTCCAACATACAAAAGTAGAATGAACTTGGATACTTTAAAATGGATGTTCATAAAATATGATAATATATTTGAAGTTTTTTAAATATTTTAAAGATTCTATTTAAAGCACAATGGATTTTTTTAAATGAAGAGTCTCTCAAAATCAATGTCATTGGATATTCTATAATTGGGGAAGAAATTTTGAAATAAAAAGAGCATTATTTGTTATATGGTAGAAACTCAATTTGTTTTTTTTTTCAAGACATTATGATGATGATGATGATGTTTTCTTCCAGGAATGACAGTTTTGTTACTAAGATAACTGAATATTGTAATGTTGTAAAGAGTGTCCAATGAACAAAGGGAATCTTGTTTAAAGTTGGTGATTAATAATGTTCATTATATCTAAGCATGATGGAAGAAAGTCTTGTATGACATAAAATGCTGTAGAATAAGAGTAATCTAATTAATATATAATTTAGTCATGATATTCCTAACACTATAATAATAATATATTGGGGTATTTTAATTTTTCAATAAAGAGAGTATTACAAAGTCATTATATAATAAAGATTAGATACATTCAACTCACTCGTTAAATCTGATACATTTGAATATTTGAGGTCCCATGAGTGAAAAATCAACAAATCATCATATAAAATTCATTAATTATATTAACTAGTTGAATCAAATTACCATTATTATGTTTTAAGAACATAAATAAAAGGCTTTTAAAAATGTTTAATAGTTTTATCAGAAGTGAAGAAAAATAATATTGATACTCTGTGAAGAATATTTCAACCAATAATGAGAGAGAATATAAAAATTTAAAATTCCAAGATTATCTTAAAATGAATGGGTTTTTATGATTTTGGTGAACTGTACACACTATAGTAGGATGATGTTTCTAGAATAATAAATTTATTTTGGGTAGAGATGATACAAACAATTTTTATCAAACATGATACTTCTCAAAATTTTTCAAGGTAAGATATTCAAGAATTTGTTTTTGTTATGAAATTTGGTTTCTATAGGCCAAACTCTTGAATTAATCCCTATAACATGTATTGAATAGGAACCCCATGTTTGAAGAACCTAAGGGTGTATGAATATATTTGCATTATAAATTTCAATTTTGAGAATATTGGTAAGCTTTATTAGAGACGATTGGATGGAATCTTTCTTAGATACCCTCATAATAATAGAGAATACATGTTTTATAATAAAGAGATATGAAATATTTTAGAATCTATGGCTATATAAGTTTTTTAATCATACAATAAGAAAATTTCGTGGATAGTTTTATATATGGAAGAAGGTGAATATGGGGTGGTTTCATTTGAACAATGTAAAATAATATTAGTGGTAGTAACAGTATTGAAGGTACTCGAGATAAAGATTCTAACTCAACTATCTCATATAATGAATAAAATTATTTTTCATGTCATCCATCAGTAATAAATAATTTTTTAAATCTTAAAAGTAATTAGGCATCAATGAAAATTGATTAAAACTATAATAATATAAATTTTAGTTTCACATACTATTTTATATTTAATTTTTAGGCGAAAAGATATTTATGATGTTTTGAAACATCAAGAGTGGAATGATTCCATGAATGAGGATTTGGATAATTTTGATAAAAATAATATTTGGAATCTTCTACCCTATCCATAAAAAATAATGTTATTGGTATAAAGTGGGTTCTTCAAAAAAATATGAAAAATAAATCCAAAGTGATAAAAAATGGAAAAAGTGTTTTGTAAAAGAAACCCAATGATAAAAGTAATTGACTATGATGAATCTTTTACGCTAGGGGAATGATAAGAAATTTACAATATTAATTGATATGGTGAAAAAAGATATAATATATTTCAGACGGATTCTATGTCAAATTTTCATAATAGAGATCTTCATGAAGTATTTTATTTTGAACAACTATGTCACTTTGTTCTTGGGAATGATAAATTTTTTTTTGTAAATGTTGAAAATGGATTTGTATGTGTTGAAGAAATAAATTATAGATTATCACTAATTTTTTTTAAAAATCATAATGAATATGATATTCATTGAAGTAACATTTGATAGAAACCACTATATAAATATAAATCAAGAGGTCTATCTCATTGTGTTTTAATGTTGATGATATTATTTTTGTAGGAAAGAAGGAAAACACATTTTAATTTCTTTCTAGGAGATGATGAAGTTATTTTAAATTTACATGTAGGGATAAATAAAATAATTCCTTATCTTTTGGATCTCACCAATTAAGAAACATATTATCTAGCGTTAAGAGTAGAATGCTAATGTAATTGTAAGGAAATTTTAAATAGATGATTCAAAGATATTTTCCACACCAATTTTAATGGGAACTATGTTGAATAAATATTGAGCAGAAAAGTATATTGATCCAAAGGAATTTATGAATTTTGTTAGAAGATTTTATTATATCTAATAATGACAACACTTGGTATTGTGTTTTTTGTTACAGTATGTTCCACAAAAAAGTGCTCCCAAATAATCTATTATTATTGAAGGAAAAATAATTATCTAATATATCAATGTAGAAACTGATTTTAGGATAAAACATGATATATTACGAAATATTTATCTATTTGGTTATACATAAGTAGATTAGGTAGTCTGTGTTGATTATAAAATATTCAAACCTGTTTGAGTTTTATTTCTATAATATATTTTTGTGTGTTTTTATACATAGAAGAAAAATTCAATAACTCTCACAACAGTTGAATATTAATACATATATTCCAATAATGCTGCAACACAACTAATATGGATGAAGACATAGTCAAAATATTTGTTAGTTAATGTGAAATTACTTATTATCTTGAGTTTTGGTAATAAAAGTGATACAAATCTCACTAAAAAACCAGTGCAACATTATCATTTCAAGAACATTTATTTAAATTAACATTTCTTCTAGGAGAATGTGGTGAAGAATTAACTAAATATAGAGTTAGTTCCTAGAATGGAGAAAGTTTTTAATATTTTTATATAGATTATTCTTGAAGGACACATTTTCCAATATAAGGTTGTACATGAGTGCATAACCTCTATCACTTCAAGGTTAAGGTATGTGAATCCATATCCTATATCTTCTTGTCTTAGGATTGTGTTCTTAAAGGGGGTGAATAATTTGTAACCTAAATATATCTATTATAATTATATTAATATTTTAAAGAAGATAATATATTTAGGGGGAGTTCTTTGAAGGGGTATGCTGTGATATCATCATGTGTGAATTATTTTAAATTTTTTTTATAGTTGATAGAGGAAATGATTTTCTGGTAGGAAGACGATCTTAATGTTTTAAGTGTTCGGAAAGGATTTCTATAGAGGTGTTAGAAGATTTTATTAAATCACTATTTATGGACAATATGGTAGTATTGTTAAATGATTCTTGTTTCCTACTCTGATTTTGATCACATCGGCATAAAATTATTAGATAATAAATCAATTTCTTAGGTTAAAAAGTATAAATGATTTATGATTCATTGTTTAAATCAAAATACAAAGGGGGAGAATAATGAGACCAAAATGTTCATAGGTATTTTAGATATACCAGATGTTATTACAAATGTTTTTAATAAATTATTGTCATTTTTTTTTCTAAACATAGATCACCTATCTTTGTTAACATTCCTAAAATGGTTATCTAATGAAGTTGATCAAATGGACATTATTTGAATGATTTTATTGGATATAGATTTGTGATAATTTTGTGTCATAAATTACATATTTGAATCAATGGATAGAGTATTCCGTGGGGATTGTATTTAGTGATGAATTTCTGTTATTATGTTCATAATATCACGAGTTTATAAATATCTCATATTATAGAATAATCCCAAAATTGTATAATTTTTTTTCTTATTAATAAATTTATTTTTATAAATATCTATGTATTTCATCGAGGAGAGGCTATATGCCAAAGATTCCCAAGTAAGGGTAAAGAGAGGCTTTGTGTAAGGGTAAGACAACTGTAATTTATTGGTCAACCCACCACCCTAATGTTTTTGGATAAAGGAGAAGCTCCTTAGTGTTTATTTCATATTGTAATAAATTTGAAATTTAAAAAGTTCAAACACTGTGATTTTGTGTGTGTCTATGGTTGGAAGATTTATCATATTATTGTTTGTATAAGTCTGTAGATAAGAAGGTTTTTGTTTATGTTTATAGGTATTTCTATGGATAATAACATTAGATGATGATCATTTCATGATTCCATTAATCAAAGTCCATTAGATAATTTTTTTGTAATATATTCATAAAGAATGATTTATGTACATTGTTTATCCGATATAATTTTATGAAGTTGAAAGGTGTAGATTATTAAGGATGATCAGATGGATCTCTCTATGTTATTATATATATGGTTTTATTTTAAATAATCAGATCGATGTATCTATATAATGTTCATTAGTAAGAAGATGGAGGTCTAAGGAAAAAAATAAGGAATTCTGATGCAATTCATCAAATGATGGAAGTGTTTGAGGGAAGTCTATCAATATATTCCTATGATGTTGTAATGGAAAATCAAATAGAGTCTCCTTTAATGGAAATATTTCTTCTAGTATTAATTGAAAAAATGATTGTTATAATGTTTTATCAGTTTAATGTTATTTATAATAATTGTATAAATATATTAATATTTATGATGCTAAAACGATCATTCAACATTATTAAAATCACAAAAGTCAATCATGGTTCATGAAATATGTTAAAAAGGTTTGATGTAGTTTCTTAATTCCAATGTTATTGATATTTGAGTAAAAAAATGGTGTTGAAATTTCTATAAGAACCAATAATACTCTAGATTACTTTATAATAATATGGGGAAATTTTATTGAGGGAGACATTTGAATTTTTAATTTTTTTAGTGTGGAAATAAATTAGAGTTCCCACATTTTTTACATAAAATGATACAATATAAAGGGGGTTCATACAATATACATTCATAAAATATTAATATATGAAGATGTGAGGGGAAGTGTTATAGAAGAATAAAATTTATCAGATAGTCAGTTTGAATAATTATCTAAAAATCGGTCTCTAGACAATTTTTTCCATCATTTATTATCGAACAGATAGTGTGCTAAAATGATTCAACAAAAACAGTTAGAAAGGCATAAATTGAACTATTCAAAGAAGAATTGAAAAAACACAAGATAGATTTTTATATTAAGTATGATAAAAAAGACTTTATTCAGAGATGAATAGATAGAAAAAAATAGTTACGGTTTCTATCAAAGAAACAGAGGCACCAGACCAAGGTTACCAAATGAACCTATCATATAGAAATCCAACAGGTGGAAGATTTTCATTCCAATTATTAGTCATTAAATTTAAGAAAATATACTTGTAATAAGATAATGTGTGATGATTTTGAGGATTCATAATAATAACATACTGAATACTGTTGGTGAAGTTCACTGATAGTTGTTATGAGAATAATTATTACAACAATATATTTCCAAAGAGAACACATGATATTCATTTATTGTAGTGAAAAAAATGTAACAATATTCCATTATTACTATACCCATATAAAAATCATTGCATTAAAGTGGATTTTATGGAATTTTATTATTTCTAAATAATGCCAATGTCCAGATTCTCTTTTTGAGAAGTGAACCTTATAAATATTTGTGTTCCTATTATTTTGATTGTGTGCTTTATTTTAACAAAGTCATAACTCTTTAGCATGATTTGATGTTTATTTTATAATAATGAAAAATATAAAATGACAAGATCTCATATTCACCCCCTCCCCTCCCAAATATCCTCATTGTTTCTTTTGGTTATTTATTTCATAAGAATTCAATTAAAATGTTTCATAATTTGTAATGGATTTTCATAACTCAATTTATTTTATTGATCCATAAATATTCCTCTTTATTCTTCTTTGAATATTGTATTAATGGAATTTTTTATTACACCAATGATTATATTATGTATCTTTTACTTCTTGTTTTTGGTGGAAATTAATTTTTTCACATAAAACACATCTTTGATGAACTTTTTTCTTCATCAAATTTGATAATTTTAAGAATAATTTCCATCCCTATAAAATGAGCTCTTTATCCTCTATATCCCCACTCACTATTCATACCTAGGTTATAATTTCTTATTTTTTTATGAAACATGTTTGACTTTAGGCGATAATCAAATTTCTCTTTACATATTTTCAAATTAAATTTTTATAAATATTTTCATGATTTGTATTTAAAAAAATGTATTTTTTATATATTGAAAAGGTTTCTTTCCTATCCAAATTATATGAATTTTCTTTTACTACAAATTTAATTTAAATAACCATTATGACTTTTTTCAAGGATAATTTGTTTATATTTCTACTCAAATAAGCTCTAAAAAAAATTCATGTGAATTTCCTGAAAATAAAATTTGAAATTGGCTAATAATGTTTCTCTTTTCTTGATAATGTCAATAATATTTTAGGAATATTTTTTTTATGATTTTGCATCTTTTCTTCTCTTTAACTAAAAAATATCTATCTATTTTTAATTAATGTTTATAAATAACCTTTTAATTACATTTATGAAAAAATCTTTTTGGGTGATTAATTTTTTGGTTTCAACCGATCTAATTTTTATATCATGTTATGTGATACCTTTTTAAAATTATATGCAACCAATATTCTTCCCCTGGGTTTTAATGATGTGATTAATGATTACTATCTTATGGAACACATGTATATGGAATTTTATGGGGGGGGGTCACATATCCTCCTCTAATTCACTGGTTATATTTTTATATCTCATCAGATAAAAATGGGCCACGAGGTTTGATAATCGAGTTACTAATGAAAATCAAGTTATGATACTCGTGTCACTAATGGGCCATGAGTTATAATGAATGAGTACCAAATGAGATTCAATAATTAATTCCAATGAAACCATGTTTTAGGTCATAGGATTTTGATTCTAGGACCACTATGAATTTTTTGATTATGATTATTTTGTTCCTTAGTTCCTTATTTTTGTAGGATTCCATGAAATAGAACATTTTTTGGTCATTATCCAATGATTATGATCCATTTATCATCGTTATTATCATATATTCTTATACCACAGTATATGTTTATTCACTATTTATTACATGTCATTCTGTCATGATTTATGGTAAAATCTTATTGTGTTATGTTTTTTAATAATATATTTCTCCCATTATTATGTTTTCTCATGTGGTAATGATCTAACTCTTGATAAAATGTTGATAAGTTCTACCCTTTGTTAATAATATATTCTTATTCCATTACTGTGTTTATATTACTTAAGTTATAAATAAGTTAATAAATTATGATAATTCCCCAAGGGTGTCTAGAGGGGTATTAAGGTGGAGGAATGTTCACAAGTATTTTTAAATAAGTTGTTTAGGTATCAAATATTAAAATTCACTAAAATTTTCATTATTTGGATTTTTTAATTGTTTATTATATATAATTTCTAATTTATAGAAATTATGTAAAATACAGATATGTTTATATTGTCCTATGTCACTTGTTATTAAATCCTACGTGTAAATTATTTGTTTTTAGAACCATATTTGGGAACGGGTATGGGTCTCCGTGATTGGTACTAGAGAAGGGTTTAGTTATTTTTAGGGATTAGTTTAATTATTTTTCAGAGATTAGGAAAAGAGAATATTAGTGAAATATATAGAGATATGTATGATTATAGAAAAAAAATTTATTTGGTAAAATATGGAGTTTTTTTTTGTATCCTAACTATGAAATACCTATCTAGATACAAAAAAGTGGATGCATCATTTAACACAGATATACCTAGGGGTCATAACTCTAGAAATGAAATTTGTGTATTAACTCAATATTCACCTGGAAAATGATAAATACACCTTACTGTAGTCTTACTCTGACACTCTTGGGTGATATTATTTGGTTATTCCAATCCCCTTTATGAATCATTATACGGGATTTCTGTATATTTATGTTAGATAATCTAAAAATAAAATAACCCTAAAGTAGAATCAGTCAAAATGGTTGTATTTTACGATGTGTCATATTTGGATTGATTTTTCATATAATGGATTTTGTAACACCACATACCAAACAATGGGTCGAAGTCAGAGTGCCACATGACCTCATGTACACCTTACCATAAAGAAAAGGTTGACGACTAGCAGTGAGGGTCCAATTTCAATAAGCTCGGAGACTATAACCTCATTATATATAAAAATTTTCATAGATAAAAACAAAAAATATACGTTTTTGAATAAATAAGAATTTATATAATATATATATTATAAATATCTCAAATCAATACTAAAAAATAATTAGATTCCCCCATGGGATAAGTTGAAAAAATGTATAATGAAGAGTAGAAATTAAATAATATATTGTTGTATTATTCCATAGTCTATCTTGGTACCACAAATTAACACCACGCTCCATATCCTACCATCCTATAGCTAGGGACATTCCCTTTCTTATATCCATGATCATCAAGAATTCATGTTCATCAATATTACCATATAAGGTGTGAGTATAAAATAGATTAGACACCACTAATGTGTCCTTAAATTTTGTGAACATAGATATATAAAATCATATGTAATGATAAAATAAATATAAAAATAAAAGTGAATATATAACCATAGAAACAGTGGGAAATTTGGTGCTAAACATTCCACCAAACACCCCAACCCCACTAGTTTTGGAATGATTATAGTAATGATTAGAATATATATCACCACACTTCAAAAATTTTACCACATATCTGAGTGTTAGTTGGAATCCTATGACCATCAGTCCATGTTCCACATTTAAGGAAACATTACAAACTCCATCCTAATGGTGGTTGTTATCTAGAACACCACATTCCATACCCTAACTATGGTCATTATCCTTATATGATAGTAAGTCCCACCATATATGTTTCAAGTAATTAGATATTCACATTCCCCCTATATGAAGTTATCCCACTTCAGCATGTAGATAATTGATTCTTACATTCATTAAATGGTTTAATCCCACATTAATAGACGTGTTCATGATCTATCCTATACCATAAAATGAGCCATAGTCCTTCGGCATCATCATGTCCCCACACTCCCACTTCAAGGGGTTTTCTAACTGAAACAAACTAACATAATTATTCTAATTCGTAAATGGTTCCACATTTTATGTATTACAACAACAAATATATATCATAGTAGGGGATAATAAGGAATATGGGGATTAATTATCAAGGTGTTTCACACAATTCACATGATCACA
Source organism: Viscum album (assembly GCA_963277665.1). Lineage (NCBI taxonomy): Eukaryota > Viridiplantae > Streptophyta > Magnoliopsida > Santalales > Viscaceae > Viscum > Viscum album. The sequence continues at coordinate 1,469,396,985 of OY728147.1, read as the reverse complement.
TATCAAGCATTCTTTCAAAGGGCCATTCACTCACCCACATAAAAATTAATGTCATTCATTGGTTATCATGAATTAAAAAAACATCCTAAAAAATCATATACACAAACCTATATGGTAAGTAACTTCATACTATATGATTATATATGTCAATGTCAAGGCCCACCAAGATGGTAATCCTTAGAAACATCCTCACACTGATGTCTGAAGGAGGTATCTCCAAAATCAAATAATAGTTCAGTAATGGGCATTCCATAAGTGGATCACTAGAACTATAATGGAAGGGACTCACCTAGGAGGAATTCACCAAGTGGTTCAAAATAGAGATACTAAAGAATGAAAATTTGATTGAGAAAACCTAATATAACATTATCATTGAAACCCCTTTTTAGATTACATGAAATATCATGGAATAAGAATAATAGACCCATTATAAGATTGTTCAATATAGAAAAGAGAAAATGGATAGACTAAAAATGAATCACCAGAACTATATACTGAAATACTTCGAAATCGAAGCACCAAAATAGTGGATGAAAAGAGTTCATAGATCAATCAAAGGGAAGTAAAGAGATATCTGAACAATGAAAAACTCTAAGCTCTGAAGAAGGCTATAAAACCACATAGCCTTATATTAAACAATCCCAATAATAATAAATCATCAAAAGGAGAAAATAATTGAGAGACTTAATGGATAAAATTATTTGAAAAAGGTATTAATCACTCCCCCATAATGCTGAAACATGGTTTTATGACCGAACATGAAATATTGATGGTGATTTGAGGGAGAAGGTGAGAGTTTCATCTATTAAAAGGAAACATGAATATTGCCACACCCTACACCATGAACTAGTATTGGACATAGTGAACATGAACAAGAAGACAAAAAATTGATACACATATGGTTTTATATGATTTCTATGCCCTTTCCCCCACACCACATCCTAAAAAATGGGTATGGCGGGGTTATCAAAACATATCATATTTCATGATTTTTCTATGGATTAACCTAGCCATTTTCCCCAATGTTCATTTTAGATAGATACTATGAGGATCCAAAAAGGATTTCACCTGGGTATGGTGTCGACTATTTCAGATAGTATGATCTTCAAAACTCAAACTAAGATTCCCAGTGCATCAAACTTTTTACCCAAGCATTCGATAACAAATATTCAACTAGTACAATATTTAATACATAACATAAGTCAAGCCTATCCTTATTTAAACATAACCAACCATGATGAGGGTCTTACCATTCTCCCCATATGAGCACATATCATTCCAAATAAGTATATCTAGAGTTGAAATTGTATAATTTGTTCTGTTTTACCCCAATGTCACACTCTCACTCACATGTTTCCTCTTAGACCCATCTGTGACTACATAGTATCTAAAAAAGTTGCACTATCTTCCCCTATAAAATATTATTTATCCAGTATATTATCTACATAGGTCACTCCATAAATGTTGTGTATGGTTCCAACAAAACTTCTTTATAGTCTGTAACATTTTTATGATTGTGCATTAACATCCAAAGATGAGACAAGTAGAACACATCATGAATGCCTTGGTAATATTGAGAAGAACCCAAATGGTAAGCCAATAACCTTATATTCTCGTTGATATCAAATGGTCTAAAAAATCGTAGATCTATCTTTACATTATTCTAAATATGTTGATTTCCCCAATAAAGAGTCACCCACATAAAAACCCATTCACCGAAAATGAACTCTAAAGGCCTCATCCTTTAATCGACACCCAATATATGGCTACTCTATAGAGTGAACAACTTATTTTAGATTAATTCTACTCTCTCTAAAGTATTCTATACCAGTCATGACCACACAAAAGCTACCTACCCTAGATCAAGCCAAAATAGTGGCGAGGGACATGGTTGAACATACAGATCCTCATAGGGTGTCATCTAGATAGAATCCTGATAGATAATATTATAAGAAAAATAAACCAAGGATATATTATTATCTAAGGATCCTATAAATAATTGGAAACTTGATCTAATAATATCTTAAATAATCTATATCATTATATATGACTCTTCATCTATATGCAGGTGACATGTCATGGTTAAACTCAGCTAAGTCTGTAGAGCCTTATGTAAGAACTTCTGAAACATTAATGTAAAACATGTGTCTCTAAATAATAAAATTATCAACATAACTCCATGTAGATGTATAATCTCATGGATATACATCTTTCCCAAATTATTTATAGAAATATCCTTTTGGGTACATAAGAAATTGACCACTTCTATCAACCAACCCACTCTCACTCATACAACATCATGATTCCTTGAGGTATTTGGTAACCCAATAAAAAAATCCATTGTCACATTCTCCAATTTAATTTTGGGAACTATTTGTAGATAGAGTAAACAAACGGGATGCTTATTCTTAGTATTTTCTCTCTGATAGGTAATACATCACAAAAAAATCCTATGATATACCGCTTTATACATGGGTACCAAAATTGTTATATGATGTCCTGGTGCATCTTCATTGAACTGAGATGGACTATCTACCAAGAGGAATGTGAGTCTATTATAGTCCCTTCCCCTGATAGAAGTAGGAACTACATCCCTCATATGGACATAAAGCACATCATCATTTTCAAAGGTCCATCCTTGTACGAGATCATCTCCCACCAACTATTCTCACATTACAGCTCATTCAGAATCATGAACCTTAGTAGCCTTCACCTATTCCACTAAGGATAACATGATAACATAAGATAAACATTTAATTGTACCTTACTCAACACTTATATCCATAATCCAATTGGACAAAAAAAAAACACCAAACACCATTCTTCCACCGAAGGCTTCTCTCTAAGCTCTTGGGTATGTTGAATGTTCCTGTTAAACACATCTACAACAACATTACCCTTTCATGGTGTATACTACACCTCAAAATCAAATTTCTATTGATAATCCAAAAAAAAAAATCCTTTTTTTCATATTCCTATCATGCTGCCGGAAGAAACATCAGGGGATCTTGTGGCCTGTGTCAATAATAAAACAAATTTTAAAGAGATAGTGTATCTAAAAATAAAAATTAGGTACTAAATCTACTAAATCCATGGCATGGATAGGATAATTTTGCTCAGGGCATCACCACTGGTGAGAACCATAATCCACCACTCTATCTTCCTTTATCAGTAAAGATACTAATACAACACTTTTTGTAGTAAAAAATACTACATATCTAATCATAGTTTTTGGAAATGTTATCACCAAATCAATCATAAACCTTCATTTTAACTCAAAAAATGCTTTATTATAGTTCCCAAACTACTCAAACATCACCCATTTCTTTGTAAAAGCTATTATGAGATATGAAAAACGTGATAAATATAGGTTTAAATTCTATTAGTACCCTATTAATCAAAATAAACTACTTACATTGAACACATTATGAGGGTTAGTCCAGAATATCAACGCCTACAATATTCATAGGCCTATAGAAATTCTGGCCTCTGATACTAAATACTGTATGAAACACACCACCCAAAACCAAAATTCACACTTTGATATCTTAGAATTATGTTAATGTTCTTAAAGTATAATTAAGACTCTCACAACATGCCTATAATGTAGGACCCCGGGGCACCCTGAGAGGGGAGGGGTGAATCATGGTGTCAAATTTTTCTTTTAAAACCAAGGATCTTGTTCCCAGGTTGGTAGGAACTGGTTAAACCTTTATGATGGATATGATCAGAATTCAAACATTCACATGCAAAAAAATGACTCAAAAATTTTACTTGGTTCACCACTAAGGGCTACGTCCAAGGATAATATGCCGAAAAGTCACCGGTCGTACCCAATTCCACTATATTTCACTAGCTGTGGATTACAAGGTTCAGGTACAGACACTCTGTCCTAGGCTCACTTCCTTTACAAAGGTTCAGGGATAGCTCACTGCTTCCCTCGGGTCACTCCCATTGACTCCCCCTGGCTCGCTGCCTTTGGTGAAGTCCCACTTAGTTTATAGACGTGAAGGTCTCTTTAATAGATTTTCATTGAAGTATTCGTCTCCTGTTCAGCATGATACAATGCTTGCATCAGAGTACTGAGTTGATGCTCTTTTGTATTCAATATTCTCCTTTAGTGCAATAACTAAATACAATGTATCTTCTTCTTCTCTTCCTTTGATTCCCAATACCGACACTTGAGTTTTTTGAAATAATCCCCTCTTTATATGTAGATCTGATATTAGTTGTATGAACCGTTCTTCTTCTCTTCGCAAAGCACAATGAGGGTGTTAAACACCAGTCCTGTGTGTGCATAACCACTTCTCTTCAAAGAACCAAATTGTTCACTGTTCTTCCGTCTTTTTAAATGAATACATCATCTATTGCACTGAAGGTATCGGGAAATCTTCCGGCTTTCATGCAGCTCCACAACGAAGGGCAACCTCCAACAACAGCTGGCGCTCTTCTCCAAGACAGGCACACAAGTCCTAATACGGAGCGCAAGTCTTCGGAGCGCAAGTCAAAACTGGCACGTAGGTATCACCAAACCACCTATGCGACACGACCTTCATGAACTTAAAACTTGTGCGAATCACTTCCTTTCTCACCCAAAACTCCTTAGGCGCACAAACAACAACCGGCACACAACTCCAAATACTAGCGCGCAAGTCCACCTGCGCGACCACACACTACTTGCGCGACTTCCACACCTACGTGATGGGAGCTCTGATTTTTATAAGTGTTGAACTCTATGTGAAATGAGGAGGGGTGGTCCTGTATTTATAAGAAAACTGGACCCCCTGTGTGGTGGCACGCAAGTGTCCTCACGACGTGAAAGTCCCGGCGCGCAGCTCTTACTGTCCAGGCCTCTGTCGCGCTACTCACTTGCGTCATCACACCAATACTTGCGCAAACCTCATTCCTTTTCCATATTTTGAAGTTCTGATCAAGAAGAACAATAGGCGCACAAGTTTTCAAACCTCCAAGGTACCGGCACCCAAGTCCTTTCTCACCGCGCAGGTCACTTGCGCGACCCAACCAATACTTGCGCGACCCTTAACCCTATGCCATTTTTCCACGTTCTGATATTGAAAAACTCTAGGTGTGAAATTTACCTATACTTAATATACACGGAGCACAAGTCTCATTTCCAAAAACACTTTTCTCAATTTGTCGATTTTCAGGCCCAAAAATTTAGAAAACACTGGAAAATGGTGCCACCTTGTATCTGTTCTTTTGGAACTACCTCCAGATCATCCATTCCTTTTCCGGCGTTCTTGAATAAAAAAAGTATCATTGTACATAGCCCTTGAACTTGACATTCCACCATGTAATCTCCTTTGTCAATAAATTTTTATGTCATTTTTTTCTTTGTCAACAAGCACGATCACCTAAAAAACACTTCTTTTTGGTGATTTGTATCCTTCAACAACTCTTCTTCTTTCAACACAAACTCCACTATCACGATATATATCCTTTGATAGATCATATTTATCATCGTCATATTTTGATACAACGTGAAGTGCAAGGCCATCTCAGAATTCGAATCTCTCACACATTGTATTCTTCTTGAACTGTTATTCTCTACTTCATGCAAAACATATGATTCAATTCTTCATGAAGTATCTTGCATGGTTCTCATACAATCACGAGGAATTTCCTGGTCTTCATCAAATCCCTATTCTTCTTTAATCATCCTCAGATGGATTATACCTCACCTTCTTTACTGTTGTAAACAATGTGTCACCTTTGACACATGTTCTGCGAACTTATGATCAGTACAACAATCACCTGAATGTCCATTCCTCCATTTCATTGGAGTACTTCTTGATCTCCTTCATTTTGATCTTCATTGACAACTATTGACATCAAATACAAACTTATACACAAATTGGTTCCAACATATAATACTTCTTTGTGGTCTTTGAGAAGATAAATATTTTATAAATCAAAACCATCATAAAGGAGTATAGATATGGGTTAAATATCTTGTTCATGATGGATATGAACACCGTGGGTGAATTAATTAAACCAAAATCCCTCACCAGAAACTCATATAGCCCAAAAATACTTCTACACACTATAATTGGAATGTTATCCACCCCGACCTAAAGCTGATGATAGCCATAATGTAGATTAATCATGGAAATATAATAATATCTCCCCAAATTATGAATCAAATCATCGATCCTATGGAAAGGATATATGTTCCTACCATGCCTGGGTTTTACTTTCTATAATCTATATACAACATAATACTATCATTCACTTTCCTTTCTAACAACATTGGAAAACACCAATGTGATTTTATTAGTTTAATAAAAACCTCTACCTCTTAATATTTGAGCTCAACCTTAAGTTTCCTCAACTCTGTTGGTTCCATATCATATTTGGGGGGGATCGATATAGGTTACACACTAGACACAAGTTTGATTTCAAGGGAAATTACCATATGGGAAGGGAGTTATAAAAATAATTTGGGGGAAATCATAATATTGGTCCACCACTAGAGTTAAGGAATATTCTATCACAAGCCCCATTACAAGATCCATGACTTATACTTGTGTCATCACTATGTAAAACATTCGGAGTAAGTAGAAATCAACATCAAGATATGATGATGATAGAAGAACTCTATAATGGGATGAAATTTTGGAATACCCAGATTGAAATCATTGACAAAACTATCTTTAAAGGTTATCCAAGTAAAACCATGATGTATTATTGCAATGTTCATGATACTCCACCACTTTTTGAAAAGTCCTTAATGGATAAAAGTAGATAGATTTACTCAATGTTCCTCTAATGTATCTACAATATCAAATATTAGATCAATGATGTTTAATTTTTTTTCATCCCATGGGACTCTAATTATCTGGATGGATGGATGATGTTGGAGGTGAATGTACTGGGAATAATAGAAAATTTTCTTAGAATATAATCAAACTAGATCATGCACTATGTGGAAGGATCCTTAATAAATATTCCCTTCAGCATGACCTATGAGAGTGTGTACAAGAGTATTCGTCATCATGTATACTAGTAGAATGAATAGTCCTCCCTTGCAAGAGTGTTCGGCCTGCTCTACCAAGAGGTCTAGTCAAAATTATTCAATTCAATATTCTTCTAAAATTATAAAAAGAACATTAAATATTATAGAATACAATAAAAGTGATCCTAATTAATATAAAGGATTACACAAATGTTCTCTTAGTAGGACACACATAACCCATGGTATATGCCTTCCAATACTACCCATAGCTAAAGAGAAGTGCTCCATACCTAGAAATTTGGCAAACTAATATATATATATATATAATATAATATCATGATCATGTTATACTAATTAATTCCAAAACTGTTATATTAAAATCATAGAGAACACCGATATTTCATATACAATAAAATATACTTCTTTCCCAAATAGTTTACACAATTAAGAAATTAAATTAAAGAACAAATATATAGATTAAAATAAGTATATATATGTCATGTAATCTTAATTTCATTGTCTTGATGTATGAATGTACACAAATACCATAATCATCATAATATGCACTTGTTTAACGAGAGGCAACAAAATGATAACTATAAAATATGTAACAATAATGATAACTTAGAGGTCTACTACACATGTTATAGAAAAGAACACTTATAATACACATTCCTTTTCCCCCAAAATATCAAATCCTTTCTACACTACCTTAGGATAGAGTGAAGAATAAAGAAAGAGGGAAAATATCCTTTGATACCACTTCATAACACCAAAACCGAAATCACCATGTCTGATCTGATGTTCCTCATGGCCTCATGCAAGCCTCCCCATATTCAAGAGGGTTCCAACTAGAATTTAGGGTTAAAATGTCTTTAATGGGGATACTGTACCCTTAATACTAATTAAATAAAGAATAAATAAAAATCCATATACAGAAATTGAAATATCTTGGCAATGCTAAAACATATTTAATTGAAATATCTCATGTTAATAATAAAAAAAATTCAGAGAACCCCAAAGTGGTTGGTCAAAAAAATGTATGAGAAAGAATAAAAAGTATGAAAAATTATGTGGTATCACTTCAGAGTATTGAATGACACTTTCTCGAAACACCATGTAATATTTTTTAGATTCTTGAGGTTAGGTCCTTAGGATTTGCAATATCCCTAGTCATGACTTATTCACATAAATCAAGATTCCCATGTAGGGTGTGAGTATAAATCCTTTACGACACCCCTAAAAATTCATTAACACAAGTTAACACGAATAAATTATATTTTATATCACGATAATGTAAATGCACAATACAAATAAACATACAATCACACATACACATAGTCATCATGTGATAACCAAGATTATAAGAGCCCTAATCAGACAAACATTGGCATGATTCTAGATTAGAAGTAAATTTATGTAAAACCATTTCACAAGATATTACACAAGTCCATGAATCACATGTCCCCCCATTCTAATCAGCCCAAGATCTACCTTTATGTAAACACCACAAGCCCCCTCCCAATGGAGATCATTATTAAGAACACCACACATCCCACCATGATAGTGGTCATTATCCATAGATGATGGTAAGTACCAGTAAACATTTCTAACGTAACTAGATCAACTCAACACCCCTGCATAGAATTATCTAACATTTTTTATCCATTTGATTGTCAGTTCCCATATATGATCTTCATCTATTTCATAAGAAATTTATGTGATCCAGACTATACCATCAATAGATCAATTATATTTATCCATGATGAATAATTTATGATACCCATCCAAGAGGTAATCTAACTAAAATATAGATACATGATCAACTTGATACCTGAATCAAGGTTTCGTAGGCTATAAAATACCACAAGAAATATGTATCCTAACAAGGAACTATAAGGCATTTCAATAACATTTCTCATGAGGATACATTCTAATCACATGATCAAATATCAGGCATGAGTCCCAAGAGATATTAAATCACCCACATGAAAACACATATCAATCATGTGTTATTAATCATAAACAAATAAATCATGAAAAAATTATGTGGAAGACACTATATAGTAAGTAACTTCCACCCTTATGATCGAAGACATAAATATTAATGATCAACAATAATGTAATAATTTGAGAAAATCTATCAATTAATACCCTAATATACACATATAAAATAACATGATAGTTAAATAATGAGGATTCAACAAGAGGAATATGAAAACTAGATTGCATGTTAGTCACCAAAGAGGAATTCTCCAAGAGCTTCACCATCAAGATACTGAAGAACACAAAATATCCTTGAGAAGAGTTGTTGTCCCATTATTATCCATAAACCAATTATTATATTACATTAAATATGATATACATAAAAATAATATCCTCATTTTAATATCATTCAAGGGGGAATAAATAACTCAGATGGACCAAGAATAACTCACTAGAACTCTCTCCCAAAATAACCAAAAATTGAAGCACCAAAAAAGGAGGATGAATTGATGTCTTAGACTAAACAATGTGGAGGCATGATTGATCCAAATTATAATGAAATACAAGATCATAAAAAGGATGAAAAACCACTTTAACTTCAATTAAACATTATCAGAAAATGAAAATCATTAAAATGTGAGAAGATTTGATAGGTATAATCAAGGGAAAACAAGTTGAAAGGGTATCATTCTCTCCCACACAATGCTCAAACACATTTTTATGAAAAATAATGGAACATTGACATAGATCTAATGGATAATGTGATCATTTAAGTAATTATAGAGAAACATAAAAATTACCATATCATACACCATAACCTGGGCTTGGCTAGGGCATCCTTGAACATGCATCCCAAAAAGGATTCATCTATGTTGAGATACCAAATACCATGGAGTTTGTCCAAACCACACACTCAAAAAACGGGAGTGGTAGGGTAACCTAGGCTGTATAAAACAATATATTATCTCATTCACCATAACTTGGCGATGGATTCTCTATGAAATTTTCACCTTTTTCATTTTTCACATAAAAAACTAGGTTCAAAATAGATTTCACTATATCGTGGTGTTCAACATTTTGTAAACTGTGATATCCAAACCCAAAACTATGATTCCCAAATATTCACAATATTCACCTAGTCATTCTAAACTCAAGATTCAATGACCATATGGTTCAAAAATAACTTATTTCATACCTATTCTTATGTAAACATTACCCTTAAAGATGATAATATTCCTTATTTTCTAGGATACTATTGGAAATTATCATATCCTTTTGGTTTTATTATTTGGTTGGAATTTGGATCATGAGATATTGTTGTAGAAGGTATTTCTATGTAATCCAATTTATTTGATAAGATGACTGAGGAAGAAAATTTGGAACAAATGGTTATAAAAAATTTAATCTAGAAATAATTTTATTAATAGGTAAAATATTACTTTACTGGTATTATATAAGCTTATGAGGCTGTTATCTCATTAAAAATTATATTTTCGGATATATATATCACATTGATACCCTTACCTACTAAATTAATGAATGAAAATTAAAATTATATGGATTTTTTTGGGGGGGGGGATGAATTTAACACCCCTATATTGTATTATCAATTTTACAATAATTATTTACTATGTTTAATATATTTTTTCATAGGAAACACTAAAATATAAAAAAATTATATATTTTATTAAGATAAATTTATTAGTAGAAAATATGAACATTATAATGTAGCCATTAAGTTGGAGGATTTAAATAGAAGTGAAATCATTAGTAAATATACATTTAATGAAAAATATGGGTCATATTTAATACAAATTCTGCGATAGAAATAATTTTATTTAGATAAGTGATTAATAATATCATTTTATGCATTAATATATATTTCATTAAATATTGGGCTTTTATACCCTATAATTTTTTTTATTTTATGATTAAATAATTAATTTAATTAAATTTATTGATAATATATAAAATAAAATAAGTAAACATCCATCCTATAGTTATTAGTATAAAATTAATTAAATATTTTTATAACCAAAAGAAATATTTTTCCTATATTTTTTAGGAATTATGAAAACCTATATTTATATTAATTTTTATCACATTTTGAATTCAAATTGGGTAATTTTTTTTTTTTTTTTAATTAGAATGATTTAATTATGTAATAAGATAAATTTAAATTTTAGGGTAAAAACATGATTCCGATATTAATGTTCGTTACAAGAATAATGGTAAATGGGTTATTTTAAAAGAATTTATTTTTCAAATGTTGTGATTTTTTAATAAATAAATTAAATTAAGATTTTTAAAAAACGACTCAAATGTTATATTAAAAAAAATAAAAAAAAATAAATTTTAACACTCATTTAATTATTAATTGATGAGAAATTAGAACAATAAGAGTTAATTTTGGAAAATTCATTTTTCTCCATAACTAGTTTTCATTTTTATCTTATATATCAATTTAAAATTAAGTTAACAAAATATATAATTTCAATTTTAAGAAATTAACTTCATTTTTAGATTCATCACAATAATATTATCTTGGGGTAAAGTTTAAGGCTTTTTTGAAATATTGAATTTTAGGTGTAAAGTGCCAAATACTGTTTTTTCAAATACAATGAATTTTAGGAAATAATTAGGGTTTAAAATAAAAAGAACATATGATACACTTTTATTTAATGAAGATATATTTTTAATGTTAATTTTTTAATTTTAATTTTTTAATTTAAATTAAAAACATATATTTGATATTTTATAAAATAAGTTATACTTTTCTGTAAAACTATTTTAAATGATTCAAACATTTATTATTAGAATTATTTTTTTATAAATTTTACAAATTTTATATAATAATTTTTTTTTCTTATTTTGATTAATTTTCGCCAAAATATTTAATAAGGTTAATTTCATATTATTTATAAAAATTAATTCACTTTGGAAAAAATAGATTCCACTATAAAATTCAAAAATTATAAAAGGGTAATAGACCAAAAACATGTCTCTAAGTGAGTGTTTGGGAGGTGGATAAACCAATAATAATCACATATCTTTAATTTTCAACTTTTTGAGAAAATTTCCTTACATATTGTATTTCTTTTTTAGTCATTCACCAAAATGCCAGTCCTCTCACCTATAAAAGGATACATTCCCCACCCCACTAATCCTAAAATAAAATGTTCCTTAAATCGATTTTTTTTCCAAATACCTCCCAAATACTCTTAGATACATCCAAGTGGGATTTTATCCTCAATGGAATATCTCTAGAAGCCTTAATCTAGTTTTCAGATGAATCCTTCCTTAGAATTATGCAAAAATTACCAACTCAATCCTTTTCATTTCTAGTTATTCAAGTCTTATTCCTCGACCTAAATTTATATTATACCATCATGAAATAATAAAAATAATATAATTATCTTATTAAAATTATATTATATTTATGGAATATAATTTTCTACCTCCCCCTTATAAAAACAAGAACATTGTGCATGTATACGTGCAGATTACCTCATCTCGAAGAGACGTATTTGGTTTTTCCCAACCACTTGACATGGGTGGTTCAAAAGAGTTATTTTATTAATAAATGTTTTATTTATAAAATTATTAAGATTATAAAAATAATAATTTTTTACCTTATTTTCATTCCATGAATAACATAAATGTCATCCTTTTATAAATGAAGACTATCACCTTCATGTAGCAACACGTTCCAACTTTTCCTCACCACCTTAAATAAATGGTTCTAGAACAGTTTTAATAAATATATATTATATTATTAAGATAAATAATTCAATGTCATGGTTCTTAATGGATAACATAAAAATTAATAATCATTATAATGTAATCTATTAATATCAATAAATTACATGAAACAAGCTCATTATGGATTATTTTTTCCTAAACAATGCCCATACTTTCTATCAAACTAACACGGAGATAAATAAATAATTGTAAAAATAGTTATTTAAATTTATTTATCAATTTAGTAATGATGAACTTATTATGAAATAATGGTGTTTTACACATCCAATATAATAACTGTGAAATAATTGAAATTATTAAGAACCGTTAATGAATATTAACATTAACAAGGTATTTAAATTTTAATGAATTTTTGTCATTAAAGAGTAGAAATTTTAATAGGCAGGTAAAATTTAGTTAAATATTTTATTAACATAGTAATTTTTATGATGAAAGAGATTAAGTCACTTTTAGGGATATTAAGATCAAAGGTAATGGATTTTCATCTCAATTTCTCATCAGAGATATGCTTTATATTTTTATCATATTTTAATTTATAGGGTGATTATACTATCTAATTGAAATATTATATCATTATTTTTGTGACCCATTCCATGACAACCTAGTTCATATTTCTACTTTATTACATCAAAATAAGATATAAGGAATCACATCTTGAATAATTAAATAGTTTATGAATCTTGGTAAACTAGATACATTCTTGAAATTATTATTAAAATTTAAAACATAAAATAAACATAGTAATTTATTTGATAACATCATTATTACCCTTATTATATCCCTACATATAAATCAATAAAAACGTACTATTATCATTGTTAAAATAAAACATAATAAAGAGGTGAGATCAGATCCTCAGTAAGGGTAAGGGTATAGTGGAAGCTATATAAAAATAAGAGATAATCAGTATAGAAAGGTAAATTATTGACACACATAAAATTAAATAAATATCTTGATAATAATATGGTATTAATAAATAATGATCAAATAATTATATATAAACAATCACATGATATTGAAAACTTAACTATGGATATTCTAACTAGTCTAATAATCACATGGGATATCAATAAGATAATTCATAATGATGGAATTCATAATGATGTACATATAATAAATATCGTTGATGCCTTCATCCAATATATCTAATACCATAGAGGCCATGTTCCAATACATATATATAATTGGGTAACACCTCATTCAAAACCAAATGTAGTTTATCTCATGTATTGTGGGACTGTAACAAGACCCACCCATCATGTTCTATGTCCAATGCATTACTCACATGAAATGAGTGAAACATAGTGCACATAGAAATTCATATATAAACTAGAATAGAAAATTTAAATACTTTTATCTATCAATATGCACAATCATAACCATCTAGTGTAAAAGGAAATGTATCAAAATAGTATATCCCCACTCAAACTGATCATACACCATTCAATGAAATAGTACAGATGACATCATTGAAGTATACCCCTATTAAGTCATATGTAACATAAAATAATTACTTCATTGATGGAAAATGATTTTATATTTCACTTGTAACATTTCTTTATAAAAATTACCATTTGTTAAAAATCACCATTTTTTATTTCAAAACTATAAAACACATAAAATATTGTAAAAATCCTTTTCCTTAAAAATCACATTAAAACTAATAATTTTTAGAATATTATTAAATAAATTTTCATAAAAAGTAATCATAAAATCATTTTAATTAATCTTCAATGAAATGGTGGTCAAGATGGTGTGTAATTATATTTATGCTGTATATGTTAAAAAGAATATTTTTTTTCAAATTTAAAAGATTAGAAAAGTTCATTGTTCAGAAAGTGAAAAAAATATTTTTTCAAACCATTTTTAAAAAGTAAAACATGGATGAAAACTTTTTTAAAAAATCATTTGGGTAATATTAAAAAATTTGGGAAATAATTTTTATAAAACATGGTTTTGGAGGAAAAATGATTTTTTATCGAAGAGAGAAATAAAGTCTAATTTTCTTAAAAACAATTCCTAATTATTTTAAGAACCAAAATGATGATAAAATTGAACTATTAATTAAACAATTTCATGAATAATAAGATGATAATAAAATATATTAATTTTGAGATAGAAATAAAAAATATTACCCCCAATAGAGATTTAATAAAAAACAATTCGGAATAATGATGATATTGTTGAATAAACCCTTACCACTTTGGTAATATTTTTAACATAAATCCCATGAAAGAAAAAAATTTGAATGAAAAATAAAATTCCAATAATATAAATTAATTAATGATCAAACTTAGAAAAATTCAATTATATGAAACACACAAAATAAATAATTGTGCAATATTACATATGTCTCACAGAAGTAAAAGTTAGACAAGAAACCCTTACCCTGAGTTTAGTATGCCATATACTTTCTTTATATTATTAAATAAAAAATTATGTTAATTATTGAATTTATTAAGAAACATTTTATCATTTACTATTATTTTATTTTACTTACTACCATGTGATATATGATTACTTAATAAATTATGTTTATGTTATATGTTTCAAAGAAATATAGATTATTTATCCAAAATAACTTTGGTAAGTTAACAATGGTCAAAGAGGTAATTATTTAAACATACCAATAATAGTAATAAAAAAATAATTATCGTATTTATATTTTAATTATAAGTTTAAAACCAATCATGAGATATTTTTATAAAAAATTAACTCCATTACAATCAGTGAGATGATATGCCATATGTATGCATGAGCAACGTTTCCATTTTTCAATGATCATTATGGTAACCGGTTATGTAATATTTTATCTTTTAAAAATCATAATAATGGAATATATGAAATATTATATATTTAAATATACTTATATATATATATATATATCTTCCAAGTGGATTAGTAAAGAAAATAGATTCATATTGCTTCATGGAGGCAGTAGTCCACATTTACACGAATGACATTATAATTTCTCACTATATGAAATAAAATGGTAAAAATAAAATTTATCATAATTATAGAAATTAAATAAATATAATAATTAATTCATTTATATAACATATATTCATCAATTTTATCCTTATTACCTTCTATGTAAACAGTTAGTGAAAACGAATCACCTCACTTCATGAGGTAGTAGTCTACCGTACACATGAACGATGTTATTGTATCCCTTAAGGAATAGAAATTAAAAAAATTTATATGTGATATAATGATTTAAGTGGTATAATTATTTGATAATTATCATTTATATTTTTTATATCCATCATCATACCCAACCGTGATTGGTTGTAATGGAAAAATGAATGGCATTGGTTCACAAGGCGGTAGTCTATCATACACACGAATGATGATTTCATAACCCATTTAATGAAAGTGGAGATAGTTATAGGTCATAAAATGAACATATAAAAATATCAATATATATTATTACGATTTTATTATATAATGTTGTTTTAATTAGTATTAAAGGAGATTGAGAATAAAATAAAAAATGTGCATTTTGGAATGTTACCTTTTTTTATTGTCCTTTTCCGGATTGCACCAAATCCATATCGTGGTTCCCTTCATAAAAATATAACCATTAAATAATTATATTATTGAATTTTGGAAGTGAATTTTTAGGTTTTTGACGAATAAAAATGATTTTATGGTGTTAAGAAGAAAGGAGAGTGGGTATCCTTTTATAGATGAGGTGAGTGGAACACTTGTAAATTTTGAAAAGAAAAAAGGACACAAAACATTTTACCATTAGAAAATGGTAAAAAATGGTTTATTATAGATAGTTATAAATTATAAGTCTTAAATATGTTCATAAAATAAATTTTATAAAAGTTTCAGGTCATTTTATCCAATGAATTTTTACCTTAACCTCTCGGTAAACCCAGTTTTTCCATAACCATGTTATATAATTTTTAATGTTTTTACAGTTAATTATGGAAAAAAATTAAGATAAAATTATTATATAATATAAATTATTATTATTAAAAATATTTAGTCCATTTTCTCATGTTTATTTCATATAATGGGAAAAAATAATTTAAAATTAATCCCTTAGATGCAAGGAGAAAATAAGTTTTCAAAGAGAAAAGTTTGAACATTTTACAAGGCTTTCATTTCAAAATTCTATATGTAAATGATTAAAATGACCTAAATTATATATATATATATATAAATAACTAATTTTACATAAAAAAAATTAAAAATACATTTTATCATTATAAATAATTTGAACTAAAATACAGTTTACACTAAAAATTCATAATTTTAAAGTATTAATAAAATATGATACTTTTTGAGAAAAACCCAAAATTACACACTAAGATAACTTTGATATTATTATTTAGAAAATTAATTTTATTTTGTGAAGTAAATTTTTTAAATTTGGTAAAAAAAATTTATAAATGATTTTAAAAAAGAATGACTAAAAATAATTTTAGAAAAATACTGTTTTCATATAACTTTTTTTCTTTTCAGATGGTTATAATTTTATCTTTAATAAATAAATATAAATTTTATTTAATATAAAATTGTTTAAACCATATAATTTTCATAATTTATTTATAACTATTTTTATTCTATAGTTTAACGTATTTTTTATAATTGTAATGTTTAAATAATAATATTTTAATAGAATATCAAGTTTTATTCAAAGCCAATGTTGCATGCATTGAAATCTATCAAAGTAATTGAATTTATTTTAATAGAAATATATCATAAAGACTTAGTTTGTTATATTATATTATACTATTAGTTTTTTGTGTCATATACACTTTAGAAAATTATGCTCATATTTTAAAATCATGGGGTGTTACATTATACACCCTATGAATTAAATTTTTCTTTAAAATTTAATCTTGATCTTTGTAATAAATGGCCAAAGATTAATAGAGAGTGATAGAGATCATGAATCAGAATAAAATTAGGTTATATAGAGAATATTAGAAAAAACCATAAATATATTATGAGTTAAGGGACCATTTGGTTCATCAGAAATGAATGTACTGGGAGTTTTTTTCAAGATCCATTATTAGCATTGGGGAATTATTTTTACATCTTGACTAAGAACATGTAAAAATATAATTACCTGATATATTTACATTAAATAGGATTTATTTTATCTTCTATTTGTGATTTGATAATTTTCAACTTAATTTATTATTATAATAAGTAAATACCTAAGATGTTTTTTTAAGTTTGAAGCACTAAAATTACCTTTTAAAAGATTGTAAGATTCTTAAAAGAGTAACAAGATATTACTCCTATATTTGTTAAAAAATTGTTATAAAAGTTGTCAAATAAAATCTAAACTTCAACTTAATCTATTCTATAATTATTTAACCATAAATCTAAAAAAAATTATATCTATATAAATTTATAAGGAATGATACTAAATCAACATTAAATTAGCCAAAATATATAAAGAAACTATTCATGTCACATTTAAAATATTTGAATACATTGATCAACATGAAACCTTAATTAAAAAAATTCATGCTTCCAAAAATAAAAAACCTTGTTGTTGAATATATTCCACAAATCAATACATGAAGTAAAATCTGGTAAATATGATATAAACCATAAACCCTATAAACAATTACATAGTCACCAACACTATCCCATAAACATATCATTTTTATATCAACATCTAGAATATATTAATGATTATCCTTCCTCAATAATGTGTATTACAAGAGGTTTAACTTTTTACTAAATAAAGTCTCTCCACTATCAGCACCATTCTACATATTTAAACAAATCATGAATGAAATAATTTAATAGTATAATCCTCATAAATTTCAAAATTTTTATAACAAAAATATCATAAATTAATGTAATATAGTAATATAATTCTTAAATCCAAACAAAAAAAGAAATAATCATTGCACTTCATTTTTAGTAATAACATAATCATCATCTTGACCCTTATCTTATTTTGAGGTACATTTACTTAATTATTGGGGAATTATTTCATTTAGTGACCCATCTTCTTATAGTGGAAGCATTCAACATTCTACGATTCTTTATTTCCCTTTCAATCAAAAGAATGGTGGACTTTTCTCTATAAAAAAAGAAAAATATTTTTTATTTTAAGAATGTACCAAGGTGTTTCTATTCATAATAATCCCTTATTGTAAAATATTTCCTTCCCTTATTCCCTTTATCCATTTTTGGCACTACCATCCAATTATTCTCTTGCTTCCCTTCAAATCCATAAAACTTATATAATTATTCATTTGTCTTGAAAGAAAACAATTCTATGTCCTCTCAAGATAAGAATGATTTATATACTAGTTTCCTTTTAAAGGATTAGAATAATACCATCAAAGAAATGATCAATATATCTCCTTTTATTATGTTCATAGTCTATTAAATACCTTGATAACATTGTAAAGTTGGTCTTATAATCAGAAAAATTTTCTTTATCTTTTTGTATTAGACTCAGAAACTATATTTATATATCAGGTTATTTATTATGAGGAATAAATTTTTATAAGAAGAGTACCTTAAAATAATTCCATTATATGTTTGTTATTTTTTCATCATACTTAGTGTTTTGATTCATTGACCCTCATTTATCCACATCTCCTGATAGATGATAAATTACGATAAATTTTTTATCCCTTTCACTACTTACCATAGAGAGAAATATCATCTCTAAGTAACTTATAAATCTATTTCATAAATATGGATTTTTAGTTCCACTTAATTATAGAGGTTCCTAATGTATAAAGTAGTCTAACATCATTACACCACATGACTGATCAGTTTCTTATTATATATATGAAAGGTTATTAATAATTATTTGAGTTAGCTACCTCTATATGGTTATAATTTGATCAATTACAACTATAGATGTAGATCTAACTTCATTATCTTTTCCAAGAGGTCAATACCTACACAGAGTATGTGCACTAATATTGTTTCCATTTCTTTCATTATGAACCATTTCTAAACAATTTAATTCACTAGATTAAAACATAACATTATATAACTTAATGTATAATCACAAAACATTAGAACCACATAACATAAATTGAAACTTTATTCAAATATAATCTCATAATCATACAAATTATTTTTTGGGTATTTTTATTTTTAAACACATCATAATGGTTTGTAAAAAATGTGAATAATCCTAAGAATATCTCTCTAGAGTGTCAAACTCGGTACATAGTGAGGCCTGTTGTCATGCACCGGGTGAAGATCGATTCAAGAATAATGCACCTTTTTTAAAACTATTACCCCTAGGAAAATTTATAGTAAACCCTCATCCACCTTTAGAATCCATAAAGGGATAAATTTTATATTAATAACCATATAATCTATTAATTACCAAAACATTATTATTTTCTTTTATTTTTATCCTAAAATTATTTCGTAGGGTAATGATTACTAATCTATATTTTTATAAATCTAGTTCCCAAGGTTTCTACTAAAATTACCATGATACCAAATATATCAAACCAAACCAAAACTATTTAGAATCAGTTTCTAATTTATCATATTCAAATAATATACATGTAATCACATATTAAAGGACCATATTGTTGGGTAATTTTGGTAAACTAGACACATATGTGAAATTATTATTAAAATTTAAAACATAAAATATAAAAATTAATTTCCTTGAGAACACCATTATTACACTTAGCATATCCCAAAATATCAATAAAAACACCTATTGGTATCATAAGAAAAATAAAATATAAGAAATGAGTGAGCTCAGATTATTAGTAAGGATAATAATACAATAGAAGATATGAATAAATAAGGAATAATAAATATGAAAAGGTAAATAACTGAAAATGTTTTTATTTAATCAATAACTTGATCGTAATATATAAGTAATAAATTATGATAAAAAATTCCATATAAATAATCACATGAGTTGGAAAATATAACCATCGATATTATAACTGTCCAAATAATTATAATATAATATCAACAACTGAATTTATAATTATGGAATCCATAATATTGGACATCTAAAACATACCATCAAGGAATGTTTCCAAGAAATTCAATTATGTTGAGGCCTTATGGAATTATATCTATATAAAAAACTAATGAATCATCCAAAAAACAATCAAGTATATCTCTTGAGACCAACTGATGCAACCAAGGGCAATAACAAGACCCACCAATCACTTCTTATGTCCAATTAATTAGTCATATTAAATTCTTGAAACATAATTCAATAAATAATTTATATGTAAACTATAATATGATGTTTAAATGATTTACACAATAAAAAAACAAATCAGAACCATAAAAAGTAAAATAAATGGTATCAATATAGTATATACATAGTAAAATTGATAATAAATGATCTAGATAAATATTTAGATAGGTATCATTGTATTATATACCTATTAAATCATAATTAACATTAAAGAATTTATTCTTATATAGAAAATGGTTTTTAAATATTGATTGAAACATTTACTAAGGAAAATAACCTTTGTTTGAAATTTATCATTTTTATTTTAATACTAGAAATTTCATGAAATATTTCAAAATTATTATTTTTGAAAATAACTTTAAAAAATAATTTATAGAAAGTTTGGAATTTGTTTATTAAAAACAGCTTTATAAAATTTCAAAGGAGTACTCAAATAATTGGTGATAATGATGGTGGGTAATCCCTTACATGGTGTATAAGTTAAAAAGAAAAATTCATTTTTCACTATAAAAGGCTAAAAAAGATCCTTATTCTAAAAATGAAAACAATATTCATTTAAAACCATTTTTTTAATAAGTTAAACACGATAAAAAATGTTTTTAATAAATCACATTAAAAATTTATAAAATAAATTTAAGTCCCTTTTAGAAATCAAGTTTATGGAAGAAAAATGATTTTTGACTAAAGATTGAAATAAATTTAGAATTTCTTATTTTTTTTAATCTTTTTAAGTACCAATGAGAATAAAAAATGGTACTATTAATTAAACATTTTCATGAACAAATATATGATAATATAAATGAAATATTTTAAGATATAAATGTCAAATATCCCCCAAGAGATACTTACACAAAAATAATCCAGAATAATGATGACATTGTGAAATAAACCTTTAGCACTTTGGTAAATTTTAAATCATAATCATAAGGAATAACATAATTATAAGTAAAACATTCAATACTATGAAGATAAAATAATTTAATATATAAAATAAAAAAGGGTAGTATATACACCACAAAAATGAAATAAGCGGTGAATATGAAATTTGTATCACATAAATAAAAGTGAGACAAGAATCCCTTACCTTGTGCCCAACTCATCACATACATTATTTATATTAATGAATAATAAACTAATGTTAGTTATTTACTGTATTAAGAACATTTTTCAATTTTATTATTCCTATTCTTTCACTAATTACTATGTTATATGTGATTACTTAATCAATTGAGTTTACATTAGATGATTTGATAATATTTTGATTATGTGTCAAAAATGAATTTTTTATATTGAATATGGTCAAAGAGGTCATTATTTAAACATATAATTAATAATAATCATGAAATAATAATAATATTTAGGTATTATTTATAATTTTAATACCAATCATGAATGGATGTTATGAAAAATAAACTACATTACAATCATAGAGATGGTAGGCTATACATATTAATGGGAAACACTTCTATTTTTCAATGATCATTATAGAAAGAAGGTAACTAATATTTTAACATTACATAATGATCACAATTTCTTCTATAAAATATTATTCCTTAAAACATAATTATATATATCATTAATGAGGTTTGGTGATGAAAATACAGTCAAATTGCTTTATGAAGGCGGTGGTCCACACATGGACAAACAACATTATAATTTTTCAGTATAAGAAAGAAAATGAAATATATTATATTTTAATAATTATAAATATTTTATTTATATACCATTTATTTATTTATTTTATACATATTACAATACATCTAAATAGTTGAAAAAAAGAATCATATCTCTTTGTAAGACTGTAGTCCGCAATACACATGAACAACATTATCACATCTCCTAAAAAATGGAATGTAAAAAATTTATATATTACATAATGACTCCATAGGTATAATTATGTTATAATTATCATATATATACTTTATATCCATCATCATAAAAAACTTTGAGAGGTGTTTGTTGAAAAACTATTAACATCAATTTATGAGGTGGTAGTTCCCTGTACACAATAATGATGATTTCATAGATCATTTGATGATAATGGTGATTGTTTTAGGTCATTAAATTAATATAAAAACTTATAATTATATGTAAAATACTATGGTGATTTTATCATCATGGTTTAATAACAATTTATTTTGGTTTAGAAATAAATAAAATAAAAACGCTCATCAAAGAACGTTACCTCATCTTTAGGTATACTTATTAGGTTTGCACCAAAATCATTACTTGGTTGGATTTATAAAAAAAATAAGGATTTTAGGATGAGAGGTGGGTAATTGGGAAGTTATTTTAGATGGTACATGTTGAACCAATGTGGTTTTAATGTTTGAAGAAGATTAGAGAGGGGTGACCTATTTTAGGTGTGGTGAGTTGACCACTTGTAATTTTGGAAAAAAAGGTCTACCCAAGTGTTTTACTTGAAATAAGAGTTTCAAATGAATTAATGTGGATAAATAGACATTATAAAGTCAATATAGCTTCGAAAAATATATGTTAGACAATTTTTTATGTCATTTCAACCCTTATATTGTTTAAACTCTGATAAACCCATTTTTACCTCAACTGTGGTAAATGATTTTTACTATTTTTACTATTCATATAGTGAAAAACTATGTTTAAATTATCAGATATTATAAATTATGGTGATTCCATATAATTAATACATTTGAACGAATTCTATTCACAAAAAAATTTAATTTAAAATTAATCTCTTTCACGTGTTGATAATGTGTGTTTTCAAAGGAAAATGTTTAAAAGTTTTCAAGGGTTTTATATCAAAATTCAAGATGAAGATAACTCCAATGAACAAAATTGGATTAATAGATATATAGTTTAACTAATTTTACTATACAATAAATATAAAATTTAATTTAACATTATAAATAATTTAACTGAAAATGCGGTTTTAAATTAAAATTTAGTACTATTTATTATTCGTTAAAAAAAGAATATTTTCATAAAAAACCCCAAAAATTAACCCTAAGATAATATTGATATGATGTTTTCAAAAATTAGTTTTATATTTTTAAAAAAAATTTCTAAAAGTTGTACACTTTTTTTATAAATTATTCATACAATGGTCAACTAAATCACCTTTGAAAAAAATAACAAATTTTAAAAACATTCATTTTACATTAAAATGTTTATAAATTTTTATCTAATAAACAAATATCTATTTTATTTATTTTATAAATCTTTAAACCATATAATTATCATTATTTAGTTAGTTATATTTATAAAATTTAATTAAATGGGAATGTTATAATTGTAATGTGATAATAATAATATTTTAATAGGGTATCATGTATCATTGAAACCCAGTGTTGCATGAATTACAAGATATTGAACTGATTTAATTTATTTGAAAATAAATATTTCATAAATTTTCGGGATGTTATATTCACTTATACTCTTGGTTTTTCATGTCATACACTATATTCAATATGATGTTCATAATTTTTATAATTTCAGGTGTTTTTATGATTATCTTTATATTCATGGTATTTAAGGTTCCATTTCAAGTTTACACTTTAAATAGTATTCAATTAAATGGTTTTCAAATCCATAAGGGGTTTTCTTGACTGAAATTATTTTATGATTCATAATTATTTATATTTGAATATGTTTTTACAATTTTATTTTATTCTACTATATGATGATATTATAATTCATTTTCTCCTAATATTCTAAGGAAATTAATTTTTCATATCAAGTACATATTTTATGGATTTCATTATTCAAAAAATAATATGATTATAATTACAATTCCAATCCTCTTAAAATGACCCCTTTATTTTTTATATCCATGTTCACTCTTTCGAAAAATATTTTCCTCTATCATTTTTATATAAAATTTTGTTTTATTTTCAATTATCTTTAAATTTATATTTACCTCTATTTAAAATATATATTAATCACTATTTTTATGACATGGGGTTCAATAAAGGTATTTTTGAAATATTAAAATGGATTTTCCATTCCTAGTCATATGTTTTATCTTACAAATTCACATTACCTTTGATAACAAATTATTAAATTTTCAATGATTAATTATTGAGTTTTCATTCCAAATAATGTTTAAAAACAATTCACGTCAACTTCTCAAAAACAAAATTTTAAATTGACAATTAACTTTGTTATTTTATTTCAATAATTTTAAAAATGTTTTATGAAATATCTTTTTATGATTTCAATTCCATTTTAATACTAACACCCAAAAATTCTATATCTTTTAGAATAAGGATTATTAATCAAAATCTAAATTATTTTATGAAAAACTACCTTTGTGTTACTGATATTTTTGTATCAATCGATATACTTTTGATATCATGTTATGAGATATAATTATGAAATAATATGTGACCCATTATCATCCAATGGATTTTTATGATATTATTGATAATTGATATCTTATGGAAAAGATATATATGTATGTTTATAGATGGGATTATATATATCCCATTAATTAATTGGTTATGTTTTTATATCTCATGAGATAAAAATGGGAAACATGTTATGATACTAAAGTCATTAATGGAAAATAAGTTAAACTTGAGATCTAAATATAATTAAAAAAATGATAAGTAGTTTTAATGTATTATCTAAATTGTTTAGGATATGATGTGGTCATTCTCACTCAACATAAATGGAAAATAGGACTAATATCTTCTAATGCTATATTTTTTATACAACAACATTTATTATGGAATACAAATTGTACCGTATGATGCGTTACATGAGAATAGATATTGTATTCCAAATAGTTGGGGTGAAGTTGAGGAAATGTGGATTCTATATTCCAAACATGATAAAGAAAAAATTTATAAATTGAAATCCATATAGAATCATATCAAAGAAGATAAATTAAGATATAAAATCTATGCTAACAATCAGAGGAAGGGAGTTCAATTTCATGTAGGGTATCATGTATTATTAAAGGAATATCCATTGAAGGGAGTTATAAGGTATGCTAAGAAGGGAGAGAAATATCCAAGGTACATTGGGACTTTTTGAGTTTTTGGATAGAATATGATTAATGGGAATAATTTTTCTATTATACCAAATAAATCTAATGTTCATGATATCTTTCATGTTTTTCTATCTAAGAAGTACATTCTAGTGTCATCATACATAGTTACAATTAATGAAATGTGGAATAAGCCAACATTTTCCTATAATGAAGATCCAAACTAAAGTATTTTCATAGGAGAATATGTGATATAGAATCATACTTATTGTGTAGTGAATATACTATAGAGAAGTCACAAGTTAGAGGAAGAAATATTAGAACCTGAGGAATTAATGGTGAAAAATTTCTCACATTTTTTGTAGTGTGATGCATACCACAATTTTGATTATAAAATTATTTTAGTGGGAAGCACATATGACTCTAAAAATAAATATATAAAATAAAATTATAATTATCATATCAATAACATAACATAAGACCTTTTACTACATTATCATATTATAATTGAGATTAAAAAATTACATTCGAAATAACAATGAAATCTAATGTTATATAGTATATAAAAATATTTCCCAACAACATAATATTGAACACTATGGGGTCATAATATAAAATAGAGAAAAATATATTTTATTAATTATCATTACACTGAAAAAATAACCAATATAATAGGCATGGTATAAGAACTAATAAAATGATACGAATGATTTTAAATGTTTGAATGAAGCTTATATATAATGGGTAATATTAATGTTGGAAGGTTAAAGGTGGACATTTGAATCCAACCATTGGGAATTAGATTAGTAAAATCCCAAATATGAACATTTTAATAGTAATATAATATTTATACATAAAATATTATAATAAAAATAATTAATTAATTTATTAATAAGATTATTATTAATTATTAATAATTTATATTCCATAAGTAATAATGATGTAACTATATAAATATTCTTCATGAATGAGTTTTTAAATTTTTGGATCCAATAAATTATTTTGAAATAAATTATTAGTATTTTTAATAAGAAAATGTTTAAAATATAGAAAATTATCTTCATAAAAATGATGAAAAAAATAAAAAGAAACTTTTCAAAAGTATCTGATGGTGAATTTTTCTGATTTTTTTGAGATAGATTAATTTTGTGTGAATTTAAAAAATAAAGTATATATATAAATTAATAAATATGGCATCTTTTTTTATATAAAAATAATGTAATAAATAATATATAACATTTATTGACTAAAAATATAATTATTTAGTAAAATAATTTAATTTTAAAAAATATAAATAATTATCCAAACATATAATGATGTTTCCAAATACTAAAATTGATTTTATGATTTTAAAAATTATTATTTATGAATAAAATTATTTTATAAATCTAAAATAATAAAATTTAAGTGTTTTTACATCTTGAACATGCAAAAGTAGAACCCTCGGTCCTTAATATAAAATAATGTAGATTTAAACCATCAGAATGGAAATAGTTTCCTATTTTTCCACAACCTGAAATCCGAGTCCTATGTTTAGAAATTAATAAAAAATTAAATACTATTTTTTTAAATTCCCACTCATCCCCATTATTTTCCAATATAAATCCAACATTTATTTTTTTCTTCTCATTTTCACACTTAAAAAGAATTAGGAGGAGACTTTGGTATATTAGAGTTTCAAAATATGTCTCTATCTCTCTGTTAAATGATATTTTAAGTGTTTTCTAGAAGAGATGTATTTAGTTAAAAATTCAAAAAATATATTTTTATATTCCTCATTAATGATATAATTCTATTAAGGAAATAACTATATCATTTAATGATTTTTAATATATATATATATATATATATAAATTTATTGGCTTCTATTCCATTATCTTCATTTCTCTTTTGAAATTCCTTTAAATTACATTATATTTGAATATGTAATGATGTTATGATTCATTGTCACTAGTCCATAATTTTATTATACATAAATAACTACTATTTCCTCTTGTTACACCACCCTCATAATCCATTGTATTTATATAAACATCATTTTTGCATGACGAGATTATTTTCAATCATTTTTTTCTTCAACCACTACATTCATTGACTAATTCATATTAATAACTCTATAAGATGAATTAATCCAACTCTAATACACCATCATCAAATGAAATTTATATTTCATTGTTAATATCCAATAATTTTCACTAGATTGATTAATATTAAACAATATTGAAATTTAATTCAATTTATGGGGAAAACAATGACAATATCTATACCCCTTAAATCAATATTTGTAAGTATTGATTATAATTAAATGTGTAAGAAAGTTTATTCCATTGTGAAATTATGATTGATATTGTTATAAAAACACATTGATATGATTGATATATTAGACTTATTATGTGATAGGTGGGGTTAGGAATTATATAGGCACTCGATGCATCAGCATGTATCATTATAAAAACTTCATTAGGGTATTTTGTATATTCCTGCCCTACTATGTATGATGCCATGGAACATGTAATTGATGGTATAACTATGATTTCCAAGACTAGTTCTTGATGGTATTATTAAGATGTCCAAAAATATTCATTCAAACACCATGATTTATTTATTTTTGATTAGTAGTATCCTATATTTTTAAAGATAATCAAAACCCTCTTAGTTAATAATTTATAAATATTTTATGTGAAAATGTATATTTTCAATACAAATAACAGAATAAATGTTTTAATTTATTTGTGTTAGGGTAAAATCATAGTCATCGTAGTCGAATAATCTATGGAATAATTCCAAAGATAGGCATTGGGTTAGTAAAAGACACCAAGGTCTATAGATCATCGACACAGATGGAATAAAAATATTTATTATATTATAATTTTCATGCATGAATAATACAAAATAGTTGAATGTATCCCAAATGATGCATAAAATGAGAAATTTGATACCACTATTATTTCCTATATATGGTTTTCCCTATTTAAGGTATAAAATTTGTGTGAATCGGTATTTTGGGGAGAATTCACGTGAGGATTATTTATTTAATATTTTTTATAAAATAATTTTGTATCTCTCCAATGGTCTATCATATGAGAAATATGAGACAAATGTTATCTCTAAGACCTATGTTTTACCTTAAGAGCATCATAACTTTTATGTATATAACGAATTTGGACAAATCGCTCGATATATTAATTTAACTATTAATTTTATTAATAATTTAATTATTAATTATATTGAGAACTATTCATCTCCTAATCAAAATTGCATTGGACATCCGTTGTTAGGATATGAAAGTTTAAATCCTTCAGTTGTTAACTCTTTTTTATTTAATAAAATTTGAAACACCTTAATTATGTGAACTTAAACCCTCCGACATATTTTTTTGGTTGAAACCCTAGATTAAATAGGGATTTTGTTTTACCATAAGTTTACATGTTTTGGGGTTCATAGAAAGGCCGATTAAGCTGGATATTTTTTTGTGGATTCATTTGGTTGAGTTCAAGTGACCCCGAACTACCATGCCAGTGATTGATGAACTTTGGATGATCTATTCCTCCTGAAACATGTGCGTGGTGTGTGGTTATTCATCTCTCTAGTGTGACACTACCATGAAGAAGGTGAACATTATTTTATTTATTATTTTATTATATTTCCATTTTTATTCCATAATTAAAATAATTGAAGAAATAAGTTTAATATTTAATAAAATGATACCCCTAAAATTATCCATTGATAATTTATCTATTTTTTTGAATAAAAATAATAATAATAGTAATGAATTATCTAATTACAATAAGACCAGATTATCTTGGGATAGTCAAAAAAATTATTTATAGAATGATGATTCTATATGATTACATAAAGATAATTATAAAATTATAATCACATCTAATGTTCAAGATATATTTATTTAATGTTATCAAACTATAATTATTTATAGATTATTAAAGATAATTATTATAGAAATTACAAAAATATTTTATCAAAATTATCAAAGGATAATAATGAAAAATAATTGATCGATAGTTGAAATGTTTTATCAAAGGACTATTTATAAAAATTAATAAAGGGATAAAATATTGAATTATTATGGGTAATCTATAAAATAATTATAAAACAATTTTCTCTTGTGAAATTATGTAATAATAATTTTTGAAGGATAATTATGAATATTAATTGACCTTAAATGATACTTTGAAAATTATTCAGGAGATATAAAATATAACCCCATGTAATAATTTAAATAATTATTTTAAAATTATTGAGGTGATATAAAATATCATCACATGTGATAATTAAGATGATAATTTGGTGATTAAAAAAGATAGATAAAACATCATCACATGTGATATTTTAAATGATAATTTGAAAATTTCTTGGAGAGAGAAAGTATTATTGAATGAAATATTTTATTTCCTTTCCAAATATGATTGCTAGCTTTGGTTCGAGGAACCCTTGATGAAACTTAAGGCTTTGACGTATTGATGTTTATGATAATAAGGGTATGAAGAGGTGTTCTTGATAGTTTAGAATTATGCTATATCTATCGAATCACATAAGTTGGTTTATCCTTACCTTTGATATCAATGAATTGGTGGTAGGAAGTTCCTTACCCATTTGGTATTGATAAAAAATATTCCTTAATATGATTTATGTGTAGAAATATTTGATGAATGTGGAATATTATTATCATGACCCTCCCTCTAAAGATACCCCTCCTCGGATGACAATGAATAAGGGGAGATAATGACCCTCGAGTCACATCTCTAGTCAGACATGGGTAGGTGACTAGTAGCATGAGTGTAAAAATATCACAATATGGGTGGAATTACCCTTTATTAGAAACCAGATCAGGAGATAAAATGAATCATCCACAATAACTCCAAGACATAACATAAAAGATGAATCCAAAACCATCCCACCATGAATGTATAAATAGAACTGATACAATAAGATTCTCCAAAGTAAATACCAAAATGTAAAGTTAATCAGTGACACAATAACTATCCAAAAGTATGAGATAGTAGCACCCAAAAAAATCCATAAAATTATCATGGAAACCTAAAAGAAATTATATATATATATAGGGTGAGCATTCAAGTATACTCAATAAGAAAACCAAAGTCTCTCGTTCTCATGTGAAAGAGTTAATGCACCCCTGAGAAAACATCAGAACCAAATAACACCTAAGAATGTATACTAACCACCCTACTTCACTAAAGATCACTCACAAAATAACATAATTCAAGTAATATAATATAAATCATATCAATGATAGTGTACCCCACACCACTTTTCCACTGATTGGACACTCTCAAGCCCCAATGGAAAACATTCTGGCGCTCCCAACTCTTCTAAATTTACCACATCACATCCCGCCCTCACACACCTAGGCCTTGTAAGGACCATTTTGGTATACAGTTAAGACAAAGAGGATGGGTGAATCTGTTTTGGGGACATTTTTGGAAAATTTAAAATTTTTACCCTTATACCTCTTTATTTGTCAAGATCTTGATTTCTTTATTCTCTTTTACCTATCACAAGCCATTATATGAAAGATGTAAAGATATAAAACTATAATATTACAAGGTTCACTACTCAATAAGACTAGCTAGTATATCCCATGGTCTATAAATAATCCTAACCATGAAATCACTAGAAAACAATACTTTTGTGTGGTTACAACGAGTAAGATATACCCTTACACTTGTGAAGCACTTTGAAAAAATCAAATAGTGAATGTTTTACTTCTCTTGGATGGATATTTATATTACCTACCAAGACAATATTCATTTTATTAATAAGGGTTTACAACTCCAATATGGTATTCCAACTATTGAGACCTATTAAATGTTACAGTATGACATGGTTCTTCCACATCCTTATACTTCACTTGGTTACTTGTATAATAGAAGGCAAGGAACTTTTTATTACCCCTGACCAACATCAATAATTA
This sequence comes from Viscum album, assembly GCA_963277665.1. Classification (NCBI taxonomy): domain Eukaryota; kingdom Viridiplantae; phylum Streptophyta; class Magnoliopsida; order Santalales; family Viscaceae; genus Viscum; species Viscum album. The sequence goes on along the minus strand of OY728147.1, from coordinate 1,469,365,157 downwards.
TAGATACACTATGTTCTTCCAATCCTAGTGAAAATCATATGAATATAGTAGACTGATGAACTAAATTCTTTATAATCCAAATTGTGATCAACTGATATAAATTTGGCCAGTCACTTCCTATTCTATACTCTTCCATCTTCAGTGCAAAAAGAATTGTACTGAGATCTCTTCTTCTTCTTTTTTCTAGAATCAAAAAATACTTTGTTATTATCAAACCAATGAATATCAGATTAGCTTAGCATCATCATAATTAATATGGACTAAACATTAGAATATATATTAACCACATTCTTCTTCTTATTTTGTGTGGTTATGATTTTAGTTGCACGCCTGGTTCTTCTTCACACAAACAAACTATTTTTGTTAGATATTCTTTGTAATTTTTGTATCAACTAGGTACACACACAGTCTCACATCTCAAAACACAATGGGGGTATTGTACCCCAGAATTACTTAACCTAAACTAGATATTAAAAATTGATGTTCACAAAGCTCCCTCATGAATCTTAGAACCTTTGCGATGCACACTACCTTCACAGAACCACCATCCTTTCACGAACCTCACTTAGCCTTTCCAAAGAACCAAAATTTTGGTTGAATTTTTATATCCTTATCTAATTCCCTTAACTTTCATGACGATCAAAAAAATTTGTTAGATATCAATGCGTTCCAAAATTATTTTGCAAGAACTACCTTCATGAGTCACCTTCACGAATCGAGAGCCTTAAGATATTCATTTATGTCTCTCTCATTTTAAAATTAGAGTAGAGGACTATTTATAGGCTTTTACTTCAATTCTAGAATCTTATAGACACACATGCACCAATTCACGAATCTCTCCCATTTCTTTAATGGCACTATATTTTTTATGAAACTCCAGGATAATTTCACATTCACGGAGCTTGTAGAAATCAAAGAGATACCATCAAATCATTCACACCGTGATTATCCTATTTATCTTAATCATAGTCATCAATGTTAGAATCTCCATGACCTTGTGAAACACCCTTTTCAACAACCATATTTGTGAAACTCATTCCTTTCAAATATATTTATAAGGCCTTCTAGAAAATCCATGTTTCGCTTCATGAAGCTCTTATTTCTTGTAATCAAAGATATCACAGTCAGAATCCTCATGTATTTGTGAATCCCATATTTTTAAAACTCAGGAATTTTACCTATTTCCTTAAGGCCACCAAGAATAACCATATTTCACGATGATTTTCATATTCAAAATTTTGGATCCAAAAAAGTTATAAAACACTGGGAAATAATGCAACCCTAAGAATTTACTTTTGCAAAACCAACCACGATGTTTCATAGTCATCTTGCATCATCTTTCTTTCTGATCAAACCAAAAACTGATTGGCCTCACCTTTTCTCCTTCTTTCTTTCATAAGTATTACATCATAAGTTCTCCAAATAACTTGTGATATTTTTAAAACATAGACCAGCATTGAATCATCAGATTTACCAAGGAAAGTATTGTAACTTACCTATCTTCCAGCAACATCATTATTTCCAATCAACCCTAAATATGATTGACATCAACTTTACTCCACCTATCCTTCATAAGGCTTGTATGAAAAGTTATTCAAACAAATAATGATATTTTGGAAATAGATATCACCAAATCATTGTCATATTTGACTAGGAGAATTATTCAACCATGACATCCAATTTCATGAAATGAATCAATAACAATTCTACACAAATCACCTACAAACACAAAGTATTCAAACCATTCACATGCTTCTTGGAATATTAAGACTTGATGACTTTATCTATGATCCTTTAACTTTGGGACTTCTTCATCATATTCACATCACTATAGTCTTCCTTTTTCATTGATCATCCTTGTTCACAAATGATAATCATTTGACAAAAAATACAATCCACATACACAATGTAGGATATTTAGGCCTCAAAAATCATACCCCCACACACACATGGTTCTCACAACTCATCCCTTCTACACACACCTGGGCCTCACACCACATCCCACCCACACACACATGTTCCTCACAACATAACACATCACATCATAAAACATAACCTTTCATCCCAAAGACACCTTGGAAACATAATAAATCTCATCACAAAGAGACTTGGGACACCACATCACAACTCGCCCACACACACCAAGGCCTCACATATCACCATGCACTTCCCAAAGAGTCTTGGGCTATCATCACATGGAATAGGAAGTAGGGGAGATAGGGTGAATGGACATCTATCCTCCCATTGTAATGTTGGGAAATACACCCTCTCCCATGAAAATGGTGGTTTTCGGCACATAGTTCTTAACTAGGGTGGGGTGAATATAGAAATCATAAGGAATATACAAGTGTTTACATATATGGTGCCAAAAACTCAATTCCCGCCTAAGGATTCTTGAAAACACGACCAACTAACAACACTTCCATATTTTTAGCTAACTCTAAATGCCCAACACCACACATTAATTCACAAAACCCATTTCAAATTCCTAACCAATTTCATTTAACCATTTCCATTCCATTAATCAAAACAACACAGTACATTCCAAAAATTTATTGAACAATATTCAATACTTCCATCACTACCCAGGAAAATAAGAAACACAGTAACATGAAACACAAAAATAGTCACTTTAGAAAATGAAGAGTCTAGATAAATAAAGTAAGCTTCACAGTAAAGAAACATAATACTACAATATTTAGATATGGGAGGTTCTCTACATGATATTCATTGAGAAAATCCTTGAAAAGAACTCATTCATTATATATCATATATCGATATCTAGGTACAGGGTGAATATTTCTGCATTTTATCAAGGGAAAATAACCAATAACAACAACTACTATCTTTCTTCAAATTCATCCATCCCTATCCATCAACTTAGAACCAAATTAAACAACACATTAACCCAAAACAAATTTCATAGACCTACTAAAAAATCATACCACACCTAGATCCCCACGTCAACATAACCAATCCCTTATGCATAACCATTCCTATAACCACATCACCACAAAAACCAAATAAGACATAATTTTAGATTTAAAAAGGCATCCATTATTTAATTCCACTAGTTAATTTAGGGGTTATAACAGAAAATGGATGGTTATGGGGCTTCTATTTATTAACAGAATATATGTGGTTAATAAATTTTATAAATTGTTGTTTAATAGAGAAAAAATGCATTCCATAAAATAACTCTGTTAAAAATAAAGGACCCCCAACGACCATGATTTTCAATGGGTAGTTATCCTATACAAATAACAATATCAACAAAACAATAACACATTAAAAGAATGTGTCACTTCTTCCAACCCCTATTTATTGATTTAAAACTGGTTTAATTGTCTTTATTAATCTGGAAACAACTATATTCACAAGGATAACGTCCATGTACCCACCCCACATGATACACAATTAAGAAAGATGAAGTAAAAACCTATTTGAAAGAAAGGATATTGTAAATTCCTTATTTCCCCAGAATAGGGGTCCACATGCAACCAGAAAAACTACAATGAAATACAAACCAAATGATGTAAAACATTACTCTAATCCTACAGGAAGAAGAGTTCGACATGTCCTATATAAATTGTAAAAAAGGAAGAATAGATGAGAAATCTATCATAGATTTTTCAAAGATATAAATGGATTTGTGGGTTTAGATACATTTTTGAATTGCTGTTATTGGATGATTTAGTCAACATAGTGTATTTTGACCAATTAAAATCCCCAACACCCTTAAGAAATTAACGATAGGATTTATGGTCTTTGAATCAGTCTAAAATCCCTTAAAAAGGATCCAACAGAATTTTACATCATACAGGTACATCAAATGGTCAAAACTAGAAGATGTTGAAGACACAATACATGATCCATAGTTGGATGACCCACCACTCTACGAGACACTGTTTTTGAGCCACAATTTGGTGAGGAACTGCTCAATGAGAAAACACTTGAGATACACTATTAGATGAATCACCATCAGATGAAACACCTTCCACTATTAGTGAGTCATCGCAAGGCAGGACACCACTGGACAAGGAACCAATGGATGAGACACCAATGGGCATGCGACCACCAGTGAGAGACTGCTAGAAAGCAACTGACCACAAGTGATCCCCAGTGAGTCACCACCAGAAAGTCACTGTCAGTGAGTCACCACCAGTGAGCCACTAATACCAAGCCACCACCAACAAGACACTGACAACAAGAAACCGCTAGTGAGTCACTTCCAATGAGACATCACCAGTGAGTCACCACCAGTGATCCACCATAAGCGAGTGACCACCATGAAGAGAATTTTTTGGAAAACATATGAAAATGGGAAATTTTAAAAAGTTATTAAATGAGTTACCTTGACCTCCCAGAACACATCAAATAGGAAATTCTAACAAAGTAATGGAGTAGAGTGGTCTGGGCCATTTCATTAGATACCTCTCAAAATATTATCCCCCTCAAGAATTCAAATCCAACCTATAAGGAAAAGAGATAAAGGGTACAAACATCCATCACTCGAGATACCACTCAAGGATCTCAAAACACATGAAACACTGCTATCATCCATATATATCTATATTCAATGATAAACCACCCTGGGTTGTTCGAAAGAAAGAGTGGAAAACTAACATACCAGAATAACTCCTACGATATCTACAAATCATGCCTCATCCTATCAACCCAAATAACCACAAAACACACTACATGATAACGATGAAACACACTGTACAATCACACGAATAAGTGAATTCCATCTTCTATGTTAAGATACTATCTTCTATTAGAAGCACTGACTTACCCACATGAGTTTAATCAAATAAAAGTTAACACATCTTGATTAGGAATTAGGTCCTCTCCATTCATACATTAAGACTTTATCACAAAACACACCACATACATCACAAAACAAGGGAAATAATCTCATCTGATAAAACAAAAAGATTCAAAAATCATATTTCATAGGAAAAGATAAAACAAATCTGGGTACATGTCACACATCTATGTATCTTTCTTCTATGTACCCTCATTTTAAGCATCATGCCTCCACAACACAAAAACCAAAGAAATGGTCTATCCAAATAACAACTCCTCTTAATGATACTTGATCTCCACTAGAAACTCCACAAACAGCACATCATCCTCGATATCTAACTCTACCCAGTCAATAAAATGGGAGTCATCATAAAGATACTGATGAATCTGAGGGATGTGGAAGACATCATGGATCCACTCTAACAATGGTGTAAATTCTTACTAGTATGTCACTTCTCCAACTCACCCCAACATATCAAAGGTTCCAACAAAACTAGGAAAAATCTTACTCCCTATACCAATCCATCATTGCCCATATAGAGCGGAAACCTTCAAGAAGAAATGGTCTCCAACCTCAAACTCCATTCCCCTCATTCTATGGTAGACATATGACTTCTGTTGGTACAAAAATACTTTCATCCTCTCACGAAAAAGCTAAACATTCTTGGTCGGTTTCCCCACCACATCGGGGCTATGAAAAACTATTTCCCTTACTTCTTCCCAACACCACAGTGAATGACATAGTCTCCCATACAAATCCTTAAATGGGGATGTGAAAATGGAAGAGTGATAGATATTATTGTAAGAAAAATCTACCAAAGGAACTTTTCATACCCATGATCCACCAAAGTCAATGATGCACGCCCACAAAATATCCTCTAACCTATGGATAGTCAGTTCTGTCTTCTCATCTATGTGAGGATAGAAGGAAGTTCTGAGGCATAACTGGGTGAAAAACTGTATTGAAATACCCTATAAACTCATGAGGTAAAATGTGAATCTAGATCCAAGACATGGCCCTTATAACTCGATGAAACTATACTACTTAATCTACATACCTCCTATCTATGGAATCCATTTTTTCTGACACCTTGATCACTAAGAAGTGGACTGATTTCATCAACCGATCCACCATCAGCCAGATAGCATCATGAACTCCCATAGATTTGGATAATCCAATGACAATATCTAATGAGATTTCATCCAATTTCTACTCAGAAATATCCAAGGGCTGCCACAAACCACTGGAAACATGATGATCGATCTTCACCTACTGGAAAACCAAGAACCTTTTCACAAACTCCTCCACTAACTATTTCACCCTGGGCCACCAAAACTATGTCTTTAAGCCATGGTACATATTTGAAATTCATGGATGTACTTACAAGGGTGAGTTATGAAACTCATGAATGACTCTTCTATACATATCCACTAGAACAAAAAACTTCCCACAAAGCAAAATCTATTTCCGACCATCCTCTGACCATCCCTCTAGAGCATCACCATGGTTAACATGATCATGCATGACCTATTCCTATGAGTCTCCCCACAGAGACTTTCCCACCATCTAGATCAATGAATTCTACACAATTATCTAAAACAAATATCCTTTACCACTATCCACTGGTAAATCTAAGTGCAAGGATTGAAACTCATCAATCACCTTGCAGAAATCCATAGATTATCGAAAAACCTCCTTCTATGACTTTATACTCAATGAAAGGCCATGAAATTTACCTTTCTTGATGTGTAGAAGATCTCAAAAATCATAATACTGAAGAAACTCTATCCATATTCACTATTTAAGATCAAGTCATGCTGGGAAAAGATATAACTCAAACTCTTGTGATTCGTGAAGAGAAAAATGTTCTCCCCAAAGAGGTAATTCCACCACAAATTCAACACTAACATAATGAATAATATTTATAGATCATGGGTGGTATATTTACTATCATGGGGATGTAACTCCCAATAACCATATGAGATCACTTGCTCTCTATTGCATCTGCACACATCCAAAACCCAGATGAGAAGCATCACAAAACACCTCAATAATTTCCCCATAGGAAACTGAAGCACTAATCAAATTACACTTCTAATAACTGAATTATTCCTAGAACTGATCACATTACTCAAAAGTTTGGTCTTTTCAATTCAAATTTGTCAACGAGGATGCAACTCGAGAGAAATCGGGTACAAAACTCTGATAATAGCCCGCTAGACCAAGGAAACTGCTAACCATTTCCACTTTCTTGGGTGCTTCCCATGAAAAAACCACTTCAAACAAAAATGTTTCTACTTCCACACCACGATGAGACACTGCATGCCTAAGGAAATGGACCTCTCATGTAGAAAACTTACACTTGGACAAATTTCCATAGAGTTAGTGGTTTCAAAGAACCTGTAAGACAGTTTTGAGATGCTTGACATGTTCCTCCTTTTACTTTGAGTATATTAAGAAATCATCAATGAATGCGATGAAGAAATGATATAGAAAATCAAGGAACACAGATCTCATATGCTATATGAACACGATTGGTGAATTTGTAACACCAAATAGAATGACTACAAACTTAAAATGCTTGTATCTTCATCTAATGGTAGTCTTCAAGAAATCTCCCTCATTCACCCTTAACTAGTGATATTCATACAATAGATCTATCATAGAAAACCAAATCACCCCTCTTAGATGGTTGAAATGATCATCCATCCTTGTAAGAGGGTTACTGTTATTGATCATCACCCAATTAATCCTTCTACATTCTATGCACAAACTCAGACTACCATGCACCTTTTTGGTGATCAACACTAGAGAACCCCATGATGAATCACTTATCCACATAAAAAAATTTCTGTAATAGATCGTATATATGAACCCTAAAATCCCACAACTCAGATGGATCTATCTAATATGGATCCATAAAAATTGGAGATGCACCAAGATGCAAGTCTATCCCAAACTCAACATCATGTCAAGGGGGTAACATCATGAACTCCTTTGGGAAAGAATTCAAGAACTCCCAAAAAACATTGGGAATGTATTTCATTTTAGTGTTCATTTATTTAAATAACAACACATCTAAAAAGGACAGAAGGGACTTAAAATTCTTACATCCCACCTGACAAACCTGATCACCAATAAAAACTCACATTTACCATCCACATCAAGAAATATGACTCTCCTCTGGAAGTAGTTGATAAAAAATGTACAGAATAAATCCAGTCAATGCCAAGGATGACATCATATAGAATCATATGTAGATAAAAGAGATCCCCATGGGACTGATGTGGTACCATCATCAGTCTACACCCAGATAAAAAAACGATTCTGGACTCTAACTTGATTATTCAACACCATGGGAATAGAAAGCCTTTATATGATGATTCCCAAAGCATGGGATTGAACATGTGAAAAAAAGGAGCGTGAAACTCTGAAATCAAACATGGAACAAACAAGGGTGATAAAAAATTATCATATATTTGATGATATCTGGCCTCACCTGAAGATTTTCCTCCACTTCATGAAACTAATCGGGCCTAGTTCCTAGGCCAAGATGCTTATAAATACCTCCAAATCCATGCTCAGGTCATGGTCGTTGAACTTGAAGAACATAATGAGGTCGACCTCTATCTTCTCCATCTCCCTTCATTGGAGAAAAATACTACCACCCCTATTACTGAAACTGTGTCACTGGGAACTGTGGTTGAGGCTAATACTAAGCCTGTCCACCTCCACTAAACTATGGTCGGGTAGCCGAAGGGCACTATTTATGAAGATGTTCTTGATCCCCATAGAAGAAAAAAATCATCCCCAATCCCATAGGAAATGCACTATGACTACTGGAACCATATGGTTGGAAATAAAGCCACTGAGGCTGTCTCCCCAATGGTTAAAACCACTAGGGTCCTAGCATCTGATTCCTTCCACCGATAATTATGAATCTTTAATAATACTATTAGATCCCCTCTCATGGTTGAAGTCCTCACAAGTGCATCAGCTCAATAACCTCTTCCTTCTTCTAAACCTCCAGGCCCATCAACAACATAAATCGAGTAACTACATACTGGATAGAAGGGTGGAGTGCCTCCCCAAGACATCTTGAATGAGTTTCCTAATCTAGAAGAAAATCTAGGGAAAAGTGAAGAAGTTCCTTGAACTTGATCCCAAGCCCCCTCACTAACATACTCCCCAGATGAAGGGAGAGTAGCTCCTGCCTCTACTTAGCCTTCATGGTCGATGAAAGGAACACTGCTAAAAAACTCCTTTGAGAAGTCACCCCACAAAATATTTGCCTCTTTCCACTCACCTAGATACAAAATCCCACACTGACACACAAAACCCCACACTTGACTAACTAACAAAGGGAACCTATACTCTATTGGGTCCTAGATCAAACCAAAGGAAATCCCCAACTCATATATGTAACCTTCTATATCAATATCAAATACGCTTCCCTCGTACTTCACCAAAGCCTTCTATTAGAAATCACACATCATAATCTACCACTGATCATCCTCCCCATCTAGATAAACTCTATTATGATCAACTAGATTAGCCTGATGAAACTCTACATACCGATCCACATGCGGATGATGACCAGGATCCATTTCTAAAAGGTAAACAAATATGTACTAAGCCCGAGTAGTATATATTTTTTATTAAAATTCATTTTAATTAATTTTATCATTTTATCCATTATGAACATCTAAAAACTACCCAATTCTAGAAAGAACATAAGTAATTATGATGCATGTACCTTTCCTAGGTCTCTACCCAACAATTAGGTCTATCTCACTTGACCGTTCATTAATCTCAGTGTACGTGCACTAGATCACAGTGGTCTATAAAATTTCATGTCCTAGCTAGCCTACCTAGACTATGTCACACTCCAAGGTCAACATGACCTATTTCTATATCATCCCATGAAATCTTCCCTGAGCCTAACTCCAAACTCCATTATATATCTCAACCATTAGCTTTAATACCACTATGTCATGACCCCCTCCCTCCAAATATACCCCTCCTAGGATATAAATTAAGAAAGGGAGATATTGACCCCTGAGTCCCGCCTCCAATATGCCCCTATTTGGAGACTAGAAATAAGGCTGTACATATATCACAATATGGAAGGCATTACTCTTTATAAGTAATAAGATCAAGATATATAATGAATCATCCAGAACAAATCCGAGACATAACACAATAGAAGAAGCCAAAACAATCCCTAAATGCATGTATAAATATACCTGATACAATAAGAGTCACAAAGGTAAATACCAAGAATAAATTTATGTAGAGACACAAAAACTATCCAATGGTCCAAGCTAGTCATGCCCAACATGGTCCATGAAATATTTCTACAAAACTAAAAGTATTTTTATATATGTAGGGTGAGCATACAAGTATAATCAGTACGAAAACCAAATTCTATCATGCACATGTGAAAGAGGAATACTAATGCACCCATGAAAAAACAATAGAACAAAATAACACCTAGGTAGGTATATTAACCACTCATCCTCACCAAGGAACTCTCATCAAATAACACAAGTTATGTAATATAATCTAAATCACATCAATGATAGGGTAACCTATACCACTTTCCCACTGAATAGCCACTCTCACACACCAAAAAAAATTCATAGTGCTCCCACCTCTTCAACATATACAACATCACATACTACCCATACACACATGGGCCTCACAACTCATCCCACCCACACACACATAATCCACACAACACATCCCGTCCACACACACCAGGGCCTCCGAACACATGTGGCCTAGATATACCTTGGCTTGACAACACAACACATCAAATAAAATCACATCTCACCCCAAAGACAAATGGTATACATACCAAATCTCATATCGATGACACCTAGGGCCCCACATCACAACTCACCTACACACAACTAGGCTTCACATATCACCACAACATGCCCAAAGAATCTTGGGCTATCATCACCTGGAAGAGGGAGCATGGAAGTACGGGTGGCCAACCATCCATCCTCCCATAAGGATGTTGGGAAAGACACCCTCCCCCAAGAAAATGGGTGTGTTCGACACATTGTTCTCAACTATGGTGGGGTGCATATAAAAATTATAAGGAAATTCAGGTGTATAAATATATGGTACCAAACACTAAAATCCAACCTATGGGTTCTAGAACAAACCAACAACTCACAAAACAACCACCTTTGATGCTACTTCTAAATGGAAAACACCAAAAATAAATCCATAAACCCCATCTCATAATCCCATCCAATTTAATTTAACCATGTCTATTCTGTTAATCAAAGCAACCGAATCCCTTCCAAACTTTTAATAAACAATATTCATTACTTCCATCATTACACAAAAAACTAAGAAACACAGTAACATGAAACACAAAGGGTTACTTTATAAAGTGAAGATCCCTGATAAATAAAGGTACATTCACATTAAATAAACATCATACCACAACCTTTAGACATGGGAGGTCCTCTAAATGCTACTCACAGAGAATCATCGTGTGAAGAACCCATTTGTTATGTATCATATATCGACCTCTTGGTACGAGGTAAATATTTCTACATGTTATAAATGGTGAAGAACCCATACCAACCACTACTATAATTATTCAAATTCAACCCTCTAAATCCATCAAATCAAAACCACATATAATAATACATTAACCCACAACCAGTTTCATAGCCCTACAAGATCATCATAACTCAACCAGATCACCACATCAATAGAACCAACACACTATGCACAACTGTACCCACAAACACACAACCAATCTAAGAAAACAAAGCATAATTTCATATTTAACAAGGCATACCTTATTTAATTTGACTTTTTAATTCATGAGTTATAACAGAAACTAGAAGATACTGGGGAATTCCCTTATTAACTGAATATACGTGGGTAATTTTTTTCATGAACAACAGTTGTATATGGACAAAAAAAATGAATTCCATAAAACTATTATATGTTTAAGAAAGGACCCCCAACAACCATGATTTTTACTGGGTATTTATCCCATACAGATCACAATATCAAAAGAATTGCAACATAGTAGAAACATGTGTCACTTTTCCCAGCCCCCTATTTATTGATTAAGAACTGTTTCAATTTTTTTTGTTAATACAGAAATAACTATATTCACAAGGGTAACATCTGTATACTCACCCCTCATGATACAATAATTTAGAAAGACACATGAGAAACCTACTTGGAAGAAAGGTGATTGATACTTCCTCAATGCACCGAAATAGGGGCACACATATAGGAGGAAAAACTCTAAGGAAAGAAAAAACAAAATTTGTAGAACTTTACACAAATCCTACAAGAAGAGGAGTTAGGGGAATCCCATAGGAATGGGAAATAAGAAGGAATAATAGAGTGGAAAGGTATATTAGATTTGAAAATATCTAAATAAATCCATGGGTTTAGATACATTTTTGATTTTCCAATTAATGTATGATCTAGTTAGAATAACATGTTTTGACCAATTAAAATCCCAAAGACCCTTTGAAAAATTAATATAGGATTTAAAGGCATTGAATTTGTCTCAAATATGTAGAAAAATGATTTAGATGCATTTGATGGAAAATAAAAACATCAAAATGTAAAAACTAGAAGAAGTTGGAAGCACTATACATGAGCCACCATTAGAGACCCACCTCTCATTGAGACACCGTTCATGAGCCACTTTTAAGAGAGACTCCTCTTAGTGAGACACCGCTCGAGAGACACCATCAGAAGAATCACCATCATATGGAATTCCTTCCACCATCAGTGAGTCACCTTTAGGCGAGACACTACTAGACGAGGCACTGTTGGATGGGTCATCACAGAGCAAGTAATATTTAACAAGCTTACACTAGTAAGAGACCACCAGCATGTCACCGCCAGTGAGGCACCTCCAGTGAGTCACCGCCAATGATCCACTAATATAAATACACTACCATAATGTGACAAATAGTGAGTCACTACCTATGAGACAACACCCATTAGTCACCACTAGTGAGGCACCGCCATTGACTGACTATGATGGTGAGACACCATTGGAAGTATTGAAAAAAATGGTAAATTTTATAAAGTGATCAAATGAGTCACCTTGACCTCCCAAAATACCTCAAACACTAGATTCCCATAATGTAATAGATTGGAGAGGTTCATGCCATTCCAATTGTGATCACAAGTGTGTTTTTTTGTATCCATAAGAACATTATGTGACACTTATTTACATGAATAAATTATATCTTATTATTTATATTCTATGTTGATCACATGTATTGTTGTGTTCCCCTAATTATAATGATGTTCTATACTTTCTTGTGTATCATACCATTATATGTTTTATTTTTTAGTATTATTATTAGAGCCTAAGGGAGGGGGACTGCCTGGACCTGATTATCACTTAGAAGGGTATTATACACATCTTTCAATGATGGTGATGAGGGAACTATGCACAGGATAAGGATATGACGATGCCTCAGGGATTCACTCAATGATTATAAAATTCAAAGGAGTGTGTTTTTGATACATAGTGAATTCCGATTAAATATTGATGCATATTGAATGACAAGAAAATTACTTCCAAGATGTTTAGTGTATGTAGATTGCGTGATCACATGTTAATGAGTAGAATAATTACTAACCCAAAAGGATAGTCATTAATTCTTCTTAGACATTGATTATCCTTATGGTTTAGTTTTGATGCAAGTAGGGTCAAGGGTTTGGGGTAGCTTGGTTAGTGCATGACTGCTCAGTTTTGGATTTATGTTACTAGGGTTGTATTGAATTTATTATTAGTATAACATACACTATTTTACATGATCATAGCAGGTTATAGATGAATTGGTGTTGTCCTATTTATTCTTATACACACACCCTAATATCAAATTTTGATGCAGTTATAGATTTTATGAGGGATCCGGTGAAGGGAAAGGTCCCTATGATGGATGAATGAGAAGTGGAGAATAAAGGTAGTAGTATATTGTGATATAATCCAGAGGAACCTCTGTTTTTCTATTAATTTATATTCTACTTATCAAACTAGGTTTTTTGCCACATTGTGAGATTGTTTATCTATATGACAAGTATTCCATATTTAGCTTTCCACGTGTTAACTATGATAATTTGTTATATTTTTTATTGTTGATTATTGAACATATGAAATTATAATTGTGGTATAGTCTCACCACATATGGATTCAATCCCTCAATTATATTCGACAACCTATTATGTGGGGGGAGGGCATGTAGGAGGTCAAGTGACCGTCCATATGAAACCAAAAAATTTGTGTCTGGATGTTAAAAAATGGTAATAGAGGATCATGATTAACTAAAATGTTTTTCAATTTGACTTCTGATGGGACAATATAGATAAGAGATAAGATAGTTGGGACTCAAAAAGGGGAACTATTCTAGTTCCTTGTTAGAACTATATAATGGACCTCTGAGTTTCCATAAAGTGGGAAATTTATGTTTTTTAATTAATATTTATTAAACTCACCTTGGGTGATGAACATGTGGTTGAAATGTGATTTATATGATTTCAGATCCAATATTTCATCACACATAGGCACATAGGATAAAATTAAATATATAAATATGTTTTTGTGTTTCATCATAATTTCTTAATTAATTTCCTGATTTGTGATATCTTTTTATGATATTTTATACAAGTGTGGTATATCTGTGTCTTTACATGTTTTGTGATGTATCTCTTATGGAATTTATTAGTATAACTAAACAATTTTTTTGATAATATATATGTATATGATGTCTAGGACTAATGTTTAGGGACTGATATCAGGTGTAGTACTCGAAGGGTTATATATTAGGGTAGACTCCTAAGAGAACATTGTGTGATCCCATAGAAAGTTAGGATATTTTTTAATGTTCATAATTTTATTATTGTTATAGGGACTCCATCAAAGATAATTTTTATAGGACCACTATCCATTGAAGTCCAAGACACTCTTGTGTGACCACATATAGTATAAGGGATATTCCATGTCATGCTTATATACTAACACAAATGATTAAATATGTAGATCATGTTCCACCATAACTATTTTAGATAGTTCCTAACCAAGTTAGAGCCAAACATAAGACCCTAACCGATCATGTTCAGGTTTTCTATATCTAACACCCTCCAATATTACAAGGTACTAGTGCCCTGCAAGATTTATAGGATTTTTTGGACTTCATTGAGAGAATTTATGATTTGGTCTAGACACCTGAGGTGTGTCATGTTATCATGGAGACCTTCTTGTTCTATATACTATCCAAGAGATGGTGGAATATTGTGAGTCAGTCTGGGATATGAGAGGGTAATTCTTAGGTGAAATTCATGGAGTTGTTTTTCTAGAATTATTTTCCTGAAATGATGAAGATTGACCAGTCCTAGGTGTTCATGTATTATTGATAGGTTTACATGATTGTCCCTATATATTCTACTCAATTTACAGAGTTGATTCGATTTTCTCCATTGTTAGTTAGGAAAAGGGCACAAAAGGCACAGAAGTTAAATATAGGCGTTGAACCACATTTCAGAAGTCTAGTTAAGGGATTTGACCTGACAATATATACATAGCTATTTTGTAAGGCCCTAATCCTTGTGAAGGGATTGGAGGGGGACAAGAAACTTGGATTACTCCCAGCCCATGACAGGATAATGACTAAGTTTCCACTATATACTATGGGAGTTTCATCTAGAATTATGAAGTCGAATTCTATAGACATGCATCAATACACAAACATTCATGTTTAATAGAGTTTAGTATACTCAGACTCATCAGAATGAGTTTCATTAGGTCTCAATTGTGTAAATGATAAGCATTATGATTGGTTATGTATGGAAATTCAAATAACATATCAATAGTATAGAAATAATGGAATTATTTATCAATTTTTATCCAGAAATGTGATGTTCGGTATCTATTGAGTTAAGGGACATACATGAGGATCCACATGGGGCTCTCAATAATGGACTCAGACTAAACATGAACTCCAGGGGAAACGAATAGGAGATGAGGAAAGTCACATGTACATAATGGATTAAACTCTCGAATATTTTTGATATATACCATCGAATTTTTTATGTGTAGTACTCATCACCTTTACATTAGACACTACCTTATTCAATACCAATGCTTTTAATTGTTTTATATCTACACAAGATTTTCTTGGGCATGAATTACCAGTAAAGTTATACTTTAAATAAGTCTCCCCTTGATACATCTTTGTTCATGAGAGTGGATCATCGTTGATGATCCCAGAGTGTCAACTATTCATTTCTAGCAATTGAAATTTGTGGAAATTTATGATATTATAGATGGGTAATTTTGATGTTATTCTCAAAATTGAGTGGATAACTTACATAAGAGGTAATATTGATTTAAATTATTTATGGGTATCATTTACCATACCAATACGGGATGAGTTTATGTTGACTAGAGAATGGGAACTGGGAGTAGTCAGAGTTGGACCAGACATGATCCATCTCAGAAAGACCACAACACAAATGGAAGACTTGTCTCTTTTAATATAATAAATGGAAGCCACCTCATCATTTTTTCATGTTGGGGATCTCTATCAAGATGGCTTTCTAGATGAATTCACATAACACCCTAATACTAGAGGGGTTGAATTATAATTAAATATCATACCAGGTATTCAACCAATGTCTTTACCTCCAAATCATATGGATCTAACCAAGTTTAAGGGGATCAAAGTAAAAATATATGACTAAGATAATAAGGGTTTTATCAGAACTATTAATTCACCAAGGGGTGCACCTATTTTTTTCAACAAGAAGGCAGATGGTAGTCTTTAGAAATTCATTGATAAACAAAGGTTGAACCAAGTGATAGTGATGAACCGATGTCTATTTCCTAGAATCAATAATATTTTTGATAAGATATTGGGATCCTAGTGTTAATCAATGATTTATCTTCAATCGAATTATCCAAAATGTAATAATATAGAGGAGGACATTCTAAAGATGATGTTTTGGAGTAGGTATAGTCTGTATGAGTACTTGTTTATTCTATTTGTGTTGAAGAATGCACCGACACTGTTCATGGATCTAATGAAAAATATATTCCATCCATAAATAGAATCATTCATCATAATATTCATAGATGATATCCTTATATACTCATTGAAAATATTGAAACATGCTAGGAACCTAGAGATAATCCTAAGTACACTTCAAGCTCATATGTTTGATTCTAAGCTCTTAAAGTGTGCCATTTGGATTTGAGAGGTGATTTTTATAGGACATGTAGTTTCTAAGAATAATATATATGTAAAACTTGAGAATGTTGAGGTATTAATGTCCTAGATACATCCATATACCATGTTTTCAATTAGGATCTTTGTAGGATTATTAGGATATTACCAATGGTTTATCCAGGACATTACCCAACTATCAACACCCAAGAAAACACTAAGAAATATGTGAGTGAAGTTACAATGGTCAGAATAGTCTGAAGAGGCCTTCAATGATATAAATAAATATTCATTAATAGATCCAACATTGACACTATTTGATAATAGTATTGGTTTTACGGTGTACTATGATGCATCAAGCATTGGTTTGAGAGTGGTGGTGATGTAAAGAGAGTAGGTAGTAGCATATGGGTCACATTAATATGACCACATGAGAGGAATTATCCTAAACATGACTTGGATATGGTAGTTTTAGTGTACACTTAGAAATATTGGAGGAAGTATCTCTTTATTGAGAGATTTGTTTTCACATATACCACTAGATCATTCACTAAATCATTAAATATTGGGATCTAAACCTGAGATAGAGGATATTGTTTGAGTCTCTATAGTTGTTTAACATTGAGATGGAATATGAACCTAGGAAGTTTAATTTCATTTAAAAATCTCTTATCCATAAGACATAGGCTGAGCATGAGCTTAGTGAGAGGTCCTTAGAGGAGCAGTGGTGTTCGATGAGATTATTGGTTGATTGAAGGATGGATTACTTAGAGGACCAAGGTTCTATGAATTGTTATACCTTATTATCCACATATTCATTTGTCGAATAGGTAATGTATGAACATAATTAGGAATTAGAGTGTGTTGTAATGATGGAAACACCAGTTGGTGGTGACTCAATACCGAGATGGTCGATGACTGACGATGATATAATCATTGTACATGGGAGAATAGTTGTACCTAATTTCATTAGAGAGGAATTTATGAGGTATAAAAATAACTATATATGGTAATTAAATCATGGTGATACCATGATGTATCATGAATTCAAGAAAAAATTTTCTGGCCAATGATGAAGAGGGGCATTTCTGGTTTCATCTTCCGATGCCTTACCTATCAAAGGGTAAAGGATGAGTACTAGTGTCCCGAAAAATTGTTATATAAAATATTGATACCAATGTGGAAGTGGGAAAATATCATGATGGAATTGGTGATAGGTTTAACTAGGAACCTGAGGATTCATGATTTAGTCTAGGCGATTGGCGATTGATGATCAAAGTCAACTCACTTCTAACCAATTAAAGTGAATCAACCAGTAGCAGAGTTGTGGAATATATATGTTCAGGAGATCTTACATCTGCATGAAGTTACATAAGTGTTTTTTTAGTTATATATTCATGTTTTAAATCAAATTTCTAGGATGTTATTCTGTAATATCTAGAGACTCATTAGAAATTGAGCATAGTGTACCATCCTCAGACCAATGGATAATCTGACCAGAGTATACACATAATGGAAGATAATGTTTGATATTAATAACATGAATTCAGTAGATCATGGGATGATCAACTAGACTTTATTGATTACAAATACAAAAATAGTTACCAATATTCTATTAATATAGATCCTTATGCCGATTTTTATGGGAGTACATTTCGCTCACTCACACTTTTTGGCATGAAGCAGATGAGGTAGTGGTTGTTGGCCCCAGCATGGTTTATGATACCTCTAAGATAGAGAAGCTAATATAGAATAGGTTGATCATTGAATAGTGTAGAAAATAATCTTATGCTGACCATTGGAGGATACAATTTCAGTTCACTATTGGAGATCATGTTTTGTTGAGAGTATCTCTTTGGTTAAGGCACTGATTTCTTCGAAATATATGAATTATGGAACACTATTTTGTTTTACCCTTTGAGATCACTGAGGGGATAAGGGTACTAACATACCATATGAACCTCCCTTCTTGGTATCAAGGTATGAGTGATGTGTTCCATGCATCACAACTTCATAGGTTCATAACTGACCCTGCATATATTGTTGATTGTTGGGGAGTTGAGATGGAGGTCAATGAAACCTATGAGGAGAATCTCTTACAGATCATAGATTGAAGCGAGAGGATGCTGTGAAGAAATATTATACCACTAGTTCAGGTTATGTGGTATCATGGAAGGATTATTGAGGATATTTGGGAGTATGAGTATGATGCTCGAGCATAGTGGCATGAGTTATTTGAGAAAGACTCCTAGTGAGACTTCTTGGGATGAGAAGTCAACAAAGCGGGAATGGATTATAATATCATAAAATTTTATAGATAATCAAACTCTGTTTATTAATAATTTCTATATATTTTATATGAAATTGTAAAATTTCAATAAAAACAAGTTGATATTTGTTTTAAAGGCTTTTCATATGGTTATAATCTCAGTTATCATCTTGGAATAATCTATGGAAGAATTTCTATGTTAGGAGTTGAGTTGGTGTGAAAATCATTGGCTTGCAGAGCCTCAATGTAAAAGGAATAAAAATACTATATATAGTATAATATTTGTGAATGATTTATCCAAAATAATTTAATATCTACCAAATAGTTCATCATATAATAAATAAAATACCACCATTAGGTCGGGAACATGGGGTTTACCCTAGGTGGAGAATAACATCTGTGTGCATTGGCAGTTTTGTGAGATAACACATGACGATAATTTATTTAATATTTTTATGTTATTTTTTCTGATAATAATTTAATTTATCCCTGATAGTTCATCATATGAAAAATATGAGTCCACTATTAGGTCTGGGGCATGGGTTTTACCCAAGGTAGGGCATAGCTTTTGTGGATATTTGGTGTTTTGATAGATAACTCGCTGGATTAAGTAATTAATTAATTTAATAATTAGTTAGGCAGACTAATATTCATATCCTCCCTCAAATCCCATCAGATCACCATTATAATGCATCAATGTTTTCAATCCTCTAAAGTTTATATCATTTTGACCCAATAAAAAATGGAACACATTATTTAGGTGAAATTGAACACTCCAGCATAAGTTTCTTTTCATGAAATAGTACATTAAAAAGGGGGTTTCAATTTTAATGGATGTTTAAATGTTGTGGGTTATTGAAATGTCAAACTCATTGGTACATCATTGTGGGATCATTCATTCATGTTCGAGAGACCCTGGACTGTATTTTAGGTTATTAAAGAACCTTGGTTGATTGAATACTCTTGAACCTAGCATGCAATGTGTTCTTAGTCACCTCTAGTGCATCTATCTTGTGAAGAAGGTGTGCATTATTTTTTATTATTTTATTTTCTTTCAATTTTTATTCCTTTATTCAATTTTGAATAAATGAGTGGTAATCATAAATTAAATGAGAAAACTAAAATTTTCAGTTGATAATTTATCTAATTACATTTCTAATGAAAAATAATAATAATATTAATGAATTATCCAATGATAATATGAATATATTATCAAGGTATAATCTATAAAAAAATATTTATAGATATATGATTTTAAAGGATTTCCTAAATATAATTATAAAATGATAATCACATCATATTTTCAAGATATAATTAATTAATTTTGTCAAATGATAATTATTTTTGGATTATCATAGTATAATAAATAAATTAATTTCCAAATATGTTTATTAAAATTATCAATGTAAAATAATGAAAAATAATTTAATGATAATTAGAATGTTTTATTGAAAGGTTATTTATAAAAATTATTAAAGGGATAAAAAATTGAATTATTATGATTAATTTATAAAATTATTATCAAATAATATTTTTGGGGAAATTATGATAGTATAATTTTTATAGTATAATTGAAAACATGTGCTGACCTAAATGATATTTTGAAAATTTTCTAAGAGGGATGAAATATCATCAAATATGAGTTTTTAAATTATAATTTGAAAATTATCAAGGAGAGATAAAATATAATCAATTGTGACTATTTAAATGATAATTTGGAGGTTACCAGGTAGATATTAAATATCATAACACATGATAATTTATATGAAAATTTGAAAAATTATCTAGGAGAAAAAATGTATTATGAGATCCCATATTTTATTCACTTTTAAATTAAAATGGATTGTATCTATTGCAGTAATCCTTGAAAAAACTATAGGATTTCACTTGTCG
Source organism: Viscum album (assembly GCA_963277665.1). Lineage (NCBI taxonomy): Eukaryota > Viridiplantae > Streptophyta > Magnoliopsida > Santalales > Viscaceae > Viscum > Viscum album. The sequence goes on along the minus strand of OY728147.1, from coordinate 1,469,343,952 downwards.
ATGTTTACAATAATAAGGCCATGAAGAGGTTATCATGCTAGATTTGTGGTGTGGTGTTGTAATGATATGATAATATTAAATTAAATAGATTTCCAAAATCTAGATAAATCCCACTAATCCAAACCCAATAATAGCTTAGTAAAAAAATCCAAAAATAAAGGATTGAAACTGGGCTTCATATACAAGGGAAAAAAGCTTCATGATTTTACATTCTCGCACTTTGAGGAATTATCATCCTCTAGAAGAATCCCTAGGGGTCCTTCTCAAATAACTATTGAGAATGAGTTCAAACATAAGCCTCTCATTCCCAATTATTCTCTTGGATCAGACCATGAAAAAATAATATCCATATAAGGTGTATTATCTTCACTCAAAAGTATTTTTTTACTTTTCTCTATGATCCACACACGGTACTCCTTGTATGATACATCTAGATCTAGCGAAAGATCCTCACAGATAATGACATGAATGTGAAAGATAAGTATTTTCAGTGATGTGACTCATAAAACGAAGAACCATGAGATTTTATATAAAATTTCTCTTTAAATAATTAAATTTCTAGAATAGGTTTTGTTTCATACAACACTATGTTTTAACAAACCATGACATACTATCAAAATATTATTATTTGTGACAATTATAAAATAGATGTTAAAATGATGGGTATTAAGAATATTAAATTATTTATGATATATATATATATGTACTACTCAATATAAATGTTTTGATAGATTCTTAGTAAACAATAACAATTTTTTTTGTAAATTCATTTCATTCTTCAAAAATAATTTTTATTCAAAAAATATATTAATTACTTTTTGAAACAAAATATTATATAATTTTTTTAGAAAATTTATAAATTTTATTTTATAAAATGATCATCATTTCTTAAATAATAAAATTAATATTATTTTAGGATGAATTTTCCGGAATTTTCTAAAAAGTTTGACTTTCCAATTAATAGTAAAAAATACTAATTTTGTTGAAAATTGTATATATATTGTTCCATATTTTATAAATGGTTTCAATGTAAAATTAGATTTATTATATTTTAAATAATAATATTATTCTAAATTGAGTTAATTTTATTTTTAATTTACTATAAAATCATTTTATAGGTAAAAAACCATTTTCTCAAAATCTATTTTTATGCACGCAATGTTCTTTTTGTCATAATAATTTAAATTTTTTACTATTGTAGATCGATTTTAAATAAATTTATATATTATATAATCCATAAAATATTTTAACATTCATAAAATATTTCTCCATGCATGGGATAATAACAAATCCCATTTTATTTATAGAAACTATATTATTCTAAAAAGTAGTGTTAATTTCATTTTGTACACTTATTTTAAAATTAGTTGATTGAAGTTTTTTGTATTTAATTTGATAAAATCGATTCAATATTTGAAATAATTTAGTATAAATTTGGTAAATATGTGACTTTTTTTTTGTTAAATATGAATTCGCATCATGGTGAAATTTATCAACCAGAGAAAGGGTAAATCAGGTTAATCTTGGTTAAATCCTAGTGAAAAGATTAATTTTTATCTAAATTGTTATTATATTAATTTAGTTCAAACATTATTACCATATTACTGAAATTTATTTGTTTTATGGACACTTTTCCATTAAGATGAGTTATGTAAAATTTAAATCAATGAAAGTTCCAAAATTTTACTCTCTCAATTTTAAATATATCTTATATGACCAAATATAGAAAAGAGAAATTTATGAATGAATATAATTGTATAAAACGAGATTAATGAAATAATTTTATTTATTTAAATAAAATTTTAATTTTTATAAATTTTACAATAACTTTAAACTCTTATGCAAAACAGAAGCATCATTTCTCTAATTAATAAAAAAAATATAATAAATGATTTTAAAAGTGTTAAAACTATTATAATTTGTTTTTTTAAATGTTTTCTAGAAAACTATAGATTAATATGACATAATAGTGTGGTTATAAATATGTAAATTCAAATTGAAATTCTTTTATGATGATTTTAAATTCAAATAAAATAAATAATGTTAAAATGATATTAATGATATTTTATAATAAATTATATTTTAATAAATAATATAAAATTTATAAATATATTTATTCATTTAAATTAGTTTGATATGGTTTTAAATATAATTAATTTTACATTTTTGGGTCATGGATAATTTTAATATATAATTATTAACCCGTAATTGGCATAATATATTTATATCATAACAATAGTGAGAAGGGTTAACAACGGGTTAAAACAAAATGGTTTTAAAAAAAATGAAATCCAAACATTCTAATTTTTTTGGATGAGATTATTTCGAATCATGAAAATCTTAAATTTTAATTTTATCAATTTTTTTTGATTTTTAAATTTAAATTAATTTATTTTAAATTAAAATTTTATGAAATTCTATGAGTGCCCCTCACCTCAATTATAAAAGTGCTCCCCTCCTTTCTCTACTTCACACCAAAGTGATAATTATATCTCAAAAAACTATATGAATTTATCTTATACATTTCCCTAAACAAATTATATAGGTTTTTATATTCCTAAAGGACCAATCCTAGAACTATTAATAGGAGATATAAATAAATTATTTCAATAAAAAGGTAATCGCCTTAACTGATCACTTCATATAGATTTTTTACCCCTTATAAATCACTTATATTATTAATAAAATAATAAATTAAGTATCCTAAATATATTTAAAAGTTTTTTATTATTAAAATAAATTTATTAACCATATTTACATCAAACATGAAGTGAAAATATTGCTCGTGCATAAGTATGACGTAGTATCTCCACATAGAGATATAATTCATTTCCCATCACCGTATTTTATGAATGGGTATTGTAATGGGTATAATGTTTAAATATGATAATTATTAAGACATTATAATTATATAATTATAATATCACATCTTCCTTCTTACCTTACACACAATTGAAAAAAACATTGTTGACTATGCGTACATGTGGATTACCACATCCACGAAGCGATGTGATTCGTTTTTCATTTATATTTTACTTGGTTGGTAACAATGATATATTTAATTATTTTAAAGTATATATGTGATAAATATTATTTATATTATATAATAATTATTTTTTATAGATGATTTATTAGTTACCTTTCTTTTGTTCTATCGGTAATAACAATGAAAACAATGTTTATGCATATGTACGACCAATTGGCTCTATGAACGATCTAATTCATTTTTCCATCTCATTATTTTATTAATTACTCTAAAAATGTATATAATGAATATATATTATATTTATATAATGGTTAAAATTATTTATATTATGGAACCATGATCAAAATTGGAGGACCAAAAGTACCGATCCAAAACAAACATGAAAACAATGCAGATATCACCTAGAATAAGGACTTTTAAGAAGAAGTGTTAATCAAATGGAAATAAATGTTTATAAGTAAATAATATATGGTATTATATATATTAATATTGTTATTTAATAGTTTTATATTAAATCAATATTTATTATATAGGATGTTTTATCATGTATGAAAGAAGTCATACCTAAAGTAAGATATTTCTTATCTCGCTTTTATTTTTGGGAAACATATTCCATACTCGACACTAATTTATTTTTTGTGGTATATATAATGAAAATTTTAATTTTATAAAATTAATAAATTTATTTTCATCTAATCTAATTTTTTAATTGATGTTATTCATTAATGGGGCAAACGATCCAAAAGTTACCAAAGTGGTATGGGGCTTTTATCTTGATTTTATTTCTATAGGACACATGCCTTAAACACCACTTGTTTATTTTTTATGCTCTATATAATACACATTAACATATTTTATGATTTATATTATGAAATATAGGGGGATTTAAATATCCATCTGAGAATATTTATTTCATGGTAATAATGATTAAAAATTAACTAAAGTTTTAAGGGTTTTATGTTACAATTTATATGTTTATCGAGATGGTAAATGATTATTCTTTAAATGATGTAATATTACGATCTACCCATAAATGAACACATAAATTTTCTTATCCTCTAGTAATTTTTTTAAAATACTTTTTTACCATTCATTTTCATCAAATTAATTTCTCAATGAACTAAAAATAATTTTTTATGGAAAATCGACATTATTTCTCTCTTCAGTTGAAATGAAAATTTCTCCCATATTAATTTTTCTTAAAAATATTTTAAAAATTATATTTACTATTATATTTGGATATTATAATGTAATAGTTTTTTTGAATTTTTTTTAATTTTTACAAAATGGTTTAATTGAAATCCTATAGTTATTTTTGGAATGATGTACTTTTTAATGTGTAAAATGAATGTCTTTATTTTAAATTATACAACATGAATTTAATTTATAGCGTTAATGACTGGTCAATGTTTTAATGCTTCATTTAAATGTTTAAAAGGATTTTTTATATTAATTTTTCTCTATATTAATTTTGAAATATTTTAATTTTAAATAAGATATTTCAAAATGTAAATGTTATTTTCCTTATGAATGTTTTAATGATATTTTAATGGTATTTTTATTAATTAATGATAGAAAAACTTTATTTCACTTATGATTAACTAGAAATATGATATAATAATACCATGTTTATTATTTTTCAAGATGGATTATGTTTTTGATGGAATAATTTATATGAATCCCTTTTAATTTCCATGATATATACCGCGATGAAATGAAAAAATGTTTATAAAACTTGTATAATTTACACATGTAATGATATGATGAAATGTTTATGAAACACATTTACTTTATGGGTTCTGATATGATCAATGTTATTGGATTTTATGGAACATATATTTATGGTTTTAATTATGAGATAGTGTTTAGGTTATAACTATAGATGGTGGTTATGTTATATACCAGGATGGTGGTTAAGTAATAAAAATGGATGGTGGTTATGTTATAACTGAGGATAGAGGTCATATTATAACCAAGGATCAATGGAACCTATATCTTCGAAAAAATTATTATGTAAAGGTTGATATATTATGAGATAAAGAGAAATTTAATGTGATGGGATCCCAGTTTACAATATTACATTATCCACTATGATATTCATCGGAGTGAACTTTTAATATTAAGATGGTTTGGAGAGTAAACAAATTTTAATATGATAGTCTTGGAAATAAACCTTTACTAATATGGAAATTATTTTTTATTCTTATATATATTCCACAAGGTTATAGATTATGTAATTTTTATTCTATCTTATCTCATGTTCTCTGATTCCATTTTAATTCTTTTCACATAAAATTCCATGATTTATTCCATGAATATAGATTAGGTTATATGATATTTAGGTTGTGATTTTGAAATTTTTTTATCATATTATCATACCCTTATATTAATGTTATTCTCAAGTGAGGATTGATATCTCCCTTGTTCACCCTTTTTGAGCATATGAATGCACCGTTTCTTCCGTTTCTATTCCCCAGGTTATGAAACAACAATCTATGTATGATATTTCTTAGAAGGGAATTATTTATCAAGAATATAGTTGGAGACATTATAGATTTATTCATAATCAATTCATTATGTTTCAATGTTTTTAAATTAACTATACCTATTCAACTCAGGTGTGGATCATTATATTATTTCATGAATATTCATCTAAAAAGATACGATATATATGTATGAAAATAATGGTTCACTATAGTTCTTATCAAAGTAAAGGACAAACCAATGTTTCCATATATTGAGAATACTGTGTCATTATTTAGACATAAAATGATTTATATTTTATTATTATTTCATAAATTACTCTAATTATTATAGAATAATAGTTATCTAATACTTTTCAGATTTTGTCAATGGCCAAAACCATGAGGATTAATGTTAATATAGAATATGATGAACAACATAATGATTTTCCCCAGGAGAAACCAAATGAAATTATATCTAGAAGGTGAAAAATTTTTCTTATTACTAATCATAAATATTGTAATATTATTAAAAATATCAATATGTGTGAGTTTCATGAAGCACCAAATAAGTGAAAAATGGAGTTTCATGAAGTCTATGGAGGGAAGAGGATTAAATTTCATTCATGTAGAGAATTTTGGAAGAAGCACTCTAGGGAATCTACCAATGGAATTATATTATGATTTATATGTTTAAATTAAGGTTATGGAGAATGTAATTTATATGAAAAAATTGAATGTTTTATGGAGGAAATTGAGTACCATCATATAGTACCATTTATAGTTCAATGTCTCATGTGTGGGTAATATGGGCATTATCTTAGCCAATTCCCTTACCAAAGTTCTAGAAAAAAGAAGGAAATATTCTATAACAATTTTTTAATTGATAGAATTGAAGTGTTTATGTATTAGTATTAAATAATTATATCAATGATATTTTGGATATAAGAATCATGAAACATGTATGGATTTTTCCATATTGGTTTTCTATATTGATTTGAAAACATATGTTGAATGGTACTAGTAACCAAGAAATTTCATAATTCATAGTTTTCATAAATGGAATGTTTAAATTGATGGGATAGTATTTTTGACCTTGAAATTTGTTATTAATTTGATAACAAAGTAATATAGGGATTCATTGATGATGTTTAGTAGATTTTGGGTTTAGGGAATGCATTAAAAAGTTTGTGATCTTAATTAAGGAATAAATATTGTGTTAATTTTTTGAAGAATATTTTCTTTCATGTGAGGTTAACTTAAGATTTATGGATTCCATAAAGGATTATTTATTTTGAGTATTAATGGATTAAGACACCCTTTGAGGTATTCTGTAGTGGAATGTTTAGGTGGTTAATGATATTTTGTGAATTTTTTTATTTGGTTTAAGTATATATAACCCTTATGTTTAATGTAATGCATTTTTTAGAAGGAATTTTTCAAAATTGATAAATTCTGATAAATTCCTTGTAAAAAATTAGTTAATTTTTAGTGATGTCATTGAATTTATCAAAAAATTGTTTTCTTAAATATATTTTTTAATTTCGTGTAGAAAATATTATTATTAATTTATTTAAATTTTATAAATTTTATTTTATAAAAGAATTGTATTTTTTAAAACCATCATATTAAAATTATCTTAAAATTATTTTTTCAGAATTTTATGAAAAGACTGACTTTCTATTGAATAGTAAAAACTTCTGATTTGATTTAGAACCTTGTGTAAAATGTTACATTTCATTAGAAAATTATTTAAAATTATTATTAGTTTTATTATATTTTAAATTACCAAATTAATTCCATTGAAATAAATTTTATATTTGAATTTATTATAAAGTAATTTCTATAGGTAAAAATGAATTTTCTAGAAAAACTATTTTTATGCATTCAATGTGTTTTTTTGGATTAAATAATTAAAAAGATAAATATTTTTGAATTATTTTTAATAAATAAATATATTATAAACTAAATAAAATTTTATAACATTCATCTAATATTTTCTTTGGCATGACTTAAGAATACATCTGATTTATGCTTATTAACTGATTTTTTAAAGCAATTTTCCTCGAATTTTTATAACTTATTTAAAAATTGATTTTGTAAAATTATTGTTATTTAGTTTTGTAAAATGGATTCCATATTTGGAATTATGAGGCTGAAATTTAGAAAATATTAGACTTTTATTTTAGGTCAATATGACTAGTAACTGCGGTAAAATTTATCATCTCGATAATTGGTAAATCTTGTTAATATTGGTTAATACTATGTGACAAATCCATATTATTTCTTCCAAATTATTATTGGATAAATTAAAATTGAAAGTTTTCACCATAGTATTGAAATGTATTTGTTTAGTTGACACTTTTTAGTGAATAAGACTTAATGAATATTTAAATCAAATAAAGTTACAAAATGTCAATTATTCATTTTTAAATATATCATGTGTGTCCACATAGGGAAAAAGAAATTTATGAATGATTTTAATTTCTAATTTTTTATTAATGAAATTATTTTCTATATATAAATTTTTAATAACTTTGAGAAATTATATAGTGACCTTAAGTGATTATTCAACACTAATGTAGTATTTCTTCAATGATATAATAATATATTAAATTATTTAAAAAAAATTAAAAGTAATATAATAAGAGTTAGTTATGGTTTTACCCAAATAATTTAGAGAATATGATTTATTTGTGTTATTTTAAATAATTATATTTTATTTATAACACTATATTGATGTATTTAAAGTTAAATTAAATGAATTTTGGTAAAAATGACATTAATGATATTTTATATTAAATAGTATTTTTATTAAATGATATTAAATTCAATAAAATATTATAATTGATTAAATTAATGATATATTGTTTTAAAAATCAACCATGGTCCATTTATGGCTCGTTTGACATTTTTCAGTGACATTATTAATGCCTAATAGGCAGAGAACAATAATATTATAGTAGTTGTCAAAAGGGATAAGGATGTGTTAAATAATTGATAAGGGTAAACATGTGATCGAAACAAGTACAATGTGTACTGTATGATAGTATTTAGACTCAAAAAAATCATATATTCTAATATTATCAATTGTTCCAATATTTACCACAAAATTAATTCATACTAATTTAATATTTTATGAAATTCTAAGAGTTCCCCTCCCCTCAATTATAAAAGAGAACCCATCCCTTCTATACATCACACCAATTAATGTCTTCTATATAGAAAATTATCCACTAAAGTATCTTCGAAACTTCTTTATCTATATTCTAATGGTTCTAGTATTCATAGAATACTATCCCTATATCCCTTACGACGATTTCTAATGGAGTTATTTCAAAGAATAGGTAATCACCTTAACCGATCATGTTATTTAAAAAAATTATTTTAAATACCATAAATATGTTATATTCTCTATAAAATAACAATATTTGTAGATAAAATATTCTTAATTTTTATTATTATTACTTATACACAGTTATTATTACTTAGAAAATGAAACATTTGATATCATTAAATTAATTAGATTCATTATTTTATGAAACTCTATGAGTGCCCCTCCCTTCAATTATAAAAGGGAACCCATCCATTATCTGCATCACACCAATTAATGTATTCTATATAGAAATAATTTACTAAATAATCATTATAATCTTCTATATCTACATTCTAGATGTTCCAGTATTCCTAGAATACCATCCCTAGATCCCTTAAGAGGATTTCTAATAGAGTTATTTCAAATAAGAGGTAATCACCTTAACTGATAATGTTATTTCCAATAATTATTTTAAATCCCATAAATATGTTATATTCATTATAAAATAATAATCCTTCTATCTTAAATATTCTTAATTTTTATTATTATTACTTATACGAAATTATTTTGATAATATGAAATAAGTTCATGGGTTATACCCATATTACATGATATATAATGAATCTATTAATATGAATCATGAAATAAGTGACTAAAAATGGAACGTTATTTTCCTAATGAATGATTTAATAATATTTTAATGGTATTTTTTTATCAAAGTAAAAATACATTCATTTTATATTTCATTTAATGGGAATATAATGTAAAGATATCATCATTATTCTTTATTTGTAAGGTTTAGGCTTATGCTAAAAATATATCAATAAAAATAATTTTCTTACCATGGATTATAACATTATGAAATGATTAAATTTTTATTAAAATAGTCTTTCCATGGGTTATTCTATGATGAAATGTTTATGAAATCTGTTTCCCTTCATTAGTTATACTATAATGAATGTTTTACGACCTTTTGGAAGACATTTTATGGTGGTTATGTGATTACCATGGATGGTGGTAAAGTTATTTCCAAGGCTATTGGTTACGTTGTAACCAAAGATGGTGGTTATTTTATAGGCATGGATGATGGACACATTATAACTTAGGATTAGTGGGACCTATTTATCCATCCATTACATTTGGTAAAGATTGATATCTCATGGGATAAATAAGACTAGATTGGGGAGGAAACATGTTCATTAATAGATATTTTCCACTATGATAGTATTACGACTGATCCTTGAATACTAAGATTTTTTGGGTAGTGAAAACATTCCACTATTATAGTCTTGGAAATGATCATTTACTACTATGTAAATGATTTTCTATTCTTATATGATTCCCAAAAAATTATGTCTTATGATACTATTATAATATTATGGATCAATTCTTTTTATTCCTTAAGGATTCTTAACTTTTTAACTACAAAGATTTTTTCTATGACTCAAGATTATGATCTATTTTATAAAGGGTATTATTTTCAAATGCTGTTCTTACGTTCTCACACCCTTGTGTTAATTTTTTAATAAAGTGATCATTATTACCTCCCTTGTTCACCCTTACAAATAATATAAGCTATCCTTTTATATGTTACCTTTACCTAGGTTATGAAGAAAGGAACTATGTATGATATTACTAATAAGTTTGATAGTTATGATGAATTTAATTGGAGATGATGTAGATAATTTATGAACTAGGTTTTTATGTGTCCATGTTTCCAAAGGCACTAGACTTATACCATTATGGAATAGATCATTATGTTATTTAATGAAAATTAATCTAAAAAATATATGATATATATATATATATCAAATGTATGGTTCACTATATTAAAAACATCATGCATACCTTGGTAGTGTCAAAGAATATATAGATGGAAAGAACAAAAATCCTAACCTACTCGGTGATCTCGAAGTGTCCAACTTAATATGTTGCTGCCTTTCATTTCTTCCTTAGAAATTAGTGTCCTAACTGAGGAGTCACCCTCAAGAATGATCTATCACTCATAAAAAACTGTAGATGTCTCATTCAATGTTTGGTAGATGATATCTTACTTATCTAAGTTGTGATCAAGCTCTTATGAATGAACTACACACTATTGGAGGTCTACTAAAAAAACTGGGACCCATAACCACTACCTCACCATCCTTGTACCAAAACAATGATGAATGACATGGCCTCCCATAATGATCCTCAAAAGTTTCCATCTGAATAAAATTATACTAAATAATTTTTTATGTGAACACAATCAAGGATATATGATAATCCTATTATTCACAAGAGTATATGGAACATGCATAAATTATATCATCCACTACAAGTATTGGCTACTCCGACATTCCATCTATAAGGGGATAGTACATTGCTCTTAATATAGGCTACTTCCCAAGGGACTTACAGAATCCCTATTGAATATATTATTTAAAATGTGCATCTCTATGATAAAGAATACTCAAGGGAAATACATATAAGAATATGATCTCATGGAAAAAATTATTTCTTATGACATATACTTAGTGGGTCTCATAGATCAGTAATAAGTGAAATGTTTTCTTCAGTTAGTCATAATTCACCCATAGCGGGTTAAAAATACTCAAGGTCTTGGGAAAACTTTTCATAATGTTAATAGTGACGTCATAATATTTGATAATGGGAATCAGAAGTTTCTAGAGTAAACATCAAGGATGTGGGTGCTCAGCCATTGTCCTATGGATTGTTAAGAAACCAAGGGAAAAATGAAAAATGTTCTAATTCATCCATATACACCATAACTATCACTAGAGTCCAGTATACAAATTAGCCTCTTGAGGATGTACTATCCATCTAGAGATATTTACATCTCTAACTTCTTTCTCTACAATAGTACTCCACTCAAACTAGTGGCTGGTGCATCAAAGTATACAACATAGTCAATCTTTGGATTTGGAAGTATCATCATCAGAGTTATATTCAACCACCAATCCAGCTCATGAAACAGCTCTTCATACTAGTCCAACCACTAGAAATACACTCCCATATACATCAGTGTAATCATAGGTTCTCATAGATGGTATAATTCCTTGATAAAACATTTATAATCATCTACTAAACCAAAAAATTTCTTGACCTCGAATTCATTATAGGGATGTGTCCAGGATATCACTAAATCAACTTTTTATGGGCCTTTGGACCTATCTCAAACAACATATGACCCAAGAATTTCACCTCCTAAATCAGAAAATTTACCCTTCTACAAATCGGTATAAAGTCAGTGTGCTCAAATCAAGCATAAGACCATCGTAGGATTCCTACCATGATTATCTAGGGTTAAATATTAGATAAGTAAGAATCCAATGAAAACTATGGTGAACGAGTATAGATATTAGTGGAAGATATTATTCGCAAGATCCATGAAAACTGTATGTGCATTCATCTATCCAAAAAGTAAAACCATGTGCTTATATATCCCATACCTCCTATGAAATTTCATCCTCAGGATATCTTATTTCCTAACCCACAACTAGTGATAGACTAATCAACGATAAATCTTAAAGAACCACCAAGATAGTCATAACTATTCAAATAGATCATTGATATTTGGAAAATGATATTTTTTCTTTAACATCACAAGTTTTAACTTCTAGTAATCTATCAAGAGTCAATGACTACTGTATGAATTCATAGAAAACAAAATAGGTGCACCCCACAGTGAGGTACTCATTATGATGAATCCATTATTCTCTAGGACCCCAAGAAACACCCTTTTCTCCTTTAGCTCTGCTAGTTCATTATGATATGTAGGAACCTGACATGAGTTATATCTCATAGTTAACTACAATATCATGAAGAGATAAATGAATTAATCATAAAATACATAATAATATAGATCCACGATAATAAAAATTGTTGAGGGGGGTTTTATATGATCCTTCAAAAAGAGTTAATCCCTTAGGTTATGTTGTGAGAATAATAAGATTACTCAATTCAAGGATAACTATACATGATAATAGGTATAACTCTCCAATAATAACATTCTAATATCCCTTTAGTGACTTAAATGAAACCCATTTCAAATACCAATCAATGTGAGCTCAAAATCATTTCAAGTAGTCTACATCAAGAATAAAATTGATTCTCATTATACCAATAATCGTGAAATCCCACATATGTCCATCACCATAAAAAATTATAGGAAACTACATGAAAAACTATAGATTTTACAATTTAATTACCAAAATTAGATTATGGTTAAATAACTCAAAGGTCAAGTGAAATGATAAGTCTTGTCAAGAAACAACTTGTGAATATACAAAGGAATGAAAAGAACTAGTATTAATCAAGGTAATGGATAAAGTAGAGGTGATGGAAACCATACCCAGAACAATAGATAGTCCCTCAACACAATAAAAATATGCCTGGTCCAAAGAATAACAATACCTACTTAAAATCAACAATCTTCTCCCTATGACATATGACTAGCCTAGAACGACATCATATGAGGTTGCAAATTAGAACCTTGGGTAGATTCCTGATTCTAGGACCATGTCTTCCTCAATCACCTATGAATCATGACCTCAATGATCTATTGAAAAAAATATTAGAGATATCCTATATTTACACATTTTCAACACTTTATCCAAGGTCCTGAGATGGAATTTTCATAGTGTCCAATATTCTCATAGTTGAAGAACTGTGGATCAACTCTTGAAGGAACTAAAGAAGATGATCACGGTTCCACTTTCATTCCATTGGTCTAATTAATTTGTCTATTATTTCTATTTGACATAATGAAAAAGGTAATCACAACATGCGTTGGAGGTCTTCCCTCTTAATAACTATAATTTAAAAGAAGTAAAACTACTCAATCACCATTAAAGACTTTATCAATTTTCAGAACCTTACACAACCTCGAAGTATTTCATTAAGTAAAAAATCTATACCTATCATTTGATGTCAGAACAAAGTTTGATCTCAAAATTCCCAACCTTATGTTCCTCATTTATATCTAAGAGAATAAAAAAAATAAAGCTCTATGAAATTAATGGAGTATGTATATACTGTCATGGAACCTTGATATAGAAACCGGAATTGATGAACTTTTTCTAGAATCAACATATTAAGAAATTATTCTTTGAAGAATAGGTACATAAAGGCCAACCATTTGTGACTGTAACACCTCCCAACATATCCCATGACTCCTAACCAATTTCTAGTGAGTCCCTATAGCATGAATTCTTCCTGTTTTACATTTCAGTCCTCATGTGTCTCAATAAGGTTGAAGTTAACATTGAGGATTTGGAAATAGTCCTTCAAATCCGTAGGTATTATATCTCCAAAAAATGATGCATGATACATGATATTGAAGCCTTTGGCATAGTCAAACATAGATACTGGAACCCCTCCTCCTTGGGAAGGGACTAGTGGAGGGACTCCCAATTGGTGTGGTACCACCTCTTACGCTTCCAAAATAATAGGAAGATATTTCTTTTTAACACCCTTTATAATATTAAGTGGTGGAATTGGAGAATCCTATATAGAGGGAATACCTCAACCTACATTAATTAGCCTTCTTATCAATATTATACAATGTGAAAAGTTTTTTAACACTAAGGGGATATTTTATAATATTATCCTTATATCTTAAATAGTATATGGGATCAAACAAAAGTTTAATTTGTAGTCTATCCATAAACAAGTTATATATATCAAATAATTACCCAATATCCACAATCCCTTCACATTAGTAAAAGTGTTATATATATAAGGAAGAAAACATGATCATTTTCAATTAATTAATTTTTTCATATACATATCATAACAATATAGAAAAAACATATCACACAATCAAGAATTACAAGGGTATCCCATAAATGTATCATGTATCAAGGCATGTGATCATAAAATCATAGTTATAATGCATGAATGCACCTTAAATCTCATAAAACACAGAATAGTAATCCCATAAATAGTAAAATTAAGGTCTGTTACACATGAGTTGTCCAAGAACATAGAAACTCCCCTACATGAGTCCTATATATCTATCTCATTTGTACGATTTTAATGGTTTTTAAAAATTTAATGAAGAAATTTTTTCCATCAATTTTTTTTAATTCCCCAAGAAAAACAACTATGTCTAAATTAAAGAGTGACATGGCCACATGAATTCCTCCTCATCCAGAAGAGGCTATTTATTTGTAGAGGGAGTCTAATTCCACCAGTGGGGAGACTATAACCTCAGTATAATTACCTTTGAAAAATAATAATTAAATAAAATATATAATAAAATATTATAATTAGAGTAAACATGTGGATACTAAGTAGATGGAATATTAGTCACAGATGTAAATAAATAGGGATTCATGTGTATTAATCCAAATAAAAATTATAAATGAAAGAACATATAAATAAATAAAAGCTTCATATTCAACTAGAGTCCATCAAGGACCGTAGACAACACCCTTCTCCTCTACTCATCCATCATCCATAATCGCCTTTCCCTTACATGGATCCATTCTCATGAAGCCTTTATGCACATAAAAATGTTCATATCAGGTGTGATCAATAAAACCTAGTTGGAAAACAAAAAATAATCCTTAAAAATGTGAAAGGGTATAATAATTTTATTCCAAGGTAAAAATAAATTCCAAAAAAAGAATAATAGTTACAAAATCATGTACTGAGTGGTCATGTGATAACCATGGAACCCTAACCGTTGGTTACACTATTTTTGGCCTTATACTGTAGGAATAATCATAAAATGTTAGTGAGAAAGGATTATCAATGAAGATCATATTCACATATGACAGTGGTCTCAAGGGATCAGGTCAGATTAGGCACCCATATCATTGTATCCAAGCTCTATCACGGGTTAGGCCTCAAGAATTTAATACCCCATTTTTGCCTCAGGATTGGCATCCAAGACTTCATGCCCCTCACACCACTGACTTAGGTCAGGTCTCCAAACCATCATACCCTAAACATCACTTCTTCAATTCAGTCCTCCATGATGTGTTTCCCCTACCTTGTGACCTACTCTATTTTTTTGCTACTGCAATCCATGGGAACCCCCCTAAGGGATAATCATCACATGATGGTAACTTTTCTCGATATGAATAAAAACCTCAAAAGTCATGAAAACACACATAATATGGTAGAAAATAAAAGTATAGCATGAAATATCATCATGATAATATAGAAGAGACATACAATAATATATGATCATCACTAAATATAAAAAAACATATTGTATCAATACTCATGTAATTAATAATCATAACATGTCGGATGGACCACACACATCCCACATGAAATAAAAATTAGGAAGAATCAAACAATTTATTCTAACATATGAATAACACTAGGAAAAAAATGTATATGAGATCCCTAAAAGGTAAATAACCTCCATCCTCAATGGTTTTTAAAGTTAATTTCAAGGTTGGTTGAAGGTGTTTTATCCTGAACCTCACTCACTCAATAACCAAAGTGTCTCTCATGCAAAGAAATCATATAACTAGTTCTAATTCGATATGATATAGGATATAGTGAATGTTAGAGAAGAAAAATATGAATGGTAGAACCAAAAAATACCCAAATCTGATCTCTATTCATGGAAGTCCCCAAGTATAATTGGTAGAAGAAAATAACATCACTTCCAGAATGGTGATGAAGTAATAAGGATCCTAACATGTCATTAGAAAACACCATATCAAAATAATGTAAATGTAACATAGAGGTGTACTGAAAAAACCACCATAATGCATAGTGGACCTATATGGTGAAAAATAATTCTTTAAGTGAACTCCCACAGTGAAAACCATGGTACTATGCTAAGGAGACTACCAGAAAATGACTTCTATGATGAAAAAGGAAAAATATGGAATAAAACTTTACGTAAACTCAAACTGTTGTAGAGTAAGGTGAGCACTGCAACATTAAGTCATTTCTATAGCCACTCAGAACCCTGTAATGGTGCCAACAAAAGATGTAAAATCTTTATTATCATGGTTTCATTCCATGGAAAACCCCTTGTTTATCCCTCTTAAATTTTCAAAATGAAAAACCCAAATTAAAAAATTATTTCACAATTAAAAGCAATATGTTATATATTAAAAAATTATTAAACATTATATCTATAAAAATCTTGAATAAGGGTTAATAGAGTGAATTAACTCACCATGGTACAACCTACAAGGTAAATCCTCTATGGATAATTATATGGTATAATCCCCAATTAACATAATCACTTTGGTGTAAACCAATATTTTTCATTATGAACTTAATTCCACAAAACTAGTATGATGAATCCACCTCTATCATAGAGAATCTAATGCCTTTTCTACATGGACATGAGTGATAATCTATCATTCAATCCATATAGGATGAAATAAATGAAAAAAGTTCTAAAAGCTACTCAAAGCCCACAAAGCCTAAGAAAATCATGGATTAACTGGGAATCCCAAAATGAAAGGATGGAGACAAGGTTTCACATATATATTTAAAATTATTAGGAATTTACAGACACATTATATAATATAGATAATATATTATTGATTATTAAGGTAGTTAAGGAATCATATTTTCAATGAGGTTCACAATATAAGAGTTATAATGGGGAAAATTCAAATTTTTGATTCTTTATAATGTATGAAATGATAAAATTATAAAGGATCATTATTCAATAAAGCCTATAAATTGGATTTCCTTAAATTAATTTTATTTCATTTGATTTCATTCTTTCAAGAAATAAGCTCTATCCATTTCATTAATCATCATTTAACATCTAATAAGATATTCCAGAAAACCTTTTCAAAGAGAGGATCTTACATAAGAATTTGTTGAATTTAGTGGATGATAGATTCCATTGGTGGTAGGAACCTATTATTTTCTATTGGGGGAACTTGATCAAAATTACAATTGGTGGAGATCAAATAATAGAAATTTTGGAAAGTCTAATTTATAGTTTTCATTTCTTTATGTTTTTTCCTATATCAGTTGATCATATGCGAGGTTTTGGTAATTTCTTCCATAATATTTTCATATTGAGGTATCTCATAAAACCCATTAGAACATGAGTCCATAAAATATTTATTTATCTTATCATGAGTTTTTATATTTAAAAAAGACATAATATTATTTTTATAGATTAAATTATTGTACTTAGAGAATAAAACCCCATACAATTTAATCATGCTTAAGAATTTAAACTTTAATATTCATGTATCAAGAATTAACTATGAATTTGATATGGGTGAAGAATCATTATTCTATTAAATATTTTCACATTTTTTGGTATACACCATTTCATGATTCAAACCTCATCATCTCATGGAACACTATTCATTTATAATTTTTACTAACACGCAGGTTAGGTAAACTTGGGAAGTAATTTTTTTTAATAATCACAATGTGATTTTGAGAAAAATGAAAATATAAATTTGGGAGAGAAGATATATAGAATATTAAATAGTTATTAATCATTAATTATTAAAAAAATTAGTAGATTTCTGTAATTAAAATAAATATATAATAAACCCAAACATAGACAAGTCAATTAGAACTCATGGAAAACCGTATTTATTTCACATATGCATATATAATATTAAGAATAATAAATTTTTTCATAATATTATATTAAGGAATAAAAATAAAAATTATATAATTTTAAAATATAAATCAAACAACCCAAAAAATCTTATGAAAACCTTTTGAAAAATATCCTCCATTTTAAATATTTTTTCCATTTTCTAGGATATTGTAAGGATTTTTAGTATAGTTTTGAATAAAAATAATAATTATTAGGGTTTTGACCCATTTATTTCTGGTTAAGGGTTATATGAATGAGTTCAAGGTCAGTATGAATCAAATTAGGTTTAGTTTGGGGATGATGTTTCAGTGGTGTATAATAGAACTAGAGCTTCCCCTAGTTAATGGGGTGATGCTGTAATAGGATGATAGTTCCCACATATGTTTTTTGATTTAACATTTTTTTATGAAATATATGTGTGTACCCCCAACCTATGTGGCCCACACATTGATGATTAACCCCCCTTGAGTGGGTTCTAGCCATTAAATTACTATTTCTTGTCTAGGTGGATAATAATTTTTTATATTTCTCAAGAATGAAGACATATAAATATTCTCAACATGAAGTATTAAAATTTTTAATTTTAATTCTCAGTGAAAATCATGTATAATAATTTTGATACCAATTTGAGGAAAACACTAGTTTTAAAAAAATTTAATGTTATATTTTTTGAATTTTTCAACCTAGTATGTATTAAATCATCAAATATGATATACTAGAAATAAAATTACATTATTGAATTAACTTATAAAAAATTAATATAAATAAATTAAAACAAATTTTTCATTTATCATTTAATTTAATTAAGTAATTATTCAACAATAACCCACCCATAATAATTTGAAGTATTTAATCTTAGAGAACACTATATTATCTATACAGGCTCTAAAATTTTCATTATTTGTTTATATCTAATTACAATGTTCTTGGATGTATGATTTAATAAATTTATTGATGGTCTTATGATCACTGAAAAATAAAAGTCCATTGGAGGATAATTCAATTAGTTCATTATTTTCTGTCTTTTTTAATAACTCTATAATAAAACATATTGAGTGAGTGGAATGTTTTTTAAGAAACCAACATTTTATACCTCATTTTGGTCCAAAATTTATTTATATAATCATGTTTAAATATATTTATCCCCACTTTAAAACCAAAGGAAACATAACCTATAAAACAAATCTAAAATTGAAATATTTACTTATTTTACTTATCCTTAGATTCATACATATTTAATCATTAACTTGTAACAAACTTACATATATTGTTGTAAAATCTAATCTATGAACTCACTCTATTCCTCTTGAATTTTTGTATCAAACCTCAAACATGGAATGTTCAAATGGGAAAGAATCTCACATATTCACTTTGTTAAACATAAAAAACATGTGAATAGATTAATAATGTAATTAAATTTACATTCTTAACAACTAAAATAACTTATAATTGAATTTTATTATTTCTTTAACTTGTTATCATTCACAACAAAATGGTAATTGACATATGGTAATGGATCCCTATTTATCCAAAATTCAACTCATCTGAATCAATGGTTTTTTTGGATATACATTATGTTGGAATCTCGATTTCTTTATCTTGACAGTAGCGAGACAAAATAATAGACAAAATGTGTTATCTAGTAAACAAATGGACCCAAAAGAGACGAGGATAAATCATTATAATTAAAACCTTCCTATGAATATACAATTTAAATTACTATCTTTGTCAACTGATATCTCAAAAATAATTATGTGTAAATTGTGTCATCATCCATATAGATATCACAAGTATTTATTTAACTATCAAAGATAGAATTAAACATTTATACCATAAAAAAGGATTTATTATTTCCATTACCATCTATTTCCTAAAGGATAAATATATATTTTAACAATACTTAGATGTAAAATATCTATTCTGGATCATTCAAATGATGCAACATCACTAATGACACACAAGACACCAGATAAATAATGAAAACATTAACTATAATGGTTTAAAACAAGTATCAAAGCTTGAGATTCTTAAAATTTATGTATAAGGATATCAATAGAATAGATTAATACACATTATCATAGATAAGAACTAATAGTAAAACTTGAAACTTATGTTACTCCCATTCATAGGTTCATCTTTCTAATCTCCCATGATTAGAGATCACCATGTATTAGTATTACAATAAGTTTTCTCAATTCCTAACCCCCCTGAAAAATGATATTTATATGTGATCTATTTCCCATTGGATTGAAATTTATAGAACATAATACATATTCTTTTTTATAGTTACAATGTTCTCATTATAACTGATAGAATTCTGTAATTTTTTATATATAACATAATATAAGTAAATTACCATATAAATTATATGAAAAATTAATAATATTATCATGATAGGAGTAACACATGTATATATAAAAATGTAAACGTAACATGGTAATCAATAATTACAATCTTGAGTTGGGTAAAGGGTACCTACTTAAACATTCCATACCCTTAAGAACCCAACAGTGGTATCTGAGTGAATCCATGGGGGTTTATTTAAAAAGTAACCTTTTTAATAATGAAAAACCATGTTATAATCTATGACATGTTATATAAAAATAAAAACATAGTTATTTATCAAATCCATTGTATTATCATATTTCTTATTATGAAATATTATACCATAAAAGATGATTCAATTTTTTCATTTGAAATAATACATCATATATGATTAAATAATTATAATCAGTGTAATTTGGTAAGTCTTTCCATACAATATCACATATCATAGTGAATGATATTGTTCTTACACTATTATAAGGATTTCATAAATAAATCATGGTTTCATAGAGAAGTCATGGATCTATTATTACTAGTGATATCAATAGAAATTCAACCACTTCTTATGATATTGGAAAATTAAATAATTAGCATGTAATATAAATTTATTTTTTATTCAATTATTAAATGTATCAAAATTTATAAAAAATATATAAATTAGATAATATTGAATTTTATGAAATTTATTTAATTTAATAGTTTTTATAAATTAATTATAAATTTTTAAATGTTATATTTTATTAGAAAATTTTAATGAATCATTTAAAAAATAAATTTTATTAATACTAAATATTAAAATAAAAATATCGTTTTTACATGATATCAAATAATTTTTTTGAATAAAATGTTTATATTGAAATTATAATGTAATATATAATGCGACTATAAATTATAAAATATGGCTATTTAAAAATAGTTTAATTCATTTATGAATACATTGTAAATAATAATATAAAATTGTCATCTTTTGTGCATTATTTGATAATTAATTTAAAATATTCCAAAATAGGTTTTAGTGGATTTGATCAAGATTTTAATAAAATGAAATACATGGTATTTAATAATGTAAAACATTAAAATAAAATATTAAATTCTCATATGAAATATGAAATGTTTATATTTTTATAAATGTTATATATTTTAACAGTGAGAGAGTTCATATTTAATATGATATAAAATAAAAATAAAAATTTCTTTATATTTCAATAAACATGACAAGTTCCTATTTAATTATTTATGGATTTTAAATAATGATTGTAAAATACATTTTTTTTATTTTTGAAACTTTTATTAATGCATATCTCATGTCAATTATTTGAATAATTGTTTTATTTATTTTACTAAAGGATTTAATCAAACCATGAAAATAACTAAATTGTATTATTAATGGATGTTTATTTTAATAAATATTGTTTAAAATTACTCATATAAATGTGTGACTTTTCATTTAAGGAGTTACATTCTATCTATTACATAATACTTAACTACATTCATCGAAAAAATAAATATTTTTGTGGTTTATAAACTCAATATCAAATGTTTTTTATGATTTATACATACTAAGTGTTTAAATTGTATTTGAATTATGGGATATATTGAGTATTGTTTTATAGATAATAGGACTTTGGTCTGGAATTCTCACTAGGATTTGGGCATAGGATCTATTTAAAAAGTGGATCTTAGTTAACCATTACACTATATTTTCTCTTTATGTTATTTAGTTCAAATTTATTTATAAACCTATACATGAAAGGGTTTCATGTACTATATACATGTGATAAATTTAGATATATATATTTATATCATTAACATTTAATTTTTGTATAGGTAATTTTTTAAATTCAATGATGTATTGTCCATTAATACGTTTGGAATATATTAATTTTGATGAAGGTATATAGTAAAAAATAAAAATCATTATAATAATATGTTCATGAAGATAATATAAGATATATTGTTATGAAATGTTAAAAATCATTTAAAAATACTATGTTTTATATCCCTTCAAAAGTGTAACTTTTCAAGACAATAATTATGGAAACTAGAAGGTTCATCCAAAATTTGGGTTTCTATAACCTATAATAGTATGAGTTGAATATTATGCCACCCTAAAAATTATTAACACATTCCATAAGTGAATTTAAAAATCATTAGGGATATAATACTTGCACTATGGTCAAAATAAACAATCTGGGAATTATTTACCCTCTGTTAAGGATAATATAATTCAATTTCAGATCATAACTAAAATCTGAATTGAACAGTCCATTTTTTAAACATTCTATGAATTTAAAACCCTTTTGAAAGGGGAACCTATTTTAACCATCTAAGAATATAAAGAAACCAAATATATACATATTAAAAATACATCCCAAAAATCTAAATAAACAAATAAATAAGAGTTACATGAATATTAGGTAAACTGATTTGGTTAAATTTCAAGTAGCTACTTAAACAAATAATTTCCACTTGTACTCCACATACTAATGGTGTCTTGACCTATTTCTACAATAACTTGAAAATTTACTGATCATCAAAATAACCCTCTACATCAACCCATATATAAAATTACGCACATGAAACTACATGTCCTCCCTAATGTATATACAGAGTGTGAGTACAAATACTTATCAGCCACTTCAAAGAGGCCTCTACTCACAATGTGAATAATCAAGTGTATGTTGGTGAAAGTGTTTATTAAATTTACATGCATTAAAGTTTATTACATGAAAAAATAAACAAATAATTAATTCAAGGGATAAAATAGAGTATTGTCACAATGTAACATTGGGTAACTATAATTTCATTGGAAGGATCCATATCAGGTTTGATCCATGCTCAAAATCCAAATGTGTAAAATTAGACATCCTCAATAGAAAAGAAATGACCATATATATATATATATCCTTTAACAGTCAGGAGTCCCCTTTTGTAATATTAAAAAACACGATCGAACACACACACATAAAGTTATATGTATATATATATTAGTGTTTTTGATAGTGATATAGAGAGAGTGGGTGTGTGTGTGTGTGTTTTTGTGTGAACCTTTTTCCATATTCTACCACATTTAGGATCATGGGCATATATGAAAATTTTCAAATATTATTGGAAAATATATCTAACAATTTCCATGAGTATGAAAATTTGTAATCTCCAAAAAGTACCTTCTTTTAAGTTCTTATAACACCAATATAGGCACATATGTATTGAAAAAATAATAATATTGATATATCAAACAATTTATCAATTCTAGACCATATTAATATTATATGTAGTACCATATGAATCCATATTATAATAAATGAAAAATAAAAAGCATAGAAACAAAAATAAACTCATAGTTATTCAATGGAATTATTTAAATTACCACATTTAATGTTGTTCCAAAATCATCTTCCAAAATAAATCCCAAAAATTATAGTGTAATTCCCTTTTGATTTATGGTTTGTTACATTTTCAAGAATGTTTTTTATTTTGATCTGGAGCTAGGGTAATTTTAGGAATCACGATTTGGATCAAGAATCCATGAATTTTAACATCTCTAAGATATGTATGTGGATTTTGAAAATTCTATTTTAGTGGTTTAGGTTCCTTGAGATGTATTGGAGGAGGGTCAAGGTGTCCCATAGCTAAATCTTTATCTGTAGCTGTCTAGCGACACCACAACCAAGGGGACTTTGACCTAGTTGATTCCTAAAGGTGTATAAAACTCTATACCCATTTGAACTAAATCAGAGAAAACAACACCATAAGGGTCTCCCTTTGGATTTGAACTAGGGGAAACATCATGGAGGGAGAAGACACTTGGGGTTGGTCACTCTACTTGAGTGGTTACACCACAACCCATATGCCACATCATAGTCTAGCCTTGGTATGTTTTAAGTGTGTCATGGAATATATTGAGGGAAATAATCTTATGGAGGGTAATTGGGGAATGTGGTTTTCTCCGTAACTTATATGGTATGGATGTTCCATAGCTTCTAGGTTACACAGCCACACAGTTTGGTGAGGATTCATATGCTACAACCTCAAAGTGATACATTATAGGGGGTGTACCTTGAGGAGATACCTAATGTGGGATATGGTGTGAAGAACAAAACTATTATATATTTTTGTGTGTGTGGGGGGGATTTTTGATGGACATATATGAAATTTCCTAGATATTCCCTACCAAAATGTTTTAGTAGGGGCAGACAAAAAAAAAATCAATCAGTCCATTTAGTTTTTATAGTTAGAGGTGAATGAGGAGAACTATATTTGGTTGAATCCCATCAATTATATCCATAAATTAATTCTCATTGATGGGGTGTGTTTTTAGAAATTTTCCAATTTATTAAGGTGTTTTTTATCCTGTTCCTTCTATTTAGGTTACCCCTTCATATCCCCCTATTTTTAGTTCCTAATTATTTATGTTCCATTCCAAAATTATAAGAAATTCTCCATTAATCGGGTGTTGGGTGATAGAGACTTTTTACAGGATGGTGTTAAGGGTATGTGTAGTGAACCAAGGTAAAAATTAATTTTCTTATTTATTTACATGATAAAAAAATTATATGTCATAAATAATAATATCCCAAGGATAGATATGCTATGTTTATTTGAAGAAAATATATATAATCATATTATTTTTCAATACATCAGATTATTTTTCCTTAAAGGTGAAACAACATACCATTTTATACACTTTTCATTTGTAATTATCATCCACATAACTTGGGGAATGAAAAATAAGAAATATATGGGACACAATTCTCATTATAGGGGTGAATAAAAATTTCATTAAAGATACTTTCACACGAAGAAGTAAAAACATAAACATAATGAAAATATGATAGCATCATAATTGATAAACATAAAACATAATTTATATTCAAAGTACATGTAATAAGATCATAAATATAACAAAACAAGCTTCCACGGTACGTTTCCTTTTGAATAATTCAATATCTTGCATTGTACACAACTTCAAGATTCTAACACACCACAACCAATCAGACTAGCGGTTATGAATAGAAATACCCACTTTTTAAAATTTTATAAATTTTATTTTTCAAAATGGACTTCATTTTCAAATTCGGAATATTGAAATAATATTAGGGTAAAATTTAGGTATTTTTTTGAAAAACATTCAATTTTTATGGAATAGTGAAAAACACATAGTTATTATTTAAAACCAAATTTTTTATTTAAATAAATTTTTATTTTATTTAAATTTATTTTAGGTCAAAATAGATTTATAATACCTATATAAGTTCAATGTAATTCATTGGAGTAATTTTATAATAAGTTTAGATATATAAATATTTTATTGAACATTTTACCGTCTCTTACCCACCTCCTAGGAGCATTTGAAAATTTGCATAAAACATAATTTTACCGCTTCTATGAGTTGTATTTCAAAAATACAAGAAACAATATTAATTTTAGTAAGTAATATGTGATTTAATAAGTTGAAAATTATTTTTTTCTGAATAGTATCTTTGGAATTTTATTTAACAGAGTTAAAAGTAAATAATGCAGTTAAGGGTAAAAATGATATCATAATTACCCTAACACATGTCCTAAAACTATTTTATAAGTATAATTCGTCCAAAAAAACATTATGAATAAAATATGATCCTATTTTTTCCTCTTGGATTATATTAGGACATTTATTATTAATTTATTTAAAGAAGAGTTAAAAGAGTTAAATTCAAAGTTTAATAACTAAATAATTTTTAATATAAGGTTAAACACAATTAAAATTCGACTATAAATATTCATTAGAAAGATAAAAGTATTTCCTAAATAATGGAAATTTATTTATAATTTTTACGCATTAGATAATTTAATTTATTTATGACACAATGATGATGTAGCAATTACCTTATTAATGAAATATTAAAATAATTGATATAATAAATATTCAAATAAATGTAAATTGAAACTTCTGATAAATTAAAATAATTTTATTGGTTAATATGACATGTTAGGGTTGGTTAAATAAATTTTATTATAAGTGATAAAGTTTTTATGGATTTCAAAAAAAAATCAAATACTAAATAGTGTCAAAATTGACATAATCATGTTTTTAAAACAAATACTATATTATTAATTGATATAATATTTCTAAAAATCTAAGGTTCGGCCAAAGGAATTAGATAAAATTATATATATTAATAATGAAAAACATGTGGTTCTATTTACTTGTTATAGAAAGTTTATTAACCATATAATATAAAAATACAAAGAGACATTGTAAATGTCAAGCTATTTAACAAAGAGTTAAATCTAAAAGATATGGTTAATATAACGACCTAAACCTGTTTAAAACCTATTGGTTGAGAGGTTATAGACCAATACCCACCTTATCCTCTAAATAATTCATTTTTGAGCCATTATAAATCGAAAATGATTTTAATTTAAAATAATATTTCAAGATTTTTCTAAAGTGACCCTCACCTCTCTTATAAAAGGGTACTTCACCTTCTCTTAATTTCACACCTCCAAATCCATTTGGCTTGGCCAAACCCCACCAAAATATCCTCCCAACTTTCCTCCTTTCACCCTACAGGCATTCCTTTTTTCATAAAGCCATACTAAGGATCCCTTTTGATCAAATCAAAAGGAAGAAACCGAAGAAGAGGTAAATTTTTTATCACAACTTTCAAGTTATTTTCTTATTCCACTTCCTCTTTATTTGTAGTTTCCATTATAAAATAATAACTTTAGTATCTTATATATACTGTGATGTTATTATAAATATGTTACAACCATATTCATTATTATATCCATCCTATAATGGAAAAGTCACCATACGTGCGTACGTATGGATTACTATCTCAACGTCGTGGTGTTGTTTGTTATTCAAACACTTAGTTATTCTGGATGGGTATAATAATGAATATGAATAATGTAAATAGTAAATATAACATGTTAATGATTCTGTATATATTAAATAACATCCAATTACATATGATTTCACCATCAATATAATGATATTGTCACGCGTGTGTACGTACGGATTACCATCTCCACTAATGTGATGAGATTCATTCCCTATGGTAATAATTCAAGAATAATTTTCATTTTATGATTCAAAATAATGTTTATGAAAACAATATAATTCTGTATATGAATCAAATATATCCTATTCAATGTAAACATGGCTTACGTAACCAAGCATATAAAAGAAAACAATTCAGTTAACACCTAAAATGATGATACTACTAAAATATTATTAAGAAAGAAATATTAGAAGATCATATATGATATCATATTTACATACATGGTTCTTGTATAATTTAAGAAAAATGTTTTTAACTATTATATAGGAGGTTAACGTACCCTCAACCAAGGAAAAGTACCCGGTAAGGGTTAATTCTACAATCTCCTTAGTTATGTGAGGTTGTTTATATGTAAGTATCTACTAGGACCTCTTAATCATTCAAATCCTTGTTTTCTTAAAAAATTAAATCAATTTTTTTTAACATTTATAAGACTATGGGTTAAATTCATTTATACCCATATTTGACCTTATATGTTTTGAAAGGAATCATTCCATAGTTTTCCAAACAAGGTACTTTATGACCTTTTCTATAGAATTAAGGTAAGAATGTTTTATTAACTTATACAATGGGTGCAATTATTATCTACCATTATTACACCTTTGAAGCTTCCCTTAAAATCTTATATGAATATTTTCAAAATAAATGTTTTCTTTTATAATTACATGACTTATAAATTATTTCAAAATAGAAAGATATATTTATCTCAAAAAGTTTTGTTTTAATCTATGTTAACATTCTTTGATGGGTTTTATAATTGTTTGAAGTTGATTTATTGTGATACAAATCTTCCATATTTTATTGAAGGTTTTGTGATATGTTTGACTATGGATGTGTTATTTTTGTACCATTCATGGTTTATAGATAAAGTATTGACATTTCTTATGCTAGTTTTAATACAAATGTTTATGTCATGTTTAAATCTTTTCATACGAGGAATGCATTGGACTTAGTAAGTTATGGGTGGAGCCCACTTTAGCTTCTTGATGCATCGGTTGGTCTCATGAGACAAACTAGTGTCTTGTCACAAGGCCTTGGAAAAAACTAATTTGTATTCCAGGCAGAAGGCCTTGACTATGTGGTTATGAAGTCTGGCATTATGTATTCTATCATTATGAAATTGGATATTGAAATTGAATATGATTATTGGACTACTATAATATACATGAGAATAAGTAAATGACATTATTTGATTTTATCTTTTCCATAGTATGATGATGTTTAAGTTTAAAAGGATTTTGTTTTAGTCTTATACATTGCTTTAAATATTTAGGATTATTTATGAATGTTTTCACTATATTATAATCATTACTTATCATTTGAGCACATCCCTTTCTGTGTTTTATTTTCCCAGGGTGTGAAGAAGTATCTAGTGGTTGACCTGTAGGGATAGGATAAGGATATAAGTGTGTTCAAAGGGGTCAAGATGTTGTTGATGTTATTATTTCATGATGTAATGTAAAACTTAAGAATGTATCTGGTAATTACAAGGCTACTAAAATGATCGGTCTTTCAAGAAATGATTCCTTGTATCATGCCAATGTAATGTAATAATGCACCGACTCTAGGAAACTAGGGCCAGGGTGTTATAGTTGGTATCCTAGAAATTTTAGTACCAACCTTGAAAGCTAGATTTAGAAAAACTCTGATTAAAGAACATTACCCTAAGATAGACTTTGAGGATTAGTGTAGAAGAAATTCCTAGAATTTTGGTACTATAG
The DNA here is from genome assembly GCA_963277665.1 of Viscum album. Taxonomy (NCBI): domain Eukaryota; kingdom Viridiplantae; phylum Streptophyta; class Magnoliopsida; order Santalales; family Viscaceae; genus Viscum; species Viscum album. Next base: position 1,469,314,531 of record OY728147.1, on the reverse strand, counting down.
AGATTTTTTGAGTTTTCCAAGAAATACATCCGTATTTGGATACGAGCAGGTAGAGGTGGATCTGGAATAGATATACCTAGGGGTAAAACGTAAAAACACCGCTTTGATCTAGACTCGAACAAGAAATATTGCACGACAACAGGCCTTACTGCCCTCTTGGTTTTGACACTCCCAGGGGATATGCTTAGGATAATTCTCGTTTTATTTTCAAACCATTATAAAGGGTTTATGATTATATAATTTCTAAAATAAAACATTTTTATTATTATGGATTATATCCATAAACTATTCAATATATGTTAAGTGGTTTACATGTTTGGAATTATGTATTCCTATTCATAAACTAATCCAGTGTATGCCATTGTTTAGAAATGGTTCCTAGTGGAAGGAATGAGAACCATATCAATGCACTTAATCGATGTAGGGATTTCCCTCCTACTCAAGATAATTATAGTGGAGCTGGTGATGCAACTGGTGCTGATTAGCTTGTCACCATACTGGGACAACTCACTTAGGTTATGAATAATAACCTTACTCGTATGGAGCACCCTGATCCATAATATAGAGGATCAATGTTATACCACATCATGAGTCAAAAATCACCAACATTCAATTGGAGTACAAATCCATTAGTATTTAAGCAATTGATAAATTCCTTAGAGAAAGTATTTCATGCTTTGGGGAGTATCGAAAGGGAAAAAGTTTTCATGGAAATTTATCACCTCATATGAGATGTAGATAAATGGTGTCCATTAATCCAAAACACAAAAAAGATGAACAAGTATTGAACATGGAATGAAGGGAGTTTAAAGAGATTTTCTTGGGAAAATACTTACCTTGTGACCATCACGCAGAAATGGAAAGACAATTTCTAAGTCTAAGGAAAAATGAGGATGTGAATGTCGAAAAGTATGAGGCTAACTTTACAAGGTTATCCAGACATGAAAAAGATTATATAATTAACCCAAGGAGTAATATTGATCAATTATTTGACGGTTTAAAACCATTTCTCTATCGAGCATTAGTCTCACAATCCTTCCCATCGTATGAAGATATTTTATCCTGCGCTATCAAGACAGAAAAGGAATTCTCTAAGTCATACGACTTTAAAGAAAAGCAAGAGAAAAATCGATCTACTAAACAACATTAAAATGAAAATAAGAGGAAGAAGGGAAAATTTGAATATCCATCCTGTGATAAATGTGGGAAGAAACACCTTGGTACTTGCCTGAAGGGAATCAGAGTCTATTACAAGTGTGGTGAAAAAGGGAACCGAGATCGTGATTGCAAGGGGAAGAAAGGGTCAGTCAATGTTTAATGATAAAATTGTAGAGACAAGGGGAATTATGAAAATTAATTTCCTAAGATCCAAGGGAACTTACCACAGAGAAGGCCAAGGGAGAAAGGCCAAGCTTATGCGATTACTACTGCTGAGGTTGAAGCTCCGAAAGATTTGGTGGCAGGTAATTTAATGGTTTCCTCAAGTTTAGCCAATGATTTATTTTATTTTGGATCATCTTATTGTTTCATATCTTCCCAGTTTTCTATGAAAATTAGATATTTTCAATTTGAATTAACAAGGGAGTTGTTAGTCAAAACACGTAAGGGAAGTTTCATCGCAACAAATTTTTGTGAATATGTTCCCATTAGGGCATATAAATATTCATTATCTGTAGATCTCATCATCATACCCATGATTGAATATGATATAATCCTCAGAATGTATTGTCTTTTGGACCATGAGGTGAAAATTTAATGTAAGAAGATGTACGTTATAATTTTTTATGATGATATGGAGTACATTATCTTTAGATATTAAATGTCACCACCTGATTATTATCTAGATCCACCCATGTAGCTCTACTAAATTTAATTATTGGGAAGGAAAATAATTAAATAACTATGGGTGAGGAAAATAATATTCAAATAGAGGGTGTAACTATTGTGCAAGAATATATTGATGTGTTTCCATAGGATTTACCTAGCCATCCTCTAGAATGAGAAATTGAGTTTTCCATTGATTTAATTACATGTTCAAGGCCCATATCGAAGACCCCTTATAGAATGGACACTGTGGAATTATTATAACTAAAGAAACATCTAGAGGAATTGAGTAATAAGGGATTTATTCACCCTAGTCTTTATCAATGGGGAGCCCCTGTTATTTTTGTTACGAAGAAAGATGGATCTATGAGGTTGTACATTGACTAAAATGGAGATCAATACATGTACTCACCTATGAGGAAATTGAACTAGAAACTAATCTATATTATTGTGAAGAGCCTATCAAAATTCATGATACCAGAGAACAAGTGTTGAGAAACCGGACGACTCATTTGGTAAAAGTTCTATGGAGAAATCATAAGATAGAAGATGCAACTTAGGAACCCGATCAACTTATGATAAAGAACCACCCGAATCATTTTATGCTATAATATTATTGAAATTTTGAGGACAAATTTATTTTAATGCGGGTATAATGTGACACCCCAAGCTTCCACGGTACGTTTCCCTTTAAATAAAGCAATAACTTGCATTGTACGCAACTTCAAGATTTTAATACACCATGACCAATCAAATAAGCCGTTATGAATAGTAATACCCAACTTTTGAGATTTTATAAATCTTATTTTTAAAAATGGATTTCATTTTTGAATTCAGAATATCGAAATTATCTTAGGGTGAATTTTTGGTATTTTTAAGAAAACATTCAATTTTTGATGAATAGTGAACAACACAGAATTATTATTTAAAACCGACTTTTTTTTAAATAATTATTTATTTTATTTAAAATTATTATAGGTCAAAATATATATATAATTACTATATATTTTCAATGTAATTCATTGGAGTCATTTTATAATATGTTTAGATATATAAAAATTTTGTTTAACTTTCTACCATCTTTTACCCACCTCTAAGAAGCATTTGCAAATTTGCATAAAACACAATTTTACCACTTATGTTAGTTGAATTTCAAAAATCCGAGAGACATGGTTAATATCAGTATGTAAAAGGCGGTTCAATAAGATGAAAAATATTTTTGGTGAATAGTATCATTTGACTTTTATTTACCACAGTTAAAAGTAAATAGGTTAATTAAGGGTAAAAATGATATCATAATTACCCTAACACATGTCCTAATACTATTGGATAAGTATAATTTGACCAAAAACAACCTTAGGAATAAAATATGATCCTCTTTGGTCCACTTGTATTAGATTAGGACATTTATTATTATTTTATTTCAAGAATAGTTAAAAGAGTTATATACAAAGTTTCATAACTAAACAATTTTTAATATAGGGTTACACACAATATAAATTAAACTATAAATATTAATAAGAAAGATAAAAATATTTCATACATAATGGTATTTTATTTATAAATTTTAGACATTAAATAATTCAATTTATTTATGACACAATGATGATGTAGTAATTACCTTATTAATGAAATATTAAAATAATTGATATTATAAATATCCAAATATATGTAAATTGAGACTTATGATGAATTACACTAATTTTTTTGGTTAATATTACATGTTAGGGTTTGTTAAATAAATTTTATTAGAAGTGATAATGTTTGTATGGATTTCAAAAAAATCTAGTACTAAATAGTGTTAAAATTGACATAATTTAGTTTTTAAAACAAATACTATATTATTAATTGATATAATATTCCTAAAAATATAATTTTTAGCAAAATGACTTATATAAGGTTATATATATTAATAATGAACCGGATGGGGTTCTATTGGCTTGTTATAGTATGTTTATTAACCATATAATATAAAAATACAAAGAGACATGGTAAATGTCAAGCTATTTAACTAAGAGTTAAATCTAAAAGATAAGGTTAATATGATGACCTAAACCTATCTAAAAACTATTGGTTGAGTGGTTTTAGTCCCATACCCACCTTATACTTTAAATAATTCATTTTGGAGCCATTAGAAACTGAAAAGTATTTTAATATAAAATAATTTCAAACTTTTCCTAAAGTGACCCTCACCTCTCTTATAAAAGGGTAATTCCCCTTCTATTAATTTCACACCCCAAAGCCTTTTGTATCGGCCAAACCCTGCCCAAATATCCTCCCAACATTCCTAACTTAATCCTAGAGGCCTTTCTTTGGTTTTAAATCCATTCTAAGGAACCCTTTTGATCAAATCAAAAGGAAGAACCTGAAGAAAAGGTAAATATTTCATCACCTTTTTCAAGTTCTTTTCTTCTTCCACTTCATATTTCTTTGTTGTTTATATTATAAAATAATAAATCATGTATCTTATATATACTGTGATGTTATTATAAATATGGTACAACCGTATTTTTTATTCTATCCATCCTACAAATGACAAAGTCACCATACGTTCGTATATACGATTTACCGTCTCCATGTCATGGTGTAGTTTGTTATTTAATCACATCATTATTTTGGATGGGTATAATAATGAATATAACTGATTTAAATAATAAATATAACATGTTAATTATTATTTATATATGATATACCATCCAATTACATATGATTTCACCATTAATATAATGATATTGTCGCTCGTGTGTACGTACAGATTACCGTCTCCACGAACACGATGAGATTTATTCCCCATCGCAATCATTCAAGAATAATTTTTATTTTATGATTCAAAATATTGTTTATGAACATAATATAATTATTTATTTGAATTGAATACATTATATTCATTATAAGCATGGATTACATAAACAAGCATATAAAGGAAAACGAATCAATTGACACACGAAACGATGATACTACTAAAATATTATTAGCAAAGTAATATTAGAAGATCATATATGATATCATATTTACATATATGGTTCTTATATAATTAAATAACAATTATCTAACTATTATACAAGAAATTAACATTCCCTCAACCAAGAAAATTTACAAGGTAAGGGTTAATTCTACAATCTCTTTACTAATCTGAGGTTGTTAATAAGAAAGTATCTACTGAGGCCTCTTTTTCATCCACATCCATTTTTTTCTTAAAAATGTAATTAAATTTTTTACCATTTTATAGGATATGAGTTAAAGTCATTTATACCCTTATTTGACCTTATATGTTTTAAAATTAATCTTTCCATCATTTTCCAAACAAGGCACTTTATGACCTTTTCGAAAAAATTAAGGTAAGAATGTTTTTTTAACTTATATGATGGGTGAAGTTATTCACCACCATTATTATAACTTTGAAGCTTCCTATACAAGCTTATAATAATATTTTATAAATAAATGTTTACTTTTATAATCACATTACTTCCAAATGATTTCAAAATAGAAAGAGATATTTCTCTAAAATAGTTTTGATTTCTTCTATGTTAACATCCTTTGATGGATTTAAAACTTCTATGAAGTTGATTTATTATGATACAAATATTCCATATTGTATTGATGGTTTGGTGATATGTTTGAATATAGATGTGTTATTTTTGTACCATTCACAGTTTATGGATAAAGTATTGAAATTTCTTATTCTAGATTTAATATGAATATTTACATTTAGTTTAGTCTTTTTCATATGAGGAATGCATTGGACTTAGTAAGTGATGGTTAGAGCCTGCTGTAGCTCCTCGATGCATCAGTAGGTCTCATGAGACAAAATACTGTCTTGGAATAAGGCCTTGGAAAAAATTTATTTTTAGCCTTGGCACAAGGCCCTGACTATGTGGTTATGAAGTCTGGCATTATGGATTCCATCATTATGAAATTGGATATTGAAATTGTCTGTGATTATTTTACTAGTAGAATATCAATGTGAACAAGTAAATGGAATTATTTGATTTTATATTTTTCATATTTTGCTGATGTTTAAGTTTAAAAAGCTTTTGTTTTAGTCTTATACATTTCCTTAAATGTATATGCTTATTTATGAAAGTTTATACTATATTGTTATCCTTATTGAGCATATGAGGTCACCCCTTTCTATGTTTTATTTTTCCCCGGATGTGAAGACATATTTAATGGCTGACCTGTAGGGAAATGCTAAGGATATAAGTGTGTTAAAAGGGGACAAAATATTGTTGATGTTTTTATTTCATGATATAATGTAAAACTTATGAATGTATCTAGTACTTCCCAGGCTACTAAACTGATTTTTCTTTTGGGACATGATTCCTTGTATCATGAAAATGTTATGTAATAATGCATCAACTCTGGGTAACTGGGTTCAGGGAATTACAATATATACTTAAAAAATAAAAACTGAAACATATAACATGCATCATACTCATTTAACATAAAAAATGAATCATGGGAGCATAATATCATAATTACTAACATCCTTTAATTATGTCATAATTATTTTAATAGGTAAAATAAATTTCATGATCCACACTATTAGTGGCATGGAAAATAAGAAACTAAAACTTTCTCACAAATATTTATCTCATAAAATATAATATATCATTAAATTAATTTTAGGTATATAACAGACCCACAATTATTTGGCTTATAATGTAACCACCCATATTTGGATTATAATAGAACCACATGTCCTTGGTTTTAATGGAATCACCTTTCCATGGTTAATAATAAAACCAACCATCCATGGTTTATAATAGAACCAACCAACACTCATCAATAAATATGTGTGAAATTTAAAATAAATCATCATTATATCACAGAGATCAAATAAAAAATAATGGGGGTTTTAAACATTAAAATGGAAATCATTCAGTTTTCATAAAAAAAACCCATAAAAATAAAATTGGTTTTATATAACATCTAAATGGTATAAAATTACTTCATGAATTATATAATTGGAATATAAAATCATGATCAACTATTATAATCACATAATAAAATAAAATATATGTTGAAACATGAAACAAAACCCCATTTAAGAATAATCCTTTGATAATGGAAAAGAAATCATAAAAATATTTTTTCTTAAATTTTTTTTCATAATATTATCTTAAAAATGACGTGATTTCAAAAAAAACATTCTAAAAATAACATAATAAAATTTATAAAATAAATACTTAAAAAAATCCATGAAATAAATTTTAATAAATATGCCATGTTAAAACACATGCCAAAATGTGATGTAGTAGATAATTATATAAAATTATTTAATGGAAAATTATTTTAAAAGTTTTGAAACAAATTTATTGAAAAACCCCATAATTAAAAGTATAAAAAAAACTTTGAATTTTAATTAATAATGGGGAATAATAGAATAACTTTATAATGAAAATATATTGAGTTTTCATTAGGGAAATGAGAGAATTGTTGGAAAGTAAATACATCAATATGAACGAAAAATCCTTTAATGGAAATGGTGGTTATTCTGAATAGAAATACATTTTAATGAATCAACAGAAACAACAAGGAAGTGTAATTTGGTGTGAAATATTATTTAACCAAAAATAATATGTAAATTCAAAAATAACATCATCATAGGTTATAATATATAATTCTTTATAGATAATAGTCAAGGAGGAGCGATTATTTCAATAGAAGAATATTTGAGTAATGAAAATCCATTACAAACTTTTTAACTTTTCAATCAAAACACCATGTGAGTTATAACTATAAATAAAACTATTAATACCATGAAATTTAATATTAGCATGATAAAAAATAAAAATGAGTTAATATTTTCATCATTGAAAAGTAAACATGGTGAATAGCTTAAAAAAGTGTAAAGGGGTTCAAATTTGAGACAAAGAAACCCTTCCTAGATTTCCATTCTTAGTTAGATTCATTTTAATGTATAGTATAAAAAATATAAATATCATAATAAATAATTTAATATCTATATTCATAACATTTTTTTTATTTTCCGGTATAACAATAATCCACATGTATATTAGTTTTCTTTCCATTTTTTTCACCTCGAGTGTTTATGTTTTTGGAAGTATATAATAGTTTTGATAGAGGTGTGCCAATATTCTTCAATTACAATAAATTAATAATTAAAATATTATTAATATTATCATAAATTATGAAATATAATTATTTATGAAATTTAAATTTCATTTTATGAGTGTTTTATGCTTTATCCTAGAATATGGAATCGACAACGAACATTTTTTGACGAATTTCAACCAACGAAGGGTGTTTTATTAATTAATGAGTTAAATATTTCTATATACTTTAAATAATAATAATTATTATTGAAGTATTATATCATTTTATACATATAAATATGTTTTAATACTCATCTAGGATATAATTTATTGGCATTGTTTAAGTAGGTGGTAAAAACAACATAAACATGAACATATAATTTTTATCAATGATTATGATTTTATTTAGTAATAATATAATTATAATGAAATAATAATGATATCATTAAGTTTTTATTGATGTTATATATTAAAATTTAAAAACATAGAATAGAGGAAGTAATGAATATGAAAAATATCTCAGAATTTGAATTAAATATTTCCCTTTTGTATGCTTGTTTTAAATGTTTGATTTAACAATAATCATTAATTTTGAAATATCATTAATAGGTTATAAAATTTTTTATGACCCAAAATTAATGTTATAAAAAATATTTTTATCCTTTAAAACCATTATCATGTCAAGCCATGTAAAGTAGAGATGAAATAAAAAATGGAAATCAATCGTCACATGGATGTGGTAGTCCAAACATACACATAATTAACGATTTTGTTTTCTACATAAAAATAATTGTTTTTAATATGTATTATCTTTTAATAATATTAAATATATTTAAAATATCATAATTATTTTTTAAATTTAATATTAAAACAATATTTTTACGGCAGTGATAGAAAATGTTCAACTTTGCATCAGGGAGGCAATAGTCTGATGAATAAACGATTCACGTTTCCGTTTTTTCTAATATAAAATGGGAGTTTGGTTAATGATTATAAAATAACTATAATAACTTTAAAATATAATTATTATTAAAAAATTTTATATTTTAATATGGTGAAATGAAATTTTAGGAAGAAATAAATCACTTAAAGATATAGAAAAACCAAAAGAGAGGTTAAAAACTTATAATTATATTTTTGGATTATCTTCCTTTTAAAGAGGATTAAGACTTATATGGATGGTCTTGGGATGATAATATAACCTCATTATTATGAAATATATTTTGTAAGAGTTGTTTAGAAAAAAATAGTCTAAAATTAGAGAATTTGATAGTAAGTTAACATGAAAAGAGGATTTACCTTTTATATTTGAAAACCAATGGAATTTTTATAAATATGAAGAAAAAAAATCAATAATTGTATGCTAATCTAATGAAAAACTAACTCCAAAATCGATAAATAATTGATTGAATAGTATTTAAGGTTAATAAAAACATCAACCATTAAAATAGAATGAATGAACCACCACCTTCAAAACCAGATCCAGTGTTGAAAACATATACATTACATTTCTAGTACTGATACTAATGAAGGTGACCAAATTTTCACAATAAAAAACATAAAACATCAAAAATAAAATAATGGATCACATAAATTCTCAAGTAAATTTTAGGTTTTGAGTTTTATAGAATTATTAAAAACTCGTAACATCATTTATTCATAAAACAATGGTTCACAATGGTGAACATTATCTCCCATTATTCCCAAAATTTCATATTCCACATTAGGTCATCATAATTATCCATTAAAAACCCTTATAAGAACAATTAATTCAAAATAAATCATTATATCCCAGAAAAAATGACACATAATAATAGTGATATCAAATTCTCAGTAAGGGTGAACTTAATTTTAAACAAATAAATGTATTTGGGGAGTATGAGAAGTACATAATGGTATAATGATATAATCAAATTAAATGATTATAAAATAATAATATTCATACCCATAAATTCATGGATGATCAAATATAAAAACAATTCATAAGGATTTATCTCTTTCAAGTCTCATTATGAGCAATAATCATGAGACATTTGACATCATTCTTGATAAAAAAACATTACAATCCTTAGAAAGGATAAATATAACTTATTGGTATCATGGAAACATTATTAACATATCAAGATTACAAATGGAATATCTAATAAGGCCAAATTGGACCTCAAGAGTACCAAGTGCATTTTAGGTCTATAACAGACCTACCCATATTTGGTTTATTATAGAACAAACAATACTTGGTTAATAACACAACCAACCTTCCTTGGTTTATAAAAAAACCACTCACCCTTAGTTTATAACATATCTAATCATCATTATAAATAATTTTCATGAATCATATCTTGAATAAAATTCATAGAGAATTAATTTTATCACAAACTCATAGAAATAAAATTTATTCAATTTAGAACATGATTAACCCATTAAGATGGAATAGAATCTTTAAAAATATCTTTCAAACATGGTTAACCCTTAGAAAAGAAATGGGTTCCATAAAAATATATTTTAAACATGATTAAACCATAAAAAAGAAAAAATTTCCTTTACAATAACTTTAAAACATGATTAAACCTTGGAAAAGAAATTGGTTCAATAAAAACACCTTTTTAAAATGATTACAATATGGAAAAAATGGATTCTATAACAATATATTTGAAACAAGATAAACCTGTGTAAAAGAAATGGGTTCTATAATAATCTCCTTGAAACAATCTTATACTGTCCTATTAAATAATGAAGATGGTATCAATAAAAAATATCATCAATGTAAGATAAATGACAAAAATTAATTTTGACATTGATGAATGGAAAATACCATTATAATATAATTACAAATACCTAGTAGTGAAATAACTTCTTCACTTTCAAATTCAATTATAAAAAAATAAAAATTTAAAAAATATTTTGAGAAAAATTATTTTAAAATAAACATAGGTAATTTTAAATGATTATTCAGTTAAAATAATGGTTATATAGAGAAAAACTCATTTCATTTCATACATTTTAAAATAATTATTCCATTCATATTTTTAGGAAAATACAAACATGAATTATTTGGAAAATGAAAACAATATTCCTTATAATTTTTTTAAAATCAAATTTTTTAAAAAATTACAATAAATAATGATTGTAAAACATTTTTTAAATAATTTTTAGAGTAAATTGATTTTGAATGAAAATGTATTTTCAAACAAAGAGGGAAATGGAGTCATAATTTACCAAAAGTATTTTATTTTAAAAATATCTTAAAAAAATATCAAAATAGAGAACATAATTGTGAAACCACATTTTATGAAAATAGCCATGTAAAAATATAAATTAAGAATGAAATCAGTAAGGCATTATGAATTTAGGAAACTCTATTCATTCCATATTTTTTTTTAAAAATATTCCTTTTGAAAACATTTGAAAAATTGAACTTTGAAAGAATATTTTTAAATGAAATTCTGGTACCACTTTGGAATCATTTGAATCATAGTCCAAATGAATTATTAACAAAAAATGATACTTTTTAATATCATTAACATTTTTATTTTCATGTCATAATATATCAATTAAATGCATGTCTCAAAAAAAGTGAATTTGAGATAAACAACCCTTAGAAAAATCATACCATTGAATTTGAGAATTAATCAATGAATTAGTTATTTTAATCATATATAAATCCACATAAAAATATTGGAAATAAAATTTATGATAATTAAAATTCATTACAAATATAATAGTTGAATATAAAATATTATGAATAAGCAATATAACCCAATGAAAAGAAATTGAGCTACGAAATTCTAAATCACTGGGTAACTTTCATGTGAAATACCAGTTTATGTAATACATTAACATTGAAACACAAAATATAATTTTTTATGTGGTATTAATGATATTACATGTATAATTGAATGTATGTACATTACATAATAAATACAAGTTATGAATATAGAATATGTCTCACAGATCTAAAAGCGAGACGATAAAACCATTACATCGAGTTCAAACAATCATTATATGTCCTTTAACTCTTATATAATAAAATTTAATGAATTATTTTATTTATTAAGAACATTTTTATGGTTTAATACCCGGTAATTAAATCATTTATTTTATTATCTTCTATTAACATATTTAAATATTTAAATAGTTAAGTCCATGTGTGTTGTTTTGAATATGTTCGGTTTGTAGTTTCAAGATAGCATAATTGTGTTTAATGTGGTCAAATATGTCATTATTTAAAAACAAAGTAGAAAAAATGAATAAAAATTTATCATATTTATTCATAAATTATAATTTTGAAACAAAAAAAAATGGTTATGAAAAATGAACTACATTACAATAATGGAGACAATTGGTTGTATATACTCAGGAGTAACATTTAAAATTTTCCACGATCATTATAGAAAAAAGGTATGTATTATTTAATAATTAAATAATTATCCAAATATAATAAATAATTTAATTTTAAGTAAACTTTTATATATAATTATTGTGATTTGGTGTTGAAAAAGGGATCACATCACTGTGTGGTGGTGGTAGCCCACACGTACAAAAATAATATTATATTTTTTTAGTGTAAGAAATAAAATGACATATTATGTTTTATTACAGATAAAAATTTAATTAATATAATTAAAATTTCATTTATAGAACATATATTTATTAAAACTATCATTATCACCTTCTATGTAAAGCATTAGTGAAAAATGATTCACATCGCTTTGCGAGGAGGTAGTCCACCGCACACATGAGCAACGCTATCTATCTCTTGAGTAACTTATTATAAAAAAGGGATATGTCAAATCCATACTCCATAAATATTTATTTACAAATATAATATATTTAATTTAAATTCATCATTATATAATTTAGTGAAAGGAGATGATGAAAAAAATTACATCACTTTGTGAGAAGATAGTCCTCGATACAAACAAATGTTGATTTCATATCACTTTTGATGGAATGGGATATGGATTTAGGTTATTATATTTATATAATAAAATATAAGTATGTATTATATAATATTGTTATAATATTATTATATTTTAATCATATTTCAAGGATTATTGAGATGATATAAAAAAACTCATAGTTTGGAATTTTACTTATTCTCAGAGAACCTATTTAAGATTATACCTAACGTATTCCTAGAATTTATTTATAACCAAAAAAGTATTCCAATATTAGGGTATTGAATTTTTGGTTCTTTTTGGGTATGTATTTTCTAATCTAAGAGAGTTTTTAGGTGTTAATAACAGGGGAGAGTGGGTGTCCTTTTATAAGTGAGGTGAGTGGCACACATGTAATTTTTGGAAAGGATGTGTAACCATGTGTTTCACAAGAAAGAGGGGTGAAAAATAGATTATTATTGATAAATAGATATTAAAATATCCTAATATGTCCATAAAATAGTTTTTAAACAAGTTTTTATGTCATTTTGACCATTATGTTCTTTGTTTAACCCCATATAAACCGACTTTTACCTTAACCATGGTAATTAATTTTTAATGTTTTAACTATTCAATATTGTTAAAATAATGTTAATATTATTTGAATATATAAATAATGATGATTTAAAATATAGAATCAATTTTAATAAATTAAATTCATATAATTCGAATTATTATCTTTAAAATTAAACATAGAGACACGACAAAAATCGGGTTTTCGAGAAGTGTATTTTTAATCAAAAAGATTACTTTATATTAACTCTATGACTAATAATAAATATTTTATGAAAAAATAATATTTATTTACATATAATCTTTTTTTTTTGTTTAAAATATTTTTCATTACTTATTATTTTAAATAATTAAATAGGGGAAACATTATGCAATTTAAAATAGTTTTCAGAATAGTCCCATTTTTTAAACCTGAAGACAGACTTATACTAAAATCCAACATGGAATTTAGAGAAAATTAATGAAATCAACTAGATAAAAATTAATAGTACTTATGTTACATTAAATAATATTATAAAACTAATAGTACTTTTAAAATTTTTAATTTATTTAAATGGAATGATATTTTCACAAAAATTGGGTTTTTCAATATTCACAAAAAATCAATATTTTCTGAAAAATCCCAAATATTTTACCCAATGTAAATTTTCATGTTCTAATACAAAAAATAATTTTTATTTTATCCATATAAATTATGATTGTTTCAAAACGTAATTATAATATTATTTTCCTGAGAAGTAATAAAAAATCATTTTTTTGAAATCATATTTTTGAAGAATAAAATTACTTTAAAAAAAATAGATTTATTATTTAGTAATTTATTTCAATAATTTTTATTGAATAAGAAATATATAAATATTATAAATATTTTAATATTAATAATTTCTACCAATTTAAGGGTTGGGTTATAATGGGTATATATTTCATGGTTTATTTAATCCATGTGTTGTGTGTCGAATACACTATCAGACATAGTTTTATTTCAAAAAAAATCTCAGGGTGTTACATCCACCCCCCATTTATTTAATTACATCCTAGAAAATTTAAATTTATCATGATAATTAGTGGTATTAAATTTGAAATTCCTCTTTTAAAACAACATTGTAACAAGGGTTAATAAAACATCCTCCTGAAAAGAGATAAATGGATGTACACCTACCATCTAGAATACCACATACTAGGTTTCTAAATATGAAAATGAATAAAATCATCACACCTAGATAATAATATGGTGTAATATAAATCATTCATCATAAGAAAGTGAATGATGAAGATAATATTAACAACCACAAAACCAAAAACCAATGATGTGTGAAAAAGGTCAATTATTTCATCATAAATGATGGTAATAGGAAATTTTTTTGAATCAAGATTATTTTCCTAGATCATAATAATACTTTTACCATCTAGATTAAGAGAAAAATGAAATATACTTAATTTATGAGTATAATTTAATCCATTTATCAGTTCCCACCACAATAACATCTTTTTCCCAAATGATGGGTATTCATGATGATTTTTTAATGACTGAAGAACCAAAACTACATTAAAATTCCACATAACCTTAAAAGGGATAATAAATATATTCCAATTGTCTTTAGACATTAACCTAAACCAAAATTATTATAAAATGGTAAGATAATAAATAAAATTAATAAACCGTTATATGATAAAAAAATATATAAGTCTCCAAAATTCAATAACAATACTACATGTTAAAAATAAGTCTTTAAATAAATAAATAAAAATTTATCCAAAATAACCTCAATAAAATCAATATTAATGATTGTCTTAACTTAAAAGGTTATCTCATACCTTTCAGCATTCAGTAACAAAAATATAGAAATCTCCTTTTGAAAACATTAATCACTTAGTCTTAAAATAACTTTTAAATCCTATAGTTATCTATACAATAAACCTTGTGTTCCTATAATTACCTTGATTTCCAGGATCATATAAACCTAAGTGTTATCATTACCATAAACAATAAGTCCAGAATATGTAAATTGATACTCCATGTTAAATTAAATTTCAAAATATACTTTAATATAATAAAACTTATCTTAAAACTACATTAATAACTTTAATTTTTCCTTTCTTAAAACCTAAAAGGGGTGTCTAAGAATTTTAATATATGACAACACTTAATCTTATAGAACTAATATGGTATGAATAACTCTAAATATAACCTCAGAGTAAAACATCTAAATATAATATGTTATCTAAACCTTTCCTTGTATAACAACTATAATATCCCATAACCCACACTCCCAAATCCAGAATTGAAAACATAAAATTTACATTTATGGGTTTGATACTGATGAAGGTGACCCTATTTTAGCAACATAAGAAATAAAAAATTAAAAAGGAATAAATTTGATCACTTACATTCTCAAGGAACTTTTAGGATTAGAGTTTTTGTGAATTTGGACAAACTCTTAACATCATGGATTCATAAAAAACTAATTCATAAATATGAACATCAACTCCCACTATACCCATAATTTTATATTGTACAATATTTAATTATAATAAACAATATGAAAACCTTCTATACATAATTTATTCATCAAAATTATTTATAAACAAGGTGAAATGGAACATAATAAGGGTGATATAGAATAATTAGTAAAGGTAGATGTAATCATTAAAAATTAATTTTCATAAAGGATTATAATAAGATAATAAGGGTATGATCACATAATTAATGTACAAGATTGTAACATAAGAATATTCATACCCATAAATACACAGATCATCAAAAATGAAAACATGGAATAAGGATTTAAAAACGAAATAGTTCTCATAATCAATAACAATGAGCCATGTGATAAATATCTTAATAATAAGACACATTATAAGCCTATAACAACCATTGAAAAAACTTATTGTTATCTTATAACATTATCATCATATCAATCTTAAAAATGTAATATCCAACATTGATTAGTTCCATCTATAGAGTACCCATTTCATTGTAGGGATATAATGGACCAACTAATCCTTGGTATGTCATAGTACCACCCATAATTGGTTAATTACATAACCACATGTCCTTAGATTATAACGAAACCACCCATAATTTGTTTATAATGGAACCAATCATCATTATAAACAATTTACAATAACTGCATAAAGAACAAAGTACAAAGAGAATTAATTTCCTCAAAAAATCATTGAGACAAACTTCATTCTTTTTAAATATTGATTAACTCATGGAAATTAAATGGGTTCCATAATATTCTCCTTGAAACTTGATTTACCTTTGGAAAAGAAATTGGTTCCATATTATTATCTTTGATACTTGATTAAAATATAAAAATCAAATGGGTTCCCTAAAAATCACGTGGAAATATGATTAATTCATGGAAATCAAATAGGTTTGATAAAACTTAATTTCAAACATGATTAACCCATAGAAAAGAAAATGGTTTTCAAAAAAAATCTTTTTGAAAATTGATTAACCCATGGAAATGAAATATGTTCCACAACAATCTCTTTGAGACAAACTTATTCCAACCAGAGGAGGAATGAGAATGGTATCAATAAAAAATATCCCATTCATGGATAAGTAAAAAATGGTTTCTATATTTGGTTAATAGAAAATACTATTAAAATATCATGAAAACATTATTAATAAAAATAACATTTTTTGTATGAAAATTAATTAAAAAATATTCATTTTTTTAAGAATCGTGTTCTATGAAAATAACCTCATATATTTAAAATAAAGGTAATGGTGGATGGAAAATACATTCATGTCGTACATGTTAAAACAAAAATTTCCTTCACATTTTTAGTAATATCCAAAGAATCATTGTTTAGAAAATGATAGAACGATTCCATTGAAAATATTTTTTAAAAGTCCAATTATGGGTAAAAATTACATTATTCATCGAAAGAAAAAAAATTTCTAATTTTTTAATAAACCATGGGGTTATAAATAATTTTTTTTAAAACGAAGAGTGAAATTAATTATTATTTTCTTAAAAATATTTTCTTTTAAAAATCACATTTAAAAAATTTTGAAAACAACATAGATAAAAAAAATATTCTTTAAAAATAAACATGGAAAATAATAAAGGAGACATTGAACCATTTATAAGACATAAATTAATGAAATAATGTTCATTCCATATTTGTTAAAAAATAAATTCTTTTTTAAAAGAATTAAAAAGGGAAATTTAAAATGTTATTTGTAAAAGAAAGCTCGATAACACTTTAAAAAAATTGAATCTTAATCCCCATGAAATATTTAAAAAAATGAAACCCCATGTATTATATAAATAAATAGTTTCAATATTTATAATGTAAAATGGTAGTATATACACCTCATAATTTAATATAGATTCATATCATAAACGTATGTCTCAATGAAATAGAATTTCAAACAAATAAACTATATAAAAAACATACCATTGAATTTGATAATTAATTAACGAATCAATTATCAGTATCACATTTAAATCCATATAAAAAATGTGTAAATAAAACACAATATAATAAAAACTCATCACACACATAACAATAGAATATCAAAAACAATAATGAAGTAATATAACCTAATTAATAAAAATTTATTTATGAAATTCATTACTAGTTGGTAACATTAAAGTCAAATACCATTGGATGTAATTAATTAAAATTGAAACTTTTATTATCATTATGTATGTGGGATTTATAATATTACATATAATATTGGTGGTATATATACTACACAATTACAATAAGTTGTGAATATATCATATGTATTATAGAATTAAAAGCGAGACGATAATAATTCTTATTTATAGTCTAATCATTCCTTATATTTCATTTATCTCATGTACAATAAGCTAAAATTAAAAATTTTATTTCCTAATAAAATTATATATGTTTAAAACCACATACTCAAATTATTTATTTGATTAATTTTTGGTACATATTTTTATATTTAGCTAGTTAAGTCCACATTAGGTATTTTATGGACATTCAGTTCATATATTTAAAACAGATTTGGTGTGTCGACCATGATCAAAGAGGTAGTAATTTAAAAATATTCACAATAATAATCATGTAATAATTATCATATATATTCACAAATTATAATTGTAAAACCAATCATTAAAATTGGTTACTAAAATTAACTATGTTAAAATTATGGATACCGTTGGTTGTACGTACACATGAGGAACATTTCTATTCTTCAATGATCATTATAGAGAAAAATTAGGTATTATTTTATATTTTAATAATGATGATAATATCATAAATAAAATATTAATTTTTAAATATTCAATTATATATATATACATATCATTCACTTTACGTGGTGATAATAAAAAAATAAAATCGCTTCGTGGAGGCAGTTGTGACAAGTACACAAACATCGTTGTCAATTTTTAGTGTAAGAGTGAAAATGATATACTATCTTATGAGAATGATAAATATATCATGGATACGATTTTGATTTATTTTAAATCACAAAAATTAATTGACATTATCCTTATTAATTTTTATTTAAACTATTATTTAAAAATGAATCACATCCCTTACCAAGGTGGTAGTTCGTCATACACACGAGCGAAATTTTCAAATCCACCAAGAAATGAAATGTTAAAAAGGTATATGTGATATCTATTAGCGAGCTCGACCCCAGATGACCAAATATGGTTCAGACTACAATTACATTGGAATAAGATACAAGTAAATTGTGTCCCAAAAGTCCAAATAGATTAATGGTCTTATTAAACTAGATACATACTTGATTCTTGTGTTATAAATGAATACAAAAATTGAAACAATTTTTTATTTCAAGAAAAACATTATTCCATTTACCAAATCCTTGATTATCATTCTTAGTAAAATTCATGGAATCATGGGGAAATGAAACAAAATAAGGGTGAGATCAAATACTTAGTTAGGGTAAAGTACATCATAAGAAATAACAATTCAATGATAACAATTATTATTAAAAATTAAATTACCAAACACATATTCCTTTACCTAGGTGATATATAAAAATACTTCATAAACCCGTAGGTGTATGTATGGTTTGAGAAAAATCCCACTAGGATTCCATTGAAAATAAAAGATTCCATGCTATAAAATTAGAAAACAAATTAACATGCACATTTTAATAATAAAATTTGAAACATTTTCATGAAACACCTTTGGAAAACCATTTCTCAAAGAAACATATTCAAGAAAAACAATTTCTCAAATAAACTTCCTTAAAATAAGAAATTAGACAAGGTCTATCATATACTGACGACTAGAACCATTAAACCTAAGTATCATTTAATAATAGATAACTAAGGGTAAATAACTAAGTGTAACTAGTATAAATGCGAGACGAAAAATATCGTACCTTAGTGAAAAAACCCACTAATAAACAACCAACAATTTCTTCAGGCATGAGCCACTAGAGAGGAACACATCCCAAGGTCTTGTGGTATCCAATTCATAAGCAAATACCAACAGCGTTCTGGTGCACAATACACTATATGGGAATGTATCCTAAGGTCTAGTGGCCTCTGATCATATCACATGTTTAGTTAGTGTTGTAATAATTAATCCTATTATATGAATCTTGGCCTCAACCACTTCAGAATCAACAAGAGTACTATTTTTAGTTCACCCACATAGAATCCCTATGACACCCTTTATGAAAAAAATTCATTTAATGTATCACAAAACTTAACCCATTCACATACACATTCTAAGAATCGTAAGCCCAAAATAAAATCCCCACATTCCATAATTAATACCACTTTCTATTTTATATGCACACCAAAATAATTTGGATGTACATTTCACATCACATGAAAAATTTATGAAACACATTTGGAAGTATAAAAAAATAACACATATAGAAACCAACCATTTCCATGGGAAAATCACATTGAAAATAATTTTCAAAAAAAAGTCAATTTTACAGATTTCTTCAGAATTCAAAGTCGCATTTATGGTGAACAATAAATAAACCAAAATGAAACCACAATAATTTCACTTTTAAAACTCACCTTCAACATATTTTCACCATTATATACCTTTAAAAATATATTTCTCACCTTTCAGACAAGGCATAAAACATGTCCAAGAAACACCACAATGAAACATAGATGATATAAAACCAATTTTGGTTTTTAAAAACCAAAATAAATCAAATATTCATGAAAAATATTTCTATAGAATGTTTTCCTTCACATAAAAATCCTTATAACACAATAAAGAAACCATGAAAAAATATAAAATCATATAATAATATAAAGGCATGGAACCACATACCTCACACTTGGAAAACATCCAAAAAATGATGCGAAACCACAACTGCCCCACCACAAGACCCTAAAAGGAAATATTGAAAAAAACATCAATAATTTCCCCAAAAAAACAAGATAAAACCCTTTTTAGTAAAAAAACCACAGTAAAATATGAACTCAAGAAAGAGGGAAGATAACCCTAGAAGGGGGAAGAGATTAAGGTATAAGGGAAATTACTTAGATATTCTTAAAGAAACTTCACCAAAACCACCACAAAAATGATTATACAAGGGAGAAAGGAGAGGAGATAGGGGATCCTAGGCAGTATAATCTATAATGGGAAGGGAAATGGGGGTTGGATTTTGGTTAAATATGATGGTGTAATAAATGTAAATTCAGTATTTTTAATGACCTAGATGTGACACATATTTTTCACACATGACTTCCATAACCAAGCAGTAACCGTGAACCCCTCACTATCCAAGATGGAAAATCCACAAAGTTTTCCCACATGATTTGACAAATCATGTTCCAACCACGCAGTCACCACTATCCAAAATTGTACTTAGCCACAATATTTCTTGAGTAAGGGCACAAAAATTCCCCTAATTGTGTGACAATAATTCACCACACACTATCAATACCAAAATCACCTTTTAAAAAAAATAATTGGTAACCGAAAAGAAAAAATTATAAAAAAATAAACAATGTAATTACCTAAAAAACACAGATGTGATAATTCTCACAACCATGAACGCATTCCATACCAAGAAAGTCAACTCAGAGCTAGATAAAAAAGGATACTATTCCTTGACCTAAGACATATTTTACCATGTCCCATTCCCATCATTAAAATGATTCTAAATCACTTGGACCATCTGAATAGATTTCCCACAAATAACTTTCTCTTGAGAATACACAATCCTCAATGGACATTCAAATACAGGAAAATCATGATCCAAATCCAACTCTTCCCAATTCAGCACATGAGATAGATATAGGTTGTAATTTTTCATCTGAGAGACATGGAACATGTCATGGATTAACATCAAGCGAGAATGAAAATCTAACCAATATTACA
Source organism: Viscum album (assembly GCA_963277665.1). Taxonomy (NCBI): domain Eukaryota; kingdom Viridiplantae; phylum Streptophyta; class Magnoliopsida; order Santalales; family Viscaceae; genus Viscum; species Viscum album. The sequence goes on along the minus strand of OY728147.1, from coordinate 1,469,292,873 downwards.
CATTATCAATCCTCTTAGAAATCTCAAACGGTCCAAAAGACCTTGTAGTTTTCTTCCCTTTCCAACCCAAGAGATGATGACCAAAGCGAAGTTCCAATTTTTAGAACCCACGATCACCCACTGAAAACTCCAATGCTTGACATTCTGATCAGTATAAGATTTAGAGAATATCTCATATGTCAATAATAACTTCATGATCATCTTGACTTTCTCAGATGTCTCCTAAATAAGGCTCGGTCCCAACAGCGAGGTCTCACCAACCTCTACCCAACATAAAGGTGATCATCACAGAAGACTATAGAGTGCCTTAAAATTAGACATTCAAATTAAGGATTGGTAACTATTTTATATTCAATCTCAACTAATCCAAAAATCGATATCCTGAAAAACTTAAAAATGTAATACACATTCTTATGGAATGTATTTCGAAATTTGGTTTTTCTACTCTGTCTAGACATCCATTTAAGGATGGTATGCGATGCTAAACTTTACTTGTAACCCCAATATGTTCTGAAGGACATCCCAATACCATGATATAATACATTGGTCCCTTTCAGAAGAAATTTCTAATGGAACACCATGAATTCTCACAAGATATTGCATATATAATTGACCCAACTCACCCACCATGGCTAAATTTCGAATTGGAATGAAATGGGAAAAATTGGTCAAATGATTATCTACTACCCAAATGGAAATCCTCCCTCAGGGTGTACAAGATAATCCAATAATAAATTCCATGGAGATATAGTCACACTTATAGGTAAGAATAGGTAGTGGATGAAGCAAACATGAGGGCCTTTGGTTCTATGATTTAATCGGATGATATGTATAACACCGTGATAAAAATTCACCTATATATCAACTCATACTGGGACACCAGAATTGTTGATGCACATCATAGTAAATATTGGTATCACCATTGTGAACAATGAATTAATAATGATGGTTATCCTACATCGCCGACTTCCTCATATAAAACAACACCACAATGAAAGCCTTGATGCACAAAACTCCCTCAATATACAATGATCATTAACAAGTAACCTCTACACCACTAACGAATTTCATAGATTGCTAGAACACCTCATCACTAGGATGATCTTACTGAATCAACTCCAAAAGGAATGGTGTTAGCTAAACACTGGGCTAGAACATACCTCCAATATGCTCCTTGGACTTTAGATGCATTTTGGAAAAAGACCAATCAAATTCCACTCATCCCTAGAATTTTTCAACACTATAACTAGAAATTTTATGATCAAATCATTTTCCACAACATTAATTTTTCTTGGGGTATACAGGATTTCAAAATAAAACCCTTGAAGGTTCTGAACCCAACAACATTGCCTAAATTTTTTACCTTTTTGGGAGAATATAGTCTAAACTCATATGATAAAAATAAAATAAAAACTTATCCAAAAAATGATAATGGTGCCACATATTTAAGACATTAATCACTATATCTATTTTCAGGTCATGGGTTGGGTAATTGTTTTCACGTGGTCGAAGCTGTTGAGAACCATAATCCCTCACATGGTCATCCTGCATCATCACACACCCAAGGAATATACAAAAGGAATTAAAATAAACAACATACCCCTTTCAAAATTTTGGAATGATCAAAAGAGGAGTCTTGGTAAACCACTACTTAAGATCCTCAAAAGAATCATGACAGTCTGGGCTTTGTTAAACTTTACCCCCTTCTGGGTAAGTTATTTCATGGATGATGTAAGTCATGAAAAATCCTAAAAAACCACATGTAATACCCTCCCAATATCAAAAACCATTAGATTGTGGAGACATTCATCGAATGTTCCAATGAAATCACTGCACTAATCTTATTAGGGTCTACCTAAACCCATTGCTCTCATATCACAAGACCCATAAACATCTCCTCTATAATCCAAAATGATCATTCAGAAAACTTCTTATAGAGGCAATGCTTCCGAAGGGTTCCCAATAAGATTTTAAAATTCCTGTCGTGCTTCTCCTCAATTCTAGAATATATCAACAAGTAATCCACAAATACCACAATAAAAGAGTGAATGTACTGATGGATCACCATTTTCATTTGTTCCATAATGACCGCTAGAGAATTTTTCAACCTGAAATGCATGAATAATTAAAAAAAATGGTTGTACCTACATGAGAGAGCTTTTTTTGTATCACAATCCTCTCTAAAAATGAATTCATGATAAATAAAATTCAGATCAATCATAACAATCCACTATGCTCCCATAATATGGTTGAAAAGGTAATCAATATGGGGAAAGGGTAATTTTTATTGATTGTCACTTTATTCAGCTTCTAGTAATTAATTCACAACTAGAGAAATCCATCAACTCTTTCCCAAATAAAAATGTGGAGGCCTAAGGTGAGACACTCTAGAGAATTAATCCTTTGGATTACAAATTTTCTAGTTATACCTTTAATTACCTCAACTCTATGGGGGACATACGTTGTTAGGGAAGAGATATCTTTTGTGTTCTTGGAGTAAAATTAGTGGAAAACTCTACATCCCTCTAGAGAGGAAAAACCTATAAAATCCTCTAAAAAAATCCTCTTGGAAATCATCCAAAATAGGAGGTAGACCACCCTTAAGAGACCACCATCATTATCTAATGTGATCAATGATATCTGAAAAATGTGACTTCACAAATCCGAGATTTGAGGTCCAACACATTAGGACCAAGGAACCCATTCACCTTGAAAAACATAGGTACTTCCATCAGGAACCACTAAAATCACTCACTCCCAATTGAAATAAATGTTCATATAAAAATGAACCATTTAATCCATACCAAGGATTAAGTCAAAGAGGTCCTTTTACAAAAAAAGAGAATACCATTCCAACTTAACCCCTGACATAGTGAGTACACCAGACGAACACCTAAAACCATACTATAGCTTCTTATTAAGAGACATTACCAACTCCATATTATATGATATAATATCTGTTGGTAAATTTATCACATCAACAAGGAGAAACTAAATAAAAGAAACTAAATCACCAATATGAAAGAGAACAATATCTAAAGATGATGAAATAAGAATGGTACATAGAACTATCATTGGCCCTGCATATGATTCAAATGATGCTCGATCCACTGCATAATGTTTCCTCATCTAAGCCAAACCCTGAGAACAAAAAATAACCTATAAATATTCCCAAAACTAACTCTTCCTAGATGATGATATATCCCTGCCACCACAACCTCCAAACCAATAACCCACAGTTTTGGATGGTTCTAACCAAGATTTCATTCACATCAAAGCAACAGATCATGCACCACTATGAAATGGGTATAACACCAAGAAAGATCGTTTCAAGTCACCCATAACACTTCAATGGTGAAAAGGTCTAGGTGGATAAGAACATGAAAGTATTTCATGCCCTATATTCCCACAATAATGGCAGAGCACTGACCTAGTATAACAACCCTTCTTTTATTACAAACTTAAACATGATTTTTTACATAAACTATTCACTTGATAAAACATGTAAGATCGAGAGGTCTAGTGTCTTTGGGGATTAGGATCATTACATAACAAATTAAAACATTAAATACAAAATCTTTATTGAAAACTTCCTTTACATGACCACTACATTCCCTCGTATTTAGCATTGCATGGGATAACCTGAGGACATGCATAAGAAAAGGGTGAGATAAAAAGCCCAGTAAGGGAATAAAAAAGGAATAAATGAAGAGTAAAATATATGTTATACAATAGTCATATCAATAGAGAACATGAGAAACATGAACATAAAGGCATGATAAAGCATGATAATCATAACATGGAAATGTGGAAACAACACTTAACATGGAATTAGCATGAGCCAAGGCTCATTGCACATGGAGCATGAGTAATCCTCATTACACATGAAGTACGAGTAAACCCTCATTTCACTTGAATTATCATGAGTCAACACTCATTGAACATGACATATCATGATACTATACTTTACCCAATGCATTGGAGCGCTATAAGGGCACACCCTTTTTAAACATTTTATTTCATGCATAAGTGTGTCACATGGATCATAAAACATGGATTCATAAAATATGATCATTTATTCCATGATAAAGGAATGTTGAATTCATAAATCAAACTTTATAATCAATAAGTAAATGTGCATAAAGGTGAATACCCTTGATGGAGAAATGTGCATGGTATTCACTACACAATGACATTGGCTTAGAAAATCGGTGCGATTTCGGCATCGCAACGACGTGACATAAGAATTCATAAAAATGGTTTATGAGAGAGAAAGGGGTTCCTAATCATATTTACATGTAATGGAAAGTACATAGGTCATATAGATACGTTTCCCAACAATTTTAATGGATTTTAGATTCATGATACAAAAGTATTTCTTGAATGTAAAAGAGGAGAGAGAAGTTCCTTTCAGAATTTCGGCATAGTAACAGGTGTACATGGGAGGTATTTAATGGGAGATAAATGGGTCTCAAATCATTAAAACATAAATAGGGCAGTATGAGGGAGGTTCAAAACCATACCCCAACATTAATAATTGAAATTAAATGGGAAAAATGACTTAAAGGAAATTGGACAAAAATGAGAAAGGAAGAAAAAACCTTTACTTGGAAGTGTTCTTCCAAAGGCTTGAGAGAGGCTTGAGAGAGGCTTCTTGGGAGCTTGAGGAACCTTGAGAGGATTCTAGAGAGAGTAGGGCAGAGTTTGGATGAACTAAAAAGGCATTGATTGAGGATGAAGTGGGAGTTTGGGTGGGTTCATATAGGAAAGGTGAGGGAATTCTTTATTATTGAGGTTTGGGACCCCTTATATTAAATTAGTCCAAAACACAAACCATCCCATGGTTTTTTCCCATGGTTTCTGGAAACAGTAATAGGAAAACAATATTTTATAAGGCCAAAGTCCGAACTTCTTAAAATAATAGGGTTGCTTATGTGGAGTTGAGTCACACTCCCATGGAAAACAATTTAAAAAGACAAGGTGTTTAATAAGTTTTGAAGGGTCCATTAATGCTTTGAAAAGTATGTAAAACAAACCAAAAATCACATTATTTTAATTATAAAACATATATTGGCTGAACATAAAGCTTATATTATTTTATTACATCACTATTGGCTCATTATTATGTCATAAAACACATTATATATTTAAACAGTATTTAATTTTTACCCAAAAAATTGACTGTATCAGAAAATTATGAAAAATTCACCATTGGATAATTTTGAAGTCCTCATTCCAGAAATAACATTTATTTTATCTAAATAATTTTCTAAATATGTAAATTTTAACTTTTAAAATAAAAACCGACATTTATCGAAAATTCACGGGTTTTGTCAAAAATGGCTTTCAAACCTTAATAAAAATTACAATTGCATTCATAAAATTATATGATCATTTATATACAATAAAATTAATTTAATAATAATAATAATAATATTTTATTAAAGTATTATATAATTCAAAAATACCTTAATTTAATAAAATATAATTCTTAATTAAATAATAACAAAAAAACACTATTTACACTTTAAAGACTATTTACAATGTATCAATAATGACAAGAAAGCATATTAATTATTATATACAAAAAATAATGTACATGGACATAATAGTAGTGATTTGTTACATAACCCCTTAAAAAAGGTGCATAAGAATTAAGGGTAAGGTGAGTGATGGTGACAGTCTCTTGGGGTGGATCAGATAACATCGCTCGAGTCGTAATTTCTATCAACTTCCACTTTTCCCATAGATGGTCACGTTTGAGATTGACATGATGAAGCTCGGCTTGGGATTGGCCAAGAGCGAAGCCCAAGGATACGACCTCTTTTATAAGCTCCAACAAATGGGCTTCGTATGGAGCAATTCTACTGGATGAGGTTATCGCTTCCTTTGTCTGAGTAAATTGGGTTTGTTAGAGCCTTATATTTATACTAATCATGTGATCACTGTTCAAACGGATATAAAAGTAACCGTTACAATTATTAACATAAAACCAAAGAAGTTGACATTTTATAAAAACATTTTATATAAAGAGACATTTAATAAGATCAAGAGGGATTTCCATTAATGAAACTTTGGGTCATTACAATATTCCCCCCTTAAGAAATTTTTTCCTCAAAATTTCCTTTTCCCACACTAAAACAGATGTGGGTAACTCAGATTCATCATTTCCTCCAATTACCAAGTCGCTTCTTCAAACTTGTGGTTTTTTCACAACACAAACTATGACAACCCTGCTTTTATTACAAAATTAAACATAATTTATTACATAAACTATTCACTTAGTACAACATGGAAGATTGAGAGGTCTAGTGTCTTTGGGGATTAGTATCATTAAATAACAACTTAAAACTTGAAATACAACATCTTTTTTGAAAACATACTTTACATGACCACTACATTCCCTCGTACTTAGCATTGCATGGGATAACCTGAGGACATGCCTAAGAAAAGGGTGAGATAAAAATACCAGTAAGGGAATAAACATGGAATACATGAGGAGTACAATACATGTTATACAATAGGCATATCAATATAGAACAGGAGAAACATGAACATAAAGGCATGATAAAGCATGATAATCATAACATGGAAATGTGGCAGCAACACTTAACATGGAATTAGCATGAGCCAAGGCTCATTGCACATGTAGCATGAGTAAATACTCATTGTACATGAATCACGAGTAAACCCTCATTTCACTTGAATTAGCATGAGTCAACACTCATTGCACATGACGCATCATGATACAATACATTACCCAATGCATTGGAGCGCTATAAGGGCACACCCTTCTTAAACATTTCATTTCAGGCATAAGTGTGTCACTTGGATCATAAAACATGAATTCATAAAACATAATCATTTATTCTATGATAAAGGAATGTGGAATTCATACATGAAACTTTATAATCAATAATTTAATGTGCATAAAGGTGAATACCCATGATGGAGAAATGGGCATGGTATTCACTACACAATGACATTGGCTTAGAAAATCGGTGCGATTTTGGCAGCGTAATGGCATGACATAAGAATTCATAAAAATGGTTGATGAGAGAGAAAGGGGTTACTAATCATATTTAAATTTAATGGACAGTAAGGAGTTCATATATATACATTTCCCAAAAATTTTAATGGAATTTAGATTCATGATACAAAAGTATTGCTTGAATGTAAAATAGGAGAGAGAAGTTCCTTTCAGAATTTCGGCATAGTAACGGGTGTACATGAGAGTCATTTAATTAGAGATAAATGGGAATCCAATAATGCAAACATAATGTGGGAGGTATGAGGGAGGTGCGAAACCATACCCCAACATTCATAATTGAAATTAAAAGGAAAAAACAACTTAAATAAAATTGCACAAAAATGAGAAAGGAAGAAAAAACCCTTAATTGGAAGTGTGCTTCCAAAGGCTTGAGAGAGGCTTGAGAGAGGTTTATTGGGAGCTTGGGGAACCTTGATAGGATTATAGAGAGAGTAGGGAAGAGATTGGAGGAACTCAAAAGGCTCTGAGTGAGGAGGAAGTGGGAGATTGGGTGGGTTTATATAGGAAAGGTGAGGGAATTTTTAATTATTTAGGTTTGGGACGCCTTATATTAAATTAGTCCAAAAAACAAACCATCCCATGGTTTTTACCCATGGTTTTTTGAAAAAGGAAGAGGAAAAAAATATTTTATAAGGCCAAAGTCCCAAATTTTTAAAATAATAGGGTTTCTTATGTGGAGGTGAGTCACACTCCCATGGAAAACAATTTAAAAAGACAAGGTGTTTAATAAGTCTTGATGGGTCCATTAATGCTTTAAAAAGTAAGTCAAACAAACCCAAAATCACATTATTTTAATGTTAAAACATATATTTTCTGAACATAAAGCTTATAGTATTTTATTACATCACTATTGGGTCATTATGATTTCATAAAACACATTATATATTTAAATAGTTTTTAATTTTTACCCAAAAAATTGACTATCTTAGAAAATTATGAAAAATTCACCGTTGGATAATTTCGACATCCTCATTCCAAAAATAACATTTTTTTTATCTAAATAATTTTCTAAATAAGTTCATTTTTATTTTTAAAATAAAAACTGACATTTATCGAAAATTCACGGGTTTTGACAAAAATGGCCTTCAAACCTTAATAAAAATTATAATTGAATTCATAAAATTATATGATCATTTATATATAATAAAATTAATTTAATAATAATAATAATAATATTTTATTAAAATATTATTTAATTCAAAAATCCCTTAATTTAATAAAATATTATTCTTAATTAAATAATAACAAAAAACACTATTTGAACGTTAAAAACTATTTACAATGTATCAATAATGACAAGAAAGTATTTCATTATTATATACAAAAAATAATGTACATGAGCATAGTACTATCTATTTGTTACATAACCCCTTAAAACTGCTGCATAAGGCCTAAGGGTATGGTGAGCGATGATGACAGACTCTTGGGGTGGCTCGGATAATATCCCTTGAGTGGTAATTTCTATCAACATTCACTTTCCCCATAGACGGTCATTTCCGAGCTTGACATGATGAAGCTCAGCTTGGGATTGGTCAAGAGAGAAGCCCAAGGACACCACCTCTTTTCTGAGCTCCGAAAAATGGGCTTCGTATAGAGAAATTATACTAGATGAGGCCATCACTTCCTTTGTCTGAGTGAATTTGGTTTGTTAAAGCCTTATATTTATACTAATCATGTGATCACTGTTCAACAACTATAAAAGTAACGGCCACAATTCTTAACATAAAACTAAAGAAGTTGACATTTTATAAAGACGTTTTATATAAAGATACATTTAATAAGATCAAGAGGGATTTCCATTAATGAAACTTTGGGTCGTTACACCTAGCATTAGAATCCACCAACAAAGACAACTGGGAAGGATAACCTGAACCACCACATCCCTTCTTCCCCTGCTCATCCCTCTTCTTATTCCTATTAGACAAACATCCACTAAACACTGATGGAACTGCTCTAGAGAAACCAAACCTCCTTCCATGATCAATTTCCACCATCATAGAATGGTAAACCACCTCATAATACATATTCATTTTAAATAAGAAGATCTGTTAATGAATTTCTAGTTGCAACCCTGCTATAAAACTTTCGAGCCTTAATTTTCTCATTAAAAATGAAATTGGGTGCATACCTATCTAACTCTTAATTTTTTTTGGCATAATCCATCACTGTTTTGTCTCCCTATATAATATTAAAAAACATATGAGATATTGAGAAGTAAAAAATCATGGTGAAGTACTACTCATTTAAATAATCCTTGAAATCTTTCCAATTCATATTCTCATTCTTTCCATATTGCACCACTGAGCCCACCACTTTCAACTGAGACATTCCAACATGAAAGAAGCACATTTAACTCTATCTAATTTAGGAGAATCAAGAAACTCAAATATAATCTTTATTTTCTCTATCCACTCATATGATTCTGAAGGTTTTGTGCTACCTTGTAAATAAGGAGGCTTGTTTTTAACAACTCATGAGCAATTTCCCTTCCAAGAACTAGTGAGGATTCTTTAACCTATATTGGACTAGATCCCGCTACTTGTCCCAATGTTTAGAGAAATCCAACCACTACATCCACTAACCCCAAATCTATTAGTGAGGTAGAAATATATCCTTCCTCTTCCCATGGATACACATGAAATCTCTAGGGATACATCTTTCTACAACTATTAATAAACAGAAGGAAATCCATAAACACACATTATAAAAATTGTCCTCAATAAAAAAATTCTAAAGCACTTTCATGTGTTAGAAAAAACAAATCCATAATAATGACAAATCAACAAAACTACTCCACCCTAACCCAGGTCCCATATAATGTATGAAGAATGCACGTATCCCATAGAGGAGAAGTAAAATAAAATCCCCAAACCCCATGGACAGTGGTGATCTATCATGGGGTGTTTTTGATAGAAAACAAACTCAAACCCATAACCTAAAGCCTCAAAAATCCTAACTCTGGCCTATCTAAACTCTTTCTAAATAACATAAACCAAAAGAGAATGACCCTATATGATACCATTTTTCCACAAACCGAATTGGGGTTCCATCCAACCCGACGACCATCCAAATTTATGGAAAAGACAATATGGAATTCTTAATCCCCATGGGATGGAAGAATATTACTGTGTATGCACAATATGATTTGGGAATGATTTCACCAATTACATTATCACAACAACAAACAATAATAAATGACACAATAACCAATAATAATAACCAACCATGGAAAAAAAATTTATAATTCAAAGTTTAAAACATTAACCAAAAAACCAAAAGTACTAAAGTGGAATGGGAACCAAAAAAATATCCCAAAATACTCCACATGACAAGAGAGCCATCACCATCAAGCCACCACCTCCAAAATCTTCAATAAGTGTAACTCTAAAAACTAGATCCACGATCTCAAATACGATAAATCATACCTTTACCTGGTTACACATAACAGATTCAATATATACCCAAAGGTGTATATAGGGTGTGAGAAAAATTCTTGTAGGATTCCACCCAAAAGAAAATATTCGATTCTATTATATTAGAAGACAAATTAAAATGCACATTTTTATAAGAACATTTGAAACAACTTCTATAAAATATTTTAGGAAACTGTTTCTGAAAGAAACACTTTCAGGGAAAACCATTTCTCAAATAAAATTTCTTGAAATATAATAGTACATAAGGCCTATGATATACTGATGTCTATTACCATTATTCGTAAGCATAATTTCACATTATATCACCTTGGGTAAATCTTGAAGGAAAACTAACATTTATAGGACACTAAGAACCTCATACCTTAGTGGTAAAAATCCTCCACTAAACGACCAAACAATTCTTTGTTAATGATCCACTAGAGGGAAACACATCCCAAGGCCCATTGATATCAAAATCACATTCCAATACTAATAGCTTTCCCATGCATAAGACATTATAGGGGAACATATCCTGAGGTCTAGTTTCCTTTGATCATTTTACATTTTTGGTTAGTGTTGCAATTGTCAATCCAACTAGATGAACTTGAGCCTCAACTCCTTCTGAATGAACTAGCGTACTAGTTCTAGTTCACCCACATAGAATACCAATGATTCTATAGGTGATAATATTTCTTTTCACATATCACATAAGTCAACACATTGACATCAAAATTCGACAAATCATAATCACCCAAGGAAATCGCCACTTTCCATAAAAAACATTATATTTCAAATTCACACAAAAAATATTTGGAATTAAATTTTACATCACTTAAGAAATTTATAAAACCAATTTTCAGTATAGAAAGAATAAAATAGATAGAACTCAAAAATTTCCATTGTAAAATCCTCTTAAAAATCATTTTCTCAGCAAAAGCATTTTTATAGCTTACTTCGCAATTCAAATACATAGTTAAGGTTCAAAAAAATAATCCAAAATGAAACAAAACCAACTTCACTTGGAAAATACAACTTCAACACTTTTTCACCTATAAATGTCATTGGAAACACATTTCGAACCTTTCACACAGATCATAGAACATGTTCCAGAAACCTCGTAATGAAACATAAATGAAGAAAAACCAATTTTCTTTTCAAAAATCAACTTCCATCAAATATTCCTTCCAAACCATTTCCAAATCATGTTTTTACCACACAAAAAACCGTATAATGCAATTATGAAACCATCAAATCATTTACAAATCATCTAATAATGTAAATACATGGAACCAGCTAGCCCACATTTGGAAAGGTTTTGGAAAATTGCGTAAAACCAAAAATGCACAACCACAAGACCCTAACAAGGAAATATTGAACCATATACTTTAATATATTCCCTATAAACAAAAGATCGAAGCCTGTGTATGTAAAACAACCCATTATAAAATAGGAACTCAAGAAAGATGGTGTAATAACCACAAAAGAGGAATTAATCTAGGGACTATGGAATTTGTTTGGATATTCATGAAGAAGCCACACCAAATCCACCCTAAAAATGAAGATTAAAGGGATAAAGGAGAGGAGGGACTGGTTCCTAGGTTATAGAATCCCAAATGGGGTGGGGGGGGGGGGTGGCAGAATTTGAGTTAAATTTAAAGAGGGAATATGTAAGGACCCTAACCTAGTATCCCTGAGACGGTTCCATATTTTATTATATTGGAATGATTACAAGGAATAAATAAATGAAGGACCGACTAGTTGAGTAGTTTTTGAAAACTAGGTAGAAATATAGGTTCAACATTACAACTGGAAAAGAAATACAACACAAAAACTCCTTTGAAAACATCCATAACTCCATGGTTATTTTACTGTGTCAATAATAAAAAAATTCTTTATGCCCTATGAAAATGAAACATAAGAAATTAGTAATCTCAAATGATCAGTAAGGGTAAGAAATAAAATATATGATATCATAACATAAATATTAATCATGGTGAATAATTTTAAACACATGCCTTTACAAAAAATAAACATGAACACTTTATGGTAGGAATATGAGTTGAGTAAATAATGCCATAATAAAACATAATCATGGGTATTCTACTAGAAAAATAACCACATGAACTATCAAACCCATTTTCACAATGAGAGAATTCATAATGTGAGACATCATAACCAAACAATCGAGGCCTTCTGTCAAGACCACAAAAATTCATTTTGTCAAGGCCTTATGACAAGACCATAGTTTGTCTCATGAGACCTACCAATACACCGAGGGGCTATTGAGGGCCCCACCCAACACTTACTAAGTACAATTAATTCCTCAAATGGATGGGGATAAACATAAACAACATATATAATCTTATTAAAACTAACATATGAAATGTAAAAAACATTCCCCAAACATTAACCATAAACACTAACTTTTCAGCGTAAATTGGTGAATGGTTTTAAGATAGAACATCCACAATCAAAATAATCACAAACCATTAAAATAAATATTTTAGATAATATCATATAAGATAAACTTCAATGAGGTGCAATATTCAATAAATTAAGTTTACATAGATGAAGATACTTTAAAATGAGACCCTTGAAAAATCTTTGAGGAAATAATCCTTTAAACATCCAAAGTGTCCCATAAAAGCTTGAAACATTCTAATAATGATCAATTATAATATCATAAGAATAAGGATACTATTTATATGATATACTAAAGGTATGTAAATGCACCAAAAGAATGAAATAATTGGTGAAAAAGTCATATATCTCATAAAAGTTAAAAAAATCCTTTTTACTTTTGAAGGAAGAGTTCTTTTGGAAAGTAATTTATACTTTCCACAAAATCATATTTTAAGAATTAATATCCAAAAAAATAGTAGGATATTGAAATTATATATTAGGAATAAATTATGTCCCATTTATGTGAAATCATTTAAAAAGGGTTCTTAAGATTCTTTAGAAATAAATCATTTTAGAGATTTTTAAGGAAAGTATTAAAAATAATTTTAAAGCGTTAAGGCACATTTTTTCTCTTAAATACAAAAATGATCGAAGATCATTTTTCATGATAAAATTATTGTTTTTATAAATATAATGGTGGATTAAAATAGATTCTAGTGTACACATGAAAATGGGAAATAATTTGAAAATATCCCTTGAATCAGGTTAGTTTATCGGGGTAAATGTTTTGAATCATCCTTTTAAAACATGTAAATCTGAATAAAATAAAGAAGTATTATGGATGGTAAAAATATATAGAAAATTAAAACAAAATTTATGTGGATTACATAAGAATAAATAATAATTTAATTGAGGTAAGTAGGGAATGAGAGTAACCCGAATGAAAATTGAGGTTCGGGAAGAAATCCCTTACCACTTTGTAAACAATCAATTCGTATGCCCCAAAATTAATAATATTCAAATGATACATTTAATAAACTTAAAATAAATATATTCTTGATATTTTACATCAATGGTAAGTATACGTACCCCATACGCGCGTATTAATAGTGAATATGGAAAATCTCACAAAAATAGAAGTAAGATAAAGAAACCCTTACATTAAACCTGAATGTGTTCCGCTCTTGAACATAAGGTTATGGAATATGAAATTAGACTTATAAATAACTTATTTAAGAACCTATTATACATGTATTTAGTTTATAATAAATATTTTTAGTTCATTTATGGCCTTATTGATAAGTAATTATACTGAATTTTGTCATTTGTGAGTGTTTGTTTTCTTGATGTTCTAAAACAGTTCACTTGTTTTTAAGTAATGGAGTTCATGTGGAATGGATCTAAATATACAGAATTAAAATTAAATATTATTTATGAAAATACAGAAGTGTTAATGGAAATTTCTATTATTTTTTTACTTGGAAATATGATGAATCATTTGATTAATATTTTTTATATTCACTTAGATTATTTTAGAGGTATTTTGATTATTAGGAACTAGTTTGTAATATGATTTAATAATATGTACTTATACTAGTTCATGACAATTAATTTAGTTATAATATATATATTTCTGCCTTATTCAACAATCAAAATTATTTCATGACCAGTAATGATGGAGAAATTGAATAACGAAACTTTGTTATCCACAAAGGTTATAAATTGGAACCTCAAGGATGTTGATTTCATTTATAAATTAAAAGAGAGAGAAAGAGTAAGGATATTGATGATGGTTATTTCTTTAACATGATATAATTCCAGTATATAAATTATAATATATCTATCATGGTCATTTGGAAAGAGGAGGTGAGGAGTGGATATCAAAATAAGATAAATTTAAATGAAACTAAATGAAAAAGAAAGGTGTTTTACCTCTTGATATAACATCTTTGTGAACCTCATTAAAGGAATATATTTTGGTCTTTTGGAAAGAAAAATAGATTCTTCGACATGGGGAGTGACAAAGGAAGGGTAGTTTGATAGAAAATTGAGGAGATTCAAGGCTTAGAGGAGTGAATAGAATAGGAAGTGAGGGGGGGGGGTCTATAGTGGAGGGGAGGAGGGTTCTCATAATTTTTTAATCATTAGATTATTACTTTGACTCAAGTCCAGAAATAGTTATGATTATATGACCAAGAATAGTTATAAATGAATTTTTGTTCAATCCAAGTAGGATTACATCACTAATTATGTCATAAATAGTGTATTTAATTGATAATTTGTATATATACAGTATTTTACAATATTTAACTGTTCATAAAAAATTAAAGTATTTTAGAAAACACCAAAAATTTCCTCTAACAATTTTTTGACATGTAGAATCAAAAAATGAACTCCATTTTTTTAAAAAAAAAATTCTAAATATGATTAATTTAATTTTTAAATAAATATTTTATTTATTCTAAAAAAAGTTTTTGATAAAATTTATTCACTAATTCCAAAACATAGGTATATCGTACTTCCACTAGAATATTATTTATATACTATCATAGGTAAGTTTACTATTCATTAGGGTATATCACTATTCATAAGTGTATGTTACTATTCATAAAGGTAGGTTAGTATTCACCAAAAATTATGTTTTCCTAGTCAGACTCTAAATAACTTACTGATCACAACTGTGTATGTTAGATTTTTAAAATTGACATCACAGAAGTGGAAAACTTATGTGTATTTGGCTACGTTATATCAAAGTGGTGTTTTTATAGACTCATAGATCCATGTAATCTATAATAAATCTATTTTTAAATTTCTGTGGTGTTACATTATCTCCTCTTTACCAAAAAATTGTCCTCAAAATTTGAAATTGAACTTTGAATGTTAATGGTTGATATTTGAAAATTGCCTTATGGAAACCCACATCAGAAATGGGGTTACTAAAATATCCTCCTAAAAAGGGTTAAGGGAGATGAGGTGGTCACCCCAAAAAGTATGCTTTTGAATGAGGTGACATTAGTTGGAAGTAACAACTTGGAAATGGAGGAAAAATATTACTACGATGTTCTGATGGAACATGATAGAGGAGATGTTCAGATGAATGTTGATTACTACAAAACTATATAATAGAAAAAATTCTTTGATATTATCAGTTATTATGATAATTGGAAAACATTTTATTTAAGACCATCACTACTGGAAATTTAAGCTATAGCCATGGACCTATAGCCACGGTTTTATAAGTTTGTGGCTATAGCTTGGTTATACCCATGGTTTAATTTCCATCTCTGGCTACACATTGTATTTCTTTTTTTTTTCTGATTCCTATCGGGCTCCTCCTTCCCCGATTTGAAACCCTCATCACAACACCCTCCTCCTCCTGATGACCACTCCTCCTCCTGATGACCGCTCCTCCTCCCGACAACTGCTCCTCCTCCCGACAACCGCTCCTCCTCCCGACGACCTCTCTCACCAGCTTTGGTTCCTCCATCCCTCATCGCGGTTCCTTCATCCACAACACAGATTCTCCAATCGCGGCTCAGCTTCTCCATTTGGGGTTTCTCCATCCCTTCTGTGGTACTCCCCTACTCAATACCCTTATTTGGGTGTTCCTCATCTATTCAGTGCAGCATCGGCTGAAGGGTTCCTCCCCTCCTCAACACCCTTTCAGCGCGTTTTCTATTTTGTGGCTCCTGTTTTGTGGGTTCTTTGAATATTGTTTGCAGTATTTATTATGTTTAGGAATTTTTTAGTTTGCAGGAGGATTTCAAGGAGGGGTTTATGTTTATTTCTTGTTTTGTGGATCTTGTGTGTTGAATGGTATTCTGTCGACTATTATTCACTGGTATTTCATGGTTTATATTTCATTCTAATTCTCATAATTAATATAGTATTCTGGTATTCATGGTTTAATCTGTTTACTATTCTACATCTAGTTACAATTATAGAATTATTATATTTCTATTTACTATTATGTAATTATTAATCTATTTCTAATTGTTTTTTGTAATAGACTTTGTATTTCTGAAATTTACAGAATTCAGAAGTTGGATATTTTAGTCATAAATTCCAAAATTTTGGATTTTCACTATGTAAAGAACATTACTTATCAAATTTTTACCTTTTTATATCAACCATATTCATAGAATACCCTTGTATATGATTATGATCATGCTATAAAGGGTATGTTTATATTTTTCCTTTTTATTATATATTGTTAAGCATGTTTTCTGTCCATTTATGTACATGTAAATTACATGGGATATGATTTTTAGTTATAAATGAGTATACCCCTTTAATTATTCCATGGGATTTGATGAGGCCTCCACTTTGTATAATACTTCCCCATTCCATGGGATGGGTTTAGGACCTGACTCCAGAAGTGCACCTGCACCTGGGTGGGATGGCCTATAAGATTTCCCTACACCTAACCTAGACAAGATGTCTTACAATATTTCTATATCTTTAGATTGACATCGATAATGATCCCCATTAAAAAATATAAACTTAGGTAAGTTCTAATATGAATTTTCATAGTATAGAGAGTTACTTGATATAACTTGTATTTGTCTTTCAACTACCTATTTACAATTATTTTAATATTATTTTGGTTATTTTCAGATTTTTTTTTTATTTAAACATGCTAATTAATATACATGTTCACACTTACACTTGGTTATTCACTTGTGATTTGATGTATGTCATTGGTTCCCTATTGAGTATATAAATTCTTATAACATACATTAACACCTTACTGGGCATAAAACATTATGCCTTATACTTCAAGTGCCTTTTTAACAAAAGCTGTTTTGGGAATTGACTAGTCCTGGGTTGATTGAAAGCTATACCCTCTTAGAGATTGGATATTTGGAGGAGCATTATTTTAAGTACCAACACAAATACAAAAATCGGATTTCATATTGTCATTTAGATGATAGTTATTTTATAATCAACATAAAAAAAATTAATGACAGTTATTTAGATAATCAATTTTAAATGCATTTTACCAATGGGTTTTAATGCTTCTTATCTACCCATTGCTCTTGCAAGAATTCCCAAGATAAATTGTTCTATATCTACCATGTGAAGGTTTAAATCCAGTTATTCTACAATATAAATAATTCTCAAAAACATAGATTGGTTTAATTATTCTATATTCATTATAATGAATTTACATTGTGGTGTAAAGTTTTATCGAGTTGTAATCACTCAACTCACACATGGTTGTGCCTCCATCAAAAGGTAGTGTATTGGTTATGCTAACTTAGGAAAAAATTAGTACATAGGTTCTAATTTATCCCTAAAAAATGTAGGTGCTTGGGTTGTTCCTTCAAGTGTGAAAAAGGTAAGTTGGTTTGTTTTGGTTGTTGGGTATGATAAAAGAAGATTATAAAGAGTTTTCAATCTCCTTCACCATGATGCTGTGTTATACTCCATGATTAAAAGTCAGCAATGGAATGACGTCACATCATTACACTATGGTATATTATATGGTTTATATTTTCCGTCATCTACCACTACTCAATGGGGTGCGGGGTAAGGCATAAAAAAAACTGTGAAATATCACTAAACAACTCTACTACACTATAAATTCCCAAGTATTTTAGTAGAATGAAAACAATGTAGAGTAGGGTAGGATGAAAGTTAGAGTGGGGGACTATTGCAGTATACCGGTACTCAAAACATTGATAGAACTTCACCACCCATCCATATAATAATTGAAATGGACCACTGAGGTGATGTGGGTATCTTCATTCCTATATTTGACCCAACAGTTCATAGATACGAGCAAGGGTGGGAACAACCAAGTTGATGGGATATCCCTTTTCTAAGGTTACCACGATCATTAAAGTATAGATTCAAACACTAGTTATTATTCTCATCTTCTTACCATTTTAATTCTCATCCAATTATTTAAAATTAATCCTTGGTGTATGATATAGTTTATATTTTCAAAATGTCCCAAAATTTCAATAAATCTTTGTATATTTAATACAAAACATCACAACTCGTTATGAATTAACCCAAACACTTTTGGGAATTTATTATTATTATATCTTAGATTTCATATAAACTATTTTTACTATAATCAATCCTCATTCGTGGAACTTATGAATGACTATTCTTTAATTTTTATAATTTACAACATTTATGAATTCCCTAAACCATAATTTTAAAATATTTGTTATGATTTTTTTATTAAATTGTTATTGATGATTACTTAATATCTTATGAAACAATACATATAGTGTTAAGTCATTTTATTGATTATTTATTTAATGTATGTTTATCTTCCTCAGAATGGATAGATACTGGATGTACAACAATGATCAGATCATTGATGAATTTCGGAAGGAGTTACAATATTTTTTGGACTTTTCATTCACTAATGATTCAGATGGCGGATTGATTTGATGACCGTGTTTTGATTGTGTTGGAAGAACTTGGTTAACTCATGAGGAAGTGAGTTACAATATAACTAAAAGTGGTTTTCGGAAAAATTATCATGTGTGGTATCACAATTGAGAAAAAGCTCAAGTGTTCAATGACATCAATTCAGCAAAAAATATTGGTATGAAAAATCTGATTTCGGATCGGTTTCCTTTTGTTTCTGAAGCTAGCTCCTCATGTAGACCAGTGCAAGAGGAAATGAATACTGGAACATAGTTCTCATCTATTAATCAGGATGATGACATTGAAAGTGTTAAAAAGATGATGGAAGATGCAAACACCCTAGTATATCAAGTATGTGAAAAAATGGGCAAACTTGAGTTTTTAATGCGATTATATCATTGGAAAACAATGTATGGATTTAGTAATACTGCAGTCGACTATCTCCTTACATTTATTAAGAATTTAATACATGATGATGCATGTATTCCAGAAAATGATTACATGACATTAAAGTTGGTTGACAAATTTGGATTTTCATATAGTAATATTCATTCTTGTCTCAAAGACTATTGTTTGTTCTGGAAGGAGAATGCAGACTTGAGTCAGTGCAAACAGTGTGGCACATCAAGGTGGAAGACTAATTAAGATGGATCTCAATCTTGCATACCCTAGAAAGTGATGTGGCACTTCCCTTTAATTCCCAGGCTTCAAAAATTTTTTTTGTCAGAACAAATGGAAAAGAATATGAGATGAAATGCAGATGAAAGAAATAAGGATAGCGATGAAATAGTGCATCCTGCAGATGGGTTGGATTGGATGAAATTTGATAGGTTACATTTTGATTTTATAGCCGACCCACGAAATGTTATATTGGGATTATCCTGTGATGGTTTCAACCCATTTCGCCAATTGCATACTGCACACAGTACTTGGCCTGTTTTCATTCACATTTATAACTTTCCTTTATGGATGTGTATAAAGAATCCGTTCACTATCCTGAGTATATTGATATCTGGACCCAGTGATCCTGGAAATGATATTGATATATACTTGCAACCATTAATAGAGGAGTTAAATGAGCTTTGGATTGTTAGCGCACAAGCGTATGATGCATTCATAAAGGAGTACTTTATGTTTCGTGTAGCTTTATTATGGACGATAAATGATTTCCCTTCATACGGAATGATGTTTGGTTGGAGTACTAAAGGGAAATTATCCTATCCTATTTGTATGAAAAATACACGTTTCTGAAGATTAATGTTTCGATGAACTTTTAACTTCATAGGGAATCGACGTTTTCTACCAATGGATCAACCATACAGGAAAAATCGGAGATAGTTCGATAATTCCATCGAGACAGATGAGACATTTCAACAAATGCCAGGGACTGATATTGTTAAAGAACTTGATGATTTGAATTATGTTCTTGAAAAAAGTCAATCAAATATCCGAAAGTGAAAGCATGCTAATTCGAATTCCAATAGAAATTGGAGAAAGAAAAGCATATTCTTTGAGCTGCCGTATTGGTCATCAAATTTATTACATCATTGTTTGGATGTAATGCATATCAAGAAAAACATTTGTGAGATGTTACTTTGTAACACCCAAGACTTTTATGAGAAAAATTTTGTTTTTATGTTATATAAATCATCAAAGGGATCTTTCACTACACACAACAGTAGCTTGGCTTTCTTTACACGCAATCATGACCTTCCTCGATAGCTTGCGTCGTACGCAATACCGAGTTTCACTAAACAACGATATGTAATTAAAATATTATTAAAACTAGCCGTTATGAATAGTAATAACCACTTTTTAATTTTTTTTAAATTTCATCTTTCAAAATGGACTTCATTTTTGGATTCATAATATCGAAATTAGCCTAGGGTGAAATTTTTGTATTTTTCTGAAAACTTTCAATTTTTGATGAATAGTGAAAACACTGGGTTACTATTTAAAAACCGACTTTTTATTTAAATAATTATTTATTTTATTTAAGTTTATTTTAGGTCAAAATTGATACATAATACCTATATAAGTTCAATTCAATTCATTGGAGTCATTTTATAATAAGTTTGGATATATAAAAATTTTACTGAACTTTTCACCGTCTTTTACCCACCTCCTAGGAGAATTTCCAAATTCACATAAAAATTAATTTTACCACTTCTGTGAGTGGAATTTCAAAAATCCGAGAGACACAATTGAATTTAGTAAGTAAAATGTGGTTCAATGAGATGAAAATAATTTTTGGTGAATAGTAACTTTTTACTTTTTTTTACCACGGTTAAAAGTAAATATGTGTAATTAAGGGTAAAAATGATATTATTATTATCCTAACACATGTCCTAATTCTATTGGATGAGATTATTTCGACCCATCCCCACCTTAGCTTCGAAATAAATCAATTTGGAGCTATTAAAAACCGAATATGACTTTATAATAAAATAATATTTTTAGTTTTTCCAAAGGTGTCCCTCTCCTCCCTTATAAAAGGGCACCTCCTACCTCTCTTCCCCACACCACTTTGAGCCTTCAAGCTCGGCCAAACCCTACCAAATTTTCTTCTCCACTTCCCTAGAAACATCCTAGAGGTCCTGGTCTTCTTCAAAGACCAATTTTAATTCTCTAAGAGGAGGTCTCAAAGAGGCGCTTCAAAGAAGAGGTAATGTCCATTACAGATTTTTTAAACTTTATTTCTTCTTCCACTTATTATTCTTTAGTTATTTCATTATGAAGTAATAAAATAAGTATCACTCATATACTGATATGTTATTATAATTATGAAACAACCCCATTTCACCTTCTATCCATCCTACGGAAAATGAAATCACCGCGCGTGCGTACGTACGGAATACCGTCTCCACGCCGTGGTGTAATATGTTTTTCCAAAACCACCTTCCTTGGATGGGTATAATGGTGTAAAGAATAACTATACATAGTTATTATAACATCATACTGATTCTGATATATTGTATCATCCACCCCAATTCAATTCAATAATTATGGAAATGATATCATCACTCGTGCGTACGTACGGACTACCATCTCCACGACGCAATGAGATTCATTCTCCATGTTAACCATTAAAGAGTGATTATAAAGTAGATATAAGAAATAATAATGAAATATATGACATTATAAAGCTACTGGATTTATGTATATATATATGTATGTTATCTACTTAATTCCACTCAACTCAATAAGGAAACAAAAACATCGTTCATGCGTACGTACGACCTACCGTCTCCATGAACGGTGTATTTCTTTCCATTTATCGATCTATTATCTATATGTATATTCTGAATATATATTATATATAAATCATGTTTTATATTCTGGAATTAAGTAATCATGATCTAAGTAATCATATGAATAATTACAAGTCAAATCACGAACCATAAATGAAATGATTTTACCCAAAACACTACATTAACATGAATTTACAAAAGAACGGGTAATATAAAGTCATAAATGAACCATATATGATATCATTACAATGAAGATGATTATGTAATAATTCAATGACATTATTTAAATCATTATACAGGATGTTCAGATACGTACGAATCATATCGGGCATAAGGTAAGGGATAATTATTCCAATCTCATTCTTATCCGAGATTGTTTCTTCATAATTATTTACTGGGGTTATGATTATTATCCATGTCCATATGTTCTCAAAATGTTTTTATAAAATGTTTACTTTTCTTCCAGGTATGTTTAGAGTCATTTTTACCCTTTTCTACTTTTACCACATTATATGGAAGGAATATTTTTTTTGTTTACCATACGAGGTACTTTTTGACTTTTCTGAAAAAAGTATGAGAAGAATGTTATTTTTAACATATACTGCATGAATGAATTTTTACGGTTTTATAAAGCATTATTTTCATGAAGCTTCCTCCAAAATATTTTACAACTATTATTAGAAAAATGTTTTTCTTTTAAAATTGCATGACATTTTGCGAAAAGAAAATGATTTTGAAGAAGAAAGGATATTTTCATCAAGAATTAATTTCAAGTGTTTTATCAAAACTATTTTTCATCTAAGATGACATTATTTCATATGTGTATGTTTCAAGTATCATGTCTCTATGATTTACATGGTTTCACTTTTCTTATTATGAAATGATATCAATTTCTTTTATATGGATTATGTGATGATGGGATGATGTTTATGAAACCCATTTTATTTATTGGGTTATTATGAATGATGTATGTTTATTTTGTGGCACAAGTAAGAATGATTTCATTATGAGATGGGTGGGACCTATATCTCCCTCCAATGCATTGGGTAAAGATTTATATCTCATGAGATAGACATGGCTGGAAAGGTAAGTTAATCTGGTTCAGTGTTACAGGACTAAAACGAGGAGTGAACTCGATTCAGAAAGGGACTTTGTCCACTAAGATGGTCTTGGCAGCAATACCTTGGCTACTATGGAAATCATAACAAGTGATGAATGGTTTCCATAATTACATGTTTTATTCCCATTCTATTTTATCATGATTGATGTTCCATTATGATCTATGCCTTATGTACTTCCATGTTTTATCTCATTGCTCAAGATTTTCATGTTGAAACATTATGGTCATGTTTTTAAGTTCAAATGTATATGGTTTGTTTTATTTTATCCATGCTTACCCTTACTGAGCATTTGAGCTCACCCTTTATATGTTTTCTTTTACCCAGGATTTAATGAAACGTTTTAGGTAAGAAAACCAAAAGGGGAAGATCTTTATGGGAGATGTTGAAGATCTTTCACCACGACTAGAAGATTACGTTCTGAGTTTCCAAAGACACTAAATTGTTACGGTCTTTGTGTGTCTTTTTTTGTTATGTATTAAGTATTCCGCAAAAGTAATATAATGTCCATGTACATCAAGATTCGGGTCTCTATAGATGGTATCAGAGGAATGGTATAGTCGACCTTTGGAAACTAGGATGTGAAATCCTTAGTAAGAACCCTAAGGATAAGTCTATGTATAGGACACAATCTTAGTGTTTTAGAAATGGCCACGAATAACCTATGCTAAGACTTTGAGTGTAACATTTTATTCTTGATTATGTGTTTTTTCTATTATAATTAGTCTTTCTCACACTATTCTTCTTGGTTTTAGTCAATGGATGGAACCCCAAGGAACCGTGTTAATGCGGAATGCGACGGACAATGCAATGATTATCCCCCTGAGCAACCAAATGTTCTGGGAGCTGGAATACAAAATCTTGTAGCCATTCTCACACAACTTTCTCAAGATACGAATCATGAAATACTTCCAAAAGAGCAATGGAAGGAGCAACATTCTATTGAATCCTTTATGAGGCAGCGTCCACCTTCATTCAGCGGGTCTTCTGATCCATTAGTGGCTGAACAATGGATCAGTACCACTGAAAAGATATTTTCAGTTCATCAATGTTCTGAACATGATAAGGTCATCTTAGCAGTATATCATTTGGAAGGTGATGCTGATCAATGGTGGAATCTTATTAAGAATACAATTCAAAGGGATGAAATTGAGTCCATTGAATGGGACGAGTTCAAGAACTTATTTTTCAATAAGTACTTCCCTCGTATTCTTTGAACGATGATGGAGAAGGAGTTTCTTGAACTGAAACAAAAGGATGATGAATCTGTTGGTACCTATGAAGCAAATTTTACATGACTTGCAAGGTATGCTTCTGGTATTATTATCTAACCTGAGAGTAAGATCGATCAATTCTTTAGTGGCTTAAAACCAAGTCTTCTAAGGGCTTTAGCCATAAGGGACTTCAATAGCTACGAGGAAATCATTCGATGTGCTCTCAAAGTTGAGATAGAGATTGGAGTAACCCATCAGTCATATGGGTTTGTTAAGAAGAGGAAAATGGAATTCAAAGTAAAATCTAATGAGCACACTGAAAATAAGATGAGTTTTCCCTTATGCTCAAAGTGTAGAAAGAAACATGGGGGGAGTTGTCTTAAAGAGACAATTAAATATTTCAAATGTGGAAAGAAAGTTCATTGGGAACTTGAATGCCGCAATGATGGGAAGAAGATGTCTAATGATGCGAACAAAGAAAAGGCTACACAGAGTGCACCTCCTACACTTCAATGTTACAAGTGAAAGGAAATGGGACATTATGCCAATCAATGACCTAATCCAAGGGTTTTTGATGATGATCGACGTCAATAAACTCTTAAGGCTAAAGAAAAAGGAAAGTAACATGCAATTTCTATCAGTGATGTGGAGTACGATAAGGAAGTGGTGAAAGGTACACTTACTATCCACTATAAAGTAGCAAATTTTTTATTTGATTCTGGATCCACCCACTCTTTTATTTCTGAAGAATTTTATAAGGATATTGCTATATTACCTCAACAATTAGATGTTGAGTTAGCTGTGACAACTCCTAATGGCACAACAGTCACATCAAAAGTTTAAAATTCTTCTCTAATTGAAGTTTGTGGGAAAGTGCTTTCTGCAAATCTTGTGATACTTCCTATAGTGGAATTTGATGTGATTCTTGTCATGGATTAGATTTCTTTATATGGAGCTCATATCAATTTCCAAAGAAGGGAAGTCACATTTCATATTCTAGATCAATCTATGATCATCTATCGATGCAAGGATGAACATAACCTTCCAGTGGAAATTTCTTCCATCTTATGGGTCTTTATTACACTAAATGAGGGTTATTTATCTCAAATGGTTAGAGATAAAATCATGATTAATAATATTCCCATTGTACGAGAGTTTGATGATGTCTTTATAGAGGAATTACCGGGTCTTCCACCAAATCGTGAAGTCGAGTTTTCAATAGAACTCGTACCGGGTGCTTTGCCTATGTCAAAGAAACATTATAGAATGTCCCCAATTGAGTTGCAGGAATTGAAGAAGCAACACCAAGATAATCTTGATAGGGGATTCATACGCCCTAGTGCGTCACCTTGGAGAGCACCTGTTCTATTTGTTAAGAATAAATATGGATCAATGAGACTCTACATTGATTATCGAGAACTTAACAAGATCAATATCAAGAAAAAATATCCTCCCCCGTGCATTAATGACTTATTTGACCAACTACGCGGAGCTCAATACTTTTCCAAGATTGATATTCGTTCAGGGTATCATCAATTAAGGGTCAAAAGGGAGGATATACCAAAGATGGATTTCCGTACAAGGTATGAACACTATGAAGTTATAGTAATGCCATTTTGTCTTACTAATGCCCCTGCAATCTTCATGGATCTGATAAATAGAGTCTTTAGAGACTATCTTGATCAGTTTTTGGTAGTCTTTATAGATGATATTCTTGTCTATTCAAAGAGAAAGGAAGAACATGGAGATCACTTAATAATTGTATTGAATACCTTGAGAAAGGAGAAGATTTATGCCAAATTTACCAAGTGTGAATTTTGGCTTCAAAAAGTTTTATTTTTGGGTCACATAATATCAAAAGAGGGGATATCTGTGGATCCAGCAAAAATATAGCTTATTGAAAGATGGTCGAGACCAACAACAATAACTGAGATCCGAAGTTTTCTTGGTTTGGATGGATATTATCAACGTTTTGTGAAAGATTTTTCACGATTATCTAATCCACTCACCATGTTGACTCAGAATGGAGTTAAGTTTGTTTGGATAGAGGATTTTGAAGAGAATTTCAAGGAGTTAAAAAGAAGGTTATCTAGTGCACCTGTACTCACACTGCATTGTAGTGGAGAAAGGTTTGTGATCTACAGTGATGCATCCAAGAAGGGGATGGGGCGTGTTCTTATGCAAAATGATATGGTGATAGCTTATGCCTCACGACAGTTGAAAATCCATGAGAAAAATTACCCAATTCATGATTTGGAGTTACCTGCGGTAATATTTGCATTAAATATTTGGAGGCATTATGTTTATGGTGAAAGGTGTGACATTTATACTGATCATAAAAGTTTAAAGTATATTTTCACAGAAAAGGAGCTGAATATGCGCCAAAGAAGATGGTTAGAGCTGATTAAGGATTACGACTGCTCAATTCATTACCACCCTAGGAAAGCAAACAAGGTGGAAGATGCATTAAGTCGACATGACCATGCTAGCTTATCCATGATGAGGATCACAAAAGATCCAATATTTATGGATTTACAAAGGTTGGATCTTGGAATTATAATGAAATGGGAAAAATCATATCTTTATCCAATGAATGTTCAACCATCTATACATGTGAAGATTAAAGAGGCAAATAAAGAAGAAGTAGAGTTATAAAAGAAGGTGAGAAATGTTCCGGAATTCAACCTTGATTGTGATGGGATAATAAAGTTCAGGAATCGGGTTTGTGTTCCTCCCATCCTAGAATTAAAGGAGTTGCTGGATGAGGATCATAGTTCGTCATTCTCTATTCATCCTGGAAGAACGAATATGTATAGGGACCTGAAAGAGTACTTCTGGTGGGATGGCATGAAAAGAGATGTTGCTGAATACGTCTCTCAATTCTTGGTTTGTCAGCAAGTTAAAGCTGAGAGACAGAAGTCTAAGGGGATGTTACAACCATTATCCATACCTGAATGGAAATGGGAAAACATCACTATGGACTTTGTCACCGGAATTCCTAAAACATCCAAAGGAAATAATTCTATCTGGGTCATAGTTGATCATCTTACAAAGTTGGCACACTTTATTGCTATTAGAGAGGATTTCTCTCTGGATCAGCTTTCCAGGATATATGTAAAGGAAGTGGTAATATTGAATGGAGTACCACTTTCTATAATATCTGATCAGGATCCAAGGTTTACCTCAAAGTTCTGGTGAAGTCTTCATCATACTCTAGATACAGAGTTGAGTTTCAGCACTGCTTATCGTCCTCAGACAGACGGTCAGTCTGAGAGGACAATTCAAGCTCTAGAAGATATGTTGAGAGCTTAATCTATGGATTTCAAAAGTGTTTGGGATCAACACCTACCTTTGGTGGAATTTTCTTATAATAATAGCTTTCACTCTAGTATTTAGATGGCTCCTTATGAAGCTCTCTATGGAAAGAAATGCGGGACTCCAACTTTCTGGGATGAAGTTGGGGAAGGTAAGCTATTAGGACCTGATCTTGTTGATGAGATGGCAGAAAAGGTAAGATCTATTCAACAACACCTAAGAGCAGCCCAGATTTGACAAAAAAGTTATCCCGATAACCAAATAAAAGACCTAGAGATTGAAGTGGGTGATAAAGTGTTCTTACGAATATCTCCTTGGAAGAGAGTAATGAGATTTGGAAAGAAGGGAAAGATGAGCCCTAGATATATCGGTCCTTTAGAAATAATTTATCATGTTGGGAAGGTAGCTTACCAATTGGCACTTACACCAAATCTCTCTCGAGTTCACGATGTGTTCCATGTATCTCTCCTGAGAAAGTACATACCTGATCCATCACATGTACTCAGCTCAGAAGTTGTACCACTGGAGCAAGATCTTTCTTATGAATAACAGCCGATTGAGATTCTAGATCGTAGTGAAAAAGTCATATGGAACAAGACCACTCTCTTGGTGAAAGTTTTATTGAGGAACCACCAATTAGAAGAAGCTACATGGGAGCTTGAGGATATGATGGGTGAGAGGTATCCTCATCTGTTTGTTACAAAGTGACGAATTTCGAGGGTGAAATTCATTTTAAGGGGGGTAGAATGTAACACCCAAGACTTTTATGAGAAATATTTTGTTTTTATGTTATATAAATCATCAAAGGGATCTTTCAATACACACAACACTAGCTTGTCTTTCTTTACACACGATCGCGACCTTCCTCGATAGCTTGCGTTGTACGCAATACCGAGTTTCACTAGACAATGATATCCTATTAAAATATTATTAAAACTAGCTGTTATGAATAGTAATAACCACTTTTTGAAATTTTTTAAATTTCATCTTTTAAAATGGACATCATATTTGGATTCAGAATGTCGAAATAAGCCTAGGGTGAAATTTTGGTATTTTTCTGAAAACACCCAATTTTTGATGAATAGTGAAAACACTGGGTTACTATTTAAAAACCGACTTTTTATTTAAATTATTAATTATTTTATTTAAATTTATTTTAGGTCAAAATTGATACATAATACCTATATAAGTTCAATTCAATTCATTGGAGTCATTTTATAATAATTTTAGATATATAAAAATATTATTGAACTTTTCACCATCTTTTACCCACCTCCTAGGAGAATTTCCAAATTCACATAAAACATAATTTTACCACTTCTGTGAGTGGAATTTTAAAAATACAAGAGACACGGTTGATGTCAGTAAGTAAAATGTGGTTCAATGAGATGAAAATAATATTTGGGGCATAATAACTTTTTACTTTTTTTACCACGATTAAAAGTAAATAGGGTAATTAAGGGTAAAAATGATATTATTATTACCCTAAAACATGTCCTAATTCTATTGGATAAGTGTAATTCGACCGAAAAAAACCTTAGGAATAAAATATGACCATATAGGTCCACTTGGATAAGATTAGGACATTTAATATTAATTTATTTAAAGAAGGGTTAAAATAGTTAAAATCAATGTTTAATAAGTAAATAATTTTTAATATAGGGTTATACATATGATAAATTAGACTATAAATATTAATTAGAAAGATAACAATATTTCCTACATAATGGTATTTTATTTATATTTTTTAGACATTAAATAATTTAATTTATTTATGACACAATGATGATGCAATAATTATCTTATTAATAAAATATTGAAATAATTGATGTTATAAATACCCAAATAAATGTAATTTGAGACTTTTTATGAATTAAAATAATTTTATATGTTAATATGACATGATATTATTGATTTAATTAACTTTGTTCGAACTAATCATTCTGTTATGATTTTTCAAAAAAATCAGTTACCAAATAGTGTCAAAATTGACATAAAATAGTTTTTAAAAAAAATATTATATTATTAATTGTTATTTTATTCCTAAAAATATAAGGATCGTACAAATGACTTATATAAGGTTATATATATTAATAATAAACAACTTGGGGTTCTTTTGGCTTGTTATAGTAAGTTTCTTAACCTTATAGTGTAAGAAAACTAGAAGACACGGTAAAAGTTAAATTATTTAACTTAATGTTAAATCTGAATGATAAGGTTAAAATAATTACCTAAACTTGTCCAAATTCTATTGGATGATATTATTTAGACCCATCCCCAACTTATATTTGAAATAAATCAATTTTGAGCTATTAAAAACTGAATACGACTTTATAATAAAATAATAATTTTAGTTTTTCCAAAGGTGCCCCTCTCCTCCCTTATAAAAGGGCACATCCTCCCTCTCTTCCTCACACCACTTTGAGCCTTCAAGCTCGGAAAAACCATGCCAAATTCTCTTCTACACTTCCCTAGAAACATCCTAGAGGTCCTGTTATTCTTCAAAGACAAATTTTAATGCCCTAAGAGGAGGTCTCAAAGAGGCGCTTCAAAGAAGAGGCAATGTTTGTTACCAATTATTTCAACTTTATTTATTCTTCCACTTCTTCTTCATTAGTTGTTTCATTATGAAGTAATAACATCAGTATCACTCATATATTTATATTTTATTATAAGTATTAAACAAACCAATTTCACCTTCTATCCATCCTACAGAAAATGAAATCACCGCGCGTGGATACGTACGGAATACCATCTCCACGCCGTGGTGTAATTAGTTTTTCCAACAACACCATACATGGATGGGTATAATGGTGTAAATAATAACTATAAATAGTTATTATAACATCAAACTGATTCTTATATATTGTATCATCCACCCCAATTCAATTCAATAATTATGGAAACGATATCATCGCTCGTGCGTACGTACGGACTACCGTCCCCACGACGCGATGAGATTCATTATCCATGTTAACCATTAAAGAATGATTATAAAGTATATATAATCAATAACAATGAAATATATGACATTATAAAGCTACTGGATTTATGTATATATATATATGTATGTCATATACTTAATTCCATTCAACTCAATAAGGAAACAAAAACATCAATCATGCGTACGTACGACCTACTGTCTCCATGAATGGTGTATTTCTTTCCATTTATCGATCTATTATATATATGCATATTCTGAATATATATTATATATAAATCATGTTTTATATTCTTGAATTAAGTAATCATGATCTAAGTAATCATATAAATAATTACAAGTCAAATCACGGAACATAAATGAAACGATTTTACCCAAAACGCTACATTAACATGAATTTACAAAAGAATGGGTAATATAAAGTCATAAATGAACCATATATGATATCATAACAATGAAGATGATTATGTAATAATTCAATGACATTATTTAAATCATTATATAGGAGGTTTTAATACTTACAAATCATATCGGACCTATGGTAAGGGATAATTATTCCAATCTCATGCTTATCCGAGACTGTTTATTCGTAATTATTTATTGGGGGTATGATTATGATCCATGTCCAAATGTTCTCAAAATGTTTTTATAAAATGTTTAATTTTCTTCCATGCATGTTTAGAGTCATTTTTACCCTTTTCTACTTTTACCACATCGTATGGAAGGAATCTTTCTTTTGTTTACCATATGAGGTACTTTTTGACTTTTCTGAAAAAAGTACGAGAAGAATGTTATTTTTAACATATACGGCGTGAACAGATTTTTACGGTTTTATAAAGCCTTATTTTAATGAAGCTTCATACAAAATATTTCATGACTATTTTCACCAAAATCCTTTTCATTTAATATTTCATGACATTTTGTGAAAATAAAATGATTTTGAAGAAGAAAGGATATTTTCCTCAAGAATTCATTTCAAGTGTTTTATCAAAACCATTTTTCATCTAAGATGAAATTATTTCATATGTGTATGTTTCAAGTATCATGTCTCTATGATTTACATGGTTTCACATTTATTATTATGAAATGATATCCATTTCTTTTATATGGATTATGTGATGATGGGATGATGTTTATGAAACCCATTTTATTTATTGGGTTATTATGAAGGATGTATGTTTATTTTGTGGCACAAGTAAGAATGATTTCATTATGAGATGGGTGGGAACTATATCTACCTCCAATTCATTGGGTAAAGATTTATATCTCATGAGATAGACATGGATGGAATGGTAAGTTAATCCAGTTCAGTGTTACAGGACTGAAACGAGGAGTGAACTCGATTCAGAAAGGGACTTTGTCCACTAAGATGGTCTTGACAGCAATGCCTTGACTACTATGGAAATCATAACAATTGCTGAATGGTTTCCACAATTACATGTTTTATTCCCAAGCTATTTTATCATGATTGATGTTACATTATGATATATGCCTTATGTACTTCCATGTTTTATCTCATTACTCAAGATTTGCATGTTTAAACATTATGGTCATGTTTTTAAGTTCAAATGTATATGGTTTGTTTTATTTTATCCATGCTTACCCTTAATGAGAATTTGAGCTCACCCTTTATATGTTTTCTTTTCCCCAGGATTTAAATAAAGGTTTTAGGTAAGAAAACCAAAAGGGGAATATCTTTATGGGAGATGTTGAAGATCTTTCACCACAATTAGAAGATTACGTTCTGAGTTTCCAAAGACACTAAAATATTACGGTTCTTGTGTGTCTGTTTTTGTTATGTATTAAGTATCCCAAAAAAGTAATGTAATGTATATGTACATCATGCTTCAGGTCTCTACATACTTGATACTATTTTAATGTCAAAGGAAAAACAAAAGAAAATTTACGGTGTCGTTGTGATTTGATGGATTGGGGTATAAGAGAAAGACTTCATACTAAGTTAATTGGTCAAAATAAGTGGAATGTCCCTATTGATTTTTATTCGATGACAAATGTGGAGAAAAAACAATTTCTTCAGGTCCTGGAAAGTTTGAAGGTTCCGGATGGTTATTCAAGTAATATTTCGAAAAGGGTGAATACACAAGATGTGTAACTCAAATCTATTAAAACCCATGATTACCATGTCTTGTTACATGAGTTGATTCCCATTGTCATTATCCATTTACTTTCACATAATGTTAGAGTTGTGGTGATTAAGTTATGTCAATTTTTTAGAGATCTTTGTGCCAAAAGATTGAGTAGAAGTGTTGTTCAGAAATTACAGAGAGATGCACCGATTATTCTTTGTGACTTGGAGAAAATTTTCCCACCGTCTTTTTCACATGTATGTTACATTTGACTGTGCATATTCCCATGTAAGTTCTCTTTGGTGGTCCTATTTCGAGTCGGTGGATGTATCCTACCAAAAGAATTATGTTTACATTGAAATATTATGTGAGAAATAAATATCATCCTGAAGGCTCTATTGTGAAATGCTATTTAGCACAAGAATGCATGGATTTATGTTCATCAGACTTGGATAATGTCACTATGAGGTCTAATCGACTAATGATAAATGAAGATGAGAAATATGATCCCATTGAGCCTTTATTTCCATCACTTCCCTAAACAGGGGGATATCTGGATCGTTCTCGTTGTGTACTTTAAGCAGGGATGAGTGGGAAATGGCACATCACACAGTATTATTCAACTGTGGTGTGCTTGATGATTATATCAAGTAAGTAAACTAATAAAAATGTATTTTTTTCATTGTGTCATTTCTTTATATCTTCTGACATTTTAATGCTTTCATATCTATATAGAACATTTAGAAATTATAAAAAAGAGAAATATCTCTCTATCTATTAAGAGGAAGGAACTATTGCACAACAAAGAATTTGTTGCCTGGTTAAAGTCAAAGGTAATAGATCTATTTTTCTTCTTCTCATAAGATAATCACATGTCTCTGTTTAATATTTTATGTTGGTATCTTTTAGGTTTTAACTCTACCAATGATTGAAGTATCAGATGAAATAAAAGCATTGTCCTTTGGACCAAACAATGTGGTACGTGATTGTAAGTCAATGGTTGTCAATGGATTTAAATTTGTTATAAATAGTTGTGGAAAAAATGGCAACACAGCATTATGGTGTCATGATAATCAGCACAACAGATTGTTATGTGAGTGCATCAGACATGCAGCCTTGATCAGAAAATATATCATATTACTGTGTTTTTGAAAGAATCATTTTATTAGATTACTATGCACATGGTCATGTCGCAATGATGAAATGCAAGTGGTTTGATTCAATGAAACTACAAGGAATGCATATTAATAACTGTGGATTTAGAGAGATTGATATGAACCTCCAGCTTCGTACCGATGAACCTTATATTCTTGCGTCACAAGCTAAAGAAGTGTTTTATGTAAGTGACCCGTTATAACCACAATTTTCTATTATTGTTGATGTTATTCCTAGATATATTTTTGACGATGGAATGGATGACAATGATGTTGTGGATTAGCCTGTTAGTATTTATTCTAATGTTTCATTTGATAATATATATGATGCAATTGTTAGAATAGATTGTGAACCAGAAATTGTTACAGACCTCACATAGCGTTGACTCATTTGTAAGTATTTACCTGATATTATTGCAATATTGTATGTGTTTTTTAACTTCCATACATGATATCAAAATAACTAGTATATTTTGTACCATTATTGAATATAAAACTATTAATAGCCTCATCAATTTATGTTTAACCACTTATATAGTAAATCTTGAACATAGAAAAGTCTTGATATTTTATCAATATAAATATCACACATGAAAATGTATCTTATTGTTTTATGATACAATTGTATTATTTAACATTTTTCATTATTTCTATTTATTTGAGAATATTATTTTAAATTTCCAGGTCAAAATGTCTGATTATGATGATACTAGAAGGAGTATAAGAATACCGATAAACGAACAACGTAGGTCTCCTTCTGGAAACAATGTAAGTACAAATTATGTTTGAATATTATGGTCTTTCATATTATTTATCTTGTTATCGTTCGTTTTATTTTATCATCAATGTTATTTTAGGCTGCATCATCGAGGATACACTTGGATAATTCCATTGAAGATGATATTGTGGCGGGGGGTACTGATTCTACAGGTCAGCCTACTACTACGCCGCTTGAGACACCAGGAGTCCATCCTCTCATTATGCCACCTCCATATTATCCATACCCACCTTTTCTGTATCCCTTTTTTCCTTCACCCAAATCGGATGGTATTTCTCAGACTCCCATCCCTCATTTTCCATTCCCATCATCCACTGTACAAGGTACTGTGCCCCCATATATCCCATCACTATATCCATATCCATATCAACCCTCATCTGTACAAGGTTATCCATCGGGTTTTCTGCCTGCATTAGTACACTATGCATCTACTATACATAGTACTCCTGTAGATATATCACCTACCATGGAGGCTTCCCCCCCTCCAGACGCAGCACTTCAGGGGCCAGTAGATCCCCCATATACTAGTATTTGTTTAAACATTACTATTACTGATTAATGATAAATTCATATATATTATTTACTTTTATTTTTGGTTTCATGATTAGCTCCAGACTCTACCAGATGATGAGGCCGCACAAAAATGTGCGAGGTTTGGAATTGGCACACGCAAATCATAGTTGATTACAATGAGTAAAATTCTACAATTAATAAAAATGGAACAGAATGTAAATGTTTTGTGGGAACACTTGCTAGACACAACAATATCATTCCGGTTCAACCGATAAGTTGGAAGGCAGTTGGACAACAAATAAAGGACAAAGCCTGGGAAGAGATTTGGGTAAGTAATGTTAATCACCTTTTATATGTATATATAAATTTTTAATATTTTCTTAACAAATATTATGTTTATTGAAGCATCGATATAATTTTCCTGATTGAAAAAATGCAAAGGCTGCAAGGATAATGGATTTAGGTGAAATGTGGTGAGCCTACAAGTATGATTTATATCTTGGTTGGAAAAAGAGAGTTGGTATAGAGCTTGAAGAAGTACCGATGATTCAAGATTTCCCAATATCACAATATAAAGAGATGATCAGCTATTGTAAGAGTCCAGCATTTAAGGTGTTTGTTAAATTTATATATAAATTCATTTATTTATTTGAAAATGATTTTAAATTACTGGTTTTATTTATGTTAATTAATTTATATAATTATTTGTTAATAAGAGAAATGAAAAAGAAATAAATCAAACAATAGTGAAATGAAACACATTTATACTCGCAGACACACTTCATTTCTAGATCATGAGAAAACGCAGGTAATTTAACATTTAAAATATATATCTTTGTTTAGTGTAATTTTTTTAACTTCCAATTTTGAGTAATTTATTTTTTTTCCAGAAAAAAGTAATTGAATATCGAGGGTCCCATTCCTCGCTCAACTTTTTTTTGTACAAGCTGGAAACAGAAAGATGGTACTGTGCCAAATACCAACACCGAGAAGGCGATTGTAAGTATATTTAAATTTCTTTTATTTTTACTGAATTTAATTCCTTATATTATTTTATCATTTTAATTTATGTTATATATCAATCAACAGAATGATTTAGAGGCATTGGAAGAAAATGAACCTGATAATTTGGGCCCAAACGATCATCTACATCAGGTATTAAGAGATGAACATAAGGGTAGAGTGCATTGTCGAACTGGGAACAAGATTGTACCATCTTGATACTGGTCTACTAACGTTTCTTTGAGTACCAGTTCTGGTTTTGTCACAGTGGAACAAATGAATGCCGCAATCAAAGAAGCAAGTCAAAAATCAGAATAGGCGATAACTGCAAATATGATGAAATTTATTTCTACCCTTTCTTCTACACTTCCACCAGAATCAGCTGCAATTGTTGATGCCTTTTTGATGTTGATGCATTCTGCTAATGTAGATTCTTCTGTCGGAGCCGGAGCCGGACCTAGTGCTAGACCCAGGGCTGGTGTCGGTTCGGATGCAGATGCCGATGATGATGTTGGTGGTGTGAGAGGTGGTGATGGTGTTTCTGTAGGAGGTGTGGATGAGGGTTATCATGATTCTGATGATACTGATATTGCGACTCCATTTTAAGGTAAATATTATTTTTGGATTGTTAATGTATGATGAGTTCCATGCATCTGATTACACTGCTTTTTTGATCAATATCATTAATATTTAAAACATAATTTTCAATTGGGATTTAACAATAGAGATCATATTTATGCCTTTTAAAATTATGACCATGTCATCAATATACAATAGTAGGTTAATGATGTAGGTTTTAGTTGAGTTTTAATAAAAGAAGGTATTATAATGAATGATAATGAACTTGTTACCTAGAAAAAAATGAATAAAAATTGAAGCACCACTTCCATGAGGATTGTTTTAGGCCAGACCAAGATTTATTTAAATGGCATGCTTTCATTGGTTTGAACTTAGCAGGATAATCATCAAGAGGTATCATATAAATCATTTCATTCAAATCACCAAGCTGGAAATCAATTTTAACAACTAACTTCTCTATATGAAAGTCGTTATAAGTTGCAAAATCTATCGAATGATGAATGAAATAATGCTTAAGAAAAAAGGGAAAATAATTCATCATAATCAATTCCCTCTCTTTGAAGGATTCCCTTGGAAACTAGGCTAGATTTTTATTTGATTTACATCCCACAGTTTTGTCCTCATTTCTTTCAAAGATCCATTTATAACCAATTAATTTGGAATTAGTTGGTTTGTTACAAACATCCCATGTATGTTTCTTATTTATCTATTACATTTCATCATTCATCGGAAATACCTACTTATTTGAGTCTTATTCTTATAAAGCCTACCTATGTGATTAAGGTTCATCATTAATAATATTTGAGGCCATATAAAAAGGCATATGAAGCCACAACATATTAGAAGAATTAGGAAGGAGGTCTGGGGGCTCTCATTTTCCTATCATAGGTCAATTGATAATCATTATGAGCAGTATAATTTTAAAATCTAAATCTGAACTAGAGCTATACATAGAATCAGTGGAATCAGTGGGCTAAAGAGGTGGTGGAATAGGCTAAGCCTCAGCCTAAAAATGATACGAGGGCTCATGTTCCAGATCCTTATCATGGACTGGATCATTATTGTCAGGGGTGGAAGTTTTGGTCTGAGGAAAAGGTTATTCATAAAAGATCACATATCTACTTATGAATCATTTCTCATATCCTGGTTTATGTACCCGGAGTTTTTATCCCTTAACTCCATCAAGATATCCAATGAATATGTATTTTAGCGCACTTGGTTCTAATTTTCAATTTTGGACACTAGAATATGTTGTAGAACCAAATACTCTTAATTAGAAGTAATAAGGGGGATTACTAGTCCACATTTCATTAGGTATTTTTAATTTATTTGAAGATATGGGACACATATTGATAATTTAAATAGAAGTGTTGGTTTCACTGGCCCAAAAAAATTTGGAGAGTCTTGAGCATTCATGACTGCTTCTAAATCTTTCTAGAATAGTACTATTCAACCTCTCTGCTTGGCTATTCTATTGGGGAGTGGGGTTCCCTAATAGTTATGTCCCACTTAATCCCATCAGACTCACAAAACTAAATGAACTCTATAGAAAGATATTCAAGACCATTATCTATTCTTCGGTCATAATAATCTTTACAGTGTGATTTTACATTAAATATTTTTAGGTTTAAATGGTTTGGAATGCATCATATTATTTTTATTATCTAAATCCAAACATTCTTAGAGATTTTAGTTATGAAGATGATGAAATTGGATCCTCCAACACAAGAACTAGTCCTGGCTATCCCCCAAAAATCTGAGTGTATGTATTCAAGTGGGCTGGGAGCATTGAAATAAGACCTATTGAAACTCACCCTCTTGGATTTTCCCATCACACAATCTCTAGAAAATGAAAGATTTATAGTTGTGATGTTACTCAATAGCCCTTGGTTTTTGTGTTCCTCTAAGACGTTGGAGCTAAAATTCCCTATCTTATATGCTATAGTATATTATGTTTCATTAATGTATGGGGACCCACCATACATTAAGCAAGGTGATGATGGATTTATTATCTTACTTTATAATAACAGATCATATTCCCTCAACCTTGATCCTATTATTTTTTCCTAAGAATACATCTACTTTTCTCTTTTTGACCAGCTCTAAAAATGACTCTCTCTGTTGGAAAATATGAAAAGAACAAATAGAGTCTAGGACCCACTCTTGATTGAGTGTATAAATGGACACATTCAAGATTTAAACAAATTTAAGAGCCTGAATTAACCAGAAAATATAGGTTAGTGGGCTGTTTGGATTCTAACTCACGCATGACTTTCCTATGTTCGGGCTTAATGTGCCCAGGTTTACCATAGTTAAAACATATTACTTTTATATCCATAGATCATGTCCTATATTTGTGTTATTTATTAATCTTATTTTTGTCCCTACTGAATTGTTTTTTCTTACCTTTAGTTTAAGGTATCCCCCTTGTGAAAAACTCTAATACTCACCTTTTATTTTTGTTCTAGAATAAATTTCCTTAGACAGATGGGTTGATTTGATATCTTCTAATGTTAAATAGACTCAACCATACATCATGGTCATAAAAAGTGTTCTATATCTATTTTCAAGAGTGATTAATATGATCATTTATGGATCCTAATCATCTACATAAACATTAATATTGTCCAAATCTAACATGAAATTATTAACCTAATCTAAATGGGGTTTTATAGATGTACTAGGATTCATTTTGAATGTCAATATATAGTTTTTATTGTAAATTTTCCCTATAAATGAGAAAATCATGTATAATTTTTCATGTCTAAGCCAAACTCCCTCAGTGGTAGAATCATAAGAAAATTCTATAAGGGCCTTATCAACAACGTAAACTAATAGGCAGTATGGTGGCATAACAAGTATACCTGGGGGAAATTCTTGGTATTCATCAATGGTCTTGTCAGTTTCATTAATAGTCATAATGGGTTTCATAGGCCCATATAGGAAATCAATGAAGCCTTGTTGTATTTGCAAGGATCTCATTTAGGGGGGGGGGTGTGCTGGGGCAGGGGGAGGGGTGTGTGCAGGTGGGGGGGGGGCAGGGGGAGAGGGGTGTGCAGGTGGGTGGGGGGGTCAGGGGAGGGGGTAGGGGTGTGCAGGTGGGGGGCAGGGGGTAGGGAGAGGGGGCGGGGGGTGTGCAGGTGGGGGGGGGGGGCAGGGGGGTGTGCTGGGGCCGGGGGGGGGGGGGGGGGGTCTGTGCAGGTGGGTGGGGGAAGGTGGGGGGTCAGGGAGAGGTGGGTGTGTAGGTGGGGGGGGGGGCAGGGGGGTGTGCAGGTGGGGGGCAGGGGGCAGGTAGAGGGGGCAGGGGGTGTGCAGGTGGGGGGCAGGGGGTGTGCTGGGGCAGGGGGAGGGGAGTGTGTAGGTGGGTGGGGGGGGGGGGGTAGGGGGAGGGGGGTGTGCAGGTGGGGGGGTAGGGGCGGGGGCAGGGGGTGTGCAGGTGGGGGGCAGGGGGCAGGGAGAGGGGGCAGGGGGTGTGCAGGTGGGGGGCAGGGGGCAGGGAAAAATTCTCATTTTCTCCCTTATTTTTTTTCTCCCAAATCAAATCTAAACAATTGTTTTTTTCTTCGATAATTATTTTTTTCTGTAAATTTTTTTAAATTCATGGAAACATTGATTTTATTTATATCCTATGTTATATTTATATTCCTATCTATATTGTTTTTTCAAAATAATGAAAGTATTTCTAACCATGCTTTTTTTCTCTCTCGGCTTAAAAACACTTGTGGAATTGGAAATGAAGGCTGGTAATTTGTCCTAAAATACTGAATTTATCCTCCCTTCCATCCAACATATGAATTCATGTTATTTGTTTTGACTATTTAGTCTACTATATATTGTTTTTTATGCACTAAAAATCTTCTTAAAAAAGCCTACATGTCCAAATCTCTGCAACAGGTTTGTTTTCCTAAAATTGTGGAATTAACCTCCCTTCCGTCCATCATTTTTTATTTTAATTTACACACTATATGAATTCAGGTAGTTTTTCCTAAAATTGTGGAGTTAACCTCCCTCCCATTCATCCTACATATGAATGCACGAAATTTTTTTCACTATTGACTCCACTGTGTATTGTTTTTTAATAGTATTTCTTTAAATGAATACAGTACATTATTATTATAAAAAACTAAATGTATGAATACTCATTTAGTATTTTTCTAATTAATAATAATTCATTACCTTTAATAATATTAACAACTTTGAGATTATTTCTACATAATGTCATTGTTTTTATATGATAACTACTATCTTACTATTTATGACATTAGTTTCTTCGTCTTTAATTACATATCAATTGCCAATTTATGTGTTTTAATGCTGGTGGGGGAAGGGTATGGGCATGGGGGAAGGGGCTGATGGGGGATGGGGATGGGCAGGGGGTGGAGGAGTTGGGAGGGGGAGGTGCTGGGAAGGGGTGGGAGGAGAAGCAGGGGAGGGGACAAGCTGGGCATGGGGGAGGGGAGGGTGGAGGGGGAGGTTATGGGAAATGGTGGGAGATTATTCTGGTTATGGGGGAGGGGAGGGGCTGGGCAGGGGGTGTAAAGGGGAGGGGAGCAGCTAGGCATGGGAGAGGAGAGGGGCAGGGGATAGTGTAGGGCCTACGGAGAAGTGGGGAGGGGGCTGGTGGGGATGTGGCTGGGAAGGGGAGAGGGTCTGGGTAGGGATGTGGCTGGGAAGGGGAGAGGGTCCTGGGGGGGGATGGTGCTAGGAAGGGGGTGTAAGGGGGAGGGGAGCGGCTAGGCATGGGGGGGGGGAGGGAAGGGTCTGCGGGATGTGGCTAGGCAGGGGAGGGGGTCCTCATGGGGGGTGGTGCTGGGTATGGGGGAGGGGTGGGGGAGGGGGCTGGTATGTTTGGTTAGT
This sequence comes from Viscum album, assembly GCA_963277665.1. Taxonomy (NCBI): domain Eukaryota; kingdom Viridiplantae; phylum Streptophyta; class Magnoliopsida; order Santalales; family Viscaceae; genus Viscum; species Viscum album. The sequence continues at coordinate 1,469,250,807 of OY728147.1, read as the reverse complement.
TTATTATTTTTTCCACACCAATATTGAGGGCATTTAGATGTTCATCCATCTTCAATTCAGTCCAAAGAGGATTTTTTAAACTAGAATGTTGTTATAATTGTTACTTGAATGTTATTATGTTGACATTATGATTTAGACATGTGTAATGTTTTTGAATCAACTTTCTGGTTATTACGTTGGTGATTGAAATATAAGAATGATCAACCAGCATATTCATGTGGTGATTGTTATATGCATGTTTTTTGATCATTGTTATTGAAAGTTAATTACTTAATCATTAATTTTACGATTCCCTAATTTTAACTTCTCTGTGAAGGTTCAATATCAACCGGGGGTGGGGTGTATTGCAAGGAACTCGATATAGATATTCAAAGTACGTTCGTATTTAATGTTATGCATTACATTTGAATTGACTCATTGGATGGTTTATGTGAATTACATTACACAACACATGAATATTGGCTATCTTATACTTATGATTTTATGTGTACAATAAAAAAAATATGTGAGGTTATTGGTGATATTTTCTAATGCATATTTCATAATTGAAATAATTCATTGTAGTGTGTTATTGTTATTAAAAGGTAACAAGTTTTAAACTGTTTAGTAGTTTCTGCATGAGTCCACTAGATTGAAAATGAAGAGATTTAATGGATGGATGTGTACTTTTGGTTAAGCTGGTTTGTCATTGCCTTCATTTTTTACTCATTGCTAGAGTTGTGTATTACATCCTTTTTCTTGGTGTTTTTGTGCTCCTACAATTAAAACTACTTTAGTTAGATTTTAGATATTTCAGTTTATGTTCAAAACGAGGCTAATTGAAATTATGGTGAGATTAAAATGGCAAAATGGTTTGCTTTGTTTAATTTTCAGGATCATTTTCCCTATCTCGGTTTTCATGGTCATGTGATTTTTCAAGCATAGTAGAGGCAGAAAGTGGTTCTATTGTGTATGTATGATATCTAAAAATGTTTTCCGCATTTGTAACCTATTTCTACAAACACGTGCAGGTACCAGATTACTACCAACCAGAAACCACCAATACTTGTCTACTTACAGCGCCACAGGAACCCAATTTTGGAAGGTTTTTACTACCACAATTTATTGAATTTAGTTTCATTCCAAAGGGGACACCATATACTATTACAGTATTCTCTTACTGTAATATTTTTCACCCAACTCTTTGCTAAAGAAACAATGTATCCAAACAATTTGTTTTTTTTTTCATGTGTTCCATTGAAAATCAACTCTGAAACAATTGTTGTTTCGGTTTGAATGTTTCACTATTTATATTACTTATTCGTAATTGATATAAACTATTATGTTTTATAAATATTAATCTATAATTAATAATAATAATTATATTATAGTGTCGTGCATCGCACGGGCAGAGTACTAGTTATAATTGAATGTGGATGGATCATGTATTGCAGGGGAGATTAGGGGAGGTGGGTTGGTTTAGAAAAATAGGGGCTTAGCATTAAAATTGAATGTGGATGGATCATGTATTGCGGGGGAGACAAGGGGAGGTGGGTTGGTTCAGAACAATAGGGGCTTGGTGATTCTGTGTTTCAGTTACTTTTAGTGAATGTGTACCTCCATTGGGGAGTGCGATGAATACATGCCTTATGTTGTGTAATATTTTCAATGAGGAGATTGGTAAAGTAGAATCCGACTCAATTTCATTGGTTCGGCTCTTTCCAAAGAAGGTGGTGGTTCCATGGGATTCAGATTACCATGTATAGGGGGTGCAGGTGCAAGGTGGGGGGAAGTCTAGGGGAGGGGGGGGGGTGTGCAGTGAGGAGGTTGAAGGGGGTGGGGTAGGGGAGGTGTGCACGAGCAGGGGCTAGGGGGTGCTAGGGGGTGCTGGTGCAGTCCTCCCAATAGCCAGCATGGTTCACTATGCTGGGTTTTTTTTATGCAGTGGAAAGTCCTATAGCCACGGTTTTAAAACCGTGGCTATAGGGATAAAGCCACATTAACCGTGGCCTTTATTGGCATCTATACAGCTGACCCTATAGCCACGCCAATACCATCCACGGTTCATGAAACCGTGGATATAACCTATAGCTACGGGTTTTGGGCCTATATCCACGGTTTAGAACCGTAGCTATAGCCAAAATTTCCAATAGTGTATTTTCCTTATGTCGGGGAATTATTCCACTCTGTAAGATTCTATATACATTTATACTTATAAAATCATGCTTTTATTGAACTTAAACTATCTATACCTCATCACTTAGCATGGGTTATGCCATTTGGTGAAGCAATAAATTAAGATCACACAATGATAAACTAAAACCATTTTATAAATGGTTAAAAATTACAAAATATAATGATTCAACACATTATAATGTTGTCCTCTAAATTCCCATGATGACCTAATGATTAACCTTTATTCAACATAAAGAAGATCTAAAATTCATATTCCAAACATGTGAATAATTTCATCATGTATCCTCTTGAAATATGTTAATAACTTGAATTACCATAAAAACCATATTGGAAACATGCATTCTTCTGTATTTTTTAAGTAAAATATATGTTATTGGATAAATTCCTTAAATCCAAAAGTATTGTAAACTCCATCGATGATAGCATAATCCACTTCTTGAAAAGTTAATAATTATTTTAAATGTAGTCAATACTTATCTGAATCAATCATTTCTTCATCAGTATCTCAACATTAGATATATTTTAAGGGTTTTCTTTCCCTCAATCATGTTTTACCTAAAACAATTATCTGTATACTAAATCACGTTTCCTTTGTACCATTCACCATATGACCTCAAATCCTTAATGAAGTAGTACTACAGTATAATAATTATATATCTCATAATTATTACAATGAGTAAATTACTGACCAAGTATTCAAATGACATGATTCTTGACTAGGAATGTTAATCGTTCTATTTCATATGCGGTAACATCCTAACTTGATCATTATCCAAAATCATCATTTTGGGTATATTATTTTAATGCTTGGGACATTGATTCACATAGTGTCACATATCCTTGTATTTGAAGCATTGAATATAGGTAAATTCATTCCTTGTCTGGAATTATGAGCATGGTGGCCTTTTTCACCACACTAGAAGCAAACTCATTTTACTCTCAAGCATATACCAAGGTGTTTCCTTCCACAATTATCACATGTGGGAAAATACATCTTTCTCTTAGTCTCTTTATCCATGTTTATTTATACCATCCTTTTCTTCTTTTACTTCCCCTTCAAATCCATAGGACTCAGAGAAGTATTAACATACCTTGTCAACACATGATACTATTTCTTCATATGATGAGGATACTTGGGAGACAATATTCCATTGAAATGATGGCTTAAGACCATCAGGGATATGATCCTTAATACTCTTCTCATCTTTTTCATTGGTGAATTTCTCATTTCTTATTCTAGGATCCATTTCTAATAAATTTTATATTTTATATTAGCTGGTAACATTATGAACTCTCTATGACTCCAATCATGGTATCACACATAGCATACATTTATGCATTTCAAATACTAGAACCACATAATTTTGTTACTTTTGGGGAATAAATCCTTCATAATGGTGGTTAAATAAAATGTGAATTATCCTAAGCACATCCCATGGGAGTGTCAAAACCAAGAGTGCAACAAGGCCTATTGTCATGTACCAAGATACCATTGGTCAAGCTTGAAACTCCATGTCGGACTTTTCACTCCTAGGTACATATGTTCTAAATCCACCTCTACCTATTTGTATCAAGATAAAAATGTATTTTCTGGAAATATAAAAATAATTTATTCCTTACCAAGATTACAGGACGTTCTTGTATGTTTGTCCTCAAATACTACCTTAGGGATTTGATCTCTAATCTATATTTTCTAATCTAGTTTCCAAGTTTTCTACTAAACTTACTTTGATACGAACAGTAAGGACTCGACTCCAGTTACCCAGGGCCGATTCCTTATTTTTTTTACATTGTCATGATTACAAGGAATAAAATATCGAAGGACCGAGTAGTTTAGTTGTTTTTGAAGAGCAGATACATACATAGGTTCAACATTACAACTTGAAAAGAAATAAAACATAGAAACTCTTTTGAAAACATCTATAACCCCGATGTTATTTCAGCATGTCATTCATAATAAAATTATTTATTCCCTAAGAAAAAGAAACATAAGAAAGTGTTGAGCTCAAATTCCTAGTGAGGGTAAGAAATATAGAGGAATATATCATAACATAACCATTACTCATGGTGAATAACTGAAAACAAATGTCTTTACCAATAATAAACTTGAACACATTATGACAGGAATATGTGATGAGTAAATAATGACATAATAAAACATAATCATGTGTATTTTACTATTCTAATAAGCACATGAACCATCATAACCATTTTCTTAATGAGGGAATGCTTAATACGGGACATCATAACCATACTGTCAAGTCCTCATGCCAAGACCATAAAAATTCATTTTGTCAATACCTTGTGCCAAGACCATAGTTTGTATCCTGAGACTTACCAATGCACTGGGGAGCTATATTGGGACCCACTTAACACTTACTAAGATCAATGATTTCTTCAAATGAATGGTGATAAGTAGAAACAACATAAACAATCATATTGAAACCAAGATATTAAATGTAAATAACTTTCCCTGAAAATTTAGCACAAACACTAACCATTCAGAGTAAATTGGTGAATGGTTTTAAGATAGGACATCCACATTCAAACTAATCATAAACCATTAAAATAAATATGGTAGATGATATCAATCTAGATAAAAATCAATGAACTGTAATATTCAACAAAGGAAGTTTACATAGATGAAGACACTTTTAAATGAGGCCCTTGAACAATCCTAGAAGAAATAATCCTTAAACATTCCAAAGTGTCCCATACCACCTTGAAACAATCAAATAATAATTCCTTATAATATCATTAGAATTATGTGAATATTTATATGATATACCAAATGGAAGTAAATACACCAAAAGAAGGAAATAAGTGGTGAACATGGCATATATCTCAAAAAAGCTAAAAAAATCTTTTTTACTTTTGAAGGAAGAGTTATTTTGTATAATCATTTATATTTTATATGAAATCATATTGTAAGAATTAATATAAAAAAAATATTAGTACATTTAAATTATATTTTAGGAATAAATGATGTCCCACTTAAGTAAAATCCTGTAAAAATAGTTCTTAAGATTCTTTAGAAATAAATCATTTTAGAGCATTTAAAAAAAAGTATTAAAGAGAATTTTAAAGTGGTAAGAAATATTTTTTCTCTTAAATCAAGAAATTATACAAGATCATTTTTCATGATAAATTGAGTTTTTTAATAAAAATAATGGTGGCTTAAAACATATTCTGGTGTACACTTGAAAATGGGTATGAATTTGAAAATATCCATGGAATCGGGTTTGTTTATCGAGATAAACTTTTTGAATGATCCTTTTAAAACATATAACTCCCCATAAAATAAAGAAGGATTATGGATGGTAAAAATATATATGAAATTAAAACAGAATTTATGTGGAGTAAATAATAATAAATAAGAATTTCATTTGGGTAAGTAGAGAATAAGAGCAACCTGGATGAAAATGGAGGCTTGATTAGAAATCCCTTACCACTTTGTAAACAATCGATTTGTATGCCCCAAAATTAATAATTTTAAAATTATACCTTTAATACAAAGAATGTAAATATATTAATTATATGTTACATCATTGGGAATTATACATACAATACACACAAGTATATATAAGGAATATAGAAAATCTCACAAAAATGGAAGTGAGATGAAGAAACCCTTACATTATGTCTGAATTTGTTCTGCTTTTTCACTTAAGGTCATGGAATATGAAATTAGAATTATTAATAACTTATTTAAGAAACTATTATAAATGTATTTAGGTTATCATAATTTTTTTGTTCATTTATACCCTAATTGATATGTTATTATATTGAGTTTTGTTGTTCCAGAGTGTTCATTTTCTTGATGTTCATAAATAGTTGACTTGTTTTTAAGTAAGGAGTTCATGTGAAATGGATGAAAATATCCAAAATTAAAATTAAATATTATTTATGAACATAAATAAGTGTTAATTTTCATTTATATCATATGGTTAAATGGAAATATAATTAATCATTAGATGAATATTTAGGACATTCACTTAGATTATTTTAGCGGTATTTTGATTATTAGTAACTAGTTTGGTCATACAATTTAACAATATGTACGTATACTGCTTCCTGAATATTAATTTGGTTATAATACATATATTAATGTCTCGTTAAACCATCAAAATGTTTTCATGACTAGTAATGAAGGATAAATTGAAGAATGAAACTTTATCATCCATGAAGGTTATAAATTGGAACCTCATGGATGTTGATTTCGTTTATAAAATAAAAGAGAAAGAGAGAGAGAGTAAGTATATTTATTATGGTTATTTAATTCACATGATATAATTCTAGTATATAGATTATAATGGTTCTATCATGGTCAGTTGGATAGATGAGGTGAGGAGAGGATATCAAAATAAGATAAATTGAAATGGAACTAAATGAAAAAGAAAGGTGCTTTACCTCTTTAAATAAACTATTTGAGAACCTCCTAATGAGAAGAGATTTTGGTTTTTTTGGAAATACCAAGAGATTCTTGGATGTGGGGAGTGACTAAGTAATGGTGTTTGGGTAGAATGTTGAGGAGCTTCAAGGATTATAGGATTGAAGACAAGAGGGGGTGAGGTGGGAGGGGAGGGGGGGGGGGTTATAGTGGAGGAGTGGAGGGTTTTCATAATTTCTTAATCATTTGTTTATTAATTTCCCTCAAGACCAAAAATAGTTATTATTACATGAAAAATAATAGCAATAAATGCATTTGATTTCAAACCAAGTGGGATTACATAAATTACTATGTCATAAATAGTGTATTTAACTAATAATTTGTATATACAATATTTTATTGTATTTCATTATTTATAAAAAATTCCAGTATTTCAGAAAGAAAAATTTCCCCTAACCATTTTTCGATATGTAGAATCCAAAAATGAAGTCCATTTTTCAAAAATAATATTCAAAATATGATTAATTTAATATTTAGTTAAAATCATAATTTATTTTAAAAAAACTATTTTGAAAAATTTATTTACTTATTCCAAAACATAGGTATATCGTACATACACTTGAATATTATTTATATACTATCATAGGTAATTTTACTATTCATTAGGGTATATATCTATTCATAAGGGTATGTTACTATTCATAATGGTAGGTTACTATTGACCAAAATTTATTTTTTTCTTATCGGACTCCAAATAAATTACTAATCACAATGGTGTATGTATGATTTTCAAAATTCACATTACCGAAGTGACGAACTTATGTTTACATGGATATTTATATCAAAGTGGTGTTTGTAGAGACTCATAGATCCATGCATTATATAATAAATCGATATGTAAATTCTTGGGGTGTTACTGAATAAAGGTAATTTCCCACTTTTTAATGACATGGATAGTCCGAATGGTTTTCCACGCATGAATTTCAAAACTACATGAAAAATGAGTGCCCCTCATAGTCTAAGAGGGATAGACTGCACATTTATCAAACACGATTTGAAAAAATGTGTTCTGAAAGTGTGGTAACCACTATCCAAAATTTAACTTGGATGTATGGTTTCATGGGTAAGGGTGGAAAATTGCCCCTAAGAACGCACCAATTGCGTGCCACCCACTATCAAGCCCAAAATGAACATTTTCACCATAAAACTCATGGGGAACCCAAGGTAAAAATGTAAGACCAAAATAAAAAAAGGAATTACCTCATAATAAAAACACGATTGTGACATGTAAATATTATGGAAAGGTAAATAAATGAACATAAATGAAATTTAATAAACCAAATGAGAATGAAATACATCTATAGGATTTGTCAAACTGAAAATCCACTAGATAGTAATAACTGAAATGAAGGATATTATTAATTATATAACATCATGCAACCAAAACACGAACCAATACACTATAAAGACCTATTGTCAATAAACTTTAAGTATATGTGTAGAAACCCATCTAGTTATTCTTGAAAAAACACATGAAAGGTTTGTATCTAACTGAATTAATTTCATGATACTACTGATGCATCAACGAGCTTATTTTCAATGGTCCCAAACCCTTGTATTATATGTCCAAATAATTCCTCATATTTTGAATAATCATTTTAATTAATAAAAAATGTTCCTTATCATAAAATATCCATATTAAAAAAGGAACATGAATTTATCAATATTTCCCTAGAAAATCAAGTAAATTACAAGGTAAAAACCATATCTAAAAATTTTATACGTTTCAATAAAAAATCATATTCATCATAAATGATATCGATAATAAGGGAAAATTTATTATCTAATGATAACAGTAAAGTGAATATTTCAAGGGGACTACAAAAATGAATAAAGTGAATTTCAATACTATCCTTGATAAAATCAATCATAAATAATCAATATTAATAATTAGTATGGAATCAATGAAGAACATACCAAGTGGAGCATAAATAAATTGTTTATATCGTTGATTAATTGAAATACTCTAAAAATATATTTTAAATGTCATTTATGAGGAAAAAACCCTTTTTATTACAAAAAATATTTGGATAATTCTTTTATTTGGAATTAAATGTTTACAAAAATTTTCATTAAAAATTATCCTTTTAATCATTAAAATTAAGCTTTAAATAAATGACGGTGAAAAAATCTATACATTCTATACAAGGTAAAAGGAAATTCATTTGGCGTTGCAAAAATATTAAAAAGGTTCCTTGTCTAGTAAACTAAACTAAGATTCATTTAAAATCATTTTCTAAAATATTATTTAATAAATCTGTTATATGAGTAATTGTTTTTTTAATTTTTTTAAAACCTGGTCTTATTAGATAACATGGATTAAAAAAACTAATTTCCAACCATAGTGGTAAATGAAGTCAGGTTTTATTAAAACATTTTATAAAAAAATAATAAGTACCAAACACTAGTGCAGAAAATGTTTTTTTACAGTGGTTATTTTTTAGTTTTTATGTCGGTTTTTGGTCGAAGTTATTACAGAAGACGTTATAAATATTGTTTTTTATGTCTGTTATTTTAAAACTGACGTAAAAAACAAAAAACAGAATCTTTGTTCACATCAGTTACTCAAAAAACTGACATGGAAAACGCTTTGAGGTCATGATGTATTACACCAGTTATTTTAAAAAATACGTTGAATGTACATTATCATGTCAGTTATTATATAACCGACGTCCTAAATCATACCTCCGAGGCATTTATCATGTGGGTAATGCAAATAATCGACGAGATAAAGTAGTCTTCAGAGCATTTTTCCATGTCGGTTAAATAATAACTGAAATGAGAACATATATATTATGTTTTTTATTTTATAACAGACGTAAAAAACCATTCCATTCCATTTATTATGTTAGTTATTTTATAACCGCTGCAAAACCCATTCCCATGCATATGTTACATAAGTTTTTAAATAACTGACATTAAAACCAACCTCATAGCATTTTTACGTCAGTTATAAAATAAAGAATGTAAAAACCAATTTTTTTAATGAAACCATTCAACCACAATTATGCCCAGCCAAAAGAATACCATAAATTTAACAAAAATACACCAAACCCCCCCATCCCACTGGACAACCCTCCCTCCCCCCTCACACGACTGGAAACCCCCAACCCCGCTGGACACCCCCACACCCCTGGACTACCCCCACCCTTATAGACATCCCCCAAACCCTTGGAAACCCCCCACAACTATGCCCAGCCCAATGAATACCTGAAATAGAACAAAAATAGACCACCCCCACCCCACTAGACAACCCTCCCCCACTCCCTGGACAACCCTCACACACCCCTGGAAGCCCTCCCCCCACCCAACTAAACAGCCTTCCCACACCCCTGGACACCCCCACCCTCCTGGATAGCCCCCACCCCCCTCGATAGCCCTCCCACCATCTTGGACACCCCCACCCCATGGACATCTTGGACACCCCCCACACCCCTGCACACCCACTGGACAACCCCCACTGTCATGGACACCCCAAAAACCCCCACCCCACTTCAAAACCCTCCCACACCATTGGAAAGCCCCCACCACACTGGACAACCCTCCCCAGACCCCTGGATATCCATCCCACACCCCTAGAAACCCCTACACCTCGGGGACACACCCTTGACTTCCACCACCCTCATTGAAACCCTGGACACCCCCACCCCATGGATATCCCTCCCACACCCCTGGAAAGACCCCTGACCCCAGTAGGCACCCCCCACACCCATGGACTTCCCCCACCCTCTTAGACAACCCCCACACCCCTACACACCCCCACAACATTTCCCAGGCAAAATAATACATGAAACATAACAAAAACACACCACCCCCCCCCACTGGACAACCCTCCCCCACCCCTTGGACAGCCCTCCCACACCCCTGGTAACCCCTCCACCCCACTATACAGCCTTCCCACAAACCTGGACACCCCCACCCTCCTGGACAGCCCCCAAACTCTGGACAACCCTCCCACCCTCCTAGACACCCCCACCCCCATGGACACCCAAGACATCCCCACCCCCTAGACTGCACTCCCACACCCCTAGAAACCCCCCACGCCCCTAGACACCCCTAGACTGCCCCCACCCACATGGAAACCCTGGACCCCCCCCCCCCCCCCCCACAGGAAACCCTACCACAGCCCTGGAAAGCCCCCACCCCACTGGACATCCCTCCACAAACCCCTGGACATCCATCCCACACACCTAGAAACCCCCCACACCCATGGACACACCCCTGGACTTCCCCGACCCTCATGGACACCCTGGACACCACCACCCCCTAGATAGCCCTCCAACACCCCTAGAAAGCCCTACGACCCCACTGGGAACCCCCACACCCCTAGAAACCCCCTGGACATCCCTCCCACCCTCTTGGACACCCCCACCCCACAAGACATCCCTCTCCCACCCTCATGATAGCCCTCCCACACCCCATAGACAACACAACCCACCCCCCTGGACAGACCTCCCACACCCATGAAAACCCTCCCCCACCCTCCTGGAAAGCCCCACCCCCAAGACAGCCCTCCCACCCTCCTGAACACCCCACCCCAAGGACACCATAGACACCCCTGACTCCCCTAGACTACCCTCCCAAACCCCTAGACCCCCCCCCACACACACCTATGGACACCCCCTAAACTTCCCCCACCCTCATGGACACCCTGGAAACCCCCACCCCATTGGAAAGCCCTCCCACACCACTAGAAAGCCCCCACCACACTAGACAACCCTCCAGAGACCCCTGGACAACCATCCCACACCCCTATAACCCCCCTCCCCCCCACATCCCTGGACACACTCCGGATGGCCACCCACCCTCATGGACACCCTCGACACCCCCACCACCCTGTAAAGCACCCCCACACCCCTGGAATGCCCCTTGACCCACTGGGCACACCAACACCCCTAGACACCCCCTGGATAGCCCTACCACCCTCCTGGACACCCCCACCCCACTAGAAATCCATCCCCCTCCCCTAGACATCCCTCCCACACCCCCTGGACAGTCCTCCCACACACATGGAAACCCTCCCACACCCCTGGATATCCTACCCACAACCCTGGACACCCCTTCCCTCCTGGACAACCCCCCACCCCCTTGACAGCCCTACCACCCTCTTGAACACCTCCACCCCCATGGACACCCTGGAAACCCACTTGGAAGGCCCTCCCACACCCCTAGAAACCTCCCCACACCCTTGGACACCCCCTGGACTACCCCCACCATCATTGACACCTTAGACACCCCCACACCCCCTGGAAATCCCTCCTACACCCCTGAAAAGCCCCCTAACCCCACGGGGAACCCCCCACACCCCTAGAAATACCTTGGACAGACCTATCACCCTCCTGGACACCCCCAACTCCACTGGACAACCCTCCCCCACCCCCTGGACAACCCTCCCACACCCCTGGAACTCCCCCCTCCACCCCACACAATAGCATGCCCACAACCCTAGACACCTCCACCCTCTTAGACAACCCCCACCCCCTGGAGAGCCCTCCCACCCTCATGGACACCTCCACCCCCATGGACTCCCTGGAAACACCAACCCCTAGAAAACCCCTAGACTCCCTCCACCCTCATAGACACCCTGGACACCCCCACACCTCTAGAAAGCCCTCCCACACCCCTAGAAATCCCCCTGACCCCACTGGGAAACCCCCACACCCCTGGACACCCCATGGACAACCCTCTCACTCTCCTACACACCCCCCTAATCTAGACAGCCCTCCCACACACCTGGAAACCCCCCACCCCACTGGACACCTCCCCACACCCCTGGAAACCCCCTCAGACTAGAATCCATACCAAAAAAACCATCAGAACTAGGCTAAAACAAAAAAGTAGTGAAAAATTAAACAGTCACATATATAAAATTCATAACTTATAATGTCTACAATAAAACATAAATCCAACCTTAATGACTACCAATAACACAATTATAATTACAATATTCAAAATTACATTTTACACTACAAACAAACTCAAATCCAATCAAACCTGTAAAATAATTTGACTATTCCACTAGTAAGTGTTTGACCTCTTGAGCACTATAGGGTTGAGGGTCATCAAATAGCTACAAATTAAAATGATAGTAGTTAACATGTATAATGAATAAATCAAATGAAATATTATGAAAAAGTTTAAAAGGAAATCTTACAATGTCGGAGTTTAAAAGGAAATAATATCATGTCAATGCTCAAAAGTGTTCCAGTTGTAATTATTTTATACATAAATATTAACATATAATATACGCATTCGACGACGCCTTTTTTTTCATGAAAAATATGTTTGAATGAGTTTAAACTCAAAATATTATTTTTATGTAACACATCAAAAAGTACAAATTATAAATGGCTATTTATCTTTACTTCTACATATTTGATCTTGGTTCTCCTTTTATTGGTGTTTTTTCAAAAGAGACCCATACCCTATTAAAAGATACTACGAATAAAATAAATTTATAATTCATTATAATATATAAAAATATTAAGAAATTGAAAAATACTTTTCAAACAAATTCTTTAAACATTCCCGCACATCTCCATGGACAGATCATATCCAATAAAGTGTTTTCTCCCCTGGGAAAAAAAACCTAACATCCAATGATCACTGAAAAAAGTTAATTTAATGTTAGTGGCTTTTTATGTAAAAATATAATAAACTCTTCTCCAGAGATTTTTTTCATACCTCTCATAAAAAGGCATCATCCAAAACTGTGTGATTATATTCTGTTCAAATCATTCAGCAATATAAAGCATTCTTTGTTCCTCATCAAATGCATGTGCTTTAGGGGAATCAAATGTGGGTCCATGAATCCATATACATTTGTTCACTCATTCTTCTCACACATTTTATAAAGATACCTAATACAAAATAGACATATGTATAAATTTTTAATAAATATAATGCAGGGAAAACGAGTTAAGACATACATGGAAAAAAATTTCACCACATTGATGCCCAACTTATCTCCAGTAACAAGCTCCATGACATTAGTTTCCACAATCACCATAGTTATTGCACATCAAAAAACATTAGAAATATTTGGAAACTAATAATAATCTCCCAAAAAATTGGAATATCTTGAAATTTTTTCAAGACTACTAGAATCTCTATCTGATGTCATAGCCATTTGTCTTTGTTATTGTCTATACAATATTTCTTTACCTTTGAAGTATTCCTGTAAAAATAAATAGAAAAATAAATTATTTCTTAGATGTTAAAATGAATTTAATTAAAAAATAAAATAGAAGATATAACATACATACCTTTATGGTAATGAGTCACAGAAGTCTAGATGGCCAAATTAAAAAATGGATGATACTATGTACAACTGTCATCACCTCATCTGCAAGTGATGGTACTCAAGATGATCTATCTATAATATCTTACACAGTGACCCTATGATGATCTACCTCTAACTATTGATGATGAACTATATCTCTTATACAATATACTAGCCCATATGAAACTATATAATGTTACAGATCATCAACATACAACTCACAATAAGTAGGAAGCTACAGTAGAGGAGTAGGATAAGAAATCTGGTCCGCAACATGAGGTAGGGGAGTGAGAACTACTGGAAGAGGTGAAGGATGGATAATGGGGTCTCTAGGGAGAGGTGGAGGAGTGGGAGCTGCAGTCTAAAATTGTCTTTTCATGTCTGCAAACATAGACTATACCGACACAGTAATCTTTTCCCCCATTGTCTCATTAATATTATGAACATCAGCATCCACGGGTTCTATTTTTTTATAAACACCCTCAACGGAAGAAGTATAATAATGTGGTGACACCTTTCTTACTGATATACCCACCAGATATCCTTGTACAAAACCACGATGTTCGGGCTTTCCCAATGCTGCAGATAAAATATCTTTCCTCCCAGCAGCTATAAATACCCCCCGTGAGCTCTCCTACGTAAGAGAATATTTTATTACTTAATTTAACATTTATATAATTATTAAAATTATATAATGAATATAGTTAACTTAAATAAATAAAATAAATATCTTACAATCCTCTCAGCTACGATTCTCGAATCGTTCGAAAGATATTTTCTCTTTTTTCCCATTCAAGCTCTCTTCCATTTTTAATTTCTAGATGGAGGGGATGGAGGGGATACCTCTTCAGAGTTTGATGACTCAGCTCTCAGTTTTTGTAAATTTTCCACCATCATTTGTTCTTCCAATAATGAATACCCTCCTCAAGAAAAACTATGAGTGTATACATTTTTAGATTGGATCTCTTGATGAGATTTCCTTGTTTTCTATAAATTCATAATAAGAAATCAACAACAAAATATTAATAATATCATTTATATAAGAAAGCTTATAAAATTTTACATTTCCCTAACCAAAAATGAATATTTTATTCTACTATTAACAAACTATATCCATGTGTCTTCATCAATGAAAGGATATATATGACATGGATTGTCATGACTCCTACGATGAAAAATGAAGTCAGATGTGTGGGTTGATTTGAAATCTCTCTATCTCCGAGAAGCCATCAATAAGTATTTTTTCCTGTCTCCTAGAGTGTCAAGAATAACAAATTTCATCTAATAAAGAAGAGATAAAACATATTATACTAGAAACATTTATCTAATAGGAACATAATAGAAAAATAACTTACCAAAATCATCTCCCACAACTGAGATATTATCTCTTCTTCCACACTTCTCGAACCATGATACAAAATTTTTACTTTTCTCTTACCCTGAGTTGATACAAAACTCTTAGAATATATTTCATTTGGACCTCTAAGAATATCATTCTCATCAAACTCAACGAGTATCCTATAGTCTTGCGTATGAGAAAGTGATAATTTTGGTAAACATGTGTACCCAAATTTACCAACTCTTGAACTCTTTGTCTTTATGGGATCACATGAAGAAGATTGGGGAACATCAAGAGGATCATCTGAATGTTCCTCCCTAGAGGTATGATCATTATGATCATTTCCAGAATCATGTGGTTGATCAACTGATTTATCTATTATTATACTTCAAATATAAAAAACATACATTAGCTCACAAATATACAAATTCAAATATTACAATACCAATGTAAATAGAAAATGGAAAATTGAACTAAGTTATGTAATAGTAAACATGGTTAATTTGGTAAGAATGTTAAACAATGGTAAAGATGGTAAATATAGTACCCCTGGTTTGAGGTATGTGACCCTTGTTTTGGTTCGTTTGTGATTTTTGAAGTTGTTGGTCAAAGTTTGGACAATTATAGTGGAAACTTTTAATGTTTTGGAGGTCATGTAGGGGTGAAAGGTTGGAGAACAGTTGCCACACGGTCTGGAAAAACCATGCGGCCAACCTAGGAAACCGTGCACCCTTGATAGTGGGCTCCGCACGGGCGATACACAGTTTTCCAGACCATGAAGGCAAGCCATGTGAAGACCCTGGGTGAGATAGTGGCAACCACATAGTTGGTGCACAATTTTCCAAACCGTGCGAGGTAACCGTGCAACCACATAGAGTTTGATTTTTTAAGTCCCAGGATACTGGGGATTTCCCATTATTCCCTCATTCTTCCTCCCACTCATGGCTCATGTGGGAGTTACGGTTTTCCAAGGTTGGGGGATCTCCTTAGCTCGTTTTGGACACATATCGAAGGGGTTTCTTGGTGGATCGAAGGCGATTCTCCTCAGGTAAGTCCCTCTTTTGGTTCTTTGAGGGTTTGGTTAGGGTTATCCCTATCCCTCTCTTAGTTTCCTAGATCTACAAGGGTTTCATGTATATCTAGGGTTATGTTGACTTTGTGTGTTAAAGGTTTAGATTGTTGATGTTAGGGAAGGGTTTTTGAGGTGGTTTTGAGGAGGCGTTCACCCGATTTGGAGTGTGTTTGGGCGAAGGGTCGCTTTCGCCAAACACTTAGAGGTAGTTGGATTCTCTCTCAACTCCACTTAGTTGAAATGTGATGTTCATTTATAATTAAATTGGTTTCATTAAATTAAATGTAATCATGTCATGTGAATTCTGTTGGAAAATCATATGGGTGATGATTTGGGGGTTTTTGCATGGAATTGTGGTTTTTTTGAAATTAGATAAATTGGTTATTTTTAAATTGGTGATTTTAAAATGGTAATGATTGTGAGCATGAGTTTTTATTTTAATAAATGGGTGATATTGAAATGTTTTTGGCATGGAAATGGTTTTCTTGGTATTAACAATAATGCATGATTATTGTAGTGGAATGTGTGGAAATGGGTGATATCATTGGGTGGATGATGTTGGGACGTGGTGGAGTGGAAGATAAAGTTCCACTATAAAAAGGGGATGGATAGTGGATAAAAGGGCCACCATCAATAGAAAGTGAGTGAGAAGTACCATTTGAGTGGATTGGTAATGAATGGGTTAGACGAGAAGTGACACCGTGTTTTGTTGTGTGGATTATTGTTGATGTTTGTAGATGGTACTTGTGAGTGAAATATGTAAATGGTAATTGGCATGTGGCATGGTTGAATTAGATTCCTTGCGTGGCATGGTTGATTTGGATTCCTTGTGTGGCATGTTTGGGTTATGGAATGTTTGGATCATAAACAATTGGTAGCTTGGTTTTGCTTTATATAAAATGTTTTATATAAATGTGCTAAAGGTTTTAACCCAGTGGCATGTATAGGAAAGTTAGTTGGGGAAATCCTACCGAGTAGTTGTACTCACCCCCTACTTTGGCACTTTAGTGTCTTTGCAGATGTCATGTACCATGACATGGGAAAAGGTAAGGCATCACCCTCCTTTAATGGTGGATTGTGATGTTTTGGGGGATATTGGAGCTTAATACTTGGTGTGGAGCTGTGGTGGTGTCATGGATCGTGGTGTTTTGTTGTTTAGTTTCTACTTTGTACTCTGATGTATGGTGGAAATGTCTACTTGAATAGTTTTGGGGATTATGATAGAATTGTTAGTATCACAGGGTTGGGTTTGATAATGCATGCATCTTTAGTTGTTGGTTGGTTGAGTTGGTATATCTTCTTAAAAGAAAATCATTCCCCACTGTTCTTTGAAGCCCTTGACATTTATTTCAAGCCTTTGGTGCGTTGGGAACGTTGTTTAAGGCTAAGTAACCCTCACCACCTCCTTAAGACAATGAGGTGGGGGCGTGGTGTTATATTAAATGTGGTAAACATGGTAGTGTAATTGTCATTCCAAAAAATCGACAAATAAATAAAATTACGTAAAGGTAAACTATGGTAAATAATGGTAAACTATGTTAAACATGGTAAACTACACTAAAAAAAATTAAAATAATCAAAAAATTCTACTTACTTGTTTTAATACGCGTTTTAATAAAGAAAAAAATTATAATATCTAACATTTTATGAAAATAATAAATGTAAACAATAAATAAACATATTTTACCTATAATATTAGGAATGTACAAATAGATTATTTTTCCCAAATTCCTTCATCATGATCGTTCCTTATGGCACAAATCATGTCTTCCAAATTCTCATCATTATGTTCTGCTAATCTTTCCATGGATGTAGGGATCTCACATAAATCAGTAGCTTCATCAAGATGATCCTCACCAACATATTCTTTTCCATGTAAAAAAACAGACCACTGCACATCTGATTTATCAACTACACAGAAAACTTGTTTTTCATGTGTTTCCATTTTAAAAGAATCATCTGTGTCTTCCAATCTATTTAGATTAAAAAATGTCATTCCAAATTCATCGTGTCTGACACTATTGTTACCAATAAACCATTTAGATTAAAAAATAACAACATTAATTTTAAAGTAATCAACCTCCCATATTTCTTCAATTACTCCATAATATGCACTTGATACAGAAATTGGGTTTTTGTCTTTAGAACTCGAAAAATGCATTACTTCTGTAAACACTAATAAACCACTATTTTGAACTTAACTTCGGTTGTCTTGATCTTTCGTATAAAATGTATAGCCATTAATGTCATACCCAAAACATGTTATCACATTTAAACATGGACCACCCACTATCCATCCAAATGTTTCTGATACAACTAATCTACCAATAAAGGTCTTTTTAATCCATGACAAAAATGTTTTGTTGTGCTCATTTAAAATCCACATTTCTTTTTTCTTTGGATGACATTTTTTCATATCATTAATAGGCAATGTGATATACAGTTGAGCATCAACTATGTTATTCAAGTTGTATAATTATAACTTCATCATTTGTTTATCTAACAACAATTTTAATTTCAAGCCACAAATCCCCTTTCACTCATTATTAACTTGTTCATGTTGAGATGGAGGCAAACCTATGTGCTCTTCCACAGCGAAGTAGCTCGTACAAAACTCCACAACCTCCTCAGAAATATACTTTTCAATAATGGAGGCTTTAGGTCGATATGGATTCTTAACATACCCCTTTAATATTTTCATATACCTTTCAAAAGGATACATCAAATGAAGATATAAAAGTCCACGATTCTATATTTCTCGAACTAGATGAATCACTAAATGCACCATTATATAAAAAAATGGAGGAAAATACATTTCCAATTTACAAAGTATAGAAATTTCATCCTTTTCCATTCAAAGAATTCACATTAACCACCTTATTAAAAATTGAATTGAAAAAATAACATAGCTTCATTATAGTCTTTCTGACTTGGATAGGAAATATTCCACACAATGAAACTGGTAGAAGTTGTTGCATCATGACGTGACAATAATGAGATTTCATACATATCAAATTCAAATCCTTCAATGAGAATTTTTTTACTTTTGAAGAATAACCTTGAGGCACATTGATATCATGTAGACACTGACAAAAGATAATTTTATCCCTATTGGAAGTGTATGATAAGATGGGGGAATAAATGTTCGTCTTTAATTATGAGTGGGAGCTAACTCCAGACGTATTCCAATTGATACTACATCTAATATTTCATTCAACCCATATTTTGTCTTTCCTTTAATATTTAACAATGTTCCAATAAAACTATCGTAGATATTCTTCTCTACATGCATGACATCAATATTATATTTATCTTCATGATATCTCCAATATGGTATCTCAAAAAATATTGACATTTTCTTCCAAATATGTCTATCATTACCAGATTTCTGTGTCTTTCCCAATATCACATCAATGTTTTCCACCCTCTCAAAATACACATTAGGGGATAAAGGTTTTGGAGAAATATAAAATTCTTTTGAGTCATTGAATTCATTTTTTAGTCTTCTATAAGAGTGATCCATAGGCAAAAACATTCAACGACCCACGTACATTGTTTTCCTCTCATGATGAAATTGACCATATGATGTCCATTGTTCGCAAATTGGACATGCTTTATGCCACTTAACACTATATCTAGACAAATTTACATATTATTGGAAGTCATTTATAGTGAACATAAGCACTTCAGGCAGCTGAAAATACTCCATTTTAGAAGAATCATACACGCTAATACCATCCTCTCATAAAAGTTTCAAATCATCAATCAATGGTGATAAGAAAATATCAATATCATTTTCGGGTTGCTTTGGACCAGAGATCATTATACTCAACATGACGTATTTGTGCTTCATGAAAACTTCAAGAGATAGGTTGTAAATTACCAATAAACATACAATGAACTATGTGTGCTATTGAGGGTTCAGTATAGATTCATCCCATCTGTGCACAACCCTAGTATAAGATTTCTAATTTCATTTCCAAATATTGCATACTGCTCATCAATTTTCTTCTATTGTGGACAATCTTTTGGATGGAATATTTTTCCATCACATATCTGCTAATCAGCATGCCATATTAACCTTTTTTCATTATGTGAATTAGCAAATAAACGTTTTAAATGATGATTTATTAGAAGATTCCAAAATATCTTGGAAGGGATCTTTGTAATCTCTACATCAACTTGTGATTTTTCTTTCAACTTATACTGCGATGTCCCACATTTTGGACACTCTAACAGAAATTCATATTCCTTCCTATATATCATACAATCATTTGGAAAGGCATGTATTTTCTTGTATCCCAATCCCATCAGGCATAATATTTCCTTGGACTTATAATGTGAATCTGGAAGATAATTATCTTTTGGAAGAATTTATTTCATCAATTGTAGCAGGTGTGTAAAACTTCTCTCACCGCATCCATGTTTCGCATTCAGGTTAATAAATATTAACACCACTAAAAAAACTATAAAATCTATAAAACTAGGATATATTGGTTTTTCAGCATCACCATATAGACACAAAACTATCGATTTTATCTCAATTTCTTCTGCTCCAATATCACGAATCATTTCTTCAATTCCATCAGAGTTACCATATTGAAAATCATCATCATCAGTAGATCTGAAATTCAATCCAGTTTCACCATGCCAAATCCAAGGGATGAAACTCAGATTAAAACCATGAAAAATCAGATGATCTTTGATCTCACTACTTTTCAAATTTTTCATATTCAAACATTTCCGGCATGGACAGAAAAAAATGTCCCTGCTTGGAACATTTTGTTTAGAAAATTCAAAAAATGAATCAACACTATCCTAATATTAATTACTCATTCGATGTGCCATAATCTGACATCGACTCATTATTAAACTACAACAAATATCAAAATTATAAATTTTTTATGGTAAGACAAATATATATTTATATGAAAAATATCATAATATGAATTTAAAAACAATTTTGAAATATAAAACAAATCTATGCATATTTGAAAAAAATATAAATGAAAATCATTTAAAAAATATATATAGTTAGATATAGGAGTTTTAAATAAGTCTTGGATCCTTTTTTTATGGTACACAAATAATATATCCTAGTGCAACTGGATACCAAATTCACCCTTATGTAAAAAAGAAATATAAAGTATCAATATTAAAAGATGTATACATTTTCTACTAGAAATTACATAGATCCCAACAATTTTAAATAATTGGGATAACCCCTAAAACCCTTGGGGTACCCAACGGTTTCACACACCGTTGGCATGATGGTCGTTGTAATAGCCATATACCAACACTTCTACAGGAACCGTTGGTATAGACTGCTTGAAGTTAAAATATTCCAATGGTTTCAATGAAACAATTGGGATATATATATACCAAGAGGTTTTCCATGGTGGTTGGGGGCTGTCCAGGGGGGGCTGTCGAAGGGGGTCAAGGCTATACACGGGGGTAGGGGGCTGTCCAGGGTGTTTAGGGGGTAGGGGTGTGAAGGGGGTGGGGGCCTGTCTGGGGGGGGGGGGGGGGGCTGTCCATGGGGGTGGGCTGTGTCTAGGGGTGGGGGAGTGGTGTCCAGGGGTGAAGGGGTTGTCAAACCCCTTACCCCATTTGACACCACCCCCACTCCCTTGGACACCCCCTTGACACCACCACCCCATGGACTGCCCCCTACCCCCTAAACAACACCACCACACCTCTGTACAACCCCCACCCTTTGGACAGCCCCCCTTCACCATTGGACAACACCCTCACCCCCTGGACACCCCACCCCCTTGGACACCGATACCCACTTGGACATCCCCTACACCCCCTGACCACCCCACCCCCTTTAACACATCCTGGACACCCCCACCCCTTTGGACATCCCCCCACACCCTGGACAACCACCTACCCTCTGTAAATCCCTCCACCCCCTGGACACCCCCACCCCGGGACACCCCTACCCCCTTGGACAACCCACTCACCCCCCTGGACTCCACCTCCACCTCTGGACACCCCTACCCCCTAAGACATCCCACTAAACCCCTGGACACAACCACACCCCTTGGACACCCAACCCCCTTGGACAAACCCCACACCCCCTGGTCACCACCCCACCCCCTTTGACACCACTTGGACACCACCCCCACCCCCTTTGACACCCCCTGGACACCCCACCCCTCTAGAAAGCCCCCAACCACATGGTCAACCCCCACCCCTTTAGACACCCCAACCCCGTGGACACCCCCACCCTGTTGGACACCCCCTACCCCCTTGGACAGCCCACTCACCCACTGGACACCACCCCCACCCCCTGGACAACCCCCACCCCTCTTGACATCCCCCACCCCTAGAAACCCTTACCCCCTTGGACAACCACCTCACCCCTGGACACCACCCCCACCCCCATTAACACCCCACCCTCTTGACAGCCCCTGCACCCCCTGGAAACCACCCCCACCCGCTTTGACACCCCCCAAGAAACCCCCACCCCCAAGACACCCCTACCCCCTTGGACAACCCACTCAACCCCTAGACACTGCCCCAACCCCCTAGACACGCCTACCCCCCTTGGATATCCCCCTCACCCCCTTTAAAGCACCCCCACCCCCTTGGACTCCCTAACCCCCTTGGACAACCCCCACCCCCTGGACTGTAACGCCCTAACCCCAGCTACCCAGAGTCAGTGCATTACTTCATAACATTGGCATGATCACAAAATATCACGTCTCGAAAGACCGATTAGTTTAGTAGCCTTGGAAACACTTGACACATTCATAAGTCTTACATTACATCATAAAGTAAAAAAAAACTGCAACATATTCTCTTCATATCCCCTTATATTATCCCTGTAGGTCATTCATAATATACTTCTTCACATCCTGGAAAAATTAAAACATTGAAAGGGGTGAGCTCAGATGCTCAGTAAGTATAAAAATATAGTGGAAGCTTTTATAAATAAACGTTAACATTTAAGGCAATGTATAACTAAAACAAAAGCCTTTTAAACTTGAACTTTAGCATAATATGGAAAAAGTAAAATGAAATAATTCCATTTACTTACTCACATGGATATTCTACTAGTCAAATAATCACATGAAATATCAATAACCACTTTCATAATGATGGAATGCATAATGCCAGACTATCATAACCACATAGCCAAGGACTCGTGCCAAGACTACAAATAATATTTCGTCAAGGCCTCGTGCCAAGACACTAGTTTGTCTCATGAGACCTACTGATGCATCTAGGAGCTGCAGCGGGCTCCACTCGTCACTTATTAAGTCCAATGCATTCCTCATATGAATAGGATTAAACATATCATAAACCATAACATAATCGTATCACATAAAACATGCATAAAGGAAACATAACATTTCCATATTTCAAACACAAGATATCAATACAATGCATTGATATAATAAAAACACTTTCAAAACCATTTTCAATACCAAAATAAAAGAAAGTTAAAACTTTGTATTTATTTTTCATTCAAAAAAGTTATGGCTTGTAGAGGAAGCCAAAACTCAAATAATGGTCACAGCGGTGGAGATGTCATTGTCGCCGCATACGTACATCAAGAAAAACATTCCTTTTTGTTGTTTAGTAAAACAATTATTATAAAAATATTCCTTTTGAATAAACGTAAAATTCAAAGGGGTTTATACACCGTATAAAAGAAATTTGTGTATAAAACAAAATATGCCTCAATGAAAGGAGATTGAGACGAAGTCCTTACAAAGATAATTTTTAAAATAAAATAGATCTATTGTGTGTATTCACTATATGTACATATAAAGAAAGTACAAATACAATATAGGACATAATAATATCATGACATAATTTGAAAGTAGGAGATTAACCCAGAGATTGGAAATTGGGTTAAGAAATTCCCTTACCTTGCGTCCTGTCTTGACTCGACCGTTCTTTAACCTCATGAATAATAAACTAGAGTTAATTTATAGTTTCTTAAAAACGTTTTCAAGTTTCTTATTCCTTTAATGTCACTAATTACCATGTTATGAACATTATGTAATTATTTAAGTTAATAACGGTCGTTTTGTTGATCTTTGGTACTTGAGTCAAAAATAAACTTCTTATAATTACAAGTTGTTCATGTGGTGAAATATCCCTTATATCCAGACTTATATTCATGATATAGATATCATATATATCATATATTTCCAGTATATACATTCATTTATAGTATTACATAACATTTAGAGGTAAGAAATGAAATTCACAGTTCATGGAGACGGTAAGCCGTACGTACGCATGAACACTACTTTCAATCCTATTTTGTATTTAATGGAATGAAGTTATAATTATATAAAGGTATAATATAATTCCAGTATCATATAATATATAATACCATTTACTCCATCCTTTATACATCCCACATATGGCATTAACGATTCAAATCACTTTGAGGGGGCGGTGGTCCGCACTTCCTAAAATGAAATTATCGCGTTTACCCATAATGGAAATATTAAAGGTATGCCATAAATGAGAAATACAGAAGCATAAGGAAAACATAAAAATAATATATATATCATATATGAAAATGGTTTCATCAAAATGGCCACCATTATAGGTGTTAAAAGAATATTGAACAATCATCGTTTCGTGAGGTAGTATTTCGCCACCCACAGAAACAATATGTTCTTTAACCATTAGACGAAGGTGTGTGTAAGTGTAAATCAAATTATTATCCTAAAAACATCCTAGTATATTTTAGATAATTTTTTTGTTACAAAATAAATGAATAAAAAGAGTTTAGGGGGTTGGAGAATAAAAATAAAATAAAAGAACACAAGAGAAGACATTACCTTAAAATCGGGTAACTCTTTTGATTTGAGCCAAAGGCTTCCTTGGGAAAAATTCTGCCCAAAGTGAGTATTCTATGAGTAAGGGAGGGAAGTTGGGAGAGTATTTGGGCAGAGGTTGGATGAGCCAAAAGGCTTTGAATGTGTGAGTAAGGTGGTAGTGGTGGGGGCCTTTTATAAGTGGAGAGGAGGGGCACTTTTGAAAGTAATGAAATGTTACTTTATTATATAATGAGTTTCAGATTTTAAAGGTCCCACACTTATATAATTCGAAGATAAGGTGACAAGGGTTCGAAATCTACTCATCCAATAGGTTTTTGACAAGTTTAATCCTTGGAGTTTACATTATCTTTTCATTTTATTTAAATCATTAATTAATGAGGTAATTGCGGAATCATCATAGTGTCATAAATAATTTAATTTATTTAATGTCTAAAAATTATAAAAAAATTATCATGATGTAGGGAATCGTTTTAGATTTCTAATGAATATTTATAGTCAAAAATATGACTTGTATAACCCCATTTAAAAATTGTTTTAGTAAAACAACTTATGTTTGTGACATTTTTATTTTAACTTTAAATAAAAGTTATTTATGTCATTTCCCTACCAAAGTGGCTCCATGGGGTCCCCAAGTTGACCCATGTATTTTCTTGGTTGGCCATGACTTATCCAATAGAGGTAGGACAAGTGTAAACGTCATTTCATATTTTTATAATACCATTTTTACCTTAAATTTCACTAATTACCTTTAATCGCGATTAATTAAACTTAAAAGTTACAATTCACAAAAAAAATTATTTTAATCCCATTGAACCACATTTTACTCCCTAATGACAACTATTTATTCCGGATTTTTGAAAATCAAATCATAGAAGTGGTAATGTTTTATTTAAATGAAAAATCAGTTATTTAACTACCACTTAGTGGTTTCACTATTCATCAAAAATTGAAGTTTTTCAGAACAATGCCAAAATTTCACCATAAGATATAATTGATATTCTGAATTCAAAAATGATTTATATTTTGCAAAATTCGAAAAATATATGTTGCATTAATTAATTTTCTAATTAATTCCCGCTGTCACAACAAATAGCGTGTTTTAAGAAAGAATATCAATCAAAAGATTGACAATTGTTTACGTCCAATTTCAAAGTGAAATTAACTCTAATGAACACCATTGGATAAAATGGTAAAAATATATTTTAATTATACTTTTAAAACACCCAATATTATAAGTTATCACTATAAATTATTTTGATTAAAAAGTTGTTTTTAAGTATTTTTCACTATTCATAAAAAATTGGAAGTTCTCAGAAAAATACCAAAAATTCAACATAGGATAATTTCGATATTAGGAATCCAAAAATTAAGTCCATTTTGAAATGTAAAATATATATAATTTCAAAAAGTGGTTATTACTATTCATAACTGCTACTTTTATTGGTCGCGGTGTGTTAGAACTCGAGGTTGCGTACAACACACGCTGCTCTATTATTCAAAGAGGAGCGTACCATGGAAGGTTGGGGTGTTACATTTTCCCCTCCTTAAATAAATTGCGTCCTCGCAATTTGAAACTTTTATTTGAAAATAAAAGGTTGAAAATAGAAAATACCTTTGTGGAAAACCCACATCAGAAATAAAGTTAATAAAAATTTAACTTTAAAAGAAAGAAAGATGAGTACAAAGGTCACCCGAGATAGCCCATAATAGGATTCTATGAAAATATGGATATGGAAGAAAAAAAACCATCAAGGTCTGATGGAGAGTTGGAGAAAACTGGATTAGGAGAAAGTTAACCACAAGAAAATCACAAACTTGTGATTGGTTAAACGGTCATTGAATCCCCAGTTGGAAAAGTTAACCAAAAACGTTTTTGTTTTAAGTTACCTTTTATAAAGTTGAGGAATTTATTTAGGAGATTTACTAAGAATGTAAGGGAATATACATACTTGTCATGTAGACTTTCGTTATTTAATAAATTTTTACCACAAACCCATCTTTCACTCTAAAAGGTAATAGAACTCAAAAATATTCTATTTGTCCTAATTGTATAAGGTTCAAAATATTAACACATACCATTTAGATTAGTAAAACTATTTTGTAATAACCAGGGACTTCTTGTAGGCTAGTGGTAGGTAATAAAGGCCTGCCGCACTATGGTTGTGTGTTCGATTCCTGCAGCTTTGTCCGACGCGACGGGTTATTCCCCACCCTGCAGGTTGTCCTTTTCCTAAAACTATAGTATTATAATATTCCAAAAATAATCTTCATAAATGTTTTGACCTTAAACAATACTATCCAAGGTTCAACTTAATCCATTCCAACCTATATAGTTATCCAAAATATCTCTGTCCAGACTTTTTCTAAAAGGTCTCTAAATTCCAAAATCAATTGTAACATCAGATTCCCCAAACAAAGTGAAGTTTCTCTTATTGTCACATACTTAAAATATGATTACCTTCATCATATTAAAACCTTAATGAAAAAACAAGTACTGCAGTACAATCCTTATATATATCACATTATTCTTATAACCAGAATATAATCCTTGTTTCCAAAAGCACCAATAAATTAATTTTTCCACTTCAACTATAGTAACATCATAAGATTGTCCTTGATCCCTTGTCCTTTTCTGAGGTATGTTTCCCTGACGCTTAATACATTCATTTTCATAATGCCCCATTTCCCTACAATTGTAGCATTCAACATTGACAGCCTCTTTCTTTCCCTTGCAATAACGAGCCTGGTGACCTTTTTCTCCACATTTATAACAAACTCCCATTACTTTTAGGCAAGCACCAGGGTGATTCTTCCCAAAATTATCACATAATGGAAAATACTTCTTTCCCTTTTTCCCTTTATCCGTCTCTTGTTCCACCGTTCTCTTCTTCTCTTGCTTTACTTTGTTTTCATAAGACATAGAGAATTCCATTTCTGTCTTGATAGAACACGAGACAATATCTTCATACGATGAGAAGGATTGTGATACTAAAGGTCGACGGAGAAATGGTTTTAACCCATCAAAGAAACGATCAATCTTACTTCTTGAGTTACGTATATAATCTGTTGCATGCCTCGCTAACATTGTAATGTTAGCCTCATACTTTGCGACATTCTCATCCTCCTTTTGTCTCAGACTCAGAAATTGCCTTTCCATATCTGCTCGATGGTCATGTGGAAAGTATTTTTCTCAGAAAATATCTTTGAACTCTCTCTATTCCATACTTGATACTTCATCATCTTCCTTTGTATTTTGAATCAATGACCACCATTGATCGACATCTCCAGTGAGGTGGTAGAATGCCATGACAAACTTCTCCCTTTTGCTACTCCCCAAGGCGTGGAATATTTTCTCTAAGGAGTTTATCCATTGCTCAGCTACTAATGGATTTGTACCCCCATTAAATGTTGGCGGTTGTTTCCTCATGAAGCGGTCTAACATTGATCCTCCACGTTGCGGATCAGGGTGCTCCATACGAGTAAGGTTATTATTCATAACCTGAGTGAGTTTTCCTAGTATGGTAATAAGTTGATCAACACCAGTTGTATCTCCAACTCCACAATAATTATCTTAAGCAGGAGGGAAATCCCTACACGGAGTGCGTGCATTGATACGGTTTCCATTCCTTCCACTAGGCGCCATTTCTAAACAATGGCATAAACTAGATTAGTTTATGAATTAAAATACATAATTCCATACTTGTAAAACACTTAACACTAATTGAACTATTTATGGATATAATCCATAATCATAAAAAATGTTTTCTTTGAGGAAGTATATACTCATAACCCTTCATAGTGGTTTGTAATGAAAATGAGAATTATCCTAAGAATATCCCCCGGGATTGTCGTAACCAAGAGTGAAGCAAGGCCAGTTGTCGTGCACCAGTTCCCGTTCGAGTCTAGCTCAAAGCGGTGTTTTCGGGTTTTACCCCTAGGTACATCTGTGCCAGAGCTGCCTCTACCTGTTCGTATCCAGACAGGGATGTATTTCTCGGAAAACTCACAAAATCTCTATAATACCAAAATTATAGGAAGTTCTTCTATACTAATCCTAAAAGTCTATCTTTGGGCTATGTTCTCTAATCAGAGTTTATCTAAATCTAGCTTCCAAGGTTAGTACTAAACTGCCTTTGATACCAACTGTAACTCCCCGACCCTAGCTACCCAGAGTCGGTGCATTACTTCGTAACATTGGCATGATCACAAAAGATCAAGTCTCGAAAGACCGATTAGTTTAGTAGCCTTGGAAACACTAGATACATTCATAAGTATTACATTACATCATAAAGTAAAAAAAACTACAACATATTATCTTCATATAACCTTATATTATCCCTGCAGGTCATTCATAATATACTTCTTCACATCCTCGAAAAATTAAAACATTGAAAGGGGTGAGCTCAGATGCTCAGTAAGGATAACAATACAGCGGAAGATTTCATAAATAAACATTAACATTTAAGGCCATGTATAACTAAAACAAAAGCCTTTTAAACTTGAACTTTAGCATAATATGGAAAAAGTAAAATGAAATAATTCCATTTACTTACTCACATGGATATTCTACTAGTCGAATAATCACATGAAATATCAATAACTACTTTCATAATGATGGAATGCATAATTCCAGAATATCATAACCACATAGCCAAGGCCTCGTGCCAAGACTACAAATAAGATTTTGTCAAGGCCTCGTGCCAAGACACTAGTTTGTCTCCTGAGACCTACCGATGCATTGAGGAGCTATAGCGGGCTCCACCCGACACTTATTAAGTCCAATGCATTCCTCATATGAATAGGAGTAAACATATCATAAACCATAACATAATCGTATCACATAAAAAATGCATAAAGGAAACATAACATTTCCACATTTCAACCACAAGATATCAATACAACACATTGATATAATAAAAACACTTTCAAAACCATTTTCAATACCAAAATAAAAGAACGTTAAAACTTTGTATTTATTTTTCATTAAAAAAAGTTATGGTTTGTAGAGGAAGCCGAAACTCAAATAATGGTCATGGCGGTGGAGATGTCATTGTCGCCACATACGTACGACAAGAAAAACATTCCTTTTTTTCGTTTAGTAAAACACTTCGTATAAAAATATTCCTTTTGAATAAACTTAAAATTCAAAGGGGTTTATACACCGTATAAAAGAAATTTTTGTATAAAAAAAAATATGCCTCAATGAAAGGAGATTGAGACGAAGTCCTTACAAAGATAATTTTTAAAATAAAATAGATCTATTATGTGTATTCACTATATGTACACATAAAGAAAGTACAAATACAATATAGGACATAATAATATCATGACATAATTTGAATGTAGGAGATTAACCCAAAGATTGGAAATTGGGTTATGAAATTCCCTTACCTTGCATCCTGTCTAGACTCGACTGTTATTTAACCTCCTGAATAATAAACTAGAGTTAATTTATAGTTTCTTAAAAACCTTTTCAAGTTTCTTATTCCTTTAATGTCACTTATTACCATGTTATGAACATTATGTAATTATTTAAGTTAATAACGGTCGTTTTGTCGATCTTTGGTACTTGAGTCAAAAATAAACTTCTTATAATTACAAGTTGTTCATGTGGTGAAATATCCATTATATCCATAATTATATTCATGATATAGATATCATATATATAATATATATCCAGTATATACATTCATTTATAGTATTACATAACATTTAGAGGTAAGAAATGAAATGCACCGTTCATGGAGACGGTAAGCCGTACGTACGCATGAACGCTACTTTCATTCCTATTTCGTATTTAATGGAATGAAGTTATAATTATATAAAGTTATAATATAATTCCAGTATCATATAATGTATAATACCATTTACTCCATTCTTTATACATCCCACATATGGCATTAATGATTCAAATCACTTTGAGGGGGCGGTAGTCCGCAGTTCCTAAAATGAAATTATCGCGTTTACCCATAATGGAAATCGTAAAGGTATGCCATAAATGAAAAATACAGAAGAATAAGGAAAACATAAAAACAATATATATATCATATATGAAAATATTTTCATCAAAATGGCCACCATTAGAGGTGTTAAATGAATATTGAACAATCATCGTTTTGTGAGGCAGTATTTCGCCACCCACAGAAATAGTATGTTCTTTAACCATTAGATGAATGTTTGTGTATGTTTAAAACAAATCCTTATCATAAAAACATACTAGTATATTTTAGATACTAGTTTTGTTACAAAAGAAAGGAATAAAAAGAGTTTAGGGGGTTGGAGAAGAAAAATAAAATAAAAGAACACAAGAGAAGATATTACCTTAAAATCATGTAACTCTTTTGATTTGAGACAAAGGCTTCTATGAGTAAGGGAGGGAAGTTGGGAGAGTATTTGGGCAGAGGTTGGCCGAGCCAAAAGGCTTTGAAAGTGTGAGTAAGGTGGTAGTGGTGGGGGCCTTTTATAAGTGGAGAGGAGGGACACTTTTGGAAAGTAATGAAATGTTACTTTATTATATAATGAGTTTAGAATTTTAATTGTCCCACACTTATATAATTCTAGGATAAGGTGATAAGGGTTCGAAATATACTCATCCAATAGGGTTTTGAAAAGTGTAAGCCTTGGATTTTACATTATCTTTTCATTTTATTTAAATTGTTAATTGATGAGGTAATCGCGGCATCATCATGGTGTCATACATAATTTAATTTAATTAATGTCTAAAAATTATAAAAAAATTATCATGATGTAGGAAATCTTTTTAGATTTCTAATTAATATTTATAGTAAAAAATATGACTTGTATAACCCCTTTTAAAAATTGTTTTAGTGAAACAACTTATGTTTGTGACATTTTTATTTTAACTTTAAATAAAAGTTATTTATGTCATTTTCCTACCAAAGTGGCTCCATGGGGTCCCCAATCTGACCCATGTATTTTATTGGTCGGTAATGACTCATCCAATAGAGGTAGGATAAGTGTAAAGGTCATTTCATATTTTTATAATACCATTTTTACCTTAAATTTCACTAATTACCTTTAATCGCGATTAATTAAACTTAAAAGATAATATTCACAAAAAAATTATTTTAATCCCATTGAACAACATTTTACATCCTAATGACAACTATATTTTTCGGATTTTTGAAAATCAAATCACAGAAGTGGTAATGTTTCATTTAAATGAAAAATCAGTTATTTAAATACCACTTAGTGGTTTCACTATTCATCAAAAATTGAAGTTTTTCAGAAAAATGCCAAAATTTTACCCTAAGCTATAATTGATATTTTGAATTAAAAAATGATTTCTATTTTGAAAAATTACAGACATATAAGTTTCATTAATTAATTTTCTAATTAATTCCTGCTGTCACAACAAATACTGTGTTTTAAGAAAGAATATCAATCAAATGATTGACAATTGTTTATGTCCAATTTCAAAGTGAAATTAATTTTAATGAACACCATTGGATAAAATGGTAAAAATATATTCTAATTATACTTTTATAACACTCAATAGTATAGTTATGACTATAAATTATTTTGATTAAAAAAGTTGTTTTTAATTATTTTTCTCTATTCATAAAAAATTGGAAGTTCTCAGAAAAATACCAAAAATTCAACATAGGCTAATTTCGATATTATGAATCCAAAAATGAAGTCCATTTTGATATGTAAAATATATATAATTTAAAAATGTGGTTATTACTATTCATAACTGCTACTTTTATTGGTCGCAGTGTGTTAGAACTCGAGGTTGCGTACAACACACGCTGCTCTATTATTCAAAGAGGAGCGTACCATGGAAGCTTGGAGTGTTACATGGACAACCCCCACCCCTCTAGATAGCCCCACCCCCTTCAACACCGCCTGTACGTGCACACACACATGATGGAACACAAAAAAAGCATAAAGTTTCCTGATATCTCTTACAGTGTTACTTTTACTAGAAAAGAATTTAGCACGGTATAAATGAACACTATGAATCTTACCATGATAGCATGAAAAAAGATAGAAAAATAACATCTAAAAAAATTAGTTTAGAGAATCGCGACAAATATTAACTGAAACCGATCCATGTGAAGCTTACTTGAGTGTTGCGAGTCAACCTAATAGATGTGGGGACAATAAAGACGATGAATGATGTTGGAAAAACGAGGATGGAGGTCAAGACTTTAAATAATTATTTCTAGGTTTTTTGGTGTTGGAGAGATGAGTCGCAGGTCACCAGATCGAAGAAAACAGAATAACTGAATAAGTGGCATGATAAATCATTTAAATGGTTTATCATGTTGGTTATTTTATAACTGACATGATAAACTATTTTTTTTATGTTTATAACATCAGTTATTTAATAACCGACATAGAAAATAATTTATCACATCCGTTATTTTATAACCAACATTATAAATGGCACTTTATCATGTTAGTTTTTTGTTAACCGACATGATAAATTGTTGAGATTTCCTTTATCACATCGGTTTTGTTATAACTGACGTGATAAAGTGGCCAAATTCGATTTTCACAGTGGTTATAAAATAACAGCCGTGATAAATCTAATCTTAGTATTTTTTGTTGGTCATTTCATAACTGACTTAAAAAATCAATTATTATCGATTTATCACATAAGTTATAAAATAATAAATTTGATAAGTTGATTTTTTACAAGTTTTTACATCGGTTATATAGAACCGACGTGAAAAATGATGACCTGTTAAATGTTTTTTTTTTCACTAGTGAAAGAGTGAAAAATGGTACTTTTACTTGAATAAAATCATGAATAAAAAAAATTATGAAAATGAAAGTTTTTATTAAACAATTATTAAATAATTTCCTTTAATGGGAATTCAAGTCAAAATAATGCCAAATAAAATGAGTTTTTTAATTGAGGACATGAAAAGACCATAACATTTAAGAGAGAATAAACCAATAAATTTATTATAGGAATCCATTATAAATCCGCATAAAATAAGTGTAAATACTAAAATATATAGTAAAAATTCATTATACACATAACCAAAGAATATTCACAATAATGAAGATGTAATATAACTCAATGAAAGTAAACTGAGTTATTAAATTACTTACAACTTGGTAACTATTAATTCAAATACCCTTAGATTAAATAATTCAAATTGAATCTTAAAATTCCCTGAATAATTTTTTTTAAGATATTACTTAAAAAATGGGAATTTATAAAGTATATAAATGAATTTAGGTGTATGTAATTACAATATGACTTAATAATATAAAATTGAGATAGAATCCATTAATACTTAAGTAACTTTTGAATCGGGAGATCTATGAATGAATTAAAGAAATTAAAACTTTTAATTCCATGAAATAAATTAAATTAATAGTTTAAAATTTAATATGTAAGTATATACACCATAAAAAATAAATGAGTGGTGAATTTGGCATAAGTATCATAGAATTAATGTGAGACTTGAAATATTATTTCCTTATATTTCATTTTGGTTGAACCCTCTTTAATATACTAAATAATGGTTTTAAAAGTGTCATTAACTTATAAAAACCCAATCACAAATTAATAATACCATATATGATCTTATTATAATATTTTATTACGTATTTCTCAATACTCTTTCATTATTTTCATTAGTAAAGGTGTTAACTACTTTGATTTTTGATTGCGTTTTGAATAATTATTATTTTTCCTCTTACTTAGATCATTATTTATTAATCTCTATAATATAAAACAGGTTTTAAATATCATTTATATTTATTATAAATGTATTTAAATTGATCCATAAAATTTTTATATAGGAAATGAAATACATATTTATTGGAGATGGTAGGCTATACATTTTCAAGAAAATTGTTTCCATTTTATTATCATATTAAAAGAATTAAAATTAAGTGATATATTGGTATATTATTATTCTAGTAATTTTTTTTTGTAATATATGTGAAATATTTTTATTAAAACCATCCATTATAAATTTCATGTAATGTGTGAAAAAATCACATATCTTTGAGGAGGCGGCAGTCCACACATCTAGAAATGATTTCATCGTATTACCTAAAAATGAAAAACATGAATGTATGTGTAATAAAATAATTAGAGAAGCATAAATAAATAATAAATATCATATATATTATATATAAACTATAATTCCATCATTATTTAGATCCTTTAAATGTTATAATGGATGAACAGACGACATCAGGTTGTAAGGCTGTATCCTTCCTTATACACGAATAATGATTGCATATCCCATTTGATGGATGTGTGTTATGTTTATGGTCATATTTTTATCATAAAAAATATAATTATATTTACTATTAGGAGGTTATTATATAATAATGATATAATAATAATTTAATAATAATTTAAGGATTATATAATGAAATAAAACAAAAGTTCATATTACAGAACGTTACCTCTTCTTTAGGTAACTCCTTTTGGTTTGTACTAAAAATCATTCATTGGATAGATTTATTCCTAGGTTTATGCTTATAGGATGAGTGAATTAATTTCAGGAGTTCATTTTTATAGGGTATCTATGATCTAAAACTCTTTATAGGTGTAAAGTAGTGTGGGGTGAGATCCCTTTCATATTGGAGGATGAGTGACATTCGTTTAAATATAAACAAGTCAAATAATATTGGGAGATATCCCTTACATAATGTTCCACCAAAAATGAAAAAATATTATTAAAAGATATTATAATTTCTAAATATGGCCATATAATGGGTTTTGTAAAAATTTCTAGGCCATTTTGATACTTAATAATAATGTTTAACAAATAATTAAACTCATTTTCACCTTAATCGATGTAATTAATTTTAATTGATTTCACTAATATTTTTAGTAAAAAACTAAGATTAACATAATTGAATTTATAAAATTTTCCTAATCCAAATATGGAATCTATATTTCCAAATTTAAAACACATAATTTGAAAAACAATAATTTAAAATTAATCCCACAAACGTGGTAGGAAAGAATTTTTTAAAAGTGAAAATGTTAGAAAGATTGATATATTTTTAAATCCAAATTAAATCTAATATTGATACGAATTACTTAAATTGGATTAATATATGTAAACTTTATCTGTTAAATCTTTTAAATTAATTAAAAATATTATTTAACCATAAAAATTATTTAAATTGAATGTTATTTTTCAATAAACATTCTATATTTTTTCAGTATTCATAAAAAATGATAATTCATAGAAAAATAAAAAATATTAATCAAAATTAAATTATTATTTTATTATTTTAAAAATTAATTTTATTTAGGGAAATAATATTTATAAATGTTCTAAAATTTAATTTAAAAATAGGGGTTCCATTAAAAGGTGAAAA
The DNA here is from genome assembly GCA_963277665.1 of Viscum album. Taxonomy (NCBI): domain Eukaryota; kingdom Viridiplantae; phylum Streptophyta; class Magnoliopsida; order Santalales; family Viscaceae; genus Viscum; species Viscum album. The sequence goes on along the minus strand of OY728147.1, from coordinate 1,469,214,345 downwards.
AACAGCCCTTAGAAAAATATTGATTTTTATGTATAAAATTTGATTTTTTCCAATCCTTAGGCCTATAAAATTTGGTTGATGATGGTAATTTTTATAATATATATAAATTTCATTATATCATTCACTAACAATAATTAATTTAATTTATTAATATAAATTTACTTTGGGATAATAAAAATATTTTTTTTAAAAAAACATTTCTTATATATTCAATTGGTTCTTATATTCATTTTTGATTAATTTTTAACCAAATAATTAAATTATATATTTTTATCCCTTAGTTAATAATATTTTTAATTGATAATTTAGTGGCTATGAGATAACAATATTAATAGTATTTGGTAAAACTCAGTCTCGCGTGTAACATGAGGTAAACTTGGTGTTCTATGTAGAGAAATCTATAGAATAAATTGAATTTAATTAAAATAGTGAATATATTTTAATGTCACAATATGTAATATTCACTAATACACATAGTTTCTTATGTCATATAATCTATCATATAAAATATCATTATTTTAGAATTTTGGGGCATTACATACTACAACATTAAAAAAATCCCTCCTCTAAATTAAAACATGATATCTAAAATCATGGGGTTTTCATTTGAAAATTTCTTTAATAAAATTACACATCATAAAAGGGATAAAATAATATTCTCTTAATAGTAGAGAAATATATGTAAAAATGTCGCATAACTAGGTTCCCGAGTAGGAGAACATATGTGAAAAGTAAAGATATGGACATAAAAGAAATGTGTAAATAATTATAGGGTGTGATTGAGGAAATTGATAAAAAAATAAATGAATGATAAACATATACTTAAGAGACTCAAACAAATAAATTTTTATTCATTTAAAATATCATATTTTTAATAAAAATTATGTTATTAGGATAACATTTGATTTCAATATCATTTTTTCAAATGTTGAGTAATTATTTTACTATATGAGAATATAAGAAAATACAATTACATGATATATTTATATAAAACAAATTCCATCCTATACATTTTCTTTAATAAATTTCCAATTTATCCAATACATAGTGAAATGAATATCCAAAAATTATTTTTATGTCTTATGTACTAAAACTCACTTCTAATGGATCCTGAGATCTACAAAACAAGTCTTTATATTTTTTCCTTCCCCATTTTCCAAAATTAATATGGTCATAAAAATTTATCTAATATATTTAATTAATCAAAAAATCTAAAAATTAAAACTACTGATTCATCCGTAATATTTATTCATTCAATTTTTTAAATAAAAAGCATGGCATGTTAAATAGGAGAAAATGTAGTCCAGTGGTAGGTGTGAAACCATTATCTTCCTTCAGTAACGAGTTCAATCCCCCCATCTAAATGCAATAGGTTGTAACCCGGTATTTGGTTTACCTATTTATGAAATAAATTAATACAATTCCTATTATGTTCTCTTAAATATTATAAACATCCTTGAAATTAAATTAATCATTAAATAACCATTTTACTAGGGTTTTCAATACGATTTTTTTTTTAAAATGATTAGTAATCTAATTCATATATCAACCCTAATGATTACGAATACCATTAAACATAGGTCTATGTAATGTAATGTAATTATTCCTCATATTTTATTCTACTAAAATATATATTATATATATGTTTCTCCAAAATGTGCTCAGTCATAGTAAAATACCATAATATAAAACCTATAAATATTTTTTTAAGTCTTAAAACTTATGATCGAACTTAATCTCATAATCTTATGTTGGTATCAATAATTGTCAATTAATTGAAGACATATATACTCCTATGCTAATATTGAAAGTCTATCCTCAGATTATGATCCCTAATATATGTTTTCCAAAATATATTTCCCACAGTTTCTACTAAACATTCTCTAATACCAACTATAGAAACCTTGACCCCATCAAAACAATGTTAGTGAATTTTTCCATTATATTTTCATAAGATTCCAAGAAATCATGTTCCAAAGTACCAAAAAAATTATTAGTCTTGGTAAAATATATACAAACATGAGTCTTTTATTACAAATGAATACAAAAATTGCAACATAAATATTTTTATAGAATAAATTTATTCTATCTAGAGTATCCTTTCATATATTTCTTAGCACGATTCATGGAATCTTGGCGAAAGGAAACAAAGTAATAGTGAGCTCAATTGAACAATATGTGAAAAGTAGTAGAGATTAGATAATGAAAAAATGAGTGTAAAAAATATGGAAAGTTAAATAAAACTAACACATTACATGTAATACATAAATTGAGAAGGAAATGCCTAAAAATTATGGAAAGGTAAATAACTAAGAATAAATTAAATCTAATAAAAAAACTGATAATTAAATGAATCCATAGATTTTGTCATAGTGAAAATCCCTTAGATAATAAAAAATCAAATGATGGAAATGCTTATTTACAAGAAATTATTTATCTAAAACATGAAACACTATACCATCACGACCAATTCCCAAGACACTCTATTATTGTGGGTAGAAAAATGTCAAATTTAACTTAGAAGCAGACATTAAGGGTTTTCTAACAATTGATTTGGTCTCATGAGACTATTGATGCATCGAGGTGCTTATTTCCAATAGTCCCGAACATATGTATTAATTGTATTAATCATTCCTCATATATCAAATAATTTATTCAAATAATAAAAAATGTGCCTTCTAATCAAATATCATTATTGAATAAAGGATACAAATTTACCAATATTTACATATTTAATCAAGTAACTATAATGTAAAAATCATAGGGATATTGTTATAGATGAATAGAAATAAAATAAAATGATCATTTAAAAAAAATATATTATTGAAAATTTCAATTTCATTTTTATTTTTCTTGAAAATCCTTTTCTTCGAAAAATAATTTTTAGAAACAATTTTTTTGAAAATTATCCTTTTAAACATATAATGAAAGATTCAATGAAATGGTGGGGGGCAAGATCCTACATGTTTACAAGGTAAAAGGATCTTCCTTTAACATTGTAAAATGAATATAAATGATCGTAGTCCTGAAAATTACATGAAGATCCATTTATTTTTTTTTGTTAAAAAATCATTAATAAACAATTTATATCAATTTAAAAAACATTTTTAAAACATATTTTGAGAACATGGTTTAAAAAAATAGACTGCTAAATGAATAACGAAATTGGTTATAGTTTTCTAAAAACATTTTTTATAATATTTTATGTAACAAAGAGTGGAAAAAATGTAACTATTACTTTAAAGAGACCATTAATAGCTAGACTAGAGTAAAATTAATGTGTTCATTATAAAATGATAAAATAATTTTCTTTATTATAAATTCAATTGTAAAAAATAATGAAAAAAATGATATTGTTATGTAGGCCCTTAAAGAGAAAGTAACATTGAAGTGATAATAAACTAATGAATTGATTAAGTATATCAAATACGAATGTACATAAAATAAGTGGAAATATGAAAATAGTTTGTCAAAATTTATTATTAACATAATCATATAATATGGATAATAATGAAGAAGTAATGTAACTCAATGGAAAATAAATTGAGTTATGAAATTATTTACCACTTGGTAAATCTTAATTCAAATCCCCATAGATAAAATAAATCTTATTTAAACTGAAAATATGATAAAAATTAATTATTCATTAAATTTCATTCAAAATAGGCAGTGTATACACCACATAAAATATATTATGTGTATAACATTACAATATGCCTTAATGGAATAAAATTGAGACAAAATCCCTTACTACTTCAGTTACTTTGAAATCAGTACTTCCATAAAAGAATAAAGTCAATTGGAACTTTGAATGACATTATATAAATTATATTCATGATATAACAAGTTATATGTCATTATATGCACCACCCAAATTAAATTAATTGTGAATATGGCATATGTTTCATAGAAATAAATGTGAGAATAGTAATCCATTAAACTTATAATATAGTTTATTAGAATGCTATTTAACCTCATGAATAATGATTGTAATCATTTTATTAAATTATGATAGAGACATAATCAAATTTATAATATCACATATGATATTAATATAATATCTTATTACTTAATTTTTATTAATCATTCATTATTTTCATTGTTTCGGGTGTGAACTATGTTTTTTGAGTATGTTTTGTCTTGTAAATTTTTTTTACTCTTAATTAAATTATGATTTAACAATAACCAGAATGTAAAATATGATTAAACAATCAATTATATTTATTATACATTTATATAATTTTTTCCTTAAAATTAGGAGATAAGAAATTAAATAAACCATTCATTGAGATGATAGGCCATATGTACACACAATCATTGTTTTAATTTTCTTTTCCTATTAAAAAAATGAAAATTAATACAGATATATATATATATATTATAATCCTATTTATGTCATATATATAAAAAATATTTAATAAAATAATCCTTAATATATTTTATGTAAAGCGTTAACGAATCACATCTCTTTGTGGAGGTGGTAGTCCACACATCCCCAGACGATGTTATCATATTTGCAAAAATAGAAAGAATGAAGTTAATTGTTATAAAATAATTATAAAAGAATAAAAAAATTATAAATATCATATATATCATATATAGACTATAAATATATGATTATTTTTTACCTCTAAAGACTGTAAAGGAAGAACAATCAACATCAGTTCATGGGGCGGTACTCCACCGTACACACAAATAATGATTATATATCCCATTTGATGGAACTATGTGATGTTTTGGGTAAGAATATTATAATAAAAACAGATTTAGTATAATTAAGATAATAAGGTTATTATATGATAATAATATAAGTATAATTTAAGGAGTAGGTAATGAAATAAAATAAAAGTGGTCACCGAAGAACATTACCTCTTCTCATGGTAACTCTTTTTGGTTTATACCAAAATCTATAATTGGTTTTTTTTTCTGAAAAAATTTGAGGCATATAGGTTGAGGTAATGTATTTTGGTTGTTTATATGGTCATTTTATGGAAAATTCAAAAGGCTAGATAGGTTTTAATAAGTTATGGAGTGAGTACCCATTTATAGTGGGTGAGGAGTGGAATTCTTGTAAACATAAAAAGGTAAACACTATTTGGAGATCTCACATACATCATATGCCTCGAATAAGAACCACAATTAAATAAAAGATATTATATGGTACAAATATGTTAATAAATTGGGTTTTTAAATGTTTTTAGGTCATATATACACGTATTATAAAATTTTAACAAATAGGTAAACTCATTTTTACTTTAATCATTGTAATTATATTTAATAACATTAACTAATATTTTTGGTTAAAAATAAGTTCAACATACTAGAAATTAAAAATTATCCTGAATATAAATATGAAATACATTTTTTCAAATTCAAAAAAAGGAAGAAATTAATTTAAAATAAATCCCACAAATTAGAGAGGAAAACATATTTTTAAAGTGAAAATGTTCAAAATTTTGAAAATGTTTATATATCCAAATTTATTAAAAAATTAGTCCCAATAAACTAAGTTGTATTAATAAATTTAATATTTATTTAAGAAAACTTCAAAAATAAATTTAAAATATAATTTTACTTTATAAACTGTTTAATCTAAAATTTTGTACTCAATTAATATTTAGAAATTGTTTCAATATTCTTCCAAAAATGAAATTTCTAAAAAAATACCAAAAAATTATCTAATTAAAAATTTGATATTACAATTTAAAAATTGAGGTTTATTTTTTTAAAATAAAATTAATAAATTTTCCAGAATTTATTATTAAAATAGGGTTTCGATTAATAGGTGGAAAAAGATCCTTTGGAATAATATAGATTTTATAAAGAAAATTTAATTTTCTCTTATCTTCATGTCTATAAAATATATTAGATGATTGTGAAAAAATTTTATTGAATATATATAAATTTAATTAATATAAATCAAGAATAACAAGTAATATAATTTATTAAGTCTAATTTATTTTGGGGACATATAAATATAAATTTATAACAACATTTCCTTTACAATCAATTGCTTCTAACATTCCATTATTATTAATCTGAAATGATTTTATTAAATAATATATTTTTTTATCTCATTTAATAGTATTTATAACTGCTAATTTAATGTCTTGGATATAATAATATTAATAGTATTCCATAAAATGTGGCCTTGCCTGTTACACAAGGTAATCTTGGTGTATTTTTAGATAAAGATATAAAATAAATTGATTTTTCTAAATTTTAAATATATCATAAAGTCTCAGGATGTTATATTCCATTATACTATTGGTGTTGTGTGTCATAAAGTCTATCAAATAAAATATCCTTATTTTATAATTTTGCGTCATTACATATCTTAAATTGATAATTCTAAATATGTCACAAATATAATATATACACTTTTAATCCATCATTACATGAAGCTATGAGATGCCATGATGGAAAACGAATGACATAAGTTCACGAGGTGTTTATCCTCTATAACCCATAATTATGATTTCATATCCCATTTGATAGAATAATAGAGAGATTTAGTTTATTAAATTAATATAATTACATATCATTATATAGTAGATATTTTTGTTATTATATTATCGTAGTTGAAAAATATTTTAAGGAGGTGGAAGTGGAAATAAAAAAACACATAGTTTAAAATTTTACCTCTCCTCAGGCCACCTCTTTAAAATTATACCAAAAGTGTACCTTGAATGGATTTGTAACAAAAAATGATTATAGGGATAAGATATGGATATTAAAAAGTGATTTATTTAGGTTTTGGCTGAAATAAAAAGAGTTTGATGTATTATATATAAGGGGAATGGGGGTGGCCTTTTATAAGTGTGGTGAGTGACACACTTGTAATATTTGAAAAGAAAAAGGTGTATCCACGTTTTACATATGAAAAATGGTAAAAATGGAGTATTATATATCATTAGACATGATAATGAAGAAATATATCCATTGAAGTGTTTTTAGAAAACCATTAGGTAATTTTTACAATTATTTTTTTAGATTAATCCCTGGTAAACCCATTTTTACCTGTACCATGATAATCAATTTTTATTGTTGTTACTATTAATTATTGTATAAATTTACGTTTTCCATATTAGAAAATATAAATTCTAATGATTCTAATTATTTAATATATTTTATAAAATTCAATTCAAATAATTTAAATTATAAAATTTAAAATTTAATTGATAGATATGTTGAAAAACAAGTTTTCAGGAAGTTTATTTTTAAGGTAAATATGATGTTATATTAAAATTATGAATAATAATAATTATTTTATTAATTTAAATAAATATTTATTGATATTACATATAGAAATATAATTTTAAACAGTCCTCAATAGTGATTATTTTAATTAATTAAAAAGGAGAAACATTATATATCTTAATGTTTTTTTTCATAAAAAATAATTTTTAAATATCAAAGGAAAAATTATACTAAAATCCAAAATTAAGGTGATTAAAAACAATTAAATGGATTAAATATAAACAAATAATAATCATTTTATGTTAAATAATATTAAAAAAATGGTACAGTCAAAATTTTAAATTATTGCAATGAAATATCATATTTTCATAAATTGGCATTTTCACCATTCATTAAAAAATGAATATTTTTGAAAAAATAAAAATACATAACCCAATGTAAATTTTAAAATTAAAAATTATGAAAATGAATTTATTTTAATCAAATTTATTTTATTAAATATACACAAACTAATTATTGTAATTTTTTTCATGAAAAGAAATAGAAATCTTTTTTGAAGAAAGCATAGTTTTAAAAAAGAAAGTAACATTACTTAATATTGATTAATTATTTACTAAAAATTTATCAATAATTTATATTTATTATTTTATATAAACATATATATTTAATAAAGTATTTAACACTGTTCATACTCATCAACTTAATGGCTAGTTTATAAAAATTATATATTTCACGGGTCATTTAAGATCCATGTTTCATGATGAATATGGAATAGGACATAGTGTTATATTCTAAAATATCCCACTGTTAAAATACGAACGTTTTTAAACATGTTATTCTCTTTAACACTATGGTTATAAACTTTTTCAATTTTTGTTTTCACCACAGAAACTATTTTGAAATACATAATTTAAAATTTTAACCCTAAAATGAAAATGATCATTATTATATAATTTTTAACTAATGTTGCAAAATTTTAAAAGAATATTTTATTCAATTTTTGAAAGGTGATGAAAATTAAATTTTAAATATTAAATTTATAATATAATAAATATATTTTCCTTGAAAAATATAACATAATTTAAAGAATGTAACATATGGGTATATAATTTAAAAGAATAATTTTTTAAATTTTAAATTAACATAAAAATATATATGTGATCTTATAAATATATTTCATAAATTTAAAATTCATACTTTTATAATAATAATTCCACAAAGTCATATTTTTTATGAAAATGGTATTTTATAACATTAACCTAAGAACAATCCTACTAATAATAAGTAAATAATTTATATTAATAAAATAACACTATTCAAAATCTTAAAATGGTGTTGTTTTTTTCAAATTAAATTTGTAGTATTTTAAAATTATATATATTAATGAAATCCAAAAAAATAGTGTAAAATATTTCATATTGAAAAAATATCATTTTTAAGTGTCAAACATTCATTATTATTAGTCCTTATCAATTAAAAATTAATTTATTGGTAATTTATTATTTATCCTATCAGTATATATTGTTATTATATTGTATTAATATACAGATTTTATTGTAATTAAATATCAATATATAACAATATATTTTTAGGAATAATATTATTTTCTTTGTTGTTTTATCGATGGAAATTAAATTTAATTAGTGTTAACAATATTTTTTTTTAATTAAACCCATATTTCAATTTATGGTTAGTTTTATTCATGCATGAAAAGTCAATGGTTATGTGTTAATGAAATTATTTTGTATTTATAAGTTACCTATATATATCATTGTTTTGTTTTAGTTATGTATCCTTTGTTGAGAAAGAAATTGAATAGAATATTTATTTATGGAAAATATATAATGGACTATTCGGTCATTACATTATCCCTCTCTTAAATAAATCATAATATAATTTTTTAATTATTATTCATCGAAGAAAGTAAAAGTCGGTATTTTTAACATATTTATTATTATAGATATAAATTATTTGGTGACATATACCTTACTATCTTTATGATAGATATTTATCATTCCTGAAATGAAATTTATTTATTATATAATAATCATATTTTCCCCATACCATACCTTTTCAAAACCAATTTGAATCCCAAATAAATTTTACAAAAGGTAAATTATATATTCCCCAACAATTAACTATTATATTTAACCACCGGTTCAGAAAATCACACACAAGTCAATACAATCAAAAAATTGATATAAAGATAAAAAATATACCATGAATCAATTATCAATCCAAAATTTACAAATATTGTCTAATGTACTTTTCCCAAATCTATTCACTCTTTTTAAATTTATCCTCGAAAATATATAAAACCCGAGAGCTGTTCATACCTCAATAAAGTATTGTTAAATAGTTTTCCCAAAAAATATAACCTTTTCAAAATAAATATTCTCATGGTTATTGACTCCATTTAACATATTTATCAAAAACATTAAAGCATAAGTACTAAAAAATACATAATTGTTTCCAAAAAACCCTCAAACCATTTAAAATATACCAAAATTCCATTGATAAATATTACTCATTAATAAAAATATCTATAATTATTAGAAATTTATTTCTATTATAGTATCAACCTCATTACCTTATTATAGACTTGTAAAATCAAATTTTCTATCAAAAAAGAAATATACTATGATTCTAAAACATTTTAAAATTCTCTCAAATTTAGTTATAATACATTATGGTTTCTTTGATACAATATTCAGTCGACATTATCTTTATGATTAGTTTCATTAAAATAATAAATCCAAATAGTTCATTAAAATATCCAAAATAATCAGATTATATTAATTTGAAAACTCAACCCTAATAATTATTCTCCAATGAAATTATTATTTCATCCTATGGTAATCTCATTTGAACTATTCCATACACGATTAATCCTATATTCTATTGGTTCAATCGATGTTATTAAAAGTTGTGTTCTCTCAAACACCATAACCTTACACTTATTGTAAGAGAGTAATAAATCCTTCATAATGGTTCTTAAAGAGAGTGTGATTAATCAAATTATTTCACATGGTATTTTGAAACTAGGTGTTCCATTAAACCTCAATTTCATTGATTATGTGATGATCATATTGACAACCAATCAACCATTTTTGGTATTATTACCCCTAGGTATATCTGTTCCAAAACCATTATCAACTTGTTGTTTATAGATAAGGATTAACTTTACAGAGAAAACTATCTTTTCAATACTGTCATTATATTTCAGGATATCATCCTATACTTAGATGAATCACTAGGATTCATACAAAGGTTCTATTACCCTAACACTAAACAAAACTAAACTAACCTCTAAAAAATAACAATACCTTAAATTGATACTAACTATAGAGAACAAAGATAAGCATTAAATTATTTTATACCTTTTACATGATATGAAAATTATATTTTATGAACAATAGTATCGTAACTAATGATAGATTTAGTTTATTTAAAAACTATCTACATGATCAACTTTTTTTTAAAAAATACTTGAAACTTTTTTCGTTAATGAAACCTCACCTAAACCAATTATAGACAACTCTTTAGTAATATTCATCCACATAATCCATGGAATGAAAACCCAAGAAAGGGGTGAGATCAAATTTTGAGTAAGGTTTGAATAAATATTTCATCATGGATAAGTTAAAATAAGTAAAAACCTGACCCTAAGGGAACTATCATAACATCATAAGCTATAACCCTAAAACATTAGTGAGAATCAATGTATATGAAATAATAAATTAAATACGTTAAATATTAACATGGAAAAATAATATCTATAAAATGACATAGAAGTATTTTTCATAAACCTTGAATAATCAGAGTATAAGATCATAGTAAATGACATCCTTTAAATGTTTCAAAAACATTGACATACGGAAAATAATGATCATGATCCACACCATTACTTCCAAATATTATGAGAAACTAAAATTCATCCATGAATACATATCTCATTAGATATAAACTCTTAACTAATTTATTAGAGGAATATATCAGACCCACCTGTCAAAGGTTTATAACATAACCAATCTTCCCTGGTTTAAAATGTAATCACCCACACATCATTTATAATGAAACTACCCATCATTTTCATATAATAGAACCACCCATATTTAGATTATAATTGAACTACCCATCCTTGTATTATAATAGAACCACCCTTCCATGGTTTAAAATAAACCCACCTATCATTGGTTCAAAAAGGAACCAGCCATTACTCTTTCAATCATATGTGTCCCATTTAAAATAAATTATAATCTTATCTTAGATAACCCATATAAAATAATGGGTTTCTTAAACATCTAAAATGGGAATACACTTTTCATAAAGAACCTGTGGAAATAAAATAGTTTTCATAAAACATACAAATAATATCGAATAATATCATGAATTAAATCAATTTAATCTAAGAACATGATCACCCAAAATCATCACAAGTTAAAAGAAAATATTGGGTAAAAATTAAGAATAACTCCATTTAATAATAATTTTTTGAAAATGGAAAATAAATAAAAAATCTATTTTTTAAAATAATTTTATAATATCATCTAAAAAATAATTTTAATTTTAATTCATATTCCAAAAACCACTTTCTTTATTATTAAGATAAGTGTCCATAAAACATTTCATAAAAATAAATTACAATAAAAATACCTTGTTAAAACATATTTGAAAATTTTAATTAGTTGAGAAGTATTTGAAATATCTATATGGAAAATAATTTTAATTGTTTTAAACCACATATACTGGAAGTCCAAATTGGTAAAGAGATAATGAAAATTTTTATTTAGAATGAATAAAGGTGATTAAAAGGATCATTGGAGATTAAAATTTTTTAGTAGTCTTTATGTAATGAAGAACATTTATGGGAAGTAAAAACATTGATATGGAAGAAAAATCCATTAAAAATGGAACTATTTTTTAACAAAAAACATTTAAACAAAGAAATAAAAACATAAAGAAATAGAAATTTGTTTTGAAACATGAAATTCCCAAAAAAAGGTTGAAATAAAACATAACAACATCATTATTTATAATATATCTATTTGTGAGGATAATAGTCAAGTAAAAGTGATTATTACTCAAGAAGGAGATTTTGGTCAAGAAAACCCCTTAAAAACTTATTAACAATTGAATAAGAACCATATGAAATTTATAATTGTAAGGAACCAACTTTAAAATTATACAACATTGAGTTTTAGTCATGAAAATTACTTTCTATTACATTTAGGATACATTAAATTTTATTTTTTTAGAGAATTACGTCATAATTCATAAATAAGATTTCATATTTATACCGAGAGGATAAAACTAAAATAGTATCCATTTCATACAAAATATAATACTTTTAAAAGAAAAAATGATATCTGTTTCATTAAAAATATTCTTACCATTCATATTTCTTTCCTCATTTCTCTAACATATCCTTGTAAAATCTGAAAAAAAATTAAAACTTGATATGGAAACAAAAATCTCAAAAAGGGACATAAAAATAAATAAATAAACCATTATATAACGTCTAATATTTTCTGTGTATTTTTTTGGGATTAAAAATAGAATGATTTGGAGGCTAGGTGCTAAGACGACGTGCGATTCCAAGCACCGGTGTGTCCAAAATAAATGTTTAAACAATCTTTAAATATTTAATAGCAAGAAAGCGTATTGTAATTAAAAAGGTAAAATAACTCCCAAATTGGTGCCCAAGTCAGACATCCAAAGGCATTGTTGATTTAAAAATAGTGGATTTACCCTATGTGTGACATATCTTTTGTCATCACGGGTCATCAGTAGAAAAAGTCACCAAGGGACTAAACATAAATAAAATAATTAAATAAAATTATTTTATTTTTAAATCCTAATAACTCATGAATAATGACTCAAATTAGAAATATAAGACTACCATTGAGTTTGTAATGTGATTTTTTCCTTAGGTGTGACCTAACCTTTGTACACATGCGATGTTTGTGGAAAATCCATCACGGGCATGGAAATGAATAAAATATATAAAATAAATTTTTTTGTTTTGTTTTACCAACAAAGAGATTGAATCAAAATCAAATATATGATTATGGAGAAATTTTAGAGTCATCCTCATAACCCTGCAGATGCCGAATGACCATTAGAGAGAGAGAGAGAGAGATTGAGCTTTGGTGAATCTTCTCAGGCAAATGATGACAGAACATGGATCGTTGATCAACATACATCGAGTTTGATGGATCATTCTAATGACAACAATGACATGACATTATTCATCATTGAATGATCCAAATATAGGTAGGGCATGTGTTTCATCTATTTAATTCCCTATACATAATTTGTAAAATTAAGATGAATCAATCGATGAATAGATTGATTCAAAGACCATGGGTATTGTGGGAAGGTATTTTTTTGCGAGGATTTTGTCGAGATAAGAGTCAATGGTTTAATTTGGTGATTTATTCATTTTCCAGTCTAATTGAAATGAACTAAGATCAGTAAAAATTTATATCAAGGTTCATTCCTATTGATTTATTTTACTTTTCTCCCCTAATTCTGTGTTTCACCACTGGTGTCCATCATTGGCTCCGGGTTCGACATATTCCGACTAATCGATCATTGTGCACCTGATTCTTCGTGAAATTATTTGATATTGTAGATCTGATATTGAAACAACATGAAGGAGGTGTGATGACTAAGACAAAGAGATTGAAAAGACAGACAATTATTGAGCTTGTGTTCTTTGTCTCACAATGGAGAATTGTGATTTGATCCATTTTGAGAGAAGAATTGAAAAAGAGATATGTTTTTAGACAACAAAAAAGATTGGATGAGCCTTGATTTGTGATTGTTTATGGTTTTGTGCATAATAGGATACATGATAACTCAAGGAAGTAGAGGCTTTGATGACTATAATATTCAGCAGCGTCAGATGTAGAGAGGGCCATTCGAGTCGGGCCAGGCCAGGTGGGCTTGGTCGGGTTAGGTCAGTGGGATGGGTCAAACTCAGGTCGGACATTGATTCAGATATGGGGAAACTGAGATGATCTTGTTGCAATAGACCGTGGTCCCATTGAAGCTCGATCTATTGTAGGTAAAACATCTTCCTAACATGATCAACTGTGATAGTTGGCCATGAGCCATTACAGCTCGAGCTGCCGTGAGGTGTAGTGGCTGCATGGATGGACCCTTTTTAGTCAACTGTGGTGGTCGAACATGTAACACCCCAAAATGATAAAGGATTAAATGACTAAATGATATGACTCATTTCAACATGGTTCACATTTCTTTTTGGGAGCCTACCCGATTAGAACTCCACAGTCAAGCATGCTTGTCCTGGAGTAGTGATCTAGATGGGTGACCCTCTCGGATGATTCCCAGGGTGTGTGTGAGTGAGGAAAAAGCACACTGGAAAGGACATGTGTTGGCCTATGGAGATAATAATTAGTGAGATGACCTGTTCAGGAACATGGTTGGCCCCCAGGGTGGGGATCACATGTCTGCAGGGAAACATGTGGTACCTAGCGGGCTAGGACCCGAGGACAATGTTAAGGCGGGGTGTTTGTGTAGTCACCGGGAGCCAGTTATAACATTTGGTATCCGAGGAAGAGCCCATCCTTAAGTGTGGTGCACTACCTGGGTTGCGATATAGGGCCCACAACAAGGATGTTGTGTTCTAAAGGGGGTTATTATAAAACCCCAAAATAATAATGGGTTAAATGACTAAATGATATGACTCATGTCAACAAGGTGAACCTTCTTTTTCAGGAGGTTACCTAATTAGAACCCCGTAGTTAAAAATTATTGGATTGGAGTAGTGATCAGGATGAGTGACCTTCTGGGAAGATTCTCAGGGTGTGTGTGAGTGAGGAAAGAGCACAATGGAAAGTAAATGTGTTGGCCTATGGGGACTGTTATTAGTCAGATGACCTGTTCAGGCTTGTGGGTGGGCCCCTGGGGTGGGGACCATGTGTCTGCGGGGAAACTGGTGGTACCTGGCAGGACATGACCTGACAAACATATTAAGGTGGGGTGGCTATACTTTCACCAGGACCTAGTTATCACAGAACCTGGAGGTTGGGTGTCATGGTTGGTGGACCGACCATAACATTAGGTCCACGGGTGTAGTGACCCGTGAAGTTTTCAAACAAACATAACTCCTAGATCGAGTGTCCAATCGATGAGCCATTTATGGCGTTGAGTCCCTAATACTGAGATGATATTTTTTGACCAATAAGATGTTTTTAGTTTAGACTAGTGTTGGTTGAGATTGTTCCATTGGTAAATTCTTCAAGGGTTCATTATGGAAATATATCCACATCATTGGATTGTAATCCCATATAGGTTCTATGTCTCAGATAGAGAATTTTATCCCTCCCCGAGATTGGAGTTTGATCCTCTATCACCCCTAGTGTAGTTGTGGAATCCATGTAACCTATGAGAGTAGGGAGTTGGTCCACTATATACTGGGCCACATCTGTAGGGTTTGTGATATCCCCATTGGTTCTTGGTATGATTCCCTACATAGTGAGTTGATCTAGATTGGGTGTGTGGTATCTCCCAGTGGTTTTGGGCATGATCTGTGTTCTCTCTAATCTGTTCTAGGTGTGAACCCCTCTCTATGTATCATATTCTTCCTTGAACAGTGTGTTTTATTTTGTTAGTCCCCAAATTATCTAGCCATAATTGTGGAGTGTCTTTGTTGAGATCATAGATCAATGAGTGAGTTCTCTTAGAATGAGCTTTCTTCATGCGGAATCATGTGGCTGGAAGTTGGTTATGACCACATGATGGCATGGTGTATCTCTTGAGTATATCCTTATATTATTTTTATTATTGTTGTAGAAATATACCTATGTAGATATGATTAAACTTCCTATAGTTTTATTACTTTTTGGTTTCAGGGTCTTTTACTGAGTATAGTTATACTCACCCCTACACTAGATGTTCCCGCTTGTGTTGTGTCTTATGAAGATGATAATCCTTTTAATAAATTCCTAGGAGTACTTGGACTAGATAATTCTTAGTGAGACCATACATACTAAGGTGAGTTACTATGGATCTTATATAGTAGTCCATGTACAATTACATTCAGGCTGGACTTGTGTTATAGACTCTTTATGGTGGGCTTGTATTTGGACATGTTTACATTCAAGTACTTTTTTCTATATCAATATATTTTGGGATCTTAGTTATATGCCTGAATTATTTACTTAGTGGTTTTTAAATTTTAGTATATGTGGCTTGGATATGTGTGTTTGTACAAGTACTTTATGCCAACTCCTCTCATTTGAAGAATATTCCTACTCTCTACTAGTCACCAGCCCCTAGCCTATTAGAGGTGGGATTGGGGTAGTCACAACAAATGACCTTCAGGGGTGGATCATGATATATTAGTATTAGAGGGGTTAGTTCTTCTTTAGGATTTGGAGGCCATGATATTGGTTTGGTAGAAAAGTGTTAAGTGTTTTGAGTTCAACTTTCAAGACAGTGACTCTAGTGTGGGTTTTGAGGCCGACGTATCCATACCCCATGACTCTGATTTTCTTCTTTTAGACTTGGTACACGAGAACAATGGTTGGATGGGAAAATAGTACATTAATCATGTATTAATTTTATTTGTTTCTCATCTCCTCCATGAGTCATCTCCCTAGATATACTCAGTTGACTGTGGTATATCATGTTTCATTTTAGGATATCTCCCCGTAGATAGCTAGCTAGGATTCCACTGTGTGATTAAGAGGATGATCTTACATGCGATGAGACACAGGTATATGGATTTTAATGAGATATGTCACCTCTAGGTGGTGTACCAGCCATAACACCACCTATAGAGAAGCCCATGGTTCCCGAAAAACAAGCAGATGAGGTGGGCATGCTGAGCTCACTTCAAGAGTCTCAGTAGAAAACAATCCTCATGTTTCTATGTGATCCAAAAACATAGGATGTTCTAAATAGGATTGAGAAGGTGACATGAGTTTTCTATACATTCAAGACACAAATAGACCATATGGTGGTTCTAGAAGAGAGTCTTCCTTATGGATCAGTAAGGAAATAGTGGGGTTTGGTTACCCGATCTTACAAAGTGGCGAGTCTTTCATGGACAGGGTTTGATAAAATTTTTGGAGAAGATTTCTCGTCTTATAAGCTAATGGCTATGTTTATCCAGCAGCTTTTATAGCTTCATATGAATAGAACTTCTGTATATGAGTATTCATCGAGGTATACCAACCTCTCTAGGCACTAAATGAATATGATAAAAGATCAGTAATTTAAGGATCTAAACATCATGTGAGGTCTATGTAAGAAAATTTTAACCTGTGTTATCTCTATTAGCATTACTACTAATTTTGGGGTTATTGAGAAAGGTTTGGATGTTGAATGTTTCTTGGATAAGCAGGTACAACAAGTGATTGTCAGAAGTGGGAAAGTTTAAGAAGATACCTCATTAGGAGGGAGCTGATATCAATCTCAGGGTCTTGGATGTGCATGAAATATTAATTGGAGGTCCAATGATAGTTTATCTATAGTTAAGGGCTCACAATTTAGGTCTAGAAAACCTATAAGGAGGTGGTTCTATTCATGTGATGGACGGTGAAATCACACTCAATATTGTTCAATCCACTTTAATACTAACAGGGAGACTTTGAATAGACCACTGCAGAAGAGACAATGATAGGATAAGTTAGATCTTCAAGGTGGAAGACATGGTAGAGAAGCTGAGAGAGCAGTAGGACGTGGTCTATGTTTTTACATGTAACCCCCACCACCACTAGGTGTTCCATTCTAGACTTAGGGATCTATTGGAAAGGTGAGGGGATAACTTCATGTGGTCAAGGAATATGACCCATAGGCTCTATGAATTATTTGAGGTATGATTTAAGTCTTCCCTACCTTAGCTACCGTATTGATAGACACATGTGCTAGTAATTATTTTTCGGCCACAAATCTTGTCTGAGACTCGAATACTCCAGTTGAACCATTGACTCAACACTCGAACATGGAGAATCCTACTGGAGGAGAACGAAAGATCACAAATTGGTGATTACAGTGTTACCTTTCTCTTAGGGATGATATGTTCATTTGGGATCTCGTTGTAAAGGCATCTAGTCCTTATGACTTTGTTCTTGGTATGGACTAGTTATCCATAGTTCTTGATCAGATTGAGTATATTCAGTGAAAAGTTTGGTGTTTCCAATGTGATGGAACCATGTTTTCATTTATTGGTGAAAATGAAACACATGTAGTGCAAGATAGAATCAAACATAGGAGGGTGTAGTAAATTTCGCATCAGTTGGACAACCTCACCCCCATTGAAGTGGATGATACGTGTCATCATTTTCCTCAAGTGGTGGTGGAGTATGAGGATGTATTTCCCGAAAATTATTCAGGTTTACCTCCCCATAGTGATGTGGGATGTTGCATTGATCAACACTCCAAGTTGGAACCGATATATACAACTTCTTATCATATGTCTCCTGTAGAGCATCATGAACTGAGGATGAAATTGGAGGAATTGAAGTGAAAGGACATTGTGAGACCCAGTATTTCAACCCTGATACCCTATTTTTTAATAAGGAAGATAAAAGAATGATGTTATGGGTGGATTTTTGCCACTTAAACATTGTTACTATGACAAACAAGTATCCAATACCAAGGATTTATGACCCCATCTATTTAGTTGTGAGGGCAATGATGGCTCATTAAGGTTGACCTCAGTTCAATGCTTTGAGGACCAGAGAAATTTTTTTTTCTGGTACACTAATCTTGAGATTTTCATATGAGTTTATCGAGTACATAGTATTCTATGATGAATCAGGAACCCGGTCAAGTTGTGTCTTGATGTAGAGGTAAGTGGTAACTGCCTATGGTTCATGGCAGTTGATATAACCCGAGAAGAACTACGTGACCTAGCAATTGTCTTCGCATTGAAGATGTAACGAAAATACCTGCTGGGAGAGCTATTTATTATCTACTTTTATCACAAGAGTCCCATGTATATCCTTTCTCAAAAGGATACTAACATGAGATTGAGGAGTGGGATAGAGTTCCTCCAACACTATGACTTTGATATTGTCTATAATCCTAGGAAGGGGAATGTGTAGGTATATTCTCTCAGAATAAGATCTAGTTTGTAGTTTCTGAACAAGGTGTTAGAAAAGTTGGCCTCATTGATATTAACCATTATTGATGGAGATGGAGTAGGTTACCTTTAGTTTATGGTTGTCACCCCACCGCTCTAATAGTGAATAGGGGAGGCACAACTTGGGGATATGGATTTTGAGACCCTACATTCTCAGTTATCTATAGGGCATGCTATTAATGGATATTCAAAAGATGGGTAGAACAACCTTCTTTTTAGAGGAGGCACAATAGTAATAGTGTAATTGTAGGAGTATTTTTAGAGGGAGTTTTATACATCCCCTTTAGTTGAACATATATGTGTATCAAAGATGCACCTAGACCTTTGAAATCATCTTTGGTGGCCAGAGATGAAGAAATGAGTTGTAGGTCTTGTTTCTTAATGCCTAAATTGTTAGAAAATAAAGAATGTGCACCATGTTCTAGAGGGTTTTTCTCAACCGCTTGAGGTATGATAATGTAATTGAAGTGGATTATAGAAAAGATTTGTGATGGGTTTACAACGTATGTCTAGGGGACATAATTCCATATGGGTGATCCTTGACCAACTCCCAAAGTCAGCCAAATTCCTAGCTACCTGAGAGTAGAGTTTAGTAAAGAGATTAGGATTCCTTTTACTATAAGATATAGTTGAACTACATTGAGTTACATCAATGATAGTTTCATATCACGATGCTTACTTTTCATCCTATATGTGTAAGGGATTATAGGAGGCATTTGGGACCCAATTACACATGAGTACAACATTTCAACCACAAATTAATGACCATACCAGGAAGAAAATTCAGGTTCTAGAGGACATGATGTGAGTTTTCAAGTTAGATTTTGGCCATAGTTTGGAGGATCTCCTACCATAGGTGGAGTTTGCGTACAAAAATAGCTACTATTCAACCATTCAATGCTTTATAAGGGTGAACCTACATGTCACTAATTTGCTGGAATGACCTAGGAGAGTCATCACTCATGGTACTGGAGTTAGTGTAAGATACTATAGATAAGGTGTAGATAATTCAGGAGTGTATGAAGACTGAATAGATCCTTCAAAATTATTATGCTTATAGGAGACAAAGACTCTAGAGTTTGATGAAGGAGACCATGTTTTCTTTTGGGTTTCAACTTGATGAGGATTATAGATATTTGATAGGGATTTAAATCTATTCCCAAGGTCCATCATCCCTTTTTAGATACAGTATAGAGTTTTCGAGGTGGTATACCACTTGGATTTACCACCGTAGTTAGATCGGGTACACAATGTCTTCCACATGTCATATCCGAGGAGATATGTGCATGATAAATCACACTTCATCTATAGGGGTGAGAATGAAATTGATGTTGGAGTGAATTTTTCTGTGTATCAAGTGAAAATTGAGGATCATCAGGAGAGGATCATTAATGGGTGTTCATTTCCTTTAGTGGATGTTTGGTAGAAGAAAGAGAATATCTAGGAGAGAATAAGGTAGCAAGATGATCGTATTTATGCTAAGTACCCTGATCCATTTGAGTAGGCCATGTTTTGGTTTTCCAGGGGCATTAACACCAAAGTGGGGAGAATGTAACATCTTGAATTTTCCATGTGTTATTTTCAGTTATTATATAGAATTATTTAGAGACCTGGTAGTGATATGGAATGAGATTCCAAGGCATAACGTTCCCAGAATAATTGTTTGAAAAATATTAAAATATTTAATAGCACACGTGTGCAGTGTTCCAAAAAAAGTGGAATAACTTATAAAATTGTTCCAAGATTAGAAATACAAGGGAAATATTGAATTCAGAATAGCGGATTTACCCAAGGTGTGACCTAAATTTCATTATCACGAGTAATTTGTAGAAAACGTAACCAAGGACGCAACTGTAAATATAATATATAAATAAAATTATTTTATTTCTAAATCCAAATAACCCATGAATGGGGAATCATATTGGAAATATGAGACCACCATTGAGTTTTTAATGTGTTTTTTATTAGGCACAAGAAAACCTTTTTCGGTGAGAGGTGTTGGTGGGAAATCCATCACGGGTGCTGAAATTAATAAAGAAATTATTTTGATTTTTTTTCCAACACTTTTATAGAATTATCCTTAAATAGATGATTATGGATAAATCCCAGGGTTAGGGGCATAAACTTGAATATTCCAAGGGATCATCAGAGTGAGAAAGATATAGGGGAGCTTCCATGAATCCTATCAGAAGAAGGATGATAGATCATGGATCGACAATCAACATACCTCCAATTAGACGGATCATGAAAACAATGGAAATGAAATATCATTCTTCATTAAGGATTTATAAAAATAGTGGTAGGGTGTGTTTCTAAATTGTTTAATTCCCCATAAATAATTTTTATAATCAACATGAATCAATCAAAAAATGGATTGATTCAAAGATCGTGTGTATTGCAGGAAGGGATTTATTTTTTGGGGATTTTTTCAAGAGATATTTCAATGGTTTGATTTTGTGTTGTATTGTTACCCTATTCTAATGGAAATTTACTGATATAAACATGAACAATGATCGAGGTTTATTCCTATTGATTTATTATTCTTTTCTCCTATAATTCCATGACTCCCCATGGGCATTTTTCATTGGCATGAGGTTCGATATATCTTGACCGATTTATCATTGCACACCGAATTCTGGGAACAATGATCTGGTATCATAGATCTAGGATTAACACAATACGATAGAGGTGTGATAATGGACTGGAGTGATTCAGATGACAACTGTTTATTGAAATTGTGTTCTTCATCAAATAATGAGGAACACCGATTTGATCCATTTGACAAGTAGATATGAGGATGAGATGCATTGATCAATAATGAAAAGGCATGGATGATCCCAGATATGTGATCATTTAAGAATTTAGTAATTGGAGGATTCCAGATGGCTCGTAGAAATGGAGGCGCTAGTGGCCAGCACAGGCGGTGGCGCACAATGGTGTGGTGAGGACAATGGAGGCAGCAATATCAGACACGGAGAAGCCTAGGTGGGCTAGGCCAGGCCAGGTGGGCTGGGTCAGGTCAATCCAGTTGGCAGAGCTAGACATAAGTCAGATCCAACTAAACTGGGTATAACTGGTTGTGGTCGACTATGAAGAATTACTATGGTCCCACGATAGCTTGAACTACCAAGCACACAACTACCATGTGGCATGGTAGACCATGATGGTCGACTTTGAGCTATGAAAGATCGATATTCCATGGGGTGTAGTGGTTGCGTGACCATACCATGGGCAGTCGACTACAATAATCGGCCAACATAGTAAGCAGACTGACCGTGATTGTCAGTCCATGGGTGCAGCGACCCCTACAGTTTTCAAACGAGCATAACCCTTAGACAGAGCATCTAATTGATAAGAAATCTACACTTTTGAGACCCTAACAGTTAGATGGTCTTTTTCAGAACAACGGTGGGTTTTTAGTTTTGCCCAGTATTGGTTGAGAGTGTTCCCTTTATCCTTTCCTTAAGGGTTCAGTATGAAATTACATCACATTAGAAGATTTTAATCCCCTGAAGAGGTTAAGCCTCAGATAGAGTATGATATCCCTCGCTAAGATGAGAGTGTGATCCTCTATCACCCGTAGTGGAGTTCTGGAATCCACATAACCTCCAAGGGAAGGGTGTTTCATGTATCGGGATGCATCGGTGGGATCTGTGGTGTCCCCTAGTAGATTCGGGCATGATCCCTCTACATAGAGGGTTGATCTATATTGGGTAGGTGGTGTCCCTAATTAGTTCTAGGAATGATCCGTGGTGTCCCCAAGTTAGTTCTGGGTATGAACCCTTCTCTTGTATCATATTATTCCTTGACCAATTTTTTCTCTCTGTGTGGGGCCCAAATGAGCTAGAAATCATTGGGGAGTTTCTTTGATGATATCATAGCTCAAGGAGTCAGTTCCCTTAGAACATGCATGATTCGAATGGAATCATGTGGCTAGGAGTTGGTTATGAATTCTTGTTGGCATGGTGTCTCTGTTGATTACATCTAGATATTATTGATATATGTGTTTTGTAATATATCTATGTAGATATAATTATACTCAGTTTGTGGTATTGAATTGTGGTTTTGGGGTGTCCTACGGATTGTTGTTATACTTATCCTAGCACAGGATTTTCCCACATGTTTTGTGTCTTATGTATATGATTTATCATTTAGTGGAGTCCAAGGAATACCAGGATTAAATGGTTCTTAGTGAGTTGAGATAGCATGAGGTGAGTTTTTATGGTTTTCAAATATCAGTCCTAGTACCTTTACATTCAGGTCAGAATTGTGCTACAAAATCTTTATGGTGGGCTTGTATTTGGTCTTATTTACTTTCTATTAATTTTAACGTCACACTATATTTTAGGATCTTTGTGATGTTCATGAATTTTTTACTTAGTGGTTTTTATATTTTAGAATCTGTGGCTTGTGGATGTGTGCGTGTGTACATGTACTTTAGGCTAATTCATCCCATTTGTGGGATATGCCTACTCAGTGCTAGTCACCATCTCTTGGACTATTGGATGAAGGCTTGGTGTAGTCACAACACGGGACCCTCTGGGATGGGTTATGACTTTTATATAATGAATACTTCTAATCACATGAAATCTATTTAAAAAAGTTATACTTTTCACCCATAAAGCCTAATCTCTTTTAATTACCTCATGAAGTCATATGTTTCCAGTAAAAATCTACACCAAACATAAATACTAAAGTTAAATTGGGTTATCAATCCAATATCAGTCTTACATTATCTTTCACAAACATATAGGGAGTAACCTTCATGGTATCATTTATAATACCCACCGTTGTATATTCCCTTAATCAATAAGGAGGAACCCTAATGATTTACTATGTATCATTACCCAATGAATTGGAGAGGTTTAACGAGCCCACCCGCTTTTGGTTTATTATGGATCCACCCATACTCATAAACATTTAATAGAAACCACAACATAAATAAAACACATAAATCATTAATAAAAAAGAATTTAATTTTCCACTTTGAAATCCCTTGTCATTTTCACAAAGATAAGAACTCGAAAATGAAAACACAATATTTTAAATATAATTGTATACTTTTAAAGGTGGCATCAAAACATTCAAGAGAAATGAATGGGAGAAATTATTATTATTCTGTATATGTTAAAAAATATTCTTCTAGGCATTTCTAAAAAATATTTGAAAGATTACACTTAAAAGAGGGTTTTAAAATAAAGGCAGTTAAATAAAACCTTAAAAAGAACCCTTTTTGAAAATATCTTAGAGAAGTTATAAAATAAAATTTTTAAACAACTCGTGTACCAAAAAATACATTCATAAAAACCATTTTTAAAACATGTACATGAAAGTAAAATATTCATAATAATAAATCATTAAAACATTTAAAACAAGGTTTTTAGTAAAAAAATCCTTCACAAATATCATATTATTGAAGTGAGAATTAATCAAATGAACCCATTAACTATATTTTTCAATAAATAAACATAAAAAAGTAGACATACAATATAATTTATTCTAAAATCACTTCACACATAATATTATCATGACATAATTAAGAACCAAAAGTTTCACCTAATGAATGGAAATGGGGTTAAGAATTTATTAACAACTTGGTAATCAGAAGAATTATATAACAACTGAAATAGAAACATTTAAAAAATAATAAATATTATTAGAATAAATAAATTCCTGATATAAAATGTCAATTATGTGTTTTATACAACTCATAAAACAATATAGATGCATGAAATAAAAATATGTCCCAAGGAAAGAAAACAGAGAGAACATCTCTTTCCTTGAGTCAAACTCATCACATACATTCTATATATTCCAAAAAATATACTTAGGTTAATTAGTTACATTCTTGATAACCTTTTTAAAGTTTATTATTCCTTTTATATTACTTATTATCATCTTATAATAATTACTTAATTATTTAATTTCATATCTGACGTATTGTCATTATTCAGTACCTGAGTCCAAAATCATGTTTATATAATGTGAATATTCAGAGTTGTGATAAGCCCATCATATTAAAAATAATATTCCAGAAATTTTTATAATTTTTATTCATCAATTATAATTTTAAATAAAACCATTATTATTTTTATGGAAAATTAACTATTTTATAATGTTGGTGATGGTAAGACGAAAGCTCGCTTGAGTAACATTTACTTTCAATAGTAATTATGGAAAGAATATAATTATTATTTTATCTTTAAATAAATATCACAATATAATAAATATAATATAAAAAATTTAAATATATATATCATCCATGCAATGTGGAAATGAAAAATGAATCTTAT
The DNA here is from genome assembly GCA_963277665.1 of Viscum album. Lineage (NCBI taxonomy): Eukaryota > Viridiplantae > Streptophyta > Magnoliopsida > Santalales > Viscaceae > Viscum > Viscum album. The sequence continues at coordinate 1,469,188,731 of OY728147.1, read as the reverse complement.
CGCTTCATGGAGGTGATAGTTCACACATACGCACGAACAAGGTTATCATTTTTTTTGAGAATAGAATGGTAAAAACATAAATGATATATTATTTCTTAATAATTATAAAAATTTAATGAATAATATATATATATATATATATATATATTAATTCCATCATTATAACCTGTCTTGAGAGATGGCGGGGAGAATGAATTATATTAGTTCACGAGGAGGTAGTTTCTCATATGAACAAATGATTAATTATTTTACCATTAGATAGAAATAGAGATTAATGTAGGTTATGAGATTAAAATAATCACATATCATTATATTAATGATACTTTAGTTCTTATTTCATCATGGTGGAATAATATTTGACTAAAGTGGAAGAATAAATAAAATAGAAGTACTTTATTAAAAACATTACCTCTTCCTCAGAGCACCTCCCTTCTATAACAACTTAATACCACTATAGATTGTGTTATTCCTAAAATAAGAGCTTTATAATGTGGTTAGGATTTTTAAGAAGGTAATTTGGTTTATATTGTCTACAAAAAATGGTTTTAAGCATGAAGAATGGGGAAGAAGGGGTTCCCTTTTATTTGGGAGGGGAGGGCCACTTTTAAAATCATCAAAATACTAAATTAAGATAAATTATTTATATAATAAAAATTCCTCTAAAATTATTCATTTATAATATAAGATTATTATGGGTCATAATAATAACATAAAATGAAATTTATAAAAGTTTTTACTATTTTTAATCCTTAACTATTTTTCACCCATATTTAACCATTTTAATTTTTACTATGATATCATGTAATTTACAATTTGAGGGTAAAAATAATCACAATAAAATTTGAAAAAACCAATTAATGTGTGATTTATGAAATTTTAAGACTTATACCAATCATTTTTCTAATATTTTGATTTTTATGAATTTTCTATCATTCGATTAAATATTTTTTCTAATATCATTAAAGTAAATTTTGACACAATTGATTGCATAACTTTTTTAAAAAATAACAATGACATCATATATAAAACCAAATCCTTTAATTCATTAATAACATTATAATGTAATTCATTAAACTTTTGGAAAATATTAGTTATAAAAAATATTTTTTTAATAGTATTAATACTATTTATTTGATATTTCTATTAATTATACGCCTAGTACATCATCATTGTAAATTCCATTAATTTATTAATTTCTTCCATAAAAACAAAAACTAAATTATAAAAATTAAGTTAATCATTTTATATTTCAAAATACTATTTAAAGTCAAACATATCCCTTATATAACCCCTTTCAAAAAATATGTCACTTTTTAAAAATAATAGTATGACAATATTGAATTTCCATGGAACATAATATTATAATGTTTATATTCCCATAAAAAAGAATATAAATGGTATTATAAACAATCCATTAATTTTGTGGAAAAAATATATGAATCCAAAAAAATTAGGTCATGTATTAGGGAAATGTTATAATAATTATTATATTATATTTACCCTTATTTATCCGATTTAACCTTTACCGTGGATTAAAAAGTACTAAAGTTACAATTCATATTTTCTAATAATAAAAATGTTATGTTTACGAAATTTGAACCTTATGATTACAAATATGGAAAATATTCATCAAAATTAAAGACACCGAATTTTATAAAATTAATTAAAAATTCATCCCATTGATTGATTGAGAAAAAATGTTTTTCATATAAAATCATCCAAAGGATTGAAATATTTTTTTATCCAAATTCAATTTGATTTTTTTTCAAATGACCTTAATTTTATTAAATGATAAGATGTTTATCTAATTATACTTAAAGAACAGGTTGAAATATAATTTAACACTGTGAATATATTTGATGAAAATATAGTTTTCAATTGAAATACAGTATTTTTTCACTATTCTTCAAAACATGAAACTTTTCATATAAATACCAAAAATTCAACCAAAGAAAATTTGGATACCAATATTTAAAATATGATTTTTTTTCAAATATAATATTTAAAAGTTTCAAAAAACAAGATTTAAAACAAGTGTTCCATCAAAAGTAGACAAAACTGTATTTTAAATACTTCTTTTATGCATACCATTGGATTTATTATTGTATAATGTCTATAAAACACATAAGATTAATTTTAATCATTAGATTAAATATTATATATATATATATATATTTAATGAATATAATCCTGAATCTGTGATTTTTTTATTTATTCATATAAAACATAATTGTGCAAATTTGAGTTGTTTTTCATAAAAAAATTCATTTTATTTATAAATACATAGTCAAAAAAGAATTAATTATATACTCATGTGTAAACCATATATTAATAATTTAGTTAATCATATTCATTCCCACCATTAAAAAGTATATAAAATAACTACTATATCAACTAATAACATTTATTGGTTTTTTAATATCAATGTGGTGTATTTTGTACACTATCAAACATATTATTTTCTTTAAAAAAAAGATATATAAAGGCAACATTTTCATACATAACTTATTACATAATTTTATAGAAAAAAACCTAAATCCATTAAACAACATGGATCCAATGTTTTAGTGTCTCCAAAAAACTAGGACCATACATAACATTTACGAAATAAAACATAAACATTTATTTAATTCCTTATTCTCTAGCATCTTATTTTCCCTTGAATTATCCTTAGTACAATTAGTAACCTGGGGATATATATCAATGAAAGGAGTGAGCTAAAATCTAAATAAGAGAATAGATAATAAAATTATTCAGTATAAAATGGGGTGAGAATAATCATTATCATCATAACATAGGCTTAAGATCATAATCAAGAGAGGAATAATTGAGAAAATTCCTTAAATGTAGAAGTTCATAAAAAAGAAACATCATGTCTTTATTGTCAAATACAACACATAGTTGTGAAAAAAGACAACATCATATTCATTCATGTTTCACTTTTCTCATGAGATAAATTATATTACCCAATGCATTGAATCTATATATAATTATAGGTACACCCATCACATCATAACATTTAAATTGAGCTATATAATTGAGGGATCACTCAACACATAATAACATTAACGTTATCTTGCTTGCCACATAAAACATATATCAATATTCTATATATAATAACTCATATAAAGGAATGAGTTTAATTTGAAAAATAATACATTAATAAACTTTGGGTTCCCAAATTAAATAGGGAATAACATACTTGATATAATAATCATCATCCTTGTGTGAAGAAGAAATAATATCTAGAAGTAAAAGCTGTATTTTTTGAAAAAAAGAGTTCTTTTGAGAAATATTGTGTTTTTCATAAACTGAATTAGAAAAAACTTATATCTAATTAAATAAAATATATTTATAAATAAATGATATTTATGTAACATTAAAGGAGTATCCATAATGAAAATGGGGAGGAAGAGGGAAAACCTGAAGAAAGAGAGTGGGGTTCGAGAATTCCCCTTTCCTTATATCTCAATGATTTCTTCACTTTAGTATCATGTATAATAACATTAAATGAATTAATTAACAAATAAAAAAACATTTTATATATTAATTTTATTAATTATGAATTTTATGTTCATTTATGGTCTTTTTGATGAGTTATAGAGTCTAATTTCATCATTTGGGAGCATTCGTTTTCATGGATTTCATGATTGGTTTTCTTGTATACATGTATAAAATTTCATGTAAAATATGGATAAATATATAGAGTGGTTATTATATGTTATTAATGATATTAAAAAATTTGAAATTATCTTATAAATAATTTTTTAATATGTTATGAGGATGAATCATCAGATAAAAGTTAGCGATGATTGTTTTAGGTTAATTTTAGTGGTTTTTCGGTCACAACGAACTCATTATGTTTTATAATTTAGTATTATGTATATAAGTTATTTATATAAGATAAAAACTTTTATGAAGTACATGTTAAAATATGTTGTAAAAAATTTCTTGGATTTATTAATATCCCTGAAGTCGTTAAATGAAAATAAAATAATATCATCCATGATGATGGTAAATTGACACATCAGGGGTGATGATTTCCAATTTAAAATAAAAGAGAGAAAGGGGGAGGAGTTTAATTGTAGAGACCCGAAGCTTGACGTACATTGACATTACATTACATTTTAGGAATACTTAGTACATAACAAAAACACACACACAAGGATCGTAATAGTTTAGTGGCTTTGGAAACTCGGAATATAATCTTCTAATCCTGGTGAAAGATCTTCAACATCTCCCATAAAGATCTTCCTTTTTTTATACCTAAAACCTTTCCTTATATCCTGGGGAAAAGAAAACATGAAAGGGTGAGCTCAAATGCTCAGTAAGGGTAAACAAAAGAAATATCAATCACATCATATACATAAGCACATAACTTTTGGAAATCTTAACCTGTAAAAGAGATCATAATTTCCTAACCAGGAATAACTCATGGCAGTGAAATGTAATCACAATAATCATAACTTAAAACATTAAACTTTGTGGCATACACACATAATCATAGAGAATCATATCTTATTAGTCAAGACTCATTGCCAAGACTATCTTAGTGGACAAAGTCCATTTCTGAACCGAGTCACCCTCGTTTCAGTCCTGTTTCACTGAACCGGTATAACCTACCATTCTAGCCATGTATATCTCATGAGATATAAAATATTTACCCAATGCATTGGAGGGAGATATAGGTCCCACCCATCTCATAATTATACCATTTTTATGTGTGCCACAGAATCATAAATCATACATCATTGCATAACCCATGTAATAAAAATGGGATTCTTAAACAACATGACATCATAAAACAATTCATATAAGATAAAGGAATTCATAAAAATAATTCCATCAAAAAATAATCAAATCAATGTAATAATAGGGATAGAAACATAACCCTATATTATCTTAGATGGAAAATAATTTTGATAAAAGACTTGAACTCCATTCTTGGGGAAAATATCCTTTCTACTTCAAAAACACTTTTCCTTTCTTAACAAGTCATAAAATTATAAACTAAAATAAGTTGATTAAAAATAAACTTGAAAACTTTTCAAGGAAGCTTCTTGGAAATAATGTTTTAAAAATCCATTCATGCCGTATAAGTTAAAAAAAACATTCTTCTCGTACTTTTGTCGGAAAAGTCAAAAAGTACCTCGTACGAAAAACGACAAAAGATTCCTTTCATATCTTTTACTAAAAACTCACCGAAGGGTAAAATTGGATATAAACTATTGTAGAAGGATATAAATATTACATATTGAGGAAACATGGATGTGGATGATAAAATACACCCCAGTAAATGCCAAAGTATAAACAATCTCGGATAAAAATGAGATTTCGATATTTCCCTTACCTTAGGTCCGATTTGATTCGTAAGTGTCCGAACCTCCAGTATAATGACTTAAATAATGTTATTGACTTATTAAAGAATCATATTCATTATTATGATATCATATATGGTTCACTTATGACTTTATATTACCCGTTCTTTTGTAAATTCCATGTTAAAGAGCGTTTTGGGTAAAATTGTTTCATTTGTCGTCCGTGTTTTGACTTGTAATTATTCATATGATTACTTAGATCATTATTACTTAATTCCAGAATATAAAAAATGATTTATATATATATATATTCAGAATATACATATATATAATAAATCAGTAAATGGAAATAAATACACCGTTCATGGAGACGGTAGGCCGTACGTACGCATGAACGCTGTTTTCGTTTCCTTATTGAGTTGAATGGAATTAAGTAGATGAAATACATATATATACACATAAATCCAGTATCATTATTATGTAATATATTTCATTATTACTTATTATATGTACTTTATAATCATTCATGAATGGTTAAAGTAGAGAATGAATCTCATCGCGTCGTGGAGACGGTAGTCCGTACGTACACACGAGCGATGCTATCATTTTCTTTATTATTGAATTGAATTGGTGTGAATGATACAATATATAAGAATCAGTGTGATGTTATAATAACTATGTATAGTTATTCTTTACACCATTATACCCATCCATGTAAGGTGTTGGTGGAAAAACAGAATACACTACGGCGTGGAGACGGTATTCCGTACGTACACACGCGCGGTGATTTTGTTTTCCGTGGGATGGATAGAAGGTGAAATGGGGTTGTTTCATATTTATAATAACAAATCAGTATATTAGTGATACTGATCTAATTACTTTATAATGAAAAAATTAAAGAAGAATAAGTTGAAGAAGAAAGAAGCTTGAAATAATCGGGAGAAGAAATTACCTCTTCTTCGATACGCCTCTTTCAAACCTCCTCTTAGGGAACTAAGCTTGGTCTTTAAAGAAGACCAGAACCTCCAGGATGATACTAGGGAAGTGGAGAAGGGATTTTTTCAGGGGTTGGCTGATCTTGTATGCTCAAATTGGTGTGAGGAGGAGAGGGAGGAGGTTCCCTTTTATAAGGGAGGAGAGCGGCACCTTTGGAATAACTAAAACTATTATTTTATTATAAAGTCAAATTCGGTTTTAAATAGCTCCAAATTGATTTATTTCGAAGCTAAGGTGGGGATGTGTCGAAATACTATCATCCAATAGAACTTATACAAGTTTAGGTTCCTATTTTAACCTTATCATTTAGATTTAACATTAAGTTAAATAATTTTACTTTTACCGTGTCTTCTTGTGTTCTTATACTATAAGGTTAATAAACTTACTATAAGAAGCCAAACGAACCCCAAGTTGTTTATTATTAATATCTATAACCTTATCTAAGTCATTTTTCCAATCCTTAGATTTTTAGGAATAAAATAACAATTAATTATATAATATTTTTTTTAAAAACTATTTTATGTCAATTTTGACACTATTTAGTAATTGATTTTTGTGAAAATCATAACAGAATGATATGTTTGAAAAAAGTTAATTAAATAAATAATAACATGTCATATTAACCTATAAAATTAGTGGAATTCATAAAAAGTCTAAAATTATATTTATTTGGGTATTTATAACATCAATTATTTCAATATTTCATTAATAAGATAATTACTGCATCATCGTTGTGTCATAAATAAATTAAATTATTTAATGTCTAAAAATTAATAATAAAATACCATTATGTATTAAATCTTTTTATCTTTCTAATGAATATTTGTATTCTAATTTATCTTATGTATAACCCCATATTAAAAATGTTTTAGTAAATAAACATTGATTTTAACTCTTTTAACCCTTCTTTAAATAAATTAATAATAAATGTCCTAATCTAATCCAAGTGGGCCTAAATGGTCATATGATATTCCTAAGTTTGTTTTTCGTCGAATTACACTTGTCCAATAGAATTAGGACATGTGTTAGGGTAATAATAATTTCATTTCTACCCTTAATTACCCTATTTACTTTTAACCGTGGTAAAAAAAGTAAAAAGTTACTATTCACCAAAAAATTATTTTCAACTCATTGAACCACATTTTACTTACTGACATCAACTGTGTCTCTCGGATTTTTGAAATTCCACTCACAGAAGCGCTAAAATTAAGTTTTATGAACAATCCAGTTTTTTTAACTACCACTTAGTGGTTTCACTATTCATCAAAAATTGAAAGTTTTCAGAAAAATACAAAAAAATAGGCCTAAGCTATATTTGATATTATGAACTCAAAAATGATGTCTATTTTACCAAATTCAAAACATATCAGTTGCATTAACTAATTTAAAAATTAATTTCTGTCGTCAAAACAAATAGCGTGTTTTTAAGAGATAATAACTATCAAAAGATTGAAACTTGTTTATAACTGGTTTAAATGTGAAATTACATCCAATGACCATCATTGTATTAAATTGTAAAAATATATTCTAAATATACTTTAAAAACAATAAAATTAATAATTTATCACTATTAATTATTTCGATTGAAAAAGTTGTTTTTAATTAAAATTTAGTAATTTTCACTATTCATTAAAATATGAAAGTTATCTGAAAATCACCAAAATTTCACCCTAAGCTAATTTCGGTATTCCGAATCCAAAAATGAAGTCCATTTTAAAAAATAGAATTTACAAAATTTCAAAAAGTGGTTATTACTATTCATAATGTCTAGGTTTAATAATATTTTAATAGCATATCATTGTTTAGCGAAACTTGGTGTTGCGTACAACACACGCTATCGTGGAAGGTCGCGATTGCGTGTAATTCAAGCCAGGTCAGAGATGTGTTTTGTGAAAGCTCCTTTTGGGGTAGCATATAACATAAAACATTAATGAAATTAAAAAGAATCTTTTTTCATAAAATCTCGGGGTGTTACATTTTACCCCCCTTGAAATAAATTTCGCCCTCGAGATTCGTCGGGGTTATAAATGGTTTACTACTCGAAAGTTTGTTTAATAGAAACCCACATCGTAAAATGGAATACCAAAACATGTCTTTTAAAAACTAATATATGAAATGTAATGGTTACCCAAATAAACTAATCACTGGGTTTCCACATAGGTGAAAATATGGATATGGAAGAGAAATTTAACCATCATGTTCTGATGGAGAGTGGTAGAGAACATGGCTATGGAAAAGCCAGCAATCACAAAGCCATAAATTTGTGACAATCTAAGGTACCATCAGATTAATCAGATATAAGAGCACTATGACAACATTTTTGGTTTTCAAGATCGTTTCCTTAAAGTTGATGAAATTGAAATTAGAAGAAATACTTTCGTGATTTCGGTATAGTCTCACCATTGGTCGTTCTTTGGATAATTTCCACTTCATCTATTAAAGAAATGAAGTTGAATTTGTCATTCGTGATATGTTAGCAGATCATGTAATAGAATGATGGGTCATTCCATCTGTCTCAAACAAAAGGTTAGAAAAGTTATAAGTTCATCTTATGGTTAGATTAATCGTATATGGTTCCAAAAATGAACTTATTCTTCATATATCGTACTGCTTAATATAATAAAACTAGTTTATACTAAACAGGGACTTGCTGTAGGCAAGTGGTAGGCGATAAAGGCTAGTCGCATTTCGGTTGTGGGTTCGATTCCCATAGCCTTGTCCGACGCGATGGGCTATCACCCATACTGCAGGTTGTCCTTTTTCTAAAACTACATTACTATAACATCACATAAATAATATCAAAAGTTCTATCCTTAAACATTACTAACTTATGTCCAACATAATCCATTCCAATCTTTAGGCTTATCTAAAATACTTCGGTCCAAGCTCATAGTATAGAGAAAATGATCACGTGAATGCCATCATTTATCCCTCATATATCTTGTTTGTCACATTCCATTCATGTGAATACCATAATCATCTAATCTCTTGAAAAATGAATAACCATTGAATATTAGTGAAAAAATGAGTGCTGTCAAAAGATAACCCTTTCCACATAACAAAATCCTCAAAATTCTATATACTCAAACCATTATATAACCTCCTCCTTATATCAGTCATGAGCTCATGAATACTATCAAACATTTAATTTTCTCCTTATCCCTTCATTATGCGCATATCATGTACATTCCAAAAATATCTGAATAACCATTCATGGATACTAGTACCATTAATCATACACTTTCAAAACTCAAGGAAAGACAACAGTGTAACAATCCTTAGATGTCTCTTTATTCCATAGTACCATGAGATTCTTTACACTTGATAAACATGTAATCATTCCACTACCTTCTTAAACCATTGACCGAGCTTCAACAATTATTTCATCTCACATATCATTTGTAGTCTCTTCATCATCATCAACATAAATACTACCCATACGGTCGTACTGATTCTCTTCAGGAGACTTTCCCTTAGGGCATTGGTTTGCATAATGCCCATACATTCCACATTTAAAACATTTAACCATTGTTGATGTCGTAGCCATACCATTATCCTCATCCCTGGTGTTAACTGAACCTTTTCCTTTGCACTTACTGGCTTTGTGTCCTTATTTTCCACACCCAAAACATCTTCCAGTTCCTTTGAAACATTCTCCTTGATGTCTATTCCCACATGATTTACATAGGGGAAATTGAACTTTCTTTCATCTATGATCGTCATGAAACTCCATCATTCTCTTATTAGCCGAGTCATGAAACTTACCAAATTTTACTTTATTGATCATATTATGAGATTTATGATTCGGAATAATAATGATGTTTGGACTTCCAAATCCCATTTCATTTGGTTTCTCATCATTCCATTGTCCATCATATCCTCCATTATCATGAATCATCTTGTTTCCAGCCATTTTCTAAAACCCAAACAGAATAGTGTGAGAGGCAAAAATCATAATAAAGGGGGAGTAACTTCAATATCTAACATCTTAGGTTTAATTCGAAGATCGTTAGCGCAATTCTAGGACTATAACCTATAATTATACTTAACCTTAGGGACATCCCTAGACATACCTTAGAAATATCTCTAGGGATCTCACTAAAGTTCTCGCATCCTAGTTTCCAAAGGTTGACTAAACCTTTCCTCTGATACCAACTGTAGAGACCCGAATCTTGACGTACATTGAAATTACATTAAATTTGAGGAATACTTACTGCATAACAAAAACACACACACAAGGATCGTAATAGTTTTGTGTCTTTGGAAACTCGGAATATAATCTTCTAATCCTGGTGAAAGATCTTCAACATCTCCCATAAAGATCTTCCTTTTTTTATACCTATAACCTTTCCTTATATCCTGGGGAAAAGAAAACATGAAAGGGTGAGCTCAAATACTCAGTAAGGGTAAACAAAAGAAATATCAATCACATCATATACATAAGCACATAACTTTTGGAAATCATAACCTGTAAAAGAGATCATAATTTCATAACCTGGAATAACTCATGGCAGTGAAATGTAATCACAATAATCATAACTTACAACATTAAACTTTGTGTCATACACACATAATCATAGAGAATCATATCTTATTAGTCAAGACTCATTGCCAAGACTATCTTAGTGGACAAAGTCCATTTCTGAACCGAGTCACCCTCGTTTCAGTCCTGTTTCACTGAACCGGTATAACCTACCGTTCTAGCCATGTCTATCTCATGAGATATAAAATCTTTACCCAATGAATTGGAGGGAGATATAATTCCCACCCATCTCATAATGATACCATTCTTATGTGTGCCACAAAATCATAAATCATACATCATTGCATAACCCATGTAATAAAAATGGGATTCTTAAACAACATGACATCATAAAACAATTCATATAAGATAAAGGAATTCATAAAAATAATTCCATCACAACATAATCAAATCAATGTAATAATAGGGATAGAAACATAACCCTATATTATCTTATATGGAAAATAATTTTGATAAAACACTTGAACTCCATTCTTGAGGAAAATATCCTTTCTACTTCAAAAACACTTTTCCTTTCTTAACAAGTCATAAAATTATAAACTAAAAGAAGTTGATTACAAATAAACTTGAAAACTTGTAAAGGAAGATTCTTGGAAATAATGTTTTAAAAATCCATTCATTCCGTATAAGTTAAAAAAAACATTCTTCTCGTACTTTTGTCGGAAAAGTCAAAAAGTACCTCGTACGAAAAACGACAAAAGATTCCTTTCATATCTTTTAATAAAAACTCACCGAAGGGTAAAATTGGATATAAACTATTTTAGAAGGATATAAATATTACATATTGAGGAAACATGGATGTGGATGATAAAATACACCCAAGTAAATGCCAAAGTATAAAAAATCTCGGATAAAAATGAGATTTTGATATTTCCCTTACCTTAGGTCCGATTTGCATCGTAAGTGTCCGAACCTCCTGTATAATGACTTAAATAATGTTATTGACTTATTAAAGAATCATATTCATTGTTATGATATCATATATGGTTCACTTATGACTTTATATTACCCGTTCTTTTGTAAATTCCATGTTAAAGAGCGTTTTGGGTAAAATTGTTTCATTTGTCGTCCGTGTTTTGACTTGTAATTATTCATATGATTACATAGATCATTATTACTTAATTACAGAATATAAAACATGATTTATATATATATATATATATATTCTGAATAAACATATATATATATAATAAATCAGTAAATGGAAAGAAATACACCGTTCATGGAGACGGTAGGCCGTACGTACGCATGAACGCTGTTTTCGTTTCCTTATTGAGTTGAATGGAATTAAGTAGATGACATACATATATATACACATAAATCCAGTATCATTATTATGTCATATATTTCATGATTACTTATTATATGTACTTTATAATCATTCATGAATGGTTAAAGTGGAGAATGAATCTCATCGCGTCGTGGAGACGGTAGTCCGTACGTACGCACGAGCGATGATATCATTTTCATGATTATTGAATTGAATTGGAGTGGATGATACAATATATCAGAATCGGTATGATGTTATAATAACTATGTATATTTATTCTTTACACCATTATACCCATCCATGTAAGGTGTTGGTGGAAAAACAGATTACACTACGGCGTGGAGACGGTATTCCGTACGTACGCACGTGCGGTGATTTTGTTTTACGTAGGATGGATAGAAGGTGAAATGGGGTTGTTTCATATTTATAATAACAAATCAGTATATTTGTGATACTAATGTTATTACTTTATAATTAAATAATTAAAGAAGAATAAGTTGAAGAAGAAAGAAGCTTGAAATAATCGGGAGAAGAAATTACCTCTTCTTCGATACGCCTCTTTAAAACCTCCTCTTAGGGCACTAATCTTGGTCTTTAAAGAGGACCAGAACCTCTAGGATGATACTAGGGAAGTGGAGAAGAGATTTTGGCAGGGGTTGGCCGATCTTGAATGCTCAAATCGGTGTGAGGAGGAGAGGGAGGAGGTTCCCTTTTATAAGGGAGGAGAGGGGAACCTTTGGAATAACTAAAACTATTATTTTATTATAAAGTCAAAATCAGTTTTAAATAGCTCCAAATTGATTTATTTCGAAGATAAGGTGGGGATGGGTCGAAATCCTCTCATCGAATAGAATTTAGACAAGTTTAGGTTCCTATTTTAACCTTATCAGTTAGATTTAATATTAAGTTAAATAATTTTACTTTTACCGTGTCTTCTTGTGTTCTTATACTATAAGGTTAATAAACTTACTATAAGAATATAAATGAACCCCAAGTTGTTTATTATTAATATATATAACCTTATATAAGTCATTTGGCCGAACCTTATATTTTTAGAAATAAAATAACAATTAATAATATAATATTTGTTTTAAAAACTATTTTATGTCAATTTTGACACTATTTAGTAATTGATTTTTGTGAAAATCATAACAGAATGATAAGTTCGAACAAAGTTAATTAAATCCATAATAACATGTCATATTAACCTATAAAATTAGTTGAATTCATAAAACGGCTCAAATTATATTTATTTGGGTATTTATAACATCAATTATTTCAATATTTAATTAATAAGATAATTACTGCATCATCGTTGTGTCATAAATAAATTAAATTATTTAATGTCTAAAAATTACAAATAAAATATCATTATGTAGGAAATATTTTTATCTTTCTAATGAATATTTATAGTCGAATTTATCTTATGTATAACCCCATATTAAAAATGTTTTAGTAAATAAACTTTGATTTTAACTCTTTTAACCCTTCTTTAAATAAATTAATAATAAATGTCCTAATCTAATCCAAGTGGGCCTAAATGGTCATATTTTATTCCTAAGTTTGTTTTTGGTCGAATTACACTTGTCCAATAGAATTAGTACATGTGTTAGGGTAATAATAATATCATTTCTACTCTCAATTACCCTATTTACTTTTAACCGTGGTAAAAAAAAGTAAAAAGTTACTATTCACCAAAAAATTATTTTCATCTCATTGAACCACATTTTACTTACTGACATCAACCTTGTCTCTCGGATTTTTGAAATTCCACTTACAGAAGCGGTAAAATTAAGTTTTATGAACAATTCAGTTTTTTTAACTACCACTTAGTGGTTTCACTATTAATCAAAAATTGAAAGTTTTCAGAAAAATACCAAAAATTAGGCCCAAGATATATTTGATATTATGAACTCAAAAATGATTTCTATTTTACCAAATTCAAAACATATCAGTTGCATTAACTAATTTAAAAATTAATTTCCGGCGTCAAAACAAATAGCGTGTTTTTAAGAGATAGTAACTATCAAAAGATTGAAACTTGTTTATAGCTGGTTTAAATGTGAAATTACATCCAATGACCATCATTGTATTAAATTGTAAAAATATATTCTAAATGTACTTTAAAACCACTAAAATTAATAATTTATCACTATTAATTATTTCGATTGAAAAAGTTGTTTTTAATTAAAATTTAGTAATTTTCACTATGCATCAAAATATGAAAGTTATTCGAAAATCACCAAAATTTCACCCTAAGCTAATTTCGATATTCCGAATCCGAAAATGAAGTCCATTTTGAAAAATAGAATTTACAAAATTTCAAAAAGTGGTTATTAATATTCATAACGTCTAATTTTAATAATATTTTAATAGCATATCGCTGTTTAGTGAAACTTAGTGTTGCGTACAACACACGCTATCGTGGAAGGTCACGATTGCGTGTAATTCAAGCCAGGTCAGAGATTTGTTTTTTGAAAGCAACTTTTGGTGTAGCATATAACACAAGACATTAATTAAATTAAAAATAATATTTTTCATAAAATCTTGGGGTGTTACATTAATGATGGGTATTAAATTAACATGGTTGCCGACCAGTATGTCCGAAATAATGTTGCTGTCATTCCATTTATAAAAGATAAGGCAAAGAGAAGAGAAGAAATGAAATGAAATCGAAAGGAAAATAACACAAAAAATGAAGTGGATTTAACCTCTTAGATTTATCCTCCTTGAGAACCTCATTAGGGAAATGGTTTTGGTCTTTTGATGTGTCAAACAGATCCTAGATGTGGGTAGGTGATAAGGAGGAGTATTGGGTAGAATTTGGACAGGGTTCAAAGCTTAAGAGGTGGGAGGGAAAGAGGTGGTGAGGGGAGGTATTTTTAGTGGGGGAGAGGGGTGTTTTCTAATTATTATATTCACTAGTTTATTATTTTTGCTCAAGTGTATGAATAGTATGACCATTATCTCTAAATATTATAAAAATTTTAAGGATGGTTTGATATTTTGAGCATAAATCAGCCTTAAATGATATATGACTCCATAATTCATGTATTTAGCTTTTATTGTAAATTATTGTATTTTACTATTCATAAAAAATTCATGTATTTTATAAAAAACCTAAAAAATAACTCCAACCATTTTTAGACTTTTATAATTCCAAAAGAAACTCCATTTTCTAAAAATAATTTTCTAATATGAGAAATTTAATTTTTAATTAAAATCCTCATTTACTTGGAAAATTCAGATTTTAAAATTATAACTAATTTTAAAACACTTTGAAAATTACTTAAGGTCTCATAAAATTATCTTCAAATCACATGACATAAAAATATTAATTTCATAATTCATTTTATGGAAATAATTTTTTTAAATTATTTAACTAATCCTAAAATTTCAATTAACTATTTATGACTAAAAAAATAAAAACACTTAACTAATAATTTTCAAAACATTTATTTAACCAGACTATGATATAATTATACCATATGTTCATTTATAAGATGCCTACATTTTATTTACACTTTCATGGGTGAATCTACTATTAATTTTTGTAGATTACTATTAATAAGGGTCATATTACAATTCCTGAGGTCATGTTACTTTTTAATCATTATTGGTTCCTTAAATTCTATAAATACCTATTATTTCATCAATTTTTTATTTATAAATCTTTTTTTATTGTATGTAAGAAATTTTTTTGTGATTTATAGAACAAGAAATTACTATAATAAGGGATAACATATATTGATAAAAGTTTGGGTTTTTACATTTTTCCCCATTTAAAAATTTCAAGCTCAAAATTTCACTTTTATATAAATAGGTGAGGGTATATCTCCTTCATCAACTCATCTAGTTCCCAAGTTTGTTCTTCATACTTATGGTTCCTCCAAAACAACTTAATATGGTGGTTTGTATTTTTATTTATAACCTTATCTCTCTATTAAATAATCTATACTGGATACTCCCCAAAGGAGAGATCATATTCTCATTGTATCATCTCTATGTTTAGTACAGGTGAGGAATCAAGTATGTACATTATCAAGAGTGATATGTGAAACACATCATGAACTTAATCTGTATTTGGTGAAAGTGTAAGTTGATATGATATAACTCATATGAAATAAAGGATCTGAAATGGGCCAATGTTCCTTGGTCTCATAATCCATTTCATTCAAAACTGCATGACTCACATACACTGTGATATTTGAAAGAAAAATTTATCTCCAATATCAAAATCCAAATCCCTTTAATGGTTACATGAAAATATATTTTATTGAAACTTTGTAGCTTTTATATGTTGCTAGATGTTTTGAACCTTCTCCATCGTCTATTTTACAAGACCAGGTCTAGGTGGATTTATTTCACCAAGTTTATCCCAACGGATTGGAATTATACATCAATTACATACAGTGTGTCATATGGATCCATCTAAATACTCATGTGTAATCTGTTGTTGTATGAGAACTCAACCAAATGTAGATTTTGATCCCATCCACATTTGAATTCTAAATAGTATGATCTTAACATATGTTGAGCATAGGAATCGTCTTTTCAAATTGGACATTGGTTTGTGTGTGATAAGCCATCACTAGTAAAAAAAGGGATTTAACATTGCCTTTATTTTTCATTTTTTGATCTTGTTTTTTAATCAATGTCTATAAAGGCGACATAAAATATAAGATTTTCAGTGTCATTTTAAAAACCTGATGCCAAAAATGATGTCATGCTTAGTTTTCAACGTCGGTTTTACAAATTAACAAACACCAAAAGTTGATTTTCAACCTCGATTATTATAAGAAACGATCCCAAAAATTTAGCACATCCTTATTTTTTACGTTGATTTCTTATAAATAGATTTGGAAAACCAAAGACGGGTTGGTTTTCGGTAACATTTTTCTTGAAAACCAACGTTGATAACTGTGTATTTTCAAAAAAATGTTTCGAAGTCTGTTTTTATGAAAACTAACGAGGAAAGTTTTTTTTTGAAAATAAATAATATTACACTCCCAAAATAATCATTATCCCTATAATAAAACAAAATATACAACCATAAAACATTATTTATCATGAACTAAAAATCTATAAAAACGTACATGTTTTTATCTAGTTAATCAAAAATATATCTATATATTTGTATTGAAAAGTAGAATTAAAATACAAACACCTGAAATTGATGATATGATCATTGTTGGTTATTTTTGAAGCATTCATTTGATACCATTATGTTTATGCACCTATTATAAAAAAAT
The DNA here is from genome assembly GCA_963277665.1 of Viscum album. Taxonomy (NCBI): domain Eukaryota; kingdom Viridiplantae; phylum Streptophyta; class Magnoliopsida; order Santalales; family Viscaceae; genus Viscum; species Viscum album. The sequence continues at coordinate 1,469,171,352 of OY728147.1, read as the reverse complement.
AATTAGTTGTTTTGAACACATGTTATTAAAAAAAAGTAATATTATTAAAAAGCATTAGAATATACATACCTCAAATCGTAATCAGACCTAAAAAATAGTTTTCAAAAAAAGATTAAATATGGGTAAGTTCAGTTTCGGTATAAGACTCATTATCATTGAATATCTATAATAACATTTAATGATATGAGATTAAAAAATATAATTCTATGAAAAAAATTATAAAAATAATAATATAACTATCCTTTTACAATTCATTAGTTACCCTAGTTGTGATTATCTCGTGCATGAATCATTGAACATAATAACCATATTCAACATGTCCTTATTGATGATGACATTGTGGTTATAAAACATGAAATTAATAATAAAAACCAATATATATATATATATATCAATAAATAAAAACAATGTCTAATATAAAAAATAGTTACCTTTACTTTCACATAATTTATTTCATTTTTTTTCTTTATCAACATGTGTAATTTTTTAATTTTTTTCCATGAAATGAATTTTCATATATTTGAACTAATAATACATGTATAAACAATGATAATTAAACATAATGAGATTATGAAAAAAAACTTACTTGTCTAATAAGGTGGAAAAACCTTTATGAACACTCTCTAATAAAGAGTAAAACCAATATAAGGTGCATTCACTTGGAAAAATATGCCTAACATCAAATGACCCCTACAATACAAAAATTTCACAATTAATGAAATTATAATGATCATAAGTTCATAATTATGTCTCTTATATAACTTATCATGAAATGGAAAAAACCAACAACTAAGCTTCATATGGGATTATCTCTCACATGTATATGCAGCTCTTCTAGGATTCTTCACATGTTTCACTTCCATGGAAATGTATTCTAGATCTTTAAAACCATATATGGATATGATGTCATTTTTTACGTTACACATGTGTAGATACCTATTTTAAAAATGAAATATAGTTAGTAAATTTAAACAATATTTTATTAAATAATATATAAATTCAAGCATCAATTTTCATACATAGAAAACAACTACAACACATTAAAGCCAAGCTCTTCAGAATCAAAAAGATGCATGATATATTCTTGGAGTAATCTCAATGGATAATATATTTTTCATATATCAGACCTCATCCAAAACTCATAGATATTATTTGAGGATTAATAATACAAGGATAATGTTTATATCCAATAATAAATATCAAAAGTTTCTATAGTTGATTATTCCTTAACATTTCGTTACAATTTTGGAATTTAATTTTCTGTATGATAATCCAATATAAGTTAAATGTTAGAAAAAATTACAAGTATTTTTCAATCATATTTAATTAATATTTAAAAAAACACATACCTAATAAGAAATATAACGAAGAAGACTAGTTGGCAAAATTAATAAATTATCTAGACAATCCCCAAATCTAGTAATATTCTAAGTAAGAAATGATAGTAGATCATTAGGATTAATAATATCATGTAATGATACTATAAATTTACCCTTCTGCATTGTATGGTGATGTACATAATCCTGCAAAAAATGTATGAGTCCTTATGTAATAATATGTATATGGGGATCTCCAGCAAATAGCTCACAATATACGGTTTGGTCCGAGCGAGGAGGTGGGGGATCAAAGTAGCTAGGTTGGGTAGGGTAGTCCATATTGGAAGGAGGTAGAGGATCAATGTATGTAGGCTGGGTAGGCTAGGTTGGATGGGAAAGCTGGGAAGGCTAGGAAATCTGTGCAGATTATAACTGTCTTGTCAAGTGTTTTAATAAAGCCTGTTGCATGGCTGCTAGAATTTTATCACGCATAGACTGCTTCATCTATTTTAGTTCTTATTTTATGGATTCTATTTCTAGGTCATTGGATTTATTACTCTAATAAAAAACATTCCAAATACTAATAGCTCCAAAATATCCTCTAACATGGTCGAGGTGTTCTGCCTTTCCAAAATCAGTGGCTAGGATGTCCATCCTGCCCTCTGTGATAAAAGATCTATGTGTCTCTTTCTCCGGACGTTCATCCTGAAATGAAGAATGAAGAAGTTATATAAGTGTTTATACTTTATAAAATAAATAAATTCATGAAAAATAAATAATATTTACATACAATTTTATCAGATACATGTTTAGTTTCCTCTAAAATATACTTTTTATTTTTCCTTCTTGTCACTCTCACTACCTCAAAAATGGGCAAGGACAGCGCCAACCTTTATCAGCACTAACAAAAAAGAACTGATAAATGGGGTTACTTTTAACAGCGTTTAAAAATATGCTGATAAAGGGTATCTTTATCAGTGCTAAAAAAAGCGCTGATAAAAGTACCCCTTTATCAGTGCATTTTTTTAGCGGTGATAAAGGTACCCCCTTTAACAGTGCTTTTTTAGCACTGTTAAAGGGTACCCCTTTATCAGTGCTTTTTTAGTAGGGCTGATAAAGGAGGGTCTTTATCAGCGCTTTTATTAAAAGCGCTGATAAAGGGTCTACTTCCAAAAAAAATTCATTAAAAAATTATATTAATATTTAAATATATAGATATAGTTATATTGATATAAATATTATATATATTTTTTAAATATAATTTTAAATATAATTTTAAATATATTTTAGATATGTATAAATATATAGTTACACTTAATATATAAGATATTTATAGAAAATGGATTATAAAAAAATAAAAAAAATATTTTTAATTAATAATTTATTAATTATTATGGACTATTAGTCATTTAATAACAATTTGAAGAATACAAAAATAAAAAAATTTAAAAAAGATCCAAAATATGTTGAAAATGCAACTCAAACTTGTAATAGCCATAACTTTTGATCCGGGTGTCCGTTTAAGCTCTACAGCAAATCAAATCGAAGCCTGCGATGAGATATACACACTGGGGATCGAGGAATAGCCTTTTTCACATATTTATAGGCCAAAAAGGCCCAAAAGGCCTCCTAAATTGAGTTTTTGTCGGGATACCCTGAGTTTTTAACATTTTTTGGATTTTCAGCCTCGTTTAAAGAGGTATTATTGGCTTTTTTTGTGGGGACTAAATTTATTCCTAGGTATTACATTCATATTGATATTATGTCTTTGAAATTTTATTGTTTTTTATAATGTACTGCTATTTATAATCAAATATCTAACAATATATATGTATATTTTATATATTCACACATAAAAATTTAATTATAAATATAAATAATAAAATATACTTACATATATAATATATTAGCTTTATCTAAATAATAAATAATATCCATTTTATTTAAAATAAAAATATAGAAATATTTATATACCTATATATTAATCTAACTATATATATATTAATATAACTAAATATATATATATATTTATATAACTATAAATATATATATTAATATCACTATAAATATATATATTAATATAAATATAAATAAATATTAATATAAATATTTATTACTATACGAATAAATATAAATAAATATATATATATATATATAGCGATATCATGAATTGGAAAACAAATCAAAATAGAGGAGTGGTAAGGTGTTATGCGTGCAAGGGGGATGTCTCAAGTTCAAAACCTGGTGGATGCAGGGGTGCGCACATGGGGCTAGATTTGGGGGGGGGGGGTTGCACTGATAAATGGTGGAGGGGGTGCGTGTGGGTGCTGGAGGGGCTGTAAAACACTGTAAAAGGGGGGCTCAAGCACTATAAAAGCCCCCGAATTGGCCGGATTTTTTTTATTTTTTTTACATTTATCATCCCTAACAACATGCGCTAATAAAAGGGGTATTTTATTAGCGCTAAAAAGAAAGAGGTGATAAAGGAACCTTTTATCAGCACTTGTTGTTAGCACTGATAAAAGACCCCTTTTATCAGCTCTTTTTGGAGTGCTGATAAAGATGAACCCCCCTTTATCTTTTCCAGCTTTAACAGTGCTTTTATAGTGCTATTAATTGCCATTTTTAGCGCTGATAAAAGGCATATTTTTAGTAGTTTCCTTTTCATTTTTCATGGAGAGCGAGAGGTGATGGGGGACCAAACTAGACCAATACTAGACTGATCTCTTAAATCTTAAAAATTTTCATCAATCATTTTATTCTCTAATATTGGATACCCTCGAGAAGATAATGTATAAGGGTATAAATTTTTCAACTAGATCTCTTGATGGGATCTCTTGGTGGCCTATTACATAAAAATAATCCAATAAGTAATTAAATAAATATATAAAAAAAATTACAATATAAAATAATTATTATACCTAAAAAAATTTCTTCATGAAGGCTCTCAACAAATTGCTTCCATATATCTGCATCTTTATAAGGATACTTAAGAGATGGGGTTTCAAACTATTTCTTTCCAAAACATAATTTTTTGTTGTTTTTGTTTTATAATGTCACCATCAAACTGTTGATAAAGAGTGATTTCTTTTATTAATTTTATTTATTTCTTAAAAATTGAATTTCATATGTAATTGAAGAAATGAAATATTTCATTTAAAATATTTAATATTCAAAAAATGAGATAAAATATATCAATTGTTATATTTTACCACCATGGCCACCCAAAGCTAATATTTCACCATCGTGTCCACAAACATCCAGTTAGGATATAAAATAATAATCCAACAATGGTTCTGTATTGATATATAACTAATAAAAAGAACTGCGTTGGGGCTAGTTGCATTATTATTATCATGAAAATGAATATGTAATTTGTCATCTCTATAAGATAGTTATTGTTTTCCTAATCAAGTAATACCATGTTTAACAACGTGATAACTTGATTTATATATAGTAACATAAGATGTATCCTCCATTGAGGAAACACCATTAGTCCTAAAAAAATATATAAATTAAAAATTTTCATCAATTAAATAAGTATATTACTGAATATTTAACAGTATGAAAAAATAAAAAATACCTCGGTAACTACTCCTCTATCTTTTTATCTGACATTAACACAAGTAAATGTAATGATTTTTTGTGTACCTATATATCATTGGAAAAATAAATATTTAGCAACAAGGATGAAAAAATAAGTTAAAATAGAAGAACACATTTGTATGTTTCAAAAAAAGAAGAAAAATATAAATAATTACTAGAAAAATTAGGATAATAATTTAGTGTTTCCCACATTACTTTATCATGATCATTTCATAATTTTTTCACTATGTCTGACTTGTATTCATTATAATTTTTCTAAAATTTTTTAAATGATAAATAAGACTCATGTAAATGAATAACAATATTAATAACATTCTCATCACCCAAATGGTATTATTTACTTTCAAAATGATGGAACAATAATAATTTGATGGTTCAATGACATAAAATATCTACTTTTAATGTTCCCCCGTGATAATTGGTTCCTCATTGTAATTAAATCTTTTCAAATCTACTAGTGTTAATCCAGAATCATCATGTTTTACACCACTATTTCTATCAACCCAATTAAACTTAAACACAGTGACTCATAATTTTGTATAATCAATTTCACATATATCATCAAGAACACTATAATAATCTGACCATGAAAAAATTGGATTTTTATCTCCAACACTTCAAAAATGCACTGCTCTAGTGATAACCATAACATCACTATTTTGAACAGTCTTCTTTTCATCTAACTTCTTTGTGTAAAATGTGTACCCATTAATTTCAAAACCCATCCATGTTATCACATTAAGAGATGGTCCCCATGCCATCCATTTTAATGTTTGTGATGAAAATATATCTGTTATAAATTTTTATTTAAACATTTTATCATAATATTTTTATTCTTAATCATGAACCAATTTTTATTTGATTTTGGATATCATCACTTTAATTCAGAAATATGTGATGATATATATAATTGACTATCATCAGTGTTGTTCAAAATATATAAATGTGTATGCATCACTTCATCACATTGAATAAACTTTACATTTAATCCTTGAATCCCTCTACCTTCACTATCAACAATCAAATTTTGAGATATAGGTGGAACGATATGCACCACTTCATACAAATAATCAATACAAAACTCAATCACTTGTTCTGAAACATATTGTTGAACAATAGAGGCATCTAGATGATAATAATTTTTAACATATCCTTTTAAATTTTCATTTAAATTTCAAAAGGATACATCAAACATAACTAAACATGCCCACATATTCTTATCTCACACAAATGATGAATCACCAGATAAACCATTATATCAAAAAATGTGGGAGGAAAATACATTTATATTCTACAATGTATAAGGGAAGCTTCACTCTCCAACTCATCTAATGAATTTGTATAGTTAACATTGATTCCAATGGATTTAAAAAAATTACATAACTTGACGATAGAATTTTTGACTGCTGATAGGAATATACCACATAGTGGGACTGGTAGCAGTTGTTTCATCAATACATGGAAGTCATGAGATTTCATACCTATTAATTTGAAATCATTCATTGACATGAAATCATTAATTGACATGAAATTATTTATATTTGAATAATATCCACTAGGAACTTTTATACCATTCAAACACTGAATGAAATTCAACTTCTCACTCTACATAATTTGTGAAAAGCCAAAGGTAAATATGATATATTTCCTTTCCTAGTGGGAGCTAACTCCAAACATATTCCCATTACTATCATCTCCAATATATAATTCAATCCATATTTTGTATTTCCTTTTATGTCTAATAAAATTTTAATCAAACTACAATATATATATATTTTTCAACATCCATAACATCAATGTTATGTATTATCTCTAAAAATATACAATAAGGTAGCTCAAAAAATAGACTGTTTTCTCTAGATATTATTTTGAAGAACAGAACTAATTTTATTTCAAAAAGTTGAATAAATATTTTTCACCATGTTTTAATATTCTTCAACTTACAATGATTGTAGGGGAATATTATATTCTTGTAATCGGTTAAATGCGTTTTTCAATCTACAAAAAGGATGATCAATTTGAAAATATCTTCAATGTATCATGTACACTATCCTTCTTCCATTCTAAAATTGATAATATGAAGTATCTTCTTCACAAATAGGACAAGATTTATGTCCCATAACAATGTATCTTGATTGGATTCCATATATGGGAATTCCATTTATACTGAATATTATCATACCACGTAAAAGAAAATAATATTTCTGGTATGCATCAAAAACATTAACACCTCCCCCATTAAAAGTTTTAAATCATCAATAATTGGAGAAAGATACACAATAATATTGTTTCTTGGATGTTTTGGTCTAGGAATCATCAATCTCATCATAATATTTTTTTTCATTACATATATATATGGTGATAATTTTTCAATTAACAATAAAACAGTCCCTGAACTATTTTGTCTACTTAGGTTCTGATATGGATTCATTCTATCTCTAGACACTCCCATTATAATATTTATAACATAACTTTTAAAATCATGAAGTTTTTTATAAAATATCTATCATTGTGATGAGTTAGAAGGGTGACCTAATTTACCATCAGAGATGCGTTAATCTAAATTCTAGCTTATCCTTTTTACCTAAATTGAATATGAAAATTGATTCTTTAAATGAGTAATTATTGGAAGTTACCAAATTTCATTACTAGAAGTTTTGATTTTTGTACCAGATAAAGAATTAGAGATAATTTATCAGAATTATATGAAGGGAAAATTTGAATAAAATATTTTATTTAGTGTGAGGTTAGATGTCAGTACTTGAGAATGAATCTAAGTTGACATTTTCATTCATCTTATAGCATTATGGTCAACATGTAGGACAATTTGATAAAATTTCATATTATTTCCTATATAACACATAATCATTGGGGTAAGTATGTATCTTTTTATACCCCAAATCCATTGGGAATAATATTTTCTTCACCCCATAATTGGAATATGGAATCCCATATCCTAATAGAAGTAGATCTTTCAAAACTGAAAGTATGTTAGTGAAACTTTTATCGGTCCAACCATTACATGATTTCAAGTTAACCAATCTCAAAATGGCTCATAAAATTACATATTTACTAAAACAGTGGAATAATGGGTTTTCATAATCTCTATACAATAGGCCAACACTTAATCTTTTTTCAATGGTTTCAACACATAAATCATGAATAAAATCTTCCTTATAATCCTCTATCACATTATGAATAATTTCATTAACATTATCTATTGAATTTACTATTATTTCACCGTACCAGATCTAACGTGTATAATTAAGGATAAAACCATAACAATTGGGGTAATCATTTATTTCTCTAGAATTTTAATTTCTCATATTCAAACAATTAAAAAATGGAAATAGAATCAAATATGTGTTTTGGAGATTTTATATAGTAAATTCCAAGAAATCATCACCTCCCTTTTCATATTCACTAGCGGTTCATTGTAAATCTATCAAATTATGATCCATTCAGTACCAAAAATCATAATATAATTTGTGATATAATAAAACATATAAATATTTAAATATAAATATATAAATAGATAATTTTTAAACATAAAACGTACCATAAACTAATATTACCTTTATGTTATATCTAATTCATTTTTTTCTGAAAAGTTATCTTTGAGAACAAATATGTAGAAGATTCATTGAATCAACAATAATTTACCATTAAAACTCAGTGTAAGAAATACACATAAAATGCATATTAATTTCACAATTTAATTCATTTAAATATCAATTCAATTATAAAACTCAATTTTATAATCACACATAACATTCATATTACTTATATAATATAATTCAAATAATATTAATGTATATGATTGACATCACTAAACATTCAAACAATTATAAATCTATGATAGGAGTGGTCATCAATTTACACCGAAATTAATTAAAACCAATAATTTCATCAAACTAAAATGAAAAGAATGAATTAGATAATAACAGAATAAAAAATCACCAACAATTGAGAAAAAATAATTGAAATGAATTATTTAGATAATAACCAATTTCTTTCTAAGATTAAAATAATTACAGTATTCCGATTTGAAGATAATAAATTGAGAAGAAATATCAATTTTATCCTTCTAATTATTTAGAATAGTAAATACTGCAACATATAACAAAATAAGTAGTATATATGATAGATAATCATGAATGAAGAAAATAAAACCCATTTTGGTTTGGCTGTGAAGATGATTTAGATAAAAAATATAAACATAAAAAAAAAAGATAAAGGATGAAAGAATGAGAACCATTGGTCGTGAAAGGAAGATTAAAATTCATGAAATCAAATAAAATGAGGTATGGGTTAGTTCTAAATTATTTGGATCTATCGTGAGGTAGGAGAGATAAGATAACCAAAGAGGTTTAGGGTTTTAGATGGTCGAATGTGTGTATAAAATTTTAAAAGACTTTTAGGTGTCCGTTTCACTAGAAACCAATTTTAGAACTTTTTTTAATATTTTCGGTGTACGTTATTACATAATCCAACATTGAAATAATTTTTTTGGCAGGGGGTTTGATATTGGTTTGTTTAATAACTGATGAAAAAACTATATATATATTTTTAATTTTTCAGCATCACTATTTTAGATAACTGATGCCGAGAAATTTACGATTTAAGTTTTTGGCTTCATTTTAGATGATAACATACACTGAAAACTTTTTTCTTCACTATTCTTCATCAGTTTCACAGAGCTGACATAAAAACATTGTTGTTATGTCTATAATTTCTACTAGTGAATGATGAAATTTAATGTAGTACTCAAAGAATGTTTAAGTCTCCTCCAAAATTTAGATGTGAAACTTGGATCACAATTAGAGACAGTCGAGAGTGGAACCCTATTCAGTCTCACCACTTTTGTGACATATATATTTGAAAGTTTTTTCAAGAAATATGTCTTCCCAAATAGTGATAAAGGTGGATGTATTAGTGATTCATACCACTATAACCCATATTATGTTATTTCCTTTGATTTTCCTTGGGAGACCCATGAAAAAGTCCATATAACCATTCTCTTATTTCCACATGGGAATACAAAATGGTTGCAGTATCCCTTTGGAATTCAATCACCCTTATTTAACTTGATGACGTATCAAGAACCTTGAGGTATTCTCATCAATTTACCAATTCATGTTGTCCACCCAGAAGTGTTCTTAGAGATCAAGGAACATCTTGGTACTATCTATATGGATAGAGAAATCTGATCTATGTGAATTATTTAGTAGTTACCTATTTATCCTAGGTTATGAAGGAAAAAAATCCTCTTTCCAAAATGAATATTTAATTTCTCAAACCTCCTAGGTCTATTACTTTGTAAAAATCTGGTGTTTAAGGTGTTCTGGGAGGCAATGGTGACTCATTTCATGAGTTTGCCAAATTAATTTAGTTTTTCAATTGTAGGTGGTGTCAATTGGTGGCTTCGGGGAGTCACTTTGGTAACATGCTTTCGTGACTTATTGATGGTAGTTTGTGATGGTGGGTTTCTAATGGTAGCTTGCCTCAGGGACTTGCAATCGGTAGCTCTCATCAATGATTGGTCATTGGTAGCTCGGGTCAGTGACTCACCATAGGTAGCTTGAATCAGTGACTCCCCATCGGTAGCTCACACCAATGACTAACCGTCGGTAGATCACATCAGTGACTCATCATCAGTAGCTCATGTTGGTGAATCCCTATCCGTTGCTCACATCAGGGACTCACCATCGGTAGCTCACATCAGTGACTCGCCATCAGTAGCTCGCATAGGTGAATCACCATCGATAGATCATGTCAGTGAATTGCCATCCTTAGCTCATGTTGATGACTCATCATTGGTGTCTTAAGTCATTTACTCACCATTGGTAGCTCATATCAGTGACACACCATCGGTATCTCACATCGATGACTTCACATCGGTAGCTCATGTCAGTGAATCACCATTGGTAGATCACATTGGTGACTCGCCATTTGTAGCTCACGTCAGTGACTTGCGGTCAGTAGCTCATGTCAGAGAATCACCATCAGTATCTCCCATCACTAACTCACCATTGATAGCTCAAATTGGTGACTCGACATCGGTATCTCATGTCGATGACTCATCATTGTTATATTACGTCAGTGATGTCTCATTAATAACTCTCATTACTGACTCACAATCAGTGACTCATATTGGTGACTCACCCAATGGCGAGTAATTTCCAAAAGTTTATCAAAATTATAGTTTCCTCCAATTTTTTCTAGATTCACCCTTTAAAATCTTATTTTATGTTAAATGAGTTGAAAACCATGTTTGAATGTTTTTTATGCTATTTCAAAGGATATAAAGTATTTCTTTAATTTTATAACACCCACAATACTTTTAATAGTCAAATAGCATGGTCTTGATCGTGATATGAATTTAATGGTGTTTGAAATCATTTTCCTCATAGATTTAGGATCTGACCATTTTAAAGCTAAGATCCTTCCTCCCTTGTGAATTTAATCTATATTATTTCTACTAAGTATCCATATAACCATTCTTCCCTGAGGATGCATGATTTACAATTTCACCCATGGATCGTGCCTCCCTTGAGGTTCCTCTTGTGTCTTGAATGCCCATATTTTGGTTCTAGGAGCAGATATTGATCTTATATTCTTCCAAGTAGGGATCCCTTGATCAATTTTAATTTGAGTATCATGTGGGGTGCGTGTACACCTATCTCCTGGTGAATATAGTTTGATCCAAATTTAATGAAGGTAATAAAAAATAATAAATGAGGGGTTGGGGAGAATAAGATGATGATAGCTTTGCCTTATATATTATTTGATACGTACTCTCTATTGTATCATATTGAAAATCAAGGCCATTAGAGATCCTTTTTTGCGCAGCTATGAAGGATTATGGTTGTTTATTGTCGATCCCCTATGAATGACTATATGAATATAAAATTGGTTAACCACGTATATTTGGTTAAATAAATGGATGCCTCAAGATTGAACTTTATTTGTGATGTCCCCTGAATTCTCAATGTGGATTTAATGAACAAGTGTTTATTAAATATGAATAAACATTTCTTTGTCAGTGTGGCTATGTGTTTTGTGTGATTTTGTTTTGAATATTTTCCCTATGTGGTGATGGGTTTGAGTGCACAAGTTTTGCTGGGGTGATACAGGTGGTGAAATGGTATTTCACGTTGATAGATTGATTTATTGTGGAATGGGTGGGTAGTGTTTGAGCAGTGGGGCTGCAGGTTTGGGTTGTGGTATATTTATGTTGCTAGTGTGATGGGTGTTTTTTTTTCTATATAATATGGTTGTTAGGATTGGTGTTGATGGGGTGTGTTATGGGGTTTGTCTACAAGTTGGGGGGGTCTTCCGGTTGAGATGAAGGATGCGCCATGATAACATTGAAGATTGTTGATTGAAGTGGTTTGTATGGGTGTTAAATGGAGTGGAAATAAGAAGTCAGTTGCCTTACCATTGTTCTTTTTTCCCTCTATATTGTTTATGTGGTGTGGATTATTGAGTGCTTTAATTTGTAGTATTCTCGGTTGGGATGGAATGAATAAATGGTTTCCAAAATTAAGAATGATAATTTGTTTAATGTGTGGGATGGGTGTATGTTTGAGTTATGTATTTTTGTGGATGTATTTAATTTGTTAACTTCTGAAGTGATTGTTGTTGGTGTTAATAATTTCATTTTGAGGTAGTAACAGCATTGGCAGTATCATAGGGTTGTAGGTTGTTTTATTGATAACCCATAGGTTGTCTAGAGTTTTTGATACCTATATATATAATTTTACTTCTTTGTTATTTCTATAGCACCCCACCCTAGTTGAACACTATGTACTAAAAAACACACTATCTAGGGGAGGGGGGAGGGTTTCTTTCCCAAACATCCCATTAGGAGGATGGCTGGCTGGCCACCTGCTCTTCCCTTCCCTCTCATCTAGGTTGTGTTATACGAAGATCCTTCATGTAGGTTATGGTTTGTGGGGCCCATGTTTGCATGAGTGAGTGGTGGTTTCCCAGGTGTTTTCATGATGAGATAATTTGTTCTTTTCCTAGTGTCTTCGGGATGGGGTGTGGTATGTGACTCAGGTGTGTGCATGGGGGTTGTGACGTCGTAATTTTAGAAGAGGTGGGAGCACCATGACATTTTCCATTATGGTGTGAGAGAAGTGAATGACTGTGAAAGTGGTGTGAGGTACCTATCATCATTATTCCATATATTACATTACTGAACTTGAATTATTTGGTGAGAGTGACTTTGGTGAGTTTTGGGCAGCTAGTATACCATGTTAGGTGCTTTTGATTTTTGCAGTTTCTCATGGGGACAATAGTGTGGTTCTCTACTTTTTTATGAGAGACTTTGGATTTTTTCAACTGATTATACTTGTATTCTCACCCTATGTTTGAAAAACTATTTTCAGGTTTCTGGGGGGACTACATGGACTGTGTTGGGAATTTCTAGCTTGGACATTGAGATTGTTTCCATAACACTACTCAACATTGTTCTTTCAATATTTTCTTTGCAACTTTTTATTGTATCTCTAGTAGTTTTTCATTAAGAATGCATGTGGGGGGGGGGGGGGTTGGATTATTATATATATATATATATATATATTTCTATGAGTTTTTTTGAGGTTGATACATATTATCTCCCAATCTTGGTTACTAAAAAAAGTGCAATCCTCCCATTTTGTGAAATTTGTATACCCTTGGTACTAGTCACCACCTCGGGGCCTACTAGATGTGGGACTCGTGGGTAATTATCTTTCTTCTCAATTTAAATCATAGGAGGGGCATATTTGGTGGGAGGGGTCATGATAGAATCACACCATCATCCTCGATATGGAACTCTTGCAGCTTCCCTTCCTTTAATGTATTCATCTTCTTTTGAAACCCCAGATCATCCCTTAGTTCCTCCTTAATCATCTCTTGGATAAATGGTTGGGATATCATTTAGAGAAGTTAGGATGTATTCCATTCCATTTTGATTTCCAAATCCATCCTTTGCATACCTAATAAGTTAAGTTCTTTCTCAATTAACATCATGGAAATAGTATTAGTTTTTTTGCTAAGTGCATTAGCTACCTTGTTCTCCATGCCAGGATGATAGTGAATAGAGAAATAATTTTCTATGATTATATCAAACCACCTCATTTGATGCATGTTGAGATCATTTTTTTGTGAAAATATACTTTAGGCTATTGTGATAGGTATATATTTATCACCTATCACCATAGAGGTATTTCCTCCAGATATTAAAGATAAAAATCACAGCTGCTAGCTCCAAATAATGCATTGGGTAGTTTGGCTCATGAATATTTAACTTTCATGAGCCATAGGATATAACGTAATCATTTTACATGAGTACGCAACCCCAGAATTTATTTGAATCATAACTATATATAAAAAACATTATCCCCTTTTCCTTAATTTTAGTAGAAGTGTAGTGGTCAACCTTTTCTTTAGGTCATTGAAGCTTTCCTCACACTCGTCTATGCAGACATACTTTACCCCTTTCCTTGTCAACATAGTATGTGAGATGGAAAATAATGAGAAATTTCTCATGAAATGTTGATAGTACCTTTCTAAAACAAAATAACTATGTATTTTCATCGAACTAGAGGGTTGGGTCCATTCCTCAATTTCCTTTGATTTTAAGGGTCCTTGGAAATTCCCTCACTTCTGATCACATTTCCCAAGAATTTGAGTTGTTGCATCTAGAAGTCACACTTGATAAAATTGGAATAAAATTTATCTTTCCTGAATATTGTGAAAACAATCCTTAGATGCACTTCAGGTTCCTATTTTTTCTTGGATTAAATGAAAATATCATCCATAAACACTACCACAATTTTTTTGAGGTAAGGTTTAAAGAATATATTCATCCGATCCATGAATATTCCTTGGGAATTAGTAATTCTAAAGGGCATCACAAAAAACTCATACTTTATAAACCTTTTTAGAGAGAATTTTTTTGAATATCTTCATTCATCACCTTTAGCTGATGTAATCCATAATAGAGATCCACCATTGAGAAGTAATGAGATTCTCATAGCTGATCGAACAACTCATCAATCATTGGAAGATGGTACTTGTTCTTTATGGCGATCTTTTTTAGATCACTATAATCTATACACAGCCACATTGATCCATCATTATTCTTGACAGAGAGCATTAGCGCACCCTAAGGTAATGAAATAGAGAGTATAAAGACTTTTTCCGAATGATCTTGTAGATGATTCTTTAACTTCTCCAGTTTGACATGAGACTTCCCATAGGGACACTTTGAGAAAACAGTATCTCTAGGTATGAGTTATATTGAGAACACTACCTCATGATCTGATGGAATTCCAGTTAACTAATTAAAAAATACATCACAATATTCCCCCAAAATGGGAATTTTTTCTAGGATGATACCTTCCTCTGAATCTACCATTTGAGGTACGTATACTTATCCACAGGGAATCGACACCCACACTACTAAATAATTTTCCAAACTAGATTCATGACCTTCTTTTGATTTTATAGAGGAGCATGGGATGGTTCAAAATATAAAAAGATATTTCCCTTTCTCGATTATTTATATGAATTCTATATAACAAGATCCAATCCATTCCCATTATAGCCTCAAAGTTCGACAAGGGAAGTATCATGAGGTTAAGTGAAAGTATCATCCCACATATTCTAATAGGAGAAGATTCCAACTCTTTTTTTGAAATGACTACACCACATTATGTTTTTTTGAAATCTCTACATCAATGTTTCCTAGATTCTATTAAATATTTATTATGAACTAGAATGATATTAAAGAATGCATATAAAGATAATAAAATAAGACTTTTTATATTCTTGAGTGAATAATAAGTGTAATTTCTATGACATCAGTTTCCTTCTTCACCTCAATAGTAGTGATGACAAAAGCCTTTCTGTGTTTCTTTTTCGTTGGTGGCTGTAGACGTCAATTACCCTTATGTACTTGAGGTTTAGTTCAATATATTTTACAGTGCCCTTTCTGTCTACATTTTTATCATTGGGCCATGCATGGTTCTCTCCTTTCCTCCACCACATTATCCTATTTTCATAGGAATTTTCAATATTCCTATATTTGGTGGTCTTCTCTCCCACACTTTAAGTATCTCCCCATCACATTGAGGCAGTTCCCATGGCGCTTCTTCCCATATTTTTGACGTGTGGGTGGTTGATTTTTCTTTCCACCATTCTCATTATAACCTCTAGCTTGAAGATCCATATTTTTTTTTCTTACCACTATAATCATGGGACCATTCTCCAAACCCCATATCCACTTTAAGACAACATTGAAGAAATTCCTCATAAATCCCAATGTTTCAAATTTCGAGAGCCTTTTGAAGGTTTGATTTTAAATTGATAAAGAATATATTTAATTTTCTGTCATTGTTCTTAAAAAACCTAAAGTGCACCTAGAAAGAATTTTGAAATTTGATTTGTATGCCATGACATATTTTCATTACTTTTTCATCATCTCTATAATTTCTCAATACTTATTCTACGAGTTCAAGGGAAACACTTTTTATGAATATTTATCTTAAAGTATTACCACTCCACTTTTCCAATATCATACTTTGGATTTGTGTTATTAATCAAATCCCAACACTGATCAGCCTCTCCATCTAAATGCTAAATGGCCAGATTCACCATTTCTATCTCAGAATAGTGAGGCACAGAAAAAATATTCTCCATTGTGTATACCCATTGTTCTGAAACTAGTGGATCAGAAGATCCACTAAACATTAGTCGTTGATTCCACATAAAACACTTGATATTTAGTTTCTTCCTCTTATGTGAAGGAACACATTCCACATTATTCAGGTTATTTTTCATTACTAGCGATAGATGGGTATGAATTTACATGATAATTTGAACTCCAGCCCCATAGAATTGGGGATGTCATTCAGGCCATCACTGTATTTTCTCTCACATGGGTTCTTGGTCTAGTTTCTCCTGGTTGGCACCATTTTCTAAAATATAAAAGCTTTAAACATAACATAATTCAAAAAGTCATGAATAAATAATTTATTCCTTCCTAGAAATAAGTCTAAAGGAATATATTATTGGATCCCTATACTTAGAAAATATTTTGTGGTGATTAATTTTTACCTAGTCTCATTCTAAGGGTCTTCACTAAGCTTCTCTAATAGTAAATCCAAAATTATCAAAACCATGCTTTAATACCCACTATAGTGACACTTTATTTTCTTCCACAGCATATTACATCATTTTTTAGAAAATAAAAAAAATCATTACATAACTAGGATTTAATGTTTTTGTTTCATGGAAAAACTAGGACCATAAATAACATTTATAAAATAAATCATAAACAATTATTTAGTTCATTCTACTTTAGCATATTCATTTCCCTTGAATTCTCCTTAGTACAAGTAGTCATATGGGGATATACATCAAAGAAAGGGGTGAGGTAAAATCCCAAAAAAGGATATATAATAACATGAATTAGTATAACATGGGGTTATAGTAATAATTATAATCATATAATAGTCTTATGATCATTATTATGAGAGGAATATTTAAGATAATGCTTGAAATGTGAAAACATATAAAAATGAAACATCATGTATTAGTGGTCAAATACCACACATAATCGTGAAAAAAGAAAACATCATGTTCATGCATATTTAAATTTTATTATGAGTTAAATAAAATACCCAAATTCATTGAATCTCTATATAATTCAGGTCAAACCCATCACATCATATCATTTATATTGCACTATATAATTCAGGGAGCACCTGTCACATCATAACATTTACATTTTCATGCAACCCACATAGAACATGTATCAATATTAGACATTAAATAACTCCTGGAAAGGGATGAGTTTAATTTCACAAATAATAAATTCATAATATTTTGGTTACCAAATGAAAGAGGTTATAACATACTTGATATAATAATCATCAACCATGAGTGAAGAAGAAACAATCCTGAGAAGTAAAAGGTTTATTTTTTTGAAAGAAGAGTTCTTTTGGAAAACATTGTGTTTTTCATAAACTCAATTAGAAAATACTCATATACCATAAAATACAAGATAATTATTATTAAATGATATTTATGGAGTATCCATAATGAAAATTTTGTGAAAGAGGAAAAACCCAAAGAAGGAGAGTTGGGTTTGATAATTCCCCTTACATTATGTCTGAATGATTTATTCAATTTAATATCCTATATAATCATATTATATTAATAATTTAAAAAATAAAAAAACTTATATATATTTTATTCCTTATTGTTTTTTAAGTTCATTTACGGGTTTTTCGATGAGTTATAGAGTTTAATTTCATCGTTTAGGAGCATTCATTTTCATGGTTTTCATGATGGGGTTGTTTGTATAAATGAATAGAAGTTCCTATAAAATATGGATAAATGTTCATAATTGTTATTATATTTTTTTAATGATGTTAATTTTTTTAAATTATCATATAAATAATTTATTTATATAGTTTGAGGATGAATCATTAAATAAAAGTTTGTGATGATCGTTTTAGGTTAATTTTGGTGGTTTTTCGATCACAATGAACTCATTTTGGTTTATCATTTAGTATTATGAATATAAGTTAGTTCTATAAGATAAAAATATTTGTAAAATAAAAATAAAAATTTGTTTTCACCAATTTTTTGGTTTTCTTAATAAACCTGAATGGGTTAGATGAAAATGAAATCACATCATCCATGATGTTGGTAAATTGACACATTCGAGGTGATGATTTCATATTTCAAATAAAATAGATAAAGAGAGAGGAGTCTAATGATGGATATTAAATTAAAATGATATAATGATATTATATCAAATATATAGGAGTTACAATTCCATTTGTATTAGAGAAGGTGAATGGAAGAGAAAAAGATGTGAAATTGAAAAGAAATTAAAAGGAAACGGAAGAGGATTTTACCTGTAGGATTTATCCTTCTTGAGAACCTCATTAGGGAAATGGTTTTGGACCTTCAATTATACAATGATCTACTAGATGTGGGAAGGATATAGGGAAGATTATTTTTTATAATTTGAAAAAGGCACAAATCTTAACATGTGTGAGGGAAAGAGGTGGTGAGGGGAGGTATTTATAATGAAGGAGAGGGTTGTTTTCTCATTATTATATTCACTAATTTATATTTTTGGCACATCAATATGAATAACTTGACCATTATCTCTAAATATATTAAAATAATGAATTATAGGTTGATATATTGGACTTGAATCATCCTTACATCATCTATGACTCAATAATTCATTTATTTAGATTTTATTGTTAATTATCATATTTTACTATTCATAAAAAATTCATGTATTTTAGGAAAAACCCCAAAAATTAACCCCAAACATTTTTCAAATTTTATAATTCAAAAATGAACTCTATTTTTTTTAAAATGGTTTTCTAAATATCAGTAATTTAATTTTAAATTAAAATAATCATTTACTTGGAAAATACAGATTTTAAAATTATAACTAATTTTATATCACTTCGAAAAATTACTTAAGGTCTCATAAAATTATCATATAATCATAATACATGGAAATTTTAATTTACGAATACATTTTATGAAAATAAGTTTTATTTTTAAATTATTTAGTTAATCCTAAAATTGTAATTAAATATTTCTGACTTACAAAAATAATAACACTTAATTAATAATTTTCATAATATTTATTTAATAATAATATGATATAATTTTACCATTATTTCATTTATAATATGGGTAAATTTTATTTATACTTTCATAGTTGAGGATAATATTCATTTTTATAGTCTACTATGCATAAGGGTTATATTACTATTCAAAAGGTCATGTTACAATTTCATCATTCTCGATTCATTAACTTCTATAAATACCTCTTATTTCATTAATTGTTTATATTTTTTTTATTATAGTATAAAAATGATTTTATGTGACTTATACTACTTGAAATTAATATAATAAGGGATAAATTTCAATGATAAAAGCTTGGGTTGTTACATTGTTCCCCCTTTTGAAATTTCACCCCTGAAATTTCACTTTTACATAAACAGGAGAGGGTACTTCTCCTTCATCACATCCTATGATTCCCATGTTTGTTTTTAATAATTATGGTTCCTCCACAACAACATGACAAGGTGGGTTGTCTAGTTGTTTAAAACCTTATCTATATTGTAAAGAATCTGTACAAGTTTCTCCTTATAAGAGATATCATCTTCTAACTGTACCACCTCTGAGTTCAGTACCCAGGATGGATCTGATGTGTAATTCCTCAGGCGTGATACGATAAAAATATAATGAAATTAATCCATATTCAGTGGAAGTGCTAGATGACATTCTAGTGATCCTAGAAAATCAAAGATCTTAAAGGGGCCAATGTACCTTGGTTATAGAATCCCTTTCTTTCCAAACTGCATGACTCTCTTATATGGTGATATTTGATGGAAGGATTTCTCTCTAATATCAAACTAAAAATAACTTCAATGGTTGTAAGAATAGCTATTTATCCAAATATAATATTCTTTGATATGTTTATAGATGGATTGAACCTTCTCTTTTATCTCATTCAAAAGATTAGGCCCATGTATATTTCTTTCTCCAATTCCTTCCCAATAGGTTGGAGTTCTACATCACTTTCCAAATAGTGCTTCATATTGATCCATCTGAATACTCGAGTTGAAGATATTGCTGTATGAGAACTCAACCAATGGGAGATATTGAACCCATACCCCTTTGAATTATAAAGAGTAGGATCATAGCATATTTTTGAGCATCTGATTATTCCTTTTAGAGTGGAAATTAGTTTGTGGGTGATTGTACATGCTTTATCAGTTTGCGGGAAATAGGCCACGATGAAGTTTAATTCAGTACTCAAATAATTTTTACTTCTCCTCTGGAATTTAGATTTGAACCATAGATTATGATCAGAGAAAATCAAGAGTGGATCCCCATTCTGTATCACCACTTCTTTCACATATATCTTTGAAAGTTTTTTAAGTGAGATATTATCCCAAATAGCAATAAAGTGGAAAGTCTTGGTGAGTCGATCCTCCACAACCCATATCACATTATTTCCTTTGTATGGCTTTTGGAGACGCATGAAAATGTCCATAGATAAATTCTACCATTTCAAAAAGGGTATAAAAAATGGAAATATCATCCATTTAGACTTCATTCATTCTTATTTAACTTACAGGAATATGAAGAAACTTGAGATATACTTAGAAATTTCCCTCTTCATGTTGTCCCACTAGAAGTGTTATTAGAGTTCACAGAACATATTGGTACTAACAAGATGGATAGAGAAAGTTGTGATATGTGAATTATCAAATATATCCTTCTTTATACTAGGTGATGAAGGAATCAAATCCTCATTCTAAACTGAATCTATAATGTCTTGGACCTCCCTAGTCCACTTCTTTGTGAAATGTTTAGGTTTATTGTGTTCTGGGAGGCAATAGTGACTCATTTCATGAGTTTTCCAAAAAATAGTTTCCAATGGTATGCGACATCGGAAGGTGGTGTCGGTAGGTGGCGTCGGTGGTTCATGTTGGTGACTCATGTTAGTGACTTACTGATGGTAGGTCATAACGGTGGGTCATTGACTGTATCTTGCATCAGTGACTTACCATCGGAAGATCGCATCAGTGACTGGCCATCGGTAGTTCGCTTCAGTGACTCATCATTTGTAGCTCGCATCAGTGACTACCCATCGATAGCTCACATCAATGACTACCATCAGTATCTCACGTTGGTAACTCATCATCGATAGCCTACGTCGGTGACTCGCCATCTGTGTATCATGATGGTGAATGAACCTCTATATATTACATCAGTGACTCACCATCGGTAACTGGCACTGGTGAATCCCCATTGGTAGCTCATGTCGGTGACTTTCCATTTGTATCTCAAGTCAGTGACTCTCCATGAGTAGCTCGCATTGGTGACTCACTGTTGGTAGCTCGCGTCAGTGACTCACCATCGGTATCTCACGTTAGTGACTTTTCGTCAGTATCTCATGTAGGTGAATCTCCATCGGTATCTCCTGTCAGTGACTTTCCATTGGTATCTCGCATTGTTGACTCACCATATATAGCTCGCGTTGAAGATTCACCATTGGTAGCTCATGTTGGTGACTATCCATCGATAGGTCACATCAGTGAGTCAACATAGATAGCTCACATCAGTTACATTCCATCGGTAGATCGCGTCGGTGACTCACCATCGGCAGATCATGTTGGTGATTTTCCATCCATGACTCATGTCGGTGACTCACCCAATTGTGAGTTATTTAAAATATTTTTTCAAAATTTTAGTTTTCTATAGTTTTTCCAGATTCTCCCTTTAACATCTTATTTGACATAAAATGAGTTTAAAACCATGTTTTAATGTTTTCAAATCTATTTCAAAGGATAAAAAGAATGTTTTTTTCTTCTTAAGACACCTGAGACTTCTAACAGTCAAACAGAGAGGTCTTGATTGTGATTTGGATTTAATGTCCTTTGAAACTTTTTCCCAGAGAGATTTAGAATTTGACCTTTCTAAAGATGATATCCTTCCTCCCTTGTGTGTTTTATCTCTACTACTGCTACTAAGCATCTATATAACCTTTCTTACCTATGAAGTCATGCATTATTGTTGGAATCATGGACCGTGTCTCCCTGGAAGTTCCTCTTACTACTTGTGCACCCCTGTTTTGGTGCTAGGAAGAGTTTCCGGTAATCTTTTATTCCAAACAGGGATCCCTTCTTCTACTGTAATTTGTGTATAATGTTGGGTGGGTGTACTCATGTCTCCTTGGGAATACAATCGGATCCAAATTTAAAAAATATAATAAGAACTAATAAATGATGGGCTAGGAGGATGATGATGATGATCTTGTTTTCTTATCTATTATTTGATATGTACTATGTATTTTATCCTACTAAAAATCATATCCATTGGTGGTCCTTATTTTCAAACCTATGATGCCTTTTTTGGATGCTTATTATTGACCCCCTTTGAATGACCATATGAATATGAAATTTGTTAACCATGAATAATTGGTGAAATAAATAGTTTCCTTAGGATCAAATATTCTCTCTAATAACCCCTAAATTAATAAAGTGGAATTAAAGAACAAGTGTTTATTAAATCTGAATAAACATTTCTTTGTCGGTGTTGTTTTGTTTTGTGTGTGGATTTGTTCTATATTGTTACCTTGTGTGGTTGTGTGGTGCTAGCTTTGAGTGCACGAGTGTCACAGGGTTGATATAGGTGGTGAAATGGTATCTTAGTTTGAGAGATTGATTTATTGTTGAATGGATGGGAATTGTTTGAATAATGGGGATGTAGGTTTAGGTTTTGGTATATTTAGGTTGTTGGTGTGATGGGTGTGTTGTTTTCATATAGTGTGGATTTTAGGTTTGGATATGATGAGGTGTGTTGTGGGGTGTTTCTATAAGTTGGGGGTTATATTATTGAGATGAAGGAATGGGTGGGATGAATTTTAAGAATTATGATGAAACTTGTTTGTATGGGTGTTAACTGGAATGGAAATATAATATGAGTTTCCTTACTATGGTTATTTTCTCCTCTGCATGGTTTAGGCAGTGTGACTTATTAAGTATTGTGATTAGTAGTTTCTCGGGTAGGGATGGAATGAAGAAATGGTTTCCTTAATAAGGAATTATATTTGGTTTAATGAGTTTGTTGGGGGTATGTTTGTGTTGAGGCTTTTTGTGGATGGTTTTCATTTTTCAACTTCTAAAGTTACTGTTTCTCATGTTAATAAATTCATTTCTAAGTAGTAGTATGGTTGATAGTATAATAGGGTGGTAGGTAGATTGATTGAGTATCCATAGGTACAGATGATTGTTTGATACACAAACATATATATATATATAGTTTTACTTCATTGTGATTTCTACACACACCCCACCCTAGTTGAGCACCATGTTTCGAACAAACCCATGGTCACTGGGGGGTGTCTTTCTCAAACATCCAATTTGGAGGATGGATGGATGGTCACCTACTATTCCCTACACCATATTCCAGGTGGGGTTACCCCAATATCTTTTAATAAAGTTGTGGTATGTGGGGCCTAGGTGCGTGTGGGTGATTTTTTGTTTCCCAGGTTTCATTGGGATGATATGGTTTTGGCTTTCCCATGTGTCTTTGGGATGAGGTGTGGTATGTGTTCTAGGTGTGTGCGGGCGGGTTGTGACGTGGTACTTTAGGAAGAGGTGGGAGCACCAAAACATTTTCTATTAGGGTGTGAGAGGGACTAATAAATAGTAATGTGGTGCATTGAACCTATAATATATGTTCCCTATATTACATTACTTGACTTTCATTATATTGTGAGAGTTACTTTGGTGGGGTTGTGGTGGCTAGTATACCATGTTAGGTGATTTTGGTTTTTGATGTTTCTCATAGGGGTATTAGTATGATTCTCTACTTCCACATGAGTGAATTTTTTTTTCCTTAATTAGTATACCTATATTCTCAACCTATGTACATAAAAATGTTTTCATGCTTCTTGGGGGACTTTAAGGACTATGCTGGGAATTACTAACTCATACGTTGGGACTGTTTCAGTGTGGCTACATATATTTGTTCTTATGGTATTTACTTTAGATATTTTTATTGTATTTCTTGTATTTTTTATTTAAACATTAATGTGGGTGAGATTTTGGATTCATTTATATATATATTTCTTGCGTATGTTATTTGTTTGATACATCTTATCTCCCAATACTGGTTACTATAAAATGGGTAATGCCTCTTAGTTTGTAAAATTTGTATACCCTTGGTATTAGACGCTACCCTGGGGCCTAATGAAGGTGGGACTCAGGTGACATTATCTCTATTCCTTCACTTCAATCATAGGAGGGGAATCCTTGGTTGGAGGGGTCATGACATTATCACACCATCATCATCGACATGCAACTCTTTCAGCTTCCCTTTACTATATTCACCATCTTTGTGCTTCCTTAATCTTTTAATGGATAGATGGTTGGTAAATCATTTGGATAAATTTTGATGTATTCCCTTCCATTTTTATTTTCAAATCCATCCATTACATATCCAAGAATATAGTGTTTTTTTCAATTCACAACATGGAAATAGTAGCAGGTTTAATTTTTTGCTAAGAGCAACAACTACCTTGTTCGCTTTGCCAAGATGATAGTAAATATAGAAACCCTTTTCATTGATTAGACAAACTGTATCATTTGTTTCATGTTGAGATAATTTAGTGAGAAAATATACTATAGGATCATGTGATCAATATATATTTCTCACCTCTCACCATAGAGGTATTTCCTCCTGATTTTCAACGTAAAAATTACAATTGGTAAATGTAGATCAAACATTGGGCAGTTTTTCTCATTGATCGTTAACTTTCATGAGTCATAGTCTATTAAATATTCATTTTTCATTAGTACACAAGACATGAATTACTTTTAAGAATCATTTTATATCAAAAACATTTATCCAGTTTTCAATAATGTGAGTAGAAGTGCAGTGATCAGCCTTCAATTTAGCTCATTGATGCTTTCCTAACATTCCTCTATCCCGACATACATCACCCCTTCCGTTTTAACATAGATTGTTGGATGTAAAATCATGAGAAATTTGACTTGAAATGTCCATAGTACATTGTAATGACAAGAATTATATGGATTTTTATGGAAATACAGGGCTGGGGCCTTTCCTCAATTTTCATTTTGTTTTAAGGGTCTATGCAAATTCCCACACATCTGATCATATGTCCTACTAATTTGAGTTACTGCATCCAAAATTCATACTTTCTGAAATTGGAATACATTTTATCCTTCCTAAATGTCATGAACATAAGCCTTAAATGTTCACCACATTCCTTATTTTTTTGGATTAGATGAGAAAATCATCCATGAACACTAACACAATTTATTTGAGGTAATGTCTAATGAATCTATTCATCAAATACATGAGGATTCCAAGGGAATTAGTATTTTTGAAGGGAATAACCAAAACCTCATACTGTCCCTACCTTGTACATAAGGTATTCTAATGAATATCTTCATCCTTCACCTTTAGCTGATGAAATCTATAATGGAGATCAACTATTGAGAAGTAATGAGCTCCTTTTAGTTGATCGATTAACTCAACAAACCTTGGAAGAGGATACTTGTTCTTTATGGTAATCCTGTTGAGTACCCTATAATCGATAAATATCCAAATTGAACCATCCTTCTTCTTGAAATAGAGCACTGGAGTACCCTAAGGTAATGCACTAGGGAGTATAAAACCTTTTCCTAAATGATCTTGTAAAAGCTTCTTTAACTCCTCCAGTTCAATAGAATCCATCCTATAGGGACATATTGGGATAGCAGTAGTTCCATGCATGAGTTATATTGAAAACTCTACCTTACAATCTAGTGGAATTCCAAGTATCTACTTATGAAATACATCACTGTATTCCTTCATAGTGGTAATTTTCCCTAGGTTAATACCTTCCTTTGACTCAACCATTTCAGTGAGGAATGATTCTCCATAGGCAATCAATACCCACACTATTGAATGATTTTCCAAATTAGATTCGTTATCCTCCTTTGATTTTGTAGAGGAGAATGGGATGGTTTATAATATGAAAAGATGTTTCTGATTCTCTATAGTTTATATGTGTTATATATAACAAGAGACAATCCATTCCCATTATAGCATCAAATTGCACCAAGGTAAGTATCATGAGATTTGTTGGAAGAATCATCCCACATATTCCAACAGGAGAAGAGCCCAATACATTGGTTGCAATGGTTGCACCAATTGGTGTTTTTATAGATATCTCTAAATCAAGGTTTTCGAGCTTCGATTGAATAGTTATTGAAAACATGAAGGATATAAAGGAATGCATAAAACCATAATCAAATAAGACATTTTACATTCTTGAGTGAGTAGTAAGTGTACCTTGTATTACATTAGTTTCTTGACCAACTTTAATAGTAGTGATGCCATAATCCTTTCAGTGTTCCTTTTTCTTTAATGGCTATAGATATTAATAACCCTTGAGGAATTGAGGTTTAGTTCATTAGCTTGTATAGTTCCCTTGATCCTTATAATTGTTGCATTAGGCCATGGGTTTCTTCACCTTTCCTCCACCACATTATGCAATTTCCCCATTCTTTTTCAAGAATCATGATCTTGGTTACCTTCTCTCCCACACTTTAATCATCTCCCCATCACAATGAGGTAGCTCCCAAGATTCGTCTTCCCACATTTTTTACATGTGTGTGGTTGAGTCTTCTTTCCATTTTTCTCATTATATCCTCCATCTTGAAACTCCATATTTATATTCTTACCACCATAACCATGGGAACATTCTCAAAACTCCATATCCACTTATAGTGACCATATGAAAACTTCTTCATAAATCTCAATGTTTCAAATTTCTAGATCCTTTTGATGGTTTTCTAAACCGCTAAAAAATCTATTTATTTTTCTATCATTATTGATAACAAAACATGAAGGGTACCTTGAAGGCCTTCTGAAATTTGATTTTTAGGCGGTGAAATATTCTCATTCCTTTTGCCTCACCTCTATGAATTCTATATAGATATTTTTTCCAATAGATAATGGGAAATACTTGTTAAGAACATTATCTAAATGTCTTTTCACTCCATCTGTTCAATCTCATACTTCATCTTGGGGTTATTAATTAAATCCCGCCATTGATCACCATCTCAATCTCAATGGTAAATGGTCAGAGTAAGCATATCTATATTAGAATCATGAGGCAAAGAAAATACATTCTCTATTGAGTTGACCCAATGTTCTATGACGAGTGGATCCAAAGATCCACTAAATATAAATGGTAAATGGTCAGAGAAATCATTATCTAAAATTCTTTTCAAGTTCTCTCATGCTTTATAATGATTAAGCTCAATCCATTTCAGGCATATTACTATTTAAGTCTGAATATAGTTATTTTCCAAAGTAAAAGACACAGTAAAGCCAGACATAGTTAGCCAGACACCGTAAGCCTGACACCGTGAAGCTAGACAAAGTTAGCCAGACACTGTAAGCCAGACACTGTGAAGCCTGACATAGTAAGCCTGACACCGTGAGAAAGACACCATGAATATCAGACACCGTGAACAAGACACCGTGAAGATTAGAAACCTTGAGCAAGAAACCGTGAGGATCAGACACCACGAACAAGACACTGTGACACTCAGACCATGACACTCAGACCGTGAAACTCAGACACTATGAAGGAGACACAATTTTCATAACATACTATGACACCGTTTCGTAGAATATTTTTTTGTCATTCAATTTAATTCTTAATGGTCATATTCGATGTCTTTAATGCACTGAAATAATTAATGTTTCTTTGTAGACATAGTACGAGGTACGAGGCACAAAACACATGGAACCTATCAGCTAAAACACATGCATTCGAAGATAATGAGTGAAGAGTGCCCATTGACAAGGGAGCATGATATTGAATGAAATAAAAGCGTGTGAGAACGACCACGAAGATCATTTTTGCAAGATTTTCAAAGAAATAATTTTCACATGCATGCAATCCGACTCTACTGAAGAACATACGAAGTACACAGGAATCTAGAGATCATATTCGCATTGTCAAAGCTCATGTAGAACACAAGATTAATTGCGACACTCTGTTTTCCAAGACAAAACCAGAGAAAGGCATAGAAGAATTTTCTCTAAATTAAAGGAGTTTAGAGATGCACTTCAAATCACTAGAGCATTATAAACTTACATATAATCTCTCTTAGCGATTCTTTCACTTGAATTTAGAGTAGTGTGTGTACTCTATATTTTCCACACACACACTGAATCATGTGCTAAACTAAAGGATTTCTAAATCCCTACACCAAACTCTCTATTTCTGTTTAACCACGACAACTGTGGAAGAGGTCCCTGTGTGGCCTGGTTATAGTTTTTGTTTACCCATGAAAACTGTGGAAGTGGTCCCTATGTGACCTGGATAGTCTGTGTACCGTGGTTAACCCCGATCCAGGGTTTGGATCAAATTTTATTTATATAAACTTCTTGGTAGCAGGGGATCACCATATGGAGTCTATTAGGTCTCGGCGTGAGACTGAACCACTATTTTTATATCCACTATGCTATTTAAATTTAGTCTTCTCTGTTTTACTGCTTTATTTCATAATCCAGAAAACTCCAATTTCACTTTTATAGTTATTCTTGGAAAGAAGTTATAACTAATTATTCCTAGTACGATAACTTCAAAAGTAATATCAATAATACAAATTAAAATTATTGAGAATTAATCAGTCTTCTAAGAAGTTGTTTAAACAGTCAAACTCTTATAATAGTATAACCTTGATTAGTTGGGCTGAATCTAATTTTGGGGAAAACCATTTCCTTTAAAATAATATTTTTTTGTAACAAAATTTTTTATAGTTACTCAATTCACCCCTTCCCTCTTGAGTAAACTACTCCGACCAACATTTAGTATCAGAGGATGTTTTATTAGGACTTTGTGTAATCTTACTCAACAGTGATTGTAGTTGTACTTTAAAGATCTGTAAATTTCTGTAAATTCTAAATTTCTAGATCTTTTAAAGTAATTCATTAGTATGGAAAATAGATTGTAAGGTGATGAAACCAATAGAACACCATTATTTAATTGAACTAGTTATGCTCAATGGAAAATTAAAATGAAAATGCATCTAGAGAGCATGAGATTTGAAATTTTTTCATCAATTATAAATGAATACAAACTTCTTGTGACTGATAGAATTACATGGGATGAACCTAAAAAACTTTCCTATAATAACAATTGAAAATCCATGAATGCTTTATACTGTTCCTTAGGATATGAATAATTTAATAGAATTGCTTCTTGTAAAATTGCCCATGAAATTTGGGATACCTTTTCTGTCTCCCATGAAGGCACATCTAGTGTAAAATAAATGAGACTTAATACATATACTATGAAATATGATAATTTTAAGATGAAACCTGATGAGCCGATTTCTGACAAGTATCTTAGGTTCAATGAGATTGTCAACACAATGATTTCTCTTGGAAGAGAAGTCACTGCCAAAGAACAAATCATGATAATTCTTAGATGTCTACCGGGCAGATGGAGGGGAACCTCTGTCTCAATAAGGGAATTGTGAGATATCAGCAAGCTACCTATAAAATAACTCATTGGGAAAATGATGATGTATGAGGAAGATCTGAAATTTAACAAAGAAGAGGAGGATGAACCAAAGAGAAAATCTGTAGCATTCAAGACCACCTTCTCAAAGAAAAAGGACAAATGGAAACTGTAAGCTTCTGTAGAAAGTTCCACCACTAAACAATCATCATATGACAATGATGAGGAGATGGATCAACTGGACATAAGATTCAAATAATTCTTCAAAAAGAATAACTTTTTCATAATTCCTAACTTTAAGGGAAAGTATGATAAAAAAGGAAACTGAAAAAAGGACTAGAAAAGAAGTGAAAAAACTGATGAAATTGTACGCTATGAATGTAAGCGCAAATGAAATATAAAGGCTGAATATCCAAACCTCAAATATAAGAATATGAATGAGGACAAGGACAAGATGTAAAAGAAGGCAATGAAAGAAACTTGAATTGCCTCTGAGGATAGTTCAAGAAACTCAGAGACATCACATGATGAATAGGATAACAAATCCAATATGTGTTTTATGAAAAACACATATGAGGTAACAATGAACTCTTTTGTAAATAATTCATACTATTCCGAAGAGGAAAGTGACTATAAAAATATGAATAATGAGGAAATGTCTGAATATTGCAACATGATTGAAGAGACATGAAATTAATTAAAAGATAAATACAAATCCTTGAAGAAACAACATGCTCTCACTGCAAATGTTAAATCTGAACATACTACTGAAAAGGAGAAAAAGTATCAACTTCTCAAAAAAAATTAATTAAAAATTTCTAATAAAGAATTAAAAAGTGACATAAAAAAGTTTACTAATGGGAAAAATACCCTTACACAGATGCTAGGAAAACATATTTCCCCCAAATACAGTACTGGCATTGGTTATCAACCTGGTAAAATAAACCTTGGTAGAAAAAATTATATTTCCAAGTCTAGGACATATAGTTTTGTTCCCAGTTCTTGACACAACTCAACTATCTTTATCCATGATACATATTCTACTATTTCAAATTTTTGTAGACTAAATACAGTTTATTTTTTCAAATACATTACGTAATGCTTATAGAAAACCTATGACACAAATATGGGCTCCTAAAGCACTTATTACTAATGTTACTAGACCTAAACAAGTATGGGTACCAAAATATGTCTTTCCCTGATCATGTTATAGTAAAGTTGCTTAAAGAGATCCTACAAGAATCTACGGTACTTGGACAGTGGGTGTTCAAGGAACATGACAAGAGACAAATCATGTTTCAAGAATCAAATCAAAGTAGATGGAGGACATGTCACATTTGGTGACAATGCCAAAGGGAAGATCATTGTCTTATGCTAGATTGGAAACTCTGATACAATTTTAATTTCTATAGTACTATTTGTTAATGTCTTAAAATATAATTTTCCTAGTATCTCACAATTATGAGATGATGGATATCATGGTAAATTTGAAAATGATGCATGTAATGTCTTTAATTCGAAATATGAATTAGTGTTTTCTACATCAAGGAATGAGAATGTTTATTTTTTTATATCTAGATTTCTTAGCCTCTCAAAATTATTCATGCTTAAGTTTATTTCATAAAGAAATTGGCTCTGACATAGGACACTAAGAAATGGTAATGTTCACTCCCTTAGAATGCTAACTAGAAGTGGACTAGTTAAAGACTTACCCAAACTTGAGTTCCCACATGAAAAAGTGTGTAATCCTTGTCAAAAGGGAAAAAACACAACATATCTTTTAATCCAAAGAAAGAAGTTTCTACTTATCAACCTCTCGAATTGGATCAAATGGATTTTTTTGGACTATCTAGAGTTTCTAGTTTAAATGGGAAGTACTATGTTTTTGTTCTGGTAGATGATTTCTCTAGATAAACCTGGACTGTTTTCTTGGCTCACAAAAGTGAAGCCTGCTCTTATTTAACTAAGTATGCCATGTCTGTAGAAAAATTTAGTGGCCTTAAAATTAAATATTTAAGAAGTGATCATGCTCACGAGTTTGAAAATCACGAGTTTGAATCATTTTTTCTCACAAAATGGTTATAGTCACAATTTCTTTGCCCCTAGAACACCTCAGAAAAATGGTGTGGTAGAAAGAATAAATAGAACTATGAAAGAGATTGATAGAACAATGCTTAGTGAATAAGAATTACCTATTTACTTTTGGGTTGAAGTTGTTAATACAACATGCTATATAATCAATAGAGTATTAATTAGACCAATTCTCAAAAATACCCCATATGAACTCTGAAACAATAGAAATCCTAAGGTTAATTACTTTAGAGCTTTTTGCTGTAAAGTCTTTATTCTCAACACTAAGGATAATATTGACAATTTTGTATCCAAAAGTGATGAAATAATTTTCTTAGGTTACTCAATATTAAGTAAATATTATAGAGTATTCAATAATAGAACTAAATGTGTGGAAGAATCTATTCATATCAAATTCGATGAAAGAGACCCACATGAGCCTAGAACCGTCCTAAAAAATCTGAAGGATGATGTATCAAATCTGAACATCAACTCAAAATCCTCAAAATCTTCTATGAAAGAGTTTGTGAAAACTTTTAATTCTGAAAATTCTTTTCAATCTAATCATAATGAACTAGAATCAGTTGATGAACCTGAAATCACATGTCCCTCTCTTTATATACAGGTTAAAACCCTTAAAAACAATCCCTTAGATGCGGTTGCAGGAGACTTAGAGAAAGCAACACAAACTAGAGATTCTATTAGAAATCAGATTGAACATCAAGCCTTCTTGTCAAAACTTGAACCTAAAAACATTGGCGACGCCATAAATGATGAATTTTGTGTAATGGAAATGCAATATGAACTTAATTAGTTTGAAAGAAAAAGAGTTTGGAAAGTTTTTAAAAGAACCAAGGACACTTTCATCATAGGCACTAAATGGGTGTTTAGAAATAAAGTAGATGTAGCTGGAAAAATAGTTAGGAAGAAGGTTAGATTAGTTGCACAAGTCTATAGTCAAGAAGAAGTAATTGACTATGAGGAGACCTTTGATCCCGTTGCCAGACTTGAAGCCATCAGAATCTTGATTTCTTATGCTGCAAATCTAAATTTCAAACTATATCAATGGATGTTAAGAGTGAATTTTTAAATGGGTATATAGCTGAGGATGTATTTGTTGAAAAACCCCCTAGATTTACAAATCCTCATTTTCCCAATCATATTTTTAAACTATCAAATTCCTTATATGGTTTAAAACAAGCTCCAAGAGCTTGGTATGATAGATTGAGTTCTTTTCTTATTTCCAAATGTTTTACAAAAGGACTAGCTGATCCTACCCTCTTTATAAAATGAATTTATAATTATGTTTTAGTAGTTAGAATCTATTTAGATGATATTATTTTTGGATCTTCAAAAAAAATCATTATGTATTGATTTTTATAAAATGATGCAAAAAGAATTTGAAATGAACTTAATGGGTGAACTAAAATTCTTTCTTGGATTTCAAATATTTCAAAATAATGATGGAATTTTTTATATCAAAGTAAATACACTAGATATCTTCAAAAAAATTTTGGATTGGATAGCACTAAAAGTAGTGACACTCCCATGAGTACCACCTATAAGTTAGATCTTGATGAATATGGGAAATCTGTTGATCAAACCAATTACAGAGGAATTATTGGAAGTTTACTCTACTTAACTTCTAGTCGTCCGGAAATTATTTTTAGTGAGTGTATGTGTGCTCGTTTTCAAGAAAATCCTAAGGAATCTAAATTAAATTATGTACAGAGAATTTATAAATACCTTGAACATACACCCAATATAAGACTATTCTATCTTAAAGGACAATCATTTGAACTAGTCAGTTATTCTGATGTTGAATTCGGTGGTTGCAATTTAGATAGAAAGAACACCTCTGGAACATGTCACCTTTTAGGAAAGTCACTAGTATCATGGTGTAGTAAGAAACAAAACTCTTTTGCATTATCTACTATAGAAGCTCAATACATAGCTGCTGGTAGTTGTTGTGCACAAATTTTGTGGATGAAACCCATATTACAAGACTATAGATATCAATTCAGACATGTACCAATAAATTGTGACAAAACAAGTGCTATTAACATCTCAAAAAACCATGTTTCACATTCTAGGACAAAACACATTGATGTAAGACCTCACTTTTTGAGAGATCATTATCAAAAAGGTAATATTACCTTGGAATTCATTGGTACTGAATATCAACTTTATGATATATTCACTAAACCATTAAATTC
Organism: Viscum album; assembly: GCA_963277665.1. Taxonomy (NCBI): domain Eukaryota; kingdom Viridiplantae; phylum Streptophyta; class Magnoliopsida; order Santalales; family Viscaceae; genus Viscum; species Viscum album. Next base: position 1,469,137,039 of record OY728147.1, on the reverse strand, counting down.
TTAGAAAATATACTACATCGTACATGATCTTGGAATGATAAATATCAAATAGATATCTTACTTGTCTTACTATTCATCTTTTTTACTATGTTTTACTTTACTTGTTAATGTTTATAGATTCTCAGTTACTGTCTCTCATGTTTACTATCTCACCGTTAGCACTTTTTACTCACGGTCTGACATTTAATGTCTCACCGTAACGCGCACTAAAAATTTCACTCACTGTGTCACCATAATGTTCACTAACTGTCTCACCATGAAGACCACTTGCTATCTCACTGTAATGACCATTTACTGTCGCACTGTGACAACCGATCACTGTCTCACCATAACAACCATTCACTGTCTCACTGTGAAAATTATTTATGATATTCTATAAACCTGTATCATGTTAATTTTTATTTCACCTCTTTTACTTTCCCACGTTGTTGTTTTTGTGACGTTTGACATTCCAAAATGATAAAACAAAGAGTTTCACTCAGCTCATCACTCGTACTTTCCCCTACTCACTTGTTTCAAACCCTTTCAACCTTGAAAACCTCTCTCTCTATCTTGAACCCTCAGTGGATGCCAAGAATGGAATGTCCTTTGTCATCCACACTTGAGAAGCACTGCCCAAAGAATAATAAGATAACACCCAAGATGACACTCGAAGGGCCTCTGAATCCGAACCTGGGAAATTGCAGTGTTGTTCTTCAGAAATAAATCTACCCTGAATGGCTTTTATCTAGATAATCTATATTTTTGAAAGTGTTAAGAGAACAAGACTGGTTATAATGGTTCTCAAAGGAGAATAGACCCATTTATCAGATGTTAGTTTCTCAGTTCTACCAGTACACACAATTTTCTTTTGACTCTAGGAAATGATATGTTGTGAGGAGCTGGATTAATGGACAAAGATACTCCTTCTCATAGAGATTATGGGTTCCATGCCTTAGGATACCTCATGAAGGAATTTTTGATTATTATCAGAGAGAACCCCCACTTACAACTGATTTATTTGACATTGAAGATGCTCTAAAAACCCTAATTGGGAATAGAACCATGAGAAGGGCCATAGCTGTTGAACTTTATGGAGAAACAAGGCTATTGTTTAAGTTTGTTTAAAATCTGGTTAGTCCGAGGAAAGGTGAATTTGTTGTATTAAAGTATCAATATGTGTTCTTGATTCATCTTATGAATAATGGATACAAAATAAAACTGTTAAAATACATCATTCACCATATGTGTGATTTGATCAAGGTTACATCCAAATCCACCTCTCAGTTGTACTCTCAGCTGATTTCATTCATTCTTGTTGAAAAAGGAGTTTTTGGACCTAATGAAGAAGTACTTATGGACTGTGAGTACTGTCTCTATAAACCCATCATCAGAAGAATGAATATTAACTGGAACCCTTGGAAAAAGTAGTGTGTGGAAGAAAACGATGAGATTTATGAGATGTTTAATCCTGTGGATTATCCATCAAGGCTAAAAGACATTGGTGATCCTGGTTTGGAACCAGATGAACTTGGTGAGTATTCAGAAGAAGATTAAGACGAAGCTAATGTACCGCATAAGGAAGAAGTTGTTGTTGAGGAAGAAAGGCCTATTTTTCCTCCTATTGTTATTGAATAAGAAGTTTCTATCCCTAGAGATGATGTCAATATGGAAATCCATCCTGAGGCTGAAAGAGAAGAAGTTTTCACAGAATCTGAGAAGCAATCCATGAAAGAGGTTGTAGTAGAAGAACTCCCTGCTGTACAAGAAACAAATCTAGAAGAACTCCATGTTATAGAAGAAGAAAATTTATAAGAACTCCATGTTATGGAAGAATAAAATCTTGAAGAACTCCATGTTATGGAAGAAGAAAATCTAGAAGAACCCCTAGAGGAACAACCTGTTCTTTAGATAATACCCTCTGCTGAAGAAAGGATGGAGATAACCTTTCAGTTGGATAGACAAGAGATGATTGAGGAATTTAACGATGAACCTGTGGATTTAGAACAAGATCTTGATCCTATAAATCTTGAAAAGGAAGCATCTTTTGAGGGGGAAGAAACTCAAAATCTTTAGTCTGATGAAGCATCACATCCGGATGAGTCAATTACTTTGGAAACTCAGTACAAATTCCCTAGATTTTATGATGTGAGTGAATATTAACATGTTTCTGCCACTGGTCTTGATCTCTCCTCACTATTTCAGTTGAATTCAGTTTCTATCTTTTCATCTCAGAAATAACCAGAACCAGAACTTACTCTTGTACCAGCTCTTTCACCTAAACAACTATCCTTTCTCAGTAAGGATGATTTAAAGGAATTTGGGGACTCTATCTTGTCTGGCGTTGAGAAGTTTATGAACTCCCAACCTCGACCTGTGACAAATCTGAGTGAGAGATATGCCTCACTGATTTTGGAGAAAATTATCTGGAAGATTCAACATAAAATGATCCATGAAATTCAAGATGTTCGAGTTGAAAATAGGTTTCATAGTAGTGAAGTCTCAACCCTGAGAATCATGGTAGAAGGCATTCAGAAACATCTGTATTCCAGATCAGAACCAGTTTCTGCCTCTCTAAAACCTTTTGTTTCTCAAATTTCTCGTGGTGTTGTGTCTCAGATTCACCCTTACCTATTATCCTTTGATGAAAAGATGAAAGAAAGGCACAAACAGTTGTTGAAAGAAATGAGAGAGTTTGTGGTGAACCTGAATAAACACACTGATGAATACACTGACTGTCTTTAAAATGTACTGAATCAGCTTAAGTCTCTAACCACAGTCGTCAAAGATTCTCATCCCTCTGGTGAATCCTCTACACCTGTGTTGGACAGTTCATTGCTTAGATCGATAGTCCAAGAAGTGCTTCAGACTTATTTAAGTGGATTCAATGTAACTTATTTATCTAAATTTATCAAGAATAGTGATAGACTTCTTGATCTTGTGCAAATTCATTCTAAAATTGAAAATGATGCCCAACATGTGATTTATAAGAAAGTGGATTTATATTTCAAATAGATTTTCTCAAAGACTGATATGACCAATCACTTCAAATACCTTGTAGAGAATCTGAGAATTCCTCCTATAACCCAAGCCTTCAAAAAAGTCCAGAAGCTAACCGAGTTTACCAGATTTTTGGAAAAGTTCATGGAAAACAAAGATGATTTTGAAAAGGCCATGAAATATGGTGGATAAATTATAGCAGAATTTATCAAACTTCTGCGACCGTATCTCCATGTCCAGAGTACATCAATTGTTGCTCCAGCGGCTGTTCCTCTCAGACCTGGACTACCTACCTTTACCTCTGCCTTATCCTCAACAACCATGTCTGTTGGCCAAGCTCTTAGTCAGATCAAGCCTACCATTCTTGACACGCAACTTCCTCGATCTTCTACTTCTCCTACCTTGGCTCCCTCAGTCATTAATGTTCTCACTTTACCCTCTCTGTCTACAATGTCTCTGAATTCTTCCACATCATCCTCTGCCCCTATGGCTTCTTCTTCTTCTGTTGATAAAGGCGAAGAGAAGGCCAATCCTTGAAGAAAACCAGTGCTTACTATTTTTTGATGGGGATGTCATTGTTTTTTTGTGTTGTACTCTGATTACTTTTAATGACATGTGCACTATTTACCCTCTCTTATTTTATGTTTTTGATAATCCCAAAATGGGGAGGAGAAGTTATATATATGTTTTCTTCTATATGTTATTTTCTCTAGTTGCATCTAATTTACACTTTTACTGTACGTGATTTGTGATCATCAAAAAAGGGGGATATTGTTGGACACCTCATGTATTAATCATGTTTTAATGATCACAAATATCATTAATGATCCCAAATCCCTTTAATAATCACAAATTTAATTCAACCTATTTAACTCCTATAAATCATATCCAATCATGTGTATTTATGTTTCATGTTCTCTCATGCTATATAATGGTTATGCTCGATCCATTTCATTAATACTACTATTTATGTCTGAATAGAGTTATTTGTGTACGAACAAGACACCGTGAAGCCAGACAGAGTTAGCCAGACACCGTAAGCCAGACACTGTGAAGCTAGATACAGTTATCCTGACACCGTGAAGCGAGACAGAGTTAGCCAGAAACCGTAAGCCAGACACCGTGAAGTCTGACATAGTAAGCCTGACATTGTGAGCAAGACACCGTGAAGATCAGACACCATGAACAAGAAACCATGAATATCAGACACTGTGAGCAAGACACCATGAGGATCAGACACCATGAACAAGACACCGTGACACTCAGACCATGATACTCAGACCATGACACTCAGACCGTGACACTCAGACACCGTGAAGGAGACACCATTTTCATAACATACTGTGACATAGCTTCTTAGAATATTTTGTCATCTTTCAATTTAATTCTTAATGGTCATATTTGATGTCTTTAATGAACTGAAATAATTAATGTTTCATTGTAGACATAGTACGAGGTACGAGGCACAAAACACATGGAACCTGCCGTCTAAAACACATGCATTAGAATATAAAGAGTAAAGAGTGCCAATTGACCAGGGAGCATGATACTAAACGAAATACAAGCGTGTGAGCACGACCACGAAGAACATTTTTGCAAGATTTTCATAGAAATAATTTTCACATGCATGCAATCCGACTCTGCTGAAGAACATACGAAGTACACTGGAATCCATAGAACATCTTCACATTGTCAAAGCTCATGGAGAACACAAGATGAATTGCAACACTCTGTTTTGCAAGACAAAAACTAGAGAAGGACTTAGAATCATTTCTACTAAATTGAAGGAGTCCAGAGATGCAATTCAAATCACTAGAGCATTCTAAGCTTACATCTAATCTCTCTTAGTGATTTTTTCACTTACCTTTCGAGCAGTGTGTGTACTCTATATATTCCACACACATAAAGACTCTTATTCTAAACTGAAGGATTTATAAATCCTTGCACCAAACTCTTTATTTCTATTTACCCATGACAACTGTGGAAGAGGTACCTCTGTGGAATGGTTAATTTTTTTACCCACAAAAACTGAGGAAGAGGTCCTTGTGTGACGTGGACAGTCTGTATACTGTGGTTAACCCTGATCCAGGGTGTGGATAAAATTTTATTTATATAAACTGCTTGGTGGTAGGTGAGCAGCAAGTTGAGTGGATTAGGTCTCAGCTTGAGATAGAACCACTTGTTTTATATCCACCATGCTATTTAAATTTAGTCTTCTCTGCTTTACTTCTTTATTACATAATCCAGAAAACTCTAATTTCAATTTTATAGTTAGTCTTGGAAAGAATTTATAACTGATTTGTCTTAGTAGGATAACTTCAAAGGTAATATTAATAATACATATAAAAATTACTGAGAATTAATCAATATTTTAAGAATTTTTTTAAATAGAAAAACTCTTATAACAATATAACCATTTTTAACAGGGATGTATCTATTTTTGGGAAAAAACATTTCCTTTAAAATAATACTTTTTTGAAATATAAATTTTTATAGTTACTCAATTCACCCCTCCCCTCTTGAGTAAACTACTCCGACCCACATTATTAATCGAAGCCTGCCCTTGATGAGCCTCTCAATCTCAATGGTAAATGGTCAGAGTAGGCATATCTATCTTAGAACCATGAGGAAAAGAAAATAAATTCTCCATTTAGTTGACCCAATGTTCTACGACTAGTGGATCCGAAGATCCACTAAACATCAATGGTTTATTCTGCATAAAACACTCGATTTCCAGTTTTTCCCTCTTAGGTGAATGCTGATGTTCTGTATTATTCAGGTTATTTTTCATTCCTTGAGATAGTTGGGTAAGAATTTCCAAGAAAATTTGAACTATAAACCCAAGAAATTGGGTATTTTATTCGAGAAATCATTGAATTATCCATCAAAAGGGTTGTTGGCCTAGTTTCTCCTGGTTCCCACGTTATTCTGAAATAGAAAATCTTTGAACAAAACAAAAGTCAAAAATTCATGAGTAAATAATTTATTCCTTAATTAAAGTAATTGAAAAAGAATATATTGTGGGATCCCAATGATTAGAAGATAATATTGGGTGATTAATTTTGACCTAGTCTCATAAAAAGGGTTTTTATTATGGTTCTCCAATCATAATTCCCAAATTAGTTAAACCGTGCTCTGATACTAGCTATTGTGACCCTTATTTTTCTTACATAACATATTACATAATTTTACAGAAAAAAACATAAAATAAATAAAAAAATAGAATCTAGATTTTTTTATTAGAAAAAATGGACTATACATTACATTTCAAAAATAAAACATGAATAGTTATTTAATTTCTTCTTCCCTATCATCATATTGTCCCTTGAATTTTCATTAGTACAAGTAGTCACTAGGGGATATACATCAATGAAATGAGTGAGGTAAAATACAAGTAAGAGGATAGATAATAACATTAATCAGTGTAGCATGGGGTGAAAATAATCATTTCCATCATAACATAGGCTTATGATCATAATCATGAGAGGAATCATTTTGAAAATGCTTCAAATGTTGAAATACATAAAATGAAACACTATTTCATAGTGGTCCAATTCCATACATAATTGTCGAAAAATAAAGAATCATTTCCATACATGATTTAATTTTTTCATGAAAAGATAACATTACCGAATAAATTGGAGCACTATATAATTCAGGGTGCACCTGTCACATCCTAAAATTTACATTGAACTATATAATTCTGGGCACACCCTTTACATCCTAACATTTACATTATCATGAATGGCACCTATAATGTATATTAATATTGGAAATAAAAAAACCCATGGAAAGGAATGTGTTTTATTTGATAAATCATACATTCATAAACATTGTGTTCTCAAATTAAATAGGTAATAACATACTTGATATAATAATCGTCAACTTTGAGTGAAGGAAAAACCATATCAAGATGTAAAAGGTGTGTTTTTTTGAAATAAGTGACCTTTTGGAAAAAAATTCATAAAAAAATGTAGCAAAAATTTATATCACAAAAAAGATAAGATAATTTTTAAGAAATTATTTTTATGTAACATCAAAGGAGTATCCATACTGAAAATGGGGTGAAATAGGGAAAACCATAATAAAGAGAGTTGGGTTTGAGAATTCCAATTACCTTATGTATTAATGATTTCTTGGATTTAATAACATATATAATCACATTAGATTCATTAGTTAACATATAAAGAACCTTTTATAAATTAATTTTATTCAATATGGTATATTATATTCAATTGTGTACTTTTCGACAAGTTATAGAGTTTAATTTCATCATTTGGAAGCATTCGTTTTTATGGGTTTTGTGATTGGTTTTCATGTATACATGAATGTCGGTTTTGGGGAAAATGTGGATATATACACAAAATTGTTATTATCTATTATTAATGATATTATAAAAGTTTACAGTATCTTATAAATAATTCTTTTATATGGTATGAGGATTAATAATTATATAAAAGTTAATGATGACCATTTAAGGTTATGTTTGAGAGTCTTTCAATTACAACAAACTCAATTTGTTTTATCATTTAGTATTTTATATATAATTTAGTTACAGAAAATTTAAAGGGTTATAAAATACAGTTTATAATCTATTTACAACATTTAATTCTTTTATTAATATTATTGAAGGCGTTAAAAGAAAATATTAGTGCATCATCGATGATGATGGTAAATTGACACATCATGGGCGATGATTTCATTTTTAAAACAAAAGAGAGATAAATAGTGGAGATTAATGATGGATATTTGATTGACATGCTAGAATACCAATATATAAAACATACTAGATTTATCATTACTTTTTGATATGTTAAGGTGAGGATAAGATAAGAAAAGATATTGAATTGAAAAGAAATTAAAAGAAAAAAGAAGAGGATGTTACCTCTTAGATTTATCTTGCTTGAGAACCTCTATTGGAAACTGGTTTTGGTCTTTTTATGATACCAAGAGCTCATAGAGGAGGTGGAGGGTGTATGAAAGAGTATTGGGAAGAATTTGGACATGGATTAAATCTTAAGAGGTGTGAGGAAAATAGGTGGTGAGGGGTAAAATTTATAGTGGAGGGGAGGAGTGTTTTCTCATTATTATATTAATTAGTTTATTATTTTCGATAAAGAATATGTATAGTTCAAGAATTATCTCCAAATATAATAAAATAATGAAGGAGAGTTTGATATTTTTTTATTACATTATCCTTACATTATCAATGACTCTATAATTCAGGTATTTAGATTTTACTATTAATTATCATATTTTATTATACATAAAAAATTCATGTATTTAAGAAAAAACCCAAAAATTAATCGTATTATTTTTTTAAAAAATTATAATTAACAATTGAAATCCATTTAATGAAAATAATTTTATAAATATGAGAAAATTAATTTATAATTAAAATATTCATTTACTCTGAAAATACAAATTTTAAAATTATTACTGATTTTATAACACTTTGAAAAATTACTCAAGGTCTCAAAAAATTAGGCAATAATTATAAGACATGAAAATATTAATTTAAGAATATATTTTATAAAAATAAATTTTCTTTTAAATTATAAAATTAATAATAAAATTTTTATTAAATATTCATGGATTTCAAAAATATCAATAGTTAAATAATTATTTTTAAAAATTTTATTTACTAATATTACTATATAATTATAAAATACATTCATTTATAAGATGATTAAATTTTATTTATACATTCATGGGTGAGGCTCCTATTCATTTGGCCAGTTTACTATTCATTAGGTTTAAATTACTATTTCTAAGGTCAAGTAATTATTTTATCGGTATTGGTTTTTTAAATTCTAGAATTTTTTTTTCATTAATTATTTAATAAATTGATTTTATTATGGAATATATATGATTTTATGTGATTTAAACAACATGAAATTACTATAATAAGTGATAAATTCCATTAACAAATGTTTGGGTCATTACAATTTTGATATTCTATTATCCCAACCTATTGTAAATTGCATCCTCACAAATTTGAATTTGTGATTGGTAAATAATGTTTGAATTTTAAAAATAGTTTATTTAAATACCACTTCTGAAAAAAGAATTAATAAAACATACACTTTAAAATAATTAAAGGGATTTATGTTGGTCACCTGAGATTAAACATAATAGGTTTACATGTATGAAAACCTGGACAAGAAAGATAAAGCTAACTATCAATTAATAATATATAGTGATAGAAAACATGATAATGGGAAAGATAAAAATACAAAACCAGAAATATGTGATGGGTTACAAAGGTCATTAAGTTCTAATTAAGAAAATTAAATGAATAATGTTTTTATTTTAAGATCAATTTCAAAGAGTTGAGGAATTAAATTTCTTTCTAGTCTAATAACATAAGGAAATATAATTCATTGAAAAGTAAACTTTCATACATTAATAAATCCCAAAAAAACTCATCTTTATATCCAAATCATCTGTATTCAAGATGAATTTTTCAAACCTGAAGCACCAGAATAAAATTCTAGAGAATCTTAAAATCTATAAAATGTTATCTATATATTTATCCTATATTTATTCATTAATGGAAAGGAAAATTGATTGGAAAAAATAATGTAATATCCGAAAAGGAATAATCTTGATATGAAGAAAAAAAAATACTTAAATCAACAAAATTCAACAGTAATACCTAATGTTAAACATAGACCATTCAACAAATAACTATCCTTAAAATTACTCAAAATATTCAAACTATGATTGAAACAAAAATTCAAAAGAATTCAATAACATAGTATTAAAATATAAATATTAATATTTTTCAACAAATAACATCAATTACTCTTAATGTCTCATTCTGAAAATGTAAATTTTTAAAAACATATAATCTCAAAGATATTATATTTATTTACATAAATAAACAAAATATCTACAACATCCCAATAAAATCGTTGAATTTTCAAAAATTTAATTCGAAATTTAATTCTCAAATAAAATCCCATATAATTCGATTTAACTTGATCATATAGGGTTTCTAAAATAGTGAACATATTCCAAAACAACATTAATCACATTATCACCAAATCATTTCAAAATCCCAAGTTTATATATTATATAAAAAATATTTTCAAAAAATAAACAAATTCTTACTCCATAAAACCATTTAAATAAGAGGAAAATATTATACTAACTAAGACTACATGTAGGAAATTGCTAAGAAATACACCATTATCACCCTTTGGTTGTGGGTTTAATTCCCATAACCCTACCAGACGTGATGGGTTTTCACCCAACCTATAGGTTGTCCTTTTTAGAAAACTATATAATTATTATAACATCCCATAAAGATGATAAACTCCTCAAAAATAACCATAACATGTTTTGACATCAAATATTATCTCATAACTTTCATTTTCCACCCTAATAATTAATAACCCGAAATTACCACAAAAATAAATGTCTTCAAAAATATCGTTATTCGCCTTAAACATTCATAAAATAAATCATCAAACAGATTTTATTAGACATTTAAATTATAATAAACCATAAAATTATAATCCCATGATGATATACATATCACTTAAGAAATCATCTTAATCTATAAAGTTTTATAAATAATCATTTGATACCAACTATAAAGAAAAATCCTTAAACATTACATAATCTTTAGTTCTAGTAAATAAACTTACTTTCTGTCAAATTAAGGATATTTTAAAGTATATATTTTTAGATAATGATTTCATAATTCATACATAAAATTTCACATTAATAAAAAATGGATAAATTAAAATAGTATCCATTATATGAAAAATATAAAACCATTAAAAGAAAACATGATTTCTATTTCATGAAAAATTTTCATAACTTCATATTAAATACCTACATTCTATTACCCTTACTTATACACTATGAAAATTAAAACATGGATTGAGCATAATATTATTAGTAAGGTACATGAAAATATATAATGAAACTGTTAGTCTATGAATACATATAATCCCCTGAAAACATTTACACAAAGTTATACTTTTCACCTAAAAAACATAATCTCTTTAGTGTACCTCATGAAATCACAGGATCCCAATAAAACTACATACCATACATATATCATAAAGGAAACTTGGGGAATAAATTCCATATCAATCTTATAGTCTATTTCAAATCTACGTAGGGAGTAACCTTCAAAGATACATTTGGAGTACCCATCATAGTATATTCCCTTAATTTCTTTGGAGAACCACAATAGATTAACTCCATGTCATTACAAAATTCATGATAGAGCAATAATGGGTTAACCTACCCACATTTATTAGGGAACCAACCATACTCATAAACATTTCCCATGGACCATAACATAATCAAAATAAATAAATCATGTATAAAATAAAAATATCTTTTCCACTATGAAATCAATTTTCATTTTTACAAAGTGATACAATCAAAAATGAAATCAAGTTATTTTAAAATAAAATCATAAAAATTTAAAGATAGAATAAAAAAATTAAACATACATTAATTCAATAAATTGTTTTAATTACATATAAGTTAAAATAAATTCATATTAGATTTTTTAACAAATAGTTGAAAGAGTACCTTTAAAAGAGTTTTTTTAAAGATATTTCCTTACATAAAACCTTAAAAGGATCCCATTTTGAAACAAAATTTAGAGAAATTATAGAATTAAAATTTAAAAAAATTCATGTCCATGTAAATACATTCATATTTTTGTTTAAACATGGACATGAAAGAGATATATTTAGATGAATAAATCATTAAAACATTTTAAAAAATGGTTTTACATCTAAAGACCCAAAAATATATTATATTATTAAAGTAAGAATAACAAAAATCAACCTATTATCTGTATTTTATGTAAATAAACATAAAAATGTGAAAAAATATATTATATATTTAAAAGTTACTTCACACTGAAGATTATCATGACATAATCAAGAAAGAGAAGTTTCACCCAAAGAATAAAAATTGGGTTAAAAATTCCCTTACTAAATTGTAATCAGTAAAATCATATAAAAAAATGAAAGAGTAATATTTAAAAAAACATTAAATATCATTTGAATAAATTTAATCATGATATAGAATTTAAATTTATAGTTATATTCACCTCATAAAAGAATAGATATGCATAACATCAAAATATGTCTCAATGAAAGAAAATTGATTCAAACCCCCTAACCTTGAGTCTGAATCTTCATGTAAAATAATTATCATTTTGAATAAAAAAATTGGTTGATTATTTAATTTCATTAGATAATTATGAAATTTTATTAGTACTTTTATATTACATATTATCATTTTATAATAATTTCTTAATAATTTTGGTTCATGTCGAATGTTTTGTCGATATTTGTTATTTGAGTCTAAAATGAATTTGATATGATATAAATAATAAATGTGGTCATCATTAAATCATATATATAATAATATTAATGACATAATTATTATTATTATACTTAAATTATACTTTTAAATCAATCCAATATGTTTGTTTATGAAAAATGAATTATGTTACAATCATGGAGATGGTAAGCCGTCAAACGCATGAATAACATTTCCATTTTTCAATGGTCATTATGGAAAGAAGGTAATTATTATCATATCTTTATAGATTATAATAATACCATAAATATAATATTAATCATTTAAATATACCTATATATTTCATCCATGTGATGTGGTCATAAAAAACAAATCACATCCCTTGATGGAGGTGGTAATTCAGATGAACACACAAATGACATTATCATTTTTAAGTGCATGGAAAGGTAAGAAAAAATGATATATTATTATTTAATAATGATATTAATTTCATTAATATCATATACAAACATCAATTATATCTTTATAACCATTATTTAAATACAGTTATGCAAAATGAATTATATCTGTTCATGAGGTGGTAGTCCGCTATACGCACGAAAGATTAATTATTTTACCATTTCATGGAAATGGATTTGGATTTAGGTGGTTATATTAAAAGAATAAATTATAGGTATATTGAGTATAGTTTATTTACTATTTCATAAATTTTTATGAATATTTTAAGGATGTGGAATAAGAAATAAAATATAAATACTTTATAAAAAATGATACCACTTCCTCGGAAAACCAAATTTTCTTCACACCATAAAACCACTAATGATTGTGTTATTTACAAAAACGATCTATATCATTTGGTTAGGGAATATAGGATGGGATTTTGAAATAATTTTTTCTGAAAAAATTGGTTTTTATGTTTTAGGAAAAGAAGAGAAGAGGTTCCCTTTTATAAGAGAGGGGATGGGCACTCCTGTAAATCTTCAAAATATTAAATTAATAAATATTAATTTTATAATACAAATTTCTCCAACATTGTTAATATGAAATATAGGATCCTTATGGGTTAAAAAAAATTATATAATGAAAATTTGATATGTTTTTACTATTTTTTAATCCCTATACTTTTTGTGACCATTATTTAACTTTTTTAATTCTTACTACAATATCATGTATTATAATAATTAAGGGTTAATATAATTACAATAAAATTTAAAAAACCAATAATTGAGACTTTTATAAAAATTTAAGAAATATAAAAATTATTTTTTTTAATGTTTATTTTTTATTAATTTTATATCATTTAATAAAATATTTTTTATTTCAAATATCATTAATATCAATTTTGACACAATTCACCACATGACTATTTAAAAACACAATTACAACATGATATATTATAATAAACTTCTTTATCTAATTACTAACATGTTCAAGTAATACATAAAATTCATGTATGACATTAATTATTTTAAATTACATTTATTTTAATTTTTTAATATCATTTATTTTATATTTTATTTAATTAAAAAACAAGTACATCATCATTGTATAATCATTTAATTTAATTATTTCTACCCTATAAATTTAAAATAAATTATTATGATGAATATAAAATTTTATATTTTAATATTATATTTAACGTCAAACATATCCCTTTTATAACCATATATTAAAAAGACTTCTCATGTTAAAAAATAAAAGTTTGAAAAAGTTGATTTTTTTTGGAATATAATATTATAATGGATTTAATCTCATAAAAATGACATAAGTGGTCTCATAACGAATCCATTAATTCTTAAGAATAGAAAATGTTTATCTAGTAAAATTAAGATAAGTTTTAGAGTAATTTTATAATAATTATAATATTATTTTTACCATTAATTACCCGATTTAACCTAAATTTTAGTAACAAAACAAATTACTAAAGTCACTATTCATATTTTCAAAAAATAAGAAAAGAACTATTTAATACATTTGGACCATATGATTCAAAAAATGGAATCCATTTTTCATGATTGAAAACACATAATATTCAGAATGTAATTAAAAATTAATCTCATTGATGGATCAAGAAAACATGTTTTTAACGAAAAATAATCCAAAATATTGAAATGTTTTTGTTTGAAAATTAAATGTGAAATTTATGCCAATAAGATTAATATGATTAAATGATAAAATATTGATCTAATTATACTTTAAAACTAGTAAACGATATAATTTATCACTATAAATAAATTTGATAAATAACAATTTAAAATTAAAATGTAGTGTTCTTTCACTATTAGTAAAAAATGAAACTTTTCAAAAAAATATCAAAAATTGAAAGAAATTAAATTTTTACATTAAAATTTAAAACAATGGGTTTATTTTTTTCAAATAGGATATGTCAAAGTTTCAAAAACTATATTTGAAACAAGTGCACAATAAAAAGGCGGTAAAACTACCTTCAATAAAAGTACTTCATTAATCTGTTCAATTGGGTTTCTTCTTATATAACACACATAATATTAATACAAAATTTTATATCTAATAGTATATAAATATATATATTTCATTAACATAATCCCACAAGATTATTTGTTTATTAATTGGTTCAAAACACACTTGTGTACATTTAAATGGTATTTTAGAAAAAAAATCCTTTTATTTATAATTTTTTAGCCCCAAAATATTTAATTATATACACATTTATAAACCATATTTTAATAATTCTATTAATAAATTTAATTCCCTATATTATAATGACTATTTGATGACTACTATATTAAATAATAATATTTATTTTTTCGTTTAATCTCAATATGGAGTATCATGTACACTATAAAAAATATTATTTAATTTTAAAAACACATATAATTACAATAAAATTAGATATAATCTCTAATATAATGAAATATAAGATTACCTGGATAAAAAAATTACAATGTGGTAGTATTTACATGATTAAAAAGTATTTATGGTGTAAATATTAAACATGCCTCAATGGATTCAAACTTGAGGCAAAAAAATCATTATATTATTTCCATACTTAGGGGATTAACACTAATATCCCATATATAATATAGGCATCTTATTAAGTAATTTAATAACATTATTAATACATAAAATTATTTTTAATATTTATCTATAATCATTATCTACGTGTATATTGTTTAGTTTTTTTCATACCTCAGATGTTTATTGTTTCGATCATTGATAATTCTTTTGTTATAGGGTTGTCAGTATTAATTATTATTCCAATGTTTTTCATTAAATTTTAAACAATGTCAATATAATGTATGAAATATAATTATTTACGAAAATTTAAATTCCTTTCATATATGATCCCAATCTTTTCTAGACTTTTACTGATCGCGGTTTTTGGTAGTTTTTGTTTTTACTTAAGTACCTTTGATGGGAGTTATGAATTTAGGTACGTTTGGGTGGTGTATAATAAAATTTTGGTGAAAAGGGGGTAGTTCATGGTTGGAACATGGTTTGTTTAAAGCATGTTGTTTTCTTGGAGAAAATGTGCGCTCTCTGGTCTTTTGAGGTAGTAGCTTCAGCATGATTATAGCACAGTTTTGGAAATCATGTGAGGAAACCATGAAAGTACCCCCCCCCCTTTTAAGAATTGGACAACACAAGTTTATTACATGGTTTTTCTAGTCATTCGACTCAACTGTGCGCGAATCAGCAGTGATATCCTAAAATTTTGGATCTCACTTGTTTTTACCTTCTAATGAGCCACTTCTTCTTCTATGCATACCTAAATAAGGATTTTGATTTCTTAAGGTTAAAGGATGGTCCTCCAATAAAATCATATGGATTCTAAGTTCATGAGACCTTTTTTCTTTGAGTGTAAATTCCCAAATCAAAGATCCACTTTTCACCTGGTAAGTTGATCTCATCCCAATGGGTTTACCTTTAATTCACCTCCCTTTCCTTGATATTTTGATTAAAGATATACTCTATTAAATTAGATCTAAAACTATTTGGGGATATATAGATCTTGAACAAAATTTAACAGATCTTGATATCTTGGTTTTGCTTTAGGTATTTAGAGCCGAAACTCATATCTACATCGTTGCACTACTTAGATTTTGGGGATTTTAATTGGGTGAATGTCCATTAATGAATCTAGGCAGGTGATCTAAAATATAATTCCCACAGTCATGAATTTTATATGTATATGAAATTTTTTATAATTTCTATCATTCTTTAGCAATTTATATTATTAAATTGGGTAAATTACGTTGACGAATTGATTTATCAAAGCATTTATGAATTAATTGATTAGTTGCAGAATTAATCAGGAGACTAAGGGGATGCCTTATTAGAAAATTAATTTTTGAAATTTATTATGAGATTTATGGATTATAATCTAGATAATAAATTAGGTGATTAATTATGAGATATCCAATTGGTTATGTTGAGATAATTAACTGTGAATTAATTATGTTCTTTGAGATTATGATATGGATAATTAATTGTGGGATTAATTATGAATATTTGAGATTAATAATGAGATAACTAATTGTGGGATTAATTATAAAGAGTTGAAATTAATAATGAGATAATTAATTATGGAAAATTAATTATGAGATATGAATTGTGATATTGGTTAATTAATTATTGAACTAATTAATGGAATTTATGCATTTAGTAAACTTTTGTGTTAACTAATGGGTTTTATGTATTTAACTAATTGTTGGATTAGTAATGGAATTGATGTGAATAATTAATTATGAATTTGTTATGTATGAATGAATTGGAGTATGGACATTATAATTTGAGATGTATACATGGTAACATGGTCATTATACTTATTAGTAATGAGATTGGGAACATTTTCATTCTGTTGAGGTGTAAGCATGGTAACATGTTCATATTACTTATGAGCAAAGATAATGGAAACATGGTCATTATATTGGCGAGTGATCATGGTAACATGGTAATATTACTTATGTTTGTGAAAGTCAAATCTTTAGAAATGTAGTTTATAAATGTGAAACTAAATAATATAATTTATGAAACTCTGAGTTATGGACTCACAAGAAAATATTTCAAACTATGACATGAGTTGAATCAGGTTTTGAGATTTCATAGAATCTTTGAATACTTTGATATCTGAAAGAAGTAGGCATTAAGATAAAATATTACCTAGGGAACACTTTAGTCTCTAGTATGAGATGAAGCTAGTATTGGGGTATGTGTCTCTTTGGGAACCATAGAGTTAATGTAGTTAGATAAGAACAAATTATAATGAAATAACTAGTTATTTATTCATTGTACTTATTTCTTATAGAACTACAAACACTACCTTTTGTTTGGACTTTTTGGACACTATTGGTGGTGTCCTACTAAGTTATACTCACACCCTATTTAGGATTTCTGGTTGGTTCCCAAAATATATTATATTATTGTAGGATATGATAAGGGAAAAGACTTGGGATGGATTGCTGGTTTCATATGGAGCTTGGATGAGGTGACCATATATGGTTTAGAACCTTCTCGGGGAGTCGAAGTGTCTATATTTACTATTCCATTATATAAAAATGGCACATATAATGGAAGATAATTTTTTCCCTTTCAGTTTAGTGTTGTATTTCCTATTTGGTTATCTTATGACATGAGTACTTTTTTGGGTAATATATGCTTATGTGTTTGGTTATTTAGTTTCACTAGTGTTTTACTCTAATTAATGAAGATATAGTCTTCCCTTGAAAGGCTTACCAAACCCTCACAACTAGTTGGAAACCTATAGTGTATGAGGACGTGCACCTAAAGCCCCGTAGAGAACCATATTGGGGCACTCTCACTTGGTTCTTAGTTTTGGGTGTTAAATTTCATAAGATTTATTATCATGGATGATGAAATAAAGAACAAACATTTTCAGTGGCTTTAAACCTTCAAAGTGTGTTTTCATTATTAATGAGGTAAGTATTTATGTATTCTCTATTTAAAAAATAAAATATCATTATTTATATATTTATATCATGTCATACCTTTAAATAATGTTTTATAATCATCCATGAAATAATTTCATATCACTATTCATGTTGGTGGTCAAACCAAGCCAAACATGAATATATGATGATTATCCACAGTTATGAGTTGATTTATTTGTATTATCGTTGCATAAATATCATAATCATATCATTTAGTTTTTACTTGTGTGATATATTATAATTATAATGTAATTATATAAATATGAAAG
Organism: Viscum album; assembly: GCA_963277665.1. Lineage (NCBI taxonomy): Eukaryota > Viridiplantae > Streptophyta > Magnoliopsida > Santalales > Viscaceae > Viscum > Viscum album. The sequence goes on along the minus strand of OY728147.1, from coordinate 1,469,118,558 downwards.
GTATTTGAAAAATATTATTTAATTTCATTTAAGTTTTTTCCCTTAGGATGTTTGTTTTGAATGATTGAATTAACGAAAATTGTTTTTTGATGTTATCATCAATAGGTCGTACAATTTTTCATAAAAAAATAATGATATCCTAAAAAATATTTATATATTAAAACAATTCTCATGACCATCCATGTAGAGAATAAATGTAATGAAAAATGAAAATCAATCATCTCATAGAGGAAGTAGTCCACATGTATACATGGTTAGAGATTTCATTTTCCATAGAATTGATAAATGGTGTAATATGTTCTATCATTCCAAATAAAAAATACCTCATGAAAATAATAAATATATATTAAATTCCATATTAGATAAATCCTTGTATATAAGTGAAGGAAAATGAAAAATGTTGTGTTGTGGATGCGGTAACCCGCACAACACACATTGCATGTTTTCTTTTTTATTAATGGAAAATGGGAGGATGTTTAATGACTTTACAGTCATTATAGTAATATGAAAATTTAGTAATGATAATTATTCTGTAGTTTTAATTTATTAAAATTATGATTTATGAATTAGGTCCACATTTAATGAAATAGAAAAAATAAAGAAAATTTAGAAACATTTCCCTCACTTCTTGGATTATCTCCTTTGCGAAGGGGATTAAGCCTTCCAGGGATAGTCTTTTGAGAAGACCGAGATGAAATTAAGGTTTCTATGTGGGTGTAGGAGACTTTTGGACTTATTTTAGGAAACAATTATGGTGTTTTGGTCTGAGTAAATTGATGAGAGGATTTCTCCTTTATAAGTGAAAATGAGTGGCAATTTTGTAAATAGTCAAAAAAATTCAATAATGGAATGTCTGTCTCAAGGAATGTGACAAAAAAATTAATAAAAAATGAGATTTTTAGGAGAAAATGTTGATCAATATATACACCATTAAAACATTAACTATTTTAAACCATGATTTGCACATTACCTTTAAGGTTACTCACTTTTACTATTTTGTTTTTCTCTACAATAACTAGTTTTTTACTTAGGAAATTTATTCATTGAAAAAAAATAAAATGATTCCTATTAAATAATTATGATCTAATGATTAAAAATTAAAAATTCATTTTCTTTAATTTTTAATAGTAGAAAGAAATATTAAAATACCAAATAAATAATGTATTAAAATAATTTAAAAAAAAATATATATTAAATTATAAAATGTAAAATTTGGGTTTATAATTTAATTTTTTTTAAATTATATATCATATTATAAAATGCACATTTTTTTAAAAATTCATATATATTTACAATTTATAATTATATACTACTTACGTCAGAAATTCACGTTATTTATAAAACATTTATTTTATGTTATTCACGTAAAATTTTAATATTGTTTAAAACATATCAAAAATTAATCTAAATATTTTTTTACTGTTTGTAAAAAAATGCATTATCATTTTTCAATATATTTTTTTAAAAATGAGAATTCAATATTAAAATAATATCAAAAAATATACGAGAAAATTTTCATATTGAAAAATAACTTGTTAAAATTTTAACTATTATATATTATTAATTCATATCGATTAATAAATAATTTATTATTAATATATTATTCATATTATCAATTTATCCTTTTTATCATTTTTTTAAAATATAATTTTTTTAGTAAAATAATAATTAGGAAAATATATTTTTTATCATAAAAATATTTTGATTTTCATTATAGACATACTAATTGAATTTCATTAATAATTAAAATATTATTTTTTATAGTTATACCCATATTTCAAATTTTGTGTACTCTTATTCATTCTTAAAAATATATAGTTGAATCTCGGGTCATAATAGTACATCATGGATGATTCAGGTGAGATTTGTAAAGGTTTTGATTGGTTTCTATGTGACAATGATTCTTACTGACTTCTAAATTGATTATGAATTATTATTTTAGTTAAAAAAACTAATTATAAATATTTATAATTAATTATTTGTGTTGTGTGATGTGATAAAAGAGCTCGAGTGGTGTTACGAGCATGGATAATAAATGGACAAGCTTGGCCAAGGCTTGGTGGAGGTTACAATAGGTGTTAAATTTGTGTATGATGTAAATCGTCCCTTTGATACAAATCTATAAAATTTTTTATACCTGATTTCTTAGTAAATTCATGTTGCATGGGAGTGAGTAGATTATATGTGGACATAGGGTTCCTAGAGGAAGATATAATTTTGATTTTGGTTTCGAATGATAAAGATAAGATCTCTTTATCACATTCGGTAGTTTGGATCACTCGATGTCTATGTAACCATGGGTAGAAAGTTTCGATTGAGTTTAAGAGAATACTTGGGTGGTCATGGATGTAATATGAGAGGTAATTATATTATAATGGGGTTTTATAGGTTAGTTGGACTAGAAAAAGAGGTGTTTGTCTAGTGTCAATGGGTGATACAACAGTTTCTCTAATTCCCAACGAGAGACGCCATTTTGAGTGTGCTTTGAGAATTTAGTGAGATCTATGAGAAGGGTGAGTCCATTAAGATGATATATGGTCTGATATTGGACCTAGGTGTGGTTCATTGAAAATGATCTTGACATAGCATCATTTTTTTTTGGGGATTTGAGATGAATAGCTTAAGATGGTACCCAAAAAGTAGGACCATGAGTAATGAGTGACTTTTGAAAGGATGGATTATACATTGGGGTCTTGGTTGTAGGATCCTTCATGTTTTGGTGTTACCATGGGTGTTATAAATGAGGTGAAATTGGTGATAAGATACTGAGATGAGTATAGAGGACCAAGTGGATTCCATTATAGGTGAGCTGATGCAAGTTGTGATGAGGGGCCATATTGAGTGGGATATCACCCATGTGACAATCTATTGAGCATTGAGAAATGTTTAAGGTAATTATGGTGAAAAATATACTATTTATATTAAATAATACTTGTGGAGAGAGTTGATATTGAGGACTAACCATCCATTATGTGGGAAGGCTTAGGTCATGATAGTTGATTTTTCATGGAGCAGGCTAGGGCCCTGAAAATTTCATTGAGGCATGGGTTGTGTTATTAGTCATTTCCTTATATATTCATGGGCCTAGGATTTACAATGAGGGAATGGGTAATTATGTGATGTGAGATGAAGATGATGTACCCTTCCTAGGGTGTTAAATAAATTGGTTTTTGTTTGGATATTTGGTCATACCCTATTCCATTAAGTTGTAAGTCATGATTCTAGATCCCACCATATACAAAATCTTTGGATATGATCTCTGAATTTTGTTCAATGTAATGTGATGAGGAGATGAGTGAATTTTGATATGGAATTGAAGAAAACATTATTGGGTTCCATGGTGTCTTAGTTAGCACATAGTGACTTGATTCACAGAGAGTCACAATAGACTAGTATGAATATGATGTATAAGGTTCTGTGTCATGTTTATTTTCATCCCTCATGAATACATTTAGATTATGGTGAATACTATGTGCAAATTTTGAGACCATATTATGATTTATTTCATACACCTAGTGAGGTAATTCTGGTGTGTAATTAAAATTTATGCATACTTTTAGGTCACTTATTGGATATACAGTGGATAATTCTGTAGAAACATGATGGGAATCAAAGATTTAGATGAGGCAGAAGGATGGAAGTTTGGTTGTTGTGTTTATTTCTAAATCCCTGCACCAAACTCTCTATTTTTGTTTAACCACGACAACTGTGGAAGAGGTCCCTGTGTGGCCTGGTTATTGTTTTTGTTTACCCATGAAAACTGTGGAAGTGGTTCCTATGTGACCTGGACAGTCTGTGTACTGTGGTTAACCCTGATCTAGGGTGTGGATCAAAGTTTATTTATATAAACTTCTTGGTAGCAGGGGATCACCAAGTGGAGTCTATTAGGTCTTGGCTTGAGACTGAACCCCTAGTTTTATATCCACTGTGCTATTTAAATTTAGTCTTCTCTGTTTTACTGCATTATTTCATAATCCAGAAAACTCCAATTTCACTTTTATAGTTATTCTTGGAAATAATTTATAACTAATTTTTACTAGTATGATAAATTCAAAAGTAATATCAATAATACAAATTAAAATTACTGAGAATTAATCAGTCTTCTAAGAAGTTGTATAAATAGTAAAACTCTTATAATAGTATAACCTTAATTAGTTGGGCTGAATCTAATTTTGGGGAAAACCATTTCCTTTAAATTAATATTTTTTTGTAACAAAATTTTTTATAGTTACTCAATTCACCCCTTCCCTCTTGAGTAAACTACTCCGACCAACATTTAGTATCAGAGGATGTTTTATTAGGACTCTGTGTAATCTTACTCAATAATGATTGTTGTAGTACTTTAAAGATCTGTAAATTTCTGTAAATTCTAAATTTCTAGAACTTTTAATGTAATTCATTAGTGTGGATAATAGATTGGACGGTGATGAAACCAATAGAACACCATTATTTAATTGAACCAGTTATGCTCAATGGAAAATTAAAATGAAAATGCATCTTGAGAGCATGATCTTTGAAATTTTTTCATCAATTATAAATGAATACAAACTTCTTGTGACTGATAGAATTACATGGGATGAACCTAAAAAACATTCCTATAATAACAATTGAAAATCCATGAATGCTTTATACTGTTTCTTAGGATATGAATAATTTAATAGGATTTCTTCTTGTAAAATTGCCCATGAAATTTGGGATACCTTGTCTGTCTCCCATGAAGGCATATCTAGTGTAAAAGAAATGAGACTTAATACATATACTATGAAATATGATAATTTTAAGATGAAACCTGATGAGCCTATTTCTGACAAGTATCTTGGGTTCAATGAGATTGTCAACACAATGATTTCTCTTGGAAGAGAAGTCACTGCCAAAGAACAAATCAGGATAATTCTTAGATGTCTACCTGGCAGATGGAGGGGAACCTCTGTCTCGATTAAGGAATCGTGCGATATCAGCAAGCTACCTGTAAAAGAACTCATTAAGAAAATGATGATGTATGAGGAAGAGCTGAAAGTTAACTAAGAAGAGGAGAATAAACCAAAGAGAAAATCTGTAGCATTCAAGACCACCTTCTCAAAGAAAAAGGACAAAGGGAAACTGTAAGCTTCTGTAGAAAGTTCCACCACTAAAAAATCATCATATGACAATGATGAGGAGATGGATCAATTGGACATAAGATTCAAACGATTTTACAAAAAGAAGAACTTTTTCATAAATCCTAACATCAAGGGAAAGTATGATCAAAAAGGAGACTGAAAAAAGGACTAGAAAATAAGTGACAAAACTGATGAAATTGTACGCTATGAATGTAAGCGCAAAGGAAATATAAAGGCTGACTATCCAAAGCTCAAATATAAGAATATGGACGAGGACAAGGACAAGAAGTACAAAAAGGCAATGAAAGAAACTTGGATTTCCTCTGAGGATAGTTCAAACAACTCAGAGACATCACATGATGAACATGCTAACAAAGCCAATATGTGTTTTATGAAAAACACATCTGAGGTAACAATGAACTCTTTTGTAAATAATTCATATTATTCCGAAGAGGAATGTGACTCTAAAAATATGACTAATGACGAAATGTCTGAATATTGCAACATGATTGAAGAGACATGAAATTAATTAAAAGATAAATAAAAATCATTGAATAAACAACATGCTCTCACTGCAAATGTTAAATATGAACATACTACTGAAAAGATGAAAAAGTATCAACTTCTCAAAGAAAAAAATTAATTAAAAATGTCTACTGAGAAATTAAAAAGTGACATAGAAACGTTTACTAATGGGAAAAATACCCTTACACAGATGCTAGGAAAACATATTTCCCCCAAATACAGTACTGGAATTGGTTATCAACCTGGTAAAAGAACCCTTGGTAGAAAAAATTATATTTCCAAGTCTAGGACATATAGTTTTGTTCCCAGTTCTGGACACAACTCAACTATCTTAAGCCATGATACATATTCTACTGTTTCAAATTTTTGTTAACTAAATACATTTTATTTTTTCAAATACATTACATAATGCTTATAGGAAACCTATGAGAAAAATATGGGCTCCTAAAGCACTTATTACTAATGTTACTAGACCCAAACAAGTATGGGTACCAAAATCTATCTTTCCCTGATCATGTTATAGTAAAGTTGCTTAAAGATCTCCTACAAGAATCTACGGTACTTGGACAGTGGGTGTTCAAGGCACATTGCAAGAGACTACTCATGTTTCAAGAATCTAATAAAAGTAGATGGAGGACATGTCCCATTTGGTGACAATTCCAAAGGGAAGATCATTGGATTAGGCTAGATTGGTAACTCTAATACAATTTTAATTTCTATAGTACTATTTTTTAATGTCTTAAAATATAATTTTCTTAGTATCTCACAATTATGAGATGATGGATATCATGTTAAATTTGAAAATGATGCATGGAATGTCTTTAATTCGAAAGATGAATTAGTGTTTTCTACATCAAGGAATGAGAATGTTTATTTTTTTTAATCTATATTTCTTAGCCTCTCAAAATGATTCATGCTTAAGTTTATTTCATAAAGAATCTTGGTTCTAACATAGGGAACTAAGAAATGGTAATGTTCACTCCCTTAGAATGCTAACTAGAAGTGGACTAGTTAATGACTTACCCAAACTTGAGTTCTCACATGAAAAAGTGTGTAATCCTTATAAAAAGAGAAAACAACACAAAATATCTTTAAAACCAAAGAAAGAAGATTCTACTTATCAACCTCTCGAATTGGTTCACATGGATTTTTTTGGACCATCTAGAGTTTCTAGTTTAAATGGGAAGTACTATGTTTTTGTTCTGGTAGATGATTTCTCTAGATAAACCTGGACTATTTTCTTGGCTCAAAAAAGTGAAGCCTTCTCTTATTTAACTAAGTATGCCATGTCTGTAGAAAATTTTAGTGGCCTTAAAATTAAATATTTAAGAAGTGATCATTTTTGCGAGTTTGAAAATCAAGAGTTTGAATCATTTTTTCTCACAAAATGGTTATAGTCACAATTTCTATTCCCCTAGAACACCTCATAAAAATGGTGTTGTAGAAAGAAGAAATAGAACTGTGCAAGAAATTGATAGAACAATGCTTAGTGAATATGACTTACCTATTTACTTTTGGGCTAAAGTTGTTAATAAAACATGCTATATAATCAAAAGAGTATTAATTAGACCAATTCTCAAAAATACCCCATATGAAATCTGAAACAATAGAAATCCTAAGGTTAATTACTTTAGAGTTTTTGGCTGTAAAGTCTTTATTCTCAACACTACGGATAATATTGACAATTTTGTATCCAAAAGTGATGAAAGAATTTTCTTAGGTTACTCAATATTAAGTAAATCTTATAGAGTATTCAATAATAGAACTAAATGTGTGGAAGAATCTATTCATATCAAGTTCAATGAAACAGATCCACATGAGCCTAGAACCGTCCTAAAAAATCTGAAGAATGATGTATCAAATCTGAACATCAACTCAAAATCCTCAAAATCCTCTATGAAAGAGTCTGTGAAAACTTTTAATTCTGGAAATTCTTTTCAATCTAATCATAATGAACTAGAATCTGTTTATGAACCTGAAATCACATGTCCCTCTTTTTATATAAAGGTTAGAACCCTTAAAAACAATCCCTTAGATGCTGTTACAGGAGACTTAGAGAAAGCAACACAAACTAGAGATTCTCTTAGAAATCAGGTTGAACATCAAGACTTCTTGTCACAACTTGAACCTAAAAACATTGGCGATGCCATAAATGATGAATTTTGTGTAATGGAAATGAAAGATGAACTTAATCAGTTTGAAAGAAAAAGAGTTTGGAAAGTTTTTGAAAGACCCAAGGAAACTTTCATCATAGGCACTAAATGGGTGTTTAAAAATAAAGTAGATGTAGCTGGAAATATAGTTAGGAAGAAGGCTAGATTAGTTGCACAAGTCTATAGTCAAGAAGAAGGAATTGACTATGAGGAGACCTTTGATCCCGTATCCAGACATGAAGCCATCGGAATCTTGATTTCTTATGATGCACATCTAAATTTCAAACTATATCAAATGGATGTTAAGAGTGCATTGTTAAATGGGTATATAGCTGAGGATGTCTTTGTTGAAAAACCCCCTAGATTTACAAATCCTCATTTTACCAATCATATTTTCAAACTATCAAAATCTTTATATGGTTTAAAACATGCTCCAAGAGATTGGTATGATAGATTGAGTACTTTTCTTATTTCTAAATGTTTTAAAAAAGGAATAGATGATCCTACCCTCTTTATAAAATGAATTTATAATTATGTTTTAGTAGTTAGAATCTATGTAGATGATATTATTTTTGGATCCTCAAAAAATTCATTATGTATTGATATTTATAAAATGATGAAAAAAGTATTTGAAATGAACTTAATGGGTGAACTAAAATTCTTTCTTGGATTTAAAATCTTTCAAAATAATGATAGAATTTTTTATATCAAAGTAAATACAGTAGATATCTTCAAAAAAGTTTTGGATTGGATAGCACTAAAAGTAGTGAAACTCCCATGAGTACCACCTGTAAGTTAGATCTTGATGAAGATGGGAAATCTGTTGATCAAACCAATTACAGAGGAATGATTGGAAGTTTACTCTACTTAATTTCTAGTCATCCGGAAATTATGTTTAGTGAGTGTATGTGTGCTCGTTTTCAAGAAAATCCTAAAGAATCTCATTTAAATGCTGTACAGAGAATTTACAAATACCTTGAGCATACACCCCATATAAGACTATTCTATCTTAAAGGACAATCATTTGAACTAGTTAGTTATTCTGATGTTGAATTCGGTGGTTGCAATTTAGATAGAAAGAACTCCTCTAGAACATGTCACCTTCTAGGAAAATCACTAGTATCATGGTGTAGTAAGAAACAAAACTCTTTTGCATTAACTACTATAGAAGCTCAATACATAGCTGCTAGTAGTTGTTGTGCACAAATTTTTTGTATGAAACACACATTACTAGACTATAGTTATCAATTCAGACATGTACCAATAAATTGTGACAACACAAGTTCTATTAACATCTAAAAAATCATGTTTCACATTCTAGGACAAAACACATTGATGTAAGACATCACTTTTTGGGAGATCATTATCAAAAAGATAATATTACCTTGGCATTCATTGGTATTGAATATCAACTTTCCGATATATTCACTAAACCATTAAATTCTTAGAGAATAGACTACATCATACATGATCTTGGCATGACAAATATCAAATAGATATCTTACTTGTCTTACTGTTCAACTTTTTACTATGTTTTACTTTACTTTTTACTATTTATGGATTCTCAGTTACTGTCTCTCATGTTTACTGTCTCACCGTTAGCACTTTGTACTCACGTTCTGACATTTACTGTCTCACCGTAATGCGCACTAAAAATTTCACTCACTATGTCACCATAATGTTCACTCACTATCTCACCATGAAGACCACTTGCTATCTCACCGTAATGACCATTTACTATCGCACTGTGACAACCGATCACTATCTCATCGTAACAACCATTCACGGTCTCACTGTGAAAATTATTTATGATATTCTATAAACCTGTATCATGGTAATTTTTATTTCACCTCTTTTACTTTCCCACGTTGTTGTTTTTGTGACGTTTGACATTCCCAAATGATAAAACAAAGAGTTTCACTTGGTTCATCACTCATACATTCCCCTACTCAATCATTTCAAACCCTTTCAACCTTGAAAACCTCTCTCTCTCTCGAACCCTCAGTGGATGCCAAGAATGGAATGTCCTTCTTCATCCACACTTGAGAAGCGCCGCCCAAAGAAGAACAATATAACACCCAAGCTGACACCCAAAGGGCCTCTGAATCCGAACCTGGTAAATTACAGTGTTGTTCTTGAGAAAGAAATATACCCTGAATGGATTTTATCTAGAAAATCTATAGTCCTCAAAGTGTCAAAAGAACAAGACTGTTTATAATGGTTCTCAAAGGAGAATAGACCCATTTATCTGAAGTTAGTTGCTCAGTTCTACCAGTACACACAATTTTCTTTTGACTCTGGTTAAAGATACGTTGTGAGGAGCTGGATTAATGGACAAAGATGCTCCTTCTCATCGAGATTATGGGTTCTATGCCTTAAGATACCTCATGAAGTAATTTTTGATGATTATCAGAGAGAACCCCCACTTACAACAGATTTCATTGACATTGAAGATTCTATAAAAACCCTAATTGGGAATAGAACCATGAGAAGGTCCATAGCTATTAAACTTGATGGAGAAACAAGGCTATTGTTTAAGTTTGTTCAAAATCTGGTTAGTCCAAGGAAAGGTGAATTTGTTGTATTAAAGTATCAATATGTGTTCTTGATTCATCTTATGAAGAATGGATACAAAATAAAACTGTGAAAATACATCATTCACCATATGTGTGATTTGATCAAGGTTACATCCAAATCCACCTCTCCATTCTACTCTCAGCTGATTTCAGTCATTATTGTTGACAAAGGAGTTTTCGGACCTAATGAAAAAGTACTTATGGACTTTGAGTACTGTCTCTATAAACCCATCATCAGAAGAATGAATATTAACTGGAACCCTTGGAAAAAGGAGTGGGTGGAAGACAACGATGAGATTTATGAGATGTTTAATCCTGTGGATTATCCATCAAGGCTGAAAGACATTGGTGTTCCTGGTTTGGAACCAGATGAACTTGGTGAGTATTCAGAAGAAGAGTAAGAAGAAGCTAAAGTACCGCATAGGGAAGAAGTTGTTGTTGAGGAAGAAAGGCCTATTATTCCTCCTATTGTTATTGAATAAGAAGATTCTATCCCTAGAGATGATGTCAATATGGAAATCCATCCTAAGGCTGAAAGAGAATAAGTTTTCACAGAATCTGAGATGCAAGCCATGGAAGAGGTTGTAGTAGAAGAACTCCCTACTGTACAAGAAACAAATCTAGAAAAACTCCATGTTATAGAAGAAGAAAATTTATAAGAACTCCATGTTATGGAAGAATCAAATCTTGAAGAACGCCATGTTATGGAAGAAGAAAATCTAGAAGAACCCCTAAAGGAACAACCTGTTCTTTAGATAATACCCTCTGCTGAAGAAAGGATGGAGATATCCTTTCAGTTGGATAGACAAGAGATGATTGAGGAATTTAAAGATGAACCTGTGGATTTCGAACAAGATCTTGACCCTATAAATCTTGAAATGGAAGCATCTGTTGAGCGGGAGGAAACTCAAAATATTAAGTCTGATGAAGCATCACATTCGGATGATTCAATTACTTTGGAAACTCAGTACAAATTCCCTCGATTTTATGATGTGAGTGAATCTCAGCAAGTTTCAGCCACTAGGCTTGATCTCTCCTCACTATTTCAGTTGAAGTCAGTTTCTATCTTTGCATCTCAGAAAGAACCAGAACCAGAACCTGCTCCTGTACCAGCTCCTGCACCTGAACAACTGTCCTTTGTCAGTAAGGATGATTTAAAGGAATTTAGGGACCCTATATTGTCTGGCGTTGAGAAGCTTATGAACTACCAACCTCGACCTGTGACAAATCTGAGTGAGAGAGATTCCTCACTGCTTTTGGAGAAAATTATCTGGAAGATTAAACCTAAAATGATCCATGAAATTCAAGAAGTTCGAATGGAAAATAGGTTGCTTCGTAGTGAAGTCTCAAACCTGAGAAGCATGGTGGAAGCCATTCAGAAACATCTATATTCCATCTCAGAACCAGTTGATGCCTCCCTAGAACCTTCTGTTTCTCAAATTTCTTGAGGTGTTGTGTCTCAGATTCACCCTTACCTATTATGCTTTGATGAAAAGATTAAAGAAATGCACAAACAGTTGTTGAAATAAATGAGAGAGTTTGTGGTGAACCTGAATAAACACACTAATGAATACACTGGCTGTCTTTAAAATGTACTGAATCTACTTAAGTCTCTAACCACAGTCGTCAAAGATTCTCATCCCTCTGGTGAATCCTCTACACCTGCATTGGACAGTTCTTTGCTCAGATCGATAGTCCAAGAAGTGCTTCAGACTGCTTTAAGTGGCTTCAATGTGACTTATTTATCTAAATTGATCATGAATAGTGATAGAATTCTTGATCTTGTGCAAATTCATTCTAAAATTGCAAATGACGCCCAACAGGAGATTTATAAGAAAGTGGATTTATATTTCAAACAGATTTTCTCAAAGACATATATGACCAATCACTTCAAATACCTTGTAGAGAATCTGAGAATTCCTCCTATAACCCAAGCCTTAAAAAAAAGTCCAGAAGCTAACAGAGTTTACCATATTTTTGGACAAGTTCATGGAAAATAAAGATGATTTAGAAAAGGCCATGCAATATGGTGGATAAATTATTGCAGACTTTATCAAACTTCTGCAACCGTATCTCCATGTCCAGAGTACATCAATTGTTGCTCCAGCGGCTGCTCCTCTCAGACCTGGACTACCTACCTTTACCTATACCTTATCCTCAACAACCACGTCTGTTGGCCAAGCTCTTAGTCAGATCAGGCCTGTCATTCTTGACCCGCTACTTCCTCGATCTTCTACTGCTCCTACCTTGGCTCCCTCAGTCTTTGAAGTTCTCACTTTACCCTCTCTATCTACAATGTCTCTGAATTCTTCCACATCATCCACTGCCCCTATGGCTTCTTCTTCTGCTGCTGATAAAGGCAAAGAGAAGGCCAATCCTTGAAGAAAACCAGTTCTTACTATTTTTTGATGGGGATGTCATTTTTTTTGTGTTGTACTCTGATTACTTTTAATGACATGTGAACTATTTACCCTCTCTTATTTTATGTTTTTGATAATCCCAAAAGGGGGAGGAGAAGTTATATATATGTTTTCTTCTATATGTTATTTTCTCTAGTTGCATCTAATTTACACTTTTACTGTACATGATTTGTGATAATCAAAAAAGGGGGATATTGTTGGAAACATCATGTATTAATCATGTTTTAATGATCACAAATCTCATTAATGATCCCAAATCCCTTTAATAATCACAAATTTAATTCAACCTATTTAACTCCTATAAATCATATCCAATCATGTGTATTTATGTTTCAAGTTCTCTCACGCTTTATTTTGGTTATGCTTGATCCATTTCATGTATACTACTATTTATGTCTGAATAGAGTTATTTGCGTACGAACAAGACACTGTGAAGCCAGAAAAAGTTAGCTAGACGCTTTAAGCCAGACACTGTGAAGTTAGATACAGTTATCCTGACACCGTGAATCCAGACATAGTTAGCCAGACACCGTAATCCAGACACCGTGAAGCCTGACATAGTAAGACTGGCATTGTGAGCAAGACACCGTGAAGATCAGACACCATGAACAAGAAACCATGAATATCAGACACCGTGAGCAAGAAACCATGAGGATCAGACACCATGAACAAGACACCGTGACACTCAGACCATGATACTCAGACCATGACACTCAGACCGTGACACTCAGACACCGTGAAGGAGACATAATTTTCATAACATACTGTGACACAGTTTCTTAGAATATTTTGTCATATTTTAATTTAATTCTTAATGGTCATATTTGATGTCTTTAATGAACTGAAATAATTAATGTTTCTTTGTAGACATAGTACGAGGTACGAGGCACAAAACACATGGAACCTGCCGTCTAAAACACATTCATTAGAAGATAAAGAGTAAAGAGTGCCAATTGACAAGGGAGCATGATACTAAACGAAATACAAGCGTGTGAGCACGACCACGAAGAACATTTTTGCAAGATTTTCACATAAATAATTTTCACATGCATGCAATCCGACTCTGCTGAAGAACATACGAAGTACACTGGAATCCATAGAACATCTTCACATTGTCAAAGCTCATGGAGAACACAAGATGAATTGCAACACTCTGTTTTTCAAGACAAAAACTAGAGAAGGACTTAGAAGAATTTCTACTAAATTGAAGGAGTCCAGAGATGCACTTCAAATCACTAGAGCATTATAAGCTTACATCTAATCTCTCTTAGTGATTTTTTCACTTACCTTTCGAGTAGTGTGTGTACTCTATATATTCCACACACACACTGACTCTTATTCTAAACTGAAGGATTTATAAATCCTTGCACCAAACTCTTTATTTCTATTTACCCATGACAACTGTGGAAGAGGTACCTCTGTGGAATTGTTAATTTTTTTACCCACAAAAACTGAGGAAGAGGTCCTTGTGTGACGTGGACAGTCTGTATACTGTGGTTAACCCTGATCCAGGGTGTGGATAAAATTTTATTTATATAAACTGCTTGGTGGTAGGTGAGCAGCAAGTGGAGTGGATTAGGTCTCAGCTTGAGATAGAACCACTTGTTTTATATCCACCATGCTATTTAAATTTAGTCTTCTCTGCTTTACTTCTTTATTACATAATCCAGAAAACTCTAATTTCAATTTGATTGTTAGTCTTGGAAATAAGTTATAACTGATTTGTCTTAGTAGGATAACTTCAAAGGTAATATTAATAATACATATTAAAATTACTGAGAATTAATCAATATTTTAAGAATTTTTTTAAATAGACAAACTCTTATAACAATATAACCATTTTTAACAGGGATGTATCTATTTTTGGGGAAAAACATTTCCTTTAAATTAATACTTTTTTGAAATATAAATTTTTATAGTTACTCAATTCACCCCTCCCCTCTTGAGTAAACTACTCCGACCCACATTATTAATCAAAGCCTGCCATTAATGAGCCTCTCAATCTAATGGTAAATGGTCAGAGTAGGCATATCTATCTTAGAATCATGAGGCAAAGAAAATACATTCTCCATTTAGTTGACCCAATGTTCTCCGACTAGTGGATCCGAAGATCCACTAATCATCAATGGTTGATTCTGCATAAAACACCCGATTTCTAGTTTTTCCCTCTTAGGTGAATGCTGATGTTCTATATTATTCAGGTTATTTTTCATTCCTTGAGATAGTTGGGTAAGAATTTCCATGAAAATTTAAACTAAAAACCCAAGGAATTGGGTATTTTATTCGATAAATCATTGAATTATCCATCAAAAGGGTTGTTGGCCTAGTTTCTCCTGGTTCCCACGTTTTTCTGAAATAGAAAATCTTTGAACAAAACATAAGTAAAAAATTCATGATTAAATAATTTATTCCTTAATTAAATTAATTCAAAAAGAATATATTATGGGATACCTATGATTAGAAGATATTACTGGGTGATTAATTTTGACCTAGTCTCATAAAAAGGGTTTTTATTACGGTTCTCTAATCATAATTCCCAAATTAGCTAAACTGTGCTCTGATACCAGCTATTGCGACCCTTATTTTTCTTACATAACATATTACATAATTTTATAGAAAAACAACATAAAATAAATAAAAAAATAGAATCTAAATTTTTTGTTTATTAGAAAAAATGGACTATACATTACATTTACAAAATAAAACATGAATAGTTATTTAATTTCTTCTTCCCTATAATCCTATTGTCCCTTGAATTTTCATTAGTACAAGTAGTAACCAGGGGATATACATCAATGAAATTAGTGAGGTAAAATACAAGTAAGAGGATAGATAATAACATTAATTAGTGTAACATGGGTTGAGAATAATCCTTTCCATCATAACATAAGCTTATGATCATAATAATGAGAGGAGTCATTTTGAAAATGCTTGAAATGTTGAAATACATAAAATGAAACATTATATCGTAGTGGTCCAATTCCACACACAATTGTTAAAAAATATAGAATCATTTCCATACATAATTTAATTTTTTCATGAAAAGATAACATTACCGAATACATTGGAGCACTATATAATTCAGGGTGCACCTGTCACATCCTAACATTTACATTTCACTATATAATTCCGGGCACACCCTTTACATCCTAACATTTACATTATCATGCATGTCACATATAATGTATATTAATATTGGAAATAAAAAAACCCATGGAAAGGAATGGGTTTTATTTGATAAATCATACATTCATAAACATTGGGTTCTCAAATTAAATAGGTAATAACATACTTGATATAAGAATCATCAACTTTGAGTGAAAGACGAACCATATCAAGATGTAAAAGGTGTTTTTTTTGAAATAAGTGATCTTTTGGAAAAAAATTCATAAAAAATGTAGCAAAAATTTATATCACAAAAAAGATAAGATAATTTTTAAGAAATTATTTTTATGTAACATCAAAGGAGTATCCATACTGAAAATGGGGTGAAAGAGGGAAAACCATAATAAAGAGAGTTGGGTTCGAGAATTACAATTACCTTATGTATTAATGATTTCTTGGCTTTAATAACATTTATGATCACATTAGATTAATTAGTTAACATATAAAGAACCTTTTATACATTAATTTTATTCAATATGGTATATTATATTCAATTGTGGTCTTTTCGACGAGTTATAGAGTTTAATTTCATCATTTGGAAGCATTCGTTTTTATGGTTTTTGTGATTGGTTTTCATGTATACATGAATGTCCGTTTTGGGGAAAATGTGGATATATACCCAAAATTGTTATTATCTATTATTAATGATATTATAAAAGTTTAAAGTATCTTATAAATAATTATTTTATATGGTATGAGGATTAATCATTATATAAAAGTTAATGATGGCCATTTTAGGTTATGTTTGAGAGTCTTTCAATCACAACAAACTCAATTTGTTTTATCATTTAGTATTTCACATATAATTTAGTTACAGAAAATTTAAAGGGTTATAAAATACAGTTTATAACCTTTTTCAACATTTAATTCTTTTATTAATATTATTGAAGGAGTTAAAAAAATATTAGTGCATCATCGATGATGATGGTAAATTGACACATCATGGGCGATGATTTCATTTTTAAAACAAAAGAGAGATAAAGAGTGGAGATTAATGATGGATATTTGATTGACATGATAAAATACCAATGTATAAAAAATACTAGATTTATCATTCCTTTTTGATATGTTAAGGTGAGGATAAGATAAGAAAAGATATGGAATTGAAAATAAATTAAAAGAAAAAACAAGAGGATGTTACATCTTAGATTTATCTTGCTTGAGAACCTTTATTGGGAACTGGTTTTGGTCTTTTTATGATACCAAGAGCTCATAGAGGTGGTGGAGGGTGTATGGAAGAGTATTGGGAAGAATTTGGACATGGATTAAATCTTAAGAGGTGTGAGGAAAATAGGTGGTGAGGGGTAAAATTTATAGTGGAGGGGAGGAGTGTTTTCTCATTATTATATTAATTAGTTTATTATTTTCGATAAAGAATATGTATAGTTCAAGAATTATCTCCAAATATAATAAAATAATGAAGGAGAGTTTGATATTTTTTTATTACATTATCCTTACATTATCAATAACTCTATAATTCAGGTATTTAGATTTTACTATTAATTATCATATTTTATTATACATAAAAAATTCATGTATTTAAGAAAAAACCCCAAAATTCATCCTATTATTTTTTTAAAAAATTATAATTAAAAATTGAAATCCATTTAATGAAAATAATTTTATAAATATGAGAAAATTAATTTATAATTAATATATTCATTTACTCTGAAAATAAAAATTTTAAAATTATTACTGATTTTATAACACTTTAAAAAATACTCATGGTCTCAAAAAATTAGGCAAAAATTATAAGACATGAAAATATTAATTTAAGAAATTTTTTTATAAAAATAAATTTTCTTTTAAATTATAAAATTAATAATAAAATTGTTATTAAATATTCAAGGATTTCAAAAATACCAACAGTTAAATAATTATTTTTAAAAATTTTATTTAATAAGATTACTATATAATTATAAAATACATTCATTTATAAGATGATTAAATTTTATTTATACAATCATGGGTGAGGCTCCTATTCATTTGGCCAGTTTACTATTCATTAGGTTTAAATTACTATTTCTAAGGTCAAGTAATTATTTTATCGGTATTGGTTTTTTAAATTCTAGAAATTTTTTTATTTCATTAATTATTCAATAAATTGATTTTTTATGGAATATATATGATTTTATGTGATTTAAACAACATGAAATTACTATAATAAGCGATAAATTCAATTAACAAATGTTTGGGTCATTACAATTTGGATATTCCATTATCCCAACCTATTGGAAATTGCGTCTTCACAAATATGAATTTGTTCTTGGTAAATAATGTTTGAATTCTCAAAAATACTTTTATTTAAATACCACTTCTGATAAAAGAATTAATAAAACATCTACTTTAAAATAATTAAAGGGATTTATGATGGTCACCAGAGATTAAACATAATAGGTTTACATGTATGAAAACTTGGACATGAAAGATAAACCTAACTCTCAATTAATAATATATAGTGATAGAAAACATGATCATGGGAAAGATAAAAATACAAAACCAGAAATATGTGATGGGTTAAAAAGGTCATTAAGTTCTAATTAAGAAAATTAAATGAATAATGTTTTTATTTGAAGATCAATTTCAAAGAGTTGAGGAATTAAATTTCTTTCTAGTCTAATAACATAAGGAAATATAATTCATTGAAAAGTAAACTTTCATACATTAATCAATCCCAAAAAAAACTCATCTTTTTATCCAAATCATGTGTATTCAAGATGAATTTTTCAAGCATGAAGCACTAGAATAAAATTCTAGAGAATCTTAAAATCCATAAAATTTTATATATATATTTATCCTATATTTATTCATTAATGGAAAATAAAATTGATTGGAAAATATAATGTAATATCCAAAAATGAATAATCTTGATATGAATAAAAAAATACTTAAATCGACAAAATTCAACAGTAATACCTAATGTTAAATATAGACCATTCAACAAATAACTATCCTTAAAATTACTCAAAATATTCAAACTATGATTGAAATAAAAATTCAAAAGAATTTAATAACATAGTATTAAAAGATAAATTTTAATATTTTTCAACAAATAACATCAATTACTCTTAATGTCTCATTCTGAAAATGTAAATTTATAAAACATATAATCTTAAAGATGTTATATTTATTTATATAAATAAACCAAATATCTACAACGTCCCAATAAAATCGTTGAATTTTAAAAAATTTAATTCAAAATTTAATTCTCAAATAAGATCCCATATTATTCGATTTAACTTGATTATATAGGGCTTCTAAAATAGTGAACATATTCCAAAACAACATTAATCACATTATCACCAAATCATTTCAAAATCCCAAGTTTATATATTATATAAAAAATATGTTCTAAAAATAAACAAATTCATACTCCATAAAACCATTTAAATAAGAGGAAAATATTATACTAACTAAGACTTCATGTAGGAAATTGTTAAGCAATACACCATTATCACCCTTTGGTTGTGGGTTTAATTCCCATAACCCTATCGGACGTGATGGGTTTTAACCCAACCTGTAGGTTGTCCATTTTAGAAAACTATAAAATTATTATAACATCCCATAAAGATGATAAACTCCTCAAAAATAACCATAACATGTTTTGAAATCAAATATTATCTCATACCTTTCATTTTCCACCCTAATAATTAATAACCCAAAATTACCACAAAAACAAATGTCTTCAAAAATATCGTTATTCACCTTAAACATTCATAAAATAAATCATCAAACAAATTTTATTAGACATTGCAATTATAATAAACCATAAAATTATAATCCCGTGATGATATACATATCACTTAATAAATCATCCTAACCTACAAAGTTTTATAAATCATTATTTGATACCAACTATAAAGAAAAAGCCTTAAACATTACATAATCTTTAGTTCTAGTAAATAAACATACTTTCTGTCAAATTAAGGATATTATAAAGTATATATTTTTAGATAATGATTTCATAATTCATACATAACATTTCACATTAATAAAAAATGGATAAATTAAAATAGTATCCATTATATGAAAAATATAAAACCATTAAAAGAAAACATGATTTCTATTTCATGAAAAATGGTCATAACTTCATATTAAATACCTACATTCTATTACCCTTACTTATACACTATGAAAATTAAAACATGGATTGAGCATAATATTATTAGTAAGGTACATGAAAATATATAATGAAACTGTTAGTCTATGAATACATATAATCCCCTGAAATTTTTTTCACAAAGATATACTTTTCACCTATAAAACATAATCTCATTAGTGTACCTCATGAAATCACAGGATCCCAATAAAACTACATACCATACATATATCATAAAGGAAACTTGGGGAATCAATTCCATATCAGTCTTATAGTCTATTTCAAATCTACATAGGGAGTAACCTTCAAAGATACATTTGGAGTACCCATCGTAGTATATTCCCTTAATTTATTTTTAGAACCACAATAGATTAACTCCATGTCATTAAAAAATTCATGATAAAGAAATAATTGGATAACCTACCCTCAGTTTATCAGGGAACCAACCATACTCAAAAACATTTCCCATGGACCATAACATAAACAAAATAAATAAATCATGTATAAAATAAAAATAAATTTTCCACTATGAAATCAATTTTCATTTTTACAAAGTGATACACTCAAAAATGAAATTAATTTATTTTAAAATAAAATCATAAAAATTTAAAGATAGCATAAAAACATTAAACATACATTAATTCAATAAATTGTTTTAATTACATATAAGTTAAAATACATTCATATTGGATTTTTAAAAAAATATTTGAAAGAGTACCATTAAAAGAGTTTTTTTAAAAGATATTTCCTTACATAAAACCTTAAAAGGATCCCATTTTGAAACAAAATTTAGAGAAATAATAGAATTAAAATTTTAAAAAAGTCTTGTCCATGTAAATAAATTCATATTTCTGTTTAAACATGGACATGAAAGAGATATATTTAGATTAATAAATCATTAAAACATTTTAAAAAATGGTTTTACATCTAAAGACCCTAAAATATATTATATTATTGAAGTAATAATAACAAAAATTAACCTATTATCTGTATTCTATGTAAATAAACATAAAAATGTGAAAAAAATATATTATATATTTAAAAGTTACTTCACACTGAAGATTATCATGACATAATCAAGAAGGAGAAGTTTCACCCAAAGAATAAAAATTTGGTTAAAAATTCCCTTACTAAATTGTAATCAGTAAAATCATATAAAAAAAATGAAAGAGTAACATTTAAAAAAACATTAAATATCATTTGAATAATTTTAATCAAGATATAAAAAGTAAATTTAGATTTATATTCACCTCATAAAAAAATAGATATGCATAACATCAAAATATCTCTCAATGAAAGAAAATTGATTCAAACCCCCTAACCTTGAGTCTGAATCTTCATGTAAAATAATTAACATTTTGAATAAAAAAATTGGTTGATTATTTAATTTCATTAGATAATTATTAAATTTTATTAGTACTTTTATATTACATATTATCATTTTATAAAAATTTCTTAATAATTTCAGTTCATGTCGAATGTTTTGTCGATATTTGTTATTTGAGTCTAAAATGAATTTGATATGATGTAAATAATAAATTTGGTCATAATTAAATCATATATATAATAATATTAATGACATAATTACTATTATTATACTTAAATTATACTTTTAAATCAATCCAATATGTTTGTTTATGAAAAATGAATTCTGTTACAATCATGGAGATGGTAAGCTGTACAACCGCATGAATAACGTTTCCATTTTTCAATGGTCATTATGGAAAGAAGGTAATTATTATCATATCTTTACAGATTATAATAATACCATAAATATAATATTAATCATTTAAATATACTTATATATTTCATCCATGTGATGTGGTCATAAAAAATAAATCACATCCCTTGATGGAGGTGATAATTCAGATGAACACAAAAATGACACTATCATTTTTAAGTGCAAGGAAAGGTATGAAAAAATGATATATTATTATTTAATAATGATATTAATTTCATTAATATCATATACAAACATCAATTATATCATTATAACCATTATTTAAATATAGTTATGGAAAATGAATTATATCTGTTCGTGAGGTGGTAGTCCGCTATACGCACGAATGTTTAATTATTTTACCATTTCATGGAAATGGATTTGGATTTAGGTGGTATATTAAAAGAATAAATTATAGGTATATTGAGTATAGTTTATTTACTATTTAATAAATTTTTATGAATATTTTAAGGTTATTGAATAAGAAATAAAATATAAATACTTTATAAAAAATGATACCACTTCCTCGGACAACCTAATTTTTTTCACACCAGAAAACCATTAATGATGATGTTATTTCTAAAAACAATCTATATCATTTGGTTAGGGAATATAGGATGGGGTTTTGTAATATTTTTTTCCGAAAAAATAGGTTTTTATGTTTTAGGAAAAGAGGAGAAGAGGTTCCTTTTTATAAGAGAGGGGATGGGCACTCTTGGAAATCTTCAAAATATTAAATTAATAAATATTAATTTTATAATACAAATTTATCCAAAATTATTAATATGAAATATAAGATCATTATGGGTTAAAATAAAATTATATAATGAAAATTTGATATGTTTTTACTATTTTTTAATCCTTATACTTTTTGTGACCATTATTTAACCTTTTTAATTCTTACTACAATATCATGTATTATAATCATTAAGGGTTAATATAATTACAATAAAATTTAAAAAACCAATAATTGAGAATTTTATGAAAATTTAAGAATTATAAAAATTATTTTTTAATGTTTATTTTTTATTAATTTTATATCATTTAATAAAATATTTTTTATTTCAAATATCATTAATATCAATTTTGACACAATTCACCACATGACTATTTAAAAACACAATTACAACATGATATATTATAATAAACTTCTTTATCTAATTACTAACATGTTAAGGTAATACATAAAATTCATGTATGACATTAATTATTTTAAATTACATTTATTTTAATTTTTTAATATCATTTATTTTATATTTTATTTAATTAAACAACAAGTACATCATCATTGTATAATCATTTAATTTAATTTTTTCTACCTTATTAATTTAAAATAAATTATTATGATGAATATAAACTTTTATATTTTAATATTATATTTAACGTCAAACATATCCCTTATATAACCATATATTAAAAAGACTTCTCATGTTAAAAAATAAAACTATGAAAAAATTGATTTTTTTGGAATATAATATTATAATGGATTTAGTCTCATAAAAAGGACATAAATGGTCTCATAACGGATCCATTAATTCTTAAGAATATAAAATGTTTATCTAGTAAAATTAAGATAAGTTTTAGAGTAATTTTATAATAATTATAATATTATTTTTACCGTTAATTACACGATTTAACCTAAATTTTAGTAACAAAACAAATTACTAAAGTCACTATTCATATTGTCAAAAAATAAGAAAAGAACTATTTAATACATTTGGACCATATGATTCAAAAAATGGAATCCATTTTTCATGATTGAAAACACAAAATATTCAGAATGTAATTAAAAATTAATCTCATTGATGGATCAAGAAAACATGTTTTTAACGAAAAATAATCCAAAATATTGAAATTTTTTTGTTTGAAATTTAAATGTGATATTTATGCCAATAATATTAATATGATTAAATGATAAAATATTGATCTAATTATAATTTAAAACTAGTAAATGATATAATTTATCACTATAAATAAATTTGATAAATATCATTTTAAAATTAAAATGTAGTGTTCTTTCACTATTAATAAAAAATGAAACTTTTTAAAAAAATATCAAAAATTGAAAGAAATTAAATTTTTTCATTAAAATTTAAAACAATGGTTTTATTTTTTTCAAATAGGATATGTAAAAGTTTCAAAAACTATATTTGAAACAAGTTCACAATAAAAAGGCGGTAAAACTACATTCAATTAAAATACTTCTTTAATCTGTTCAATTGGATTTCTTCTTATATAATTTATATAACACACAAAATATTCATATAAAATTTTATATCTAATAGTATATAAATATATATATTTCATTAAAATAATCCCACAAGATTATTTGTTTATTAATTGGTACGAAACACACTTATGTATATTTAAATGGTATTTTAGAAAAACAAATCCTTTTATTTATAGTTTGTTAGCCCCAAAATAATTAATTATATACACATTTATAAACCATATTTTAATAATTCTATTAATACATTAAATTCCTTATATTATAATGACTATTTGATAACTACTCTATTAAATAATAATATTTATTTTTTCATTTAAGCTCGATGTGGAGTATCATGTACACTATAAGAAAAGTAATTAATTTTAAAAACACATAAAATTTCAATAAAATTAGATATAATCTCTAATATAATGAAATATAAGATTACCTGGATAAAAAAATTACAATGTGGTAGTATTTACATGATTTAAAAATATTTATGGTGTAAATATTAAACATGGCTCAATGGATTCAAACTTGAGGCAAAAAAATCATTATATTATTTCCATACTTAGGGGATTAACACTAAAATCCCATATATAAAATAGGTATCTTATTAAGTAATTTAATAACATTATTAATACATAAAATTATTTTTAATATTTATCTATAATCATTATCTACGTGTATATTATTTAGTTTTTTTTCATACCCCAGATGTTTATTGTTTTGATCATTGATAGTTCTTTTGTTATAGGGTTGTCAGTGTTAATTATTATTCCAATGTTTGTCATTAAATTTTAAAAAATTTCAATATAATTTATGAAATATAATTATTTATGAAAATTTAAATTACTTTCATATATGATCCCAATCTTTTCTAGACTTTTATCGATCGTGATTTTTGGTAGTTTTGTTTTTACTTAAGTACCTTTGATGGGAGTTATGAATTCAGGTACGTTTGGGTGGTGTATAAGAAACTTTTGGTGAAAAGGGGGTAGTTCATGGTTGGAACATGGTTTGTTTAAACCATGTTGTTTTCTAGGAGAAAATGTGCGCTCTCTAGTCTTTTTAGGTAGTAGCTTCAGCATGATTATAGCATAGTTTTGGAAATCATGTGAGGAAACCATGAAAGTCCCCCCTTTAATAATTGGACAACAAAAGTTTATTACATGGGTTTTCTAATCATTTGACTCAACTGTGCATGAATCAGCAGTGATATCCTAAAATTTTGGATCTCACTTGTTTTTACCTTCTAATGGGCCACTTCTTCTTCTATGCATACCTAAATAAGGATTTTACTTTCTTAAGGTTAAAGGATGGTTCTCCCATAAAATCACAGGTATTCTAAGTTCACGAGACCTTTTTTCTTTGAGTGTAAATTCCCAAATCAAAGATCCACTTTTCACATGGTAAGTTGATCTCATCCCAATGGGTTTACCTTTAATTCACCTCCCTTTCCTTGATATTTTGATTGAAGATATACTCTATTAAATTAGATCTAAAACTATTTGGCGATATATAGATCTTGAACTAAATTTAACAGATCTTGATATCTTAGTTTTGGTTTAGGTATTTAGAGCCGAAACTCATATCTAAATCGTTGCACTACTTAGATTTTGGGGATATTAATTGGGCGAATGTCAATTAATGAATCTAGGTAGGTGATCTAAAATATAATTCCCACAGTCATGAATTTTATATGTATATGAAAAATTGTATAATTTCTATATTTCTTTAGAAATTTATTTTATTAAATTGGGTAAATTACGTTGACGAATTTATTTATCAAATAATTGATGAATTAATTGATTAGTTGCATAATTAATCATGAGACTAAGGGGCTGCCTTATTAGAAAATTAATTTTGGAAATTTATTATGAGATTTATGGATTATAATCTAGATAATAAATTAGGTCATTAATTATGAGACATCCAATTGGTTATGTTGAGATAATTAACTGTGAATTAATTATGTCTTTTGAGATAATGATATGGATAATTAATTGTGGGATTAATTATGAAGATTTGAGATTAATAATGATATAACTAATTGTGGGATTAATTATAAAGAGTTGAGATTAATAATGAGATAATTAATTATGGAAAATTAATTATGAGATATGAATTGTGATATTGGTTAATTAATTATTGAACTAATTAATGGAATTTATGCATTTAGTTAACTTTTGTGTTAACTAATGGGTTTGATGTATTTAACTAATTGTTGGATTAGTAATTAAATTGATGTGAATAATTAATTATGAATTTGTTATTTGTGAATGAATTGGAGTATGGACATTATAATTTGAGATGTATACATGGTAATATGGTCATTATACTTATTAGTAATGAGATTGGGAACATTTTCATTCTGTTGAGGTGTAAGCATTGTAACATGTTCATATTACTTATGAGAAAAGATAATGGAAACATGGTCATTATATTGGCGAGTGATCATGGTAACATGGTAATATTACTTATGTTTGTGAAAGTCAAATATTAGGAAATGTAGTTTATAAATGTGAAACTAAATAATATAAATTATGGAACTCTGAGTTATGGACTCACAAGAGAATATTTCAAACTCTGACATGAGTTGAATCAGGTTATGAGATTTCATAGAATCTTTGAATACTTTGATATCTGAAAGAAGTAGGCATTAAGATAAAATATTACCTAGGGAACACTTTAGTCTCTAGTATGAGATGAAGATAGTATTGGGGTATGTGTCTCTTTGGGAACCATAGAGTTAATGTAGTTAGATAAGAACAAATGATAATGAAATAACTAGTTATTTATTCATTGTACTTATTTCTTATAGAACTACAAACACTACCTTTGGTTTGGACTTTTTGGACACTATTGGTGGTGTCTTACTAAGTTATACTCACACCCTATTTAGGCTTTCTGGTTGGTTCCCAAATTTTTTAAATTATTGTAGGATATGATAAGGGAAAAGACTTGGGATGGATTGCTGGTTTCATATGGAGCTTGGATGAAAGGACCATATATGGTTTAGAACCTTCTTGGGGAGTCGAAGTGTCTATATTTACTATTCCATTATAAAAAAATGGGACATATAATAGAAGATAATTTTTTCCCTTTCAGTTTAGTATTTTATTTCCTATTTGGTTATCTTGTGACATGAGTATTTTTTGGGTAATATATGCTTATGTGTTTGGTTATTTAGTTTCACTAGTGTTTTACTCTAATTAATGAAGATATAGTTTTCCCTTGAAAGGCTTACCAAACCCTCACAACTAGTTGGAAACCTATAGTGTATGAGGAAGTGCACTTAAAGCCCCTTAAGGAACCATATTTGGGCACTCTCACTTGGTTCTTAGTTTTGGGTGTTAAATTTCATAAGCTTTATTATCATGGATGATGAAATAAAAAACAAACATTTTCAGTGACTTTAAACCTACAAAGGGTGTTTTCATAATTAATGAGTTAAGTATTTATGTATTCTCTATTTAAAAAATAAAATATCATTATTTATATATTTATATCATGTCATACCATTAAATAATTTTTTATAATCATCCATGAAATAATTTCATATCACTATTCATGTTGGTGGTAAAACCAAGCCAAACATGAACATATGACGTTTATCCACAGTTATGAGTTGATTTATTTGTATTATCATTGCATAAATATCATAATTATATCATTTAGTTTTTACATGTGTGATATATTATAATTATAATGTAATTATATATATATTAATGATATTTGAGAAATATTATTTAATTTCATTTAAATTTTTTCCCTTAGGATGTTTGTTTTGAATGATTGAATTAATGAAAATTGTTTGTTGATGTTATCATCAATAGGTCGTACAATTTTTCATAAAAAAAAATAATGATACCCTAAAAAATATTTATATATTAAAAAAATTCTCATAACCATCCTTGTAGAGAATAAATGTAATGAAAAATGAAAATCAATCATCTCATAGAGGAAGTAGTCCACATGTATAAATGGTTGGATATTTCATTTTCCATAGATTTGAGAAATGGTGTAATATGTTATATCATTCCAAATATAAAATACCTCATGAAAATAATAAATATATATTAAATTCCATATTAGATAAATCCTTGTATATAAGTGAAGGAAAATGAAAAATGTTTAGTTGTGGATGCGGTAACCCGCACAACACACAATGCATGTTTTCTTTTTTATTAATGGAAAATGGGAGGATGTTTAATGACTTTACAATCATTATAGTAATATGAAAATTTAGTAATGATAATTATTTTGTAGTTCTAATTTATTAAAATTAAGATTTATGAATTAGCTCCACATTTAATGAAATATAAAAAATAAAGAAAGGTTAGAAAAATTTCCCTCACTTCTTGGATTATCTCCTTTGCGAATGGGATTAAGCCTTCCAGGGGTAGTCTTTTGAGAAGACCGAGATGAAATTAAGGTTTCTATGTGGGTGTTGGAGACTTTTGGACTTATTTTAGGAAAACATTATGGTGTTTTGGGCTGTGTAAATTGATGAGAGGATTTCTCCTTTATAAGTGAAAATGAGTGGCAATTTTGTAAATAGTCAAAAAAGTTCAATAATGGAATGTCTGTCTCAAGGAATGTGACACAAAAATTAATAAAAAATGAGATTTTTAAGAGAAAATGTTGATCAATATATACAACATTAAAACATTAATTATTTTAAACCATGATTGGCACTTTACCTCTAAGGTTACTCACTTTTACCATTTTGTTTTTCTCTACAATAACTAGTTTTTTACTTAGGAAATTAATTCATTGAAAAAAAATAAAATGATTCCTATTAAATAATTATGATCTAATGATTAAAAATTTAAAAATCATTTTCTTTAATTTTTAATAGTAGAAAAAATAAATATTAAAATACCAAATAAATAATGTATTAAAATAATTTTAAAAAATATAAATTAAATTATAAAATGTAAAATATGGGTTTATAATTTAATTTTTTTTAAAATTATATATCATATAATAAAATGCACATTTTTTTCTTTAAAAAAATTCATATATATTTCCAATTTATAATTATATACTACATACGTCATAAATTCACGTTATTTATAAAAAATTTATTTTATGATATTCACGTAAAATGTTAATATTCTTCAAAACATATCAAAAATTAATCTAAATATTTTTTCTATTGTTCGTAAAAAAATGCATTATCATTTTTCAATATATTTTTTTAAACATGAGAATTCAATATTAAAATAATATTAAAAAATATACCAGAAAATTTTCATATTGAAAAATAACTTGTTAAAATTTTAACTATTATATATTATTAATTCATATCAACTAATAACTAATTTATTAGTAATATATTATTCATATTATCAATTTAGCATCTTTATCATTTTTTTAAAATATAATTTTTTTAGTAAAATAATAATTAGAAAAATATATTTTTTATCATAAAAATATTTTGATTTTCATTATAGGAATACTAATTGAATTTCATTAATAATTAAAATATTATTTTTTATAATTATACCGATATTTCAAATTTTGTGTACTCTTATTCATTCTTAAAAAATATATAGTTGAATCTCGGGTAATAATAGTACATCATGGACGATTCGGGTGAGATTTTTGAAGGTTTGGATTGGTTTCTATGTGAGAATGATTATTACTGACATCTAAATTGATTATTCATTCTTATTTTAGTTAAAAAAATAATTATAAATATTTATAATTAATTATTTGTGTTGTGTGATGTGATAAAAGAGCTCGAGTGGTGTTACGAGCATGGATAATAAATGGACAAGCTTGGCCATGGCTTGGTGGAGGTTACAATAGGTGTTAAATTTGTGTATGATGTAAATCGTCCCTTTGATACAAATCTATAAAATTATTTATAAATGATTTCTTAGTAAATTCATGTTTCATGGGAGTGAGTATATTATATGTGGACATAGGGTGCCTAGATGAAGATATAATTTTGATTTTGGTTTCGAATGATAAAGATAAGATCTCTTTATCACATTCGGTAGTTTGGATCACTCGATGTCTATGTAACCATGGGTAGAAAGTGTCGATTGAGTTTAAGAGAATACTTGGGTGGTCATGGATGTAATATGAGAGTTAAGTATATTAGAATGGGGTTTTATAGGTTAGTTGGACTAGAAAAATAGGTGTTTGTCTAGTGTCAATGGGTGATACAACAGTTTCTCTAATTCCCAACGAGAGACGCCATTTTGAGGGTGCTTTGAGAATTTAGTGAGATCTATGAGAAGGGTGAGTCCTTTAAGATGCTATATGTACTGATATTGGACCTATGTGTGGTTCATTGAAAATGATCTTGACTTAGCATCAGGTTTTTTTGGGGATTTGAGATGAATAGCTTAAGATGGTACCCAAACAGTAGGACCATGAGTGATGAGTGACTATTGAAAGGATGGATTAGACATTGGGGTCTTGGTTGTAGGATCCTTCATGTTTTGGTGTTACCATGGGTGTTATAAATGAGATGAAATTGGTGATAAGATAATGAGATGGGTATAGAGGACCAAGTGGATTCCATAATAGGTGAGATGATTCATGTTGCGATGAGGGGCCATATTGAGTGGGATATCACCCATGTGACAATCCATTGAGCTTTGAGACATGTTTAAGGTAATTATTGTGAAAAATATACTATTTATATTAAATAATACTTGTGGAGAGAGTTTATATTGAGGAATAACCATCCCTTATGCAGGAAGGCTTAGGTTATGATAGTTGATTTTTCATGGAGCAGGATAGGGCCCTGAAAATTTCATTGAGGCATGGGTTGTGTTATTAGTCATTTCCTTATATATTCATGGGCCTGTAATTTACCATGAGGGGATGGGTAATGATGTGATGTAAGATGATGATGATGTACCCTTCCTAGGGTGTTAAATAAATTGGTTTTTGTTTGGATATTTGGTCATACCATATTCCATTAAGTTGAAAGTCATGATTCTAGATCCCACCATATACAGAATCTTTGGATATGATCTCTGAATTGTGTTCAATGTAATGTGATGAGGAGATGAGTGAATTTTGATATGGAATTGAAGAAAAAATTATTGGGTTCCATGGTGTCTTAGTTAGCACATAGTGACTTGATTCACAAAGAGTCACAATGGACTAGTTAGAATATGATGTATAAGGTTCTTTTGTGTCATGTTTATTTTCATCCCTCGTGAATACATGTAGATTATAGTGAATACTATGTGTAATTTTTGAGACCATATTATGATTTATTTCATACACCTAGTGAGGTAATTCTGGTGTGCAATTAAAATTTTATACCTACTTTTAGGTCACTTATTGGATATACAGTGGATAATTCTGTAGAAACATGATGGGAATCAAAGATTTAGATGAGGCAGAAGGATGGAAGTTTGGTTGTTGTGTTTATTTTTTTTCCTTCATTTATTTTTATTTGGGGTCGGCCAGGTGCAGTATTAGTGAATGATTTGTATGAACATGAGTATATATGTTTCCACATTAAATTTGATATAAAATTATTTTTATTTATTTCCACATACTATAATTATTATATTATTGATTTTGGTTATTTTGTGTGTGTGTTTGACACCAATTAAATGGGATTGTGTCCCAATGTATATACTAGGCCCTCACTACTATTCAACATCCTATGGCATATGGGAAGGTTCATTTGAAGTCCATTGGACTTCTAGTGTAGATAGTTTTTCCATTCTAGGTAGTCACACTGTAGTAGAACATATTTCTATTTGAAACATATTATGGAAGGTGGCATCAATTTTTTTGTCCTACTATTTCTACGAGATTGTAGGCTGGTTTTATAGGAATCTATCACATCTTGGGTTCGATATAAGAATAGTAAATCATGAATACATTTCCGATGATAAGTCCTAGACACTAGAGATACAATACTGTTTATATTGGTATAAGATGTTATAAATTAGGTTTTTATGAAAATTATTTGTTTTCATAATACTTATATTCCATGGTTTTGGTTCATGGACTATTGATAAGATTATTTTATGAATGCATCATATTTGGAACATAAGGATCACATGACAAGCCCGTGTGTATGTGATTAATTTTAGATGTTTAGGTTCAGTAATTCAATGAGTCAAGAACAATTTATAGGGTTGTTTCCCATAATAATTAATGTTTCCATTAAACATAGATGAATCATGGAATATTTTATAATGATAGGTTTTTTATATCATGATAGTAGATGTTCTTCAGTGGAAGAATTATAAAACCTGTATGAAAGTGATTTATAGAGTCCATTGGAGAGATAATGTAGTCATTGGATTCATGAGGAATGATCTTATGATATAAATGGGATTCATTTACTATTTGTGTCACAAACAACACCCTTCAAAGATACCAAAATGAGGTAAGATAGATAATGACCCCAAGCCCCTCCTCTAGTAGTCTATAGATTGGCAACTAGCACCGGGGGTAAAAAAATCTCATGAAATGGGAAGTGTCAACATATACAATAACATAAGATCAGGATATTAGTTGAATCATCCATAAGATACCCCCATGGAAAAATATAAAATGAATCCAAAACCATTGAACATGCATTTATAAATAAAACTAATACAGATAAAAGTCTCCAAAGTAAATAAACCCAAAAGTAAAGATTATTTTCTAACCCACCAGCTAAATAAACATAAAAGCTATTAATGTCTATCACAGTCCATGTAATACTAATGGTAACCTGAAAATATGTTTATATAAGAATATTGTGCATAAAATTATACGCAGTTGAAAAACCAAAATCTCTCATGAAAATGTGAAGGTAGTATACTAATGCACCCATGAAAAAATAGCAGAACCTACAACACCTGAATTTAAGTTTTTAGAAATATTCAATTTAGGAGTGGTCACATAACAATCATTATAGACACTATAGTCACAAAAAATACTATACAAGGTGAAAAAATCCACAAATGACCACAATTTTACATTGGGAATCAATCACGTTTAATCCGTCATATCATTATAATATAAAATCTGGAAAATCAAGAGATTCATTCCACTTTTACCCCTTCAATTTCAATATTCCAATTATTTATCATTGATTAATTGAACAAAATATTATACCATAGATAAAAAAGGCCCTCCCACATAATACATAATAAATAGTAATATGGGATTTCCAACCCCAAATAAGCTTCACCAAATCGTACGGACCTGAGGGAAAAGAATAAATTCAAAAAAACCATAACCAAATGATGAGAAATCAAGAATCAACCTACACTAAAACCCAGAATCACCAAATCAGATACCAAAAAAAACCCAAACAAAAAAACACAACAACAATTAATCCCCAAGAGAATAATTAGACAAATCTAACCCATAATAAGGAAAAGTCACAATATCAATCACTATTGTGCATCCACTATATAAAAAAAATAGAAGTGGGAGGAATGAGGCTAAAATATCCTCCCAAGGGGCCTTAGGATAATGTAGAATAAGGGTAGATGAATAAAAAGTTTTATGAAAATAATTTGTAGAGAAGATGGATTCAAAAACTATATCTATAATTTTTCACATTGTGTGAACTTTTTACAGTGTGAAAGTCATGGGTTTTCCAGAAATAATCACATTCATCGAAAAAATCATTTCCTTAAAATTTATTTATTACACATAATGAATTTAATTTTATTGATTGAAATATTTTTCATTGGATATCCATTGTCCTTATATAATCTGGGAACCAGCTTGCAACATAAGCTGTGAACTATCAGTTCATTTCATGAAAACATTACATGATTGTAATTTTATGTCGTATCACTACTACACCTCCAAAGTCCACTAAAAAAATCCCATAACCACCTCATAAAATCTCCAAACACCAAAAAATGGAAAATTATTAATCTATTAAGGAATCAACCATTATTATCATATACCTACTAAACATTTTTCACCCACTAGAATCCAAAAAACCTTGATTGAAAGCGGTCTGAACAAACATGGGATTAATCACATCATAGTTTGATTAATATCTTTTATGATTCATGTCCTCACCTTTTAATATGTTGGAACATTATCAAACATCATACATCAAAGAAAATATCACATTTCATAAAATATAAGTATCCACACATCTATTCACAAAGAAAAATAGAGAAAAAAAATACTCAATATATTTGGAACACATATACATATCTCACTACCAAGTACTCTCCTCCATGCCCCCATTACCCCAAAAAACATTAATCATAGGTATGTTTTATCCTTATAACACTTTCTATGAAAAATATGTTATCAATTTTAGATGCTCCACAAATATCACATCATAATCATTAACCAAATATCCAAAGTAAATTACATTTTCTTCATCACGATGATACCAAAAATGTTGAGAGATATATATGACATCATGGACCCTCTCCAACTGTGGTGGGAATCCCAACTGATATTCCACCCTTCCAACTCACCCAAGCACATAAAATAACCCAAAAACCTATATGAAATGTCAATCCCTTGGCTAAACCTCCATTGATCATGTCGAACATAAACTCTAATAGTACATGGTCCCTAACCTCATAATACTATGGCCTCTTCTAGTGATTTGAATGAGACTTATACTGGTTATTTTCTACTCTAATACTCTCATGAATAAGCTAAAACTTCATTATTATTATCTACACCACATTCGGTCCATGAACTACTTCCTCGTCGACCTTATTTCTACACAATGAAGAATGACACTCTCTCCCATGAAAATCATAAAGAAGATCCATGAAAATGGATGAGTGATAGATATTATTATAAGAAAACTCACTGAAGGGAATGTTTTATACCCAATATCCACCAAATTCTAAGAAATATTCCCACAAAATATCCAACAAAGTCAGGATAGTTCACTCAATCTTCATATCCGTATGAGGGTGAAAAGCAGTGTTTAGGCATAACTGAGTGCCAAAAGAATACAGCAATCCATTTCAGAATTTCTAGGTAAAAAATGTGTCCCCATTTGATATAATGGAGCTCATAAATCCTTGAAAATACACTACCTCATCAACATACTTCATAGCTAAATAATCAATTGGATCTGACTTCTTGATCACTTAAAAGTGGGACGATTTCATCAACTGATCATGATCAAATAGATAACATCACATCCTCCATGAGGCTGAGGAAAACCTATGATTAAATCCATTTATATTTCATTCCATTTAATATAGTATCTTTTAAATCATGATACAAACCTTAGGATATAATTGTTATCCTTTACATATGGAAAAATGAAACACCTTTCTAGGAGATCCTCCACTTTCCATTTCATCTTGGTCCATCAATACTACATACTCAAACCTCTTTACACATTGGAAACTCCTAGGTGTATTAAAAATGGTTAGATATAAAAATAATGGAGTAAATCCTCATGTATCACCTTTAAAATAAACAACCTCCCATGAAACAATATCAGGTTTTGGCTATCCTCCAACCATCCCTCTAGATGATCACGATGGCCAACCCGATCACACATCACTTATTCCTCTAATTCTCCCCACATAGACTCCCCCACCTACCACATTAGATAATATTATACCATCATTTTAGGAAAATATCCTCTACTATCATCTACCCTCCCATTTATGTGAAAGGATGCTAACTCCCCCATTGCTTTCTAAAGAACTCAAGACTCGCGAATAACATCTTTCCCCATATTACTTCTCAATGTTTCATCCACAAAATTACATTTTATTATGTTTTAGGATATCTAAAAATCATATTATTAAATAATTTTCATCTACCTACACTTCTACAAATTCATTTAATTTTGAGAGAAGATATACCTCCAACAAATGTGATCTATGAAGAATAAAAAATCATTAACCAATGAGGAAATTCCACCACAACTTTTGTGAAAAAATGATGACCACCAACATCGTATCATGGGTGGAATAGTTTTTACCATGCCTAATTAACTTCCTAGAACCATAAAAGATCATAGTTCTCTAATTCATCAATACAAATCCCATGAAAATAAATGAATCACCAGGAAAAACCCAAAACATCACACCATTCTCAAAAAAAAGCATTGGAGCACTGACCAAATTCCCATTTAGGTAACCAAACATTTATTGGCACTGAAAAGTCTACACAAAATATGGGTCCTTCCAAGAAAATGTTTTTAACATGGATAATTCTCTAAATAAATTAGGTATAAACCTATGATAATATTTTTAAAAATAAAGAAAACTGTGAACCATTTCCATATTATTGGGTATTATCTAAGGAAAAACTCACCAACCTTCAATGGGTGTAAATCCAAACCATGATGAGAAAACACATTCCCAAATAAATGCACCCTTCATATTAAAAAAATATACTTTGAAAAATTTCTATAGATATGGTGGCATCAATGAAATTGTAGGGAAGGTCTAAGATGTTTGGAATGCTCCTATAATGACTTTGAGTATATAGATATGTAATTTATGAACAATACTACCAAATTCATAAGGAATTCATAGAACACAAAGTACATAAATCCTCAAAACACATTTCTTTCATTCATGACACTGAATGTAATAAATAAAAACATAAGGTAACTACACCTACATCTGAAGGAAGTATTTAGGATATCACCCTCCTTCATCATCAAATGGTGATATCTTGGCCATAGATCAGTCATAGAAATCATAATTGACTATATAAACTTTTAGAAAAGATCATATATCATAGGAAAATGGTAATGGTTCGTGGTTATCAAATGATTCAACCTCATGTATTCTATTCAAAACATTAGATTATCATCCTTATTATCACAGAAAAACACTATACCACCCTAAAATGACATAATATGAAAGATCAAAACCTTTTACATATGATAATTTATCTGAATCCTCAACTCTAATAGCTCAGAAGGTTACATATTGTAAGGATTCATCAATTTCAGTGAATCACCACTATATAATGCAATCCTAAACTCAAAATCAGATCAAGGGGGTATCATCACAACCTCGTTAATTAAAACATCCCAAAACTCACAAATAACCCCAGGAAACTCTACCATCCTAACCTTTATTGAATCCACTAATAACGCATCCAAAAAAATGAAGGGTCTCCACATGCCAACATCCTACCAGATAACCCTGATAACTAATGAAAACCACAAAATGTCAATTAATGTTTGAGAACATAAAACTTCTTCAAAAGAATTAGATAAATTAACATTAATAATAAAACCAATAAATTACTATAACGACTTATAATGACTATATAAATTGCATGAAAGGATCCACATAGGACTAGCGTGGCCCCATAATAACATTACCCACTAGAACACACAAAAATAAATGGTATTTCTTCCAACCATAAATTTCAACACTAGGAAATGAGAAGACTCTCTATGTGTAGTCCAAGATAATAGACTAGATATGGTGTAACAAAGTCTTTCTAAGTACATTAATAAAACCATTCACAAAAAAGGGTACTAAACAAACAAGATATACCTTTAATCATATATATCCCATCAAGCACTTATTCCTCCACTGCATGCAACTAATGAAACCAAAATCTTCTACCTCTATGATGATTACCACCCCCATGATGATGGGTGGGTTATGGTCACAAAATATTAGGAACACCATATAATTGGAATCTACCCTCTTCATCTTCATATAGAAAAAATAGACTTCTTCCCCTTATACTAAAATGGTTTCTCTAGAAACTGTTACTGAGGCTAGCACTGGACCAATCCACCACCACCAAACTGAACATGGGGAACCACTGGGCACTGGTTCAAGCCATGGAAAAGAACCCCAAAACCAAAAAACCTTGTCCTGATATCTCTAGGAAATTAATAGAAACATAATTCCATAAAATGATGAGGAAGAAGATGTTGATATTGACTCCCCCTTGGTAAAAACCATGATTCTCAAAGTTCATGAGACTTTACATTAACATCCCATCTCCTAGAGGAACCCTATTGATTCCCCGATCATGGTAAACCTCCTCATGAGTGAACCCATATAATCACAACCTTAATCATATGATCCTCCAGATATATTTTAAACATTATTTTAATGATTATATATTTGAAATAAGGATGATTTGGATCCTCAATATGTATCGCATGAGACCCATAAAATGAAAAAAGTTATGGGGAAATCAAAAAAATTTACATAAACATGTTCCCCAAATCTCACAATAAAATACTCACCTACTAAATTTAAAAAATATCCTCATTATTCAATTATTTCATGGCCGATGAAAGGAACTCTTCCCAAAACTCATAATGAATTTAAACCCATAAAACATCTACCTTCATTCAGTTTCTTCGATACAATACCCACCATTAACCTACAACTCCTCCCATCTGACTATCTTCCCAGGGGACCCAATATCCCATTGGGGTCTGGATCAAAATTAATGTTATATATAGATCATCTAGCTAGTAATATATCTCTACATTTGGAATGCACCCATTATACTTCCCAAATCCTAAAGCTAATAAGAGTGAAATTCCATCCTCCAAGTATTATCCTCTTTTCTCGGATAAACCCTTCAATGATCAACTGAATTAGCATACTAAACAATAACTTTTTGAGAAACAGATGAAAAAATTCAAAGAGGCATAGAATAAATAAAATAATAATTTCATAATATTTTTAGTATTTAATTTTATTGAGATTAATTTTAAATAAATTTTTCCATTTTACCATACCAATAAAACCAAATTCAAAAAAGAAAAAAAGGAATCATGATCCTTGTACCACTTCTAGAACCCTACCCTTCAAACATGTCTATATCACTTGGTCATTTAATATTCTTAGTTTCCCTGAAATTTGTGATGGGGGCCCTAAAAATCTTATGTCCGATCCGGTCTCCCTGGCCTATGTCACGTACCAATTTCAACTAGTATTTTTTTCTATAATGACACAATAAATCATCGTTGTTGCTAACTAGAAACTCAATCATATATATCAACCATCCCTATGATACATCTATTTTATGAGCCCCGACTATCATATATTCCACAATGAGGGGAGATAGAAAATATCCCCCATGTACCACCTCTAGTAGGCCCCATGATAAATATTTGCACTGAGGTTATAAAAAATCTCATGAAACGAGAGACATTACCCATAATAATAATATAATATCAAGCCATAAGATGAAAAATCTAAAAGAAAATTCATGTCATAAAATAAAAAAATATCGTCCGAGATTAATATATAAGTCAAACTAACATATTAAAATTTCTATAATGTAAATATAAAAAAATAAAATCTAATGTAGTGAAAAAACAACCATCCAAAGTCCGAAGCTGGTAATTTCCATCACAGTCCATGTAATCCACTAGGAAAACTAAAAATTAGTTTATATGCATAGGGTGAGCAGACAAGTATACCTTGTATGAAAACCAAAGTATATCATATAAATTTTAATGAATCATAATAATGCACCACTGAGTAAACAATAGAACTAACATCACCTTAACATGTTAGCTATCTATCCCAACCTCAAAAAATAACACAAACTAATTAACACAAGCAAAGTATAGTTACATAATTAGAATCATATTGATGGTGGTTACCCTACAACACTTTCCCACTGATTTTACACTCTCACACACAAACATCATACATCCAAATGCTTCTATATGTACTAAATAACATATAACACCACAACACAACAAAATCATATCACATCTTGCCTACAAAAACCTGGTCCACTACACAAAAAATAGTCAAATCAAATATCGCTTGAAAACACATAAAACATCACTCCACAACCATAAACATATTAGGGAATTGTGAACAAGAAAAAATTCAACCACATACCCTCCTCCTAAAATGAATGACCCCCCACTAGAATCCACCCCACAAGATGGTCAAATCTAATATCACCCAAAAACACATAGTCCACTACTTTTTAGCACAATCATATCACATCTTAAATGAAAACACCTGGGGCAATTCCCCACAACATGGTCACAAAACATATCACCTTTAAATAACTCATCCATCACCTTATGCACTAAAATACCTCTAGACATAATATCCTATGCATATCTACTCACCTGAAAGAGAGTGCATTGAATAATAGGTAGCCATCTGTCCATATGCATCACCAGGATGTTAGACCCCCCCATGTCAATATAGGTGTGTTAACACCTAGTTCTAAACATGGATGGGGTGGATATATAAATAAAAAGTAATATAAAAGTATATACATATATCCACACACAAATACCAACATGTATGTTCATAACTTAATTCTTTTTAACTCACAACATGCTCACTTTTTCTACCACCACTAAATTGATAACACCTCACAAAAAACAAGCCAAATCACACCACCAACCAATTAACATTACCCATCGCATTAATTTAACTATTAATAATCATTCAAATTTTCCCACACAACCCATCATTTATTTTTTCATTAATTATTTCCAACACATTAACCAAAACAAGCCTAATCCATTTATATCATTATTAAATAATTATTCCATCACAACATGGGTATATAGCGTAACACAACAATACATCATAATTTGGCCATCCTCCATGTCATACCATAACCTAAACACCCCATAAGAATTTCCAAACAACCACCACCTGACGGCCCCAAAATCATTTCCAAACTAAAACTACCTCACGACACAAAATAATGATCAAAATACAACAATATCATCGATCCATAAGAACAACAAACCAACCATACCAATTAATCCCCAAAATTAAGAAAAAATCCACCACCTCACCATCAAAAATATGATATAAAACAATCACATTACCATCCAAAAAATCATTAAAAAAACAGCACATCGCTTCTTGAAAATCATGGCTTATCAACCACTAACTCACCCCCCCCCCCAAAAAAAAGATCCAAAACAATCACCACCTTACAGGTCCTAATGCGCGGTCAATCAACCAACGCCTCACCACCCAAAAATAACAAACACACATAACAAAACATCAATGAAAACTTTAAATATTTAAAAAGTGGACTTCATCACATTTCACTTTATTTTAGAATATTTTTCACATAATCCAAAATCCAGGAAAATAATTTCATTAGACAAAAATAATGTGTTTTTATAATATTAATTTTATAGTGATATCACACAAATATGTAAGGCCATAGTAGTCACTACACATATAATAGAGCTACAAACCCCCCCAACATCCACAATTATTTTTTGGGATTGATCCCATGAAATCCATCATATAAAAATAATATCATCTCCTTAAAAAAATTAGAATTACTCCTTTTTTCACACATAAATTTTAATTATCCAGTTATTTATATTAAATTAATCTAGAAAAACATTATCCTGTAGACAAAAAAATAAAACCACTCCATTATGGTACTACATAAATTGAAATTTTGTATTAAATACCTGAATCTTTTACAACTCTGAGTACAATGTAGGGTAAATAAGAAATTTCCTCAAACCACATGCTCTCCCTGTGAAACTACAGATCAACCTACACTAGACCCAATTAGAATCAAATCTCAACTAAAATAATAACCCAAACCAAATAAAAATTAATAAAATGGATACCCAAGAGCAGAACAAGAAGAAAATAAACAAAAATAAGGAAATTCCTTACCACTAACTATGAATGGGCATCCACAAGATCTGACAAATCGAAGTTGGAGGAAGGGGCTAGAAGATCCTTCAAAGTCACAGAGGGTTTTTATAGAATGTGAAGGGGTAAATCCATAGTTTATTGAAAATAATAAACCAAGAAAAGGTATTTAAAACATATATCATCTTTTTTCACAAAGAGTAACATCTCTTGGTAGGAAATTCATGGGTTTTCAGAAAATTACAACTTTCATAAAAAAATGTCACATCAGCCTTCATTAAATAGACATCAAGAATTTCTTTTTCATGAAATAAATTTGTTTCATAGGATACCCCTTATTCATTTTTAATCTTGGAACTATCTGGCTAAAAAATATATGTACAATTATTTCACATTGTGTAAAAATAACATGACATGGAATTCCTACTACAACATGCCTACACCTCCAACCTCTACTAAAAACATTTGGACCCCCCCAAAAAAAACTCAAGACCCCAAAAGAAGAAATTTAATGATAAAGGAAGGAAGAAGCCATTATTAATTGTGGTTATGTTATATAAATTATCAATGATAATTTAAATGGTGTTTTTTTATATAGCTTGATGGTGCACAATAACTCAACGGAACTAGGCCATTGAGGAAATATAGGGGGAATTCCTTAGGGTTGAAATTGAATTTCAGAGAGATTTTTTGGTTTTGAGTTTTTTAAAAGGTATAATTAACTTTATTCTCATTCCAAATGTTTTGAGATATTCTCTGGGGTAGAATTGTGAGAGTGTGGGTAGACCCTAATTTTTTTAGAATGATACCTGTGTGGATGATGATCACACAATTATCTTTAATTCATGTGGGATTTCATGGGATATTTGATAATGCTAAATAGTATGAGGGTAATGGTTAACGGTTTAGGAAAATTAAAATAGGATTTTTGGGACATGAATTAGGGGTGTGTGAGATTTGTGTGAAACATGGTGGTATAAGAGTGTGGAGCCATTCGATTTAGATGAGATTAAGTTAGATCAAGGAAAAAAACTATTGAGAATTTCATTATTAGTTCACAATATTTTAAGAACTAGAGTGATTTTTAGGAGTTTATTTATATGGAAAAGCCTTGATATTTGTGGTAAGGTGCATGATTATTACAATTTTTTCAAATTTGGATAGAGGGTTGGTGAAATGGGATAATTGTGCGTCTACTGAGAATTGTTCAAGTTAAGGATAAACTTGAGCAGTGTTGTGGTAGTAGTGTAGGGGTGATATACACATATAAAACCTATCCTAAGAGTTATAATAATTTTTATGGTTTAAAAAGGTGAGGGGAGAAGTGCTGGGACATATTTAGGTCAATTCTGGTAGAGCGATGTAAGTAAAACCATATGGTAGGGAGAAGAAAATTACAAATTTGATGATGTTTATATTTGTAGGATAGAAATAAGTGACAATCAGTGTTTTGTGGGGTTACTCAAGATTGAGAAGTTCATCCACATCTATAAATTATGATCATTAATTGAAAAATTATGGCTCATGTAGGTCTGTTTATATTTTTTAGGGAGATGATAATGATACTCTTATGTTCGGGAGAATTATATCAGTGATAGGAGAATGATCATTTGGTCCGAAGGTTTATGGAGATGGTGAGACTAAATAGTAGATTGTAAAGGTGGAAAATAGAAACTATAGTGTGGTAAGATCCACTAATATCATGTTCTATGGATAATACTATTTTAAAAATATGGATATTTTTTGGTCATAGTAGGTGTGTTAACATTAGGCTCGGGTTGAGTTAGTGTGATTAGAGATTGAGTTGGATCTATGGTGAATCAGTGTTCTAGGTTAAATGATGATGACTGGTGAGGTGTTAGGTGATTAAAACATGTGATTTACTATTTATTTGTGATCAAACATCATTGGGGGTATTTGGATGATCAAGGGATACCTTTATGACTTAAGGTATTATGATTGGGGTGATGTGTGACACATCATTAAGTTAGACTAAGATTTTTCAAGAGAATTTGGATAGAGGAGGTCCGAATTTTGATTTTTTGGAATTTGATTCATTGAGGCGGGAATCATATCAATATAAATCATTATAATATAGTTTGAAGGATAGTAGATATATGAATGTGTGTTTTTAGTATTCCATTTTTATGTTAGGGTGTATGGTGATTTGGAATTGGCTGATTTGAGATAAATCATGTGGAAAGGATCAAAATAATCATTGAAATAAATTAGTTGAAGAAATTATGGTGTCTTGGAATATATGTATTTCTTGAGATCTATCTCATTGTTGTAATCGATTTAGATTGGGAGGATCAACTTATGGTGAATAACATGCTTGGTTTTTGGTGTTGTGTATTTGAAGCACATTGTGAATTCAAAGATGAAATGTGGTGAGTTATCATCATTTTAAGAACTATTAAATTATGGGATACATGGTTTAATTTAATCCATATATTATTAGGGATGATACACCATTTATTGGAAAATTTTTAATGCTCCATAGATTTTAGGTTCATTACTTTTTAGAGACAATTTTATTTTTTTGATCTGGAGCAGGGTTTATTTTTTTGAATTGGGATCCACATCATGAATTATAGAGTTTTGATATTCTTATGAGATGTTTTTTGATGTGTAAATACTCATTTTTTGGTGATATGTTCTTAATGAGGTTTTAGAGGAGTTTTGCGGGGTCTGATTGCATAATTTATAGCTATACAAAACATGATCACAATAGACTAAGGGATTAATGTGTAGTGGCTTCCCATGGGGGAGAGATCACTTCATAGAACTAGGGGATATAATATGGGTGA
This sequence comes from Viscum album, assembly GCA_963277665.1. Taxonomy (NCBI): domain Eukaryota; kingdom Viridiplantae; phylum Streptophyta; class Magnoliopsida; order Santalales; family Viscaceae; genus Viscum; species Viscum album. The sequence continues at coordinate 1,469,074,227 of OY728147.1, read as the reverse complement.
TGATTCACCATAGTGGTATCTTATAGGAGTATTCATGATGGAATATCCTTAGGGGAGACACCTTAGAGAGGGAAGACGTCAAGGTTCAGTTCTCTTACTGGGTGGTTGCATTGCAACACATGGTCCACATTGTAGTGTAGCCCTAGCCTAGCCAAGTAGGACCATGGAATAGGTATAAGGGTCATTACATAGATAGTGGGAAGTGGGTTGTGGTGTTATCTCTCCATTTTGGGGGTTAGCTATGCCACTTCCTGGAGGCCACACTGTATCATTTCATAACAGGGACTCCATCAATGTAACCCTCAAGGGATTCATAAAAGGGGGTAGTACATGGGGGGGGGGGGTTACCTGATGTGAGTAATGGTCTAGATCCCTACACCACACCATATATTGTGGTCTTCTTCAATTTAAATAGGGGAAACAACATATAAAATTAATGATCTTCCTATTTCAGTAGTGGAAGACTTTTAATTTATTAGTTTTCCACTTTGGTTTTTAGTCGGATAGGTGTATAGGGATATCTATTTCTAGTTATATCTCCAATAACCCCACATTTTTTCCTCCTTATGAGAGGAAGTTTTATTATGATTACATGAAGAATTTAATTTTATTTTCTTTTAGTCCTTTCATTTGGGTTTCCCCTTCAATGACATCATTTTTTACTTTGGTTTTTGATTGGGTTTCAAGGACAATTTCACCATATAGTGGTGTAATGAGAAGAAAATGATGAGAATTTTTTCCAACATGTCTAGAAGAGGAAAATAGATGATGACCACAAATTTTTTTATTACCATTCCATTGGGGTTTTGTGTCTGAGTGAAATTATTTAATTTTATTAACGAAATTGGATGAAATTGTTGATTGACAAAGTGTCAAATGATCATAATTCTTCCAAGGATGTTGCCAAACATATGGTATAAACCATATAGATATTGTGTGTTTGGTGTTTTGTATGGTTTTAGTGTTATAGTGACACTTAATGAGTATTCAGTGATGTATGGTGTTAGACATATCCTTGAGTGGTTTTAAGATCTTGGATGAGGCATGGGTGAGATTTTCTAAGGCTCAATGATGCTTGGCCTAGGTGGTAACTCCATTTCGAAGCTATCAGACCCCTTTAATAAAACATTATATGATTTTTAAAAATGATTTATATATTCATGTTTGTTTTTTGTACTAGGTATAGTGTATTGAGACTAAGAGTTCGTAAAGGATGTTATATGATAGCGTTTAGCCTTCTATGCATGAGATAAGTTCCCTTTAGAACTTTAGCCTACTGGAATCTCCTAATGAATCTACTCCCATGTGGAGGGAGTATTAAATTATTTAAAAAGAGGCCTTGGGTGGTATTTCTATGTATAAATTTCTATAGTTATCCTAGCGTGGTTTTCCATGGGATTTTTGAATGGACAAGAGATTCTCTTACCTAGTAAAGATGGCTGAGATGACCATTTTTCCCACTCAAAATGGGAGAAAACCATTTTATATTGGTATGAGAGATTAGTGAGTTATTTTAGTTGAGTGAGTCCTTTTATATGAGATAGGGTGTGGTGGAGTGTATTTTTCTCTGGGTAACGAGCCAATACATCCCCATTATGAGAGGTGACATAGGACATAGGTGCTGGTCATTAGAATTGTTCGAGACATGAGATCAGGTTTCCAAGGGTCATAGATATAGATAGATTGGGTGGTCTAATGTATTTTTATCTAGTAATACTTATGCATGGGTTATAGATAAGTGTAATTTAATGAGGAGGGAAAATTTAATTTCAAAAAATAAAAAATTAATAAAAATTGAAAATTTTAAAAAATATTTCGATATGATGAAGTGATAGATTTTATCATTATTATAATAGATAAATTAAATTTCAATTATGAAAGTAATAACATTATAAAAAGAAAATATTAAAATTATTCACTTAATGTGAATTGAGGAAATATGATTCAATGCATAAATCGAAATAGAGAGAAAACAACGTTTGATAAAATGTTTCTATAATTGGTTGGTTTGAGACCTACTAACCCCTCCAAATGGGTTGATAACTTATCTTATTAGTCCCTTGATTTTAATGGTTTTAAATGAAAAACATAATCCCTTTTTTGATAAAAATAGTTATTAATTAATCCACCTAATCTAAATGGTAATAAAAATTCATTCTCTTGATTTTTAACAGTTTTAGCAGGAAACCAATTCTAGAAAGTTGAAGGATAAGAGAAAGAGATTCATAGAACAAAACCATTATAAAAATGAACCCTTATAATTTTATATATATTTATAAAATATATAAGAGAGATAGTGTGGAAAATATATGAAAAACTATGAGAATGAAAATTTAGAAATTGCTCTTTGACTAGATTATTGAGATCATTGTATATTTGGCATTCATTCGATTAGAGAGTTGTTTGCTATATTTTTTTATAAGAAAAAAAGACACATGTGGTATATATTTATAAAATAAAATTATTCATGGAATATTCTTGATTTCATCTTGATCATTAAGAACAATTTATAACCTATTAAGAGATGTTGGGTCCATGGGAATTTGAATTTTGAACATGTAGAATCAGCATCACTGGCTCACCGATTGATCTCCCATGTTATATAAAAGGCTTCCTAGGATTCAATAGGCTCTACCTACTTCCACTAATTATTTAGTGGTCTTCTACCGGATGTCTATTTTAATCTTGGAGCATAAATATGATACTATTCACAACACAGGATTTCTGGTGGTAATACATAATAAAGAAGGTGATATCTACTACATTGTATTTTCAATAAGATACTCCCACTTCTTTTTGAGGTCCTTTATTAATAATCCAAATTCATTCCAACATCGTAAATCATGAATTAATATTGGTGAAATAATATAAAAATATAATAATTTATCTATTGAATGGACTTCAATATCAGTATCAAAACTATCAATTACTTTAATTATAGTCCCAAAATATGATTTAAATTTACTAATATAGAGATATATTATAAATAGATGAGTGTTTATGATCAGGAAAACATTTTGACTAAGACTAAGGCACAACAATACAATATTTTTTTATAATTAAAAACACATAAAATAAAAATAAAAATATCATAAATAAAATAAAATTAAATAATGTGAGAAGGTATTCTAGTTGTTGTAGACGTTAAGATATTCAATATACTAAAATGATATACCCAATATATTTTAAATATCCACACATTTGAAATAAAAAATTTCTCCCCAATAATAAAGAAATATCTCCCCTATTAAATAAAAACCACTACCACATAAACCCAAAATCTCCACCTATGTTATTATTAAATAGAGAATAAGGAGAGGAAAATGTCATGCTATACAAGAAATGATGAAATCTGCACATAATGTAAAACAATAGACAATAAGTATTATCTAACCATAAATTATTACCATAAACATAATAATCCAAAATTATAAGAAAAATGGATGTATATCATTAAATATAAAAAATGTAGAACAAAAAAAATTACATGATATGAATTAAGGATAAAAAATATATTATCTAAAATAATAATGTTATTAAAAAACATTTCATTGATAATTCCAAAAAAAATAAAAAAAGGAAAAAAATTTATTACTAAGATATCAAAAATATTAAAATTATTTTAAAATATAATTTTGAAAGAGGTAAAAAAATTAATTCTATAAAGTTAAAAAATTGATAAAGAGATAAGATTAATTATAAAATAATTTTAAGAGAAAGAAAAAGAAAGATAAAATTTAATGAAATTTAAAATATAACCTCTTTTTTAAGAATATTAAGATATATATCATGGAGAGGGATATATATATATATTGAAATTAAGTTAAATAAGGATTATAACATTAAATATTAAAAAACTAAACTCATATAGATCATTCCATAACATTAAAAAACAATGTACCACCTAAAAAGTAGTATAGAAGAATGATCCATTGAAGAAAGAATAGATTATTTATTTCTAGAGTTTTTAGTACAATTTTGTTGTGAAACCACCAAATTATTTGTTAATAAAGATAAGTGGTATAGTACTGTAAAAATTATGAAAATATTTCCCTTTGGTACCCTTATATATTTTGATCTAGCCATGTTAGCTAATAAAATATTTTACATCAAACCAAAAATGTGTCCAACGATGCTGTCTTATAATGATTTAGTTGCCCAAAAATTTATAAAATGCTAATTTATATATGTTATATGAGATGAATTATTAGTTGATTTAGGTCCTTCATATCTAATTTTTTTAATCACATTTTATTAATTGATTCTTGATTTTACGATATTAGTTACAATTTTTTTTGAAATTCCTTTTACAAAGAGTGTTATTTTTTAAATAACTCACAACATTATTAAAATAAATTAAATATTTTTTTGATAAAACTTTATAAATTCAAAATAATTTATAGATTATATACACCTTGGGATAATTGATCATGTGTAATTTTAATATCTTTGATTTTGAATTTCAAATTCATAATTTTTTTTAAAAATCATAATGAAATAATATTTTACATTAGAAATTAAATCATTTTCATTAAAATTTTGAACATTTTTATAAGCATGTTTGAATTTATTTGTATATTTATTTTATTTAGAAGTTATTTTACTATAAAAATTCTCATGTTCACTTTGTTGATAAGAAGAACAAGAATAATAAGTTGAATGAGGGGAAGAGGGATACATATAAATATAGTGGTAAATTGGAGAACTAGTCTCATCACCCAACATGAGATTCACCGTGAGGGATTATAGACTTCAGTTAGTTGAGTAGGTTGAGTTAGGGGAGTCTTCACTAGTAGACCAGATTGAGTCTTAATGAAATTTCATGCCAATATTATTTTCATTCATCTTATTTTTATAAATGGGGAAATATAATTTAACATGTCCCTTTTTATTTTATTCCTTAAATGTAACATGATTTGTTTCAATATAATATTTCTTTTTGGATCCTTGTGTTATCTTATACTTTTTATAGATGGGGAAATATAATTATTCTTTTGGTTCAATTTTATTACTTTTCTTATTTATCATATTTTCATTTCATGGTTATTCAGTATTTCATAAGGGATAAAATTATTTCATTGAGTGGAATATTTTTTATTCCTTATTATTCTTGTATAGCCATCACTATGAGTGACCATGAGCTAGGAAATACCAAAATAATCATGTTCTCTAGAGTTTTTATAGAAAAATCACCACTAAGAGAATTTAGAACATTTAATATATTAGTAACTTGTATAAAAATATCAACAATAGATTCAATTTAGTTCATATCAAATCATTCAACTACCTATCTACAAATATCTAATCTAGTGTCTGGCTAATCCTACAATGGAGAGAATCAATAAATTTTCTGTTATGTTTAAAAGTTGAAATATCTTTAGAATTAAATTTTTATTTTGATTATATTATTAGATTTTATACATGTATTTCCATTTCTCAAATAAAAAAACCAATTATTAAAATAATGGTAGAGATTTATTTTTCTAATAAGATTAATTTGAACTGTTAAATTAAGTGGAAATCCCAATGAAATTCCTTTGAGGGAATCATAGGAATACAATTCCATTTAAAAAAACATGAGTGTTAAAGTTGATAAGGGTAAAAAAATTCAAAAATTTATTTGATAATAATTTTATTTCGAAGTATAATATAAAATGGAAATTGGGGAGGGGATAATTCTATTTCTAAAAATTAAATAATAAATGGAATGTGAAATTCAAAAAAAATCATTTTCGTATGATTATGTGATTAAGTGATAAATTAGATTCAAATTATATTAGACTATATAAAAGTCAATTAGATATGAAGGCATAATGGAAATCGAAATAAAAAAATTCGTATACATTATTGAAATTGATAATGAATAATAAAATTTGTAAAAAGAAATAAAAATACAGAGTGGTTTGATAATAGAGTTTAGAAATATGTTAGTGTGAGCCCCTACATATCTTACACTCTGGTTAGATGGTTTTTAGTTTAATCCCTTTAATTTAATGAAGAACAAGAAACCATCCTCCCTTACTATTTACTGAATTTAGAAAGAAACAATCCTCTTATACATCAATGGTAGTAAGCACCTGTCTCCCATTTATTTCCCTAGTTTCTAAAAGAAACTAGTTGTATAAGGTAGGAAGAGTAGATAGAGATTATATTAGTCTAAAATACTTAAAAAACTCCCCCATATCTATTTGGAATAATTTTATAGAAGATAACATAGATAGAGAAGAAAATATATGAGGGTCATTGATATTGAGAATTGTGATTTTTTACATTGAGAGGACTATTTAGATTAGTAGATACTTAGAGTTGATGGGATCAAAGAGTTTTTTCATATATTTTTTAGTAAAAACCAAGAACCTTTAGTCTTTATTTATGACCAAAAAAATATCTGAGATTAGGTTGGAGTTTATTTGAATCATTTAAAATTTTTAATTTCTAATTTATTATGCCATAGTCCACATGAATTTGAATTTTGGAACATGTAGAATCAGCCTCACTGTCTGGAAACCCAATTCCACCTAATAACTATTGGTTTTGATAAGAATAACTAGGCTCTTACTACCTCCATTAGGAAGTAACTTCTCCTCCACCAACTGGTATTCAGTCATCTTTAGTATGAGGTGAATCATGTCCATACCATCGACATATTGGTGGCACTGAACTAGCTTTTCAGTGCTTCCATAAACATTGCATCTACATCAAGAGTCTCATATGATTCCTTAAATAGTCATTTAGTTGTCATAAATAATCATTATAAATTAAAAAATCATGAATAAATAAAATCAATTAGTGAATGAAATTTGAGAATAAAATTCACTAAAATAAAAATGATAGATACATAGATGAGTGTTTTTAATCATGAAAATATCATGATAGAGAGAGATAACGATACAAAATAAGTTTTTTTAGGTCGGATTGGATGTTGGTGTATTGAATACAAGATTTTAAGGGATATTATGTAACAATTGAGTTACATGATTGAGATGATATCAGTTATAATAGATCTTGATGGGCCTTCAGGACCCAATGAATTCCCATTTAAGTGAGATGAGATGTTTTTTTGATGGAGGATAGGTCTATGTTAATAGTGTTTGAGTGACTAACCAGAGATCATTATGTTGATCTATAACTCATTATCATGATTTATGTTCTTGGGACAAGTGATAGACTCAGAAAGTTATATAATCACAAGTCCAAACCATTCCATTAGTGAGATTTCTTGGGTCATAGTGGTATAACTCTCTTGTAGTATTCTTGAGTTGAATACCATCTATTTAGGCTTGGTTCATGCTTTTGGACATTCCATGTATATTATTGGACCAAGGACAACTTTTTATTGGTTGGGTCATAATGTGATATATGATTTTCACTTTTGGACATCCCTCGAGTGATATGGATGTGGGTCAAGATGTGGACTTGTGACCACAAAATGTTACATTGAGAGGTGGTTCAAGGTTTAGTATTACAAAATTTCATGATTCTTTAGGTATATTATAAGAATTGGGTTAAATTGAACGATTTTATGATAAAATGTGGATTTTGGAATGGTATAAATTCATTTATGAGCCGGTTTTACGGTGGACTAGTTAGTTTATGATGGCTTGATGCACATGGAGTCACTATGGCTGGGTTAACACATGAGATACAAGGTGCATCTGTGACATGATTATTTTATTCCCTTAGTCATACAAGTATATGATGTTATATAATAGGGGAACATGGTGAGAGTTTATGGATATTTTTTTCTCACACCCTTCTTGGGAAAAATGATGCATGTTTAGAATTTATGTCCAATTATAGGTTGATAATGTGATGTGTTGTGGATTAGGAAAGTGTATCTTAGTGGGTATTAGATATTGGGATGAGGCCGTAGGATGAGAGTTGGGATAGTGTGTATGTTTTTGGGATTTATTTATTTAGTATATAAGACTATTCTATTGTGGGATTGAGGTATGATTTTTATGATATTAGGTTTTTATGATTCTATATTACATTTGACATAGAATTTGGTTTCCTTATTTTATGTGTAGTCAAAATTGGGTGTGCATAATTTTTTATATTCCTTTTGGGTTTTTCTCTAATATTATGACATAGTTTCTGGATGTATGTATTATACCCCACTAGTCAGAAGCCTCTATCATGTAGTGAGGTTCACTTTATTCCACATATCCCTCAATCTCATATGTTGGTTCCAAGAAAAAGTATCAGAGAACACACAATACAAGTCCAAAACAATAAATATTTTATTTTCTTAACTTTAATAAAACGAGGTAAGAGTAGTCCTAAATTTCACACACTCCATCTTATTTGAAAAAAAGTATTACTTACTGAAATATATTCCAATATGGAAATACTATTATAGTATTAGGGTCATTAGTCTATCCAAAAAATTATTTCACTCACATACCCCTTTGGAAAACATGGACCAAAACAATTAAACCATTATATCCCATATCAATTAATTACAATGGAACCAATTAATTCAACCAAATCCTCAATAAGTAGCAAGTAAATTGAAAGATAATGAATCAATAAATAGACTACACTCCTAAAATAGACACTAATATGACCATTAAAAAGTACAAAAGGTATGATATAAATGATGGTAATTAAATTGACCAAATAAGAGAATAAAATAAAAGGAAACAAACTAAAATATTTAAACTAGAAAATAATGATTACCCTTCCAACGGTTAAACTAAATTTTTAGTAAGGTATTTTCTAAAATTTAATATTATCATAAATTTCTCTGCCATGGTTACTGATTCCTAAATTAATACATGTTCGAATTAGGAAATCATAGTAAAACAAATTTTTTTTTACATTTTTAAGAAAACCAAATAACTAATTCATCCATTTCCATACTTTCAAACCCATTAGATACAACATTTCTGATTCAACAACTTGTCCAAAAATGACCAATGTCCTTACTATATTATTCATTATACACTTCTTCCGATGTGAGATATTCACTCCAACCCTAAAGGACCTTCCACCCCTAAAACAACAATGTCCTTACTATCACATCAACTTGTTATCAACTCCGATAGCATTTTTAATGTCCCAATCAATCCCCAAAAATGTTATTTTCCCCTTTATCCCGTACATTACCCATAGTTTTTTTCATATCGATCCCCTAAAAAGTTAGTCGTGATGAGATATATATCCCCACCATCTTATAGAGGGGTGTTTCATTCTTCAGAACCACCAATGTGGGATACACACTCAACCCCCATAAACACATTTATTATAATGTATCAAAGATTAAATGTTTATAATTATCATTAATTTAATCCATATGATTATGTTAAAGATGCATTTAAGGTGTTTTCATATGGATTAATAGTTTATAGAAAGGAAAATGTTATTTTTCAATAGAATGAGTTGGAGTTGGGATGTTCTATCAATCCATAGAATATCCATCATATTTATCATTGAAACAAGTAGATTTTTGGTGTGGTTTGGTACAGGATATTTCCAATAATATCGAATCTATAGTGTTCTTCCATTGGAGTTCCATTTTATTTTATTTTTTCAGATTAATATAGGGGGTTAAATTTATAATTATTTATTTAAAAACATAAAATTATTCCCCTAAATACCAATATTAGAATTTATAGACTTATTTGACTCTAAAGGATATCCATTATGATTTATCTCTCTTATCAACCTATCTAATTAGAAATAATCTAAAACTTGATTCATCTCTCATAGGTTGATATTATGTGTTTTCCTTTAAAAACAATTCTTGATATTTTATATTTTCTTCTTCATTAACCTATTATTAATAAAGGTTGATGGATTCTACATTCCCATAATTACATGTCATTCAAAAATCAGAAATTCCTTCAAATTTTTTCTAGTCTATGTGTGGTGAAGGCATCTCTATGATAAATTCATGTCAAAACCTTGATTTCTTACTTTTTTCATTTGTTATATAAATAAAATTATATTCAGTAATATAATTTATTTTTTTGGTTAGTCTTAAACATCTTGTAGTGGAATTATCCTCCTCATCTAGATCAAAGAAGCAGTTATATAATTGTTCCAGTAGTTAAACATCCTTTCCCTCTTATAATATATAAGGTATGACTTGGAAGTTGTGTTTGGTTAATGGTAATTCTTCAAAATTAATCCTCTCGATAATAGAGGAACTCTAAAATTATATTTTGATTATTTTAATGATTTTTTTAACATTTCCCCTACACCTTTTATTTTTTTGAGCATGTCCAAGATGAATATTTTGTTTCTTATCCATATTGGTTTTATTATATCTTCTGTTGCCTTTATATTTTACAAGAATACTTTTTTTTAAATATGACTCTTAGTTTATTGTATTGTTATGTTTTAATTTGAAATTGACTAGGAAATTTTTTTTATATATTTTATTTGTGAAATAGAATTACTTATGTTACTTTTTGAATGCCTTGGATATAAAATATTTTGTATGTTTACATAGGTTAATAAGGTAACATTTCAATGTAGTAATATTGCGGGATAGGCTCACAGAAACCTAAACTTTAATTCCCATTTCTCAATTACATGAGATAAACTAAGGTTATAACTTTGTATACACTGTCCCCTTCCCATGGGAAATGCTTATTACTTAACGTTTTTTATGATATACTTAGATGGATTGGGTTGAATAATTTTCTTACGTAAAACATAACATGAATAATGGGCTTTACCAAAGTTAGTAAATTAAGGAAAATATCCACATATTATATAGGGTTACTTTTCTAAACTATAAATACTCAAATTTATATTAATATAAGAATGTAAATCTCCCTAATTCAAATTAATTACTTCTAAAGTATCCTTATGTTATTATCTATATGAACTTAGTTTTAGAACAGGTATGTAGGGGTGAGGTGGAAACAGTCTACCATGATTCTATGGTAACCCCTGCATGACCCCCTATTAGATTTGTACATATCCTTTTATATTAGATCTCTATAATGCGAATACACTATATCATGAAGTATAGTGACTTATAGACCTTGTGTAATAATTTTTTTTTGATTTTTCAATCGATTTTAGAGAGCTGGTGTGTGGGCCATCTTTAGTTTCTCAGTTGGGAGTTCGTTAGATAAGTGAAAAATTTATGGACCATTAGTCATTAATTTTTTGGAAACATTTGTTATACTTTGTTTTCATAATTTTGGACTCCTTAGACCATTTTTGGATAGAAAATTATATTTATGGTGTGTTTTATTTATTTTATATCATCTTAGATATGTTTTTAACTCTCTGGTCTTAACAATGATATATATTCATTATAATTTAGATACTTACCTTATTTTTTCTATATGTATTGATTAACTGGTACCCATGATAAGAGACCATATGGTTTGAGTATTCTTATCATAAAACCTAGGGTAATTCAAATTTTCTTCATGAATTATCCTATGTATAGCTATTTTCTATGAGTGAAAAATAACATTTTATTATCTTACCATTGAAATTTATGCCATCCAATGGAAACTGGGAGGTGTAATTATGGTGTTGTGGCAGCCCAAAAATGGTTCTATTATTGTGATTCAACATGGTCATTACCAAATCAATTTGGAGCCCACTATAAGGCCTCTCAAGTATGGTACTTGAGATTTTTCAAGAGATAGAAAGTCAATATTTTTGATGTAACTCATAAATATTAATTTTAAAAATAATTAGAGTGGGCCCTCAAGTTAATTGTTGTTGTATAAGAATTCCTTTATCTTTATTTTCCTTGAGTCTGGTCTTGGTATACGATCTTTATACACCATATTAATCATTGATATTTAGGCCCTAATAGGACCGCAACACACCATGCTTGTCTACCTGGAATTTTTTGCGATGTAGTAAAGATCAACCAAATGTTTTTACTAACAAAAAAAATAAAAATAAACATGTATAATTTTCCATCATTCATAATTTTAATGAGTATGTTAATATGATCCAAATATTGATCCTAGTTTGAAAATTTTATCTATTACATGATAAGATGATTTCTATTCATTTATGACTAAAATCTAAACTAGATTTACATGCTAGGATTTTTGTTCATATCATTTTTATACCGCTATTAATTTTTGACAATTTAAATATTTTATTTCTTGGGTATATAATTAATTCAAGTTATATTTATTTAAGGAATTTTTTATTGAATAAAATGAATTTGTTTTTAAAATTAAATAATAGAATTTAGTGAGTGAATGCAGGTTATATATAGTATTATTGTTGTGGTTTTAATCCTTGGGATACCATAAAATGAGTGGAAAATGATGTTTATTTGTGCATTATTACATATTATTCCACAATGTTGACCACCACCTTTCAAATAAAAAGAATCATACAAACATGATCCGCTCACCCAACCTAGAGTGGACAATCTGGTTCTAGAGGGATTCGCTCAATTATTAAAGGTTACATGTCAAGGATTTATTCTAAATAAACTAATGGATTTTGATCTCATAAAGGATATCTAGTTTCAGCATCCACTAGTATTTCAATGTGAGGATATTATGAATAATGGAAAATATTAGGTCATTCACTTCCAGCAATGAATTGATACCATGGAGAACTCATTGAATCAATGGGTCATGTTATCCACATTAATTCGTGGAGGGGATTTATGATTGGGGTGGGAGATCATGATAAAGGAGATAAAATATCAAGGACAAATAATAATTAATTTCAATGAGTTTTTTTAATGTAATTATATACTAATATGGTTCAATGGTTGAAGGTGGATGAATCTCTAGTTCGAATCAATGACTTATAAGGAGTTATCAGTCATGTGTATTGATATTTTAAACTTTACACCAAAATTATTCGGGGGTTATTAATATAAGACAGTAGACTTTTAGATGGTCTTAAAAGAGGTACTATATACCCAGTTGATTTTATACATATAACATAAATTCTGTAATGTGGTAAGGAAGACTATTCTAGATTAAACAAGATCCAAGGGAAGCTTATGACATGGTATATCTATACCAGGTTAAAAATTAAGAGATTATCCCACTAGTGATTTAATGTGGCATTGGGAGGAATACGGATAGGTACTTCACCTTAGAGAATCTAAGAAAATAGATTTAATTCATTACCAGGTTTTAGGATACCTATAAACCATTACTTTTTATACGAGTGTATAGATCATATAATATGAATTATACCATTTGTGATTTTGGCACCCAATTATAGAGAGTATAGACACCTCTAGTGGTTATTCACTCATATTTTATTAAAAAAAGATAGGAGAAATCATAGTAATCCTTAACATGGTAGGATCAATTAGCTTTTCAGTCGATACGTAGTGATTGCATACTATATAGGATTTTTCAATGTGGACGTCGCTAATGAAGTTTTTGATAGTTCAGACTTGCACTGTTATTTTCACCTGAGAGTTATTTCGGAGGTTTTGGTGAGGCATATATCAAAAAGTAATAAATATATGATAACTATGTGGGAAGTTATATAGTTATGGTTAAAATTATAGTATCCTCTACATTTTCATATTCTATTTTTGATACATCTTTCTCATTCTCCTTAATTTATTGGAAACTAGATTCCCATTGGGGTCAGAAAGTGGAAGTTCCACGAGCCTGCAAGAGTCATAACTCATATATTGGAAATAGAATAAATTATAATAAGATGTTTTCATCTAGTTATTTGATCACATCTTAATATGAGGAAATATGGGATCATATGGTTGTTAGTATGAAAACATTTAGATCAATTAAGGGAATAGATTTTTCACCTTATTAATAGATTACATTAAATATTATACCCAGAAAAAATCAATTTTCATCCTTAGTAGGTGTCCAATGTGCACTTTTGGGTGAGTTTGGGTTTGAATATATCCAAGAAGGACCTTAAAATGGACAAGGTTGAATGATCATCTCTGAAATAAATAGTCATTTTTATAGATCAGTGGAGACTGAAATTCAAAATATTTTTCTTCCATTGGTAGAACATTACCCTGACGTGTTTCCTAAATACTTATAATGGATACCTCTGTAGATAATGATAGATTATAATATTTATATTTTATCTAATAATAAATTTATCTCAACACCTCTATATTTTATACCTCCAACTAATCTAAGGGAACTAAAGAAATATACAAATAATATAAATGAAAAATGATTTATATGGATTAGAACATATTCTTGTGACGGTATAATCTAGTTTTCCCATAATGTTGATGGGAGTATAGGATTTTTAGTATACTATAGTAAATTTTATAAGATTACCTTTATTAACCATTATCCCCTTCCACAGATAAATAGTATATTTTACCAGTTAAAAGGGGAAAATTAATTTTCAATGTGTAACCAATGTTGATGTTATCATTTGAATCATTTATGGATAGAAGATGTTTGGAAAAAATTATTACTATGTAGAAGAATTATAAATATCTCATAATTGTATTCAATTTGACTAATTTTATAATCATGCTCATGGAATTTATTAACATTATATTTTATCACTTCATAGAATTTTTTATTTTTGACGTTATGGACAACATTCTTGTGAATTCTACGACAATAGATGAGAATTACAATAATATTACCATTTTATTAGATACTGTGTGAGTTAATTAGTTTTGTGATAAACTTCATAAATTATCATTCTAGATCAAATAATTTAAATTTATTAGCCATGTGATTTCATAAATGAAAAATTCATTAGATCCCTAGAAGGTGATTCAAAATTATCTGTAAAGTCCCATCCAATGTATTTGGGATTATAAAATTTCTCTAGAATTTATAGTATTATAGATAAATTATTTAGTAATTTTTTAGACAGATTATCATGTAACTTCTCTAAGGAAAAATGGAGTTACATTAAAATTGTCAGGACCATGTGAAGAATCTTTATGTGAGTTCATGAAAATATTAACTTTGGCCCCAATTATTAGATTACAATATCTCTATGAGGGGTTTGAGGTATATTTTCATACCTCATTTATTAGTGTTGGTTGATGTCTTTTTTTGGTAACATAGTGTATTGTTCTAGGAATTTTATATTTCAATAATAGAATTGTCCTACCCATTACAAGGATTTGGTCCAATATTATTCAATCTCTTTAATATTAGAGACATTTTATCTTCATTAATTTTGTTGTGGTATTTATAAGTATCCAAAAGTATATATAGTTTTAATTATAGTTGGATCTAAGGGAACCAAATTTATTGGAATATCTTCAGTATTTTTATTTTGATATTTGGTATGTACATATTAAATGAAATTTTAAGAAAGATTATATTAGTAGGAAATTTTACCCTCAGGTGGCGTAGGGGTCCAAGGATTAATATTGACTAATGAAAAACATAGTTGAGCTTCATGTAGATGTGGTATCATGTTAAAGAGGGATGAATTTACACCACATCAATCTATCAATATATTTCTTTGAGTGAGTTATGGATTTCAATATTTCTGACTTAAATTGCATCACTATGTGATATAGAATAAATAGTGGGGTGATAATGAATGGTTATTTCCAAGAATATTATTTCATTCTTTATATTCAGGGGATTCTTATGGTTCATAAATATATAAGGGAAAGAATAATAATATAATAACACTCATCTCAATGGGTGATTACCTCCGGTATTAGGAAGATGTACTGTGATATATTTCTATAGTCATACTAGGATGTATTAATAAAAAATAGTGAAATATTTTTCACTAAATTTTATATATTTCTGTAGGTAAAATAAAAGGATTAAAAACATATAGGTACTACCCAATACCAACTCTTCATATATAGAAATTCTGTGAAATCAAGATAGATTTATTCACCATCCTACCAAGATATTATATGGAGAGAGATATGATTTTTCTTATAGTGTATATTTTTTATGAATATGACACATGTTTTTCAGATTAAAGGAAAAAAATTAGTTGATGAACGCCTACCAATTTATATTAGAGTGATAGTGAAGCTACGTGACATATCAGCTAATATCATATCTGATAGGGACCATCAATTAACATATCATTTCATAGATGTTCCTCAGTGAGCATTGGAGCCAAAAGTGAAGTTATGTCTTACCCTTTATCTTTAGTATGATATCCAGTTGTAGGAGGATATTTAGATCATTGAAGATATTATTGAAATAAAAATTCCTTATTTTTAATTTGCATTGGAGGATGACCTTCCTATAGTGGAATTATCCTATAATCACAATTATGAATATTCCATTCCAGTGGTTCTATATGAAGAGTTATATAAAATAATATGTCACTATCAAATTTTTTAGACAGTGGTTGGTGAAGAATAAATAATTTGGATTATTTTTATATAATAAACTATAAAATATGTAAATATGACGTGGTATATAAAAGTAATACTGAAATTCAGTAAAAGGACAATGCTGAACGATAGGGACAATAGTTGGAATTCAATTTCAGTCTATGTTCATTCATGTTTCACCAATGATAGCTCATCATCAGATGGGTGTGTAGGGTAAATTAATATTGAGATAGGCCAGGCCACATGATATCATTATAATAGTTATAAAAGTTTCTTATAATCTAGTCTACCCTATGAGATTTAGTTTTATGAATTATAAATTCTATGTTTCTTAATTGATAATGTTTTTTCCAACACATCATATATGATATGATATGATTATTTTATACTATAATTTTTTGTATACTACTTGGATCGTCCTATTTATATCATCGATTAGAGTCATAAAGGATCTTTGATTAAAATTTATCCATCTTGTTTAGATCATATAGCCATACAAAAATCTCTAATATTGGGCATGGGATCTAGAATATGAGGTGAAGAACTTGTGTTGATACATTTTTCCTTTAGAAACCAGATTAAGATATTCAACGAATGTAAGATAAATGGAGGGGTGTATATAAAGTCCCAAAACCTTAAAGGTTATAATTATCTTTAGTTAATGACTTTTGATAGATTTATTAATGTGTTTAGGGGTTTTTAAATAGGTAAAAAGGTCAGAAAGGAGTCGAACATCACTTTAAGGGAACAAGTAAAAGTTGTGTATCTATAAATTATATTAGAAATCATATATGAATTCCATTGGAAGAAAACATAGTTATATTTGGGGCTAGAAAATTCTATTTTCATAACTAGGGGATATTGAGGGGTATCCACCATATTTTTGTTAGAATTATGACTTAATTTTTAAAGTGTAAAACATAGGGGTTTTATAATTTTAAATTTTAAAATTAAGCCTATAAATATCTCATCCTTATATTTCAAACTCATTGACCTAAAAATTATCTCCCTTCTATTTCCCTTCCATATCCGCCACTATAGGCAGAAACCATCTTCACCCTTGATTTTTAAGGCTCTTATCGTCCATATAACTATTGCTTCATCATGATAGGGATTGATCGAACCTCCAGTGTTCTTATTTTTATTTTCAATTATTTTAGTAAATATAATATTTCTTAAAAAATTATATGGATCACAAAAATAATCATAACCCTTTAATTTATTCTTTTATATTTGTGGTATAGGGTTCTATTTGATTATTTTAAGTTAAAATTTTTATTTATTTCATGAATTTCTTTTCCCTTGTTCGTCTCATTTTATACCATAAACTGATATTGGTCGTGGGCTTATCCTAGACATCAATTAGTGGATTCAAACCCCCTTTTAGGATAAATAAGTTTAACTATAATATTTTTATTATGAATTACCTACTTCTCACTTTTACATCATATAGACTATGTTTGAATTAATGTATGGACATGAAAATTTTTAAAAATTATACATTTTGACAAAAAAATAACTCAAAATATTTATTTTGACGATTGTAAATTATTTTTATGTCTCCCTTACACTTACCCTTATTATGAGAATTCCTTCAAAAAAATTTTCCTTACTTTTATTATTATTCATGTTTAGTACACTACATATTACATATCAAAAATTAGTTTATGAGATATGACCCCTAGAATGTTGTAATTTAATATTTTGAATTTTTCTTCTAGAATGCCTCTTTATGCCATATATTTTAGTGTATAAATATATTCCTACATGATAATTAATTAATATATTGGATATTGGAATGTTAATTTATTATGTATACAAAATATTCTTAGTCATGTAAAATATTTTGGAGTATTGTGATCAGATAGGATGATTATGCCCAAAATTTATAAACCCCTTTAATTATTGTACATGATGAGTTAAGACCCCAACATTGTTTACACCATTCACTACCCATGGGAAAAATAAAATCTCCATCTTTTTTGGGGTATACCTAGATGGGATGGGATGAAATATTTACTTAAGATTTGCTAGACATTGATACTAAGAACTTTTAAAGTAGGGAATTGAAGGTGAGGACCATACCAATATAGGTAGTCACTATTTTAAATATAAATAATATACATTATGTTAATATAAATATATAAATTCCCATGATTTTGTTATATTAATTTTACTATGTCCATATTTTGTTTTCTACATGCATTTATCATTATCACAAGTTAGTGGGATTGGGTGAGATCTGCTTGCTAAGTTTCTACACTCAAGCGTTACACATTCCCCTATGGGATATATATATACCTTATTATATGTGATATATATAAAGGTGAAAAAATATAGTATAGATTCCAAAACATTATATTCCCCAGGGTATGTACAATTATTTTTGAGTTTTTCCTGAAGGGTTCTTATATATAATGTGTGGGTTTTCCTTAGAATTTAGTTTTGGTTTACTCACATAGGTGCACTTATTTTTTGTATTGTTAATCCTTTTATTTTTTTCCTCTTTTTGAATACCAATTTTGGTTATTTTATTCCTAATTACACATTATTATGATGAGAAGTTATTTTTAAGATGTTTTAAATTTACTTTGGATCACATTATCTATTTAATAGATACTTTTTTCAGGGAAATAGTATTATTATAATTAATTATAAAATCTATCTAAATATGTTGTGAGATGGATTATTAAGCCTATTTTGGATGATTTGGAATAGAAAATACCCCTAAAACACATGTCTCATATAGGGTATTCCATGTTTATGTTTTTCACATAATAATATGGGTGATCCCCTCTCCCATATACGAATCATTTTCCTTTGATGGATGTATTCCTTAAGAAGAGAAACCCGTGAGGCATGGTCTCCTAGAGTATAAAATATCATATCATAGATCACTAATAAGTAGGTGTACACTAATTAAAGTAGTTTTAGAGTTATTTGTAGACATAGTATATTTATCAAAGTGTTGAGAGGGAAATTATTTGAATTAACTACAACACATATCAAAAGAAACAATGTCATAGAATAATAATTCTCATGTGTATGATCTTGTATGTGAACTTCAAAAAATCCACATGTCCCACATGAGGCACAAGGAGTTCAGTTTTTATACCACATAATCTTGTTAGTAAAATATTCTAGATATGCGATGTTTTCCAAAAAATGGATCGGTTGTCTATTAAGGAAAAAATCATTCTTATTTAAAGGATAATATGAAAAATATTATATCAAATATCACATATGATTGTATACTTAATAGAAATTAATGTATAGTTCATCATTTTATATATACTAATAGTTGATCTACTGAATAAAATTGTGATGGGAAAGCATATCACCGATGAATAAGAAAAAAATATTAGTTTTCCTGAATTTTTTTTGATTTATACAGGTATTAAATGGGTAAAGAAAAAGTGGTGGTTAAATCAACCACTAAAAAGATAGAAAATAATTCATCCTCAAATTATTTAATTCTTTTCCATGGAAAATGTAATAGAAATCACCTTTAAAATTTAACCTCTAGAATAACCAAGTAAATGTGGGGAATATCATATCCTTAATGTATCATTTGATAGATAAATTTATGATTGATGCTTTTTAATGAAAACCCTATAATTTTTTCCAAATAAATAGACATAATTACTTATATCTCTTTTAGAATCATGGAGGAAGAAATCACCAATATTATGAAAGAGATAGAAAATTTGGTGAAATTTATTCAACAAAGGGTGATGATGTGTGAAATATTCTTCAATAAAATAGGATTAATATGTTCCATTAATTTAGATAATAAATAGATGCGTTCTAAATTTGATAATTATAGTCTAATTACAATCCATGACTGATAATAATCCATGGAAAGTACTGTATGAGAGATCTATATATTTAAACAAGTAATGTATATCAAGTATTATTAATTTAGGATCAATGAAAATTGAATTATGAATATTCATATTTTATTATAAGAAAAATACTATATGAATTAATATCAAATTGATAGGATTAGAAATTATTGTGAAGATATATTAATGTTAACATTTAATGAGAAGAAAATCTTCAACATTAAGTGTCTTGAATTTGATATTAAACTTGTAAATATGAAAGTGACATAAATAGAGTCTTCATAAGAATATATGAGAATAGATTCTAATGTGAATGATTATTTGGATGATATTAGTCATAAATCTATTCTATATTATGTAAAATAGAGAAAATGATCATATAATGACATGTGTATTAATAAATTAATTTAAAAGGTACCATTCATTCAAGTAAATTATTCTTTTAATAAATTTTAACCACATAAAATTCAGGATTCAAAACTAAATATATAAATAATTGGATCTAGAAAATTAATGTGGAACTCACCAATAGATATTTGGTGGAAGCGATAATGTTTAGTAAATTATTTTCACTAAATAAATTTCATTTTATGAATAAATAATTACTATATGGGAAAAAATAAATTATTCAATGATTGAAACACTATAGAGGATATGAAGTCATGGATTTGTTTAAGGTTTGGGAAGAATTATACTTATTATTGACTTCATAGATTTGAAAGTAATGAAAAATTCTATTGAATCTGCAACCAAAGTACACATTTTGAAGACGAAGGATTTTGATAATAAATCAAGCATACTTCTAAAGGACATTATGGAAGAATGTAACATTATATGAAGTTAATAAATAATTCATGTGAAATTTTATTGGTTTTGAATGAAATACATATTTTAGGAACAACACACCCAATAAGGACATAGAGAATCCATCACTAAAAATAAAAAGATACTATTATTATGATAGAATATAAAACTACATGCATAATTAAAAATCACCATGATCTTTTAAAATTAGTGGTTAATAAATCCATGAAATAAACAAGAGTATTTGTTAGTTGGAGACCACTAATCTAAAACCCTATGAATTTTCAAAGAATAATGAACCTGATTTTAAAAATTGCATGATAATAAGACCTTCTAAATTAGAAATGTAATAAATAATGGTGAAATAATAATGTAATTAATATTCTATATTAGAAAATATCTGAAATATATCTTATATTATTTTCAGATATACGTTCTAAGTTGGCATGATATTCGAAGGACCAAAGTAGCTTAGTGTTGCTACTATATAAATATTAAATATATTATATCAAAAGAGAATAGTTTTCCTAAAATATTATATTTACTACTTAATGGGAATATATTTTTAGAAATCTGAGACCACTGTTGACTCTCGAATATTGGTTCTACCCTAGGTATTACATAAATGTTTTTGGGATTGAGAATTTTGATAAAGTGTTATCGCATGAACATATAATAAAGTAAACTAATATTTTAATTTTTTTCTTAAAAATAAACGGCCTAATATCATATATAAGTATATTGTTAAGGTAAATACTTAGTGGTAGAAGCATGACCCTTATATTGATATAGGAGTTGTTGTACGAGGTCTTGGAAAATGAAACTGGTTTACAGTTTTTTCACAAATAGAATCCAAGGATGTCTCCAATGAAGACAAAATAGATTCATTATTCAACATTTATCCATCATAACATAAGGAAGGATTTTTTTAGGTTTATTTAAACCAATTTTTTAATGCAACATTGAATTGAAATCAATTCTTGTAAAGTTTGATTTATGTCTTGATCGAGTTATGCAATTGTGGGTTTTTTCTTCTGGGGTTTTAGTGAATTGGTTATTTTATCTAGTTAATCTTCATTAATCATTCTTCCAACAAAAAATCCAGGACAAATTGAATAATGATTAAGGTCTCTTCATGTAGTTTTCTGTTCTATTTTTCTTCACCATTCTTTGCACACCTGTCGTTGGTGCGTTCTTTTCTAAAATACTCAATGATTACACTATAGGAAATCATTATGTAATAATAAGTACATCTCCTTAAAAATTACATAATCATGAAATTTAAACCCATAATTAGTTCTCATAAAATTTAGGATTATTCTGGGTTTATATTTTTATATAATTAGTCCATAAAATATACATAACTAAACCATATAGTAATATGTGGAATATAATAAGTATTTTCCTTTTATCCCATAATATAAAACTTTTAAAATAATCATGATTTATTTTCATGGAAAATATTCGTTAATTTCAACATGAATTTTCCATTCCCTTATTAATCCATAAACCATTGTAAAACATTGTAAATCATGGGATAAAGAAAAAAGTTTCATTAATGTACATAAAAATAATGAGAACTATTAGTCTTGTGAAAAACATAAAAACTCATGTAACATTTACCATTATATTAAATGTTCTTTGAGTGAAAAAATAAATAATTTCAAAATGAAAAAACATTCTTGTTTTTCAAAAAAAAAACCTTTTAAACCCGTAAGAAAAATTAATTCCAAAGAAAAATAGAGAATTATATTTACAAAACACTTTAAAAATTCATTAAATTATAATGACTATAGGTTGACACAAAATGTTATTAATTCCCATCGTATTGGACATATATAATGGGGATCACCATTTGTATGAGCTATATCAATCTCACAATTGACCTATAATGGGGATCAACACTTTGTTTAAGCTATATGGGGATCACTCATTAATCATGATGTATAATGGGGATCTAGCCTTCATATACACTTTTCATGCTCAACCTTGAGTTATTATGGTGATCAACCCATCGTATAAGATGTATCGAGCTCACTAATTGTTTGTATTATTAGAAAGTTCCATATAATGAATAAAAAATTCCATTATTACATGTTTTGTTCATAGAAACCTTTTGATTAACTATTTTAAAACTATATGAAAAACAATTTTAGATATCAAAATAATTTTTTCCATTAACAAATCATTTAAAATACCAAAATACACTTTCATTTTCAAAAAACACATTCAATAAAAAAATACCCCAAAAAATGAAATGGATTTTTCTTTGATAAAAAAAAATATTGTAATGGAATATAGAAATAAAATAATGGCCACTATAGTATAAAAATTCATTGTCCGTATATAAGATAAAAATAGAATATTACATTTTTCATTTGTCAAAATGTTATGTATAAAACATGTAAAAAATATTATTTTTGAAAAATTATTAAATAAAGTAAAAATATAAAAAATATTTATTTTTAAATAATTTATTTCTATATAAAACATTAAAAATATAATTTTAAAAACATGGAAATGGAAATGAAATAGTTAGAAATAAAAATTTAAAAGAGGGTATTTTTTTAAAATAAAATTTTATAATCTGTGGTAAAAACATCAATCATAATCCCCATTAAATAATAACATAAAAAAATTAAATACAATTATAATAGTGGAATTAATTACATAACATTTAAAATGGGATGTATATTCACCTCATAAAATAATAAAGGTTCATAATATCAAAATACACCTCAATGAAAGTAAATTGACACCAAGTACCTAACCTTAAGTCCAACATGTCACATGTGTTTTTATCTTCCTGAATAATAAACAAAAGTTAATTATTTAATTTCTTGATAAAACATTCCAGATTTATTTTTACATTTATTTCACTTATTACCATGTTATGTATAATTACTTAATTAATTTATTATACATTAGATGTTTTGGCCATATTTTTTTATGTGTCAAAATGACTTTGGTATGTTGACTATGGTCAAAGTGATCATTATTTAAAATAATAAAAATAAAAATATTAATATAATTATCATATATATAGATAAAATATACTTTTAAAAAATATCAGGGAATATTTTTATGAAAAATGAAAAATTTTACAATCATGGAGATGGTAGGACATACATATGTTTTAGTAAAATTTAAATATTTCCATGATCATTTTAGAAAGAAGTAATATATTATTTTATAACAACAAAATTATAATTATAAAAAAATAAAATATTATTTATTTAAAAATAATTATTTTTATCATCCATGGGTCATAGTGATTAAAAAGTCACATTTTTTTTGTGGGAGGCGGTAGTCCACATGTAGCATAAATCACGTTATTATATATTAGTGAGTGGAATGATAATATATAAAATGATAGATTTACTTTTTAGATTTATAACTATTTCATTTATATCATAATTATTTTATTTATATAAAAGATATTCATTATCATTACACTTATTACATTCTATGTAAATCATTATTGAAAAACGAATGACATTACTTTGTGTGGAGGTAGTCCAGCGTACACATAAGTGATGTTATCATATCCACTAGAGAATGGATTGTAGAATGTTATATATGAAATATTTACTATAGAGGTTTAATTATGTTATGAATATTATATATATTCATTTTATCCATAATCATACACAACTATGGGAGGTGGTAGTTGAAAAAATAATGACATTGGTTCGTGAGGGGTAGTCCGTTTTACACACAAATGATGATTTCATAAACCATTTGATAAAATAAGAGATTTATTAAGGTTATAAAATTAACATAATAACATATTAATATATTTAATATAGATTTTATATCGTATAATCATTTTTAAATATGTGTTGAGGGTGGGGGTGGTAGAAATAAAATAAAAAAGCTCGTTGAAGAATTTACATCTTATTTGGGTAACTTCTTTGGTTTGGGACAAAGTCCTTATACAAATGAGTTTATGACCAAAAAAGTATTATATGATTATAGTATGATATTTGGGAAGGTATTTGGTTAGGTATTTTCTGAACCAATGGAGTATGAAGGTGTGAAGAAGGGAGGAAAGGTTATGGCCTTTTATCGCTAAGGAGGAGTGGAGTTTCTATAAATACTCAAAGTATTCAATAATGAGAGGTTAATACCACCTCATGCAACTAAAAATTTATTAATAATGGAGGGGAGGGATCATGTGATCTATTAAATTCTCAAACATGAAATTAAATACTTTTATCATTTTATTCATTAATATTTAAGTATACTCGATATTATTATTTTAATTTTTATAACTATAAATTGTTTCATTTTTTTAATAAGTAATTTACCTTTCAAGGATAAAATAAAATGATATTTAATTGATAAATTAATCCTAATGATTGTAAATTTAAAATCCAATTTATTAGATAAAAAATCCTTGGTTCTTTGAAAATAAATTTCAACACAAGCGTTTGTAACTCAAAAAACCCCCATTTTGACCATAATCGTGATATTTAAATTTTAACTATTTTCACAAATAATAATGGTAAAATTTATGTTTACCATAGTAGATTATATAAATTAATATAATTAATTTTTTTAATAAATTTAATTAAATTCAACTCACATATGTTTCTGAATTTAATTTGAAAAAAAAAACTTGTAGAGGCAACCAAAAACGGGGTATTCAAGAAGAGTATTTTTCTGAGGTGAATTTGATTCTATATTAACTCAATAAATAAAAATGATAATTTTATGAAATAAAAATAATATTTAATTATATATCATTTATAATTTCATTTAAAAAACCACCCACTAGTTATTAATTTAATTAATTAAAATGGAGTATTATTATGCATTTCAAAATATGTTTTAGCAAAAAATCCGATTTTAAGACACCAAAATAAAATTACACTAAAATAAAATATAAAGTAGAAAAAAATTTATATATATGCAATTAAAATGTAATAAAAATACTTATTTTAAATTAAATAAAATTATAATTATAATGGGAAATTTCAATTGAATAAATTATTTAAAAGAAGTTATTTTTTTTGAAAAAATATTTATTATCACCATTCATTAAAATAAAAAATATTTTTTGAAAATTCTTAAAACTTTTATTCTAAGATAATATTGAAATTATAATATGAGAAATTAAGTGTATTTTAAAAAACAAATATTCTAAAATTACCTAAAATTAATTATAATATTTCATTAAAAATTTAATAAAATAATATTTGAAGAAAAATAATTATTGAAAAACGAATTTAATAAAAATTGATATTTTTTTAATAAGAATGTGTAAATAATAAAAATTGAGTAGGATCATTATATATATATAATTAGATAATATTATTTATACCCTCCAATATAATAGCTAATTTATAATAGTTATATATATATATCATGTGTCTTTTAAGCTTGATGTTGTGTGACTTGTACGCTGTCGAGAATAAAAATCTTCAGGTCACATGTTCAGAAAACTATTTTTGAGATTATAATTATTTAAAAATAAATATATCTTAATTTATTAGTGTGTTACCTAGTATTCTAATATTTTTTTCATTTCAAACACACTATCAAATAGAGTTTTAATTTCAAAAATATCAAGGGTTGCATACTCCCCCTTTAATAAAATGAATCATCGCAATTTAAACATTTTCTTAGTAACCAATGGTTGTGTAATTATGAATACTATGTTGGCAACCCATATCACAAAAATGGTTAATGAAACATCCTCTAGATAAGATATAAAATGTATTAGGATTTTCATCAAGAATATAGCATAACTGGGCTTCCATGTATGAGACTATATGTGGGAAGTGAATATTTGGATATGGAAGAACAATTTAATTTCCAATAAATTATGTAGAGTGATATAGACAACTGATCAAAATAAATTTAATAATAAATACAATATTAATGACCACAAAACCATAAATATATGAAGAGTTTAAAGACTATTTTTCATCAGAAATGAATGTAATAGGATAACATTTTCATTTTGACGATTTTATTCTTAGAGTTGGGTAATTATTTCACCATATATACTAAAAACATAGTGAAATATACTTATGTGACAAATATAATTTCCAAAAATAGTAAATTATCCACCACACTCTCATAATTTTACATATGATGAGTATCCGTGATGTTTGGATGCATTAAGAACTAAAATAAACATATAATGGTTGATGTAATCAAAAAATGGATAACTAGATATTCCTCACATTATTAGATATTAACTCCAAAAAATGATTTTAAGATGTTAGGATGTTTCATAAAATTTATAGTGATCACCTTCTAAAACAACATTAATCATCTATTCTACAAATCACTTTTTAATCCCATGTTTTTCTATATGATAAAACATATGTTCTGAAATTAAAATTTATCCTTATCTTCTAAACATCATAATTTAAAAGAAATATTTAATAACAATATGTACATCACATATTCTTATTGTAGGTGTTCCACAATTATCGACCATCGATTGTGGGTTCAAGCCTCACAACCTTGGTGGTTGTGATAGGTTGTCACCTGGTCTTTGACATATCCTTTTTTCATAAAATTATATCATTATAACATTTCTAGAAATATGATGAACACCATTTTAAATAATCATAATGACCAAAGATTACATAAACTATAATGGTTCTCCATACCTTATAAATCACGTCAAAAAATGTAAAGGCTTATTTGACGTTAAACCAATTACAAAAAAATAAATAAACCCAACAAAATTTCTCCCAAAATTTCATTAATCGTTTTATGATATAATCACTTAAAAAATAAAAAGGAGTGTTCAAAACATTGATATTATGATTTACCAGAGAAAAATACTAAGCTCTGTAGAGCGGCCACCACTTCAACAGATAACCAAACATCAACTATAATAGTATCAAATGAATTTTAACCACCTTTAAATTTCCAATTAGGAGTATTTCCACCAGGAGTAAGAAACCTTGGACATACATTCTCTTAATGATGCTACTCAGTGTAGCTAAAACATCTCACCCATGACTGGATATTTTTATATCACGTTCTTTTATTTTTCAAGAATCTTTTAATTGCATTCATGAAAACAATGACCAAACATACATATAAGTAACAATTTAAATGGATGAAAACTTTTCAATTTTTTTTACCAAAATGGGAACAAAATTTGGGCTTACATATATATGTAGAGTATGTTTACTTCTCAAATTATTTTCACTTTGACAATTTATTACTCTTATCATCTCTAGGAACACATGTTTTTGTGAAATCCATATGAACCATGTCAGCACAATAAAGCACATTAGCATAGCTATTAAAATATTTGTGTGGACAATTCACCTAATATAATTGGTTTCAAAACAAATTAAAACCAATTTAATTCACTATTAATTTCATGAATAACACCAAAAACAAAATTGGCCAGTATTTTAAAGTTTTATATATACATGGAAACTGAATCTTTATAATTTGTTTCTCAATTCCAAGAATTATTTCTCCAACATAATCAAAATAAACTTATGGAAATATTTATGAAGGAATATATTCATAAATGTTTTTCATTCCATGGAATCACATTTATCATTTTCTATAGTACTCTAAATTAAAGACCACCATCGATTAAAATCACTTTCATGAAAATAAAAAAAGTGTTACATTTGGATTTTACTAGCCTCCCATTCCATTAAATATATTATGTAGAGCATTGATCTATCCTTTAGTAACCACATAGAACAATTAAACAATGAAATTTGAGGGATCATTCTTGAAAAAATGGTCCACTATTGAAATGTTCCCTTTTTGTATATTGGGTTTATCATCAGCATTGATACCACTACCATTAATTGATTTTTTCAACTAAACCATCACCATAAAAAATAGTAACAACCCAGTGCTTATTAGTAAAAATTTTTCGTTGAATAAAAATGTGTTGTATTATATTATATAAAATTATACCCATAAAAAATGTAGACAAACCGACAATGATATTGTTTCACTATAAATTATGATACATTCATCAAAAATAAAACCAATTAAAATTACCATACATATAATTTTTCAAAAAAATATAACATATAAAAGATAAAATGGGAATATATGGATATCCCCAATCTAATAGAATCATCTCCCCCACTGTAAACACTATAAAGAGGAAAAAAAATATAAATAAACCATGAAACATTATAGAAAATGAAAATATATAAACATGATAGAAATTGAGTTGAATATTGAGTTAATGAATGAAGTGGTATTTAAAGGAGGTAACATGACTATTGTAATAGTAATGTGATTATTAGAAGAGTAACCTGACTCTCGGGAATAGAAAATTGACCATTTGGAATAGTACAATGACCATTATAATAGTAATTTTTCTTAAAAATAATAAATTATAATAAAAATAAAATTTATATTTCTATATTTATGTAAATAAAAATTTTATAGTTCCAACAAAATCTTGACTAAAAACTCAAAATAAATATAAGAATTTTTTTAATAAATTGTATGTTAAAGTATTATGTACAAATCAATTTTTTTATATGTGAAACTAAAATTAAACATTTTATAAATTTATTTTGATAATATTAATATCATTTTCTAAATCAACATGTTAAAAGATTCCATGGTTGATTTTTTAGTATTTTTTTGAAATACTTCAATTTTTAAGTGAATAGTACAAATATTGTTTTTCACATACCTGATGTGTCTTGAATTACAAAATTCTTGATTTAATAATGATATAATAATTTCTAAAATCCAAATATCGTATATGATAACTTTTATTTCATAAATTATTAATTAGAATATGATAAACTTAATTTCCAATCCAATAAAAACTTTCCCAAACCGAAGGACAAAAGTGATTCGATAAAATAACTAGCTTTTATTCTATCCAATTTACTTTTTATAAACTAATGAATTCTAATTATAAAGAGAATTTTAAGTCAATAACCCATAATATTATATTTATATATGATTTATATTATCAAATATTCACTATTAAATGTTTTATCAATGATATATTATTTTATTCAATATTTTATTCAAAAAATACCCCTCTTCTAAAGTATAAATAACCCCTCTCCATCCCCTTGAAAAAAATAATCCCACTAATTATAATGAAATATATGTTCCCTAATATTCCATTTTAAGAATATTATAATCTATTGGGTTTTTTTAATAAATCCAACTCCAACATTCAAAGTATTTATACTATTGTAAAAGGGAAGGTGCACCATAGAACAAGTATATTTTTCAACTCTTCACTGTTTTTTCCCATTGTCTTTTCTAAAAAATTTCAAAATGAAATATACTGTAATTTAACTATGTATAATGTCAACATTACATTTAAAATTTCAAAAGGTTTTAAATATTATATTTTCAATGTATTTATGTTTTATACCTCATTTTCGTCGTATTTGGATGGCACACCTGATAACGGTCAGTTAACTGACAATATTGATGTTTCCAATTCTATTCATATCACCAACCCTAAATTATAATGAAAAATTATTTAATATGTATAAATTTATTAATTTTTTATTTTTATAAACAGTAATTTATTATACTTATTTAATAATTACA
Source organism: Viscum album (assembly GCA_963277665.1). Lineage (NCBI taxonomy): Eukaryota > Viridiplantae > Streptophyta > Magnoliopsida > Santalales > Viscaceae > Viscum > Viscum album. The sequence goes on along the minus strand of OY728147.1, from coordinate 1,469,043,792 downwards.
ATGAATGAAATTGTGAAATCAAAGAAAAATAGGAAAATTTTATATAATATTGATATCAAAACAGTTCAATTTCATTAATGAAATTTAATATATATAATAAAATGATTATAATTGGTAAATAGTTGTATACAATTATATAATAAACTTGGGTATTAATGTTTTAATGAATATAATTATATTCTTTAAGAGGCACAAATGTGAAGATATAAAGAAGGAATTATGGTAAGGGGATTCCTGAACCCAACTCCCATTCTTTGGGTTATAACTCTTTCATGAAAAATTTCTATGTGGATATTCCTATAATGTTTCATAAATATAATTTCAATAGTGTTCACATTTTTTTTCATGGATATACATGTTTCCAACATTGTTTTATGGAAAATATAATGATTTTTCCAAAAAAAAAACTCTTATTTACATACACATATTGACTCATATTGGGATTTTTTCTTCTACAATCAAGATTGATGATTAATACACCAAGTATGTTTTTCCTTTTTTCATTTTATAACAACATTTTTTTCGTGAATTTGTTCTTTATGAAATGTTTATGAATCCAATTCATTTCTATGGGTTATGTTATGAATATGATTTTTATTTGTTCTCTATAGAATGCATGATTATGTAAATGTTATGATGTGACGAGAAGAACTATATTTATATATCCCTTTAATTCATTGGGTAATGTGTTGTATCTCAAGATATAATTTAAAATATACATGAAAATAATACAATATTTTTTCATAATGATTATTTTATGATAATGTGCATGTGTTATCTCTGAATAATATGTTGTCATTGTTCATAGCTATGTGTGGTATTTGAACACTAAGGAATGATGTTTTAGTTTTATTCATATCCATAGTCTAATCCTTTATCCAAGTATTCTCTCATTATTTAGATTATAATCCAATACTTATTATAATATTATGATAATTATGATGACTCGTGTTACATTGATTCATGTTCCATAATAATCCTCATATAGGGATTTTACCTCACCCATTTCATTAATGTATATCCTCCAATGATTACTTGTACTATAGATTACATGAGGGCCACTATGAAGATAGATAATAAAGAATTAAATCACAGTTAAGTTCTATTATGTAAAAGTTATGTGTAAGACTAATTTACCCAAGACACTAAAATTTTAATCCTGGATTTTTAATTCTATTATTTTGGGGACATTTAAAATTATGTAATTGTAATGTAATAAAAATTAGGGTTTATAGAGTTGTTATTATAGATTGGTCTAGTTAATTTTGGAATTAGGATTATAAATATTATTAAATACCCTTTGGATAAGAATAAGTGTATACAAACATCCATGAAACATTATTTTAGAAAAAGGATAACACAGGGATACCATAATATTTGCCATTAAAATCAATTGCATAAAATAATAAATTATTCATTTATGATTTTTTGACTTATGTTTTGTTCAAACCTTTTATATTTTAAAAAAATGTCGGAACTAGGATAAAATTTGTCAACAATACATATGAGGGACAATGCATTGATTGTCTTAAAAACATCCACAATGCCATGATAGGCCAAGTTCAAAACATTATGGCGATTCATACCCAACTATCTCATGCTATGTATAATAACCTGAATCATGGGGAACATGTGGATTCGCCATAGAAGGATAAACTAGTCATTGGGTTATTTATACTATAAAGACAAAAAATGTTTAGTTTATCTTTAAATATACTAGTCATGGAATATTAGGTTAACTCAATCAAGAAGATATTTACTATGATCAATTTCTTTGAGAATAAGAAGGTAACCATGCCTATTTATTATTTAGATGAAGAAGTTGACCAATGGTGGGTTTTTATTTAGAACTCAAAAGAAAAGGATAATATCAAAGAGATGGAGTTGGATGAATTTAAGAAAATATTTTCCACCGGGAAAATCCCTCAAACTCATTGAATAAATATAAAGAGAGAATTCATTGAGTAGCTGAAAAAGGAAAGTGAATATGTCATAAATTACTTGGAAATCATCAAAAGGATTTTAAGATACACATCAGGATTTATCATCAATAATGGCGTTAAAATAGATATATTATTCATGAGTTCAAAATAAAACTTTAAAAAGGATATAGGGATTTGAGACATTTGGAGTTTTTAAGATGTAGTTCTACATCCTCTCAATGGAGATATAAATTTCATAGAATGGTCCTATGGTTATGGGGATAAGAATTGAAAAATATAGATTCAATCTAGTAGGTCAAACGATAAAGAAGAAAAAATGATCCAATTATAAACATGTCAAAAATGTGGGACTAAAAATCTTTGAAATTATCTCAGTGGGATGGTAAAATGAGTCATGTTTGGGAGAGAAGTCTATAATGCTCATAAATTTCAAAGAAACAAAAATATATAAGACAACATGAGGGAATAAATGATGGAAAATCCTAATGCACCACCGATGGTACAATTCTTCAACTATTGGGAGAAAGGGAACAATACAAGATTGTTCACTAACCCTTAAACCTTTGTTGGTAATCACCATTAGCTTCTACCAAACATAAAGGAGCAAGAGAATGATTATTCTTTTATAACTACTGAAGTAGAGAATGAAAATTAAAGAATACAAAGAATACTTCCAATTCACTTAATAATAGAAATGTTATATTTGATTCTAGCTCTAGAGATTCTTTATACATGAAATGTTTTCTAAAAATATTAAATCGAATCCGAGAATCTTTGAATTAGAGATATCTGTAAACATACCTAGTAGAGAAATAATTACAGCCCAGGTGTTGGGATCTTCTCTTATTGGAGTATTCAGAATGATTATTCCAAAAAATATCATAATTCATTACATAGTGGAATTTTATTCTATACTAGGCACAGATTGGATCTCATTATATAGAGAATACATAATTTATTATGGAAGGAAAATATATTTTCATATCCTGAATAATCCAATGCTCCATTAAATTGGAACGGAAGATCATGAATCTCCTTGCTCAAATGATTGAGTCAAATGAAGCTTTAAAACGTGATGAAATTACTATTGTTGGGGAATAAAATGATGTGTTTACTGATGAATTACATTGACATCCCACAGATCATGAGGAAAATTTATCAATAGATCTTATAACTAGTTCTACTCTTATGTAAAAACCCCCTACAAGGTGATCCTGATCGAACTTGATGAGTTAAAGAAGAAGCAGTAGGAGAATTTAAAAAAATTTACATTTTCCCTTGAGAAATACCGAGAGGTGTGACAATTATCTTTCTAAAGATGAAGGATAGATCAATTCAATTGTTTATCAATTACTGGGATGTCAACCAGATCACTATTGTGAACAATGTATTCTATTCCAAGGATTGATGACCTGTTCAATCAACTATGAGGAGTTCAGTACTTTTAATAAATGCATATTCATTATGAATATCATAAAATAAAGGTGAATAAGTAAGGTATTTAGAAGAATACGTTATTTGAAATGTATGGGCACTATGTGTTCTTAGTGATGCCATTCATACTTTCTAAATCCCCTAAAATATTAATGGATTTGATGAATAGAGTCTTGAGTAACTACCTTGAATTTTCTTTGTATTGCTTTTCGATGATATAATCATTTACTCCAACAGAAACTAGGAACATTTAAAACATATATGGATTGTATGGGGGGTATCAAGGAAAGATATAATGTACACTATTTTCATCAAGTGTGAATTTTAAATTTATTAATTCCCATTCTTGGGGAATGTGATAACAATTGAGGGAATTTCTGTCGACCCTTCAAATAAAAAGAAAATTGAGTAACGGGCCAGACCAACTATTGTCACATAAATATGTATTATTCATGGATTGGTTGAGTACTGTAGATGATATTTGATGAATTTCTCCTGCTTTTATTTACTGCTAACTAATTCGACATGAAAGAGAAAATATATCACTAGAAGAAAGAATGCGATGAATGCTTTATGGAGATCAAGAAGTGGGTAATCAGTGCACTTGTACTCAATCTACCAATATGTTGGGAAGGTTTTGTGGTATACAGTGTTGCATCAGTAAAATTATTGGGTTGTGTACTCCTACTGAATGATAAAGTAATATCATATGCCTCAAAAAAGTTGAATATCCATTAACCAAACTACCTTACGCATGATTTAAAGCCAGTAGTTATGATTTTTTACCTTGAAAATTTTGAGACACTACCTTTATAGTGAGAAGTGTGACCAATATATATTTAAAAATGAATCATAATTTATATATTGACATGAAAGGAACTCAACATGTGTCCATTTAAATGGTTAGATCAAATCATGGACTATGATTTCTCCATTCACTATCATCATTTGAAGGAAAACAAGGTAGTTGATGATATTAGAATAAAACAACCTTCCGATGTATCCATGATGTGGGTTGTTAAAGAAACAAATTACATGAGAATACAATTGATGGATTTGAAAATAATAAATATAAAGTATAAATCTGACCTTGACAAATTGAATTCACATCCATCCATCCAAGATAAGATCATGGTGGGAAAATGGGTGACCGAGAGCTAAAAGGAGGGTGAAAGAAGAAAAGTAAGGGGAACTACATGAGTTCCATGCCATTGATTATGGGGTGATTTTGTTGGGAGTTATACTGTAGAGACTCGAAGCTTGACGTACATTGACATTACATTACATTTGCGGAATAATTAGAACATAACAAAATCACACACACAAGGATCGTAATAGTTTAGTGTCTTTGGAAACTCGGAATATAATCTTCTAGTCCTCGTGAAAGATATTCAACATCTCCCATAAATATCTTCCTTTTTTATACCTAAAACCTTTCCTTATATCCTGGGGAAAAGAAAACATGAAAGGGTGAGCTCAAATTCTCAGTAAGGGCAAACGAAAGAAATATCAATCACTTCATATACATAAGCACATAACTTTTGGAAATCTTAACCTGTAAAAGAGATCATAATTTCATAACCAGGAATAAATCTTGGCAGTGAAATGTAATCACAATAATCATAACTTAAAACATTAAACTTTGTGGCATACACACATAATCATAAATAATCATTTCTTGTTAGTCAAGATTCATTGCCAAGACTATCTTAGTGGACAAAGTCCCTTTCTGAACCGAGTCACCCTCATTTCAGTCCTGTTTCACTGAACCGGTATAACCTACCATTCCAACCATGTCTATCTCATGAGATATAAAATCTTTACCCAATTCATTGGAGTGAGATATAGGTCCCACCCATCTCATAATGATACCATTCTTATGTGTGCCACAAAATCATAAATCATACATCATTGCATAACCCATGTAATAAAAATGGGAATCTTAAACATCATGACATCAAAAAAAATTCATATTCGATAAAGGAATTTATAAAAATAATTCCATCACAACATAATCAGATCAATGTAATAATAGGGATAAAAACAGAACCCTTTATTATCTTAGATGGAAAATAATTTTGATAAAACACTTGAACTCCATTCTTGAGGAAAATATCCTTTCTGCTTCAAAAAAACTTTTCCTTTCTTAACATGTCGTACAATTACAAACTAAAAGAAGTTGATTAAAAATAAACTTTAAAACTTGTAAAGGAATCTTCTTTGAAATAATGTTTTAAAAATCCATTCATGCCGTATAAGTTAAAAAACATTCATCTCGTACTGTTTTCGGAAAAGTCAAAAAGTACCTCGTACAAAAAAACGACAAAAGATTCCTTTCATATATTTTACTAAAAACTCAAAAAAGGGTAAAATAGGTTTTAAACAATTTTATTTGGATGGAAATAACATTACATATTGAGGAAACATGGATGTGGAAGATAAAATACAACCCAGTAAATACCAAAGTATAAGCAATCTCGGATAAAAATGAGATTGTGATATTTCCCTTACCTTAGGTCCGATTTGCTTCGTAAGTGTCTGAACCTCCTGTATAATGATTTAAATAATGTCATTGACTTATTACAGAATAATATTCATTGTTATGATATCATATATGGTTCACTTATGACTTTATATTACCCCTTCTTTTGTAAATTCCATGTTAAAGAGTGTTTTGGGTAAAATTGTTTCATTTGTCGTCCGTGTTTTGACTTGTAATTATTCATATGATTACATAGATCATGATTACATAATTCCAGAATATAAAACATGATTTATTTATATATATATATATTCAGAATATACATATATATAATAAATCAGTAAATGGAAAGAAATACACCGTTCATGGAGAAGGTAGTCCGTACGTACGCATGAACGCTGTTTTCATTTCCTTATTGAGTTGAAAGGAATTAAGTCGATCAAATTCATATATATACACATAAATCCAGTATCATTATAATTTCATATATTTCATGATTACTTATTACATATACTTTATAATCATTCATGAATGGTTAAAGTGGAGAATGAATCTCATCGCGTTGTGGAGACGGTAGTCCGTACGTACGCACGAGCGATGATATTGTTCTCCTAATCGTGGGACTGTATTATAGTGTATTTATACTATTTCAGAATAAATATCAAATTAAAATAATAATATATAGTTATTATTTACACCATTATACCCATCCAAGTAAGGTGGTGGTGGAAAATAGATTTCACCACTACGTGGAGACGGTATTTCGTACGTACGCACGCGCGGTGATTTCATTTTCCAAAGGATGGATAGATGGTGAAATAGTATTGTTTCATACTTATAATAATATATCAGTATATGAGTGATACTGATGTTATTACTTCATAATGAAACAACCTAAGAAGAAGAAGTGGAAGAAGAAATAAAGGTGAAAGAATCGGTAACAGAAATTACCTCTTCTTTGAAGCGCCTCTTTGAGACCTCCACTTAGGGAACTAACATTGGTCTTTGAGGAAGACCAGAACCTATAGGATGTTTATAGGGAAGTTTAGAAGAGAATTTGGTAGGGGTTGGACAATCTTGAAGGCTCAAAGTAGTGTGAGGAAGAGAGGGAGGAGGTTCCCTTTTATAAGGGAGGAGAGGGGCACCTTTGGAATAACTAAAAATATTATTTTATTATAAAGTCAAGTTCGGTTTTAAATAGCTCCAAATTGATTTATTTCGAGGATAAGGTGGGGATGGGTTGAAATCCTCTAATCCAGTAGAATTTAGACAAGTTTAGGTTCCTATTTTAACCTTATCATTTAGATTTAAAGTTAAATAATTTTACTTTTACCGTGTCTTCTTGTGTTCTTACACTATAAGGTTAATAAACATACTATAAGAAGCCAAACGAACCCCAAATTGTTTATTATTAATATATATAATCTTATCTAAGTAATTTGGCCGAACCTTGGATTTTTAGGAATAAAATAACAGTTAATAATATAATATTTGTTTTAAAAACTATTTTATGTCAATTTTGACACTATTTAGTAATTGATTTTTTTGAAAATCATAACAGAATGATAACTTTAAAAAAAGTTAATTAAATCAATAATAACATGTCATATTAACCTATAAAATTAGTGTAATTCATAAAAAGTCATAAATTACATTTATTTTGGTATTTATAACATCAATTATGTCAATATTTCATTAATAAGATAATTACTGCATCATCTTAGTATCATAAATAAATAAAATTATATGATGTATAAAAATTACAAATAAAATACCATTATGTAGGAAATCTTTTTATATTTCTAATGAATATTTATAGTCGAATTTATCTTATGTATAACTCCATATTAAAAATTATTTACTTATTAAACATTGATTTTAACTATTTTAACCCCTCTTTAAATAAATTAATAATAAATGTCCTAATCTAATCCAAGTGGGACTAAATGGTCATATTTTATTCCTAAGGTTGTTTTTGGTCGAATTACACTTGTCCAATAGAATTAGGACATGTGTTAGGGTAATAAAAATATCATTTTTACCCTTAATTACCCTATTTACTTTTAACCGTGGTAAAAAAAGTAAAAAGTTGCTATTCACCAAAAAATTATTTTCATCTAATTGAACCACATTTTACTTACTGACATCAACCGTGTCTCTAGGATTTTTTAAATTCCACTCACAGAAGCGGTAAAATTATGTTTTATGAAAAATTCATTTTTTTTAACTACCACTTAGGGGTTTCACTATTCATCAAAAATTGAAAGTATTCAGAAAAATACCAAAAATTAGGCCTAAGCTATATTTGATATTTTGAACTCAAAAATGATTTCTATTTTACCAAATTCAAAACATATCAGTTTCATTAATTAATTTAAAAATTTATTCCCGTCGTCAAAACAAAAGGCGTGTTTTTAAGAGATAATAACTATCAAAAGATTGACACTTGTTTATAACTGGTTTAAATGTGAAATTACAACCAATGACCAACATTGTATTAAATTGTAAAAATATATTCTAAATATACTTTAAAACCACTAAAATTAATAATTTATCACTATTAATTATTTCGATTGGAATTTTTTTTTAATTAAAATTTAGTAATTTTCACTATTCATCAGAATATGAAAGTTATCCGAAAAGTACCAAAATTTCACCTTAGGCTAAATTCGATACTCAGAATCCAAAAATGAAGTCCATTTTGCGAGATAAAATTTCTAAAATTTTAAAAGGTGGTTATTACTATTCATAACGGCTAGTTTTAATAATATTTTAATAGCATATCGTTGTTTAGTGAAGCCCGGTATTGCGTACTACACATGCTATCGAGGAAGGTTGCGATTGAGTGTAATGCAAAGCAAGTCAAGGATGCATGTTGAGCAAGCTCCTTTTGGTGTATCATACAACACAAGACATTAATGAAATTAAAAAGAATATTTTTCATAAAATCTCGGGGTGTTACATTCTACCCCCCTTAAAATGAATTTCTCCCTCGAAATTCATTGGGGGTTATAAATGGTTTACTATTCAAAAGTTTCTTTAATAGAAACCCACATCGTAAAAAGGAATACCAAAACCAATCTTTAAAAAAAAGTATGAAACGTAATTGTTACCCAAATAAACTAATCAATGGGTTTCCACATAGGTGAAAATATGGATATGGAAGAGAAATCTAACCATCATGTTCTGATGGAGAGTGGTAGAGAACATGGCTATGGAAAATCTAGAAATCACAAAGCCATAAATTTGTGACGATCTAAGGTACCATCTAATTCATCATATATAAGAGCACTAAGACAAGATTTTTGGTTTTCAAGATCATTTCCCTTAAGTTGAAGAATTTGAATTAGAATAAATACTTACTTTATTTTGGTACAATCTCACTGTTGTTCGTGCCATGAAAAATTTCCACTTCATCTCTTAAATAAATGAAGTTGAATTTGTTATTCGTGAAGTGTTAGCAGATCATGTGATAGAATGACGGGTCATTCCATATGTCTCAAACAAAAGGTTAGCAAAAGTTATTAAATATACATAAGTCATTCTATAGTGAGATTAATCATATATGGTTCCTAAAATGAACTTATACTTCATATATCATACCTCTTAATAAAATAAAACTAGTGTCTACTAACCAGGGACTTCCTGTAGGCCAGTGGTAGGTGATAAAGGCCAGTCGTACTTCGGTTGTGGGTTCGATTCCCACGGCCTTGTCCGACGCGATGGGCTGTTTCCCGTCCTGCAGGTTGTTCTTTTTCTAAAACAACATTACTATAACATCACATAAATAATATCAAAAGTTATGTCCTTAAACAATACTAACTTATGTCCAACATAATCTATTCCAATCTTTAGGCTTATCCATAATACTGCAGTCCACTATAGTGAAAATGATTACCAGATATTTAATACCATCGTTGATCCCCATATATCATAAGATATGTCTTGTTGATCACATTCCAAACATTCAAAGGCCTTAATCATGTATTCTCTTGAATACCCATTGAACCTTAGTGAAAACATGAATGCAGTTAAAAGTTAACACTTTCCATAAAACAAAATCCTCACAATTATTTATACTCAAACCATTATATCACTTAGTCCTTATATCAATCATGAGCTCATGAATACAATCAAACATCTCATTATCTTCTTATCCCTTCATTATGCGCATATCATCTACATTCCAAAAATATCTGAATAACCTTTCATGGATACTGGTACCATTAATCATACACTTTCAAAACTCAAGGAAGGACAACAGTGTAACAATCCTTAGATGTCTCTTTATTCCATGGTACCATGAGATTACTTATACAACATTGCACATGATAAACATGTCATCATTCCACTACATTTTTAAACCATTGACCAAGCTTCAACAATTATTTCATCTCACATATCATTTGTAGTCTCTTCATCATCATCAACATAAATACTACCCATACGACCATACTGATTCTCTTCATGAGACTTTCCCTTAGGGCATTGGTTTGCATAATGCCCGTACATTCCACATTTAAAACATTTAACCATTGTTGATGTCGTAGCAATACAATTATCCTCATCCCTGGTGTTAACTGAACCTTTTCCTTTGCACTTACTGGCTTTGTGTCCTTCTTTTCCACACCCAACGCATCTTCCAGTTCTTTTGAAACATTCTCCTTGATGACTCTTCCCACATCATTTACATAGGGGAAATTGAACTTTCTTTCCTCTATGATCATCATGAAACTCCATCTTTCTCTTATTAGCCGAGTCAGGAAACTTACCAAATTTTACTTTATTGATCATATTATGAGATTTCTAATTCGGCATAATAATGATGTTTGGACTTCCAAATCCCATTTCATTTGGTTTCTCATGAAGAATATCATTCCATTGTCCATCATATCCTCTATTATCGTGAATCATCTTGTTTCCAGCCATTTTCTAAAACCCAAAAAGAATAGAGTGAGAGGCAAAAATCATGCTAGGGAAAAAAACATAATAAAGGGGGAGTAACCTCAATATCTAACATCTTAGGTTAAATTCTAAGATCATTAGCGCAATTATAGGACTATAACCTATACGTATACTTAACCTTAGAGACATCACTAGACATACCTTAGAAATATCTCTAGGGATCTCACTAAAGTTCTCGCATCCTAGTTTCCAAAGGTTGACTAAAACTTTCCTCTGATACCAACAGTAGAGACCCGAAGCTTGATGTACATTGACATTATATTACATTTGCGGAATACTTAGTACATAACAAAAACACACACACAAGGATCGTAATAGTTTAGTGTCTTTGGAAACTCGGAATATAATCTTCTAATCCTGGTGAAAGATCTTCAACATCTCCCATAAAGATCTTCCTTTTTTTTTAATCCTAAAACCTTTCCTTATATCCTGGGGAAAAGAAAACATGAAAGGGTGAGCTAAAATTCTCAGTAAGGGTAAATGAAAGAAATATCAATCACATCATATACATAAGCACATAACTTTTGGAAATATTAACCTGTAAAAGAGATCATAATTTCATAACCCGGATTAACTCATGGAAGTGAAATGTAATCACAATAATCATAACATAAAACATTAAACTTTGTGGCATACACACATAATCATAAAGAATCATTTCTTGTTAGTCAAGACTCATTGCCAAGACTATCTTAGTGGACAAAGTCCCTTTCGGAACCGAGTCACCCTCGTTTCAGTCCTGTTTCACTGAACCGGTATAACCTACCATTCCAGCCATGTATATCTCATGAGATATAAAATCTTTACCCAATGCATTGGAGGGAGATATAGGTCCCACCCATCTCATAATGATACCATTCTTTTGTGTGCCACAAAATCATAAATCATACATCATTGCATAACCCATGTAATAAAAATGGGAATCTTAAACATCATGACATCATAAAACAATTTATATACGATAAAGGAATTCATAAAAATAATTCCATCACAACATAATCATATCAATGTAATAATAGGGATAAAAACAGAACCCTTTATTATCTTAGATGGAAAATAATTTTGATAAAACACTTGAACTCCATTCTTGAGGAAAATATCCTTTCTGCTTTAAAAACACTTTTCCTTTCTTAACATGTCGTACAATTACAAACTAAAAGAAGTTGATTAAAAATAAACATGAAAACTTGTAAAGGAAGCTTCTTTGAAATAATGTTTTAAAAATCCATTCATGCCGTATAAGTTAAAAAAACATTCATCTCGTACTTTTGTCGGAAAAGTCAAAAAGTACCTCGTACAAAAAAACGACAAAAGATTCCTTTCATATATTTTACTAAAAACTCACAAAAGGGTAAAATAGGTTTTAAAAAATTGTAGTTGGATGGAAATAACATTACATATTGAGGAAACATGGATGTGGAAGATAAAATACACCCCAGTAAATACCAAAGTATAAGCAATCTCGGATAAAAATGAGATTGTGATATTTCCATTACCTTAGGTCTGATTTGCTTTGTAAGTGTTTGAAACTCCTGTATAATGATTTAAATAATGTCATTGAATTATTACAGAATCATATTCATTGTTATGATATCATATATGGTTCACTTATGACTTTATATTACCCGTTCTTTTGTAAATTTCATGTTAAAGAGAGTTTTGGGTAAAATTGTTTCATTTGTCGTCCGTGTTTTGACTTGTAATTATTCATATGATTACTTAGATCATGATTAAATAATTCCAGAATATAAAACATGATATATATATATATTCATAATATACATATATATAATAAATCAGTAAATGGAAAGAAATACACCGTTCATGGAGACGGTAGTCCGAACGTACGCATGAACGCTGTTTTCGTTTCCTTATTGAGTTGAATGGAATTAAGTAGATGACATTCATATATATACACATAAATCCAGTATCATTATTATGTCATATATTTCATGATTACTTATTATATATACTTTATAGTCGTTCATGAATGGTTAATGTGGAGAATTAATCTCATCGCGTCGTGGAGACAGTAGTCCGTACGTACGCACGAGCGATGATATTGTTCTCATGATCATGGGACTGTATTGGAGTGTATTTATACTATTTAAGAATCAACATCACTTTAAAATAATAATATATAGTTATTATTTACACCATTATAACCATCCAAGTAAGGTGGTGGTGGAAAATAGATTTCACCACGGCGTGGAGACGGTATTCCGTACGTACGCACGCACGGTGATTTCGTTTTGCATAGGATGGATAGATGGTGAAATAGGATTGTTTCATACTTATAATAACATATCAGTATATTAGTGATACTGATGTTATTACTTCATAATGAAACAACCTAAGAAGAAGAAGTGGAAGAAGAAATAAAGGTGAATGAATCTGTAACGGAAATTACCTCTTCTTTGAAGCGCCTCTTTGAGACCTCCACTTAGGGCACTAAAATTGGTCTTTGAGGAATACCAGAACCTATAGGATGTTTCTAGGGAAGTGTAGAAGAGAATTTTTCAGGGGTTGACCGAGCTTGAAGGCTCAAAGTTGTGTGAGGAAGAGAGGGAGGAGGTTCCCTTTTATAAGGGAGGAGAGGGGCACCTTTGGAATAACTAAAAATATTAATTTATTATAAAGTCAAGTTCGGTTTTAAATAGATCCAAATTGATTTAATTAGAGTCTAAGGTGGGGATGGGTCGAAATCCTCTCATACAATAGAATTTAGACAAGTTTAGGTTCCTATTTTAACCTTATCATTTAGATTTAAAGTTAAATAATTTTACTTTTACCGTGTCTTCTTGTGGTCTTACACTATAAGGTTAATAAACATACTATAAAAAGCCAAACGAATCCCAAATTGTTTATTATTAATATATATAACCTTAGATAAGTAATTTTGCCGAACCTTATATTTTTAGGAATAAAATAACAATTAATAATATAATATTTGTTTTAAAAACTATTTTATGTCAATTTTGACACTATTTAGTAATTTATTTTTGTGAAAATCATAACAGAATGATAAGTTTGAGAAATGTTAATTAAATAAATACTAACATTTCATATTAACCTATAAAATTAGTTTAATTCATAAAAAGTCTTAAATTACATTTATTTTGGTATTTATAACATCAATTATGTCAATATTTCATTAATAAGATAATTACTACATCATCTTAGTGTCATAAATAAATTAAATTATTTGAGGTCTAAAAATTACAAATAAAATACCATTATGTAGGAAATCTTTTTATCTTTCTAATTAATATTTATAGTCGAATTTATCTTATGTATAACCCCATATTAAAAATTATTTACTTATTAAACTTTGATATTAACTATTTTAACCCTTCTTTAAATAAATTAATAATAAATGTCCTAATCTAATCCAAGTGGGCCTAAATGGTCATATTTTATTCCTAAGATTGTTTTTGGTCGAATTACACTTGTCCAATAGAATTAGGACATGTGTTAGGGTAATAAAAATATCATTTTTACCCTTAATTACCCTATTTACTTTTAACCGTGGTAAAAAAAGTAAAAAGTTACTATTCACCAAAAAATTATTTTCATCTCATTGAACCACATTTTACTTACTGACATAAACCGTGTCTCTTGGATTTTAGAAATTCCACTCACAGAAGCGGTAAAATTATGTTTTATGAAAAATTCATTTTTTTAACTACCACTTAGTAGTTTCACTATTCATCAAAAATTGAAAGTTTTCAGAAAAATACCAAAAATTAGGCCTAAGCTATATTTGATATTATGAACTCAAAAATGATTTCTATTTTACCAAATTCAAAACATATCAGTTGCATTAATTAATTTAAAAATTAATTCCCATCGTCAAAACAAAAGGCGTGTTCTTAAGAGATAATAACTATCAAAAGATTGAAACTTGTTTATAACTGGTTTAAATGTGAAATTACATCCAATGACCAACATTGAATTAAATTGTAAAAATATATTCTAAATATAATTTAAAACCACTAAAATTAATAATTTATCACTATTAATTATTTCGATTGAAAAATTTGTTTTTAATTAAAATTTAGTAATTTTCACTATTCATCAGAATATGAAAGTTATCCGAAAAGTACCAAAATTTCACCTTAGGCTAAATTCGATACTCCGAATCCAAAAATGAAGTCCATTTTGAGAGATAAAATTTTTAAAATTTTAAAAGGTGGTTATTACTATTCATAACGGCTAGTTTTAATAATATTTTAATAGCATATCGTTGTTTAGTGAAGCCCGGTATTGCGTACTACACACGCTATCGAGGAAGGTCGCGATTGCGTGTAATGCAAAGCTAGTCAAGGATGCATGTTGAGAAAGATCCTTATGGTGTAGCGTACAACACAAGACATTAATGAAATTAGAAAGAATATGTTTCATAAAATCTCGGGGTGTTACAGATACTATGTGTTCATCACTTGGGACAAAGAATGATCTATTGTATAATGCTCATATCTCATCTTTTTCTGTCCACCATAGAAGTACCTCGATGTATTGCGATCTATGAGAAACATTTTGATGAGACAAACTGAATAAGTAGACTGATAAGTACATATCAAGGTGTTAGGTATGTCATCACGTTAAATTAGAGAGAGGAAAGTATAAATGGATAATGAAACCATTTCTTATACACACGTGGAAATTATAGAATGTCGCTATGGACATTATTACTGGTCTCCTAAAAATATCCAATGGAAACAAATTGATAAAGTTTGTGGTGGATCAAATCAACAATACTTTCAAATTTTTCATTTTTTAGGAAGCTTTATCTCTTAAAAACATTAAATGACATATGTGAAGTAAGTGGTGAGGCTTCATGGGGTACCATGTTAGATCTTAAATGATCATGATCTAGTGTTTACTTATTAATTCTTGAGAAGTCTTTAAAATTATATGAGTAATGCATTGAATTTAACATGGAATATCACCAATAAATTGATGTCTAATATAAAAGGAAAATTTAAAAACTAAATAACATTATATTACCCTAATCAATGGAATTCAAAGTTCTAAGGGATCAACATCCCCCATTGGTTTAGTTATTATATAACAATAGCTTCGACTAAAGTATTTAAATGGATCCATATCAAGCTCTGTTTGAGAAGTTATGTAGAACCCAAACATGTTGGGATAAAGTTGGACAATAAAATTTACATGGACATGACATTATGAAATATATGATATAGAATGTTATAGAAATGAAATACATATAAAATATCCATTGATTCAAAAAAATATCTATAATGAAATTCATCAAATGAAATTTGAGGTTGATATTGGATAAAAATATTTCCTTTTAATAACACCATGAAAGAGAGTAATGACATTTGGTTAGAAAGGGAAGATTATACCATGGTATATTGACCCATTTTAGATGGTTGATTTCATAGGAGTAGTGTAATATCATCTTACAAATCCACCAATAATAGATGAAGTTCATGATGTATTCCATATATCACTCCCAGTGAAATATATACCGAATCCCTCACATATAATGAACCCAAAGGTGGTACAACTAAATAGTGATCTCTAAAATGAAGAAAAATTAGTGAAGTTCTTGGAATATAGTGACAAAGTTCTATGAAATAAGAAAACATACCTTATCAATGTCTTTTGGAGGAACCATAAGTATGAAGAGGTGACATGGGAACTAGACGAAACAATGAAATTAGAGTAACCTCACATATTTTCAAATGAGAGAATGAGTATAAATTTTGAGGATAAAATTTATAAAGGGGGAATAATATAATAACACAATGTTTATTAGTAATTATTCCCTGAGTAATTTTGGGCTGTGTTATATTATATTATGTTATACAAATAAAAAATATAGAAAAACCAAAAAGAATTTAGTTATTACTAAATATTTTTACATTAATATGTAATGAAAATAAATAAAATTATTAGCATTAAAACTAGAAACCAAATCTAAAATAGATAAGATAAAATGGGAAAACAATGATTACCCCAATATAGTAGAATCATCAACCCTATTAAAAACCCTAAAGAGAAGGAGAAAAATATTATTAAAACAAGAAACATTATAGGAAATGAAAGTATTGAACCATGAGTGCAATTAAGTTAAATATTCAGTTAAATAATGATTTTGTATTTATATGATTTAATGTCACTTTTGGAATAGTAATGTGACCATATGAATTATAACCCGAATTTTGTGACTAATTAAATGACTATTGGTAATAGTAACATGATAGTTGGAATAATAATTTTTAAATAAAATAATTAATTTTAATACAAATAATATTTATCAGGTTTAATTTATGTAAATATAATTTTTATACTTTAAAAAAAGATGACTAAGAATCTTAGTGAAAATATAATCACACTTTCAATAAAAAATATTATAAAGTATTTAGTAAAAATCATTAGTTTTATATTAAAAGTTTGAACCACCTATTATATAAATTTATTTTCCAAAAATTAATATCATTTTTAAATGAACACATTTATATTTTTCAAGTGTGGTTTTAATGTAATTTTCTAAAATACATTAATTTTTGGGTGAATAGTAAAAATATAGTTTTCACATAATTGGTGTAACTTAAATTACATAAATCATGATATAATAATGATATAATCCTTTCTAGAACATGTGGTTAGACCATGATATAATACATATCAAAAATTAGTAATTAAAAAATGATAAAAATATTTTCCATACTTGAAAATAAACTTTACCAAACCTAAAGTCAAATGTTATTCCTTAAATAACAAATTTTCATTATTTCCAATTTCTTTTTTTAATTAAATAATGATATAGAATTATAAAGAGGATTTAAAGTATTATAAAAATTATATTATATTTATATATGATTTCTATTTAAAAAAACTCATGTACAAGTTTGAAATTTTATATATTATTTTATGAAATATTTTATTCTAAAAATACTGTTCTCTACAGGTATAAATAACCCCTCTCCCTCCCCTTGGAAAACTGCTCCTCTAATGCAATTAAAATTCAATGGTTTACTAAAATATTACCTATTAAGACTATTAGAATACATAGGGATGTTATGAAGTAATCTAACTCCAAAACCCAATGCAGTTATAATGTCATTCAATATAAGTTACACCAAAGAGAGAGTATGCCTTTCAAATCTTCACTCATTTTCTTTATCTCCTTTAAAAAATATCCAACTTATTATAAAATAAAATATTTTATGATTTTATTAGAAATAATTATTAGATTATATTAATTATTTTGACATGTTGTAAAATTATATTTTTAATATATTTATGTTTTTTACCTCTTTTTCTTCATATTTTGACGATGTTCCCGACTATGGTTGGTAAACCACCAATGAAGATGTTTCCAAATACATTAAAATCATCAACCCTATGTATTGTTAAAATAAATTATTTATTATACATGAATATATAAATATATGGATTATATGCTTATGGAAATTATTATTCCTACTTAAAAACTACCTTGAAAATAATTGAAAAACCAAAGAAAAACTACGAAGCTTTAAGAAAATATTACACGAAAGAGCATTAATTTAATCAAAAAATTAAGAAATATAAAAAATTATTATAATTGATAAATAATTGAATTAATGACTATAATTATTTTTTGGATCAATTTTTCAATAAATATATGTTAATTATTCAGGATGTGAGAAAAGTAAAAAAAATAAAGTGAGAATAAAGTTAATGAGATTCTCGAACGAAAATCCCTTTCCTTGGGTTATATCACTTTCCTGAACAATTTTAATGTGTATATTCCATTAAATTTCCTTAAATATAATTGAATTAATATTGGTCACTATTTTTTAGGAAAAACATGTTTCTAACGTGGCTTTATGAAAAATATAAATATTTTTCCAAAAGAACACTTTTTCTAAAACACAACTTGAATCCTCTTGATATTGTTTATTATTAAATAAATATTGATGATTCTTATACAATTTATGTTTTTCCCATTTTAAAATAAAACCCAAAATTTTATTTATGATTGTAATATTTAGAGAATTATTTTTAAACCCGTTCTCTAAAATGGGTTATTTTATAATAATTATTGTTATACATTATATGTGGCATGCATGATTTTGAAAATATTATGATGTGGAGAGTGGGACCATAATTATATATCCATACAATACATTGGTTAATGTGATGTATCTCATGAGATAATGTGAAATATTCATGAACATGATGCTATATTTTATCACAATGACGATGTTATGATTATGCATATATGTAATGCAAGAATATGATGATAAATTTGTTCACACTTATGTGTGGTATTTGACCACAAAGACATTGTTTTTAATTTTCATTCAAAACCACATTGAAACAATTTTTGAATTGTTTATTTATTGACTTTGATGATAATTATGTGCTTATTTTATGATGATGATTATACTCACTTGTGTTTTATTGACTCATGTCCCTTATTCAACCTCTTATTTGGAATTTAGATCACCCATTTCATTGATGTATATCATCAGCTTATTACTTGTACTAAAGTGAAAATCAGGCCCAGTAAAAAGATGTAGAATAAAGAACTAAATATTGTTTATATTTTATAATATAATAGTTATGAATAAGCCTAATTTTTCTATGACCCTATTTTTTTTGTATCCTACATTTCTAATGATATTATGTTTTTTATCTTCTAAATTATTTAATAGTCATATAATAAAAAATTGGGTTACTATTCTAAATGATATTTTTTAGTTCCAACAATATTAGGTTGCTAATTTGGAAGGATATATTTTTCTCAGTTCCTTCCTACTATGGCTTAACTATTTCCTCTGTTGAAATCCATTATAAAAAGACAAAATTTATACAAATAAAAATTTAAATATTCAAATGATATACAATTTCAAATAAACTACAATGTTAAATATTTCAAGGTAATTCTATGAATATTATCATAACCTCTAATGTGATCTAACTATCCTCTGATATCAACCATATGGATCTATCTTTAAACATTACATAATTTTTTTTGAGTTATGAATTAATTCTCATACATTTTAGTATATTTTCAAGTTTAGAGTTTTATATAATTATTCCATAACTCATTAATAAAAAATCCATAAAATAAACTATGTATACTTTCAATTATTATCCATTTTTTCCTTAATATAAAACTTTTAAAATAAAGAATGATTTTTTCATGTAAAATCAATATGATTTTCAACTTGGATTCTTCATTTCACATACCCATCCATAAACCATGATGTTTTTTGAACATGTGTTGAGAATGAAAAGATCAGTATGGTACATAAAATAAAATATTAATGTTTTTCTAGAAAAAAACATGAAACTCATGTAATCATTACCTTTAGATTTAATGTTTTTAGTAAATGAAATAAAAAATTTCTAAATGAAAAACACTCACATGTTTTTCATAATGAATTCATTTAAAACCTATAATACGAAATAAAAACCCCATTTGGAAACTTTGAGAATCATATTCATAAAGACCTTTCAAAACCCTTATAATTGAAATAACCATACTGTCAACTTCAAATATAATCATTACATAATGCAATGGAATGATATAATAGGGATCAATATTTGAATAACATATATCAGGGTCACCTATGATCTACAATGGTACCCATACCATTATATAATCTATATAGGTCTCCCTAATTATTCTAAGTAATAATGGATCTTAACCCTCTATATAATCTATATCAGGCTCCCTCGTGAGCTATAATAGAGTCCAACTCTTCGTATATCCTGCATCCGACACATCCATTTTTCATATTTTTATCAACAACCATATAATTAATAAAACATTTTATGATTTTGATTTTTCATCATAAATAATTTTTGATGAACTATTTTAAACCAATATAAAAAATAATTTTATATATAAAAATATAATATTTATTTAAATACCCATTTTCAATTCCAAAATATCATATTCCATTCAAAAACTATACCCAATACCAAAATACCCAAAAAATAAAACAATTTTTTTTGAAGAAATATGAAATATTTTAAAGGGTGATAGAAATCATATTATTTTCATGATAGAGGAAAAAAATTTCATCACCATATGTGTTGAATATTTAATATTCCTTTTATCATTTTTCAAAACGTTCTGTATAAAACACGTAAAAATATTTTTTTAATAGAAATTTAAATAAATTAAGAAAGAGACATAATATTAATTTCTATATCATTTATGTCTATATAAAACATTCATAAAATCATATTAAAATCATTTTCAGGGATATGATATATTTTTAAAGAAAACATTAAAATATTAGTTTCATAAAAAAGCCCCTTATCACTTTGGAAACACTTGAATCACAATCCCCATGATAGAATAACATTAAATAAAATTAAATACCATATTAATAGTGTAACTAATGATATAAGATTTCAAATAGGATATATATATATGATAATAGAATATGAGTTCACAACATCAAAAGATGTATCAATGAAACGAAATAAAATGAAGACCCTTACCTAATTCCAGACTTGTAATGTGTGTCTTTATCTTCCAGAATAATAAACATATTTTATTTTTTTACTTAACTAAGAAGAATTTTCAAGTTTATTATTAGTTTTATTTCACTTATTACAATGTTATATAAAATTACCTAATCAATTAATTTTACATTGAATGTCTTGGTTATATTCAGTGTATGTGTCAAAAAAGACTTTGGTAGGTTGAATATGGTCAAAGAAGTCATTATTTAGACATATCCCTAATACATAGATGGTTGGTCGTAGACACTCATGAGTAATGTATCCATTTCTAAACGATCGTTATAGAATGAATGTATTTATTATTTTATAAATTAAAATAATAATTATATCTTAAATACTATATTATACCTTCAAATATACTTATATTTATATCAACCATGTGATTTAGTGATGAAAAAAGTTGCATCACTTTATGGGAGGTGGCAGTCTACACATAGCACGAACATCATTATCATTTTCCAATGAGTGGATAGGTAAGAAAAAATGATGTGTTATGTTTTTTTAATGATAAATATTTCCTTAATTTCATAATTATTTAATTTATATCACATGTATTCATTATATATACTCATAGAAACTTGTTTTGGAGAAACAGTTCGATAACATGGGTTCAGATCTGGGATTAATGGAACAGTAGGAATGTGTGATAATGGAAATGAATATGTGATCATATAAGAGTTTTATAGTTCATGGTTGGAAATACCATGATTATGCGGTATGATGGAGCTCTTTTTCTTGATAGATTTTTGGTAGGAATCTGGAGACTAGCGACAGTGAGGTTTGGTTGAGGCCCACTCTGAGTATCATAGGAATGATCAATAAAAATAGAATTTGTGGGTGTGGTGAGAGTGGAAGAAGTATAAAGAAACAAAATGTTTTCAAAAATGTTGTTTTACATGTAGTTTTCCCAGAATAACATGCACTGTGTGTGGCCCTAGATGTATAGTTATGGTTTAAACATTATAGAAATTATCACATAATGTGTAACCAGAACATAGATCCTTGATGTGAACCATAGGGTACACTAACACAGAAATGACTAGGTGCATGGGAATAGGGACGGTAAAGAGGAAAACATATGTCCTCACACAAAACCAGTTAAATTGATATGGAAAAGCACACAATAATGACCAATGTACTTTAGAACAGGTAGAGGAACACATGCATAGAAATAGGTAGGTTCAGGTTTGGAGGTGCACATTATGTACAATTTATAGATGATGTGTAAATCTACTAAGTATGTTTGGAGGCCTTAATTTCTTTAAAATTGTCCAAGTATAGTTGAGTTAAATACCTTGGTCCATCCATGGGAGGGCAGGGAGTGGAATTATGTCCTCATCATAAGATTATTATCCACACTAAAGGTTTCTTCTTAGGTAGAGTTTATTGTGTCACCCTATGATACCATGGTGGATCATTTATCATTACATATTTAACCTTGGTTGGGTTCTTGATATCAGAATGAACACCATGCATAGGGTGTATATATCTTATATATATGGTTGACCGTGTTATGTTTGTGGAATCCACCAGTGCCCCTTGGTGTGATCCCTAATCTGTATATTGAGAACTTTAGAGACACAATGGATAATTATTTGGAAATACCCAGTGATACAACTCTATCAGATTTTCACCATCAGTTATAGGATGGATTTTGGAGTGAATTTTCTAAGATGGGTGTTACCTAGAATCTTAATAACGAATCGTTTGGTAGGAACTATTGGTGAGACATCTTTGAGAATTTGAGTCTGTTATGAGTTGATCTGGTTTTTAATTATCATTATATCATATATCATGATTGATATACAGATTTTTTCATGAGATGAATAATTTTATTATGATTTATGTTTAGTGATTTGGGTTTTTTGGGTATTGTTATACTCACCCATTAATCAGCTCCACTAATGCATATTGTGTATTGTTCCAACAAAAATAATTTTGATTGAGTTTGGGGAGGATTGTGACCAGGTGGAGATTTGTTTAGCTATAGAAATACTAAGGTTCATACCAATGTTTCACTTGATAACAGTCCCCTATATCTGAGCAGGTTGACATTTATTTCCAATTTTTGTGGTCTTTTATTTTAACCTTATGATTTCAATAATATTATCATTTTATGATTTTGGTATATTGATATATGCATTCATTAGTATAAACGATAAATTAATTTCAGTATTGTATGGGATTAGAGGTGTGTATGTGTGTGTACATGTACCTTAAGAAAATTCCTTCTATGTGAATGATATTCCTACTCATTGTTGGTCGCAAAACTATATTCTTTTAGAGGAAGGCTTATTGTTGTCATGCTCAGATTATCACTAAACCGGCAAGAAATATTGCGCCAGGTCGTGACATAGTGGAATCAGGGCATTTCTACCTTAGTATTAAAGATTGGATATTTTTTATATTTGTGAGGTTTGATTTTGTATTTTTGGAAAAAGTGTTAAAGAGTTTCGAGTTACAATTTCAGGCCAGGGAATCCAGTATTTGTGTATCGATTGACAGATCCATTCCCCAAAACTCAAATAACCATCTTATAGATTTAGAACTTGTTGAAACTATTTTTGGGGGAAAATATTCATACATGAATCAAATCACAATGATTTGTGGTTTCTATATACTTCTTTGGTTACATCCATAAATATACTCATCGACCATGGTGAATCTTTCTTATTTCTGGATGTCTCATTTAAGATATCCATAGAGTATTCCATAATGAGAACATGAGGATAAACTTCCAAGATGATATGATTTAGTAAAGGGTCCCATATAGGTATTGGTACCTCTTGGTGGTTTCCATTTTCCCTAAAAATTGGTGAGTAGTAGGTTTCACTAGCTTTTCATACTGAGAATGTACATAGTCTAAGTGTAGTCCATGAGTTTTAGTGGTATTGAACTCCCTTATTTTGGGGTGAACATGACCTCTAGGTAATTGGGGACTACCTAGAATAAATTACTTGAGTTCTTCTTAATGTGATGAAACCTCTAGACCAGATGGTGGTGTCCATAGTGAGTCTTCTTCTATGCTCTGATAGGTGATGATTGAGACTATTTACCTATTCACATCATGAGATAACTCTCTCATGTATATATTTTGAGGGTCTCTTTGGGGAGGAGTTCTATCTAACCTCGTTGCGATAAATGTGCAACATGGAGTTCCTAATGTTGCAGTAAGGAATCATAAATGTGGAAAAGTATTCCATGAGGTTCAATGACATATCACAAAACTATCTCAACATAGTATATGATAAGTTATTTCGAGAACATTCCATCGAGCAGCGCTTATGATGATATATAATAGATGTAGTGGAATATATATGCATTGCTACATATGATGGATTACTAGAGTAGGATATAGAAATGGAAAGCTTCTTAGAGGAGAAGATTTCGATTATTGGTGACAACAATTATAAAAAATCCAAAATTAATAGTGTTTCCCTTTATTAGTGGTAGAAAAAAATGACGAATACCTCTCTTTATCACCAATAATTTTTAGCACTGATAAAGGGTATATTCCTTTAAAATAATACATCATTAAATCAATATTAATATATAAAAATATTTATATTTCTAAAAATATAACACATTTTAGTATATATTATTTATATATGACTAAATATAGATTTTCACATGATATAGAATATATTTATTTTAAAATTTCATATAAAATAAAAGTGATTTATATCAATAATTTTCATATATATTATTTAGATAATAGAAAATATGTATTATAATTCATATAAATTTAGATGTAATAAATTTAGGGAAGTGAAATTTAGAAATTTATTCTAAAATATATAATATTAAATAAAACATATTTAGTAATAAATACATTTTTTTCACCAATGTAATTTTTTATTTATATATATAATTATAATAATTAATTTAAAAAATTGACTAAATAAGTTCGTCTAAAATTGTCATTCAAAAATTCAACACTTATACATATATGAAATCAATTCAATTTTATAAAAACAATCACACACAAATAATATAATTTTTTAATAATATAATTTAATATTTTTATTTATTAATATATTAATATTTAATATTTAATATAAAAAGTTTTTAATAATTAAATTTTATTCATTTTTTATATTTATATTTAATATTATATATTTATTTATATTAAAAATTTATATATATATATATATATATTAAATTTATTAATTTTTATAAATATTTATTTCATTAATATTATTTTTATTTTTATTTGTAATTTATTCATTTTTATTTTTTATTTTTTTAATGTATTTAAAACATTATTCAATTTTAATATTTTTTTATATTTATTATTAAAAATTATTTCTTTTCATTTATTTTTAAAATTCAAAAATTATATATATTCATTTTCAATTAAACATATATTCATTTTTTTTTAAAAATTATATAAATAACCAATTATACATTTTTTAATATTCCTTCAATTTATTTATATTTAAATTAAATTTAACTAATTTTTAACATGAAATAATTTAATATTATTTATTAATTAATAATGGTAAGTGTTTTTTTAATTTTTTAAAATTTTATAGGTTTTAAATATATAATCATTTAATTTTTTTATAACTTATTCATTTTTATTATTTTTATACATAGATATTCTTTTATATATTTATTATTTTCAATATATAAATTTATTCATATATATATATATATATTATTTCATTAAATATTTTTTATATAATACTAAATATGTAAAATTACAGTAATCCAATCATTATTTTTCTGAAAAATTGGTTCTAATTAAAATTTAACATTAATTAAAAAAATTGAGTAATTTTATCGATTAATTGATGTTTACTTTAATGTCTTTTGTTTTTTTATTTAAAATATATCAAACATGTGTGAATTTAATTCTAGCCATACCTATACGTAATTAATATTTTTTATATAGAACACACACATAATAGTTCTATAATGAATTAAAATTTTAATATTTTAACATAATATATTTAACATAAATTTTGTTTATAATAAATAATCCATATTCCTTTTATATATTTTTATTCAATATATAATATTTTTAACTTTTAACATTTTTTTCGAATATATAAATTTTTAATATGATTTATTCATTTATATATTTAATTGTTGTGAATATTTTTTTTGAAAATGTTTTCATTTTCAATATTTGTTGGTAAATATTTTTTTTGTAATTTTATCCACTTTTAAGAATTACATATTCATTCTTATTAATTGATCTTTCATTTTGTTAATATGGTTTAAATTTTTATAATTTATATGTACTCATTTTAATTTTATCTTATATTAATCTCTTATGATTTTTTTTCAAAATATGTATAATATATAACACTTGGATTTTTATTTTGATACTTTCTATTATGAAATGTCAATATTTTAAAAAAATTCTTCCATTTAATATATTTTGTATTATTTGTTCACAAATAATGTTTCTTATTTTATATTTTCATTACAATTTATTCAATTTTAACATTTATTATATTAATTCCCTTCTAATATATTTGTTTTAAATATTAATTTATGCATATCAACACATTACCATATGCGTTTTAATATGGATTTAATTTAAATATTTAGTATGTATTCATTTCATTTTAATATATATTCATTTGTTTAATTTTTTTAAATTTTATTAATAATTTATATAATTAATAAAACTCATTCAGTTTGTAAATATTTTTTAGGTAAAATACATTTTAGTTAAATTTCAGTCATTTATAATATTCATGCATTTAAAAATATCTATTCAATAATAATTTTATCTAATTTTTAAATTTTTCATTATCTATTAATTTTTCATATTTATTTGTGTATTAATTTTTAATTAATTTTATATTTTTATAACTGCGCTTTCCAAAGTGTGATAATAAATTTTGGTTTTCTGAGTTTTTAAATTAATTTATATTAAAAACCTATATTTATCATTGATGTTTGGAAAATGTTAATAAAGATCGGTTTCTTTAGTGCTTGAATGAGCTCATAAATACCTATCATTATCGTTGCAAAAAAGAACTGATAAAGATCCATATTTATTAACACAATGTGGTAGTGCTGATGAAGGGTGACCTTTAGTAGTTTTATAAATTTTGGTATGGATAATTTTGGGTCTTTATTACCAAATATTAAAAACCATAGCTAAAACCATTATGATTATTTAAATATAACTCTAATCAAGGACCTTATAGTTCATGCCATTCAATCTCTCAGGGAGATGAAACTTCACCGTCACTCTCTATCTTACTACTCGGATGATCGACACTTAGAAACCCCATTATGTGTGAAATTTTCAATCTCTTTCATTTTTTCAACATTTACAGTTATTATTTTGATGTTTTTAGTTTTCCCAATGGGTTTTAATGACACATGTGAGAAATTTTATCCCAAACTATCTCCCTGATTCTCCACCCAATCACCATCACCTCTAGCCACTCTTACTTCACCCTCTCCCTCACCCTCATGTTTGTTAAATATTTTTCTAAGATAATGATAATTTTTGTTCGAATTATTTTTTCTTTTTGTTATTGACCTGTCTAATTAATATGTGAATAAATGTTCCATTATTTAATGTTACTAGGGGATTTTATAAAATTGTAAACAAATTGTTGATTTAGAAATGGTTGTACTATTATCTAGTAAATTTGTTTAGTTAAATTTTTTAACTAATCTATTGATGTTTCATGTGGTGTACAAGTGGATTATTTGAAATATGTTTGAGTTGAATATTATATAAAATTGACAGTTGATCAATCTTTTCAAGAGTTTGAATTATTGAAATTTTTAATGACTGTATCCTATTAAGATAAACTAAATTGTGATTCATATAATCTTGTTTTCTAATTAATTTTTCAGGAAGAACTGAGTTTATTTCTTAAATAAATATTATATAAATAGTTTTATATTATAATTTTTAAACTTTATATAAAGTGAACCATTAAATAAAATGATGATTAAATTTTAAAATCTTGATAATTTATTTCTTAAGATGTGTATATGGTATTGTTTCAAATTTTTAAAAAAAATCTTAAATATACCCCATGATTAAAAAATATATTTAGATATAATTTTTTTGATAATTTATGAGAATTCAATTTTTGAGTATTTTATTATTATATTTTACTATAAATTCATGTAAATTTATTTTCATTTATGTATAAACATTATAAAAAAATATATATCCATATTCGATATTACATATTCCAATTCATTATTTTTATTATTCTTGTGATATTATCCTCTATGAACATCACCACCAATCGCTTATCAGATATAACACCACCACCACACACTACTTCCTATAATCTAGAAAACATATTCATCAAGTGGGGATATCTCTATGTTCACAAAAAAACTCATGATTTTTTCAGTTTTCTTAATTCCTCTCACCCTCAATGTTTTATTTTGATTTTAATTTTGGGTGGATTGTCCTTTTTAGTATCCAAGTTTCAAGAATAATTTCAATTACTTTATTCTCTTTTCAAGATATGATGTGTCTAATTATTTGACATATCCTCAAATTAGTTATATGTGAAAATTTTCCACTAACAAGTGTCAGTGACTTAAACTTTCCCACTCCCTCCAAAAGATGAGGTAATTTTATAGTAATGGATTCGATTGAACATAAAATTTGGGGGAGATAATACAAGATATTGTTATCATTCATAACCTTATGAATTAAAATAAAAAATATATTTCTATTTTATTCTATTAATAATAAAAATAATCCCAATATTTTTAATATTTTTATTTCCTTGAAAATTTATAGTTTCCATTTTCCAGAAAAACATGCTAGCCTCATATTTAGTTAACAATTTCTTATTATAGGAATAACAAAAAATGTTACATACATAGTATAACCTTTTGGATCATTATAAATTTAGTTAATTCACATTGTTTTACATTTATAGTTCCCCAGTTCTATAAAATATCCCTTTTATTATTTTTTTCCCCCGTTGACACCATTCAACACATCCAAATCTAATTCAATATTTTTTAATCCTCAATCATGGTTTCTAGTATCAAATTTATCTAATGTTTATTCTATTTGTCTTTTACACTGATTTTGAGTTTTATTTTCATGTGATCGATGGTAGTTGGGCCTATACAATAATAATTAGTTTGATATGAATCTTTATATTTATCCTACTAGGAGACTTCCTCAATTAGTGTTGAAGAAAATTGTTTTAGCATCTAATAAAAGACAATAAAATTCATATCCTTATCAACCTATCACTGAAACACCACATAAAACAACATGTATCAATTTAATAGATGAATAAAAATTAACTCCTCCCTCTTTTTTTACTCCCACAAATAAATTTGAAAAGAATGATTCTATAATTACTTAATTTTGTCCCAAAAAAATAAAATCCAAAATGTAGACCAATAAAATAATATTTACCCAAAGTTGTTTCTATTCTTGTCACCCGTATATAAAATAATATATTGTTATGAATTATCACCAATAATAATAAAATGTTTGATTCCCCCTATTAGATGTTTCTATACCTTCCTCTTATTTTGAATTCCTTATGTAGATTTTTTTATTAAATGAATATTTTATAAACATAATAGGTTGGATATGAATCAATAATGGAATAACACTAATAAAAAAACATGTATGAGGATGGTTTTTAAAATTTATTCTTGTTTTTAATAGAGAATATATATGACACTTATCAAATACCTTCTATGTGTTTAATTTTTTTTTAAAAAAAAAATTCTGTAAGAGTTTGATGAATATGTGATTTGTCATAGAAGTGAGCAGAGCTATATATGTTGGAGTAAACTTGTATATAATATTAATTTTCACACTTATTAGGATGATACTATGACTTATGGATGCTTTGAAATGAATAATTATTTAGATAATGATGCTGATCATATATAAGAAATGATAATGGGAAATGATAATGACATTCATGATTATCCAATTATTGATTGAGAAGTTACATTCATATGTTAAGATAAAATTTATATAATTTTTACAAAATATACAACAATGTAATCGATATTGACTTTATATTATTTGAAATATGGGTGAAGATTTATGGAAACGCGATTTATAAACTAATTACTCTCTTGAATTATATTATTCAAGAAGACAATGAGGTTCCATTTCAAACATATGATAAAACAATGCTACATTTAACGAGTATGGTCTCTAAAAAAATACATGACCATCCAAATGAGTTTCTGTTATTTCTTAAAGACCATGAAACAATCAGAGTTATCTATAATAGTAATGGTAATTGATATAAAATGATGAATGAAGTCCTTTAGAGTGTGTATGGTTATTTCTTATCACTCTAGGACTTATCAAACTATATGGATGTCTAGAAACGGTTAGAAAATTATCATGCCCTATATATAGAAATAATCGTGGATGTAAAACTACATCTCCTGTAAGGCTATCCTCAATTGAAGAATTATTTTTAGTGTCTTAATTTTGAAATGAATCAATATAATTCCATCTTGCATTATTTATAGATGAAATGAATCCAATTTTTATATATTTTAAAAATCAAAGTTTATAGATAGATATGTCTGTAAATTATAACATCCCACCATTGATATGAATAATGAAAAAAATATATTGTGTTGCCTCCTCTTATATCTTGACCAAAACAACATGATAATGATATTTATTTCTATTTGGATCCATTTATCAATGATAAGATATTGATGTGGGATACAAGTGTTACATTATATAATTATTATAATAGTGAATAAATCTCATAGGGAACTATGTTGTATGAGTTGATAATTAGAATTCATTATTATAGAAATTTTATAGGATATAAAATTTATGGAATATTTGGGTGTCCCATTTGTGAAGAATGCACAGACTTAGTTCGGTTGAAAAATTCCTCAAAGACTATGCTTTTACTTCATCATAAATTTTTACCTCAATGACATAAATATTTATCCTTGATGACTATATTTGAAAGGAATATAGAACATGGTATGAAACCAAATACAGTAATATGAGATCAACTAGGTAAGAAAGTTAATGTTAATGAAATTATTTTTTGTAAACCCTTTTCAAAAAAATCATATGGAATAATTTGGAAAATGAGATCATTCTTCCATGAATTACCATACAAGAATTGTTTGTATATCATACATTTAATTGATTTGATGCACGTTGAAAAAAATTATTTTATAGTGTTACCAGAACATGATGTGGTATTTACCAAAAAAACATGGAATTGGGTTGGGTTGGATATGATTAAATTGGGTATAAGTAAAGAGTTGCAACTGGCAGAGGTTGAAATGCAGACTTCTCTTCCTCTGAGAGAAATCCCTCTACCCAGAAAAGAAAAATTAAAAATTTTCAATTTCCCCAATGGTGAAAAATTTATTGAGGTGAATTCATAAAATATAAGAAATTTTATAACATTGATAAATTTGAATTTATAGGTTATAAAATCACATGAATGTCATATTATGATGCAAGACATGAGGCTAATTATTTTACATTGCATTCTACCTTAAGATGTATGAAAAACTTGAACTTGACTCTCTTCCATTTTTGAAATGCATTCATATAAATTTATAGACCCGATGATGTTTCCAATATATAATAAGGATATTGAAGTCATATTATGCAAAATAGATATATTCTTCTCACCATACATATTTTATATACTAACCCAACTATTATTTATCTTGGTTACGGAGGTTCCAATATTTGGAAAACTCTGTTACTAATGGATTTACCCCATTGAACAATATATCAAAATTTTGAAATTATAAATCAAGAATCAATGTTGGCCATAATGTAATAATTTAGAATGAAATATTCTTGAATAAGATTTTTAATTATGTTTTGATTACCTATCATATCTTGATATCATTAATCTTTTAAAATCTCATTATAGAGGATTCCTTATTGAAGAAGGTATTTCTGAAACAAATGTTGTTAAAAATACAAACATAGATTAGGAGAAAGATCACCATTACAATTTACATAATAGTGATGTGTTTTCTCCATACATTTAATCCCATAAATTAATATATATATATATATATATATATATTTGTTCAGGTTCTAAAAAATGGATATCAAATAAACATAATAAAAAATTTATAGGATAGTTCTGAGATAGTATTGGAAATGATTTTTCTTAACATACGAGTTCAATTTCTGAATTATTTTGATGGATAACTATGAAACCAAATTTAAATGATATATATTATGTGTGTTTTCTAATTAATGGATATACATTATATACATTTGAAAAATATAATCAATGTACAAACTAACAAAGTGGAGTTAGAATTGTGGTAGAAGTGATGTAGGTATCTATATCCAATGATATAAATATAATTTATGTGAATATCACATATTTTGGCATCATAAAATAAATATAAGAGTTAGTTTATATAAAATTTCAAGTGTATATTATTTGTTGCTGATGGATAAAAAATAATAGAATAGTGAAATTTAATGAATTGATCGTAATGAAGATGAATTTTAGTATAGAAGGGTATAAGTATGATCCATTCATAATGGAATCACGATCAATACTGATAATGTATTTATCAAATATAGAAAACAATAATTGGTCAATTGTATTATTGAGAACTACAAAAATATAGGATCAGATGAAAATTTAATGTAAGATGACCCTTTCATTAGAATATAAAATTAATTTTTTGGTGGTCCCAATTTAGATAATGTCTTGTAGGTTATAGGGGACCATGAAGATGAGATTTAGAAACTCGATAAAAAGAAAAATACCTTAATCCATTATTGAAGAATGTGATTTCAATGTGCAGTTTCATATTTTTTATATGCGACGCTTTTCCAAATAATAGTTTTTGTTATCTAAAATATTTACATAATCTAAATTAAATTTTAGTACAATTATCATATAATTACTTCTTCACAGGATTATGTTATAAATCACAAGGAAGAAGAAATGATTGATACTAAAATTGTGTATTTATTAGGGTATTCACAATATATTGATGAATAAAAACATGAATTACATAGAATCACTATGCTAATTAAAATTATCAAGTTAAGAACCAATGGAATACAATTAGACATTGGTTGGAATCAATATGGACAACCTGTTATCCCCAAAACATAAATTATTATTAGATATGCTGGGCTTGTAATGAGAATGCACATTCTATATATTAATGATTCATGTCACAATGAATTTTTCATATTGAGGGAAACCCTTTGGGAATATATTAATATAATTTCATGATATACATTCTCTATATTACCAAAAAAATTAAATAGTGAAATATTGATTTACTTTTCCTTATCACTTTTATATTTTCTTTTTTTAGTTGATTTCTTTAAGAAATATTCCTTTATAGTTATTATAATTAATCATAGAGGCTTCGAGACACTTCATACAAAGCATCATCTTAGGGACACTAAGGGTAATGTATACCCCCACCCACCAGTTATGTTTGGACACATTATAACATATGTTACATGGAATGTTTTCATTAGTTATTAGGATGGGAAATAATATTAGGTGACATGTAGTTGATAATATTTTATATTACCTTATTTATTTTACCAACTTTGATTAAAAATTGTCAATTTATGAATTAGAAAAGGAGTGAAAAAATAAATAATGTGTAAGAAAACCAATGTAACCCTATCATAAAGAAATTATGGGGTACTCATCACTTGAAAATAAAATGGTATATATTTAAAATATATAATAATTGTTTTATGTTATGTGAAATAATGTATTTTCATTTCATTATATGTAAATTGATGAATAAAAATATAACTTCACTTCCATCTCACATCATGTGTTATAGAACAAGACCCATGTAAATAAAAATGGTAAACTAGAATATAAAAATACACAAGAAGTATGAGAATCATGTGTATGTATTAGATAACAATAATTCAATATCTTTTATTGTAGTGTTACATGAAAATATCTATTTATTAAGGAATTTTTTAACATGATTTAGGCATAATAATCAACATAAACTATAACTAAAGAAATAATACATTAAGTTTTCTTGAATTGGAAAGAACAATACAGTCATGTTAGAATTGTATGATTTAGAGTGTGACCTAAAGAATATTTCAAGATGTAAAATCAACAAGGATATAGACAAGGTCACATACCATCTAGCCTCTCTTAATTTTCCTGTTCCAGATCCCATTTGAATTAATAATTTGTTCACCATGAAAGAATAGGGAGTCAATTTGGTTCGAGGGGACCCCCTTGGCCTTCACTACATTTGACCACCTTAGGACTCTCGTTTAGGGGTTTTGGGACTTTCCTTTATTGTCACCCTTTTTCTTTGTTTCTGGAATAAATATTTACAATATGATGATGAACAAGGAGATATATATGAGACAATTATTGGACAAAATTAATGAATAGTTTCTTTGAAATAAATTATTTTCTTGTCTATATGGGTAAAGAAATATATGTGAAAAAATAAAAGTTAATTAAAATTAGAACAAATATCATTGCACAGAGATCCAAATTACCCCACTATAATTAAGGATAACCATTAACATCAATCACTTATCTTTCTCGACATAATCAATTAAATTAACAAATCATTCTACAAAATGGAAATGATAAACTTCTGATAAATTTATATTACTAAAATCCATTAGGGTGAAGTTGTATTTTATGAATATCTATCAAAAACCACATATTCCTTTATTATAATCGGTACTGTGTATAATATCCAATGTGACATGATACAAAAAAAAACAGAAAAAAGATCACATGAGATTGGGGACCGAATTACATCATGGGATGAACACTATATTTCTTATTCGTCATGATGATCTGGATGTTACAATAGTTGATAATTCAATATGAATTTTCATAAAATGTCAATATAATCTATTAGAAATACACGATTTATTCATGTAAAAAATATTTCAAATTAAAAACCATTAATTGTTTAGAAAAAAGGACTAAAATTAGGGATTCTATTAGAGATGAAAAAATAATAGGGAAATAGAAGGTCATATCAAGATAATATACTGAATCAACCAAGAAATCAAAACTGCATTCTTTGAGAACCTTCTACCAACTAGTTCCACTATAACATATATTAACATTACATGTTACGTTAGAAAAATCCTTTATACATAAAAATATGTATAATATTCAATATAAAGAAGAAATATTAGGTGATGAAATTATAGATAGTATTGATCTTGTGTTTATAATTGATATGGTCATGTTTTAATGGCTTGGAGTCTCACTTGTGAATATATAAATGAGTAATACCTTCATAATCTATATTTATAAAAAAATATCTAATTTGTTTATTATACTTAAGAACAATCACTACCACAAAACAGTTTTTCCCGGCGCCAACCTATATCAGCGCTAATGAAAAGCACTAATAAGGGGGGGGGGGTCCCTTTATCAGCGCTCAAAAAAGCGCTGATAATGGGTCGACTTCAAAAAAAATTAAAAATAATATATTATTATATAAATATATAAATATAGTTATATTGATATAAATATAATAAATAATTTTTAAATATATTTTAGATAATTATAAATATACATTTACACTTAATATACATAATATATAAGATATTTAGCGAAAATGACATATAAAAATATTTAAAAAATATTTTTAACTAATAATTTGCTAATTATTATCGATTAAAAATAATTTAGTAACTATTTGAAGACACAATAAATCAAAAAAATTAATAAAAGTTATAAAATAAGTTGAAAATGTAACTCAAACTTCAGACGACCATAACTTTTGTTCCGGGTGACCATTTGAGCTCTACAGCATATCAAATCTAAGCCTACGATGATCTCTACGTCATTGTAACCCTAAGGGACCATGATCAAGGTTTTTTCGAGGACAAAAAAGGCCCATAAGGCCTCCAAAACTGAGTTTTTAGTTGGGGTACCCTGATTTTTTAACATTTTATGGATTTTCAGCCTCGTTTAAGAGGTATTATTGGTTTTTTTGGTGGGGACTGAATTTTTTGTAAGGTATTACATTCATATTGATATTATGTCTTTGAAATTTCATTATTTTTTATTATGCACTTCTATTTATAATCAAATATATAACAATATATACATATTTTTTATATATTCAAACATAAAAATTTAATTATAAATATAAATAATAAAAATATTTAATTATAAAATATATTAGCTTTATCTAAATAATAACTAATATCCATTTTATTTAAAATACAAATATATGAATATTTATATACCAATATATTAATCTAACTATATATCTACCTAGATAATGTCTGTGTGTCTATTTGTTTGTATCTATATATAAACAAATAGATATATATATATTATATATATATATACTCTAACATATGTATATGCATAAATATTTATATATATATAAATATTTATAATTATACTTATAGAAACACACACACAGACACACAGATATATATATATATTTATATATCTGTGTGTGTGTGTTGTA
Source organism: Viscum album (assembly GCA_963277665.1). Classification (NCBI taxonomy): domain Eukaryota; kingdom Viridiplantae; phylum Streptophyta; class Magnoliopsida; order Santalales; family Viscaceae; genus Viscum; species Viscum album. Next base: position 1,469,007,033 of record OY728147.1, on the reverse strand, counting down.
TATATGTATTTATTTACACACACACAAAACAAAACATATTTTATAACTATATTGAAAACTAATCTTATAAATATATATGAATATACGAATAAATATATGGATAAAAAAATATAACTAAATATATATAAATAAATAGATATAAATTAATATTAATATATGAATAAATATTTAAATATATACATATATAAATATAACAAACTATATATATACTAATATACAAATAAATATATAAATATATAAATATAACTATATATATATATATATATATATTAATAAAACTATATAAATTTATATTAATACATGAATAAATATAACAATATATATATATATATATATATATCACCAGTTGGAGAAAAAATCAATTTGGAGGAGTGGTAAAGGCTTAGCGCTCATGGGGGAGGTCTTGAGTCGAAACCTGGTAGAGGTAGGCCTAGGGGCGCACATGGGTGAATTTTGGGAGGGGGATAGTGCTGTTAAAGGGTCCAAAGTGATGATAAAAGGTTGGGCATCGTGGCTAGGGCTTGCAGGGGTGCTGATAAATGGGGAGGGGGGCAAGCCTTGTTAAAATCCCCCTCCGATTTAAAGATTTTTTTTATTTTTTTTAATTTTTTCTAATTTTTTATAAATTTTTTAAATTTTTTAAATTTTTTTAAAATTTTAATTTTTTTAACTTTTATCAGCGCTTTCAAAAAAGTGCTGATAAAAGTGGTCATTTATCAACGCTAAAAAGAAATCACTGATAAAGGACCCTATAGCAGCGCTTTTTTTAGCACTTGTAAAAGGGGTCTTTATCAGTGCTTTTTGGAGCGCTGATAAAGGGTACCCCCCTTTATCATCACCGACTTTAACAGCGCTGTTAAAGGCCTTTTTTAGCATTGATAAAAGGTGTATTTGTAGTAGTGAATATTTTATTTGATAGGTGTATGTATTAAAATATAAAAAGTGAAAACCTACGAAGAACGATTTTAATCCATTAATCCTTGTATCATTTCTAAAAATATGTTTTTTTAGAATATGAGAAAATTTAAAAGAAAAATTATGAACCATTTGATCCATTTGAGAATAAAATAAAAGAAAACATACTCTTATTTATTCTTATAATGAAAGGGCATAAATCCATAATTTAATCATAAAAAATATATCTTTTATTTTTTCCTAATTATCTTTTTTTGTTATTTAGGAAGTACTAAATGATCAGCGCTACCAGTCTAGATACCCCAGATCTTTATTTCTTGGATCCAATGCATGAATTGTCATTAAAATGACCACACATAATGAGTATTGTAAATTTTTAATGCAATAAAATCAATACTAAAGAGATAATCCTCATTTTATTTGTTTAATTTCTTAAATTTATTGCAATTTTTCCACGATTTGGAAATCTATATATATATGTGCTAAGTTATAGTACATGGTCAGTAATTAATCCTAATAAGCCTTTAGATTTCATCAAATAGAAAAATATTAAGATAATTGGAAAAATATTTATCTATTAAATCATATTTTATAATAATTTACATATTTTGGTCAATGTTTCTATAATTTATGAAGAAAAATGGATACAATGATTATGGTTATTATGCTTCAAAAAGTATGAATGGTATCATATTATATCAAAATTCTACCATCCCTAAACATGTAATTTAATAAGGTAATTAAGATTTCATTAAAAACATTTATTAATCATTTTTTGTCTATATTTTCTCAATATCACCAATACATCCAACAATATATATACTCAAATGAATAATTTTTTTAAAGGTGAGTAGGAATAGTACATTTATCAAATTTTTCATTGATATCAAATTTTGGTGATTATATTTTATGTCTATGATCCAGTATGAGATATAACCATAGAGATAAATTTGGGATTTGATGCATTTGTATTGTAATACAAATATATTATTTTTGACCTATTTATCATTAGGACATATAATGGATGGTTATTCATTATAGATTCTTGCAGAGCTAGTAAAATGTATGAAGTTACTCATGGTTATCAAATATTAGACTGTGAGGCTACAATTAATATTTGGGGGATAGGGAAATGAGTAAAAAATGTATATAAACCTAATAAAATATTGATTTAATAAAACTAGTTTTGTTAATTTTCATAGAGATAATTATTGTTGATGACTAATAAATGGTGTGATGGTAGAAGGTTTGTTGTCCTCAAAATCAGGTGCTATTGAATTTGATCACATAAATGGTGCGAGTTTAATATCACCATGTAGTTGATCTAATTAAAGATAACCTTATTTTGAGAACAATAATAAATTTTTTGACATATAGGAATCAATGACACCTCAATCTGATACACGGTGTACCGGGTATAACTCATAGTATATGTATTTAGTTTAAAATAGACACTTTAGTTCAAGCCACATGTCACATGATAAAAAATATGAAAATAAATTCATATTGTTTTTACACTTTATAAAAACAATATATATTTTTCTTGTGTTTTCTAAGAGTCAAACCCACCTAAATCTAATATATGGTGTACCCTTTACGACTCAAAGTACATGTTTTATGTTTGCAATTGACATTTTACTTTAAAACATAGAAAACATTCTTTAAAATAGAGAAAACCCATTTATATTGTGTTAATAATTAAGAAAATAATACATACAAAATACCTGTTTTGTATGAGTCTATTTCCCCCCAATTTGATACATAATGTTTGTGGCATGACTCAAATAGTTTTTTTAGGTTAAAATTGGCATTTTACTTTAAAACACAAGTGACATAATAAAAAATAGAAAATTCATTCAAATTTATTCAATAAATTATAAAAATGATATAAAATTCATTCATGTTATGTAGGAATAATTTTTACCTCAATCTAATACATGGTGTGGTCATTGTGACTTAATGTAGAACTTATATTTTCGATTATAATGCACGTCACATACAAAAACCATATTTAAAAATATTAATTTTTTTAAAAAAATTAAGACACCGATCCATTGTTAATTTATTACATGTGGGAATAAATCATACCTCAATCTGATACATGGGTTGGTTGATATGACTTTAAGTGTATGTTTTTAGTTTAAAATTGGCATTTTTGTTCAAAAAAACGTGAAATATTCAAAATATACCAAACGAATCAAATTGTTTTGATACATTAGTAATGTTACCATAATTCATATGTGATGTGTTGGAATCAAAAACACATAAATCCAATAAATTTTGTTGTCTATGTTACTCAAAGAACATATTTCCAATATTTATGTTTTATTTTAGATTTAAAAAATATCACACTAAAAATATAGAAAATATGAGCTAAAATTATTTTCAAAATTTTAGAAAATGATCCATAATTCTTTTGTGACATGACTAAATTGAGCACACATAAATTTGAATAATGTTGTGACTATTATGAATTTAATTATATGTTTTAATATAAATTTTTTTATTTTAGTTTAAAACATGAATCACTACAAAAATATGAGAAAATATTTCCATATTATTTTCAAACATTAGAAATAGTAAACATAATTCATTTGTGATATATTGTAATTTTTCACACATTAATCTCAGATATGATGTAGCCAGAATGTTTTGATCTTTATGTTTTTAATATAGAATAATACTTTTAGTTTAAAACATGCATCAATATCCAAAAGATAGAAAATGAGACTGATTCATTTCAAAAAAATTGGACGGATCTCCATAATCCATTTTTGAAATGTAGGAACTGACTGAATGATAACCCAAGACACGTAGTGTCTAGTATGAATCAAATTCTATGTTTTATAAATAAAATTTATTATTTAGGTTAAAATATGCATCACATAGCAAAAAAATTGAAAATGATATAGAACTATATTTATAATATTGGATAATGATCTATAATTAATTTTTGACATGTAGAAATTTATCGTATATCAATCCAATAGATGATAGATAAGGCATGACCCGAAGTGAAGGTTTTCAATATAATATTGTCATTTTATATTGAAACCTATGTCACATTTCCCAAGAAATGAGAAAACATGTTCAGATTGATTTCAAACCAAATGAAAATGATCCATAATTTTTTTTTTCTTAGAGGAATCATCTTTACCTCAATCTGATACATGGGGTGGCCAATGTTATGTTACTAGTTTAAAATGTAAATTTTAGTAGAAAACACAAGTGAAATACCAAAAACTAATAAAACAAATTTCTAATATTTCAATAAATTAGAAAAATGATATATAATTTATTTTTTATATCTAATAATTGACTGGAAAACAATCTAACACAGAATATATTCGATATAGATCAAAGAATTTGTTTGCAATATTAAATTTTCATTTTATTTTTGGACGTGACACACAACTAAAACCTAGAAATTGAGATGAAATTGTTTTCAAAATTAATATAATCATTCCATAAGTATTTTTTGATTTTTTTGTAATTGACTCATCATCAATCTGACACACTATGTTCCTAGTATGACTCAAAATCAATGTTTTTAATATAAAAATACAATTTGATCTTAAAGTGTGTGTTACTAGATAAAAATAAGGGAACATAGTCATATTGTTTTCATAATATAAAAAAATTCAGCACAATTCATTTGTGACATGTAGTAGTTGGAAATATATTAATATGATACATGTTGTGTCTGTTATGATGTGATGTGCATGTTTTTAAGATAAATCTTTCATTTTACTTTAAAAATCATATCAGTAGCCAAAACAATAAAATTAGCTTGGATAGTTTTAAACCATTATGGAAAAAATCAATAAATTATTTTTTATATTTAATAATTGAGCACATGTAAATTTGACACACAATGTGGATGATGTGACTTGAAGTTTGTGTTGTCATTTTAAAAGATTGTTTTTAGAATAAAATGTACAGCACATTGGAAAAAAAATAAAACAGGTTTAAGTTATTTTTAGACATTAGGAATGTGATCTAAAATTCAATTTTATCATATTGTAATCAACTATAAATAAATGTAATAGAACATGTGGTATGTATGACTCAATGTTTATGTTTTAAATATAGAAGTTCAATTTTTTAAACAAGTGTACATAGACCAAACCAATAAAATAGAATTTTATTATTTTCAACCATTAGGAAAACTATTCATAATTTTTTTTTGATGAGTATGAATGAGCCACACCTCAATTTGAAACATGGTGTGACTGGTATGACTCAATGTTTGTGTATTTATTTTAAAAATTCTATTTTAGTTCAAACAACATGGGAAAAACTCAAAACTAAGAAAACACGTTGAAGATGTTTTGATTGTTTAGTAACATTATCCAAAAATGTTTATAGTGTGTATGAGATGAATTTATATAAGGAACCTACCTTAAACATTTACAATATTTTGAATTAAATGAATAACTCAAATTGAGGATATTTTCAGGTTTAGAGTTTTAGGGAATTAGGCCCTAACTGTTACATATCAACTTGAGAATTACATGTAGACACTTGTACTCAGTATCCATTTTTTTCATTAAAAAAACTCTTAAAAAGGAACTTGTCTAGTTTCTTATTTTAGGCTACATATCTTTTCAATGATCCAATCCTTTCCCCTATTCATCTTTAAGTCCTATGGAGAACATTTCACAAACATGGAATGAGCATAAAAATCTTATTAAGTGTTATAAAATAAGTAAAGAAAATATTAGCCTATCAATAAATACAAATCAATGAAACCATACTTTTCAATCATAACATACCTCATGAAATCCTAAGATTTACAAATAAGACACAATATTCATAAATCATAAAGGTAGGCATACATAACAAACATACATTGTAGATATCACAACTACACCAGGAGTTACATTATAATATCCATCATAGTATATTCCCTAAATCTCTTAGGAGAAACATTAACGTTTACCGTTATCATGTTACCTAATGCATTGGAGAGCTATCTCGGGCTCACCCGCCCTTGGTTTATCATAGACCCCCCTGTATATATAAACAATTCCCAATAACAATAACATATTCATAACACATAAAAAGGAATAAAATAAATATAACATTTCCACATTGCAATCACAATATATCATTTCAAGATATTGACATAATTAATTATTTATCAAACCATTTTCAAAACCATTAAAAACATTTAATAAATAGATTTTTGGAATTGAAGTGTTGCATAACACATTGAAAATTTTAAAAGAAATAACTTTTTAAAACATTAATGTACAAATACAAATATGACTAAAACCATTTGGAAAACATGGACATTAATTAGAAATATTTATAAGATTAAATCATTAAAATATATAAAATGATATTTTAGTTAAAGAGTTCCTAACCAGATGAGAGATACTTGAATACAAATAAATGAGGAATAAAATTTAATAATAATTTTATAATATAATGATAATAATGGTATTCATGATATAATATTCCAAAGGATATTATATACACCATATAAAAGTGAATTGACGCATAAAAACAATGAAGTCTTAATGGAATGTAAATTGAAATGAAATCCCTTATAAAGAAAGTATCCTTAGATTAAGGATAAATCAATTATATAATTATGTGTGAAAAAGATAAATACACTCAATAGGATTTGATATTTAGTTTAAAAAAATTCATTGTCCATTTACACAAATTCATAGCACGACATAATAAACATGTAGAATTTTATCCCAAAGAATGGAAATTAGGTTAAAGAGTTCCCTTACAGAAATTTGAAATCCTAACAACATCACATTAAAATTCAAAAAATGAGTTGATGAGAAAGAAAAAGTTGTATCTTTACTTGGACATAAAATTTACAGCAATAAGGATATATGAGAACATATCTAAACATAAGAAGATGTAAATTATGATACATAACCAAAAGAAGTCTTTTAAAAAGAGGTGGGTGAAATGTTTTCTTACTGATTTGGTAACATACGAAACATACAAACCATGAAAGAAGAATAATTAAATGAAGATTCAAATACTGATAAATTAAATTATATTACACAAATAATAAAATAATTGGCAGTACATACACCACACAAAAGAAAGTAGTGGTATATATAGCATGAATCTCACAGGAATAAAAAGTGAGATGAAAACCCCTTACCACATTGTAATCAATCGAGTCATAAGACAAAAAGTTAATAACCACCAAATAAATCATATATTTCAATGAATATAAATAGAATCATGATAATATATATGATATAGAAGTTCACAATACACCACATGAAATAAATAAGTGGCGAACAATGGAAATCTCACAGATTTGAAAGTGAGATGAGAAACCCTTACGACGTTGTAATTAATCGAGTCGTATGACCAAAATATAGTAACCACCCAATGAATCATAGAATAAAATTAATATAAAGATAATCATGATAATATAAATAAAATAGCAGTACACAATACACCACATGCAATAAATAACTGGCGAACAATGGAAATCTTAATGAATTAATAGTGAGATAAGAAACCCCTAAGCACATTGTAATCAATCGAGTCGTATGACCAAAAGTTAATAACCACAAAATGAATCATAGAATAACATTAATATAAATATAATCATGATAATATATATCGAATGTCAATACACAATACACCACATGCAATAAATAAGTGGTGAACAATGGAAATCTCACGGAATTAAAAGTGAGATAAGAAACCCCTTACCACATTGTAAGCAATCGAGTCGTATGAACAAATGTTAATAACCACCAAATTAATCATATAATACCATTAATATAAATATAATAATTATAATATATATCAAATGGGAGTACACAATACACCACATGAAATAAATAAGTGGAAAACAATAGAAATCTCATAGAATTAAAAGTGAGATAAGAAACCCCTTACCTCATGTCTAACTTGACTCGATCTTCCTTTAATCTCTTGAATAATAAACTAAAGTAAATTTATACTTGATTGATAACATTTTTCAAGTTTAGTATTCCTTTTATAACAATTATTACCTCGATATAACAATTAGTTAATTATTTGAGTTCAGATCAGATATTTTGTTGATGTTCGAAACTTGAGTTAAAAATGGAGTTGTTATAACTATAAATTATCCATGTTGAAAAAATTCCATTATATCCAGAATGATATTAATGATTTAGATATCATTTATATATCATATATATCCAGAATATATATATATTTATATATATTTATAATACTACAAAACATTTGGATATAAGAAATGAAATGAACCGTTCCTGAAGACGGTAAGCCGTGCGTACGCATGAATGCTTCTTTCATTTATATTTCATATTTAATGGAATGAAAATGTAATGATATATAGATATGTTATAATTTAAGTATAATATCATATATAATTTCGTTATCTCCATCCTTTGTACGTTCCACACATGGCATGAATGAGTCATATCTCATTGAATGGGAGGTATCCCGCACTTCCTCAAATGAAAATATCGTATTTACCCATGTAGGACCCCGGGACACCCTGAGAGGGGAGGGGTGAATCAGGGTGACAACATTTTATTTTAAAGTATATGATCATGTTCCCATGTTGGTAGGAACTTGTAAAACCTGTATGATGGATAAGATTAGAAAGCAGACATTCACATCCAGAGAGAAGACACATCACTTTTTACTTGGTTCACCACTAAGGGCTACGTCCAAGGAGTATACACCAACAGGATGTCGGTCATACCAAATTACACTAATATTCACTAGTTTTTTGATTACAATGGTTCGAGAACAATCACTATGTCCCGGGCTCACTGCCTTTACAAAGGTTTAGGGATATCTCACTGCTTCCCTCGGGTCACTCCCGTTGACTCCCCCTGACTCACTGCGCTTGGTGAAGTGCCACTCAGTTTATAGACGTGAAGTTCTGTTTAATAGATTTGCATTGAAGTCTTTTCCTTTTCTCAGCACGAGACTCTGCTTGCGTCGAAGTCCAGAATAGATGCACTAGACGCAAAGAACCACTGAACTGGATAACCATAACGTGCAGACAAACTTCATTGACAATTGCGCGCAACACCAAACCATTGTGCGCAAAACCTCCCTATTGCGCGCAAACATTACTTTTCACGTGGAAAAATATTTGCGTAGAAACCCCCCTTTTTTGTGAAACTAAATATTTTATGTGAGAACCCAATTTTTACACGAAACTCTTCATTTTTCGCGCATCACGAAATTTTCCGTGCAATTCAGAGAATTTCGCGCAAGCCCATTTATGCGATCCTTTTTCGCGCATTAGACCTTAGATCTTCTCTAAGTCTTCAACTCTTTCTAATTAGGGGGCTCACCTCTTATTTATAGGTGTCAAAGACTCCCACGCAGAAAACCCTATCTGGCGCATAAAAACTCTCACTTGGAACGTAATATTTCGCGCAAGTATTGTTTTTCGTTCACAACACCATATTTTTCGCGCAGCCCATGCCTTTTCCATTTTCACCAATCTGATTTCGAAACACTATTTGCACAAAAAACCTCGATCCACAATTTCGCGCATCCCGATGTTTTCCGCGCCCAACACAAGTATTTCGCGCAAGGCTTTTATTTTTCGCGCACCACTTCCTCTTTGTGTGAACCTGCTTTTACCAACAGTCCATCTCTTCATTGCTTGATTTTAAGGCCCAAAAAAAATGGCAAGCACTGGGAAACAGCGCCACCTTCAATACTGTTGTCTGCTTGAACTGTATGGTCACTTTGCGGGAATACATTGTGAACTTCCACTGAGGATTGACAACAAACACAAACCAACTTCATATTCCTGCATAGAACAGCCATGGTTCCAACAACCCACTATGTAAATCATATAGTTATTATTTAAATGGATAATATAGAACCATAAAAATAGTATAAATATAATATATATCACATATAAATACAGTTTCATCTTAATGGCCAGCAAAAGTGGTGGTAGGAGAAGAATGAACAATCATCATTTCGTGAGGTAGTAGTTTGCTGTCCATTGAAAAATATGTTTTTACCCTTTAGATGGAGTTGTGTGTAAATGTAGTTAGAATCATTCTAAAAAACAAAACCTAGTATATTGTAGATACTGGTGTTGTTATAAAATAAATGAATAAAAAGAGTTTAGGGGGATAGAGATGTAAAATAAAATAGAAGAACTTAAAAGAATACATTACCTTCATAACAAGAATTTGTGCTATTTGCAACGGGCTATTTGCAATGGGATCCTGTCACAAATAACCCTTAGCAACGGGGTCCCGTCGTAAATAGCTCGTTGCCGAAAACAGGGTCGCAAATAACTCTATGATTATATACATTATATATAGATAAACTTTTTGTGATGAGGCCATCGCAAATAGTATTTGTGATGGTATTAGGGGCTCGTCACTAATATTATTCAAAAATACATTTTTAACTATTTGTGATGAGATCCTGTGACAAAAGATCCTGTCGCAAATAATATCCATATATATATATATATTTAAATTATAATTAATGAAAAAATATTATAAATATCTTTAAATCAATAAAAAATTAAAAAATATTAAAATTCTCAATATTCTCAAATATTATAAAAAATTCATAAAATATTAATATTAGTATTATTTTTAAAATAAACAAACATTAAAAAATATAACTATTCCCATTTATTGCTATTTATTTCTAATTATTACTATTTATTTTTATTAATCCTATTTATTTCTAATTATTCCTATTTATTGATAATTTTTCTTATTTATTATGAATTATTACTATTTATTCCCATTTATTAGGAATTATTCTTAATAATAACTAATTATTGAAATTTATTTCTAATTATTGATAATTATTACTAATTATTGCTATTTATTACTAATTATTGCAATTTATTACTAATTTTTCCTATTTATTCCTAATTTTTCCTAATTATTCCTATTTATTACAAATTATTTCTATTTATTACTTATTATTCATTTTATTACCAATTATTCCTATTTATTACTATTTATTCCTATTTGTTACTAATTATCGTTATTTATTACTATTTATTCCTACTTATTTCTAATTATTGCTATTTATTATTAATTATTTCTATTTATTACTAATTATTATTATTTATTAATATTTATTTCTAATTCTTGCTATTTATTACTATTTATTTCTAATTATTTCTACTTATTTTAATTATTTCTATTTATTACTAATTATTGCTATTTATTACTAATTATTGTTATTTATTACCAATTATTGTTATTTATTACTAATTATTCTATTTATTGCTAATAATTTCAAAATATCCATATTTGTTTCTAATTATTCCTATTTACTGCTAATTATTGCTAATTATTCATATTTATTGCTAATTATTCCTATTTATTGTGAATTATTCCTATTTGTTGCTAATTATTCCTGTTTATTGAGAATTATTACTATTTATTCCCATTTATTAGGAATTATTCTAATTTATTACTAAATATTTCTAATTAGTACTAATTATTACTATTTATTACTAATTATTGCTATTTGTTACTAACTATTCTTAATTATTCCTAATAATAGCTATTTATTAATAACTATTGCTATTTATTACTAATTATTCATAATTATTCATAATTATTCTTCTTTATCACTAATTATTCCTATTTATTCATACTCATTACTAATTATTCCTATTTATTACTAATTATTTCTTTTTATTACTAATTATTCTTATTTATTAATAATTACACTTATTTATTACTAATTATTCGTATTCATCACTAATTATTCCTATTTATTACTATTTATTTATAATTATTACTATTTATTGATATTTATTACTAATTATTCATATTTATTACTATTTATTTCTAATTATTGATAATTATTACTAATTATTCCTATTTATTACTATTTATTACTATTTATTACTAATTATTACTATTTATTACTAATTATTGCTAATTATTTCTAATTATTGCTATTTATTACTAATTATTGCTATTTATTACTAATTTTTCCTATTTATTACTAATTATTGATAATTATTTCTATTTTTTGCTAATTATTGCTACTTATTCTTAATTATTCTTAATTATTACTAACTATTCCTAATTATACCTAATTATTACTAATTATTCATATTTATTACTAATTAATCCCATTTATTACTAATTATTCCTATTTATTACCAATTATACCTATTTATTACCAATTATTCATATTTATTACTATTTATTTATAATTATTACTAATTATTACTAAGTATTGTTATTTATTACTATTTATTCATATTTATTTCTATTTATTTCTATTTATTTCTATTTTTTACTATTAATTTTTATTTATTACTATTTATTGCTTATTTTTTATATTTATTCCTAAGTATTCCTATTTATTACTAATTATTACTAATTATTACTAATTATTCGTATTTGTTACTATTTATTCCTATTAATTAATAATTATTCCTATTTATTACTAATTATTTGTATTTATTGCTAATTAGTCTTATTTATTACCAATTATTACTATTTAATACTAATTATTACTAATTATTACTAATTATTACTAATTATTACTATTTATTACTAATTATTACTATTTATTAATAATTATTAAAAATTATAACTAATAATTTCAATTTATTGTTACAAATAAATTATGATAACAAAATAATTTAAATCTAATTTAATTACAACTAAACTAAAATAATTAAAATTAACATCAAAAAAATGAAATAAATACTAAATTAAAGAAAATATAAATACCATTGAACTTGATATCCTATTGATATAGATTGTTTCGCAACTTTTTTGTGAAAAAAAATAAATCACCCAAATTTTCTCTCTGAAAATAGAGTTTAGAGAGAGAGAGAGAGAATAAGAAATGAGAGGTGGGTTTGAAACAAGGATGGGGGTATATATAGGTTAGATTAGTTGCGACGGGACTATTTGCGAAGGGCTACCCGTCGCAAATTGTATTTTTTGGGAAGAGACTTGTCGCAAAAACCTGCACCCCCATTAATTACGGTCGGTGGTTAAAAGAGTATTTGTGATGGGACCCATCGCAAAAGGTATCTGCTGACACACTATTTACGACAAGAGAACATCCCGTCCCAAAAACCTATTTATTGTTGATGGTTATTTGCGACGGGACTCAACGCAAATACCCGCGGACTGACGCACTATTTGCGACGGGGGGTATTCCCCCGTCGCAAATAACCTTCCCTTGGTTTGCCACACAAACTGTCCCAATCCTTTTGAAAGGGACCCAAAATCCTGTTGCAAATAACCATGTATTTGCGATGAGGGATTCTATCTGTCGTAAATAACCTCTGGGAGGAACTATTTGCGACAAGATTAATTCATGTCGCAAATAGCCTGTCACAAAATGCTAATTTTCCCGCAGTGCTTTAAATTAGGTATCACCCTTTTGTTTGAACCAAAATGTCTAATTGAATTTCCTTCTGCCCACGGGAAGGCTTATTGGAGGAAGATACGGATGTAGAGAGCTTAATTGGGTAGAGGCTGGACGAGCCACGGGGCTTGAGAAGTGTGAGGAATGAGTTAGAAGAGAGGGCTCTTTATAAGGAGGAGGAGGGGCTCTTTAGGAGTGTTTAAAAAAAATTATTTTATTGTATTATTATTTTCGGCTTCTAAATGTCCAAAACTTATTAAATAAGATGATAAGATGACTCATGTTCTAAATAATATCATACAATAAAAATTGGATGGGTTTTGGAATTGTTTTAATCTTTATAATCTTATTTATTTAAATCATCTATTAATGAGGTAAACACAACATCATTATTGTGTCATAAATAATTTAATTTATTTATGTCTAAAAATTATAAAAAATATACCACAATGTAGGAAATTTTCTTATCTTTCAAATGAATAATTATAGTCTAATAGATAACTTATATAACCCCATTCAAAAATTTATTTACTAAAAGATATATGTTTATGTCATTTTTGCCTTTACTTTAAATTAATTAATATAAAGTTTCATTACCACTCTTAAGAGGGTCCATGGGGTCCCAAAATCTACCTAAGGATGTCCATGGTTGAACATGTATCAACAAATAGGATTAGGATATATGTTAGGGTAATATAATATTTTTATAGTAATATTTTGTTACCCTTATTTACCAGATTTACCCTTTAACCACGGTAAATAAATTTTTTACCGAAGTAAATATTCATTATGTCTAAAAATAAAAGTTAGCAATTTACACAATTTGGACCTCTTGATTCCAAATATGGAATCTATTTTTCAAAATTCAAAACACCTAAGAGGGAGAAATTAATTTAAAATTAATTCCTACTGTCCAAACAAAAAGTGTGTTTTTAAGAAATAAAAACTATCAAAAGATTGTCACGCATTTCTGTCCAATTTCAATGTGAAATTATTTCCAATAACAAAAATTGGATTAAATGGTAAAAAAATAATATAATTACACTTCAAAAATAATTAAAAAGATAATATAACATTATAAATAAGTTATATTAAAAGGATGTTTTGAATTAAAATACAGTATTTTTCACTATTCATTAAAAAATGAATTTTATTAGAAAAAATACCAAAAATTTACCCAATGTAAATTTTAATGTCTTGATTCTAAAAAAGAATTTTATTTTGTCAAATAGAACATTTAAAAGTGACCAAAACTATATTTAAATAGGGTTCTCCATCAAAAGGCGATAAGTCATCCTTTTAATGAATAATATAGTTTTTATGCTTAAAATCAGAATCTTTCTTATTTTAAGCCTCTAAAATTTATTGGATAAATGTAAAAACATTTAACAAACATGTATATCCATATTCTAGTTAGTTCATTCCATTCCTTCCAATATAACACCTAGTCGTTAACTACCATTTATAATAATATTATATTATTATTTTTCAGTATGACTCAACGTTGTGTGAAATGTAAGTTTTCAAAGAAACCTGTTGTTGTGTATCAGGTATGCCATCAAACATAGCATCCCCTTTAAAGTAAAATTAATAAATTATTCACAAATTTTAATAAATATGAAAATTTTATATTCTTTATTTACTTGGGATGTTACATCCTTCCCCCTTTTGGGAATTACGTCCTCGCAATTTTATAATTGGGCTTGGAAACTTCATTGAAAGTCCCACATCAGAAAAAAAAAGTCAATAAAAATATCACTTTAAAAGAAAGAAAGAGATATAAAAAGGTCACCATAGATAGCCCATATTAGTGTTCCATGTAATAAAACATGGATATTGAGGAGAAAATAACCATCAAGGTTTGATGGAGAGTGGTAGAAAAAATGAATAAGAGAATGTTAACCACCAGAAAATCACAAATTGTGTTGGGTTAAACACTCTTTGATTCCATAGTTGGAAAAGTTAATGGAAAAAGTTTTTATTTTAAGTTACTTTTCAAAATTTTGATTAATTTATTTATGATATTGAATAAGAACATAATGAAACAAACTTACTTTTCATTTAAACTTTAATCCTTTACTAGATTTCTACCAAAAACTCATCTTTTCTCCCAATGATGAGTATTCTGGATGACTTGTACACATTGAAAGTGAAATAATCAACATCTAGAGAATCACATGATCTTCAAAAGATGAACTATATTTTTTCCATGTCTTTAGACATTAACCAAAACCAAAATTGATAGTACAATATCAGATAATCCCCAAAAGTATAATCTTTTATAAAAAGAAAAACTACTCTTAATCTCCCAAACTCAACAAATAATACCCAAGGTTCAACAATTCCAAAGGTTCAAGAAATACCATTCAATACACAATTGTCCATAAAATTATTCAAAATAATCCAAATTAATATTGAAACCCAAAACTCATAAGAATATGATCACATAGTCTTCTTTGATAAATCTTAACATTTATCTCCAAATAATATCGACTACTCTTAAAGTCTCATACTAAAGTGTAATTAACCTAATCACATATTTTCTATGATAAGTTAATCATTTCCATAAATAACCCAAATCACCATATGTCAAAAATAAAAACAGATATTCTTCTAAAATAAAATTTTATCCATTACTCCACAAATAAATCCCATAGTATTCTATTTACCTTAAGAAGATAATGTTCCCCAAAAGCGAGAACATCTTCCTAAATAAACATTATCACTAATTCACCAAATCATTTTACTATATTAAGGATATTTATTTGATAAATCATAAGTTCCCAAAATCGACATATTCATGACCCATAAAATTATTTATCTTTAAAAATAAGTCATACTAAACAGGGACTTTACGTAGGACAACTGTAGGTGATTCACCCTTATCGCCCTTCAGTAGTGGGATTGATTCCTACAGCCTTTTCGGAAACGGAGGGTTGTCACCAATCTTACAGGTTGTCCTTTTTATAAAACTAAAGAATAACCCTAACATGTTTTAACCTCAATGGTTTTCTTATACATTTCATTTTAATCCCAATACATTAAGACCTCAATAACTTATATATTGTCATTTTTTTCACCTCTATTAGATAAAATAAATCTATTCACAATAGAAAGAACAATATACTGTGATCATGGTGTCCATAAGTTTTCATAATCATCTTGTTCACGTAGGTAGAAGGTCCATTCATTGCAAAAATGATTTAGAGATCCTTCAAAATCATTTTCCTCTTTCATCCAAATACACCTTTTACAACTTGGGTCATATGGGTGTTCACAAAAAACAATTTTGGAAAATAATCTTGTATGACATATAATTTCAAAACATCTGATAAAACATGATTTTTATAAAAAAGTCAGACCTAGTTTCAGTTGAAACGTTCAATAAATGGCCCTTTTAAAATACAATAAGTATTTGATGAGAGACTATGTTGAAAAAGAAAATATAAATAGGTTTTACAAGGGTATCCTTTTTCATCACCTTTTTCAAAATCATAATATTCTTCAAAATATTGTGATAAGGTAAAATATTTAAAAATTCCTTAATAATATTTTCCTTTCTTGAAAATATGAGATTATTGAGAAAATAGTATTTGATTAAATAAAACCCATGATTCACGATGATATCGAGGTATAGTGGAGGTTTTTGATATCTCAAACAACTGCTTGCAAGCGAGTTGTATGCTAAAAAAAGTTTCACCATCATCTAAACCTGACTTTGCAATAATTATTATAAGCATGTCATCAAGAAGAGATAAGAATGTCGTTCGATATCCTCCTCCTTCCATTTGTAACTGACATTCCTTGATCTGAAAAATTTAAAAAAAAGTATTTAACTTAAATAATAGACATAGGTACTAACCATGTGTATAATAAAAACTCTTAATCCCTAAAGTTGTCAAAACGGGCCTCTGAGACCAACTATAAAACCATGCCTAAAACATTTACATAGTCTTGTATTAAATGAATAATTCACCTTAAGGATATTTTTAGGTTTAGAGTTTTATAGAATTATACCATAACTATTACATATCAACTTGAAAATTAGATGTAGACACTATTACTCAGTATCCATTTTTTCATAAAAAAACCATTAAAAAGAAACATGTCTAGTTCCATGTTTTAAGAATCATGACTTTTCCTTGATCCCATCATTAACCCTATTCATATTTAAGTCATATGGAAAACATTTAAAAAACAGGGTATGATTATAAAAAAGCTTAGTAAGGGTTATAAAATAAGGAAAGAAAAACATTATCCAATCAATAAATAAAAATAAATGAAACCATACTTTTCAATCATAACATTCCTCATGAAATCATAAGATTTATGAATAACACATAGAATTCATAAATCATAAAGGTAACATCCGGAATACATAACATACTTAAATTGTAGCTATTACAGCTACATAGAGAGTAATATTGGAATACTTATCACAGTATATTATCTAAATCTCTTATGAGAAACATTAACGTTTACATCCATCACGTTACCTAATGCATTAGAGATATATCTCGAGCACACCTACCCTTGGTTTGTCACAGAACCACCCATATACATAAACAATTCCGAATAACCATAACATTTTCATAACACATAAAACAAGACTAAAAGAAAGATAAAATTTCCACATTTCAATCACAATATATCATTTCAAGATATTGAAGTAATCAATGTTTTATCAAACCATTTTAAAACCATTAAAAACAGATAATAAAGAAATTTGTGGAATCAAAGTGTCCCATACCACTTTGAAACTTTTAAAAGAATTAGAATTTTAAAACATTAATGCCCATATAAATAAATCTTTTAAACCCTTTTGAATACATGTACATTTATGAAAAATATTTAGCAGATTAAATCATTAAAATATTTAAAATGATATTTTAGTTAAAGAGTTCCTAACCAAATGAGAGATGCTTGAATTCAAATAATTGAGGAATAAAATTTAATAAACACATTATAATATCATGAGAATAAATGTGTTCAAGATATAATAGAAAAAAGGATAGGATATACACCATATAAACGTGTATTGGCACATAACAACAATGAAGTCTCAATAGAATGTAATTTGAGATGAACTCCCTTATAAATGTGGTATTCTGAGATTAAGAATAAATCAATTATATAATTATGTGTAGAAAATATAAATACACTCAATATGATTTTTTCAGTGAAAATAAATTCATAGGTCATTCACACATATTCATAGCACGATATAATCAACAATTAGAATTTTAACCCAAATAATTTAAATTAGGTTAAAAAGTTCCCTTATAGAAATTCGGCAGCCTAATGACGTCACATTAAAATTTAGAAAATTAGTTGATTAGATTGAAAAGGGTATATATTCATGTGGACATAAAATTTATAGCAATAATTATATATAAGAACATATCCCAACATAATAAGATGTAAATTAAATGACATAACAAAAAGAAGTCCTTTAAAAAGAGGAGGGTGAAAGGTTCCCTTACCGATTTGGTAACTTACGAAACATATAACCCAAAAAAGAAGAAACATTAAATAAAGATGTAAAAACATATAAATTAAAGTATATTACACAAATAATACAATAATGGTCAGTACATACATCACACAAAAATAAATAGTGGTATATATAGTATGAATCTCACGAAAATAAAAAGTGAGATGAAAACCCCTTACCACGATGTAATCAATCAAGTCATATGACCAAATGTTAATAACCACCAAATGAATAATAAAATACCATGAATATAAATATAATCATGATAATATATATAAAATTTCAGTATACAATACACAACATGCAATAAATATGTGGCGAACAATGGAAATCTCACAGAATAAAAAGTGAGATAAGAAACCCCTTACCACGTTGCAATGAATCGAGTCGTATGACCAAAGTTAATAACCACAAAATTAAGCATATAATTACATGAATATAAATATAATAATTATAATATATATCAAATGGATGTACACAATACACCACATGTAATAAATAATCATCGAACAATGGAAATCTCACAGAATTAAAAGTGAGATAAGAAACCCCTTACCATGTTGTAATCAATCGAGTCATGTGACCAAAAGTAAATAACAAACAAATTAATAAAAAAATATCATGAAAATAAATAGAATCATGATAATATATATCTAATGGAAGTATTATATTCTCCACATGAAATAAATAAGTGGGGAACAATGGAAATCTCACTGGAATAAAAGTGTGATAGGAAACCCCTTACCACGTTGTAATCAATCGATTCATATGATCAAAAGTTAACAACCACAAAATGAATCACAGAATACCATGAATATAAATATAATCATGATAAAATTTATCAAATTTCCATACACAATACACCACATGAAATAAATAAGCGGTGAACAATGAAAATCTCATAGAATTAAAAGTGAGATAAGAAACCCCTTACCTCATGTCCGACTTGACTCGATCATTCATTAATCTCATGAATAGAAAACTAAAGTTAATTTATTCTTGATTAAGGAAATTATTTATATTTATTATTCATTTAATTTCAATTATTACCTATCTATAATAATTAGTGAATTATTTGAGTTCATATCGGACATTTTGTTGATGTTTAGAACATGAGTTAAAAATAAACTTGTTATAATTATAAATTGTCCATGTGGTCAAAATTCCATTATCTCCAGAATGATATTCATGATTTAGAAATCATATATATATATATATATATATATATATTATATATAAAGTATATATATATATATATGTATGTATGTATTAATAATAGTACATAACATTTGGAGATAAGAAATGAAATGCACCGTTCATTGAGACGGTAAGCCTTACGTACGCATGAATGCTACTTTCATTTATATTTCATATTTAATGGAATGAAAATGTAATGATAGATAGGTATATTAAAATACCAGTATAATATCATATATAATTTAATTATCTTCATCCTTTTTATGTTCCACATATCGCATGGACAAGTTATATCACATTGGGGGGGTACGCCACAATTCCTCAAATGAAATTATCTTATTTACCAACTATTGAAATCATAAAGGTATTATTTAAATGAAAAATAAATAAGCATAGAAACAATATAAATATAATATATATCACATATAAATAATGTTCTAATTTTATGTCCACCATTAGAAGTGGTAGGAGAAGATTGAACAATCATCATTTCGTGAGGCAGTAGTTTGTCATCCACAGAAACAATATGTTATTTAACCATTAGATGAAGGTGTGTGTAAGTGTAGTTAGAATAATTCTCATAAAAAAACCTACTATATTTAGGATACTTTTTTTGTTACAAAATAAAGTAATAAAATTGTTTATGGTGTGGGAGAAGTAAAATAAAACAAAAGAACTTAATAGAAGACGTTACCTTTAAATCGGGTATCTCCCTTTGGTTTGAACCAAAATGTTAAATTAAATTTCTGTATGCCAATATGATGGCTTCTAGGAGTAATAGAGGGATTTAGGGAGCGTAATTTTGTAAATTTTGTAAAGCCAAGGGGCTTGAGAAGTGTCAGGAATGGGTTATAAGTGCGGGCTTTTTTTAAGGGGGAGGAGGGGATCTTTAGGAATGTTTAAAAATATTATTTTATTGTAGAATAATATTCAGTTTCAAAAAGTCCAAAACATATTAAAGTCAAATTAAATAGGACTCATGTTCGAAATAAAATAATCCAATAATAATTGGACAGGATTCGGATATTATTTTAACCTTTATAATATTCTTTATTTAAATAATTCATTAATGAGGTAAACATTGCATCATTATTGTGTCATAAATAAATTTATTTATTTTTTGTCTAAATTTTTTAAAAAAATACCATCATGTAAGAAATATTTATTGTCTAAGAGTTAAATTAAATATACCCATGTAAAAATATATTTACTAAAAGATATATGTTTATGTAATTTTTGTCTTTACTTTAAATTAATTAAAATAAATTTTCATTATCACTCGTAAGTGTCTCCATGGGGTCCCAAAATCGACCCAAGGATAAAAATGGTTGGAAATGTATCATACCATAGGATTAGGACTCATGTTAGTGCAATTTATTATTATTATAATAATATTTTGTTGCCCTTATTTATATGATTTACCCTTTAACTATGGTAAATACATTTTTCACTGAAGTAAATGATCATAATGTATAAAAATAAAAGTTACCTATTTCCACAATTTGGACCTACTGATTACAAATATTTAATCTATTTTTCCAAATTCCAAACACAGTATCGTCAGAAATTAATTTAATATTAATTCCCGCTATAAAAATAAAAAGTATGTTTTTATGAAAATAATAACTATCAAAAGATTGACACTCATTTATGTCCAATTTCAATGTGAAATTACTTTAATGACCAAAAATAGATTAAATGGCAAATTAATAATATTATTACACTTTAAAACCAATAAACAAGATAATCTATCCTTATAAATAAAATATATTAAAATTTAGTTTTGAATTAAAATACAGTTTTTTTCACTATTCACTAAAAATGAATTTTATCAGAAAAGTACCAAAAATTTTCCCAAAGTAAATTTTGATATCCTTATTCTAAATAAGAATATAATTTTTTCAAATAAAACATTTAAAAGTGACCAAAACTAGATTTAAAGAGTGTTCACCATCAAAAGGAGGTAAATCGACCATTTAATGAATATTAGAGTATTTATGCTTAATATCATTTTCTTTCTTATTTTAAGCCTCTAAAATTTATTGGATAAATTTAAAAAATTTAACAAACATCTATATTCATATTTTAGTTTGTTCTATCCATTATCTATAATAAAATTGATAGGATTTAACTACAATTTTAAAAAAATATTATACTATTATTTTTTAGTATGACTCAATGTTATGTGAAACGTAAGTTTTCAAAGAAACCTGTTGTTGCGTATTGGGTATACCATCACACATAGCATCCCATTAAAAGTAAAATTAATATTTAATTCACAAATTTTAATAAATATGAAAATTTTGTATTCTTTATTTTCCTTGGATGTTACATTTACATTAATCTCACCCAGGATGTGGTTGGTATGACATAAAATATCTGTTTTCAATAAAAAGTGTAATTTTAGAGTTAAACACTTCACACTACCAAAACATCAAAAAAAGATCCAATTATTTTCAAACCTTATCAAAATTATCCAAAATTTATTTCTGATATGTAGTAATTGATCAAAATCCAATCTGTATCATGACATAGATGATATGACACTAAGATCCTTTTATTAATAAAAATTTTTCAATTTATTTTAAAACACATGCCAGTAGAAAAAATGTCTAAATGTTCAAGGATTGTTTTCAAAAATTTGGAATTACTATAAAATTAAATTATAAAATTTAGTAATTTACCACATTTAAATATGACATACAATATTGATGATATAACTAGATTCTTGTGTTTTTAATATAAAATAGTCATTTTAGTTTAAAACGCATGTTACTGTCAAAAAATAAGAAAATTGGAATGATCTATTTTATAACATTTAGATAATAATCCATAATTAATTTTTGACATGTATGAATTGATTTCACATCAATCTGACACATTATGTAGTCATCATGACTCAAATTGTTCGATTTCAATATAAAAGCTCCATTTTAATTTGTAACATGCGCCACACAGCCATAACCATGAAAATGATGTTCAATTTTTTGAATCATTAGAACTCTAATCTATAATTCATTTTCGACATGTATGAACTTATCATATGCTAATAGGAGGTATGATTTGGAAGATATAACTCAAAGAGAATTTTTTAAATATAGAAGTTCCATTTTAGTTTAAAACATGTGTCACGTAGTCAAAACCAATAAAATGAGATCTATTTTTTAAAAAAATTAAAAAACTGATACATAATTCTATTATGATATGTAGGAATCTACCACTCCTCAATCCAATTCCCATTATTACCTGTATGAATCAAATTGAATGTTTTTAGTTTGAAATTGACATTTTAGTCAAAACACACATTAAATGACCAAAACTAAGTGACCACATTCATATTTTAATACTTTTGGACCATGATCCATAGTTTTTTTGACATGTAGGAATTGACTGTACCTAAATATAAAACATGAAATATTCTATATGACATTAACTATGTGTTTTCAGTATTAGTGTGTCATTTTATTTTAAACCATGTCATACAGTCAAAACCAAGAAATAATCTCATGTTGTATTCAAACATTAAGAAAAAATCCATAATTTATTTTGGATTTATATACATCTACTACATATTAACCAGACACATAATATATGAGGTATGAATTGAAATGATGTTTTAATATAAATGTTTCATTTTAATTAAAAACAAGTGTGACTATCCAAAAATGAGAAATAAAAGCTCGTATTGTTTTAAGAAATTATAACAAAACTCTATAATTAATTTTTTTTATGTTTAAAGGGAATACACATCAATATGACACATGATGTGGTTGGTATGACTCAATGTGAATTTTCACTAAATAAAAGTTCCATTTATGTTTAAAATGTTTATCATATAGCCAAAATCAATAAAACCATCCAAGAATGAATTCAACCTGGAGGAAAATTATCCCTAATTAATTTGGGATAAATTTTAATTTACCACATGTTAATCTGATTCAAGATTAGGTAATAATATTACCACTATATATAATATAGGACAACATAAATTTATCATATTTGTATTATATAACAATAGAATAATAATTTTTTTATTTTTTACATAATTTAAGTAATATAAAAATTGGTTTTATTATAGATACCAGATTTTATGTGGAGTTTAATAATTGGAAAAAATATTCCCATTTTTATTTTTTATAGGGGTTATATTTTTTTATTTATTATAAATATGACTTCAAAATAATTTTTTTGTATATATATTTTGAAATTAAATGATGGTGCAATTTTACATTTTCATTACAATTAAATTTTCTATATATTTTTATTATTGATTATATATTCTAATTAGGTATGTTTTTATAGTGTAGTTGCATGGCTGTTTTAAGGATGAAGATTTTAAAGAGCTGGTATGGCATTTATCAGAACTAGGGAAATCACCAATAAAGGGTAACATTATCTGAGCTATAAAAGGAATTGATAAACAGAACCATTACCATCACTAAAAATAAAGAGCTAATAAATCCCACCTTTATCAGTCCTTTTTTAGTGCTGATAATGGTCCTGTTATTTTAATGGTTCTTAGGTATTTAGATTATTTTATAATGAAAAATACATTTCAGTACACTTAATGGCATAATCTATTGTATTATGGTGGAAGTCATGCTTGAGCTAAGGAATCAACAGATGGTAGCTGAAGATACTCACTAGTTTATTGGTGTCAGAGACGTTTCAAGAGATGAGGAAATGATAGAGTATATGTAGTTAATTTATCCTAGTATGAATCTAGTCATCATTGAGAGAGGCAATGCTTCTATTATGATGGCGAGTTACTTCTAGCTCGAGATTGTCTAACCAACTTCACAAATGATAGAGATATGGTTTACATAACACCTAGGTATAGACAGTGGCTAGAGTAGGGAGGTCCATAGGGTAGAAGACATGGAAAAGGTGTTGGTAGAGTAGTAGGTGGTGGCATGTAGTTTGACATGTTTCCACCACCACCCCCATGAGTTCTAATACATCATTAGGGAGTTGGTGGGTAGTGTTGATGGTAGCTGGATGGAAAATATTCCTATGAACATGGTTTTCTATAATTGATTATTGGTATGATCTATGTCTTTTATATATTAGTAACATTACTGATATACACTGGCATGAGATAATTTTTTCATTCCACTTCCCAATTTCATGAATTAAAGATTTTGATTGACCCATAGATTTAAATTTGTGTTTTCATGTGACTCAGTGATCACACACTCATGTTTATAGAGTGACTTGACTCTTGGAGGTTAGAGATTATTATGTTATATTCTTATAGAAATGAAGAGGCATTCTAAATTAATCTTATGTTTGGATGGGCTGTCCAAAATTCATTTCCTAATTATATATTATAGGTGGACGATGTTGTGTATCCATGGTGATGTTTGAGTTTTCCTTAATGGATGAGAAGTAAACCTAGGAAGATAAGGATGGGACGATATGCATGAGTATATAGATGACTACTCACTAGTTTTCCAGTATTACATTTAGTGTAGTATATTCTATGAGTTTTAATGTTCCTACAGTGAAGATAGTGTATGAGGACGTCTTTCTTAATGAAATTCGTAGCTTACATACCAATGATAGATAGACTTATGTATTAAATTAAATCAAGAAACATCACTGATATCTTTGGTAACATATCAGAGGGATCCAATAGAGCTTCTTGAGGAAACGGTGCAGTTATAGGAATTGTAGAGGAAGGGATTTATTTTACCTAGTGTGTCTCCTTTGGAAGCCCCAATATTTTTTTCCAAGAAGGAATACAGGAACATGAAGTTGTGCATGGATTACCACAACCATAACCAGGTGAATATAAAGAATAAATATCAACTATAGAGAATTGACAGTCTATTTGATCAATTAAGAGGGACTTGATATTTTTTGAAGATACACCTTATATCAGGGTGTCATCAGATTTGAGTACAATATGTGGATATACCAAAGATGATATTTAGATTCCAATATGGTCATTATGACTACATGCTAATGAAATTTGGCATAAAAAACTTCAGAAATGATGATGGGTCATATGAACTGGATCATTTATCATTTAGTACACTAGTTTTCAGTGGCCCTATATGATGAAATTATAGAGTACTTGGCATTTGTGGAGGAGCACATGGGATACTTGAGGATGGTGGAGGATATACTCCATGAGAACTAGCTTTACGGGAAATCTTCATGTTCCATTTATGGATTTGAGAGGTCCATTATCAAGGATATTTCATCACAATAGTGGGTGTATCAGTGGACCCAGTGGAGGTATATCTAGTTCTTTCTTGGGAACCACCAAATAATTTAATGGAGTTGTGGAGCATCTTAGGGTTTTCAGGATACTACATGATATTTTTTTATCTATTTATCTAAGATATTAATAGCATTGAATATATTAACTTAAAAGGGATATCCTTTCAGCTAGATAGAGTGGTTCTAACATGACTTTCAAGAGTTACAACCAAGGTTCATAAAATGTCACATATTGTGGTATCTAGAGGAGAGTGACGAGTACATAGTTTTCTAGAATGACTATAGGACATGATTTTATTGTGTTCTAATACATATTTAGATAATGATTTATTATGGTTACTAGATTTTGATACAACATGACTAGAATTATCTAAACCATGATCAATATTTGGTTGCAGTAGCCTTTATTGTGATGATGTAGAGAAAAAACCATATACATGAGCAGTATATCATTTATTTTTACATTAGGTGTCCCAAGTATATATTATCAATTATGGATTTTTACATGTGACAGAGGTGATGTATATAGTTTCTCTAGTATTATTTCATTAATATAGTATATACTTATGGTAAGGGGAACATGGTGGAAGACACTCTCAGTTGGGGATCTAGTTCTCTAGTGTTGGATCAGACATCAGATCAGTTATCATCATTTCATTTTCCCTGGTGGATAAGGATGGTTTAGCCATTCTCTATTTGATTATTTTTACCACATTTATTCTATTACATGTTTGGAATTATCATCGTGGAGATACCAAAAATGATACCTTACATTCTCATATATCCACTAGACATGATCTTGATGGATTTTGTAAAGGTGGGTAGAACATCATTCTTTTTAGAGGATAGAATATAGAACTTGTGATTTTATGTGAGGAGGTTCTATGGGAGTTTCATATATACACCATTGGTGGTACACTTAAGTGTGTTTAATATTTACTAGAACATTCGACAACATTTTTGGGTGTGGGTATGATGATGTGTGTAGTAGATTTTGTCTATTAATTACTCTTTTATCATTAGGTGAAGGCTATGAACTAGGTTCCAATGGGTTTTGATAAACCCCTCATGGATTTAGAGTGGATGTGATATGGAATTTATATAGAATTTGGCATATATATTCCCCAAATTTCTAGAGTACTTGATGTCATCTGGGTGATCATAGATCGAATCACCAAGATAGAACAATCCCTCTCTATTCAAGAAAAGTGTTAAATAAAGTTCTTTGTATACCTTATATAGTCCAACGATGGATGCCTTAAATGTTTGAGGAGGGATACAATGTGTTCCTAAGGGTCTCACCTTAGAGTCAGCTAAATAGATTTGGATAGGGTAGTATGCTATAATTTATATTCATTAGATTGTTAAAAATAGCACATAGGGTTGGTGAGTTGTCAAACCACTTGGCCCTACGGCTATAGTTGGACTAGGTATACGACTTCTTCCATGTGACAGAGATGAGGTAGATTGTGCATGACTTATAAAATGTTATCAACAATGGGGAGATCGAAATAAAGGATGGATAAACCTTTACAGAGTGACTGGTGAATATCAAGGATCAATAAGATAATATCAAACATGATTGAGTGATTCCCTTCTCCCGTGTCCAGTGGCAACATGGTAATCTCGAGGAGAGCATCTACGACCAAAATTCCCTAATGAGAGCTCAGTACCATCATCCTTTTTAGTATTTTTTTTCATTTTAGGATTAAAATCCTTAATGCGAGGAGAATTTAATGGATTTATTTTTAACTCAAAATGATTTTTTATATATCTAAAAATTATTTTAGAGATATGTACTTAGTCGATATGAGATTATATGGCCCTAAGAGTCTCAATATGATATTATATAAATATTAGATAAATTATATAAAAAGTACAGATTTTAACTAAAATAATGTAATATATATTGAATTGGGGCTCTGATGAGAAATCAGAGGTCATCATTGATTCGTGAACATGGTTTTTACACTATACATTCCATAAACCCTTTCAGCATTGGGTGTTTTGATAAAGTGAAGTCGTGTTCACAAATAATGAAATAAATAAAATATTTACTTTATTTTGTTATTTTTAAATGTAGATAACTAATAAACTTTATAAATATATGTTTAATTAATTTTCCTAGGCTTATCCACATAACCAATGGATTGAGATAGGAGTCGTTGGAGGAGAGATTGGACAAAAAACAGATTGAGGACACTTTTCTTCAAAAAAATCGAGGATATCGCCAACGTTGAAAAAAAGATTTTTTTTATTAGAGTTCAACCCTAAACTAGGGTAATATATTAATTTATGTGGATTATTCCCTATTTTTATCCCATGATAAATTCAAATCTATTCTTATAACTATTTTACTCTTAGTTCAATCATGTTATGGAGATTCTGGTTTAATCTTCCTATATTTTTGGGAAATTATATTTTATTATATTAATCTCCATTCATTATTATAACAACAAGGAATCTTTTAAAACTAGTATTATAGATGATTTTTATTCCTATGGTAATATAGTGCTATTTTCTCATCCATTCTTTAGAAGTTCATTATTCGTGTTTCTTTGAATGATGATACGATGATTACTTAGTTGGAGATCATTATGCAATCCCATATTAGTATAATGGATTAATGCATATGGTTCCAATCCACGATCCAAGTAACATCAGTTTTCATGGAAATGGTAATGAAGATTCAATCATATTGGAGTTTCCTAGTTCATTGTTTGGTATGTGATGATAGTACGGAGTAAAAAGAGTGTTTCACAATCAGATCAAGTGGTAAGAATCTAGATACTAGTGATAGATAGACTCAATCAATGGTCTATCTACATTTCATCATCATGATCTATGGAAGGAGTGGTGGAGAAAGAGTAAGATACATAAAGAACTTACGAGTTCTAGAAAGTCAAGAATTGCATAGTGTATGACATAATGAACACATGTCATTTTTCCCAAGAATGTTTCACAAGGGTGTACAAGTGAAATAAAATATCTGACCACATGTAACACATGTCACACATCTTTTGACCTAGTTATGGAAGCTCATAATGGTCATTGTGGGTACATGGGAATAGGAATGTCTAGGAACACTAAAAAAAGTAGAGTATATGTGCATGGAACATTACTCAGAAATGACCAGGTACATAAATATGCCTTGGTATACAAACATGAACAGTGTACATGGGAAAAAGAAGAGGATTATGGAAACAGACATGGGATGGTCAAACATTAGACGTATACAATATTTTACATATATACATGTTGTGTACTTTCTATAAGGTAGTTTACTGGACTTAATTTACTTAGTATAGACTAGTTTTAGTTGTGTGTGATTCCATAGTCCATCCCAATGAGGGTAAAATGTGGCATTATATCTCAAGAATAGGATTTCTATACCCTATACAAGTTATTTCCAAGATAGAGTTTGGCGTATCAACCTATGTGACCAGGTTTGGATCCTCTATCATTCTTCTTCATCCTATGTAGGGTTTGTGGTATTAGTGTGACCATCATCCATAGGGTATCGATCTGAAATCTATTAGGTTGATCCAGTAGGGTTTGTGGAATCCCCCATATATCTATGGTGTGATATTGAATCTATTTATTGAAAACATTTTAGTTCCATTGAGTAATTATTTGGTGAGACCCATTGATAATGAACTATTAGATGAGCATCATTAATGAAAACATGGCCTGGAAATTGGATTCTCCAAGATGAGAGTTTCCATGAATCCCTAAGGAGAATCATATGCTTGGAAGAGTTTTTGAGAGCTCTTAGATACATGGATTATATATTTAGTATATTTGTGTTTTTATTACCATTATTTACCATATCATGATTAATATACCTATATAATAATGAGATAAATAGTTTTTATGGTTTATGTTTAGTAAATTTGGGGTGTTCTATGGGGAATATTTATACTCAACCCTACATAGGATCTAAACATAGATGTCATGTCTTATGTTTATGACAAGAATTTTGATAGATTAATTGGAGGACTAGGAGTTTGTAGAGATTATTTTCGGTCTCTATTGACTAGGTTTAAATGAGTTTTCAATTGATTAATGTCACCTATTTCTATGTGGGTTTGTCTTTAGATCATATTTTTCTGGGAATTTTTTTTATGATTTTGAATACTATTTCATACTACGATTTGGGTATATAGATGTATTAATGCATTAGAATCAGTTGTAGATTAATTTTAATATTTTATAGGATTGGATAAGTGTTTGTGTATACATGTACCTTACATATATTATTCCCATATGAGTGATATTTCTACATGATACTAGTCACAATCCATTTAAATTTTGGAGGTGGGTGTGGGGTTGTCAGGATAATCTTATCATTGGATAGGAGGGTCCAATTGGGTTAATTCATGACCCATAAAGCAATTTAATAAAAAACTAATTCCTCATGAAAAACAACGTAAATTTCATGTGTGGTTGTCAAAAGGTTATGAACCAAGTGTTTTTTAATCTATGTGAAATGTTAATGGAGGGTGGAAACAGTTCGAAGGATTTTATGATAACATCTGTTGAGCTAAAAGAGATATTAAATAATTTTATATTTTCAAAAAAAAACTCATGTGCCCTAATGGCTAACATAAAGAAGAAATTACCACAAAAAAAGTTACTAAAAATATAGTAAGGCTATTCCCTAGAAGTTTGTTGCTTAGAAGAATAACGATGCAATCATGTTGAGTTCATCCCAACAAAGAACTAGAATTAAAAACTATCGTTGTTGTGAATAAAATATCATCCTTGATGCTCTCAACAAAAATAAAATAATTTCCTCCCTGTTCTGATATTTTATATATCTATTTATTTATGGGGAATCAAAATTAATGAATGTTTTCAGAGAGAGAACTAACAAATTGAGACATGTAGAATACATATTCCATTATAGATGAAAGTTATATTATTGGATGTGGTTTAACATTTTATATCTTAACTAAATTTTAAATAAATTTGTTTATATTGATAATGTGATGATTGATTCTTTCAACCAATGAGGGGTAATTTGATAATGTGATAGAATTATATAATTATTTAAAATACAAAATTCAGGATATTTATTAATATAGTTGAATTGAAAATGTTTTATGCATATTATCTCATCATTCATTTAAAAAATGAAAAATAATGTTAATGGGGAGAAAATGAACTGATCAATGACATGAAAATAATGACTATTTATGATGTTTAAGGTATAATTCATGAAACATAACCTAATGTTTTTTTTGATTTGTTGAACCTATATATTAATATGAGTGCATGAATTTAGGTGGGGTAAAATCTTATGTGAATATAAAAACATTTATCACCTTGAAATTAATGACAAAATATTAAACATATACATTAGGGGTATATCATTAAATAGTTGGAAAAAAATATCTCTCTATATGTTATTAAGATTTGTAGAACAGTTCGGTAGAAATTATAATATTAGAAATAGATAATACATTTATAAGAAAAAATATATTGAAAATGATTCATAATACATATTTATCTTTATATATTTTTAGTATCATCAAATATGATAAAGTTCAATAATTAATATATTTTTCAAAATTAAATATTCTAAAGAAAAAATATGTGCGGGTATTCCAAAAACATAAAAAATATATATTATAGAATATTTATATTATATAATAATTATAAAAGTAGAATATCTAAAACCCAAAAAAAATTGAGGCTTTATTTAGCGAAATGTATTCAAATATAATTTGAAAAGAATTTGAATCTCCAAGAAAAGACATGAATCTTCATTGATCATGTTACAGAAATATTCAA
Organism: Viscum album; assembly: GCA_963277665.1. Classification (NCBI taxonomy): domain Eukaryota; kingdom Viridiplantae; phylum Streptophyta; class Magnoliopsida; order Santalales; family Viscaceae; genus Viscum; species Viscum album. The sequence goes on along the minus strand of OY728147.1, from coordinate 1,468,975,040 downwards.
CCATGTTACAAACATATTTAATCATATGTAAACTCTAATTTACATTATATGAAACTCCATAGAACATATCCACAAAATGGTTCTCTCACACATTAGTAGTAAATGGAATTATTGACATTGCTGGTGTGGTCAACACATTTAGTTCACCGACCTAGTGATGATAAGGACACAATGGTAGTGAACACCCAAAATAGGATCACATAGTTATCATGAAGTATGTTGTCCAAAATTTTAGATATAGGTAGATATAAGAATCTGATCATCCACCAACATGTAAATAAGTCCACTTTTATGATATATTTGATAAAAGTAAATCATCCACAATATGACACTTACATCAAGAAGAAGTTGAATATTAAATAAATTTTCAATAAATTAGACGAGGTAATAAGGTTCAATGAATGAAATGAGAAATTAATATTAAGAGTCAAAAAACACTATGAAATATAAGTAAGTATGAGTTCGAGAATATGTAGAAACATGAAACATAGTGGCAGAAAAGAAGAGAATATGTACAAAAAGAATAAGTGGAAATAACGACACAAGACACATGGGAACATAATGGAGGGGGAAATAAATAAATATGTAACATTAATATATATATATATATATAATAAAAACATTGTATAGAAACAAAAAATTTATTTTACCTTGGAATGTATCACTGATAGTTACTAAAAATAATTAGCATGAATAAGAAGAAAAATAAGAAATAAAACAATAAAATAAATAGAATATATATCAAACTATAACAACCTAAGAGTAAAGAGTTCCCTAGTAAAAACTAAAAAAAACTAGTCATCTCATTTAATCATTATTTTTTTTAGATTTTATATTGAAGAAATATAGTAATAGTGTAATACATGAAACTAGATTCAATAACATAAAGTATTCATATTTAATACTCAATATTTTATATAATGTATAATAATGTTCCTTTGATAAGAAAATACTTATTTCATTATAAAAATTTGGATATCTTTTAATCAACATTGTAGTGTTAGAATAATATATATTAAAATTTTAGTACCTAATTACATTACTGATAAGAATACTCATATTTCATACTTCATGAAAATTTAAAACATCATTATGAAAATACAAATTTATTACATTATTATACATATAAATGTGAATGATAATTGAAATTTTCATGCATATATCATAGTACTTGCATATTCCAAATATGAAATATTTTATATTTAAGGAAAATTCATATTCATTATATAAATATTTAGAAACATAAAAACACATATATTTATAACTAAATTTATAAATGAAACCTAAAAAAATTGATGAAATAAAATGAAAGAACATAGTAATATGAATATAAATATATAATATGTTCAAAGTGTTAGAAAAAAAATTATGTAGATTAAAAGGAACATTTCTAGTTGATGTTGTTGTGAATTTTACATACCATTTGAACCTTAGTAGGGTACCATTTGGGGGAAGGAACTTAAGAAAATCAGTTGTTGGGATATGCTTGGTTTTTATTTGGTAAGATGACATAAACCATTTTCTTATATTGATTCTATTAATTACCCCAGGTGTGACCAATGAGTAATTATTACTTTTATAGAGATGTAATCACTACAAAATATAGAGACATAAAATTTGGTCACATTTATAATATGAGATAAAATAATTGTGTGAAAATGGGTTATTTTTAAAAATAATGAATTTTTATATTTATATATTGGAAATTATCTAAAAATAAATGCATTTCAAAACAAATTGTATACATGGTAAATAGGTGGATACAATTTATATGAAATAATCATAGATATATAAATAAACCAACAAATAATTAAAAACATGTGGGTATAATATTATTATTTAATTTAGAAAACTTATTATAAATTTGTATATATTGTTTTTTATATGTTTATAATAAATTATATTTTAGAAAATAAAATTTTTATAGTGTTGTTTTTAAAAAATTATTGAGTGTTGAATTTTATATAAAAAATTAGAAACCAATGAATAAAATGGTATATATATCAATGTGCCTAAGAAATTAGTATGTTGAACTATGGGTATGGTATTGGGATGTTAGAATTTAGGTAGTTGGGGTTTTTAAATGTTTAAAAATGGGTTGGACTTGAATGAAATGGTGGTATTGAATTATATAGTTCGACAACATACAAGATGTTTTTATCTTGGGTTTTATAGTTATAAAATCCCCACTCATATCTTTGAAGCCAAAAAAATGAAGCTGATCTTACAAAACCTCTCCATGTTGGTAATTACAATACGTGAAGTAATTAAAATTGGATATTACATCAATTACAATGAAATAGAAACACACAATATTTAAATGATAGAACCTTAACCCCACTTTTACAATTATTCCTCATTTTTCTCTAACTATAACATATAATAGATAAGAAAATTTGAGTCATTCGAATAAAATTGTGGGAATCCTAACATATTGCAAGTGAGGAAACTTTTCTTGAACCATTTTCACACAACTTAAATCAATCTTGAATAAATATTCTTATTGAAAAAGATGCACACAATCCAAAAAACATACCACTTTAAGAACATTTTTTCAATGAATGATCAAGTTCCTCCATATATGAATTGTAGTAGAGATGAAAATTCAAGTCATTCCCCAAACACATTGAATGCATTAGAAAAAATTCTAGAAAATGACTATTATCTTGAACATAACACAAGAAAACTGTGTGCATCATACCAAATTCCATGTCAGGGTGTGTGGATAAAAACCATTTTCCTATAGACTAAATCAAGTAATAATAATCCTTTTATCATAAATATAATTAAGTAGTGGGATCATCTCCATTTGAAAACAACATCATTGATACACCATTGATTAGAACCCAAAAACTATTGGTTTCACCAAGAGATCCCCAATAATCCTCACATATACATGAATCTCCCCAACAATATCAATTATGAGGTCTAATAACCAACTGAACATAACCAAAATTCGATAAAGTTGATATATTTTTTGCAAAACAAAATGGGCTAAAAATCATAGAAAAAAGTAAAAATAGTTGTTTATGTAAACAATAATAAGTTAAAATTTATTATCCATACTCTGAAAATATAAATTAAAAAACTATTAATAAATGAAAACTGATAATAAATCTAAGATTTTTTATAGTGTAAATTACGGACGTAAGGGAAAAGTTGTAAAACTAGAAAATAACTATAGGTGGCCACCAAGGTGGGATAATAGAGGTGGCCAGTGGATTCATGATATTGGTGGTGTTATAATAAAATAACCACAACATTAGTATTGGGGGAGAAGTGGTGAATTCGAGATCAAGGGGAACAATAACAATTATTAGGTCAGGGGGTGAGAAGATATTGAGGTCAGGGGGAAGAATGATTGCATAGTCGGGGGGGGATACAATGCTGATTGGGTGGTTGGTTTATAGTGTGGGAGAGATAGTGAGGCTCCTACTACTGGATGATAATAGATTGGGGGAATGGGTTGAGGCCGGGGGTGCAGTGTTCTGAATTGTAGCACTAGGGAATCATGTCACAAAGAGGTTTCAAAGCTATACTGGGGGTTTGGTGGGGTTTGAGAAATAATATGTTTAATAAATATAAAAATATTCCATCAATTAAAAATATAATATTTCTAAAAAATCTAAATACAATTACAAATTTTGGATCTATTATATAATAAAATTTTCTACTATTCATTCGTTTTTATTGTACAATTTATATTTTAATAAATATATATAAATACATTTTTAATGAATATTGATTTCATGACATAGAATAATTAATAAATGAACATATTCAAATATTGTTACCAGTTTTTTAATTTTTTCATTATTTATTATAATAGTCTTATTAATGGTAAATGATTTGTTCATAATAATCTTAATAATAACAGATATACTTGTTGAAAAAAATTAATTTTATAGTGATGATAAAATAATAGAATTATTTTTCATTAATATATTTTATGGAATTGATAAATTAATATCAAATTATAAATCTTACTGTAAAAATAACATCCGGAATAAATAATTGACATGGAAAAATGCTAACCTCTATTGCAATTACTCAATTTTACCAACAATTTTATTATGTGTCAAAAAAATTATGTTTTTATGGTCACTTTTTTAATAACAATTATTTTATAAAACATGTTAAAAGGATTTTTAGTTGGAATAATATTCAATTTGATATGGAATGTATTTATTATCAATATTATGCCCCTTATTTTCTACATAGATAATGGTTCACATAAATATAGAGTGAAAAAATTGAATACACGTTTCATAATCTAAATTAATACCACGTTTTATCATGTTTTTTAATATTTAATTTCAATAAGGGGAGGTTTAATAAAATTAAATCCAACATATTTAATTTCTTTTTTATATTTATATTGATAAAAGGAAAATGGGAAGAAATTTTAACCCACATTATGTTAGGCTATATTTTTTTCAATGAGGATGAATGTAATATATAGATTGTCAATATGTATTGGAGTATAAAATGTTGTAAGGAAGTTATATTAATTAATAATAGCATTGAAGTAATATTATTTTCATAAGAAACGATGGAATGAATAATAAATTTTATGGTTTATGGATTTTCTCGTAAATTATATTGATAAGATATAATGGTGTTTCATAAGAATGGTTTCTTCCTATATATTAATTAAAAATGAATTATGATTGAAGGGAAAAATTATTTATTGAAGGAAATATGTATAAATTTTTCATATGAAAGATTAAGATATTCCACTGATATTATTGGATATTTACTCACGTATCAAAATAGTTAGTTTGGAGGTGGGATGGATGATATCTTTTTTGTATAATAGGTTAAATTAGATTTGATAGATTTTAATTTATTCCACCACTAGTTGAAGAATATATTATTTATAACATTTTAAAAATATGGTTGTAGGTTATATTAATTTGTATTCTTAGAATATTAAGTTATTTTAAATGATCATAGTATAGACCTATTAAGTAATATTTTTTTAATTCAATCAGATTGGGAAGTTAAATATAAAATAATTACTCCACAATGAATGAATAATAATATATGTTATGAAACTATAAGGATATTGTGAAGATTAAACTATGTGATAACCATGAATGAATAATACTACATGTATATAAGTAAAATTTGATAAATTTGTAGATATTGAGTGAACAAATAAAGGGTTTTCAAATTTAAAATCACCTTCATTTTTATTGAAGTTTATCTATATTTATTCCACTATTATATGAAGTGTCTTAGATGGTGTAACTAATATTATAGAAGTATGTTTCAGAATATTAAATTATTGACAAAGCATAAACATTTAATAATTCTAGGAAAATAATAATATTCAATAAAATTATTTTGAAATATCATTGAAATGGTTTGAAAATATTTTTATAGTTTTCATAGTTATTTAAATTAGTGTTTTCTAAATGATTAGATATGATTTGAGAATCATTGATAAGGTCATGATCCAATTTCAAAATGATTTAGAATTATATCACTGATAAATTATAAAAAGGCAATTGATGTGTTAAAATAACATTTTTATCACAATAGAAAAATTAGAAAAGGTATTTTGTTTATAAGAGAAATTATGGAGTAGAAATGAATCATTTCCAAATACATGTGATATTCAATATTCATATGAAGAATACATAAATTTAGCATGAGATAAATGTCAATGATATAGAAAAGGTGCATGATACATTAATTTTAGTTTCTATATTTGTAAAAGTGTTATATAAGGAGAATATAATAATTGGAGAAGATATTCGAAGTGTAAAATTAACTCTAGAGAATAGTAAAGAAAATGATGAAAAGTTTTGGAGACCCACAAACATATATAAAAGTAACATTGAGTATAAAAAAGTATTTGAAAAATGGATAAACACTACACTAAGTTATTTAAGGGTAAAAATTACATAAGTATTGGTTAAAAAGATGACACATAAAGGAAATAGTTATGTAAAAAATATGAGACTTTTGAAAGATAACTAGGATCCTAATTTGTAAATATTTCTGAAGAAGAATAAAAAATATGGTACATATCAATTGATTCTAGGGAGATTATTTTTTGAATAATAAATTTAGTTAATGTATATTGTGATTATAAATTATTTCTGAAAAGAATAATGTTTCCAATCTATGGTGAAGATTATCATGTCATGAAGTTGATTCAAGAAGAAATCAAATTCATGTGGGTTATGTTGACAGACATACAATCATGATATTGGGAATATGTTCAAGAAATTTATTATTATGAAAATGATATCATTGGAGAGATTATATCAAGAATAACATTCCAGGGAAATTAGACATTTTATTGAAATGATAATTAGGTGTAAGGCCATGTCCAGACCATTTTTTATAAAAAAAATTGAGGATTCATTATTGTTATGAGATTAAATGTTGCAGCATGACTACCTTTTATTATTCTTGTATATAAAAATTACAATTTAAATACCTATGTATTTCATTGAATTTTCAAAGAAGGATTATCCTAAATCCCATTGAATATTTGAGGATAAAATTACTTAGATTAAATGATATTTATGAGAAAGGTTTAGTGATATAATATCATTGAGTGGTTTGAAGTTATAATAATTGAAATTATTTTCCCATTGAAACATAGAAATTATTATACAGGATGATGTTGGAGTATATCAAAACACAATAACTATAATAAAGAAAATGTGATCTTAGGTTCTTAATTTATTTTCAATTTTTTTCTGTTGAAAAAAAGTGTGGTGGAGAGTTGATAAAACATTATTATTCATAAACATATGTATCAGAGATAAGTAGATCAAATTTTCATGCCCATGAAATCATTTTTTTCAATTATAAGAAGCTAAAATGTATCTGATAAGCTGATAAACCTTCTTAATTGGTGTATTAAATGATACTCAAAATAACTATATGTGAATCATGGCTTGTGGGTATCTTTTATCGCAAATATTTTATAAGAGTATTTTTTATATATCTCAATGTTTCTATAGAAAATTTCTAAAATTGATTCCAAAAATATACCCCTAATTGAATTCCCAATAAACTTATGCTAATTATCTACTTTGATTCCTCTTTTATAGTCATACTCCCACCCAACTATACTCTATGATATGATGTTGTCTACTTTGGCCTACCAAGACTCATTATTGTTTCTTTCCGAATGTACCCTCTCATTTGATGGAAATTTCATCATCTCTAGGGGATGTGATCAGCCTTAATACTAATATTAAAACATTATCCTCCCATTATTCATCTAGGACAGAATTCTTTAAGGCAGTTCATATCTTAGATAATCACTACATGAAAAAAACCCTATACAAATGGTTTGGAACCATTGGTATAGGCCTCCAAACTGTTGGTATATCCTATAACAACGGTTTGGAGAACCGTTGCCAAGTAAGCCGTGAGGATAGGTCTATACCAACGGTTTTGGGAAAACCATTGGTATAGACCTATACAAACGGGTTTGAAAACCATTGGTATAACTAATATAAAAATCTATACCAACGGTTCCATAAAACCGTTGGTATATGTAATTCAAAAAATAATCATTCGGTTGCTTTTGATCCCCGCACCTCCCTTTTGTGATTGAAGGACCTAACCACTAGACTAACTTACTTTTGTGAACATAATTTCATAAATATATATATGTATTATCATAAGTATTTTAAATTTTTATTTATTTAATGTCCCATGTAAGAAGATTCCATTAAAAAGACAGATACCTATACCAATGTTTTTGAGAACCGTTGGTAGAGGTTCATTGATTTTGGAACCTATACCAACAGTTTTTCCAAAACCGTCAGTAAAGGTCCATATCAGTGACCTTTACCAATGGTTTAGGATAAATCATTTGTATAGGTCCAAATTAGTGAACTATGCCAATGGTTTTCCCAAAACCGTTGGTATAGATAATATCTCCAGTAGTGCATCCACATGACTGTTACACAACCATTTCATAACATGATTGGACTGGTGCTAAAATTGATTCCAATATATCTATACATGTTCACTTATAAAAATACCTTAATTTTTTTATTTATGTATGAATAGGTTATTTTTGAATGACACAATACTATTTTGTTTTGTTTTTAAAAGAAATGCATTCAATAAACGACTAACCTAGTGGATGGATTCACCCTGAGAATGGTTTATACCTTCTTTTTCTATTATCAGTGTGTCTCTAATCGCATAATGGTTATCATTCAGAACCATCTCCCACAGGTGGTAATATACCCATACCTAGATAAATTAATATACTAGGGGATGATTCCATCTAGGTCCATCATGGTCAGTGCTGTCAAGCTAGGGGTTATTATAACATTGGACCTAAAAAACACAATTTCATCAATAGTAGGGTATCATCATGTAGATATTAACCACAAAAATTGTGCCCACTAAGGGGAAGTGCTCACCTAGTGTGTAGCCATCGATATAAGAAAATTAAATCATAAACATATCAATAATTTTCATAGAAAAAAATAAAAAAAAGAATAATATATGATTATTTAATGTTTATATATTAAAGAAAATATAAGATCATTTCGCCTAACCCCTTTCAAATACCATTTTTGATACCAATTCTGTTGTACCATTTCCATTCCCAATTCAGAAACACAATTTCTATTTTGTATGTTAAAAGAATACGAAAATGAAACCAAAACCAAATACTAATCAAAAACAATTTAAAACTATTCACATTTCCCTACAATGGGTGAAATATGAACTACAATTCACATATTTTGATTTATAAACCCGAGACAATTTACCATTACCAAGATCCATATTTTCAAGGTACCAATTCAAAATAAAATTTCAATGAAATGAAATAATTCCAAATACTAATTATCATTCCAAGATTCTTTAATACCATTTAAAAATATCAAGGTTTATTAAATTCTATTTCACAACATTTTATTCAAATAAACGATTCCTCTTAAAAATTTCAAATATAATTTAGCTAAATAATAGAAATAATCCTTTATAAGGATTTACCCTTATAATCATTTGTTTTAAAATTAAAAGTTCAAAATTTGTAAAGACTATTGAATTATGGAATTTATATAAGGAAAAATGAATCACAAATATTTTAATATAAATTAAGATAATTCCATATGAAGCTAGAATGAATACACAATGTAAAAACTCAAAAAAGGAAATTCTATGGGTTAAATTAATAGAGTCCACATACCTAAACCATAGTGGTACCCAATCATCTGATAAAATATTTTGGGTTGAGAAAAAATTATTGTAAATGAAGAACCTGAAAATTTCCCTAAAAATAGTGTATCACTAATATAGATGGGAAGATAACTCTTAATAATGAATGAATAGTGGAATGGGAGGAATATGGATCATATAATAACCTCTAACAATCTTATGTATCTAATTTCAAACCCAATATAAATGAATTGGAGAGATTCAATATAGTAAGGAAGATGTGAATGGGGGACCCTATGCTACTATAATTTAGAAAAAGAACATACAAATTTAGGATTGTCAAGAAAGGTTAGAGGCGGATAAATGAACCACAACCAATTTAAAATAATATCATATATAACTGTCTATTGATAAAACCAATGGCCAGTTTGCAGTAGTATTTTTTAACCATCTTACCATCATAATACCCCAGGCTACCTCCGGTACTTCTCTTATACTCTAATCCACCTACTAAAAATATATTAATTTCTAAAACACCATTTTCAGTCGGTTGAATTCTACGAATTCCATTTTAATTTCTAATTCCAAATATTTCTCATCCACTAAAAATACTCCAAATATTTCTTAAATAAAAAAATCATATATAGGCTCTGAGAATTAAAAATATATTCAGTAAATTTCTTCTTACATAGTAGACATATTAGAAATTCCCTACATAAAAATGTTCTACATTGCCCTCTAAAGGGAAACATAAGAAATAGTGAGATTTGATACCCAATAAGGGTTAAAAAGATATTAATAAATGATCATAAGTTAAAATAAAATAAGAATAATGTTATAATATCTTAATAATAACTTATGATAATCATACCCAATAATACAAAGATAATTTATCATAAATCATATAATCAAATTTTTTCATAACAAAATATGTATGTCATAAGAGTTATGGATCATAAATAATCAATTGTGATCCCTAAGATAATATTATAATAACAATACATAATATTTTTTTATATAAATAATCCTATAATATAATTTGCTCTGATATTAATCGCATGCAATACCATAACAATGTACTGGGGTGACTCCATATTCAATCATATTCATAACCGTGGTTTACCACTACAAATATAAAATTGGAAAAAGTCCCTTACTAAATTCGGTTCCTTTTTCATTACAGTGGTTGTTGTATCTTAATGTATCCATATTTACCTAATTAATTATAGGGATATATAATTCAAGATCACTCATCACAATAATAAAACCTTACATATTTTTTACACATGATAATAAAATATTAATCAAATAATCATATAATAAACCATGAAAAAAAATGTTTAATAAAAATTTATTATTTTATTAATTAAATCACCATGTAATGTAAATGGGTTTCAAAAAGGATTCATCATTACATAATTAACTGATTGGGATGAAACTAGTTTTATAGAATCAGCCTTAAATATCATCATCAAAATCCATCAAGAGAAATAAATTCTTTGGTATCATAACATCATATCTCAAGTGAATAAAAAATCCTTACATAATGTTGACATATATGAAAAATACCTTTAAAATGACATTTAATTAATTTTCTAAAAACATGAGAGATATATCCTTATATTTTGATAATATAGATATAATTATTTTCTCTGAAAATAACCATTGAAACGTGTAATGTAATAATTAATCAAGAAAAACACTCATGATGTTTAGAAAATGGGTTCATACATTATATTTTAAAGGAGAACATTTTTTTCACACTTTTTGAATAAAATATAAAACACTTGTTTTCAAAACATTTATATAAAATGATTAATTCTAATAATGTGTAAACACGGTAAAAGGTTATATAATTGGCATTTTAAAATCATTTGAAATAATAAATTAAAATAATATTTATGGATAATAAAATTATATGAAAAGGTACGTTGATGAAAAAGGAATTAAGGTCGACTTCTCCTTAAAAAATATTAGCGATGAACTTAAATTTATAAGAAGGAAGAGAGAAACTAATGCATAAAAAATAAATGAATAAATAAAGAAGAATAAAATGTAGTGGTTTAAAATATTATACATACATAAATATATATATATTATCTCAAAATGATATTATATCATAAAAAATCCTAAAAAGAAATGATATTTTAACATGAACCCTTACCTGAAGTCCCGTATTACATTATACATGTTCAAATATCCTATATAAGAAAAATATATTGATTATAAATTTATTATTTAACCATATTAAAACATACATCACAATTTATCAATCATCCAAATTTACAATTATCATTTGATTAAAAATTTCATCACAAAAAAGAACATTTGGGAGAAAATTGTTCTGTTTTTATTGCTTTTTTAAGTATGATGGTTCTAGTACATTCACCTTGGTAATGATTTTTTCATATCAAGAATATTAATAATTAAATATTTATATTTTTTATTAATCAAATAAAATTTCAAAATTATTCAAATAATGTGACGATGAAAAAATATTCATATCACTTTATGGTGGAGGTGGTCCTCACTTATGCATGAGAAACATTATCATTTTCTAGAGGATGTAATGGTATGAATTTATATATGATATTTTAATCACAAAATCATAATTATATCATAATTATAATATATATATATATATATATATCATGTCTATCATAATATCAGTCTATAAAATAGTGGTGATGAAAAACGTAATACATCAATTCACGAGGTGATAATTTACACGAATGAATTAATGATGCATTCGTTTCCCATTTGTTGGAGATGAAGATTAATAAAGGATTAAAAATTTACATAATAAAATCTCTTAAAATGTGGGTTATAAATTTTTTATATCATTATGGTTAGTATATAATTTATTTATGTATTATAATAAATAAAATAAGAAACATGGTTAAGATCTAAACCTCTTCTTTAGAAAACCTCCTTTGGCTTGAACCTTAAGCCTTATAAAGATATTATTTTGATCAAACCATAAAATATAGACCATGAGGAGGAATTATATGAATAAATTTGGTAGGTATTGGTAGATATATAAGTCCCATAATGTGTGAGGATGATAGGAGAGTTGATGTCCATTTATAAGAGAGGGAGAAGACAAACATGGTAATTTTAGAATGAATAAAATATAATAGTGTCTTACTCAAGATTTCCCAATCAAAATTTGACTATTTTTTAATATAATAAGAGTTATTATTTATATAAATTTGGAAATTATAATATAAAAATGTGTTTAAGTAATTTAACCCTAATATGTTTAGTTTAACACCCCCTGTTAATCCATTTCAACCTTTACGGTGGTATTAAATTTTAAAATTAGTTATTATTCAAAATGACTAAAATTGAAAATTTAAATTACTTTATTTAATAAAAAAATGACACTTTTAAAAAAATTGGTATTTCTCACAATAACCTAAAAATAAATATTTTTAGAAAAATCAATGAAATTCACGATAAGAAAAAAATTGCAGGATTATTTTAAAAAAATATATTCATTTGATTAGATAAATTTTCATAATTTTTTAGAAATTAATTAGAATGTTTTTTGTGAAAAATTAAAAACAAACCATTTTTAAGAAAACATATTTTGGAAGTATAAAATGACAATACTAATGATTTAGTACTTATTTATTACTCATTATGCTTTATACATATTTCTATATTGTGGACAATACTCACAATATATACAATTTTGATGTAAATTTTATAATATAATAGTATACCATAGTTATTTTACACTCATTGTTGAGTTCGAAGCATGATATCGAACACTTTAAGTTTATTTCAAAAGAAAAACATAAACATTTATATATAATCTTAAGGAGTTACACACATTACTAACTAAAATGAATTTCATCCTAAAAATATAATTACTATGATATTAATGGATGATCAATTCTATGCTTCATCATTATAACACCCTGGGAGTTTATGATATATTTTCTCTTAAAATAAATTTTTTTTTTTGAAAACTTACCATACGTGCAACCATGAGTCTAAATAAACTATAATATAGTATACCATAATAACCAATAATTTATATTTGAGGAGTGAATGTAAATATTTTTTTTAAAATCATTTCCAAATTATTTAGATAGAGAAAATATAATGATAAATAATTACTCATTTTCAGTAAATTCATTATATGATTTAGAAATACATATTTTCCTCAACAAATGGGTTTTATTTCATTTTGTGGGAAAATAATATAATTAATTTTCTTCAATTTTAGAAAATTAATATGAAAAAAAAGTTATCTTATGAAATAATCATGTGATAATTGGTTTAGTATTGAATTTTGAAATTTTTCTGAAATGATTGACATTCCGATTAATAATAAAACACTAATTTTATATCGAACACTATTTGGTTTGTTTAATAAATCTTCATAGATTAATTAAATTATAAAATTGATTTAAAATTTAACATATTAAATATATATTATGATAAATTAAATATGATTATTGTAATAAATTTATCTGTGTATTTATTTTAAAAAGTATACTTAAAAAAAATTTCTCATGAGAAGAAGTTTTTATCTCATTTATCATGTTTACTATAAAATTATTTTATTCCCATTTTAGAAAATGACTTTGATAAAATTTACTAAATATTTTATATATGAATTTTTTTAAACTGAGGCCAATTTAATTTCTTATCTCAATAAAATTTTAAAACAATAAAAATTCATCAATATGGTTAATGATACAACGGGTATACTGGGTTTCTCAAACCATGATATAATGGTATTAATAATTATAATACTTTTAAAAATCCTATATGATGGAATATTTCTTCCTCATCACATCCCAAATTCAAATTTATTTTTATTTGGAAGCATTATTCTTAAGAATGGATTTATTGAATTTTAATATTTTAATAAATTCAATGTGTGTCCTCTCCCACACACATAAAAGGAGGAAAGATCAGGGCCCATCCACCAGAGCAGGGCTAAACGAACTTTGGAAGAATTAGAGGGTATGTCATTTTCCGTAGATACCGCGCCTGTGCACCCCTGCACATGGACATGCTAGCTGAACAGTCATGAAAAGGTGGAGAGATGATCATGATGCAGATGATGGGGAGGAGTAGTTTCAAGTTGTGATAGTCTGTTTTATTTCTTTAAGATCTACGGGTCATTGTAATGTCTCCAAGCCTATAGGAAATGTAATTACTAAGCCTATGGGACTTGTAAGGTTTCCCCCTAATCCCTTCAATGGGGGATTATCATAAAATCAATAAAAAAGAAGGCCTTAGATCCATTAAGTTAGTAATATCATATCATTCTTCTTACCTTACAATATATTGGAAAATGATATTTTCCTTCATGCATACAAGTGGAATACCATATCCATGAAGTTATGAGATTAATTTTTCTATTTCTGATTGACATGGACAGTATAAACGATATATTAAATGAATATATATGATATATATGATATAATAATTATTTTCAAAAAATTAATTATTATTAATCATACTTTCATTCCATCTATCAAAAGGTGAAAACAATGTTAATGAGTATGTACAATCTACCATATTTAGGAATGATATAATTGATTTTTCTACCAATACCATTTATGTATGATTATAAATGTGTATATGATTAATATATATTCTAATTATATCATGACTAATATTATTGGGATGATTTAAATATTATGAATGTACAAGTACTTAAATGACTGGGCAACAATATTTGGAAAAAATGAAATAGTTAACACACAAAAGTAATTATTTGGATATGTAAAAAATAATAAATTGGTGTTAGAATGTTATAAGAGGATCATATTTGATATTATTAGTATGTAGGTTATCCTTTTATACAATTATAAAAAAATTAAATTTATTTTACAGGAGGATACATTACCTTAGAATCAAGTTGAACTTGAGGTAGTGGATTTATGTTATAATCTAATTCATTATCGAGATTGTTTATGATTTAGATTTAAATGATGAAATTATAAGAAATACCTATCAATAAATTATTTAATATTATTATCATATGGTTAAATTAGTAAATTACATGTTTTTAATTTTTTATCCTCTCTTTAAAAACTCAAGATACTGAATTAATATTTTCAATAAAAAATGACATTATTACTCTCTTTGATCAAGAATCAGTTTTTTAGATATCCATTTTTTCTAAAAATGTTTTCAAAAATTATTTTAATATTATTCTCTAATTTTTAATTTCATTTTTACCAATGAATTAATTTTTAAAATATTATTCAAAAGGAATCTTCATAATATTTTTTTAATGATGTACTTTTTACGGTTTAACTCAAAAGTGTTTAAGGGATATTTAATTTGAAATAACTGAAATGAATCAAATTTTTTGATCTCAAGACCAATAATAGATTTATTGATTTATTTAGATGTTTCTGAGATAATTTTCAGTGAATTATTTTAGTGTTTGTGAAATAGTTATATTTTAAATAAGTGATTAGAAATGGAAAGGGTAATTTCCACATGAAATATTTTGGATATTTTAATGAAATTTATCATTTATGATAACATATATTGATGTTTTTTGGGTGTTACGTGAGATATTATCCAAGGATACAATCCTTAATCATTATAATAATGTTTTAAGTTTATTTTGACTATATATTTATGAAATCCATTTAATTCTCATAGGTTACGCTATGATGAAATGTTGAAATATTTAGGAAATGATTTCTTTTTTCATGGTTTATGACATGTTAATTATTTTATAATTATTTTCACACATATGTATGATAATAATCATGTTATGGGTAGTCTTAGAAATATATAAAACTCAAATGAATTAGATAAATATGGATATTTCATGAGATAATTGAATATTTAATGGGGTGTGAACCCTGTTCATAAAGGGCTATATCTATTATGATTGTATTGGGAGTAATCATATACTACAAAATTGAGAGTGAAACCAACACATTATAATAGTCTTGGGAGTTACCCTTAATGAATTATTAGTGAACCCAAACCACTATGATAGTATTGGGAGTTAATAGTGACTGAGCATATGATGGAATGCATATTGAACCTCATCCAGTATACTTGATTTGGATGTGGGCCTTGAAAACCATGGAAATGATTTTCTATACCAATGTATATAGCACAAACTTCTATATAATTCTAGTGTTATGATTTAATGGTTCTTGTTATTTTATTATATTATGATTCATGTATTAGGAACATCCAAGAATTATTCCAAAACTCAAGATTATGATCTATGATATGATGGGTATGATTTAAAAATGATAATCTCATGTTTTCAAAAATTATGGTCATGTTATTATTAAGTGATCATTTATATCTCCCTTTATTAACCTTAAAAAGAATCTACACCCACTATTTTTTCCCTAGGTTTAAAGAAAGGTTTATTCAGGGAATATATGAGAATAGTAGTATGTGGGAAGATATTTGTTTGAGATGCTAAAGATCATTCATGAAATAATAAAATTTTCTATCTAGTATATTATGAAACAAAAATATTTATAGTATTTAGTTGTGTATTTATTTAATTATTTTTATATTCATCTAAAAATATGTAATATTTATTTATGAAATAATGGGTCACAATAGTAGGTATGTATGGATATGTTTAGTCAATTTATCAATATTAGGATTAGTAAACCTTAGTGAAAAAACTTGGGAAAATTCTACGTATAGGATATGATCCTAATGATTTGGGAAGGAATAGATTATGTGATTTTCATATACATAAATCCATGTATGGAAACTAAAATTGGATAATATTTTATCATAAAATAATATTGGCATAATTGTTACATCCCAGGTAAATAAAGAACTATAAATTTTCATATTTATTAATATTTGTGAATTAAATATTAATTTTACTTTAAATAGGCTGCTATGTTTGATGGATTACCTGATTCAAAACAATGTTTTTCTTTAAAATCTTACATTTTCACACTAATAATATAATATTATTATTTTAAATAGTAGTTAACACCTAGCCATTTTATTGGTGGTAACTAATAGAACTGACTACAAGAATATTATACATGTTTGTTAAATGTTTTTATATTTATTCAATAAATGTTATAGGCTTAAAATGTGAATGAATCCAATTTTAAGCACAAATACTCTAATATTCTTTAAAAGGTTGATTTAATGCCTTTTAATGGAGAAACCTTATTAAATTGAGTTTTGGTCAATTTTATATGTTATATTTGACAAAATAGAATTCTTCTTTAGAATTTTGACATCAAAATTTACTTTGGATGAAATTTTTGTATTTTTCTGAAAAAAAATCATTTTTAATGAATAATGAAAAATACAGTATTTTAATTCAAAACATCCTTTTAATATAATTTATTTATATGGTTAAATTATATTTTTAATTGGTTTTAAATTTTAATTAGATTATTTTTTTACTATTTAATCCAATTTTGTTCATTGGATGTAATTTCACTTTGAAATTGGACATAAATAAGTGTGAGTCTTTTGAGAGTTATTATTTCATAAAAACACGCCTTTTGTTTTGACAACTGAAATTAATTTTAAATTAATTTATGCCACTTATGTGTTTTGAATCTGGAAAAACGTATTCCATATTTGTAATGAAGATATATAAATTTTGTAAATAGGTAACTTTTATTTTTATACATTATGAATATTTTTTTCAGTAAAAATTTTATTTACGATGGTTAATGGGTAAATATCGAAAATATGGGTAAAAACAATTTATTATAAAAATATAAAATTACCCTAACATGTGTTATAATCTTCTAGGTTGATAAATATAAATCCATGGTAATCCTTGGGTCTATTTTGGGACCCCATGTAGCCACTTAGGAGTGATAATGACACTTTATATTAATTAACTTAAAGTAAAGGAAAAAATAACAAAAAACAATTTCTTTTAGTAAATGTATTTTTACATGGGGTTATATACATTATCCATTTGACTATAAATATTCATTTTAAATATAAAAATATTTCCTTCATCATCATATTTTTTTTATAATTTTTAGAAATGAAATAAATAAAAATATTTATGACACAATATTGATGCAATGTTTACTCATTAATGAATGATTTAAATAATTATGATTATAAATACTAAAACAATATCCAAAACATTTAAAATTATTATTGGATGATTTTATTTAGAACATGAGTCATATTATCTTTAACTTTAATGATTTATGGACCTTTTCAAAGCTAAGATATGTTTATAATAAAATAATTGTTTCAAACATTCCTAAAGATCCACTCCCCTCCCTTACAAAAGAACACCACTTATAACACATTCCTCAAACCTCTCAAGCCCTTTTTATTGCCTAAACTATACCCAAATAAGCTCACCACATCCCTATCCTACTCTTATAAGCCTTGACATAGGCAGAAGGCACTTTAAGTAAACCATTTGGTTCAAACCAAAGAGAGATACCCAATTTAAAGGTAACATCATCTTTTAGGTTCTTTTCTTTTATAATACTTTTCCAACCTCATAGCTCTTTTTATTCATTTATTTTATAACAACATCATTATACTTAATATAATAGGTTTTTGTTATGATAAATAATCGAACTACACTTACACAAACCTCCATCTATTGTGTAAAGAACATACTATTTCTGTGGACGGTGAACTACTACCTCACGAAACGATGGTTGTTAAAATATCTCCAACCGCTTCTCATGGTGGACATTATGATGGAACTATATTTATATATTATATATATGATTTTTATTATTTCTTTATGCTTATGTATTTTCCATTTATATGAAACATTTATGGTTTCCATAATGGGTAAACGTGATAATTTCATTTGAGGAACTACGGACTACCTCCCACTAAAAGTGCTATGAATCGTTCATGTCTTATGTGGGACGTATAAAGGATGGAGTTAATGAAATAATATATGATATTATACTGGAATTATAATATAACTATGTTTAATTATTTTTTTTATTCCATTAATATATGAAATCTAAATGAAAGTAGCGTTCATGTGTACGTACAGCTTACCGTCTCCATTAACGGTGAATTTCATTTCTTATCTACAAATGTTATGTACTGTTATAAATACATATATTCTGGATATATATGATATATATGATATCTAAATCATGAATATAATTCTTGATATAATTAAACTTTGACAAACAAAACATTTTATAATTATAACTGGTTCATTTTTTAACTCAAGTTTTGAACATCAACAAAGTGTCCGATATGAACTCAAATAATTAACTAATTATTATAGAAAGGTAATAAGTTGTATAAAAGGAATAATAGACTTTGAAAAGGTTATTATGAAAGTAGAAATTAACTTATGTTTATTATTCAATAAAGTAAAGAATGAAAGGGTCAAGTCGGACACGAGGTAAGGGATTCCATCTCAATATCCATTCATTGAGGTATATTTTGATTTATACATGACCTTCTTTTATATAGTGTATAAACACCATTGAATTTTCATTCCATCAAAGGTAATATTTTTCTACGAGCCATTTTACAAAATGACAAAAAAAAGTTTTAACATAACCAGTGACAATGACCTTTTCCGCCACCATGAGTATTATTTGATCTTTGGCTTCCTTAACAAGCCGTAATGTTTTTAAAAGGAAAATAAATACCATATAAATGTTTACTTATTTTTTTATTAAAAATAGTTTTGATAATAGATTTTTATGTCAATATATTTAAATGATATATCGTGATTGAAATTTGGAAATGTTATCTTTCCATTATATTAGTTTTATGTGTTATGATTTTATAATGCTACTTAGACATTTGAAGGGTGGTTACATGATAAACCAAATGATGGTTGGTGTCGTGTTAAACCAGGATGGGTGGTTGCATTATAACCTCCATGCATTGGGTATGGAGGTTGGCTGTATTTCTATTCCATTTAGTGATATGTATGGAAGTCAGTCGTATGGGTATTCCATTTAGTGATTTGTGTGGAAGTTGACCATATGGTCGTTCCATCTATGTATAATTATGTATTATGTTACATTTATTTGTTATGTGTTCATTATATGGGGTTTATGGTAATATTTTGGTTAAAAAATGTTAATTAATGATATTTTATTTAGTTAAGTGTACTTACTACTTCATAAAGGTGAAAATTATTAGTTATGATAGGGTATTCATGGTTTACATATTATTTTGAAAAAATATCAATTTTTCTTCTTTGTGTATCCCTTACTGAGATTTTTATGCTCATCCTATGTTTTTCAAATGTTTTCCACAGGATATAAAGTAGAATAGGGTCAAGGATGGGATCAAAGAAATGTCATGCTGCCTAAAACATGGAACTGGACATGAATATTTTTTTCAAAGAGTTTTTATTTTATGAAAAATGGAAAATGAGTAGAAGTGTATACTTAGTAATTTTTTGAGATGAAATATAATAGTAATGTACTATCTCTCTAAAAATATAAACCTTAAAAGTTCCTCAATTTGAATAATTCATTTAATTTATGATTATGTAATGTTTTATGGTCAAGACTTTGTTGTTTGTATTAGAGGTCGGTTGAGACAACTTTAGGAGTTATGATATTGTTATGTTAATGTATATAAATTAATTTATGGTAATATTGAAATGATATAGAATTTACAGTTTACCATGTTTCTTCACCTAAGATGTTTCTGGGATTAGAATTTTTTTTTAAAGAGGAAAAAGTGTAGTTGTGTTTGGGAGGAACATAGAGGGAAATGACCTTCCAAATCTGCATCCTGAGATGGTCATAATCAGAATTGAATAGTTTACTGCAGTGATGGCTCATTTTAATCAGGTGATAAATAGTGGTTGTGTTTATTAATGATATTTTGGTAAAAAGGAAAACCAATTCAATTTAAGGGTTTTCATGAAAACATTAAAAGAAAATAAACTATTTGGGAAATTCAGGAAGTGTAATTTTTGGTAACAACAAATTTCATTCCTTTATCACATTGTTTCAAAACAATGGCATAAAAGTTGGTCCTGCTAAAACAAAAGTTGTTGAAGAATGGTGAATAACGACACATAAAATCATGATCCATATTTTTGTTGGTTTATCAGGTTATTACTAGTGGTTTGTTGATAATTTTTCTCGGTTATCTAGTCTAATGACTAAGTTTACTCGAAAAGGTGTTATGTTCATTTAGAAAAAGGAATGTGATGATTGTTTTCAGGAATTGAAAAGAAGATTAGTGAATCCTATTGTTTTTGCATTACCTTTCAGAGATGGTAAAGTTATTATCTACAGGGATGCTTTGTTGAAAGGACATGGTTGTTTCCTTATGTAGAATGATCAGGTAATTTCTTATGCTTCATATTAGTTGAAACCTCATGAGTTAAATTACCCTACACATGATTTGGAATTAGATATTTTTGTTTTTGCTCTAAAAATTTGAAGGCATCATATGTATGGAGTAAAATGTAAAATATATACGTACCAAGAATGTTTGATGTATATATTCAGTCAGAATGAATTGAACATGAGACAGAGGAGATGGCCAGATTTAATCAAGGATTATGATTTCATGATCCTTTAACATCCAGGAAAAGAAAATAAAGTGGCTGATGATTTGAGTCGAAAACATAATGCTTCATTAACCTTGATATGTTTGGAAGAAGATCTTTTGATTTTTTATTTGATGAAATTTGGAATAGAAGTTGTTGGTGCAAGAAATTCCTCTGTTTTGATTCATGTTTCAGTGAAACCATCTCTATCAGACAGAATAAAGCAAGTGCAGAAAGAAGA
Organism: Viscum album; assembly: GCA_963277665.1. NCBI lineage: Eukaryota > Viridiplantae > Streptophyta > Magnoliopsida > Santalales > Viscaceae > Viscum > Viscum album. The sequence continues at coordinate 1,468,953,162 of OY728147.1, read as the reverse complement.
AAGTGAGTTATGGAAAAATGTTGAGTTGGTTCAAAAGGGTAATTTGGGTGAATTTAAAATTGATAATGATTTTTTTTGATATTTTGGAAAAGATTGTGTGTGATTTGTGATTCATAGTTGATGAATGAGTTGTTATGTGAAGCTCTTAGTTCCCCATTTTTAGTTAATCCTCATAATACTAAGATGTACAGATATCTTCGGGTGTATTACTGGTGGGATGGAATGAAAAGAGATATTGCTGACTTTACTGTGAAGTATTTAAATTGTCAATAGGTTAAAGCTGAGCAAAAGTTACAGAAGGGAATGATTCAGTTTTTACCGATGCCAGAGTGGAAATGGGAAAATATATACATGGAATTTTTTGTGGGATTACCAAAGACATCTCGAGGTAATAATGAAATATGTGTTATTGTTTCTCGATTGACTGAATCTTATCATTTCCTTCTTATTCTATATAATCTATCTCTAGATCAAAATTCTCGATTGTATGTTAAACATATAGAAAAGTTTCATGAAGTAACCCTCTCCATTGTATATGATCATGATCCTCGGTTTACTTCTAACTTTTGGAAATGCTTTCAGAAGTCATTGGGTACTGAGTTAAATTTTAGTACAACTTTTCATCTGCAATCATATAGAAAGTCAAAACGAACAATTCAGACCATATAGGATATTCTACAGGCTTGTTAAATGTATTAATTGGGATGTTGGGACCAACATCTTTCTTTGGTTGAATTTTATTATAATAACAGTTTTTATTCTAGTATACAGATGGCTCTATTTGAGGAATTATATGGGAAGCGATGTCGAACTCCAACTTTTTGGGATAAAGTAGGTGAAATGAAACTGATGGGGCCAGAATTAGTAGAAGAGATGGAAGAAAAAGTTCAGTTGATTCAAAAGAACATGAGAACAGCTCAGAGCATTCAGAAATGTAATGTTGATAACCAGAGGAAGGATCTTTATTTTGATGTAGCTGATCATGTCTTTCTGAGACTATCTCCATGGAAAAGTGTGATGCATTTTTGAAAGAAGGTAAAGTTGAGTCCAAGGATTATTGGACCTTAAAAAATCCCGAAGGAGGTTCGATCAGTGGCCTATACAATGGATTTACCTCCACATTTATCTAAGTTACACAATGTTTTTCATGATTCAATTTAGAGAAAGTATATCCCAAATCCATATCATGTTTTGAGCCAAGAGGTAGGTCAGTTGGAAGAGAATCTCTCTTATGAGGAACAACCAGTTCAGATTCTTGATCAAAGAGAGAAAGTGTTGTGGAATAAGGTAATTAATCCGGTAATGATTTTATGGAAAACCCATACAGTTGAAGAAGAAACATGGGAATCATAAAATGCTATGAAATATAAGTACCCCCACTTATTTTCTAAGTGAATAAAAATTGTGAGGACGCAATTTCCAAATGAAAGGAAATATGTAACATACTAGTTAAATAAAGAACAAGAAATTTTTATATTTATTAATATTTATGAAATAAAATTTAATTTTACTTTAAAGAGGATGCTATTTTTGATTGCTTACCTAATACGCAACAATGGGTATCATTGAAATCATACATTTGAACACTAATAAGATAGTAATATTATTTTAAATGGTAGTTAACGCCTTTCCATTGAATTTTACAAAATGAATATAACTAAAAATAATATAATTAAACAGGTTTGTTAATTTTTTTTACATTTATCCAAAAAATGTTTGAGGATTAAAATGAGAATGAATCCAATTTTAAGCACAAATACTCTAATATTATTTAAAAGGTCGATTTACTACCTTTTAATGGAGAACCATGTTTAAATATTATTTTGAAGAATTTTATATGTTCTATTTTAAGAAATAAAATTCTTATTTATAATCGGGAGATCAAAATTTATTTTGGATGAAATTTTGGTATTTTTCTGATAAACTTTATTTTTAATGAATAGTGAAAATTACTGTATTTTAATTCAAAACCGCCTTTTAATCTAATTTAATTATAAGGTTATATTGTCATTTTAATTGGTTTTAAATAGTAATTAGATTATGTTTTTACTATTTAATCCATTTTTTGCCATTGGATGTAATTTTACTTTGAAATTGGACATAAATAAGTGTCAATCTTTTGATAGTTATTAGTTCTTAAAAACACACCTTTTATTTTGACAATGGGAATTTATTTTAAATTAATTTATAACACTTATGTGTTTTGAATTTGTAAAAATGGATTCTATATTTGGAATAAGGAGTTATAAATTTTTTAAATAGGTATCTTTTATTTTTAGACATTTTGAATATTTACTTCAGTAAAAAAATTATTTACCATGGTTAAAGGATAAATCGGGTAAATAAGGGTCAAAAAATATTATTATTATAATAATAAATTTCATTAACATGTGTTAAATCCTCTTGGTTGATACATATCAGACCATGGGAATTATTTGGTCTATTTTTGGACCCCATGGATCCACATAAGAGTGATAACGAAACATTATATAAATTAACTTAAAATAAAGGAAAAAATGACATAAACAAATATCTTTTAGTAAATAAAATTTTATAAGGGGTTATATAAGTTATCTCCTCTACTATAAATATGGATTTGAAATCAAAAAATATTTCCTATATCATGGTATTTTTTTTATAAATTTTACACATCAAATAAATAATATTAAATATGACATAATAATGATGAAGTGTTTACCTCATTAATGAATGATTTAAATAAATAAGATTATAAATACTAAAAAAATATCCAAAACCTATAGAATTAATATTGGGAGATTATTTTTATAACATGAGTTATATTATCTTATAATTTAATGATTTTTGGATCTTTTTAAACTGAATATAAGTTTATAATAAAATAATTGTTTCAAACATTCCTAAAGAGCCCCTCCTCCCCTTATAGAAGGACACCACTTCTAAACCATTCCTCACACCTATAAAGCCCCTCGTCTCATAAAAACTATACAAAAATAATGTCCCCCCATCCATATCCTCCTCCTAGAAGCCTTACCTTAGGCATATGGCACTTCAAGTAAACCTTTTGGTTCAAACCAAAGGGTGGTACATGATTTAAAGGTAACGTCTTTTTTTAAGTTCTTTTCTTTTTCTTTACTTATACAACCTCCTATACTCTTTTAATGCATTTCATGTATAAAAAATAAGTATATTAAATATACTAGGTTTTTTACGAGAATTATTTGAACTACACTTACACACATATCCATCTAATGGGTATAGAACATACTATTTCCGTTCATTGAGGCATATTTTGATTTATACACATCTTTATTTTATAAGGATTATAAACACCATTTAATTTTCATTTAATTAAAATTGAATATTTTTCTAATAGGCGTTTTACTAAACTAAAAAATGATTTTTTTAACGTATGCAGTGACAATGACCTTTTCTACCACCGTGAGTATTATTTGATCTTTGGATTCATTAACGAGCTGTAATGTTTTTAAAGGAAAATAAATACCATATACTAATTACTTATTATAATATTTAAAATGGATTTGAAAATTTATTTGTTATGTCAATATATTTAAATGATATATTGTGATTTAAATGTGGAAATGTCTCCTTTCCTTGTTATTTGTTTTATGTGTAATTATTTTATAATGGTACTTGGACATTTGATAGGCGGTTATGTGATGAACCAAATGACGGGTGGTTATGTAAAAACCTCCAATTCATTGGGTATGGATTTCAACCATATGTCCATTCCATTTAGTAATATTTATAGAAGTTTCTCATATGGCTATCCATTTAGTGATTTGTATGGAAGTTGACCGTATGGTTATTCTATCAAAGTATGATTATGTCCTAAGTTACCTTTATATGTTATGAGTTCTTTTTATGGGTTTTATGGTAATATTTTGGTTACAAAATGGTAAGAAATGATATTTTATTCAGTGAAGAGTATTTACTACTTCATAAGGGCGAAAAATATTACTTATGATAGGGTATGCATGGTTTACTTATTTTTTTGAAAAACATACAGTTTTTATTTCTTTGTGTATCTGTTACTAAGATTTGTATTCTTATCCCATGTTTTGAAATGATTTTTACTGAAAATAAAGTGGAATGTGGTCAAGGATAGTGTCATGACCCGACCCAACGATGCTCGAGCCACAACTCCCTAAGCCCACCTCCAATAGGCCAGGGGCTGACATCTAGCGCCGAGTAGGCTATCAAACAAATGTGAGGAATTAACTTAAGGTACCTATAAACACACACCCACATACACCTCCATGAAAAAAGTGTAGATATATATAAAACAGAAAATAGAATGCATACATACACCTATCCCAAACCAGAGTGCAATAGAAGTACAAAAATGAAAAAATATGGCCCATCAAAAGAAAACTACAAATGTGTCCAACAGGCTCAGAAGGAGGGTAAAAACTACCAAAACACTTGCCGGTAAGCTCCTCAGCCCAACTCCGATAGACACCCTGGTCAAACCCGATCACTAAGCTCCGCCTGCTCCAGGTCCTCCTGGGACTCCGTTGAAAGGCATGTGGTCTGCACAAGACAGAAACATGTTCAGGAAAAGCCCGTCCAGGGGTGAGTATAACAATACTCAGTAGGCATCCCAAAAACCCAAAACAAAAGATAGAAACTAAAAGGAAACAATCCTCTCATCCCATCCAGAGGGAACCCAGACGAGAGAGAAACTCTAACTCGTTACCATCCTCGCCTAAACACAACCAATCAGCTCACATCAGGTGTGTGCCCATACATACACCATGAACATCCAGATATACCCAGCTCACGCACCAAGCCACAAGATGTAACGACCTCATCACCAGCATCTACCCACAACTAGGAGAGCACACTCCATGATCACTGGCATCCCAGATGACACTCGTCCGAAGATACACTCCATCGGGTCCCACACAAACATCTCAGACGCTCACCCCAGAGATCATGCTCATCGGATACCGTCACTGAGAGAAAGCTCGCTGAAACAACATAAACACCAAACTCCTCGAATAGGGGATCGATCCTAGGGTCCACTAGTGGATACAAGAACCCACACCGGTATACAAAGATCTCACAGATAGGGGATCACTCATAAAGTGTGCTAGGGGATACCATAACCCGATCTGGAAACTATAGAACTCACAGATAGGGGATCACACCCAGGATCCACTGGGGGATACCACAACCCGATCTGGTGCTCGAGAGAAGAACGTTACTTAGATAAAGGATCATCTCCTGCGTAAAGGTGTTAAAGAAGATACCAAAACACTATATGGTATAACTCGCGATGTAGGGGATCGAACTGACGTTGTCGCAACCCAAACGAAACCATGTGCTGAGTAGGGGATCATATAACCAATAATACTGAAACCCTACTAAAAACCTGATGTTGAGCAGGGGGTCGTATACCCAACGCTGCCACAACCATACTGAGGATGGACCACTATATAGGGGATCATATTCCCGAGGATTCCACATACCCTATGGGGTTATCCAACTAGATAGGGGATCTCCACCCGTGGATAAGCGGTCACAGCGATACCAAGAACCCGATCTAGGGTAACAATGTTAGAGGATCACGCTCTGGGCCCACTTGAGGGATGCCACAACTCTAACAGATTAAACATCCTATAGAATGGATCAAAATACTATACTAGTATTGTGATGCCTTGAAAACTCTTGAAGGAACGAACCAAGGGAGTACCCTCAACCACTGATGTTCCAAATGTCGCTAACCCGAGCAACCCGCAACAACGCCACACCGCGCACCTCCAAGGCCGATACCAAGGCCACCACCGGGATCCATGCAGCAAAACATGCAGGAGCGGATGATTACGCACCAGAAATGGACATCCGGTGAAAAAGTCACTATTCACAGTAGCTAGCATGTGTGAGGTCCGCACAACGATCTTGAAACCCGTCAAGTGGATCATACCATGACGATCCCCTCAGAAAAACACATGAAATCCACTACTCATTCATCCGAAACTGCCACCCAGTGAATAAGATACTATTCACTAAAGGTAGCCTGGGTGGGGCCCATGCCTCGATCCCTAAACACATCGAACAGATCACACCATTGCACTCCTCCCGGAAAAACACACTGGATCGACTACTTGCTCGTCCAAAACGGACACGCAGCAGGAAAGTTGTGTTTTTCCGAAAATGTAAAAACCAGGCCTCAAGGGGCCCTTACCCCAAACTCTTTATCAACACCCAAAAACCAACAAGAAAAATCCTCTTTACCATCAGGATCTCAACACCATTGATATCACTTCAATCAGACACTTCAGATGGAAGATACAACGACCCGAAGTTGAATAATAATAAAATATTATTATTATTTCATCCTTTCGTAGCCCCGGGCCAAAATCAGAACTCACAAAATTCCCAAAGTTATTTCAAAAGGTCCTTCTTGACTCAAGGAACGCGTCGCCGTAAACGGCTCGAAAATCGGACTTCCGGTTTGCATGTTACAGGGGTTTAAAGAACCCCCGGAAAAACCTGGTCGGACCGCCGTCTGCCTAGCCGGAAACCACCGCGCCGCTGCCGGAAACCGCCACGCTGCCACCGGATTCCACCACACTGCTTCCAGAGATCGCTGTGCCACTGCCGCGCCATAGCCGTGCTTCTAGAATCATTCTTGGCCACCACCGAAAATTGGGGTTTTCTCCAGGAAAACTTCTGGGAGCCACCGGGAGCACCCTAGTGCTCCAAATTCAGATCCGAAAAATGTTTCAGAAAGCTCAAGACCCGAAATACACAACCCTTATGAAAATTTGAATAAAAAACACAAAATGGGATCCTGGATTTTAAAACCCAAACCGCGTACCTCACGGGTGAAACACCGAAGTTCTGACTTAGATCCATGCTCCAAGGCTTCCACTGCGTGATCCTGGAGTGTCCGCCGTTGAAATCTGAGCTCGACTACACCTTGATCGTGCGATTCGATCGCCGATTTACCATTTAATGGGAGGAGGAGTAGGGGGAAGGAAGAATTCCTCCTCCTCTATGCACGTCCAAGAAGAAGGGGGGATATTTGTTTCAAACAAATATCCGCTTAACTCTCCGGCCCGACACGCCCCCGACCCTGCGCCTGACGCAAACAAGGATAAGGCTGCCCTTAGGGTAAACATGAAGTTCTGAAATCATATTCAATCTCAGAATTGAAATTTAAGACTCAGTTCAGAAGTTATTCTAGCTGATTCACGTTAATAAACTTTTCCATTTATTTATGAGAATGCCCCTGGTGGCGTGCCTCACCGCAGGCCCACGCTCGCAAAGTTTACACCACGCCTAGGGTAAACGACATGTTCTGGATGCAACTGTGCCATCAGATCTCCATTATAAGCTACATTTTAGGAGATATCACACCCCTCCACATGCACAATATAAAAATACTTAGTATTTTTATAACATTTTTTTCCGGGCACACTAGGCCCCGGAACCGCACGCAGTCTTCATGCCTAGCCCTGGAATAATTTGTAGGAATATTCCAAAGTTTGACAAGGCCAAAACCTAAGTCGCTACATCCTCCCCCCCTAGAAATTTTCATCCCCAAAAAGACATAAGGTCAAATAAAGCGACTGGACTCCCAACTAGGTCTCCAACACCAGCGAGTTCACCAACAAACTCCCTTGTCCGAATGAATAAGTTAGAGGGACTCATCCACCACACCTCAAAACAATCCTCTTTGGGTGGTATTGTCTCGCCCACACGGTTTTGATCACATCACAAAAACGAGTCTCGGCGGGGAAAGGATCCCTCTTCCTCATGCTTTCGAAGCAAGCTTAACAACACCCACACAGGGTCTTACCGACACCCTGAACAAAACTCGAGAAAGCAACAGAAAAGGAAGAGTGCCGCTAAAAAGTGTCTATAAAACTACTACAGAAATTAGAAAGGACTCAAGGTGTACCTCTATCCATCCGAGGAGCCTTTGGGTCAACGAACTCTGTGGCATGCAGCTGTCCTCGCCCTCAGCCACCAGCTCCCTGATCATGGCATGGAAAACCTGGGGGTGGGGGTGGTGGCAACTGATACCACCTACCACCTCCTGCTATTGTACCAGCTCCGTCGCCACGTCCGCCGCCCTGCGGAACTCCTTTCTCGAGACAATGCATCAGCCAAGGCGGTCTGTCGACCGACTCCCTCTCAGCAGAATGACAGGTCAGACAATCTCAAGCAAGATGTCCCCGACCATCGCAAGCGTAACACCGCTTCTCCTACGGCTGCCCAAAACTGGCCGGCGAGCCCTGTAAGACCTGAGCCTCAGATCCTCCATCCTGTGGTTGCCTCCTGAAACATCGCCCATTCCCAGACCCTTACGCATACCTCCAAATTCCAATTTTCGATCCGACTGACGAAGTCTCAGCTCTTGTGTGCCCAACACTAACATGTGGGGTCTACTCAGCCAGAAATCTCTCCACCACTAGGGCTCGCTATAGCACTCCATCATATCTGGGCAGGCACAAGGAAACCAAACTTGCCCGAATGTCTCTGCGTAAGCCCTTCTTGATGTTTCGAGCCCTAAATAACGGGTCTCAAACCATATCCAGGGAGTAGCGGGACCGGTCTGTAAACCACGCTGAGTACTCTGAAACAGTCATGCCCTCATGTCGAAGCTGCAGAAGCTCCTGGATCCACACTGACCTCAGCGTGACTAGATAGAACTATTCCCTGAAGAGCTGCTCAAACTCTGCCCACATGAGCATCTCCTCGTCATGGGACTGCATCACCAAACTCCATCATCTTCCGGCCGAACCATGTAGAAGGCTTGCCGCTAGGACCACAATATGATCTGTAGGTGTCCTCAAAAGGCGGAAAACATGGGTGACTGCTTCGAGCCAGTCATCAGCTTCCTGGGGGTCTGGATCACCCTGGAACCTCAGAGGTCTGTGCCACTAGATCTCGTGTAGCGTACTCGGCCTACGCGCAACCTCATCCGGCACTTCCAGCACAACCAGCTTCTCAATAGGTGGTGGATCAACTAGCGCACCACCTGGAGGTCCAGCCTCAGAACCTGCACCCTGGTCCACAACCTATACACGGGGTGGATCGTCAGCACAATTCTACTGCGGAACCCTCCCTGGCTGTTGTCGTGGAGGCATCCTGAAATATATTCAAGATGCACCACAATCAAAGTGTATATCTAGAGATCTAACTCAAGAAGGACAAGGAAAATTCCAAAACCCAGTCCTATATGATGCAAGTACCATAATTTCCCTGCGACTAGTGTACAAATTTCCCTAGTCGAAGGGAAGGTTATCAGAGTCCTGGTGTATGGATACGTTGGCCGCCGCACTAACACTGGCGTCTCTGGCCTGAAATCCAAACTCAAAACTTCCTAACACTGCAGCTATGCAACCCAAACCAATCTCACAGCTAGACCATCTACGCTCTGATATCCCAAAGGTGGAACCTCCTTTGATACCACTCTATCATGACCCGACCCAATGGGGCTCAAGAGACAACTCCCCAAGACCTCCTCCAATAGGACAGGGGATGACATCTAGCGCTGAGTAGGCTATCACACACATGGGAGGCATTAGCCTAAGGTACCTGTACACACACACCCACATACACCTCCATGCAACATTGTAGAGATATATAAAACAGAAAATAGAATGCATGAATACATCTATCCCAATCTAGAGTGCAACAGAAGTGCAAAAATGGAAAAACATGGCCCATCAAAAGAAAGCTACAAAAGTTTCAAACCTGCGTAGAAGGAGGGAAAAAACTTCCAAAACACCTTCTGGTAAGCTCCTCGACACAGCTCTGGTAAACACCCTAGTCAAACCCTCTCACTAAGCTCCGCCTTCTCCCGGTCCTCCTGGGACTTCTTCGAAAGTCCTACAGTCTGCACAAGACACAAACATGTGCGGGCAAAGACCGTGCATGGGTCAGTATAACAATACACAGTAGGCACCCCAAAAACCCAAAACAAAAGAGTGAAACTGAAAGGTAACCGTCTGCTCATCCTAGCTAGAGGGAACCTAAACAAGAGAGAAACTCCATCTCGTGACCATCCTGGACTAAAGACAACCAGTCAGCTCAAATCAGGTGTATTCCCATTCATATACCATGAACATCCAGATATACCCAGCTCACGCACCAAGCCACATGATGTAACGACCTCATCACCACCAACTGCCCACAACCAGAAGATCACACTCCACAATCACTGTCATCCCTGATGGCACTCGTCCGAGAGTTACACTACATCAGGTCCCACACAAACATCATAGATGCTCACCCGAGAGATCACGCTCGTCGAATACCATCATTAAGAGAAACCTCGCTGAAATAACATAAACACCAAACTCCTCGGATAGGGGATCCCTCCTAGGGTCCACTAGGAGATACCAGAACCCACACTAGTATACAAAGATCTCACAGACAGGGGATCACTCCCAGGGTCCGCTAGGGGATACCATAAATCGATCTGGCATCTATAGAACTCACAGATAGGGGATCACACCCAGGTCCACTGGGGGATACCACAACCCGATATAGCACTCGACAGAAGCATGTCACTCAGATAGAGGATCATCGCCCGCGTAAAGGTGGTCACGAAGATACCAAAACCCTATCTGATATAACTCACAATGTAAGGGATAGAACTGACGATGCCGCAACCCTACTGAAACCACATGCTGAGTATGGGATCGTACAATTAATGATATCACAACCCTACTAAAAACCTGATGTTGAGCAGGGGATCATATACCCTACAATGTCACAACCCTACTGAACATAGCCCACTGCATAAGGGATCTTTTTACCGATGATTCTACCAACCCTACGAGGTTAACATACTAGATAGGGGATCACCGCCCGTGGATAAATGGTCACAACGATACTAATAACCCGATCTAGGGTAATGATGCTAGAGGATCCCGCTCTGGGACCACCAGAGGGATTCCAAAACTCTAACAGATTAAACATCCCATCGAGAGGATCACAACCCTATACTAGGGTTGTGATGCCATGCAAACCCTCGTAGGAACAAACAAAGGGAGTACCCTCAACCACTGCGGGTCCAAACGTTGCTAACTCAAGCGACCCGCAACAACGCCACACTGAGCACCTCTAAGGACGATACTGAGGCCACCATCATGATCCATGTAGAAAAACACATAGGATATGATGATTACTCGCCTGAAATGGACATCCAATGAAAAAGTAACTATTCACCATAGCTCGCCTATGCGGGGCAAGCAAACGATCCCAAAAACCATCAAGCAGATCATACCGCGATGATCCCCTCAAAAAAACACATGAGATCCACTACTCGTTCATCCGAAACTGACACCCATTGAAAAGGTACTATTCACTGAAGGCATCCTGGGTGGGGCCCATGACTCAATCCCAAAACACATCGAACGGATCACACCATTGCGATCCTCCCAAAAAAAACAAACAGGATTGACTACTCGCTCGTCCAAAACGGACCACCAGCGGAAAAGTTGCATTTTTTCAAAAACACCAAAACCCGGTATCATGGGGCTTGCACCCCAAACTCAGTCTCAAAACCTGGAAAACAATAGGAAAATTTCGCTATACCTTCATTGTATCAATTCCACTAACATCAAGTCAATCGGACGCTCCGGGTGGAAGATACAATGACCCGATGTCGAAAAATAATAAAATATTATTATTATTTCAACGTTTCGTAGCCCCGGGCCAAAAAACCGATTCAAAAAATTCCCAAAGTGGGTTCAAAAGGTCCTTATCAATGCAAGGAATGCATCGCCAAAAACAGATCGCAAACGGACTTCAGGTTTGCAAGGTACATGGGTTTAAAGAACCCCCGGAAAAACCAGCCTGACCACCGCTTGCCTCATCAGAAACCACCGTGCCGCCGCCGAAAACCACCGCGCTGTCGCCGGATTCCATAGCACCGCCGCCGGTGAACACCGTGATACTGCTGCGCCACCGTCGCACCACCAGAATCCATCATGGATGCCACCAAAGAATTGGGTTTTCCACCAGAAAACATCCGGGAGCACCCCGGTGCTCCAAATTCAGATCCGAAAAATGTTTTAGAAATCTCGGGGCCCGAACTACACAACCATTATGAAAATTGGAATAAAAACAACAAAAAATAGGATCCGAGATTTTAAAACTCAAACCTCATAGCTCACGGGAGAAACTCCAATGTTCTGACTTAGATCCACGCTCCAAAGCTTCGGTTGCGCGATCCCGGAGCGTCCGCCGTCGAAATCTGAGCTTGACGACACCTTGATCGCGTGATTCATTTTATGATTCTCCATTGGAAGGGGAGGAGGAGGAGGGGGAAGGTGAAATTCCTCTTCTGTAGCATACGTCCAAGTGGAAGGGGGATATTTTTTTCTAACTAATATCCACTTACCTCTCCGGCCCGACACGCACCCGACCCTGCGCCCGTCGCTGACTAGGATAAGGCCTCCCTTAGGGTAAAAACGACATTATGAACTCAACCATGGTCTCAGAATTTCAATTTGAGACTCTGTTCATATGTTATTCTAGTCTATTCTCATAAATAAAATTTTCCATTTATTAACGAAAACGCCCCTGGTGGCGTTTCTCACCACAGACCCCTGCCCACAAAGTTTACACCTCGCCTAGGGTAAACGGTACGTTCCGGACACAACTGAGCCCTCAGATACCCGTTCTAAGCTACCATTTAGGAGATATCACACCCCTACTAGATGCATAGTATAAAAATACATAATATTTTTATAACATTTTTTTTGGGCACACCGGGCATCAGAATCGCACGCTGTCTTCGCTCCTAGCTCTGTAATTATTCGTAGGAATATTCCAAAGTGTTACAGGGAAATGACCTGAGTCGATACAGATGGGATCCAAGAAACGTCATGTTGTCTAAAACATGGAACTATATATGACTCTCTTTTTTCAAAGAGTCTTTATTTTATGAAAAAAGGGAAACTGAGTAGAAGTGTATACTTTGTAATTTTTTGAGATGAAATATAATAGTTATGGACTAACTCTCTAAAACTATAAACTTGAAAATATTGTCAATGTGAATTATTCATTTAGTTAAAGATTATGTAATGTTTTAAGGCCATGACCTTACAATAATAACCCCAAACGTGTCGACTATGTATATATCAACCATCATTCTGGTTCATAGTTAGTGTGCCCTCACCAAACACATAGTCAGACACTCCCTGGGGAAGTGAATAAGATAATTAAAATTTTATTTATGAACTATTAAGAAGTAATTTTAAAATATTATGGCCATGGATATCATACATTAATCCTAAGGATTAATAGCTTTGAAAGAAAGTGTCACAATGTAGACATCCAATTTTGTATTTTTCATGATTATGCAGTTTCCCGCTATATTTATTGTTTCTCACACTAGGACTATTAAATTTAATCAATGGTTTTAACCTAAATGAAAAATTTCAAATAAATATTTGATGGATAATGAAATTATTATCCTCTCAATATACAAAATGTTATAGAATATGGATGGAAAAATCTGTTTTATATGCATATAAGACATTATCAAGATTTGAATAATGTTGATATTCCAAATGAAAAAGAATGGAAAACCATTTTTATTATTCCTCCATGAGTTAATTTCTACCTTCCTTTTATTGGTATACTGATCCACTATTTTTTGTGCAATAAATCATTGATGTTAAAATGTTATTCTTCTTTTTCCAGTGTTTAGAACCTGAAATATTCATTTCCAATCTTTATTATTTTGAAGGTGATGTATATAAATAGTGGGATATCATAAAGAAACATGAGGCAACATTAAGAAATTAAATCTCTAGAGTGGGATGTGTTTAATATGTTAATTTTTTCAAAATTTACTTTATAGATATTCTTTTTTGAAAAATGGAGATGGAATAACCTGAACTAAAGATGATATATGATGAATTCATTAGTATCTTTGAGGATAATTTTAAAATAATTGTGACGTATTCATATATTATTAACATTAAACAAGAATGTAAGAAATTTCAAAAACTCAATAGAATAAAAAAAATTCTCTAAAGGACATTATTCATAAGAGACATTAGTATCTATGAAAAAAATAATCTGATGTGCTATCATGGTGGAGATTTATATTGATATTTCTCATCAATATCATTGTTTTGATAAGAAGAGAAATGAGTAATTCAAAAGAAATTATAAAAACTATGGAGAGAAAAAGATGATCATCCATTTATACTGAAACTATAAATGAAATTATAGAGGAAATATTCTTAAGGTAAATGGTAAATGGATTCATTATAGAAAATAATGTCATCAAACAATAAAATTCATAAGATATGGGAAAAATAATCTAGCCAATAATTGAGAAAAACAATTATAGAATTCCCCCACACTCTAATGTTTAATATGAAATGTTCCTAGGAATTAAGATAACCAATGCTCATATAAAAAGGTTAATTTGGATTATCTACATCAGAAACCTATTGATAACAAGGAAAAGGAAAATATAACATGATAACTATTGTTGATATGGGGTATAAAAAGAATGTGTTGAATGGTATTCTTAGAATCCACTCTAGAACTCATAATGTCATAATTTATTGGGGATCTACCAATATGTTTACATCTTATAAATCGTATTAGGGTATAACAGTTAAACCTCAATGAATATATGTTATATTACTAGTAAAAACCACTAATGGTATAATAATCACATATTAAGACTACAAATATACTATCGTTGACTTTTATGGGATTTTTCTTCCTATAAATATCATTATTCTCTATCTAGTTGAATTTTATGTAATTTTGGGAATGGATTTATTTTCATAACATAAATTCAATATCAATTTTAGATTACGGTGAGACATTATTAATATATTGAACCATCCTATGATATTCTCTCAGTTCTGTGATAAATACGAACTTCCAATGGCATTTTTACATATTGTAAGTGTTTGATTACTTTTAAAAAGTATATTTTAACAATTATTTTTGGTAGAAACTCAACATACATGAAACTCCACTTATTAAGGATTTAGTTGATATTTTTCTAAAAGAGACACCTATTTTTCCTTTTAATCATTTATTTTAGATTTCGAAATAACTTATAGTTGGTTGTACACCTATTTTGAAGTCACCATATAAAACTAAACTAATTATTTTGGATGAAAGGAAGAAGAAAATTTTGGACACTATTTATAATGGATTCATTAATCCACGTTTCTACCATGTGGTGAAACAAATCTTTTCCTGAAGAGGAATAATGGATCACTGTGAATCTATGTTTTTTTTAAGATCTAAACAATGAATAATTATTCTCTACCTAGTACTGATGATTTGTTTAATCAATTATGAAGATATTTATATTTTTTTCAAGACTGATCATCACTCTAGATAATATTAGTCAAGGGTAAAATTTTATGACAAACACATGATATCATTCTATGTGAGGTATGAACGCAATGAATTTATAGTGATTATATTTGGTTTTACTAATACCTCACCTATATTGTTCGACATAATAAATAGTCTAATTAGATATTATCTTAATTAGTTTGTGGTATTATTTATCGGTGATATTCATATAAATTCAAATCATAAGTTAGGGAATTAATATAACATGATTAATTAACTAATGACCAAAATGATGGAGAAGTTTTATGAAAAATTACGAAGTGATAGCTTTAGAAACAAAGAGATTCATTTTTGTGTTATAAAATATCACTCTAGGGTAGATTGGTGGACCCATAAAAGGGGAATGTTATTGAGAGTTATCCAAAACCAACCATTATGGCTGTGGTCCCTAGTTTTCTTTTTTTGAAAATATATTATCGTTATTTTGTAGATAATTTATCATGGATGTCTAATACACTCACCATTTTATCATGAAAGCTACTCATTTTCCTCTAGACATATAAATCTAAGTAAAATTTAAGTAAATTTATTAGGTGGTTAGTTAGGAGACTTCTGATTACACTAATCTAGAGTGTTTATGGGTTGGTAATAAATAATAAAGCATTGAATAAGGAAACAAAACTTTTTACTCATGGAAAATTATATGGATATAGAATATGCTTAAAAAATTTATTTTTAATAAAACAATTGTACAATTCCTCATTTGGAGTTAGCAATAGTAATTCTTTTATTAATGATATGTAGGTATTATCCTTATGGAGAAATGTGTGATATATATTGTGATTATAATTTATTAAATTATACATTCACTCTGAAAGAACAAAATATTCCCCATAGAATATGGTTGGATATAATTCAATATTATCAATATTCAATACATTACTACCCTAGGAAATTGAACAAAGTGGAATATTATCAGAGTAAAAAAGATATTACAAGATTATAAATGATTAGAGTCACAAAAGATATAATATATCTAGTTTATAAAAGGATATATCTAAAAAAATTGATGTCATGGGAAAAATATTATATTTTTTAAATGATTGTTCAACCATCTATCCTATAAAAGATTAAAATGGTGGAGAATCAAAACGTAGTGATTCAAAAGTAGGAATATTTTTTTAGAAAGTTCATGAAAAATTGTTTTGGAATAATGTAGTTTATGAACTATGTATGTGTCTCATCTGTATTATATTTAATTAATGGTCTATTGGATAATGCTCATAATTTATCATTCATTATTCATCATGGAATAATATAGATTTATAGTGATTTGAATGATTATTTCTATTAGGATAACATTAGAATAGATATTATAGAATATGATTCATAGTGCATGGTATTATAAAAATTTAAGACAATGAAATATAATTATATTAGAATTATTCAACAATTAGCTATGGTAGAATGAAAATGGTAAAAACTAACCAATGATTTTTATGTCAGACTACCCAAAAAAATACCTAGGACATAAGGCTATATGGGATTTATTAAATAAAATTTTGATGTCTTAAAACATTATTTTTATCATAGAACATTTCTATCTTGATCAGATTTTATGAATATATATTAAAAGAGTTGTAATATTTCACGGATCACTAAATTATATTGATTCTTATAGATATGTCAGGGTTTACCTCAATGTTCTAATGTGGTCATTAGAAATAATTGAATTAAGAGTTTTGTTTTACAAAATGATGTCTTTCTCGGATAGATTTTCAGTATGAGGGAACCATTCACTACTATACTAAGATATGTATTCTTAAAGAAATATTTTCCTCTCAAGCATTATGATGGCACTTTATAATTCCCTATATAAAACGAATTTCAGAACTCCAATATGTTGGGATGATGTTATGGAAGGAAATAAATGGAGACATGAGTTACAAAAAGAAAATAGTTGAAAAATTCATATCCATTCAAGAAGAAAAATCTTGGATGCTCAGAATTGATATAATAGTTATGTAAAAAAGCATTGGAAAAAAACTGGAATTTGATGTTTTTTAAAAAGTATTCCTGACAATTTCCACATTGATTAATTTTATGATATATAGAAGGTAGGTAATGTAGATCCCGAGGTATATTGGAACCTACTAGATTCCCAGTTGAGATGGGATGGTAGCCTACAGTTTGGAAATTCGATTAATCCTATATAATGTTTATGGATTGTTCCATGTATCTCTCATATAGAATTACATTCCTCTTACATCACATGTACTGACCACAATTCTTTTACAAATACAACATGATATTTGATTTAATGAACAACTAGTAGAAGTCATGGATTGTAGAGATAATGTTCTATATAATAACAATACTCATATGGTTAATGTTCTATGGTGAAATAAAAAATTTAAAGCAGCTACATTTGAAACCGAAGAGATAAAAAAATAGTGATATAATAATTTTTATTATATAAATTTAGTGTAATTTAAATTCTCAAATTAATTTTATATGGGAATAATATAGGACCATAAGATTTTATAATATATTTATTTTCATGTACATTTATTTTATTTGACAGCTTCTTATAAAAATAACCTCCAGTCAAAATGAATACTAATATAGTATACCATTATATAATTGTTATTAAATTTATAGAGTGAATATAAATATCAATATTTTGAAAATTATTTAAGATGTTTTTTATTAAAAATATATATTTATATTTGAGTACTTAATATTAAGTAAAATCTTTATATTATTTAAAAATAAATATTTTTATTAAAAAATATTTTTATAGAAAATACAATAATTAATAATAGGAACATAGAAAATTTATTGGGAAGAATGAACATAATTGTTTATGTCATAATCTTTTAATTATTTTAGAATAACAATTTTATTATTTTTTGAAAATATTTATTTTTCGATGAATATGGAAAAATATGGATTTTTATTGAAAAATGTAATTTTGTTTAATGAAATAAAAAAGTTAAATTTAGTTATAAATAATATTCAAAATTATAATCAGTTAATTTATAATATTTATAATCAAATTATGGTTAGTGGATTTAATTTTATGTCTATTTTGGAAGAATAAATTTAACACTTAAGAAAATAGGTTTTTCTTCAAAACTATTTTTCATTGTCTATTAAGACATTATTTTAAAAGTAATTTCATATAATTTTTGAAATTTAATTTGATAATATATATTAAAAATATATAATTTTAATTTAAAAATTTATAATGAGTACACATTCATTTTATATCAAAGATAATAGTGAAAATAGAAAAAACATTTCCACCATAGTTATTGTTAAAATGTGTTCACATAGGGTATAAAACTAAGAGATAAGGGTAATATTTCCTATTAAACATTTAAAAATCTAATTTTATTTCCATAATTAGACCAAATACTATACTAAAATAAATTATCTATCATGTTGGTATAGTTTTTCAGGAAAATTACAATATTATATTTTAATCTATTAAATAAAATCCATTCTTATCATTTCCCCCTCTTTTGAAAGGACACCCAACTTTTAGTTTTTTACATCAACCAGAGCCCTATAGGTCATCCAAAATATAGATAATTCTACTTAAAAATTTTATATACTTGAAATATATGTTATTGTTTCTTAATAATATATTTCAAGGCTCTAGAAGAAAGGATCTAAAGGTGGTTAACTAAATTAGTGGTAATCGTCTTACTCGACCTCATAGAGTTTCATTAATTTTATATGTCCATTAAATATATGGTGTTTATAATAAAACATTAACCTCATTATCCAAAATATACTAAAATCATATTATTATTAAGAAAATACCATTATCCAATATCTTTTCAATCAAACTGGAATTCAATATATTGCTCGTGTATACTTGAGGAAAACCTTACCCACGCAGCGATACAAATCATTTTCCATCAACATATCTTAGATATTTTTAATATTATGGATTTATTTATTATTTAATATATTTATTATATAATTATTTTTATATAAATATAATATCATATATTCTTTTTTACCGTCAAATCCATTGGAAAACAACAATTATGCTCGTGCAGATGTGTGGGTTACCACTTCCATGAAGCGATGTTATTCATTTTCCATTTCCATTTTAAATGGATTGTAAGAATTATATATTTAATATATATATATATATATATGATATATAAAATATAATAATGATTCGTTAATTTAATATTATTATCTAAAGTTATTTTATTACATCCTTTGAAATCTGAAAACATCGTTCATGTATATGTACCACCCACTGTCTCCATGAATAGTATATTTCATTTTTCAATATCTAATATTTATGGATGATTATTAAAATTAATATAATGATTTTATGTAATATTTATATAATTATTAATATTATAGATATGATATAACCCTAAAAAATGTACAATTATTAGAACTGGGGAATATAAATTCACATGAAAAATTAAATTACATAACACCCAAAAAAGATGATTTTAAGAAATAATTGTTAATAAATGGGCATTGATATGTTATTAAAGGATAATATATGATATTATATGAATGTAAATTATTATGTAATATAATTATAACAAATTTAATCTAGAGTGCATTATAGGAAAGGTGAACTTAAGGTAAAGGATTTATGTTACAATCTCCTTGTTTATCCAGACTCTTTATGATTATGTTTATGATGATGAAATTTTATAACCCAACCATCAATATATAAATTAATTTTGTTAGACTAGATTTAGTTTTGTATATTTAATGTTTTACATCCATTTTTTACTCTTTAATAACTCATGATACATAAATAATGTTTTTATGGAAAATGAATTTTATTTTTCTGTTTGGTCGAATTTCATACATATAAATGTTTTCACAATTTTTTTTCATGAATGTTTTTAATATTATATAATTATTTTTGAAGTAATTTATAAAATTATTTAATTTAAAAAAGGTTTAAAAGATACATTTTTTTTATTTTCCAAATATGGTACTTCTGACTTTTTTACCAAAAAATATGAATGGGTTTTATATTTTAATGTACATAACATGAATAAAATTTTCCATTTTCATGAATACTAAATTATTTTAGGCTTAAAAAATATTTTTAAATGTATATATTCAAATAAAATGTTTTCATTAATATTTTTGATATTTTATTATTTTAATTGAGTAATTGAAAAGTGATAATATTATTTTTTTGAAATAATAATCCATAAATTAGTTAATGATTTTTTATAATAACATATATTTATGTTACCTTTTATTTACTATAGATATTTTATAAGGATTCCATTGTTATTTTTTATCTTGATAGTTTATTAACATGATGACAAGCTGTTTATTAAACCCTTTTATTTTCCATAGGTTATGATATGACCACATGTCTAAATGATTATGAAACTCAATTATTTTTTCATAGTATATGACACGATGAATGTTTTTTGATATTATGAAACAAATAAATATGATATTAAATATGTGATGTGTGGGCCAAAAATTATATATATCTCTAATTTATGTTGTAAAGTTTGGAATCACATGGGATAATAAGGACTGGGCTAGGGTTTGAATCCAATTCAGTAAGGGAATCATCCACTATGTTATTTCTAAGACTGAACATTGTATAAAAAATGTGGAGTGAAACTAATACACTATGATACTTTTAGTAGTGAACCTAGAATCTAGTATGGGGAATAAATCTAATACATTATTACTTTAATTGTTGTGATCCTTGGTGACGAAATGTCGTGTAAACCGAATCCACTATATTAGACAAGGAATGTAACATTGACTAAGGATATGATAGAATTGGGAGTGAAACCAGTCTACTATAATAGTTTTTGAAGTGATCATAGACTTTTAGTGAAATTATTTTCTATTTATAGGTGTATTACAAAAACTACTTTCTTATTATAATGTTAGTCATTAATGTTTTTTTTTTAATTTTTTTTATAATTCATTTATTATAGAGTTAAATGAAAATTCCATGACTAAAATTTTTTATATACGATATGAATGGTATGGTTTTAAATTCTTAAGATCATGTTATTATACCATTATTCTCATGTTATTCATATGTTATCATTTATATCTCCCTTTTTTGAATATTTCTAAGCATCTAGGCTAAGCGTTTTTATGTTTCATTCACTCATGTTATATATAAATTATTATTTAAGTAATTTCTATGATATGAACTATGTGGAAACAGCTTTGTGAGAGATATTGAGGATCCTTCCTGAAATATGAAGATCATGCATCTAGTCTCTAAAGAAAGTAAACCCTTATGGCCTTCAAGTATGTTTTTTTTATATGTAATTAATATTCATATAAAAAAATATAATATTTATGTAGTATAATTTTGGGTCTCTATAATAATATCCTTATGTACTAATGTATCCTACTAAAATATACGATTATTATATAGAATAATAACTTAGTAGGTGGTATTTTTTTATAGTACTTAATTTATATAATCCATAATTTAAAATATTTTTTTTCATAGGAAATATCATTTTCTACCTTTAAGAATTACGATTTCAATAAATTTGATAGATTAATCATGAAATTCCCAAATATAGATAAGTCGAACAGATCATAAATTTGATAGAGGTTTGGTGGAAGCATCAAAGAATAATATACTATCCCGATCCAATATAGAATCCCAAATAGGTCAATATGTATAGGTCTAAACATTCCTATATTCCAAAATCATATAACCATTTTATCTGGATTTAATCATAAGAAAAAATTCTCATGAACATTAAATTAAAAATCTAACTGAATATTCTCAGCTACCTTTATGTTCTCTTGAATGATTGTAATCTTCTTTATCATTAATCTAGATATATCTAGTCCCAATATATTTTTTACATTAACATCATCCCACCATGATGGGTTTCTATACCTCTTTTCATAGATTAATTTATAAGGATTTATTTGAATGCTCGAGTAAAATATATTATTAAAAGAAAATTATACCAAAAGAAGGTGTTAACCATAACCCCCTTTTTAATCCATAGAAAATTATCTTAAAATATTATCTGGGGTTTAACTTGTCCTCTTATATTTACCATATATCTAATGATGATATGATGTTATAATGTTTAAATATGTATTTAAATATTTCTGAATACTTCCCCAAAACATCAATGAATATTTTAGAACATGATCAGAAAAAATTGAATGAGGTACTCCAAGAAACATTATCACCTTATTAATTTATATCCTAGAAATTTTATCAAGAGATATATATTATACATTGGTAATTAAATGTGATGATTTTTCACTAAACAACATTCTTCCCTTTAAATTATTTGTCGAGTCTGATTACAAAATATATTGTAATACTTCTTAATTTCATTATAGTATGGTAATATTTATGACACCCCCATTGAATTATATATATCAATATTAACATAATAACATTAAAGGAATTGAGATACATAATATGATATGTAACTTTTTATTTTATCCCACTTGAAACATTCTTTTATATCTTTATTTATTTTATTACATCGAGGATGAATAGAGAATGATGAAATACATGATTCATCCAGAAACTCATTCTTTATGTCTAGTATTAAAGAGATTAAAACATGGTACTTATAACATATCATTCTATCACTATCATGTTTAATCTATGGATCACTTAATACATTACTATATAGTTCCACATCTTTTTTTCTTGACTTATAAATCCATTCTATTATATCAAAACTTTTAGAGGTATATTTTGATTATAATTTTTATTACAATTCATTTCAAATAAATTTTCAATGTTTTCCTAGGAGTAGGGATGATATCCAAATTGTTTTAGGGGTTTGTGAATATGAATGTTGGAAATAATTTCTCAGAGTATATGAATCATGAATAGAGTATAATTAATGATAATGTTCCCCATAGTCATGTGACTAGTTTAAGGGTGAAGATTGTTTTTAAATCATTGTGGTGATGCCCCCAATAACTTTTATAATTAGAGAATCCATCTTCCAGAGATAATTTATAAGACTATAAATGGATTGTTATACTATTTGGGTGTCTCAAAAAACTGTTTGAAAATGTTTTCACTTTTATGGTAGAGCTCACACAGTTTTCGCAATGTATGAGAAACGTTGCACCTAACCATAAACTTTATTAAATAGCATAAAATTTACCACTTCCCAAGCAACACATATTTAAAAAATCTCATATTTTCATCCTATATTTCACTCCCAGTATCCCTAGGTGTGTCATAAGAATATCATCATCATCTATGAGAGAGTAGTCTCTAATATTAGGTTATTATTAGTGTTGTTTCTTGCGATTCATTTCCAAAAGTAACTATACAAGTTTCTTTCCTTCCATTATTTGGTTTCCACACTTTTGGGTTGTCTATGACCATTTATATCCCATATTACCTATTTCTAGTGCAATTACCCACTTTTGGGTCTATGGCCATTTAATCTTAAATAAATGGTTTATATGTAAAAGTGGATATCTATGAGAATATGGTAGGTGGTCTGATATGTTTTTTCCACTATATTGATATTTCTGTTCAAGTGTATATAGTATGGGTGATAGTGCTAATGTGTTTTTCATTTTATTCCATTATTATTTAATTAGTTTTTTCCCTAAATTAATATCCAAGACCTTCCATATATCTCTTCATATCTATTTGTAATTTTGTTATATAACCAATAACCACACATGGGTTGTTCCAAATCCTTGGTAATGGTAAAGTGGGGTTTTAAATGACTAAATGGGTGTCTTAAGAGATCAAACATCTTATGACTATTCTTAAATTTGATATAATTAAAAAAAAGGAATACTTTAAATAACAAGGGATTTAATTTCTTATGACATATTAAGTTTGAGGATTCCTTTTAAGAGTTAGTGATTTGTTTTACCTTAAAAAATCATGATCTTACTTAATGAAAGTAAGGAATATTATTCATATTATGATATATCTAGGATCAGTCTTGGGGGATTATTAATGTAAGGAGATTGAGTCATGGAATATGTATCATGATAGTTTAATCAATATGAATGGAATTATCCTATGCATGATCCCGAGTTGGCTACAATGGTTCCTGCCTTAAATGTTGGTGTAATTTTATATTGGGTGGATAGATTGTTGTCTAAAATTTATATAAGATCTGTAAATAAATATTTTATCCACATGATCTAAATAAATAGTAGAAGATATGGTTTGAATACATGAAATGTTTTCAACTTTTTAGATAGAATAAATCTGGGGGAAATAAAACATTTTTGTCAATTCTGTAAGTCAGAATATACAAATCCAAGTTATTTAGAAGATTAATTTCGAGTGGAATATAATGAAAATATTTATTGAGATGTATATAGGTTTTAATGAAGAGTGACAACTAATTACACTCATAGAATTATTTTTATTTCCATTTATTCTAAACTAGGTCACGAGGTGGAAGAATATAATTCAATAGTTCCTAGTATTGAGGTACAAATTTCATGGGGAGAGATAAATCCAAAATATTTCATTAATGGTGATGAAGTTATCAAAATTAAGATCAGTGTTACATAAAAATGGGTATAAAGAAGGAGTTGATGTGTGAGTTTCATGCTTTAAAATAGACAGCGAACCCTAGTTTGGAAAAATTTACAATAATTATCATATATAGTATTTGAGGATAGGAATTAAGATATTGATCAATGGTATTGTGATACGGTAATACACCCATAAGCTAGTGAAGGCTGATAATCAATGGACTACTATTATATTACATCCCTTTTACATAGTAAAATGTAATTTGGAATATATTACCATGGATTATATGGTGTTTATATCCATGAATTCTCCAAAGAGTTACGCGATATAGTTGATCGTGGACCCTTTGATAAAGGTGGTAAATTTATTATCGATTTGTGAGAAATTCATCATAAATTAGTTGGGTAAAATATATGTTCCAGAGAGATTATATTTTCATATAGTATTTTTTTAGATTCATATCACTATTTTACATTGCGTTTCTTAAAAGGCCTACATATAGCACTCGATACATGGATTTTTTGAGAACTACATATCACCAATAGATAGTTTAGAAATCTAAAAAAATTATATTGTTGTTTGAGGAATTTTTTAGAGAATTTTTGAAACTTTTTGGAATAACCTTGGAGAAGAACATATGTTTTTTGAGTTCACATATAACAGAATTATTTAGGAGACATTTCAAATATCACCTTTCAAGGAACAATATGCTTGTCCATATTGATCCCCTTCTTAATGGATGGAAGTGGGATAACTATTATTATTGGGGTCAAGTATTGTATCGGAAACATAAAATCTAATAAATATGATTCAATAAAATATTATTATTGAAAAAATTAAACATAATTCATTTGTCGATAAAAATCATTGATCTATTTAGTTTTTAGTGGTTGATCATGTATTTCTTCATGTGTCTCGCACAGTCATATTCAGAAGCAATGTATTTTGGAACCAAATTATGTTGAAAATATTGAAATTGTTTATTGGGTAGGGCCTATAACATATCGAAGATATATTCTATAGAATTATAGTTATATGACTGATGTGTTTCACTTGTTATAGGTTCATTAGTATCCCCAAGAACCTTATCATGTGATTGATGGTGATGTTGTTGAGCTTGATGTTGATGCATATTTTGGGGAGCATATGATTCATGTTGTCGATCATCATGAGAAACATGTTTTTCATAATAATATTCACATTGTTCATGTTATATGAAATCATAGACTCATTCAGGAAGAAACAAGGGATATGGAAGCTGATATGTGGGCCTTATGGCCTGAACTTTTTATCTTGATGGCTCAGTGATTCTAGGGAATGTAGTTTGAGGATGAGTTGTTATATGGTGTAGAGGTTTTAAAATGATGGACCTTTAAGTGGTGAACTTTCATTTCAATTTTGTTCTAATATATTTAAAAAAAGATTTTATATAAATTTCCTTAGAGTATAGATGGTATCATGATATTTCTATGTGTCTAGTACTTCAAAATTTATAAAATAAGGATTAAAACACTTTACCCATGGTTAGAAAATAATTAGTGAAAATCATGCACAATAAATTTGAATCTTTATTGATGGGAACAAAAGGACTAAATACAATGTAATGATAACCTAGTAACCCTAAAATATGGGACACCCATCGTCAAGTTCCTATTTTTATAGTTTCTAAACAGTTTAACAAATAGTTTTGGTGGCCTGAGAAACCATTCAAAAAGGGTTTTCCATGGGTAGTAGGTATCTTAGTGTTAGATCATAGTTTAAAAAACTATGTGTCTAAATAGTTTTCCAAATTAAAATTTATTAAATTTACCACTTTTCCTTCCTGATCATATTATAAACTCACTTGATATTCTCACTCATTCACTCTCAATAGACCTATGTGCACCCTAAGTTGTCCTCATCTTCTAAGATAAAATGTCATCTGATTATAACCCATTTTCATGGTAATTTTTATTATTTTATTCCCCGTGTATGTCTATGATTTCATTCCTTCTAATATTTAACATTTCAGTCCATATTTTCCTCAAAATTTACATCTAATACACCCTATTTATTGGGAATTTTTCTACTTATTTTGGCATCAATTTTTTCTCAAATATTTTGATAGGGTTGTACTAGTGGATATATATAAGAATATGTGAGGCGGGATAAGATATTTTTAAGAGTATTGTTATTTTCAGACAAGTGTTTATAGTTTGTGTGATAGTTCCTATATTATTTTAATTTTCATCATTGATTAATAATATAATTTGGTCCTGAAATTGATGTCTTAGGACGTCCATAAATCTGATCAGGTTCATTGGGGGCTAAGAGACCAATCCTAAAACCACCCATGGGGTGTTCCAAATGATTGGTAATCATATGGTGGTATTTTAACTATTGAAATAGATTTTTACAAGATTAACCTAGTTAGGAATGATGGTAGGCCAGATACCTTGAAAATCAGAGACACATGGAATATTTTCGTAATTAAATATTTTATGGAATATTAAGCGGGTATAAATTTTAATCATAAAATATGAATATTTATATTGTAAAATATTTTTAGTGGAGATTTAATAGTTTTGATATATGATAAAATGATGAAATTTTTGAATTTCACAATGGTGGTTAAAGGTGTTGAGTATAAAAAACATAGTGAATAATTCATGTTCAAATAGAGAATATTGCATTTCACAATTAGTAAAAATTTTAATTATCATGGAACATGAGAATTATTAAATGTTTTAGTTGTTTGGTTGTTGGAAATTCATTCTAGTCATTTATTGTATTCTATATGGAATATGATGTTGGAATTACACTATGTATCCAAGTTTTAGTTTTTAGGGAAACACTGTAGGAGTCATATATTATATATGGTTTTTCATATTGGTCTAAATCTCAATATCCATTATTTTTAGGTTTTACTAGTACTCCTGAACTAATAAATTCTATATGGTTTATTATTTTTGACCAATACTCTACTTACATGGTTTTGGTGGTTGATAGATTCTCTAGGAAAAATGTTTATGTGGTTATATATATGTTATTATTTATTATTATCTTCAAATTGTTTTACTTTTATAATGAGGGTATAGTCTAACCACATTCCTCAATAGACCGTGTCCTCTAGTTGATAGCATCTACCATAAGAGGTGGTGCATATGAGGTTATATGGTGAACTAGTTCGACTAATATTTGGAGTTATTCAAGATGGGTTGTTAAAAGATAACATGGATGGATGAGTAAACATCTGTATGAGGAATATATGATATTTCCCCCTTAATCATGATTGAAAGATCTATTTACTTCTAAATACAAATGTATTTTATATAATTTAATGATCATTATGTTTAAACTAGAATAATATTTCTATCTCATAGCATTAGGAAAAGTTTTCTCCTTCCAATGGTGGTAGTGAATTAAGAACACATAATATTTAATCAAATTGAACTGCCTTCTTTGAAACCTATTCAAATATTCCTATCTGATTACATATTTCATTCAATTATGATAAGTATATATATATTTATCATCTTTCATTGTAAATATTGTCCATCTATATTTTCGATGAGAATACTACTACTTCCATATCTTAATCATGGACTTTCTAAAATTTCTTATAAATTTTCTATTTTTTGAGGCATAAAATATCTCCATATCATTAAAGATAAGGATAAATCCCATTACATTATTTTATAAAACATTATAGATAAAAACCTTTTATCCACTATAGGGTTCTGTAAGCATGCGATCTCTAAAAATCATTCTTTTCAATTCCACGAGATTTTTTCCATTAATCTCAATATTGTAAAATTAATCCCTTCCAAGTCATATTTTTTATTGGAATAGATATCCATGAGATACCCCTTATAAAACATTAGTAGTATAGAACCAACCCATTAAATATATAGATCTCATTCAGTATGGTGGGTGCGGTCCATTTTTTATTTACATCCTTAGTTAATATATCCATTAATATATAGTCACATGATATTAAATGAAATATGAATAAAACATTATGTATCCCAAATTCTCAATTTATGGGTTTTTTAACAAAACACCTCTTTCCTCATGTGTTTCAATACAAAGTAAATTTATAGCTATTCACTTACATACTTGTTAAATATATTAATATAATTCATAAAAAGTACAATAAGATGATCAAGGTATTCCTTATAGACTATATTCATTAAATCCATAAAGATCGTGGGGTTATTGGTGTGAAATAATGACATAACTACAAATTCTTAATGGTTATACATTGTATGAAATGTTATATTTGGTATATCCACTTTCATGATCCACAATTGATGATATCAAGAACAATGTTTACTCATGGAATAGTATTGAACTCTGTACAGTTGATCAAACAAGTTATCAACTTTTGGGAGATGATACTTCATCTTTATATTTTCTTATTATGTTGTTGAAAATTAATTCAAAGTTCCATTGACCCATTATTATTTATAAATTAATAATGTTTTCACCATATGGTGATGCAATATCGTGTATGAATCCATTATCACAATTCTTCTAGAGTTTCTTCTGCAATTCCTACAACTCAATATGTATCATTCTATATAGAGTCTTTGAAGAAGATATATCACCTAGTATGAGTTATATTGAAAATATTAGATAAATATTTGGTGGAGGAGATGGAAATTATTTAATACATACAAAATAAAAAACTTAAATAATAGGAATATCATTGATTTTGAGTACTTATCTATCCATTTAATGAAAATATCTCCCATGATTAAGATGTGAGACTTGTAAAATGGAAGTAACGATTATTGGATTTTCATATCCATACATTCGATAAAATATTCTCATAAGTTGATTCATAATATCAGACCAGACATCCCTTCTTCCATAATTGATATACGCTCTTTATTGAGGGTTATAATCCATGCCCAATATCACATCAATTTCAACTAGAGGGAGAATAAAGAGATATATAAGATGCATATCCCTACAAAATAATATAACAAAGGATCTACATACTTGATATTAAATCGTCATAGAAATTTGAATTTTTAATTCTAACTCATCATCAAATCATTGAGGACATGAATGAAAATCCCTATTGACTTTTCATGACATAAATGAATTCATATTACAATGATCAAATATGATTCTTTAATATTCTGGCATGATTATAACCACCTAAAATTCAACATTCAACCATCATTAACATGCTAAAACTAGAATGATTATCATGTTCATTAAACATCATCATGCATATTTATATGGACTCAAAAAACCATTCCTAGGATATATAAATAATGAAATACTCTTTTGAATCTATGAAACCATAGGTTTAACAATGTTCATTCATGGTCATCATATATAAAAAACCATAAAAATATTTTATAGTGAAAATAGGAATTGACCCAAGAATAACCCATGGGAGTTCCTATATAGGTGTGCAATCATAATCCCACTCATTGTGCACCAGTGAAGATTTAGTTAATAACCAATACACCCATTGAAGGTACCCATTTCATCTTGTATTTTGAGTGAAATTATGACATTATCATGGATTAGGTTATTTGGTAATGGTGAGATTATCCTTAAAGATGATTAAACTGGAATGAAAAATTAATTTTGGATTTGGGTTGTAGCTATCACATATGTTAATGGAATGGTCACATCTTATATCCAAATTTTCTATATAGCCTGTTTTATCTTGTTGAATTTGTTGTTTATAATGTTTTACATACATGGAAATTGTATAATGGATATAAATATTTTATATATTTAGGACTATATAGTAAATATTTATGTTAACTTGTGGTTTTTCATCTGTATAAATAATGTAAATTGATGTTATTATTGAATAAAGTTTAAATAATTTATAGAAATTAATAGTAGATTACATAGGTTATCATTAGTTGTAACTTGTATTAAAGAATTCAGTTAATTCATGATGGTAAAAAACATGATATATGTTAATGAAAAAAGATTTTGGGATAAGAGAGCATATTTTTTATGAAGAAGTTGTGCTTTGGATATAGGTTCCAGATGCCCTGTTAGCTATTTTTCATTTCTCTATACCATATTTGATTTCTCTAGATATAGAGAATTTTTATGTGACATTATGTAAGCCTTGGATTTCTGGGGGATTCGTGAGAAATGGGAGGGCGTGCCTAGGGTTATGGTGGATGATGATGATAGTGATGGTATAGTGGATGGTGATACACTCAACAGTTTTAGATATGACATTGATACTAATGTAGTGGGTTAATTTTAGGTGTGAATATTGTTCATTGTATTGATATATTCATTTATTTCTCAATAATGAATTTATTTCATTATATTTTGGACATCCATGTTTCTTATTTACTACAATCATTTCCCCACTATTTAATGCAGATATTAGTGTTGAATCTTTTCATAAATTATGTCATCTAAGGACATGTCTTATAATACCATTAATTATTTATTTTTAATGAATATTGAATACTTTATCCCACATGGTTGGGTTTTAGATGTTATAAAAGGGATAATTGTTTGCTAATTATGGAATATTAAATGTTCAATATATAGAGATCTTTTCTCCAGTCATATTTTTATAGATTATCAAGTCATTGGAATTGGAAGTTGGGTTTTCAAGAGGGGATATCTTCTGTTGAGGTTAAGGAAAGATAGTTTCACTTAGTGTGGTTTTTAAACAATGTAAATTCCTTATGTTATTTGATTCCATATGTCACCCCTCCCATTTTGGTTGGGACAATGACACTTGGAAGACTGTTGGGGGTCTTTTCCCAAATATTACGTTAATGAGGATAAATGGATGAATACCCCCTCTCCCACGCTATCTTTACTAGGTTGTATTATGTGTTGTTACACCCAAATGACGCATTCCAATATATTTTTTTTGTACTGGGATATTATGAATTGTTGTCATGTCACACACATGTATCACCAAATATAGTATCCCAATGATTATTATATATAAACTATGTATGAGTTATAATGGATTGAAGGGTAGTACATAGTGGTTGAGCTCTATAGAATCCTATTAAAATACATGGTTTGTATATTGAGAAGGAGATATTGATGATGATATTATTTTATGATCATGTTTTTGGTTATTATATAAATTTACCTTTATAGATGTGCCTTATTGGAGAGTGATACCTCAGGACCAGTGACATTGGGGTGAGAGTATAAAACTTGTGGTGAAGTGGTTTTTGGGATAATATAAATTTTATTTTATGATGTATATTATAATTTTTTTACTTCTATATGATACTTCATGAGATAACCATGACGATGCTGGGAACAAAACATACCTAATTATGTAATGAGTTAGTTTTATTGTTTATTTACTAGTATTTTTTATTATTTCTTTACTCTTATATAAGAATATACATGGAGGACTCTCCAAATATATCATTTTTTCCACCAAAATCAATATAAACTATATTTAGGTCTAAAAGGGTTTTTTGGTGATCATTCAAGTAATTACTATATAATGGAGTTATTCATGATGTCATTGGTATTTAAGGATGTATAAAAGTGTTTCCTTAGGTAATTGTACATTTTTTTAAGTTACTCAATCATTATGATATTCCATGAATATATTGGGATCATTTATTTTTTATGATAAAAATTTTTATGGGGTTATCATATTTTCTCTCATTTGTCAAATTATTATTATAGGGTAATTCCTAATATTTGTGTGTTTGATATACCCCTACTTATAGACACTAACATGTGGCCTATCATAGGCATCCTTAATGCTTCATAATTATTCTCCCTTCATTATGGGGCCCAAGAAGTGTACCATTATTGGATGGGGTCATAATAGAGTTACATCAAATGTCTATTTTAAAGAATAGTATGAGGTTTGGTTTTAAGAACTCAGGATTAATACCTGGGTTAGTAGGTAAAATGTGTTATTTTATCATATTATGTTATGTGAATGAGCTTATAAGCTATGACACTACTATTTCGGCCCCCTATGATTCGATGGAATGACCATAATATAAACAGATCCAACTAGGATAAGTGATAAAAATTGAGGGGTTGAGAACTATTAATGGAGAATAGATCATTTCTGTTTTTACATGAGATTAAAGTGGGATGAATTTAAGGTTAGGATAAACCAAAATTAATAAATTGTAAATATTACATCTATATTTGGATTATGAGACAATAACCATTTTTTCATTTATAAGAAAAACTCTAGGTTTCCATTCTCATCAGGTTCATGCCAAACATTTTATACATGATGATCTAGTAGATCATATTTTATTTTTAGTGGAATATAAAGTCCCTTAGTGGTGGAATCTCAAGGACTTTCATCTCTAGTATCTATAGAATTATGTGGTATTTATGTTGGAATCAATGATAGAGGACTAGTTAGAGGAGGCACAGATAGAAACTAGCTCAATCTATTAATAGAATGAAATAAAGGTTTCCTAGAAGTAGATGATGTATTATGGATCATCCATAAAATGGTTTTTACATTCCTTAGTGACATAGAGGATTTGATTATTTTAGGGGAAAATTTCTTATATCATTTCCAAGTCATGATTCTTTGTTTGACCATAAAGGTGGCCATCCATTTAGAAATCATTACCATTAGATATTGGAATTACAACATGTAGATGTTCGATATGTATTTCAGGAACATTATAGGATATGCTTTAGATATTATCACAGATAAGGCGGAAAATGTGAGCCATTTTGATTATGACTTACATCCAGATATTAATCACTAGGAAACCAAATTTATGATATCAACATATATCAAGGTATAATTGAGAAAATTGGTTGTTAAGAAAATTATATTCACAACTATTTCATGATAAGTGTGGATTATTTAAGATTCCCACATAGTAGTGTTTTCGTATAGAGTTCCCAGTTTCATTTACAAACCATTTTTTCAACCTCCAATGGTATGTCCCATCCCTATTCATCCTATTACATGAGTTTTGGAAGCTCCTTGGACCCATCCAAGGGACAACGTTTTTTATAATTGAGGACATGGTTATCATGGTTTTGAAACCCAAAAATTTATAATATATTTCTCTTTAAATTAATTTTTTTGATACCTTTCAATACACACAACAGTGAGTTTAAACAAACCCTAATATAATATTAATTTTTTTTAATAAAAAATTACCACTATAACTAAGACCGTAGAATATTCAGCATAAATAAGAATAAAAAATTATAAAAAAAATATTTCTAACATTCTTAATCAAAGAAAACATTTGTATAACTACGTACTAAATTTTTATGTATAGATATTATATGATACAAAAGTGTATTTTACTCAAAATAAGATTTATTGTTTTTTGAGAACAAATATAATTTTTAATTTCTTCCAATTTAAAAACATTATTCTAAAAATGAACTTAATTTTTTAAATCATATTGTTTCAAATATTATGTATTAATTTTTTGATAATTTTTTTTAAAATTATTGATTTTTTGTTGAATAGAGAAAATGCTAATTTTCATAGAAAATTTCCATTCAAATTTAATAATTTTTATATTTATATATTTAAATTATTTAAAAGTAAAATTAGTAAAATAATGTTATTATTAGTCTAATTTAGGTCATTGGAATAATATTTATGTTATATTTAGGAAAAAAATAATTTTATACTTTAGACGATATTTTTTTTTTCAAAAATAGCTTTTCATCTTATATTTGATAATTTAATTTTAAATTAAATTATTCCACATAAATTAATTGAACATGATATAATGAATTACATATTTATAATTATAATGATTATGATATAATAAGAGAGAAACCATAATTTTTCATTACGTAGAATGGCCATTGTAAATATGTGACACCTAGGTAGAAAAGGTAAAATTTGGTTATACCCAAAGAGAGATACATTTAAATAACCCTAAAACATCCCTTTATCTCATTTTATGAGGGATATTCAAAAAAAATACAACCTTAATGAGTGAAATAATTTATATTATATATTATTTTGAATTTGGAAACCCTAGTTTTACTTTTGTGATGGTAAATTATATTTTATTCAAATTAAAATCAATATCTACGCCCCACCATTTCATGGAATGGTTTGACAATTAAAAAAAATTGGAATTAAAAAGGGGTATAAATAAAAAAAATTATTATTAATTCACACAAAAATTCATGGAGACTATTTAGTTTCTTTTTATAATGGCTAAATTAGTTTTAATCATAAATTAGGTATTTTCCAACAAACTATTCTTCATGTGTTTTGTAATTTAATATTAAAATTAAATAAAAATAGACATAGAAATGAAATATAACAATATGTATTCCACATTTTAAAATACAATCTTGAAACTTGGTTTGATGAACCCTTTTATATTTGGTTATATAATTACAATATCAGGGTAAAAAAGTTATGTTATAAAGGTTAAGGTTATGATGGGTCTAAAGTTATTTAACTAAAATATAAGGCTTATAATTAAATAAAAACAATAAATATTATAATTTTATGAGTTTATTTCTACCCTATAACGTCATATTTTTTAATCTTTTAAGTAATTCTAGGTGTTTGATTTTCCTCATCAATAAAAGGATTCAACATGTCATCTCTTTTGCGAACATTTTGGGACATATATCAGATAATAACTATATTATTATCTTAATATATTAATTAATATCACTCTAATATTTATTTTATTTCCAAAATACCATAAATTTATTGATTAAGCTGTAAACCAAATAAGATTTATCAACAAATATATACAATTCTTAACCGAACATTTTCTATTTTATTTTTTATTATACATATTATAAATACAAGGTGTCCATTATAAAATAAAAACATAACTATATTAAATATAATAAATTATCCTTATGATGATGGAACAACCATA